>CM029014.1:105845283-107330283 GCA_016801055.1 Panax notoginseng
ATAAATCCACAAAACACATTAAGTCTAGCTAAAAGAATTAGCTTTGACTTCATTATACATCAATTCATACATAAGGTACATGAATTACAAAGCTTGTCCAAAAGAACTTTAGACAAGGGTTAGAACACTTGCCTTCAACATCTTCTACAGTTATTATTCTTTTCCTTTGAGTCTTTAAGGATTCTACAATACATGATCACATAATATACCTCATTAGGTGATAAACAATCATGTATGGTCACTATTGTATCTTACCCATCTTCTCAATCTAATCATTTCTTAGATTGTTTAACATTTGTTACAGTTTATCGTATTGCTTTGTATTTACATTCAAGAAATCTTTCGTCAACCTTTAGTTGTAATCTTTACAGTTTACAATTACCTTTAATGATGTTACATTAGGTTTAATAAGTATATAATTCACCATTCATTCGTTTCCTTATTCTTTATGTTCATAAGCATCCTTTACTGTTCCCTTCCTAGTGTTGGCGCTGCGGCAACAACTTTCTATATAGAGCTCGCGCTGTGGCGTGACTCCTCAGTAGGCGATGACCGGTCTCGACGCTGCGGCGCCACTTTATAGTGGCTGAGGGTCAAGTCTGGCACTGTGGCACCAGTGTTAGTACATTGGGCGGCGCTGCAGTGCCGGTCCTGAGCCTCAGACAATTTTGACAGTTTAATTTCTTCTGTGAATTTTCCGGCCTCATAACTTATTTATTACAAGTCCGAATTGGCTCGTTCAAAAGCAGTTAGCTCACAAATCACGTGTACTACTGTTTCATTAGAAAATCTATCATTTTTGAATCTATTTGCATAGAATTCACCGATTAGTTCTTTTATTGAGAATTCGTTAAACGTTCCTGAATGTTCAAAGCTCGTTTCTTCGTTCTAAGTCGGAATTTGACCATTTTCGAGTCCGCAACTCTAAAATGCAAACTTAGACTATTCTCCATTGAAAAGCAACGTTTTCGAGTTCAATGGTAACTTTTGACTTCCATTTTGAGAATTTAACGATTTCGACGATTATCGTCTAATCTCGTAAATTTTGCCATAACTTCATTACTTGTGATTTTTACATCGTTCAAAATGGATTCATTTCATATCTCTAACATCCTAACCAAACATATTTCGACAAATCTTATACATGATAAATTCTTCAATGTTCTTTTTTAGTCCATAATTTATATAATTATGATTCACTTGTATATGACTTAATAAGGTTTAAGTCCATTAATTAGCCATCCTTATCACTTCTTATGATACATACTCCACCAATCATCACTTCTCTACCAAGCTACAATTGAAGAGAGGAAGATTAATGGTCTAGAGGTTCTAACCCTGGATGATCAAACTTGGTTCTTCTTCTTCTTTCTTCCTAGATTATGAAAGTCTAACTCTCACTTTTCTCTCAATGATATAAGCTCTTAAGATGTTGGTGAATTTGAACAAGGGACAAAATGAACCACTAAGCTCTCTTATTTATAGGATTTACAAGGTTAGGGCAAAACGGTAAAGATGTTATCCCACCTCCTTAGTCCCACCTCCTTACTATTAATTTCTTGCTAACCACTCATCTTATCCTTTTCTTGTCCACCAAGTGGCTAGCCATGACTCACTCATATGGCCCACATGGGTTGCCCCATAGGTTTTCTTACCCGGTTACCCATCGGTTCGATCCACGGGTCTGATTCTTGGTTTGGGCTTTAGATTTAAATAACTTTGGGCCTAACGTTGAGCTTTCATTTCATATCATTGGGCCTTAATAAGTTTGCACTTGGGCTTGCCTAATTACTACACAAATCCTACACTAATTCTATTAGTCCATTACAATTAGCTTAAAGCCTTTTAACGTATAGTCTACATATTCTTCGCGTATACTTAGTCGTATAGTCATTCGTTAAATACGTTATGTCATTCTTCGTATATTAGTAAAATACTTTGTATCATACTCGTATTCTTTGCTTTGTATAATACTTGCTATTATACGATCATTATTTATTCAAAACTTTACGTTCCTTAATATTCTTAAACTACGCAGGCAAAAAACAGCGTTTGTTATAACTAAATTATTATCACATAATCCATCATCCCTTGTTATTCTATCATTACACATTTCTCGAAAGTTCAAAAATAATTCCCCAGCAGAAATTAGTGAATAGTGTTTTTCAAAAAAATTCTCGAAAAGCTTTTATTTTCATCTTGGAAATTCAAACACTTTCTACCACGTAACCAAAATACTACTACTTTACGATACTTTTAGGTTATAGAACAACATTCATCTTGCTTACTCAATATAATAACATATATTATAAATTTATTCATTATTTAATCAAATAACATTATTTTACAATTAATTCGATTTTATCGGTCGTTACATATGGCAAAGAAAATTGATTCATTGCCCGAGAGCAAAGTTAAGCAAGTTGCCTATGTATGTGAGATTTGTGCAGGGTCACACCAAAAATAATAATGTGTTATCATTGCATAGTCGGTACAATTCGCTAGCAACTACCAAAAGCCACAGAATCAGTTTCAAAATTCCTCCCTTCCCAACAATAGAAACCATCCCAATTTTAGTTGGAACAATAACTAGAATGTTTAACAACACAAAACACAACAACAATACCAACCTCAACAACAACAGTATCAACCACGACAATCTCACCAGTAGTATGTATCGAAACCTCCTTACCCTCTTGGATTTCAACAACAACAACAACATCAACCACCTCCTGGCCCTCAACCTGAAAAGAAGTCAGAGATGGAAGAAATGATGTTGAAATACATGGCGAACACCAAAGTGATGATAAAGAGCCAAGCAGAGGCTATTAAGAATTTAGAGACTCAAATGTGCCAAATGGCCAACATGTTGAATAATAGACCGCAAGCGGCTTTGCCGAGTAATACTAAAGCCAATCCAAGAAGGGAAGGGAAAAAGCAATGTTAAGCCATTACACCGAGATCTGGAAAATAAATTGCAGATTTGCAGGCTGGTGCGCCCGCGCCCAATAGTGAAGGAGATCTGGCACGCCCGCGCCAAGGGGCAATTAACCCAGAGAATGGCTTATCTGATGAGGGTTCTGAGCAACGGGTAGTTGAGAAGGATCATAAGGAGTTGGCTGAGAAAGCCACAACCAAACTACCACTTGTATACCCTCATGTTCCTTACCTATACAGACTACAGAAGCAAAGAGAAGACAAAAAGTTTGCTAAGTTTTTAGAGGTCTTTAAGAAATTACAGATCAGCATACCATTCACAGAAGCTTTAGAGCAAATGCCAAGCTATGCGAAGTTTATGAAGGGTTTTCTATCAAGGAAGAAGAGATTAGAGGATTATGAGATAATGGCCTTGACAGAAGAGTGCAATGCGATTTTGCAACTTAAGCTACCTCTAAAGCTTAAAGACCCGGGCAGTTTCACAATGCCATGCTCCATTGGAAAGTTTTCTTTCAACAAATACCTATGTGACTTGGGGGCAAGTATAAACTTGATGCCTCTATCGGTATTCAATCAATTGGGATTGCCGATTCTAAAGCCGACAAATATATCATTATAGCTTACCGATAGATCCATCATATACCCAAGAGGTATTATAGAAGATATCTTGGTCAAAGTAGAAAAGTTTATCTTCCCAACTGACTTCATCATTTTGGACTATGAAGAAGATAGAGACATACCAATCATCCTTGGGAGACTATTTCTCGCCATGGGGCGTACACTTATAGATGTACAGAAAGGAGAACTGACCATGAGAGTGCAAGATCAAGAAGTCACGTTCAATGTCTTTAAGGCTATGAAGTTCCCCACTGACGAGGAAGAGTGCTTTTGGATCGATGTACTCGATAAAGTGTTAAATGAAGAGGCTGGAAATTTGATTGACATTAAGCCATTGGAGAGTGCTATATTGGGAGAATCTGATATGGAAAATATTGAGATTGTAGAGTATGTGCAAATTTTGGACACAACACCACATATGCGAAGGTTCAAGGTTCCCATTGAACCACTCAAACTTCGGGGAGACATCGGATTGACTCAAGCCTTCTCTTGAGATGCCTCCTGACCTTGACATTAAACCTCTTCAAGATCATTTAAGGTATGCATTTTTAAGTGAATCTTTAAAGTTGCCTATTACAATTGCTGCTGCACTAACATCTTGTCAGGAAGATAAATTACTACGAGTGTTGCGAGAGTTTAAATCAGCAATTAGATGGACTATAACAGACATAAAGGCGATCAACCCCTCATTTTGTATGCACAAAATCTTTCTAGAAGATGATAGTAAGCCATCAGTAGAGCAACATAGAAGGCTGAATCCTATCATGAAGGAGGTTGTTAAAAAGGAGATCTTGAAGTGGTTATATGCAGGGATCATTTATCCTATTTTAGATAGCTCTTGGGTGAGCCCGGTGCAGTGCGTGCCAAAGAAAGGGGGTATGATAGTGGTATCCAATGAAAATAATGAGCTAATACCAACCTGGACAGTTACGGGTTGGAGGGTCTGCATGGACTACCGCAGACTGAACAAAGCTACAAGGATAGATCATTTTCATCTCCCGTTTATTGATCAAATGTTGAATAGGCTAGCAAGTCATGAGTACTACTGCTTTCCGCATGGTTACTCTAGATACAACCAAATAGTAATATCCCCGGAAGACCAAGAGAAGACTACCTTCACTTGTCTGTATGGTACATTTGCGTTTAGAAGGATGTCTTTCAGTTTATTCAATGCCCCGGCTACATTCCAGAGGTGCATGATGGCCATTTTCTCTGATATGGTTGAGCATAACGTTGAAGTCTTCATGGAGAATTTCTCGATTTTTGGAGACTCTTTTGACTTGTGTTTGGAGAATCTGCTAATGGTGTTGAAAAGGTGTGTTGAAACAAATCTAGTTCAGAACTGTGAGAAGTGTCATTTTATGGTACAAAAAGGTATTATTTTGGGACATAAGGTTTCAATGGAAGGTTTAGAGGTGGGCATGGTAAAATTAAAAACTATCGAGAACTTACCTCCACCTACTTCTGTAAAAGGCGTCCATAGTTTTTTTGGGGCATGCAGGCTTTTACTGTCGATTTATCAAGGACTTCTCAAAGATTGCTAAGCTACGTTGCAGTTTGTTAGAAAAAGATGTCCAGTTTAAATTCAATGAGGAATGCCTGACTGCTTTTGAGCATTTGAAAAAGAAGTTGACTACGACACCTGTGATTACAGCTCCGGATTGGGATCTTTCGTTCGAGTTAATGTGTGATGCAAGCAATTTTGCTGTGAGAGCTGTATTAGGCCAGCGTAGGGATAAGGTCTTTCATGTTATATATTATGCTAGAAAGACCCAGACTGACGCCTAGTTGAACTACACTACCACAGAAAAGGAGCTTCTAGCGGTGGTATATATATTTGACAAATTTTGTGCTTATCTGATTGGGACAAGAGTGATTGTATACTCCAACCATGCAGCGATCCGATACTTGATAGCAAAGAAAAATGCTAAACACCATATGATCAGGTGGATCCTTCTTCTTCAGGAGTTTGACTTAGAGATCAAAGATAAAAAAGGGACTGAGAACTAAGTGGCTGACCACTTGTCTTGATTAGAGAATTCGAGAAGGGATACGAATGACAAAGTTATGATCAATGAATCCTTTCCAAATGAACAATTATTTGTTGTGAAAGGCGAAGTGCCATGGTTCGCAGATTATGCAAACTTCCTAGTGAGCAATATCATTCCCTCTAATTTAACTGGATAGCAAAAGAAGAAATTTCTCCACGATGTGAAACAGTTTATTTGGGATGAACCTTACTTGTTCAAGTAATGTGCTGATCGAATGACTAGAAGGTGCATTCCATATAGTGAGATAAAGAGTATATTGTAGGATTGCCATGTATCAATTTATGGAGGTTATTACGGGGGAGAAAGAACAGCGGCCAAGGTTTTACAGGTAAGTTTTTGTTGGCCGACTCTCTTCAACGATTCTTATAGCTTTGTGCAGAGATGTGATAGGTGTCAGAGGGTAGGGAATTTATCAAAGTAAAATGAAATGCCTTTGAATATAATCCTCGAGGTGGAGATCTTCGTTGTCTGGGGGATAAATTTTATGGGGCCTTTTGTTTCGTTATGTGGAAACTTGTACATCCTTCTGCCAGTTGATTACGTGTCGAAATTGGTTGAAATGGTAGCTCTACCGACTAATGATGCTAGGGTGGTTCTGAGATTTCTTCACAAGAACATATCCACAAGGTTCGGGACTCCTAGGGCAATTATAAGCGACGAAGGTAGCCATTTCTGTAATTGCCAGTTTACAACATTATTGGCCAAATATGGGGTGAACCATCGACTAGCTACAACTTACCACCCCCAAACAAATGGCCAAGTAGAGGAGTCAAACCGTGAGGTGAAGAAAATATTAGAGAAGACTGTGAACCCCACGAGAAAAGACTGGTCACTGAAGCTGGACGATGCAGTATGGGCATATAGGACTACCTACAAAACACTACGGGGTATGTCGTCGTTTCCGCTTGTGTATAGAAAGGCTTGTCACCTTCCTATGGAGCTTGAACATAAGGCTTATTGGGCGATCAAGAAGCTAAACTTCGACTTAAAGTCTGCAGGGGAGAAACGCCTTCTTCAACTCAATGAGTTAGATGAATTTCAATTATAGGCCTACAAAAAATTCCAAGTTATACAAAGAGAAAGTGAAAAGGTGGCATGATCGCAGAATTATGGTAAGAAAATTCGAGCCAGGGCTAGTAGTACTTCTATTCAATTCCAGACTTAGACTCTTCCTAGGAAAGCTCAAATCAAGGTGGTCAAGACCTTTCACAGTAAAAACTGTATTTCCACATGGTACAATTAAAATTTTCGACAAGTATCCAGACAAGCCCTTCAAAGTAAATGGACAGAGGCTGAAGTATTATTATGGTGGTGAGGTCGATAGACAGAAGGTCACCTCAATCCTTTCAACAACATGACCAAAGCAGAGATAGTCAAGCTAATGGACTTTAAACAAGCACTCGATGGGAGGCACCCCATCATCTCTCTTCTCTCTCCTATTTAATTCTGCAAGCATCATGTCTATTTCTCCCTAATGTTTAATTCTTAGTTTTATATATATTTACTTCTTCCTATTGTTTAAGTCTGATGGCATATCATTCTTATATCTTCCCCCCATGTTTAATTCTTAGCTTCATGAAAATATTGATACTAATTTTGAATATAGCTTAATGCACACACCTTTTTGATAGAAATTGCATATAGAGAATTTTTGGGTATACAATAGTACACACATAATTAAACAGTTTAAATTTTGATTTGGGAATAGGTATATCTCATTTTTGTTAATGCTTGATATATAGGTCAGGTAATGAATATCAGTTTTCTACTTAGTTCCGTCATCAAGCAGATCAGACTCAGTCTGGGGCTTAAGGGGTCGCGATCACGCCAACAACATGCACAAACCCGGCACGCTCGTGCCAGGTCAAAGCCATCCGGCGCGCCCGCGCAAGCGCCATATCCATGCACACATCAGGCGCGTCCGCGCCAGACACTATCGAGCATCAACACTCAACATACCCGCGTCGAGTCCCCATTATTGTCTAGCGCGCCCGCGCCCGAGTTCGGGTCTTGACAAATTTAAATACTTAAAAACATGACCCACTTCTTCAGAACCTCTTCCTTAAGTTGAGCGGCCACAGAGCTTTCATACACAACCCAAACATTCCTTCATCCTTCTCCTACTCCATTCGGTCTCCCTATATCAAATGCATCAGAAGATTTCCCTCTTTATATCATAAATCAAGTTTGGGGGGTTCTTCTTCAGTTGATTAGGGTTTGACTATAGCATACAAAGGTTGAGTTAGGGTTTGGTTCACTTGGGGCATACAGAGTTCCAGTCAAGGTTCTCATTTTCTACATTCACATCATAGTTAGGGCTTACAAGTTATCATACACAACTCATGGGGCCAAAGCGAGCACGATCACGCACTCTTGAGTCTTCTTCCAGCAGCAGTAAAGATGAAGATATCTTAGACCTTACAAAATTTGTCAATCTTGAGGCTCACACTGAATACTACATGATTGTATCGAAAACCTTTGTGAAAGGAAGGGGATTCAAGCTCGAAAAGCAGGATGACCAACTATGGGAGATGATTAGGGAACAATGTTGGCTGGGGGTTGTGGCTAGCCCTATACCTGCGTCGATGGCCATTGTGCACGAATTTTGCGCGAATGCCAAAGAAACACAGCGTGGCATATCGTTTGTCAAGAGCTTCCATGTGGATTATCGCCCACAGACGATTTGAGAAGTGTTTAACCTACCCGACCCTCCCACTGGCCAAGAAAATTGAGTGGAAGCCGCGCTATTTGGGACTAATTTGGATAGAGTGATCGAGGACTTATGTGTGTAGGGCACCAAATGGAACTACAAGTAGGGCATGAATCAGTCCACCAATTTCTCGAGTGCAACGCTAAACCGTTACGCGAAGGCATGGAACTTATTCATATGTGCCTGGTTGATGCCATGTACGCACTAGCATGATATCCCAGCTGATCGGGTAATAATATTTTGGGTATTGTCACAGGGAAGTACACAGATGTGGGCCACCTCCTCCACCGGAATATGATGCATTACATGAAGGGGAGCACCACATGCAGTATCCCCTATGCCTCAGTCGTAGCTCATTTATGCGCAAAAGCTGGAGTGACTTGAGATGATGAGCAGCTATAAATGCCGAGCCAAGATATCACACATGCCACTATTCAAAAGTTTGATGATTGGGCTGGTGGCACTACACACCCTCGGGGAAAAATGGTTTATTTTGCCAGCTCCATCGTCAGTGCCATCTCCACATCTAATTATAACATCCAGAAATTTAATTGTAATTTTTAAATTTTTATTGAGCTATATAAATATTTAATGGATGTGTTTATCGTTGAATAAATATTTCTTTAATTATTTGTTTAATTTGGTTAATTATTTGTTAAATAAATAATTAATGAGTTAAGGAAATTAATTATTATGAGATAGTATTCTAATTTAATTTAATAATTAAGTTAGAGAGTTTATAATTATTAAATGATTTATTCAATAAATTATTATTAGAATTAATTAAATTAAGTATCAAAACTTAATTAAATGAAATGTGACAAATAACTATACTATAAAGGAGTTATTAAAATATATTAAAGTAGTTTAATTTAGTTTTGCCAAACAAGGCTTAAATATATTTAAGTCTTTAATTTTTAAATAGTTTTACCAAATGGAGCCTTATGGCTTTTAGATTTTTAAAATTTTGAATTATAATAATATAAATAAAATATAATTATAATCTATACATTAAATTTGGTAACTGATATTACTTATTAAGTTTATTATGATTATATACGTTTCTTTTTACGCTTTGTTATCAGTTTAGTTTTGTTACGTCAAATGTATATGGCCTGTACTGATAACTAAGAAAAGAGAAGAAATTGTCAGAGAAAATTGAGAAAAACTAGAGAGAATTGAGAGAGAGACCAGTTTGTGATTCCAAAGCAAGTTCTGAGTATTCTAACAATGATTTCTTAAGCAACAAAAGGTATTTTTCCCATAATCTTAATACTATATATGTTTTACGCTATATTGCATGTGAACTTGATTGTCTCTGTGTTTCTAAATTAGAATGTAATATAAAGTTTTACAAAATTTATGTAATTGTTGTTATACAACTGAACTATGGTGATTATATGGGTTTGTCCTGTTAGAACTAGTGTTTACACAATAATTATTATGTTAATTTCGTTTAAAAGAAAGAGAAACTGTTTTTTCAATGTATGTTCTTATACATGGCTTATGACAGTAACAAATTTGATGGTTAAAGTGTATACAAATTGTAAAAATTTAACTTTGAATTGTTAATTGGGTAAGAAATAAAGATAACGATGTTCAAAGGAATCAAGTTGGTGTATAATTGTCGTTACTGTTCACTATGTCAAGAAATATCAAAAATGGAGTTTTGTTGGTTTAAAAATTAGCTTTCAAGGATTTAAGTTTTTTGATATTGTTGTTTAATTGTGTTAAATTAGTATATGTATGCTCAGTAACGTTTATGGGCAAATTATGTAAGATATACATGATAAATTGGTGTTAGAAACTTAGACACAACAATAAAATTAGCTTTGTCCTGTTATTCATGGTCGATTCTGTAAGTTTGGCGCCTTAGCGCCAAAATCAGAGCCCCAACCCCGAAGTTCACGCCGCAGCGCTAAAGTCTGACGCCGCAGCGCCAACGTCGCGTCGCAGCGCCGGCCTATGGCATGGGCTTCGCGCCACAGTGCCACTACCGCGTCGCAGTGCCGCCCACAGTCCAAACTATGGCGCCGCAGCGCCGGTTAGCAGTAGGGCCAAGAATGAGTGTTCTTTTACACGAATTGTGTAAATGCTAATATAATGCTAATATAATGCAATATTATATCTGTTAAAAATGTAATTGTGTTATTGTGGTATTATAGTGCTAGGAACAAGCCTGTAATTAACACTTAATGAGTTTTGTTATTATTTTTATTGGTGTAACTTGATTATGTGATTTTGAATCAAGCCATACATGAATTAGATACTTATAGAGTATTTATAATGACTAATTGTATCCTAATGATATGTGATTAGGATATTGTGAATTAAACTGTTACGGTTTAATCTACGCGCAAGGAAAGTTTACTTACCCTATCTCGATTATATTGAGCAAGCTATTCTTGTTTTTAACTTGTTTCGTTGAGCAAGTTATTGTTTCTAGTCATTAAGCAAGTTTTCTAACTCTACACTTTCGTTGAGCTAGTTCGATTGTTATATTATGCAAAATTCCTAGACTTTGTTCTTATGTTAAGTAAGTTCTTGTATTTAATTTGTTAATGATGATACAAATTTTCTAAACCTTATTCTGATATTGAGCAAGTTATTCTTGTCTTTAACTTGTTATTTAGCATGCAAGTTTATATATTTTGATATACTAGTGTTGAAAAAGTTTTATCTTTCAATTTATTATTGTTATGCATTCTTAGTACTCAATTCTAAATAACCTTGGCTCACTATTGTTCAAGCAAGGTATGTTATATTTATTCAATGTTTATGCTCTTAGATTATTCATAAAGCATTATCTTAGTATGCAATGTTGATTCACTTATGATTATTCCATATCATAACGTTATTACATTTTTATTCAACTAATCCTTAGTTGATGTTCGTTGAATTCTAAATTACCCTTGAAATGTATCCAAACCAAACTTACTTTGGTGCGGACTTGTATTATAAATGTTGAGATGAACAACCCTATTATTAGGGGATAATTTACGCATATCATCGAAATGCTTGTGCACAATACATTGTACGAAGGGCTGGTCCCCCCAAGTACGAGGAGTCCATACAGTCTTATGACTGTTAAAGTTTAAGATGAAAGATTACTTATAACTATGGACATAGTTCGTGGTCTTATGACCCTCAGATGAATGATTCATAATTTTGATTATCATTGATAGAACCTATTGTTCAGTTCTATTGAGCCTATTAATTGGCAATTGTTGTAAAGTATTATTCATTATTAATTCAAGTGAGCTTTGTTTGCTCACTCTTGCTTATATAAACCTTACAGGTAAACTTGAGAAGGTCGATGTACCTAGCACCAGCAAAGGAAAGGAAAATATGAACAAGTATTGAAAACTTGTAATCATGTTGACATTTTACTGTCATACTTTATTTTAATGATAGCAATGAAGTTATTTAATTTTCCTCATTTGAATGATTGTATTTAAAGGTTAAATAACCTAGGACATTTTTATGAATGTAATCCTTTAATGGGAAGGTTTATTATTCAATTTTATTATGATTGGGTAGTTAGATATTAATGTTTTTATAAAGTGAACACCAAATCTTAAGGGAATGAAGTACCCGAATTTGGGGGTGTCGCAAGTTGGTATCAAAGCTTTAGGTTATCAACCATAGGTGGGGGAAAAGCCTTAGGAAGTAATCTTTGAAAAGATAATGGTGATAAACTCTTATCGAGTTTTAAGGAAGAAGTAATAAAACACTTATGTACTTATGTGATTACAACTTATGTGCTCGTGAGTGTCGAGTAATAATGATTAGTAATTAAAACATAAAGTTTTTGTTGTCACGATGACGAGTGTAGGAGAATCCAGTCAGGGTAGAGAGGAAGGACCTCAGATGCCTAAAGAGGAGGAGTCTTGTGGCATTCAAGTGGTTTGGGAACAACTACTTCCACGGGAGTCAGCTCCGGTGGTCACAGTGGTTGAAGATGAGGATGATGATGTAGAAACGAATGAGGAGGATCCCGTTGAGCTGCCACAGTCGAATGAGGATGATGAGGACAAGGAGGAAGAGATTCCACTGAACTCGATAACCGCTCATATGTACGATGAAGTCTATGACCGCAATGTGGAACTTCAGGATACAGTCGAGGAGTTGGAAGAGATAGTAGCTGAACAATATACCTCGATGGCACAGAAGAACGACGAGATCCAGGATCGAGATGAACGTCTGACTAATATCGAAGAGAAGCTGGTCCACACTGAAGGAGTGAATGAACAACTGATAGAGGAGAGTGCAGAACTGAAGAACAAGTTGAAGGAAGAATCTACTAAGAGGGCAAGAGCCGAAGATGCGTACGAGGAAGCTTTTCAACGAGCCGGGATAGCAGCGAGAGACGCACAAGCAAAGAGGATGAAGATGGAAGAGATGAATAACGTGTTCAACACCGTGATTAATCGAGCTCAATATCAAGTCATGGGTTATCCGATTCAGTTCGAGACGCTGCCATCATACATATTAAATCAATGAACAATGTTTCAAATTATGGAGGAAGAGCGTCGTAAGGCTACACAATATCTTAGTATGACATTGTAAGGAATGTACCTGATGTGCAAGTAATAAATGTTAAATAATACGTAAATCTCTAGTGATATTTAATCAATGGGATATGATAATGATGTTATCCTAAAACTTTAGTAGTTCAGGAAAGTAATGTAAATAGCAGTGATGCTATTGTTCTTATGTTTTCAAAAAGGATTATGAATGAATAAAAGTTATTATTTTATTTTATTCAAAGTGTTATGTGTTATGTGATGATTTCTTTTATGGGGGCAAGTTAAGTATAAATTACTTAAAGGAGTTGAGTAATAATCTAATGAGTGTATATTAACAGGAAATGCCTCCAAGATGTCAACCATGACAAAGAACCACTAAGGGAACCACCAGTAACGACAATTTTGATGCTAACTCAGCTCAGCAGCTAGTGACATTACTGAATGGTGCACTACAGAATCAACCGCAGAATCAAGCTACAACGTTTAAGGACTTCAAGGAGGTTGGACCACTAGAATTTTGTGGGTCCATGAATCCAGTGGAGGCACAGACCTGGATCATGGAGATAGAGAAAGTATTCGATGTTGCGAGGGTAGGGGAGGATTAGAAGACTGCTTTTGCAACATTTATGTTGAAAGCAGAGGCTAGTTATTGGTGGTAGGCCAATAATAACACCAAAACTCGGGAAGGACAAGGGGTGATGACTTGGGATAGGTTTAAAGAGATATTTTTCCAAACCAATTTCCTAGAGAGTTCGAAGAATCAGTTGGAGGTGTAGTTTCTAGAACTGAAGCAGGGAACGATTACGGTATCGGAATATACCACAAAATTCAACGAATTGGCAAGGTTTGCACCATATCAAGTCAACACGACTAAGCGGAAGGCGAAGAGGTTAGAACAGGGACTGAAGCCCTGGTTGTACAGTAGGGTCTCCCTGTTCTAGCTAAAGACATTTACAACAGTATTGGAGAAGGAAATTCTCGCTAAAAGTAGAGGCGAGGCTATAACAAAGTTCAATCAAGAACATATAAAGTAGATGAACGAAGTGGAGGTTAAGAATGGTGGTAGTGGAAGTGGTAACAATATTCTGAAGAGAAAATGGAATGGAAATATGGGTACTGGAAATCAGCAGGGTAACCAACAGGAAAATAAGTTCGAGGCGTGTGCTACATGCTAGAAATTTCACAAGGGTGTATGTTTACTAGGGAAACATGTATGCCTTAACTATGGCCTGGAGGGTCACATCGCCCCAAATTGTAATTAACCCAAGAAGAATGTTTGCTTTATGTGTGGGTCCACGGTTCACTTTGCTCGTGAGTGCCTTAAGAAGAAGGCTTAAGAGACAACAAGAAGCAAGGGAGGTAGCAGTGGAGGTACATTGGCCATTGCTGGACCAACGGTATCAAACAAATTCACAGCTAGAACCTTTAACATGACTGTGCAAGATATTGTGCAAACAAAGGATGTGGTGTCAGATATTATCCTAATCAATGATATTGATGCTTATGTATTATTTGATTCGGATGCTACTTGCTCATTTATATCTGATGAATTTGCTAAGAGGTTAGGATTGCCTAGTAAAGAATTGAATTTCCCTTTAAACATATAAATTATGAATAAGGAAGTAATTTCTGTTAGGTTCGTATACAAGAACTGTAGGGTGAATATTAAGGGGAATATCATGATGCTAGATTTAATTCCAATTAGACATGGAGAGTTTGATGTTATTTTGGGAATGGATTGGCTGTTCAATTATGAAGCGATAATTGATTAGCAAAAGAAATGTGTAAACCTTATGACTCCATCAAAGGTAGTTTTCTATGGTAGCAAATCGCCTAGACAAATGAGATGTTTGACGATTGTGCAGGCTAAGAAGTTGTTGACTCAAGGTTGTGTGGGTTATTTAGCATACATAATCGATACTCAAAAGAAGGGTGTGAAACTGGAAGAGATACCAGTGGTTAGGGAATTCGTAGATGTGTTTTCGAAAGATTTGTTAGGACTTCCACCTGACAGAGAGATTGAGTTCGTGATCTACATAGCACCAGGAACAGCCCCGATATCGAAGGCCCTGTACAGAATGGCTCCGATAGAGATGAAGGAGCTGATGGTACAACTACAGGAGCTGTTAGACAAGAAGTATATTCAACCAAGCGTATCACCATGGGGAGTGCATGTGTTATTCATGAAGAAGAAGGATGGGTCAATGCGTCTTTGCATTGATTATAGGGAATTGAACAAAGTCACTATTAAGAATAAATATTCGTTGCCAATAATAGATGACTAGTTTGATCAATTGAAGGGTGCTAAATACTTCTCGAAAATAGATTTGAGAAGTGGTTATTACCAATTGAAAGTAAGAAAGGAGGATATACCTAGAACGGCATTCAGAACTCGGTATGGACATTACGAGTTTCTGTTGATGTCTTTTAGTTTAACCAATGCCCCTGCTGCGTTCATGGATTTGGTGAACAGGGTGTTTAAACCATTCTTAGACAAGTTTGTGGTGGTATTCATCGACGACATTCTGGTGTACTCCAAAACTCAAGAAGAACACGTGGAACATTTACGTTTAACATTGGAGACACTAAGAAAGGAAAAGTTGTACGTGAAATTCTCTAAGTGCAAATTTTGGCTAGATCGTGTACAATTTTTGGGTCATGTGATTGACAAAGATGGGATTTCAGTGGATCCATCAAAAGTGGAAGCCGTAATCAATTGGAAACAACCAAGAATATCATCGGAGGTGAGGAGTTTCTTGGGACTGGCAGGTTGTTATAGACGATTTATTCAAGATTTTTCCAAGATTGTTGCTCTATTAACAAATTTGACAATGAAAGCTGTAAAATTTGTTTGAACGATGAAGTGTGAAGAAAGTTTTCAATATTTGAAGAAGAAGTTAAGTGTGGCACCTGTGTTGTCATTACCAGATAGTACATGAAACTTTGTGGTGTATAGTGATGCCTCACATGAAGGATTGGGTTGTGTCCTTATACAGAATGGTAAAGTTATTGCATATGCATCAAGACAACTGAAGGACTATGAGAAAGGGTATCCGACTCATGATTTAGAGTTCGCTGCTGTAGTATTTGCTCTGAAGATATGGAGACACTATCTCTATGGAGAAAAATGTGAGATTTACACAGACCATAAAAGTCTGAAGTATATTTTCACTCAGAAGGACCTAAACATGCGTTAAAGAAGATGGATGGAATTGATAAAAGATTACGATTGTGAGATCTTTTATCATCCAGGCGAAGCGAATGTGGTTGCAGATGCTTTAAGTAGGAAAGGCCGGGAAAAGTTGATGCTGATAACCACTCAGGAGGAACTTATTTCAGTAATAACAAAGCTAGAATTGGAAATAAAATTTCCAAAGGAATCCGATGAACGACTATTCCAGATAGAAGCTAGTACAACTTTGGTGGACAAAGTTAAGAATGCTCAACTACAAGATGACGAATGTGGGAAAATCAAAGAGAAGGTGGTTGAGGGTAGTGATGTGAAATACAAGATAGATACCGAAGGATTACTGAGGTTTGAGAGAAGAATCTGGGTTCCAACAACACCAGAGATTAAAGAAGAAATTTTGACCGAAACTCATAACTCAAGATACTTAATTCATACCGGAAGTACGAAGATGTATTAAGATCTACAGTGTCATATTTGGTGGCCAAACATGAAAAGAGATGTCGCAGAATGTGTTGCGAAATGCTTGACATGTCAAAGAGTCAAGGCCGAGCATCAAAGACCAAGCGGATTACTTCAACCGTTGGAGATACAGGAATGGAACTGGGAACACATCACAATGGATTTTGTGGTGGGTCTTCCAACTACTCAGAGAGGAGGCGATGCGATTTGGGTGTTAGTGGACAGACTGACAAAATCAGCACACTTTTTACCAATAAAGATTAGGTTCAATCTTAATCAGTTGGCAATGTTATACATTAAAGAGATCATTTCGAGACATCGAGTGCCAGTGTCAATTGTGTCAGATAGAGATCCGCGATTCACGTCAAAATTTTGGAAGAGACTACAAGAATGTATGGGAACACAGTTAAGAATGAGTACGGCTTATCATCCGCAAACAGATTGCCAAAATGAACGAACAATTCAGACATTGGAAGATATGCTTAGGGCAAGCATCATGGACTTCAAAGGAAGCTGGGATGAACATTTACCGTTGGTGGAATTCGCCTACAATAGCAGTTTCCATGCTAGCATCGGCGTGCCGCCTTACGAAGCATTATACGATAAGAAATGCAGAACTCCACTGTGCTGGGATGAAGTCGGTGAATGCCAACTGTTAGGACCAGAACTGGTACAACAAACTATTGAGGTTGTTAAACTCATCAGGACAAGATTTGTAGCTGCTTAAGACAGACATAAGAAGTATACTGATCAACACATATAAGATCGTGCATTCGACATTGCAAATTACGTATTCCTAAAAGTTTTGATAAAAAAGGAAAGCTAAGCCCAAGGTTTATTGGACCCTTCGAAGTGCTGCGAAGAGTAGGAGAAGTGCCTTACGAGGTAGCTCTACCTCCAGAGTTGGAAAACATTCACAATGTTTTTCATGTTTCGGTGTTACGACCGTATAAACCCAATTACAAGCACGCGATGGAGTATAAACAATTGCTATTTGATAAAGACTTGTCCTATGAAGAGGTTCCTATCTAGATAGTCGACAGGAAAGAACAGGTGCTCAGGATTAAAGTTATACCTTCTGTGAAGGTGATATGGAGGAACCACAATGCTAAAGAAGCTACGTGGAAACTCGAAGATAAAATGATGAAAGATTTTCCTGAGTTATTTGTTTAATCTGTGTCTTCGATTCTGGGGACAGAATCTTTGTAAGTAGAGAAGAATGTGACGAATGATTTGTTTGAGTTGTGATTCTGGGGACATAATCCTTTTAAGGAAGGAAGGATGTAACAATCCAGAAATTTAATTGGAATTTTTAAATATTTATTGAGCTATGTAAATATTTAATGGATGTGTTTATCGTTGAATAGATATTTGTTTAATTTGGTGAATTGTTTGTTAAATAAATAATTAATGAGTTAATGAAAGTAATTATTATGAGATTGTATTCTAATTTAACTTAATAATTAAGTTAGAGAGTTTATAATTATTAAATGATTTATTCAATAAATTGTTATTAGAATTAATTAAATTAAGTATGAAAATTTAATTAAATGAAATGTGACATATAAATATACTATAAAGGAGTTTAATTTAGTTTTGTCAAACAAGACTTAAATATATTAAGTCTTTAATTTTTAAAGAGTTTTGCCAAATGGAGCCTTATGGTTTTTAGATTTTTTGAATTTTGAATTATAATAATATAAATAAAATAAATAAAATATAATTATAATCTATACATTATATTTGGTAACTGATATTACTTATTAGGTTTATTATGACTATATACGTTTCTTTTTATGCTTTGTTATCAATTTATTTTGTTACGTCAAATGTATTTGGCATGTACTGATAACTAAGAAAAGAGAAGAAATTGTCAGAGAAAATTGAGAAAAACCAAAGAGAATTGAGAGAGAGACATGTCTGAGATTTTAAAGCAAGTTCTGAGTATTCTAACAAAGATTTCTTAAGCAACAAAAGGTAGTTTTCCCATAAACTTAATACTATATACGTTTTACGCTATATTTCCTGTGAACTAGATTGTCTCTGTGTTTCTAAATTGGACTATAATATAAAGTTTTACAAAATTTCTGTAATTGTTGTTATACAACTGAACTATGGTGATTATATGGGTTCGTGATGTTAGAACTAGTGTTTAGACAAGAATTATTATGTTAATTTCGTTTAAAAGAAAGAGAAACTGTTTTTTAGTGTTTGTTCTTATACGTGGCTTATGACAGTAACAACTTTGACGGTTAAAGTGTATACGAATTGTAAAAATTTAACTTTGAATTGTTATTTGGGTAAGAAATAAAGATAACGAAGTTCAAAGGAATCAAGTTGGTGTATAATTGTGGTTACTGTTCACAGTGTCAAGAAATATCAAAAATGGAGTTTTGTTGGTTTAAAAATTGGCTTTCAAGGTTTTAAGTTTTCTGGTATTGTTGTTTAATTGTGCTAAATTAGTATATGTATGCTTGGTAACGTTTATGTGCAAATTATGTAAGTTATACAAGATAACTTGGTGTTAGAAACTTAGACACAGCAACAAAATTAGCTTTGTTCTGTTGTTCGTGGTCGATTATGTATGTTCTGCGCCTTAGCGCCAAAATCAGAGCACTAGCCCCAAAGTTCGCGTCGTAACGCCAAAGTCTGCGCCACAACGCCAACGTCGCGCCGCAGCGCCGGCCTATGGCCTAGGCTTCGCGCCGCAGCACCGCAACGTCTGTGAAACCCCAGATTTTATGAATAAATATTTAATTTTTCTCGAAATAATTTTTTTTATATTATTGTGTGGATTTGATATAATAGTTATGGGTAGTATTTATAAATTTTGCAAAGTATGCAAGTTGTCATATTATATTCGATTGGTCGGAGAATATTCTTTTTGTCGGGAAATATCCGTACGACGGTACAATTATTGGTGGACCCCACAACGGAATTATTGTCGGATTGAGAAAATGATAAAAATACTTTATGAAAATAACGGCGGAAGTTTTACCGTTGATACTGTTGAACTACTCGGTAGTAAAAGTACAGTAATACGTGTGGTTGCATAGTAGCACACGGTATTAATTATTAATGCTTATGTGAGAAGTCACTCAGTTTGATTCTATTATTGTCAGTTAATAATATGAATTATTTAGCGATAATGACGTTTTGTTTTATTCGTATTATTAACGTAATAAAATAGAAACATCTTTTTATATAAAACAGAATACTTTATTAAAGTTATTCTATAAATAGAATATATTTTATTTTATTTAAAAGATTTTTCTTTAAATATGGACCGTCAGATTAAAGTAATCAATCTGGACCGTTCATGGATTAGTTACTATGCATTCCATTTTCCTATAAATAGAAGCTCATTCTTTCATTATTTTCTTACGAATTCACTGAACTCTAGAGAGAGAAACTATAGAGAGAGACTATATAGAGATAGAAGAAAAGTTTTCTGTTACTTCACTACTCTTATATCCAGTTCTTTTACGGTAAGGGGTGTTATTCTTTCTTATTCATGAAGAGAACTGTTGTTATTCCATTTCTTATTATTCTGTTAGAATAACCTGTATACGCGGTCTACCCTATACTTGGTGACATTCTTCTATTATTCTGTTGGAACATCCTGTCTGTGTGTTTTACACCGGACCTAGTTTCGTTTTTATTATTATTCTATTAGAACATCTTGTCTGTGTGTTTTACACCGGACCTGGTTCCGTCTTGTTATTATTCTGTTGGAACATCCTGTCTGTGTGTTTTACATCGGACCTGGTTCCATTATTTATTATTCTGTCGGAATATCATGTCTGTGTGTTTTACACCGGACCTGGTTCCATTATTTATTATTCTGTCGGAATATCCTGTCTGTGTGTTTTACACCGGACCTGGTTCCATTATTTATTATTCTATCGGAATATCCTGTCTGTGCATTTACGCCGGACCTGGTTCCATTATTTATTATTCTGTTGGAATAACCTGTCTGTGCGGTCTATCGCATGCATGGTGATTTCTTTTGTTATTCCATTCTTTGTTGTACTCAGTTGGTTAAGTTTTGACTTCTATACTCCATGAAATTTGTGGAAGATCCTTGATAATTGCGGTTCATCCAGTATCTTTTCATGAAAATATTCTTCTAAGTATTCTTGAATTTTACTCCACAATGCAGTGTCATGTTGACAATTTGGACGTTGTTAATTCTTGGATAAATTAATTCTTGAACTTGTTTTATTGAATTCTTATATCATTGTCATCATCCTCATATTTATAAAATGTTGAAAGTCATATGTGGCCTGTAGTGCATAGATGGACTTGGTATGATTATGACCAGGGATTATTCGGTATAATCATGACCGTAATGTTACAAATGATGTGGTAAAAGTCCTCATTGGCCCATAGTGCATTGATGGACAGCTGTTGGCATGATCATGACCATTGATGAATACACAAATATCCTTGGCCCGTAGTGCATGGAATTTGTGGTCGTGACCCTAACGAATATCCTTGGCCGTAGTGCAGGGATGATGTTAATTATTTATTAAGCTGAGTCTCAGCGATCACAGTGTTGGAAAATCTTTTAAATCATAAAAGATAGTAGAGTTTATTTTCTACTTGACTCTCTTAATGGATTGCTTGTTCCGCTGCAGTTAAACTTGATGTCTATTATATTTTATCAGTTTAACATTGTTGAAGACTAATGATAATTTATTCTGCATTATCTTAGTCATAATATTTCTTACTGGGCTAGTTGAGCTCACCCTTTCTTTCACTGTTCTCTTCAGGAAATGAGAACGTAGCTGGGGCAAGTCGGGAAACGGAGTGATGGTTCGAATGATAGTATTACTTAGTAGTCCTCACTATTCTATGTAATAGTGTGTTAATAAATGTAATGAGGACTCCTTTTGAGTATGAATACTCTCTAGAAGATAATATTTGTATTCAAACTCACAGTTTATGTTTTGTCGTATTGTACACGACAGTTGTATTAGTAAGTTGTAATTGTTTTCTGTATCATGTAAGTGGCGACCCAAGATGGGTGGTGTATACCTAATTTTGGGGGCGTCACAATTGGTATCAGAGCTTAGGGATATGATCCCTGGCTAGGATGTGAGAATAGAACTAGGAGGGGAGAGACGGGGAATTCCTTCGCTAGTATGACCTACCTAAGTTTATTTGGTATTTAATTGGTCGGTCAAAGTATATGGATAATATGTTATATGTTAATTAACCTTTGTTTTGTGGCAGTATTTAAAAATGGCAGCTGAAAATGTCAACAATGGAGTGAATGAGACCGTGGCACCTCTAATCACCAACCAGGATAATGTAATATCAGGCGAAGAAGAAATTAGAGATATCTACGCGGTAAGTGAAGAACTAATAGTTGCACCCGCGTTAGTGGCAGAGGTAACATCTGAGAGTGAGGAAGAAGAGGAAGAAGAGAAACCTGAGGAGAATTGGTTAGAAGAAATCTATGATCAAAACTTAGAATTACAAAATCGTGTTCATGAGTTAGAAGAGCAGGCTGAAGAACGACAGGCGGTCGTGGAGCAAAGAGATGTAACGATTCAAAATTGTGTTACCCGATATGTGTTGCTCGAACAAAATCACGCTTTGGCAGAGTGTAAGATATTAAAGTTGGAATCTGAGAATTCAAATATCAAGGATCAGCTGAAAGAAGAAACAACTGAACGAGTGAGAATGAAGGATGCGTGGGTAAAAGCCGCACGACGTGTTGATATTGTAGAAAGAGACGTCCGATCCAAAAAGGCTAAAATAGATGATATACATTTCTCTTTTTGGACAGCAATTGGGAGAACCCAACATCGAGTTTTGAATTACCCTGTACAGAGCGGTCAATCTGAACTCGATATGGATCGAAGATTGATGATTCAGATCATGAAGCAGGAGTACGATGAAGCAGTTGAGGGTGGAATATGCCCTATATTAAAGTTAATTCCAACGATAGTAATGACACCAAATGCTACCCCAGACAAGTCAAAGCCGGGTAGTTCAAGGGAGAGCGGTTGTCATGACTTTCCAACAAGTGAGGAACCCAAATGAAGTTATCGCAGGTAAGCTAATCATAAACTCTTGCGAAGTCTATACCGTGTTAGATACCGGTTCTACTCACTCTTTTATTTCACCTAGTTGTGTTCAATATTTGAACTTAACTCCGGAGAAGTTAGACTTTGATTTCTCTGTTGAAATTCCATTGGGAGAAACCTTTGTTACCTCCACTATTTATAAATCTTGTTCAAATCAACACTTTCACGTTACCTGTTGATCTTATCTCTTTGAAAATACTTGCATTGATGTGATTTTTGGAAACGATTGGTTAACTGCTCATCATGTTTTTCGTAAAGTTGTTAGCTTTCATATTCCTAACAAATCTTTTATGCAAATTCAAAGTAACCAAACCACTAAAGTCAATCATTGTCATATCAAGCCATAAGTAAAAATTCCCGTTCCTTTCGTTGTTGACTTCCTGGTGTGGAATGTACCGAAGCTAGACTTTCCGTAGGAGACGTTGTAAATGACGATGGCAAGTTGATAGGTATCAATGTGACGTGTTATCCAAGTCTTGGATGAGGGTCACAGTTTTGAACGATATTTCTATTGTTAATAAATTTCTTGACGTATTCTTGAAGACTTCTTAGCCTACCCCAGAGCGTAAAATTGAATTTTGTATTGACCCCAGTACAAAACCCATTTCTTAAACCCTCAAATATTTCTTCAACTAAAACGAACGTATTATGCGCCAAAGACGTTGGCTCGAGCTGTTGAAGATTACGATCGTACCATTCAATAACATCGTGAAAAAGTGAACGTGGTAGCTGACACGTTGTGTAGAAGATCGTATACGGTTACAAGTGCGAATATTCGAACCCACGTGAAGATAACGAATATACGATTAAAATCGACTTTAATCGATAAAGTTAAAGCCGCTCAAGCTACATACTAAGAGCTGATAAATGTGAAGAAGAAGGTTCAAGAGGGCGTTATTCTAGAAGCAAGAATCGACGAAGAGAGGAAATCTCAACTCTCGATTTAATTGGCCCATTTGAAATCCTCGATGAAGTAGGAACTGTGGCCTATAGACTCGTTTTACCGCCAAGTATGTTGCGCGTTCAGAACATTATTTTTTTTCGTATCGATGTTACGTAAATATGTGGACGACCCGAACCGCATTATTAATTTAGAACCGGACGAAATAGCGAAAGATTTAACGTATGAGGAGATACGTGTTAACATCTTGGATAAGAAGGATCATATTCGATACTTAAAGGTTATACCTCAAGAGTTAGAATTTGAAGTGAAGTCAAGGTATCCTCACATGTTCGGCATACCAAGTACGTACGTAAATTTCGATGCGGCATACCAAGTAAGTACGTAAATTTCGAGGGCGAAATTCCATAAGGAGGGGAGATTGTGAAACCCCAGATTTTATGAATAAATATTTAATTTTTCTCGAAATAATTTTTTTTATATTATTGTGTGGATTTGATATAATAGTTATGGGTAGTATTTATAAATTTTGCAAAGTATGCAAGTTGTCATATTATATTCGATTGGTCGGAGAATATTCTTTTTGTCGGAGAATATCCGTACGACGGTACAATTATTGGTGGACCCCACAACGGAATTATTGTCGGATTGAGAAAATGACAAAAATACTTTATGAAAATAACGGCGGAAGTTTTACCGTTGATACTGTTAAACTACTCGGTAGTAAAAGTACAGTAATACGTGTGGTTGCATAGTAGCACACGGTATTAATTATTAATGCTTATGTGAGAAGTCACTCAGTTTGATTCCATTATTGTCAGTTAATAATATGAATTATTTAGCGATAATGACGTTTTGTTTTATTCGTATTATTAACGTAATAAAATAGAAACATCTTTTTATATAAAACAGAATACTTTATTAAAGTTATTCTATAAATAGAATATATTATATTTTATTTAAAAGATTTTTCTTTAAATATGGACCGTCGGATTAAAGTATTCAATCTGGACCGTTCATGGATTAGTTACTATGCATTCCATTTTCCTATAAATAGAAGCTCATTCCTTCATTATTTTCTTACGAATTCACTGAACTCTAGAGAGAGAAACTATAGAGAGAGACTATATAGAGATAGAAGAAAAGTTTTCTGTTACTTCACTACTCTTATATCCAGTTCTTTTACGGTAAGGGGTGTTATTCTTTCTTATTCATGAAGAGAACTGTTGTTATTCCATTTCTTATTATTCTGTT
Source organism: Panax notoginseng (assembly GCA_016801055.1). Taxonomy (NCBI): domain Eukaryota; kingdom Viridiplantae; phylum Streptophyta; class Magnoliopsida; order Apiales; family Araliaceae; genus Panax; species Panax notoginseng. The sequence continues at coordinate 105,870,031 of CM029014.1, forward strand.
GGAATAACCTGTATACGCGGTCTACCCTATACTTGGTGACATTCTTCTATTATTCTGTTGAAACATCCTGTCTGTGTGTTTTACACCGGACCTGGTTCCGTTTTTATTATTATTCTGTTGGAACATCCTGTCTGTGTGTTTTACACCGGACCTGGTTCTGTCTTGTTATTATTCTGTTGGAACATCCTGTCTGTGTGTTTTACACCGGACCTGGTTCCATTATTTATTATTCTGTCGAAATATCCTGTCTGTGTGTTTTACACCGGACCTGGTTCCATTATTTATTATTCTGTCAGAATATCTTGTCTGTGTGTTTTACACCGGACCTGGTTCCATTATTTATTATTCTGTCGGAATATCCTGTCTGTGCGTTTACGCCGGACTTGGTTCTATTATTTATTATTCTGTTGGAATAACCTGTCTGTGCGGTCTATCGCATGCATGGTGATTTCTTTTGTTATTCCATTCTTTGTTGTACTCAGTTGGTTAAGTTTTGACTTCTATACTCCATGAAATTTGTGGAAGATCCTTGATAATTGCGGTTCATCCAGTATCTTTTCATGAAAATATTCTTCTAAGTATTATTGAATTTTACTCCACAATGCAGTGTCATGTTGACAATTTGGACGTTGTTAATTCTTGGATAAATTAATTCTTGAACTTGTTTTATTAAATTCTTATATCATTGTCATCATCCTCATGTTTATAAAATGTTGAAAGTCATATGTGGCCTGTAGTGCATAGATGGACTTGGTATGATTATGACCAGGGATTATTCGGTATAATCATGACCGTAATATTACAAATGATGTGGTAAAAGTCCTCATTGGCCCGTAGTGCATTGATGGACAGTTGTTGGCATGATCATGACCATTGATGAATACACAAATATCCTTGGCCCGTAGTGCATGGAATTTGTGGTCGTGACCCTAACGAATATCCTTGGCCGTAGTGCAGGGATGATGTGAATTATTTATTAAGCTGAGTCTCAGCGATCACAGTGTTGGAAAATCTTTTAAATCATAAAAGATAGTAGAGTTTATTTTCTACTTGACTCTCTTAATGGATTGCTTGTTCCGCTGCAGTTAAACTTGATGTCTATTATATTTTATCAGTTTAACATTGTTGAAGACTAATGATAATTTATTCTGCATTATCTTAGTCATAATATTTCTTACTGGGCTAGTTGAGCTCACCCTTTCTTTCACTGTTCTCTTCAGGAAATGAGAACGTAGCTGGGGCAAGTCGGGGAACGGAGTGATGGTTCGAATGATAGTATTACTTAGTAGTCCTCACTATTCTATGTAATAGTGTGTTAATAAATGTAATGAGGACTCCTTTTGAGTATGAATACTCTCTAGAAGATAATATTTGTATTCAAACTCACAGTTTATGTTTTGTCGTATTGTACACGACAGTTGTATTAGTAAGTTGTAATTGTTTTCTGTACCATGTAAGTGGCGACCCAAGATGGGTGATGTATACCTAATTTTGGGGGCGTCACAACGTCACTACCGCGCCGCAGCGCTACCCACAGTACAAACTGTGGTGCCACATCGCAGGTTAGCAGCCAAGAATGTGTATTCTTTTACACGAATTCTGTAAATGTTAATATAATACAATATTATAGATATTAAAAATGTAATTGTGTTATTGTGGTATTATAGTTCTAAGAACGAGCTTGTAATTAATACTTAACGAGTTTTGTTATTATTTTTATTGGTGTAACTTGATTATATGATTTAGAATCAAGCCATACATGAATTACATACTTATAGAGTATTTGTAATGACTAATTGTATCCTAATGATATGTGATTAGGATATTTTGAATCAAACTATTACGGTTTAATCTACGCGCAAGGCAAGTTTAATTACCATATCTTGATTATATTAAGCAAGCTATTCTTGTTTTTAACTTGTTTCGTTGAGCAAGTTATTGTTTCTAGTTCGATTACATTAAGCAAGTTTTCTAACTCTACACTTTCGTTGATCTAGTTCTATTGTTATACTGTGCAAATTTCCTGGACTTCGTTCTTATGTTGAGTAAGTTCTTTTATCTAATTTATTTATGATGATACAAGTTTTCTAAACCTTATTCTGATATTGAGCAAGTTATTATTTTCTTTAACTTGTTATTTAACATGCAAGTTTATATATTCTGATATACTAGTGTTGAACCAGTTTTATCGTTTAATTTATTATTGTTATGCATGCTTAGTACTCAATTCTAAACAACCTTGGCTTAATATTGTTCAAGAAAGGTATGTTATGATTATTCAATGTTTATGCTCTTAGATTATTCCTAAAGCATGACCTTAGTATGTAGTGTTGATTCACTTATGATTTTTTCCATATCATAACGTTATTACATTTTAATTCAACTAAACCTTAGTTGATGTTCGTTGAATTCCAAATTACCCTTGAAACGTATCCAAACCAAACTTACTTTGGTGCGGACTTGTATCCTAAATGCTAAGATGAACAACCCTATTATTAGGGGATAATTTACGCATAATATTGAAATGTTTGTGCACAATACGTTGTACGAAGTGCTAATCCCCCTAAGTTCGAGGAGTCCCTATAGTCTTATGACTGTTAAAGTTTAAGTTGAAAGATTACTTATAACTATGGACATAGTTCGTGATCTTATTACCCTCAGATGAATGATTCATAATTTTGATTATCATTGATAGAACCTATTGTTCAGTTCTATTGAGCCTATTATTTGGCAATTATTGTAAAGTCTTATTCATTATTATTTCAAGTGAGCTTTGTTTGCTCACTATTGCTTATATAAACCTTACAGCTAAAGTTGAGAAAGTCGATGTACCTAGCATCAGTAAAGGAAAGGGAAAGATGAACAAGTATTTAAGACTTGTAATCATGTTGATATTTTATTGTCAGACTTAATTTTAATGATTGTAATGAAGTTTTTTAATTTTTTGCATTTGAATGATTGTATTTAAAGGTTAGATAACCTGGGAGATTTTTATGAATATAATCCTTTAATGGGAAGGTTTATTGTTCAATTTTATTATGATTGGGTAGTTAGATATGAATGTTTTTATAAAGTGAACACCTAATCTTGAGGGAGTGAAGTACCCAGATTTGGGGGTGTCACAGCCGCGACCCCTCGTGCAACTTCAAAGACTGATAATCACATGTTAAGGTAATTAGAGAGGAAGGTGGACACGCTGCATGACAATTTTTTGGCATTCACAAATGGGATGTCTAGAGTTTTGGCTGAAGCATTTGCGCAGTAGGGGACGATGGTGGAGTGGCCTCTCTTTGGTTCTGCCATGCTGTATCTGCCACCAGATTCACCACCCGAGGAGGGTGGCCATACCGACTGATAGGGGAGTTTCCTTACCCTTTACCTTCGTTGAGGACAATGAATATTCTAAGTTTAGGGGTATTGGCTTTAGTTAGTAGTTTAGAACATGTAGTGTAATTGCATCATATAGAGTAATTTCATGTTGCATATAGTTAATTGCGTGTTAGTAGTTTTTAGTTTAATTTTGAAGTAAATTTTTCTTTTTGTTTACTTAATATCTGTTTAGGTTGCATAACATTGCATAATCTTAGGTTTTTAGTTAGTTGAATTCTATTTTGGCTAATGATGACATAGAAATTTGATTGATTTTTGAACTTGGTTGATATATTGAGCTTAGTTAAAATTTTATACATGATATATTCCATGCATGTTGTTTGGATGTTACCGGGTAGCACATCAGTGTTCCTATTTGCTTGTTGGCTTAGATTAACTTGCTTGTCTGCTGAGATGAAAAAGTTGTTTTTAATGATAGAATCTTGTAGGAAGTGAGTAATGACTATGAAAACACTAGAACTCAAGTTTTGGGGACGCATGGGTATACTTGATATCTTCTTTTTAAAAAAAATGCGAATAAAAATTGTTGCTATTCTTGTTTCGGGACTTTTGTTACTTGAGTAAGTACGCCCGAGGGGATTGTCTCTACACCTAGCGCCTTAAAGCCGGAATGGTTTGGGAGTCGTTGGTTGAAAGCTCGCTAAGGGGTAGCACTGTTAGCCTAATGGAATGAGACATTTCACAGCCATGGAAAATATAAAAATCAATAAACATCACGAAAAAGTGCGAAAAATCGCCCTTGTGAGTAAAATAAAGTAGAATAAACCCTTTACTGAACCTTAGCTTGTACTGATGTGTTGGAGTAGTTGTTGTTTCATTTTTGTGCATATCTCTTGATTTGAAACCTCGGTTTTCTTTCTTAAGCAGTATAACTTGTGGTATCTTCGCCTTTGTCAAGCTTATATGTGAACACAACACACACACACAACATCTCTATAGCATGTAGTGATTATCTAATTGTATGTCATTATGCCTTTAGCTTAGTTTGATGCTTTGGTCATAGATCTTGATATTTCTATGAGGCGTATCTTATTGGAATTCTTTACATAGCTGAAAATCTTGGGATTCATTTGCATGATAGTGTAATTGCATAGCATGTAGTTTGCATTTCTTAGTTCGTATTTGTGTTTATTGCTTGGGGGCAAGCAATAGTTCAAGTTTGGGGATATTTCATAAGTAGGTTTTAGACCTACTTATTGGCTATCAACTTGCTAGAATTATGCTTAAACTTGAGTACTTTTAGTATTGTTTGATTGCTTTTTATGTTTGTTTTGTAGGTTACATCAAGGAGACTCCAAAAGCATGGTGATGGCACGACATAGTGGGCTTATGCTAAAAATGAAGAATGTAGCTGAGCTAATGCATGTGAAGAGGGTATCTTGAGGTCAATTGAAGAATGAGGAAGGCAAGTGAAGAAAGAATAAGAAGTTAGCAGCAACAATGAAGCATCAGAACACCAGCACCAGCAATGCAGCAGAAAGCAGCAAGAAGTGGTTACGCGGCCGCGCCAACTAGTAGGCCAACTCCAACGCACCCACGCCAGGAGAATCACTGATGCAGACACAACGCGCTCGCGCCTAATTCCTTATACTCACCCGCACGACCGCGCCAGTCAAGGGTATTAAAATTGCTGACTTATCATTTAATATTGATGGAGCGTATTTTCCATTTAAGGGTGTATTTGCTTGTTGCGAAAAATATTTACTTTCAGTTATATTTTGATATTTCAGGGCTTGATAGAACTAGAGAAATTCCATAGCAATACTCTACTATTTGGCTTCTCTCTCTAGATCTAGTAGCTTGTGAATATTGAGTTTTACTTTGGTTTTGATAATAGATCTAAACTTATTTAGAAGCACATTGTGGAGCAGAGTGTATTCAAATTTGCAATCTCTATTATCATTACCCTCTTTGTTCTCTTTGTTTCTTCTCATGCTTGTCTTTAATCCCATAAAGGTTATTGATTCAGAGATGACCTAAACTCCATTATGGGATTCTAATGAAGCTTGTTGTGTGGTTCAGATTTATATGCCTTATTGTAATGCTTGAATGATTATAGTTGGATTGCCTAACTTGGTTGTGCTTATTGTTTGGATGTTTGATCACCATCTACCCTAATAACTTGTATGGAATTGAAAAAGGAAGTATAAGTTCAGATTTGATCTTGTGGGCATATGTTCATGAGATTTACTTGTGTTAGATTTCGTGATTAGTAACCCGGATAGACATATACCGGTTTGCCATTTGTAGTCATTTAGAGAGCTTGCACATCAATTGATATTACTTGTAATTCACATAAACATATAGTGGGTTAGGTAATATTGATGTTCACATGATTTCTATCTATTTTGTGGATTTTGTGTGATATGGACATGGTGTATTGAAAAATAGTCATGTTTTACTTTTGTGCTCTCGACTAGCAATCCATAAAGGGTATATGGACACGAGGTATATAATCTGGATAGAGTATTAAGTGATATTAGGATCCCATATCTTTCCAATTTGAATCTCTTCGTTTGTTAATTAGTTAATTTGTGTTGATAATTATTTTAGCTTTTAAATTATCTGCTATTCGATCGTTTAAGCAGCTATAAATAGGTATAAAGTTGTTGCATGCTAGAGTAGAAATATTCACCTTTCTCCATGGGAACGATACTTGATTTACTCTATATTACTTGTTGACCGTATATACTTGCACGAGTTGGATTGTTTTGTTAAACCCGAAACAAGCAAACACTAGCAAACAATGACGTCATCACAACGTTGTAGCACCCCAATTCCATTACAAACTGGCGATGTAGCGCCACTTACTGACCTATTGTGTTGACTCAGCGCTGCAACGACATTCCAAGGCTAAAACTCGGTGCTACAGCGCCACCTCTGGTGCCCAGGCAGAAATTAGGTCTTAATGACCTAAAAAGCGAAGGAAACATTATTATTAACTTTAAGCAGCCTCCATCATTAGTAGAAGAGAGTTTATGTGACGCCCCCAAAATAAGTATACATCACCCATCTTGAGTCGCCAAATACATGGTACAGAAATCAAATACAATCTTCTTTTATACAATATGACAAAACGTAGCTAAGAGTTTTTACATGAATATTGTCTAAAAGACGGTATTCAAACTCAAAAAGGAGTTCTCATTACAATTATTATCACACTATTTTAAAAAATAGTTAGGACTATTATAGCCACCATCTCGGAAAGTCACTCCATTCCCCAACTAGTCCCGGCTACGTTCTCATTTCGTGAAGAGAAAAATGAAAACAAAAGGGTGAGCTCAACTAGCCCGGTAAGAAATATTATGACTAAGATAATGCAGAATAAATTATCGTTAGCCTTCAACAGTGTTAAACTGATAAAATACAATAAACATCAGGTTTAACTTCAACAGAACAAGCAATCCATTAGAAGAGTCAAGTTGAGCATGATATCTACTATCTTCTAAGATTTAAGAGTTTATAGTCAATTTTATCATTGAGACTAAGCTTAATAAATAGTATCACAACCAAAAATTATCCATGCACTACAGGCCAAGGATATTCGTGTTTTCACCAATGGTCATGATCATACCAAACAATTCCTGGTCATAATCATACCAACAACTGTCCATCAATGCACTACGGGCCAATGAGGACTTTTACCACATCATTTGTAACATTACGGGTCATGATTATACCGAATGATCCCTGATCATAATCTTACCAATCAACAATCCATCTATGCACGTAAGCCAAATATGACTTTCATCACAATATAAGCATGAGGATGATGACAATGATATAATAATTCAATTAAAAGAAAACAAATGATAAATTTTTAAAGATTTATAATTTAATTTGTCCGGAATTTAATAATATCCAAATTGTCAACATGATACTGCTTTGTGGAGTAAAATTCAAGAATAATATTGTATCAAAAATGATTTGGACAACAAAGAAATCAATTTTTGTCATGAATAGTACTCTAGGTGAATAGTACCCGAGTGAATAGTATTTCAAGAATAGTATCCTATGAATAGTACTTTGTGAATAGTACTCGTGAATAGTACCCATGAATAGTACTTTGTGAATAGTACATCATGAATAGTACTTTGTGAGTAGTACCGTATAAATGAATAGTACTCATGGACAGTACTCCGACATGAAAAGCTTAAAATTTAACAAGAATGTGCAAAAAATATCCTTGTGAAACGATACTAGATGAAGCGCAAACTTCAAGGATATTATACTAATTAGGAATACGAGACGAAATAATATTACTCACATACTACAAAGTATGGAAAAAAATATTATTTCTTATGAATACTAAATAAAAATAATATCCATACACTCAAGTAATCTATACATGCTATAAAGATGTTGTGTGTGTGTTGTGTTCACCAAAACTTGACTAAAGCAAAGAATACACATGCTAAACTGCTCAAAACAGAAAATTGCAGTTTAAATCAAGATTTATGTATACTAATGCATCAAAGACTATTCTAACATATCAATACAAACTAAGGATCAACAATGGGTTTAAACTGCTTTATTTCTACTCACGAGAGTGATTTTCGTTCTTTCCCGCGGTGTTTATTGCTATTTTTTCCTTATTTATTATATATATTTTTTAAATATCACATGGTTATGCAATGCCTTATTCCATTAGGCAAGCAGTGTTACCCCTTAGCGACCTTTCAACCAACGACTCTCAGACCATAAAAGACCTTAGGGCGCTAGGTGTAAAGACAATCCCCTCAGGCGTACTTGCTCAAGTAACAAAGGCCCCGAAACAAGACTAACCATGGTAGTTCCCGTGTGTTCCAAAAGCTTGATTATTCATGTTTTCATAATCTAAGTCCATTTTCCACACAATTCTATTTTTTAAAACAACATTTCCTACCAAGCAATAAAACACGTAACTCTTATGCCTACAAGCATTTGTGAACACGTTAGTGCAAACCGAAAGCATCTAAACAGCACTATGGATTACATCATGTAAAACGTTATATCTAAGCTTATGTTGTCCATTAAACTCAGCAATCCTTAAAAATTCAAATTCATCATTGGCTAGACATAAATTCCACATAGCAAGAAATGCGAGACATGCTAACATATAATGCAACTAAACATAGACTAACACATAAACATGCAAATTAAACATGCAAAATTAAAATTTAAACTAACATGCAAACACTACTTGCAACTACCTACTACCCAATACCCCCAAACTTAAATTATTCATTGTCCCAATGAATGATGGTATAGGGTTAGAAGAACTCCCCTACTGATCAGCTGCACCACCCTCTTCGGGTGGTGAATTCGGTGGTGGAAATGGCACGGCTGTCCCAAATTGTGGCCACTCGAGTGTAGTACCCTGCTGCGCAAATGCAACTGCTAGCGACCTTGTCAACCCCGTAGCAAACACTGCAAAGTTATCATATATAGCATCGACCTTTGCTCTAACCTTTAGAGCTGACAATTATCATAGACATCAGTGTCTTGATTGGCTTGTGTTGACGTTCCTTCTTCAGTTTCCTGTGTAGACTGTGGTGGAGGCACCAAGGATGCGGGTTGAAGGATGAAACCTTTTCCCCTCGGGTGTGGCTCACCTCCTGCCTAATCCTCAAATTTGGCAATCGTCGCATGAGTTATATCTTGACTAGGCATTTGCATCTGTTCATCATCCCACTGGAATCCTTGATGTGCACACAGACTCGCAATAACGGACGCATGTAGGATACTTCCCATAGTGCTCCCCCTCATGTAACGTAACATGTTCTGATTAATGAGATAGCCCACATCGATGTATTTGCCTGTGCCTATTCCCCACAATATGATAGTCCTCTCAGTTGTGATTTCATGCTAATGCGTTGAAGGTACAAGTTTCGCACATATGAACAAATTCCAAGCCTTTGCATAGCGATTTAGAGCTGAGGCTGGGAAAGTGCGAGGCTGATTCGTTCCCGCCCTACAAGTCCATTGCGTTCTTGGAATGCACAAGAAAGTGATAACTTCATCCAAATCTGTCCCAAAACAGGCAGACTCGACCCAATTATCATCCCCAATCGATGGAGTGTCAAGTATTCTAAAAACTGCCCTGATTGATTGAGGGGTATAATCAACTTGAACTCCTTGAACCACTGATAAATCACTCATAGTATTTTCGGTATTAGCATAAAATTCTCGAACAATACCCATGGGAGCAGGCATAGGGGTTGCAGTAAATCCTCCCCATCCTCTTTCTCGAATCATATTCCACAGTTGCCCATCCTACTTCCCAGGCTTGAAGCCTCGTTCCTTCGCAAATATCTTTGTCAGTATTTTGTAGTACTCCATTTGTGCCTTCAGGCTGAGAAATTTCGTATGATCCACAGTATACTCATCTTGACTACTAGAAGAAGATGATGATGGAGTGATAGATCGTGAACGCTTTGGACCCATTTGAAATTGATGAAGAAGAAGAAATCTTGCTTGATACAATCGTGAGTGATATAATCTCTTAACAAAGAACCCCCAAACTTATTTTGCAAAAACCCACTGAAGCCCTAGTTTTATTAGTGTAGATGTTGAACGTGGGTAGGAGAACCGATGCGATAATCAAGTAGTGGAGATGAAATGTTATACCTTCAATTTGGAACGATTTTGGAAAGGAAGAGTCGTGCGTATTTTGGAGAGAATAATACGCTCTCTGTTACTTTAAATAATGGCGGATATGGTGCAAGACACATTTTTAAATCTAAAAATTTTTCCAAGTCCGATGTCGCGCGCGGCCGCGCGGTCTTTGAATAGGGAAATGGCGCGGGCGCTCGATCACTCTTTATGCACAGACGTGGGCTCGCAGTTTCTCAAGGCTTTCATGGCGCCGCCGCGCGAGCCTGTATTATGCACTGCCATCTTGCATATCAAAGCAGTAATGAATCCACTCCAATACAATTGTTCAATCAGCAGCTATCCTGATTAGATATCATGCCTCCAAAATTAAAACCTGAATTGATGATTATGCATACATGACCATCCTAATGCAATACTTTCTCTTATACTCCTACGTCTCATCATACGCTTAGTCAGCTCTCATGCTACTAATTTAACATAAATTATACTATGAATACTAACAAGAATATGAAACTAAATACTTTAAAAAGAAATAAACAAGAGTTAAGGATAGAACTAATGGGTTGCATCCCATCAAGCACTAAGTTATAGTCAATTAGCTTGACTGTCTCTGACTTCTCATGTTGAAGAAAGAATTGTGGTTACTTTTTGTCTGTCAATCTCGCAACCAAAATAATGCTTCAGCCGCTATCCATTCACTTTAAACGGCTTGTCCGGAAACTTATCCAACACTTCTACCGCACTATGTGGGAAAAATGTCTTCACTATGAATGGCCCTGACCACCATGATTTGAGCTTCCCAGGAAAAAGTTTAAGTCTAGAATTGAAAAGCAAAACTCTTTGTCCCGGCTCAAATACTCTCTCTATGATCTTGCGATCATGCCATTTCTTCACTTTTTCCTTGTATAGCTTTGAATTTTCATATGCTTGTAATCGAAATTCATCTAACTCATTAAGTTAAAGTAGGCATTTTTCTCTTGCAGCCTTCAAATCATAATTTAGCTTCCGAATTGCCCAATATGCCTTATGCTCAAGCTCCATAGGAAGGTGACAGGCTTTGCCATAAACCAGTTGAAAAGGTGCCATGCCCAATGAAGTTTTATAAGCAGTCCTATATGCCCAAACATCATCAAGCTTTAAGGACCAATCCTTTCTTGTGGGGTTCACAACTTTTTCCAGTATTCTTTGAACTTCCCTATTTGAAACCTCTGCTTAGCCATTCATTTGCGGATGATAAGCTGTAGTAGTACGATGATTCACCCCATACTTAGCCAACAGAGCTATGAACTGCCTATTACAAAAATGACTGCCTTCTTCACTAATGATAGCCCTTGGAGTCCCAAACCTTGTGAATATACTTATTTGTAAAAACATTAGGACCACTTTGGCATCATTTGTTGGAAGAGCTGCCACGTCCACCCACTTTGACACATAATCCACTGCTAGCAAGATGTATAGATTTCCACATGAAGAAATAAAAGGACCCATGAAATCTATCCCCCACACATCAAAAATTTCCACTTCGAGGATTATGTTCAAAGGCATTTCATTCCTTTTCGAAATGTTCACGACTCTTTGACATCTGTCACATCTCTGGACGAAACTGTAAGCATCCTTGAAAATTGTCGGCCAGTAGAATCCTGCTTGTAGCACTCTAGACGCTGTCCTCTCTCCACCATAATGACCACCATATAAAGAAGCATGCCAATCTTGCAAAATCCCCTCAGTCTCACTATATGGGATACATCTCCTTATTATCTGATCAGCACATTGCTTGAACAAATATGGTTCATCACATATAAACCATTTAACATAATGCAAGAATTTCTTCTTTTGATGACCAACCAAGTCAGAAGGTACCATCTGACTCACCAAGTAGTTCGCGAGTCTACAAACCATGGCACTTCCCATTTTACCACAAATAACTGTTCATCTGGAAATGATTCATTAATCATGATCTTGTCATCTGCCTCCCTTTCCGGATTCTCTAGTTGAGATAAGTGGCCCGCCACTTAGTTTTCAGTTCCCTTTCTGTCCTTGATCTCTAAATCAAACTCCTGTAATAGTAATATCCATCTGATCAAATGAGGCTTTGCATCCTTCTTCGCCACTAAATGTCGAATTGATGCATGATCCGTGTACACTATCACCCTCATACCAATCAGATATGCTCGAAGTTTGTCAAAAGAATACACAACTGCCAATAATTCTTTCTCTGTAGTGGTGTAGTTCAACTGTGCATCAGTAAGGGTCTTGCTAGCATAGTATATCACAAGAAAAATCTTTTCCTTTTGCTGACCCAAAACAGCCCCCATAACATAATCACTGGCATCACACATCAATTCGAATGGCAGGTCCCAATCTGGTGCTGTAATGACTGGTGTTGAAGTTAACTTCCCCTTCAAGTGCTCAAATGCAGACATGCAATCCTCATCAAATTTGAACTGTGCATCCTTCTCCAATAGGCTGCAAAGTGGTTTAGTTATCTTGGAGAAGTCTTTTATAAATTTGCGATAAAAGCATGCATGTCCAAGAAAACTTCGAACACCTTTTATTGAAGTTGGTGGCGACAAATTCTCAATAGTCTCTAATTTAGCTCTATCCACATCAAGTCCTCTCTTCGACACCTTATGTCCCAGAATTATTCCTTCTTGTACCATAAAATGGCACTTTTCCCAATTCAATACCAAGTTTGTTTCAACACATCTTCTCAACACCAATACCAAATTATCAAGACATAAATCGAAAGAATCCTCAAATACTGAGAAATCATCCATGAATACCTCCACATTCTGTTCCACCATATCCAAAAAAATAGCCATCATACATCTCCGAAAGGTGGCTGGAGCATTGCACAACCCGAAAGACATCCTTCAGAAAGTAAAAGTACCATATGAACATGTAAAGTTTGTCTTTTCTTGGTCCTCTAGAGCTATAACTATCTGATTGTAGCCTGAATATTCGTCCAGAATGCAATAAAACTTATGACCCGCTAGTCTGTCCAACATCTGATCGATAAATGGCAGTGGAAAGTGATCTTTCCTTGTAGCTTTGTTAAGCCTGCGGTAGTCCATGCAGACTCTCCACCCCCGTCACCGTTCTTGTTGAAATCAACTCATTATTCTCATTAGAAACCACGGTCATACCACCTTTCTTCGGTACACATTGTACCAGGCTCACCCATGACCTATCAGAAATTAGATAAATTATGCCTGCATCCAGCCATTTCAATACTTCTTTCTTGACCATTTCCTTTATGATCGGATTAAGTCTTCTTTGTTTCTCCACCGAGGGCTTACTATCATCTTCCAGCAGGATCTTTTGCATACAAAAAGGAGGGATGATCCCTTTTATACCTGTTATAGTCCATCCAATAGCTAACTTGAACTCTCTAAGAACTCGTAGTAGTTTTTCTTCCTTAAAAGATGTTAGTGCAGAAGAAATAATCACAGGTAACTTTGAATCTTTATTTAAAAATACATACCTCAAATGGTCTGGAAGTGGTTTCAATTCAAGTACTGGAGGTGTCTCAAGAGATGGTTTCAATTTCACCGACGATTCTCCAACTTTCTTCAATGGCTCAACATGAGTCTTGAATTTTCTGAATTGTGGAGTAGTATCAAGAAAGTGCATAAGTTCTTCAATCTCCTCATCATCTAATTCTGAATTTCCAGCAATAGCACTTCTCAATGGTTCATGATCCACCCATCTTTCTACTTCTTCATTTAGCACTTTGTCCACCAAATCAACTTTGAAACATTCCTCTTCATCTGTCGGGAATTTCATTGCCTTGAATACGTTGAAGGTAACTTCCTGATCATGAACACGCATTGTGAGTTCCCCTTTCTGAACGTCGATCAAGGTCCTTTCTGTGGCTAGGAATGGTCTTCCAAGAATGATTGGTATACTCATATCTTCTTCATAATTTAGAATGATGAAATCAGCCGAAAATATGAATTTATCCACTTTTACCAAAGCGTCTTCAATAATTCTCCGTGGATAAGTAATCGACCTGCCAGCTAACTGTAACAAAATATTTGTTGGCCTTCGAGCCGGCAATCCCAACTGATTAAATACTGACAAGGGCATCAAATTGATACTGGCTCCAAGATCACACAGACATTTACTGAAGCTCATATTTCCAATTGTACATGGAATTGTGAAACTGCCGAGATCCTTCAGCTTTGGAGGTAATTTGCGTTGAAGCACTGCACTGCATTCTCAAAATCTTCTAATATCTTCTTCCTTGACAAGATACCTTTTCATGAACTTTACATAACTAGGCATCCGTTCCAATGCCTCAGCGAAGGGTATGTTAATTTATAGCTTTTTAAAGACCTCCAAGAACTTGCTAAACTGCTTGTCTTCCCTCTACTTATACAATCTTTATGGATAAGGAACTGGAGGGTGAACTAGTGGTATTTTATTCACGAGCTTCTCAACTGAACCAGCTTTATCTTTCTCTTCCTGTTGTTGTCCAGAATCTTCATCATTTAATTTCTCAGCAGACAAATTTTTTGCCTCACGCGGCCGCGCGTCCTCCCCTTGTAAACATGGCACGGCCGCGCCATGCTGATTTCCTGTAACATATTTCCCAGACCTGAGTGTGATCGCCTGACATTGCTCCTTCCCTTCTCTTCTTGGATTTGCCTCTGTGGTACTTGGCAATGAACCCTGAGGTCTGTTGTTAAGCATGCTTGCCATCTAACTATTTCAGTTTATAGATTTTTAATAGCCATTGTTTGGCTTTTAATCATCACCTCTGTATTTGCCATGTACATCATCATCATCTCCTCCATTTATGATTTCTTTTCTTGCTGAGGTGCAGATGGAGTATGATGTTGTTGCTAAGAAAATCCAGGTGGATAAGGTGGTCTTAGTGCAAACTGTTGCTGAGCTGACTGTAACTGAAATTGGTTATTTGGTTGAAATTGAATCTACTGATTTCCTTGATTATTTGACCAACTGAAGTTTGGATGGTTGCGGTTGTTGGAGTTGTATGTGTTCTGAAATTGCCCTTGATCCTTCCCATAGTTGCTCACATATTGCACAGACTCTTAACTGATAGCACATTGGTCCGTTGCATGTGACCCTGCACATATCTCACACACAAATGCAACTGTCTTCGCCTTGGTGTTTGTTAATGAGTCAATCTTCTTTGACATGGATGCCGTCTGTGCTGACAATTGAGTGATATCATCCACTTCTAACAAACCTGCAACTTTAGGCAGTGGCATCCTGGCTATAGGATTTTGGAAATCATTAGCTGCCATTGTCTCAATGAGGTTATAGGCCTCTTCATAGCTCTTTGCCCATAAAGCTCCTCCTGCAGCTGCATCTATAATCGGCCTTGACTGCCATCCTAATCCATTATAAAATGTGTTGATAACCATCTAATCTGGCATGTCATGGTGTGGACATTTCCTTAGCATCTCCTTGTATCTCTCCCAGGCTTCATATAATGATTCACCCCGTTGCTGTTCAAACTGGGAAATTGTTGTCCTCATCTTCGCAGTCTTAGCCATTGGAAAGAATTTGGCTAAGAATTTCTATGCTAGGTCCCATGTGGTTATAGATCCCGAAGTTAAAGAGTGAAGCCAACTTCTAGCTTTATCCCTCAATGAAAATAGAAACAGTCTAAGTCTGATTGCATTCTCTGTCACCCTGTTATATCTGAAAGTGTCGCATATTTCAATAATGCTCAACAGGTGCTCATTAGGATCGTCTGTAGCAGCACCTCCAAACTATACCGAATTATGTACCATTTGAATAGTGCCCGGCTTTATCTCGAAGGTATTAGCTACTATCGCTGGTCTAACTGATACTTGACTACAATCCATTAATATTTGGCATCGAATAATCTCTTAAAGCCATGTGCTAATCCCTTTGCTCTTCTCTTTGTTATGCGGCTGCCATATTAGATGTTGTGGTCTCTAACTCTGCTTGTATATGTCTACGTGCTTTTGATTTCCAACCCCTACCGTTGATGTTGACCTGTAAAGGTATTAACTCGGGATTGGAGGATCGAGTGCGCATATATACTATATGCAAGTACCTGAAACAAAAACAAAAACAAAAATAGAAATGAGATAAGATAAGATTAGATTTGTCTAAGTCATACAAATTTAGCTTAAAACTGATGATAATAATACAATTAAACGCCTTTCCCCGGCAACGGCGCCAAAAATTTGTTGCCTCCTTTTTAATCTTAATAAAAGGACTCTAACTCATGCAAGCATACATGGGTCAACAAGTAATATAGAGTAAAAACAGTATCGATCCACGGAGAAAGGTTTTAACATTAAACTATCATACACCAATTGTATCACTATTTTAGTATGCTTAAACGGATAACTCACAATTATGCTTAATCTATATTCAATTAATGAATAAAATACAAGACTAATTTAATGAAATCAAATTTGGAATTAATTGGATTCTAACTTCATTTCACATTTCATCAAAATATTACCTTCATGCAAGATTATACAAGTATCATGGAAAATTAGCCAAGAGCACAAAAGTAGAAATAACCATTTTTCAATGCATTATGTCCTGCTTTCATAACCTCCACATACAATAGAAATCATGTAATCATCAATAAAAACCTAAATCACTATATTTTTATGTGAAATTGTAGCAATATTGAATTGAAGCACAAGCTCTTATAATACTACACACGGTGAAATAATATATTTCTATCTGGTTAACGAAATATAAAGCTAAACAATTCAGGCTCATACACGCATGCTATCATGATTACAACCATACTCACATGTCATTTTTCAATTCCATAACAGTACGTAAAATGAATGGTGATCAAATATTCATGCAATCCAATCAATCATAATAGAAATCCCAATTATAAATACACAATCAAGCAATCAGGCCATTAGTTTTAGACTACATATCAAAATCCGTTAGAATCCCATAATGGAATTTAGTTCATTTCTGAACCGAAAGCCATTATGTGATTATAGTAACACATGGAAAATAATTTAAGCAATTAAAGGAGAAGATGGAATTGATCAAACCCAATTGCAGTTTATGTTCCAAAGCGTTGTTCAAATTTCCAATAATTTCTAGCAAAATAAAATGAAATATTGTTCAATGATTGAATTCTAAAGAAGATGTAGAAAATATTAAATCTATCCTCAAACTCTTCTTTGGAAATTCATTGAAGGCTTAGAACCCTCGTTCTCCAATGAAAAAATTGATAAAACTAATGTTAATCGCATTTGGTACCAACCAGAGTAGTTTAGATGAACTCAATAACTTAAAATTTCAAATTTATAATAAAGTCAGATAATAGCTTCAGATGACTCGCGCGGCCGCGCGAAGTCCCAATACAGAACGGGCGCGGGCGCGGGTGCGGGCGCGGGCGCGGGTGCGCGTGTATACGTTTCTAGCTTCTGCAGGCTGATGGCGCGGGCGCGCGAATTCCAGCTTGTTTAGCAGCGCGGCAACGCGGCCGCGCAACTTTTGTGTCCTGTATACTTGTGTTTTGATGTTGTTTCCTGTTGTTCCACATACTTGTTACTTGCTCTTCCATCATTGCTCAGTTTCGTATCTCCACTCAGTCCATTTTCCCAGCCTTGGTCAGATCCATACCACAATGTTAGCGCCGAATCATGCCATTTCCTGCATTTCCATACTAGAGGGATTCTATTTACAAGTAATGCAAATTAAGCATAAAATGAACTTAAAACACACTAAAATGTACTTGAGATGAGCATAATTCTCGTGAATTGATATCCAATAAGTAGGTATAAAACCTACTTATCACTTATGAAATTTTGTCCTCGAAATTAGGGTACATACCTGGTAGGTCGAAGAGGTGAGGATACCATGACTTCATTTCAGATTCTAACTCCCAGGTCATTTCCTCCACATCGTGGTTTTTCTACAAAACTTTGACTTGAGGTATAACCTTGGAGCATAGAATATGATCCTTCTTATCCATGATTTTAACATCTACCTCTTCATACATTAAATCTTCCGCTATCTCGTCTGGTTTTAATTCAATAATGTGGTTCGGGTCTTTCACATATTTACGTAACATAGATATGTGGAAAACGTTATGAACACGAGACATACTTGGCGGTAAGGCGAGTCTATAGGCCACAGTTCCTACTCAATCAAGGATTTTGAATGGCCCAATGAATCGAGGATTGAGCTTTCCTTTCTTTCCAAAGCATGTAAATCCTTTTCATGGAGCAACACGTAACAACACATGATCTCCAATATTAAATTCCACGTCCTTTCGATGAAGATTAGCATAACTCTTTTGTCAATCTTGTGAGGTTTTTATATCTTGCCGGATCATTTGAATCTTTTTCATTGTCATGCGTACCAAATTCGGTCTCAACAATGTTACTTCACCCATCTCATCCTAGCATACTCGAGAATAACATTTGCGTCCATACAACGTCTCGAATAGAGCCATGCCAATACTTGCTTGATAACTATTGTTGTAGAAGATTTCCACCGATGGCAAGAACTTGTCCCAACTTCCTTTGAAGTCAAGGAAATAGAGTCTTAATAAATCTTCAAGAGTTTGAATAGTCCTCTCTGACCGCACATCTGTTTGAGGATGATATGCTGAACTAAATCGTAAATTCGTGCCCATAGCCTTCTACAAACTAACCCAAAACTGTGAAGTGAATCTTGGGTCTCGATCAGAAACTATGGATACTAGCATACCATGCAGTCTTACAATCTCATTTATGTAAATACGAGCAAGACATTCAAGTGAATAAGTTTCTCGTATAGGCAAAAAATGAGCATACTTGGTTAATCTATCAACAATAACCCAAATTGCATCAATTCCTTGATAAACCTTGGGAAGACCAGTAACAAAATCCATGGTAATGTGCTCCCACTTCCATACTAGAATTTCAAGTGGTTGCAATGGACCGTTTGGCACTTGATGCTCCACCTTGACTCGTTGACAAGTTAAACACCTTGAGATAAACTCCGCGATCTCTCTTTTCATATTTCCCCACTAAAATGTATGTTAAAGATCACGATACATTTTGGTACTCCCAGGATGGATTGTAAACGGTGTGTTGTGCTCCTTTATCGTGATTTTTATACTTCAAGTCAGAATCGTTAGGAACACAAAGTCTGGAGTTGACTCGAAGTATTCGTTCTTCATCGATTCGTGCTTCCGAAATAGCACCTTCTTACACTTTCTTCTTCATACGCATCAGATCCAGGTCTGTAGCTTGAGCAGCTTTAACTTTATCGATTAAAATCGGTTCTACTGTATATTTGCCATCATCACGTGGGTCCATAGAGTCTTTATCTCTATCTCAATCCTTTGTAAGTAATAACAAATGGGTCTTTGTGTTGACAATATCACACTCGTACCCGCATATGATCTTCTACTCAATGCGTTAGCTACCACGTTCACTTTTCCAGGATGATATTGAATGGTATGATCGTAATCTTTCAATAGCTCGAGCCAATGTTGTTGCCGCATGTTGAGTTCCTTTTGGGTGAAGAAATATTTAAGGCTTTTATGATCCGTATAGATATCCACTTTCTTCCCATACAGGTAATGCCTCCAAATTTTAAGTGCAAAAACGACAACTGCTAACTCTAGATCATGAGTAGGATAATTCCACTCATAATTCCTCCCATGTTGCATGAGAACACATCCTAACCCTCTGCCTAAAGCATCGCTGTAGATGACAAATTCCTCTGAACCAGATGGTATTGTCTGAACAGGTGCTGAAATGAGTCTCCTCTTGAGTTCTTGAAAACTCTTCTCACATTCCTCGCTTCAACTGAATTTTGTATCTTTTTGAGTCAGCTGAGTTAATGGAGTAGCGATTCGAGAAAACCCTTCTACGAATCTCCAGTAATAACCAGCTAAGCTGAGAAAGCTACGTACTTCGGTCACTGACTTAGGTTGCTCCCAGCTTTGAATTGCTTCAATCTTTACCAGGTTAACAGATATTCCATGATTTGATATCACGTACCCAAGGAATGCTACTCTCCCAAGCCAGAACTCGTATTTCTTCAACTTGGCATAAAACTTGTTTTCACGAAGCTTTTGGAGTATCAGCCTCAAGTGTTGTTCATGATCTTCATGGCTTTTAGAATATATGAGAATGACATCAATAAAGATGAACACAAAGTGATCCAAATATTCCTTGAATACTTGGTTCATCATATCCATGAAGGCAGCAGGAGCATTAGTCAATCCAAAAGACATGACTAGGAATTTGTAATGCTCGTACCGAGTTCTGAAAGTAGTCTTTGGAATGTCATCAGTTTTAATCTTCGACTGATGATATCCAGAACGAAGATTGATCTTTGAAAAGAATTTGGCGCCTTGCAACTAGTCAAACAGGTCATCAATGCGAGGCAACGGGTACCTATTTTTGATAGTGACATGATTTAACTCCCGATAATCAATACAAAGTCGCATACTTTCATCTTTCTTCTTCATGAATATAATAGGAGCACCCCAAGGAGACATACTTGGTCGAATGAAACCGATGTCTAACAATTCCTGCAGTTGGGTTTTTAACTCCTGAAGTTCAAAATGAGCCATTCGATATGGGGCTTTGGAAATGGGTTTTGTATCGGGTTCAAGGTCAATATAAAATTTGATTTCACGCTCTGGGGGTAGGCCAGGAAGTTCTTAAGGGAATACGTCAGGAAATTTATTAACAATAGAAATATCATTCAAATCTGACGTATTTTTATTTAAATATGTGACATGGGCTAAGAAATCTTGACATCCGTTTTTTAATAAACAAATAACTTTATGGCTTGATATGACAGTGATTGACTTTAGTAGTTTGGTTGCTTGAATTCTCATAATAGGTTGGTTAGAAATATGAAAGCTAACAATCTTACGAAAATAATCAATTTTTACATGATGAGTAGTTAACCAATCAATCCCTAAAATCATATCAAAAAAACTTATAAATAGTGGATGTAATGAAGGTTTCTCCCAACGGAGTTTCAACATATAAGTCAAAGTCTAACTTCTCCGAAGTTAAATTTAAACATTGAGCGCAAGTAGGAGAAATAAAAGAATGGGTAGAACCGGTATCAAATAAGGTATAGACTTCGCAAGAGTTTATGATTAGCTTACCCGTAATGACCTCGTTCGTGTTTCTCGCTTTTTGGGAGGTTACGACAAATGCTCTCCCTAGAACTAC
Source organism: Panax notoginseng (assembly GCA_016801055.1). Taxonomy (NCBI): domain Eukaryota; kingdom Viridiplantae; phylum Streptophyta; class Magnoliopsida; order Apiales; family Araliaceae; genus Panax; species Panax notoginseng. The sequence goes on from CM029014.1 coordinate 105,891,198, forward strand.
CAGCTTTGACTTCTCTTAAATGGCTTTCGGTGCTTCCATCCAAGCTCGAATTAACTTTACTGTATGATAAAATTGGGTTATGTGACCTTCTTTTTTCGCAATTGTAACACGCTTTGGACTGCATCGTGCAGTTTGGACTGATGTGTCCCTCCCTTTCGCATTTGAAGCATACGATCGATGGTCGTTCTCCTTCTTTATCGACGGGTGCTACTGTTGACGTCTTTCCATCATTATTGAATCTCCTCTTCTTAAAATTTCCACTCCTATTGTCTTGGCCATGATTGCCACCGAAGTGGTTACCATTTCTGGCATGTTGATTACCTCCATGTTTGTTGTCACCACTTCGATGACTGCTACCACTAGTATTATCGATTTGTCGATTGCTCTCTCTTGGTTGGGTTGACTCATTATTGTGCTCCAATAACTGAGCCCTATTAACAACATCTTAATACAATCACAGTTTGTGAGATATTAGGTATTAACGTATCTCAGGTTTCAAACATCTTAGAAACATCCGCGTCATTCTCTCCTCATTATCAACCAAGTGGGACGTAAACCGGGAAAACTCAGCAAACTTAGCTTCGTTCTATGACACAGTCATATTGTTTTGCTCCAGCTTGATAAACTCCACCTCTTTCATGTGACGAATACTTTCGAGAAAGTACTTGTTGTTGAACAGTTCTTGGAACTCCTCCCAAGACATCTTCCGTGCAGCAGGTTGAGTACGCTTTACATATTTCCACCAGTAATCTGCCTCTCCTCGCAACATGAAGGTGGCGAAGGGAACCTTTTTCTCCTCGGAGCATCCCAAGACATCAAATATCTTGCTGATCTGCTTTATCCACGCCTCCGCCTTAAGTGGCTTTGGCTCTCCAAAAAACTCCGGTGGTCCCAAATCCTTGAACTGCTTAGCGGTGACCATCCGAGAGTTGCTAGTGTTTCCACCTGAATTTTGAAAAGGAGTCGCTCTTGCCTGATGTTGTATGAATTGCATAAAGCCTTTGAACATCTCATCGTTCATCGTTTGGTCAGTGTTGTTATTTTCCTGAGGATTATTGCCTTCCTGATGCATATTATCTTGGGTATTGATCGTTGGTGACTCAACTGTCTCATGTGCTCCATTGCTTATCTCAACATTCTCGGATGTCATTTTCAAACACTGCCACAAAACAAGGGTTAATTGACACGCCACTATTACCCATATACTATGACCGACCAATAAAATAACAAATAAGCTTAGGTAGGTAATACTAGCGAATAATTTACCCGTCTCTCCCCCCTAGTTCTAATCTCACATCTTAGCCAGGGATCATATCTCTAAGCTTTTATACCAACTGTGACGCCCCCAAAATAGGTATACATCACCCATCTTGAGTCGCCAAATACATGGTACAAAAATCAAATACAAACTTCTTCTATACAATACAACAAAACATAGCTGAGAGTTTTTATACGAATATTGTCTAAAAGACAGTATTCAAACTCAAAAAGGAGTCCTCATTACAATTATTATCACACTATTTTATAAAATAGTAAGGACTACTATAGTCACCATCTTGGACTGTCACTCCATTCCCCGACTAGTCCCGGCTACGTTCTCATTTCCTGAAGAGAACAATGAAAATAAAAGGGTGAGCTCAACTAGCCCCGTAAGAAATATTATGACTAAGATAATGCATAATAAATTATCGTTAGCCTTCAACAATATTAAACTGATAAAATACAGTAAACATCAAGTTTAACTGCAATAGAACAAGTAATCCATTAGAAAAGTCGAGTAGAGTATGATATCTTCTGTCTTCTATGATTTAAGAGTTTATCATCAATTTTATCACTGAGACTCAACTCAATAAATAGTATCACAACCACGAATTATCCATGCACTACGGGGCAAGGATATTCGTGTTTTCACTAATGGTCATGATCATACCGAATAATCCATGGTCATAATTATACCAACAATTGTCCATCAATACACTACGGGCCAATGCGGACTTTTACCACATCATTTGTAGCATTACGGGTCATGATTATACCAAATGATCCATGGTCATAATCATACCAAACAACAGTCCATCTATGCACGTAAGCCAAAGATGACTTTCATCACAATATAAGCATGAGGATGATGACAATGATATAAGAATTCAATTAAAAGAAAACAAAGGATAAGTTTTTAAAGATTTATAATTTAGTTTATCCATAATTCAATAATGTTCACATTGTCAACATGATACTGCTTTGTGGAGTAAAATTCAAGAATAATATTGTATCAAAAATGATTTGGACAACAAATGAATTAATTTTTATCATGAATAGTACTCCGGTTGAATAGTACCTGAGTGAATAGTATCCCGTGAATAATACTTTTGGAATAGTCACTACTACAAAATAGTAATAGATAACGCGTAGAAAACGTTGTGGTTTTAATTAAAAAAACGCCGTGGTTAAAGGTGTCATCTATTTGACACCCTTATACAACGTTTTTAAAACGTTGTAGTTAGACACATTATATAATAGTTTTTAAGAAAAAAAACGTTGTAGATTTGTTTTCCATAAATTAGTAGATGCTTGAAAGCGTTATAGATGGTATGCTTCCACAACATTTTCTGGCTTAAAATGTTGTAGTTTAATATATCAGACAACGTTTAGACACATTATACAACGTTTTTAAAATGTTGTAGATTAACTTGAAAGAAAAAAAAGAAAAAAAAAGTTATGGTTCACCTATATTACCAGTGCACCTGCAATCTGCTAATGTCATGATATATAGCAAAAAGGTCTAAATTCTAATTTAAATTTAAAACCAAAATGTATCAACCATTCAAAATACATCCCAATAATACCATTCGTTTACAATTTTAAATTACTACATCCACCAAATATATATCAAACTCTCCATATATATATATATATATATATATATATATCAAATTCATTTTTCAATATAAATTACTACTATATTGAATTGTGAATTTGATTACATCCACAAAATAAGTGCAAAAAAAAGGCCAGATGTGACTACATTCGCAGCCTGATTAGGACCACCAAATCCACTCACTAATGAAAACATGGCTCCAAAACTAAAAGTTGCCACTATACTGTAATAATATAAATTCATTTTCTTAGATGAGTGCACACGTACATATTCTGGAATATGACATGACTCAATTGAACTTTCAAAAAACTAAAAAGAACATAATGCTACAAACTTGATCACTGTACAAAGCCTATGTCAGTACCTGTGAACAGACTATGTCTTGTGGAGTAACATCTTTGAAATTTTCCATTTTATCATTGGGAACAACATACACGTTACAAAACTGTGTATAAGAATAATAATAAAAAGCAGTTCAAAGGTCACCTTTTTACAAGTCCTCCAATTTACAAACAAGATCATATTTCCAGAGAAGATACTAATGCACAACTATGCTCCATTGAAAATATCTGAAAACTAGACATAAATACCTTGTACAAGTCCCTTCTGTGAATATGAAGGATCAAATCCTTTGATTCCCTTAATTCCTAGTCTGGAGCTGTCTCTATCGTTTTAATTATTGTGTCATCCAACTGCATCTCAAAAAATAGAACACATATACAAATGAAATTGTAGAGCAGAACTTAGGTGGGAAGGAAGAGGAAGAGGAGGAAAGAAAGTTAATTTGTATTAATATTAGTCATCATTTTAACTGACTTGTCAACATCGATTCCATTTTGACCATTGGCAACAATATCATATAAGAAATGCTTTTCTCTCGTGTTCTGCATATTATATAAAATAAAATATAATGGATATAGTTCATATACGACTACAAAGTTCAACATATAATAAATTTCCTGAAATATAGGATAAAGGATTAAAAGCAAAGACAAACAAATTAATATAACAACTTACATTTGGCAGAGTGAATTCAGAGCTAGCAAGTATCATTTTCTGCCAAGGATGAATGTTGATTGCTGTCATGGATTAGAAAAGTTTCCAGTTTACTTCACGAACCATTTAACCCTATGCAGAATCCATTATATAAAGGGCCTATTTTATTTATTTAATTTTTTGGGGTGGGGGGTGGGGTTGGGGGATTATGTAAGGTTTATAGCAAGGTAGAACATATGCATGGATGAGTTTTAAGCTTCTGGCGAATGACAAGATCACGAGATTTGTGAAAAAAAAAACTATTCAGAATTCTATCCCAAACTAGCCACATCAATAAAATTCACTTATCAGTGTAAACCATGTAATCTCAATGGCATGACTTGTCATTAGTTTCAACTGAATGTATCGAGTACATTGCATGGACATTGCTCTCAGATCTTATACAATATAGCAAATGTATCATACACAAAAATGTCATGTCAAATAGGACAGTAAAATATGGAAGTGCTAGTAAGAGAGGGTAGAAAAGAAATTTTACAATAAATAAAGGGTAAATATACAAATGATCCAAGGCTAACAAGATAAAAAATGGTTTAAATTACAAGTAAAGGGAGGCACCTAAATTTTAAAAAAGTAATAGGAACCAAATCAAAGAAAACAAATGCATGATAGTTGAAACTTAAACATGTTTCCTTTCCTTGACTCTTTTAATGGTGTCAGATTCAATTTCAATATGGTGCTCATCAACTATGTGGTCAACCATCTCAACCGACATTTGCTCATGAAACCTATAATGAAGTTATTGAACATATTATGTAAGGGCAGTGGTTGCTAAATATGATAAAGTCCAAAATAAAGAGGAAAGGTACAAGAAACTAAATTAATAACTGAAAAGCACAACAATAACCAAGGGGAAACAAAAATACAAAATTTCAAAATTGCGCTCAATGCAATAACGAATAACCTTTGCATGCGGGCTACATTCCCACGTTTGATAGCGGAAGGGCGCGAGCATTTGTCCTCAAAATAATGAATAACCTGTTTACTTATTCCTAAAAAATATATAAATATATAGTCCATTTGAGAAGTAATCAGGTCCACTACTATTTATAGTTGTTAATAGGAACACGTCTCACTTTACTGGAAAACAAAAAGGGTTTAGTCCTCAACTCCTCATCTTAGTAAGAAAAATTAAGAAATATCAAAATGAGCATTCTTATGAGCACATGTTATGACACCCCCAAATCCAGGTTACCTGACCCCCGAGTTTGGTGTTCACGATCCATAATATAATAACATCTAACTACCCATTAATATAGAAATTGTAATACCTAAGTAATTAACAGAGATTGTTAATACATTAGTCCCAGGTTTTTTAACCTTAACATTAAAGACATACCCTTTAGATATACAAAAAGGGTTTACAAACATAACATAATACATAATGTTATTCATAACTAATTAATCACTATGCCTTTGCCTTTATCCTTCGCAGCACCTCCTGCCACTTCGTCCCTAGCTGAAAAGTTTTATTTAGCAAGGGTGAGTAACAAATTTGCCCCGTAAGTTAAGACATATAATAAATGTATAAGAATCAATAACAAGTCTTCTCGCCTTCTATGCAACAATAATCTGATAATGAAATAGTACAACGCTTTCAAGGTTTTCTATGATATTCAAATGAATAATTAAGAATTAATTCTACGAAATAGCAAAGTGGAATGTTTTCCAGATTTATGCTGAGCGATCCATTAGATCTTGAACTTCTCTTCTCGGGTATCTATCAAAGATTTACTTTGATATATACTCAGGTGTATCAGATAACCATAAAGATTAACTCATACCCCTCTGCAAGTACTTAGAGCTGACCAACACCTTGTACCCTATATTATGCATAATACTTAAGTCGCGCGCAATGGTCGAATATACGACTAAAAATGTTCCCTTTATATAAAAGGTTGTTCTTCTCAGTCTCAAAATCAAGATTTGATTTAACAACGAAATTCAATGATTTCAATATCTAATCACTTATCGTCTCTTCTCTTCTCAAGCCTATCAAGTTTTCTTTTTCGATCTAGTCGATACAACTGGCATTGATCTATCAATAATAATTAAATTATCTTCTCTTCTCTTCTCGAACCTATCAAGTTCTAATAAATGTTCGTTTAACCAGAATAATTAGCTAAGACATTTCTCAACATAATTTGATAATAAACTGGATTTATCTGTACTGTCAATATTAGCTTCTACAGATATGAATATCCAACAACAGTAATTCTACGAATATATATTTTTTGAATCAGTAATTTAATTTGAATTATTAAACATGCACTAACTGCAAATAATCAATAATAAATTCTTAAACGTGGTCTAATTAGCAATAATTAACCACCATAATAATTAAACAATATTAACTCAAGGTTGAGTTAGAAAACTTACCTCTTCCGCTGTTTACAACAACACAATAAACTTATTTGCGTTCGGAAGACCTATAACCAATAATATCGGTCTCACAATTAGCACAAAATTTATAACACATAACACTAAAATTCACAGTCAATCTTCTCCTAGACACATTATCACATAGCCACATTAGTGTTTATAACCTATATAAACAATTAACAAGTCTAACTATTTCGGTCTGGTTGGACTTCGGTCCATTCTCGGTGTTCTGGTCACCCTATCCGACAATTAACACAGTTATTGTCAAGTAAATTCGGTTTCTAAGCTTCAATATTATGTTGGATAAGTTAAATATCATTAATAATATTTTTTGGAAGCTTTTAATAATTTATAAGCAATTATTATAATTTATAAGCAATTATAATAATTTTTCAAACACTTAAATCATTTTTAAATGATTTAATTATCAAATAATCTTATCATCATTAATATTTAATAATATAAAAATATTAATGTTATAGTTGTCAAAATATTAAAGTTATTGTTAATAACTTAAAATATTTTTAAATTATCAATATTCTACTTAAATGATTTTTAAATTAATTAAAATCATTTTCAAACCAACACCATTAATATTTATATATTAATAAAATTATTACCAAAATATTAAAAGTCATTAATTATAACTTAAAAAAAATTTAAATTTTTTTTCTCATTTTTAAATAATTTTTGAATCATTAAAATCATTTTTTAACTTATTTATTTAATTTAATAATTAAATAAATCTAATATCATTAATATTAAATTATTAATAAAAATTCTCCAAAAATATTGAAAATTATACTTTATAATTCAAAAAAATTTTAAATACATTTTTCTTATTTAAAATGATTTTTCATAATATTAAATTATTTTTCTCTAATTTATTTAATGTACTAATTAAATAAATTAAATATCATTAATATTCCAATAATTATAAATATTAATGAATAATGTCCCAAATAATGAAAAGTTATTTTTTAGAATTTAAAATGATTTTTAAAACTATTTTTGTAATTTTTTATAATTTATTTCCTATTTTTAAATAATTTCCAGAAAAACCAGAAATTAGAAATTAATTAAACAGTCGCTGAAGCCTATAGTAACACTTGTCTGTCGTCTTAGGTGTTCTTGAGCCTCAAGAACACTGTCAGACCAATTTCAAGGTACTCGATTTGACCACGTTTTAATCCTCTTTATATCATATTTCTGGGCTTTCTTAAACGTTTATCTTGTAGTAAGTTTGCAACACTACTATTAACAATCAACTACTCAGTCATACAACATAATGACATGAAGATCAGGGCTCTCAAATATACTGTCAGACCATACCTGGGTTTTCTGGGCAACCCAGAAACCCAAGGCAGTGTCGGCTAGGCACTTTCTAGCTCGTTTTTTCACAAGAAGGTCATGTTTCAAGTGATCTCAGGGTTCAAAAATATACTCCTTGTGTTAAGGAACATTATTACAACAACAAATCAGTTTAATAACAAAAAAATCATAAGTTATAAGACGGTCAAAGGCTGTCCGAAATTTTGTTCAAACTATTTCTGGGTTTTTCCATAAATGCAAAACGTGATCAAATGATTAAGTTTGACCGTCCACTACACTTGATCTGTTGATGATTTAAGGTATCTAAAGGCCAGAATCTATAGTTCACCTTACAGGCTACAATCTGAATACAACAATCACAATAAAACACTTACAATCTGACAGATCTGCTCGTTACAAAAGCTTGTCAGACTCGGTTTTCAAATTTTTGGGTTACCCAGAAATCAGCCGGTCAAGCTCGGTCAACGGTGTTTGACCACGAATAAAATGAAATCTCGACATCAGATGACCGAAATTTCACTTCCAAATGAAAGATCGCATACCAAATTACAGATCTAAAACATAAAACAACAAGAATCAAAAACAGACACGAATCGGTGGCTCCTGACATTAGCTTGTCAGACCACAAACCATGTTCTTGGGTAGTTTTGTAAAACTTCAATTTTAAAGCATTTTGATGTTATGGATCTATGTTATATCAACATAAATCATAATAAAACATCATCTAACACTAATTTAAACACATAAACACAAACATTTTCTTAGTTTACAAGATCTAGGTTGAGTTTAGGGTTATACCTTCTTTTGCTAAATCTTTGATTCTTGCTCTCCAAATCTGATCTAGGTGATCAAGGGGGTTTTTTAGGGACTGAGTAACTTGTGAATTTCGGATATGTTGAGAGAGAGAGAGAGAGAGAGTTGTGGGAGAGTTAGAGATCAAATGGGCCAAATACATGCACTTTCTCTCTCTTTAATCTACATATAATGTGATATAATGCACGCGACTGATCTCTTTGCTTGATTTACTGGATATTTTAAGTCACCAAGTCAATATAGTGGGTGAACAACTAAAGTTGTTGCCTAATTTTACAAGTTACCAATTAAAGAATGTAAAAAGGGCATTTTGGTCTTTTAAAAAATAATTTTAATGGCATACTTGGAATTTGTCACACCCTTAGGGTTTAACCCTAAGGTTCTAACCCTTAAGTTTTAAATATTTAATTTCTAAAATTTCTAATTAGGGTTTTAAATTAGAAAAATTAAAAATTAAAAATTCTAAATTACAATTAGGGTTTCCTAATTAAATTAGGGTTTCCTAATCATATTAACATTTACTAAACACATTAAGCTTACTATTTAGGATTAGGGTTTCCTAATTAGGGTTTTGGATTCCCGAATATAAAATTAGGGTTTTTCCACTTTCAATTAGGATTTCTAGCTATACGTCAGGTTTTCTAAATCTGAAATTAGGGTTTCTAATCTCTTATTAGGGTTTATTTGTTTTAAACCTTATCTGATCAATCATTACTCAAAATCAACATACAGTACAAACACGTTCTCATCAATATAATTATTTTAATTATATTTTCTATCGAATCTCTATCCAGAAATTATGGTTAGGGTTTCTAAAGTTGTTAAGCACAACTCTACTCTAATTTCTCAATCAATACACAAATTGATCAATTCTCACAGCTCGTATCACAGATACACAACACAATATTGATAATTAATATTAAAAAAAATTATTCGTAAATTCAGATTATTCGAAATCCCGGGTTATTACATTCACCCCTCCTTAAAAGGATTCAGTCCTCGGAATCTCCGCTTTCTTATTCTCTACAATCTTTTAAAGTTGTATCATCAATTTGTTTTGCTAACACAATATTAATTTGTGTCTCATATGCTAACCTGTGACTTGGGTCTATAAAAGAAAACAATTCACAGTGATATCCAACTCATAATACTCGCGTAATAAAATTTCTAAACGAAATTGTTACCTGCTGGGACCTCTTGAGCAGCCACTGCATCTTGCACCGTCATGTTGAATGCACGGGCCGATGGTCTTCCTGGCTGTGCAGGTCCTCGAATCGCCAAGGTTCCGCTACCAGTTCCCTTATTGACACTTTCCTTTTCCGAATTCATCTTCGGACAGTTTCGAACCAAATGATCCGCCGATCCATAGGCATAACAACCTTGTATCTTCTTCGGACTGGGCAATTGGGTGACATGTGCCCCTCTTGCCCACAGTTATAGAAGACTCCTTTCTTCATCAGACAAACGCCTGGATGATTCTTTCTACAGTTCGCACAAGGCTCTCCTCCTTTCTTATTCCCCTCAGTCTTACTACCCGACTGGGTATTCTCACTCCACTTCCTTTTGTTCAGGTTAATTCCACCACTACTACCTCCGTCATTGGTCTTCTTCTTCTTCTTCTCCTGATGGAATCGAGATGCAGCTTCGCTCCCTCCTTCAGCAATCAATGCTTTCTCCAGTAAAGCCGCGAATGTATTGATCTGTAACACTGCTACCTTGTTGTATATTCCCAGCTTCAATCCATTCTCAAACCTTCTCGCTTTTCGTAATTTTGTGTCCACCTGATGAGGTGTAAATCTTGCTAATTCGTTGAATTTGGCAGCATACTCAGATACCGACATGTTTTCCTGCTTAAGTTCTAAGAACTTAACTTCCATCCGAGCTTGAATACTCGGTGAGAAGTAGGTATCAAATAACAACTCCTTGAATCTGATCTAAGTCACTATAGTTGTTCTAGCTCTCGCCTGATTAGTCTCCCACAAGTAATTAGCTTTTCCCTTCATCAGATAAGTTGCAAAAGTCGTCTTTTGCTCTTCCGCTACTCTGGCGATAACGAATGTTTTCTCCATCTGCTTCACCCAAGTTTGGGCTTCAATCGGATCCGTGGTTCCCTTGAATTTCGGCGGTCCTACCGCTTTAAAGTCCTTAAAATTAGCCAACCTATCAGCTGACTTATTTCTCGCTCTTCCTCTTGCTGGAGCTCTATTTTCCATAGCTTCAGCTATCATATTTGCAAAAATTTGCATTGGGTCAGCTTGACCACCTTCATTATTCACCGACTGCTCTTCTCTTTGATTTTGATTCTGTCGTCTAGGCGGCATGATCTGATTTAAATAAAAAACTTATATTAATTCTCTTTCTCTATACAAATTCTTAACACAAAAAGAATTTAATACATAGTTCTCATATAATTGCATATTTATTCAAATAGCACATAGTACATTTAGTACTTAACACATATTACTATCCCTTTTTAAATAAATCAGGATTATCAACACAACTTTACACTAAAAGTTGTAACTCTCTATTCACACATAGTTATTTCTAGTTTGTCAAACTTACCACACTTATGAGTTCAGGAACTTGCCATAATTATATGAGTGTATGAACTTATCCTGGTCAGACCTTTGGCGTCCATTCGCTGAGGGGTTCAGAACATTTCATATAATTATGAGTCATTAACTTACCACAAGTATGAGTTTTAAGAACAAACCAATTAATCTTAATCTTATATTCATATAGAAAATAAAGATTTCATTCATACAAATATATTTATATTTACATATGTAAGAACATCGTTTTCGATATTACAACACTTAATATCATATCCTATTACCGAAAGATACTACTGCGAATTTCTAAGTTGTCCATCGCCCACTCCCTTCACCAGTCTTCTTCTTGATGGGACACTTGTTGAATCCGTAACCCATCCTCCCACATGAATAACACTTCTTTATATTTGGCTAAGGAAAATGTAGAGAAATATGTCCTTCCTATTTACAATTGAAGCACACGTTCTTTCACATCATGCATTCTCCTTTGTGAGTGATAAGTAGGTTTTATACCTACTTATCCGGTATCTATTACTTGAATTATTTGCTTAATCTCATGTTTCTTAGTTACTTTTCATACATTTTATGTTACTTTGTAGGCTATGACATATCATTGGCATAAAGAAGCAAAGAAAAGCAATTCGGACAACTTTTGGACCAAAATACGCAAGCAAATGCAAGAAGGGAAGATTGAAGGACTTTTAACACCAAGTTGGATGCATATTTTTGGCGTAGAACTTGGATATTATTGTAGATCTACTTCTTAGCTTTCCGGAACATCTTAAATCGTCCCAATCGGAGTTCGGATGCAAGAGTTATGGCTTTTTTATCAACGAAAATTAAAGCTAAGAGTTCTCATACTTGTAATTTACACAGCATCTACTTCAAGCTAAATTTTGACCATCATACAATCCGAATCTGTGAAATCTCAAAGAGTGAAAGTTGTAGAGCTCGTCGATATCTTTGATTTGATAGGTGGCACACCCCGCAATTCTTCCCGGATCAAACGTTATGGCCGTTTTACCAGAGGACACTATGAAATAAAATGGACCCCCGCTGGGGCGGACTTTTCCTTAGTAAAACCCCCACAAGGGCGGGCATTGGAGCTGAAAAACAGTAAGGACCCCCGTCGAGGAGGGCCCTTTACAAGTATAAACCCCCGTCGGGTTGGGGGTACGCGTAGAAAAGACGTTTTTTTGCCAAATTTGAGTTCGGGAAGGATTGTTTTGATCCAATTGACTCATGGACTTCTAAGATGACTTAAAGACATGTAAAGAGACTTATAAAAGGAGGAGAAACACAAGGATCAGGGGGGACATTAGAGAGGATTCCATTAGATTGGATTAGAGTAGAATAGGAAAACAATAGTTCTAATTAGATTTGGAGATTGAAGCAACTTGGAGACCATTGAAGAATCAACGTAGGAGCAAGGAGGGAACATCAAATCTACAGACAATAGATTATATCTTCTTATCTTCTTCTATTTTTATCTTTTAATGTGTATTCAAGTGTGGATTCTTAGTTTTAATTCAATGATCTAATTCTTTGTTTGAGATTACAATAGATCTTATTGTGTAGTTATTTTAATATGCTTTGCTATCAATTATTATGTTCTATTGTCAGGATTGTCTATTGTGATTTGGACTTAATTGTTTAATTGATTGGCCATCAATTATCGTGATAATCTATATGAACTCGAGAGATGAAGTATTGATTTAGATCTTATCATGATAGAATGTGTTCAGGATTTTGTTAGTAGCTTAAACTTGATGAGTGTTAAGGTAGAGATATGATTGACGCCGCATGTAATCGGATAGAGAACTTATTCTTCAACCTTCTTCAATTGTAATTCACATACGGATATAGTGGACTAGTTGATTAAAGTGTTCAACGGATTTCTATGTTAATTGTGGATTGACGTTAATATGGGTATTATGCATCGAGAGGTGGTTTTATCTGCTTTAGTGTTCTTGATTAACAATTCAGGATATAGAATAATTGATGAGAAGTGTGTTAACTTAAATGAAGCAATAAGTGAAGTTGTGATCTTAAATCTCCGTTATCTTAATTTAACTAGTGAAATTTAAGAGTAGTTTAATTTATATATTTTGAAATTCATTCGTTTAAATAAGATTGAGTTGGTTACGGGTTAGTACTTGGTGATTTTTATTAAACAATTCCTCGTGGGAACGATACTCTACTTTCACTTTATTACTTGTTGACCACATATACTTGCGTGATATGCGTAATTAGATTTTACTCAACAAGTTTTTGGCGCCGTTGCCGGGAAATTAGTTTAATATCTCTTTGCCAATATTAATTTCAATCAAATTAGTCTTAATTTAAATATTTTTATTTTTATTTTTAATTCTCTTCCTATATTTCTCTCTTTTTAGGTACCATGGATGACTTTGTGCATCAATGGCCATACACGAACATAACTCAACAAAGGGAAACGGGGATTGATGGACTTAATGCATTTTCTGCAATGTCAGCACAGATTGATGAACTTTCGAGGAAGTTGGACGTTTTCGCAGCCCAAAGGAGTCGAAGGATGGCAGTTATGTGTGACTATTGTGCTGGCAATCGCTCGAGTAATCAATACACCATCAATCTTGGGCCGGTACAATATGGTGGCAACTACCTCAATCAGTATGCACATGATAATTATGATCAAGTTTGGGGGTATCACCCGGATTCTTCATGGAGCTACAACTAGCAAGACCAATACTCTACTCCAAATCCAACATACACGCCGAAATTCTCATATCCACCTCCAATGCGACAAGAAGACAATTTAGAGTTGAAGGAATTCATGTTAAGGATTATAGCAAACCAAGAGGAGAGGATGATGAGTCAAGAAATATTAAGCCAAAATTTTCAGCACCAGATGGAACAACTCATCACCACTTCAACTCATGGTCCTCAATACATGGATTCCAAAACAAAAACTGATAATTCAAGTTTGGAGGATTTGTGGTTCAAATTTGTAGCATCAACTGAGGAGAGGATGATTAATCAAGAGCGGTCAATTCAGAATCAAGACATAGCAATTCAAAATCTTCAAAATAAGATAGATCAATTGACCAAAGCCATAAGCAACCTTCCTCGAAATAATTGGTGTTATGATGAGGATTTCGAGATTGATGAAGTGCCCGAACCAAATATGCAACTGGATTAGCCACAAGATATAGGAAGTGTGGAGACAATTGGGGATAATGAAATAGAGGTCAACGAAGATCTAAATAGGTCTCCACTAAAGAACAAAGAGTCAGTCAGATTTGCAAAAGTATGCCCACTTGGTAGTCATGTCGTCGGCGAAGCTCTTGTTGACATAAGAGTGAGTAAAATTTTCAATCCATGGTGGGAAGAGAAAGAGAAGATAGACGAAGAGCCCATTATGTGTGACAAGCCTCCATGCCCCAAAGTGATCACATACACAATGGAGAAAACACCTAGCTATGGGACGTTCTTGATTGAGATCATACCAAATCAGAGCATGATAGGTGACTTTAATTCGATAACCATCACAAATGGGAACCTACCAAAAGCTATATTATTTCTGATGGATGGAGGGTTCCTCAATTATCGAAGAGGAATTGGATAGCATTGATCAGACAAAGTCAGGCTGAAAGACTGTAAATCAAGCGCTGACTGGGAGGCAACCTAGGAATATTTTTATTTTTTTTATTTTTTAATATTTATATGCTTTCCTAGTTTATTTAGTAGATAAGAATCACGTTATATTCCAAAGTTCTATTCTAATCCATGTTATCTCTCTTCATTGCAGGTATTGGAGGTTCAATGGACATGCAAAAGATTATGAAAAGACAAGGAGATAAATTGTTATATGTCAGGAAAGTCCTCTCTTTTAATTTTTCCTATCTTAGCCATTAAGGACAATGTCTGTTTTAAGTTTGGGGGTATTTATCATGTTTAGTATTTACTTGGGCAATGTTTTGATGGAATTTGATTTTGGCCAATGATAAGTGGGTGGTTGATATTGTTAACTCTTGGAGAATTGATAAGCATGCTTAGTCTATATTTTAACTCATTAGTTGGTTTTCACAATACTTGCGAAATTTTTGAAAAAATTTACACATATCCATTTGTTTAGCCAGTTGGGATTGAATTTATTTGGCTAAATGCTTATGAAAGATACCATTGCAACTTAAAAAATCTTATTTGAGCATCATTCGAAGTGAAAATTAGGCACTCACATAAGTTTGGGGGAAATCTTGGGCTATTTTTGAAAAAAAAAATAATATAAAATTATTGGAACCTTCCCGAGTTGAATAATTGAATCTTGTGGTGGGTCGAGATGGAGCGTAAAACGTACTCCCCATAAACACAGACACGAGATGGAGCATAAAACGCACTCGTTCGAGGAAAAGTGAAAAGTGAGATGGAGCGTAAAACGCACTAACTAAATAGTGAAAAAAAAATATGTATGTTTGAAATACTTGGGAAGGGTTCTTACGTGCTTAAAAGTTTAAATATCCGGTTGATCCTTAAGAAAAATTTGTGCTATGTCTATATTAGCGGTGATTGATGTGATAAGAAGTTTTGAAAGTCATTTTTGAAAATCTTTTATGAGTATTGGTTGATCTAATCTAAATCATGACTGGTTTGAACATATGGATGCATACACGCACTTAAAGGTTCAAAAGTAGATGTGAATCTAATGAAAGTTGTTGAAATTTTAGACATGACATTATTTTGAAATTTTCTACGAGTTATCATTTATTGTACCCTTTGAGGCCATTGATCGAATTCATATTGATTCATTGTTTGGGTGGATCATTGCTAGATGATGAATCTGTCTAATTTGTGTTTTTGCTTGAGGACAAGCAAATATTTAAGTTTGGGGGTATTTGATAAGTAGGTTTTATACCTACTTATCCGGTATCTATTACTTGAATTATTTGCTTAATCTCATGTTTTTTAGTTACTTTTCATACATTTTAACACCAAGTTGGATGCATATTCTTCGCTTGGAACTTGGATATTATTGTAGATTTACTTCTTAGCTTTCCGAAACATCTTAATTCATCTCAATCGGAGTTCAGATGCAAGAGTTATGGCCTTTTTATCAACGAAGATCAAAGCTAAGAGTTCTTATACTTGCAATTTACACAGTATCTACTTCAAGCTCAATTTCGACCTTCATCCAATCCGAATCTGTGAAATCTAAAAGAATGGAAGTTGTAGTGCTCGTCGATATCTTCGATTTGATAGGTGGCAGGCCCCGTAATTCCTTCCGAAACAAAAGTTATGGCCATTTTACCAGAGGACACTATGACAGAAAATGGATCCCCGCCGGGGCGGGCTTTTCCTTAGTAAGACCCCCGCCGGGGCGGGCATTGGAGCTGAAAAACAGTAACGACCCCCGCTGGGGCGGGCCATTTACAAGTATAAACCCCCGTCGGGGCGGGGGTACGCGTAGAAAAGACGTTTTTTGGCCAAATTTGAGTTCGGGAAGGATTGTTTCGATCCAATTGACTCAAGGACTTCTAAGAGGACTTAAAGACATGTAAAGAGATTTATAAAAGGAGGAGAAATATAAGGATTAAGGGGGAGATTAGAGAGGATTCCATTAGATTAGATTATAGTAGAATAGGAAAACAATAGTTCTAATTAGATTTGGAGATTGAAGCAACTTGGATACCATTGAAGAATCAACGTAGGAGCAAGGAGGGAGCATCAAATCTACAGATAATAGATTATATTTTCTTATCTTCTTCTATCTTTGTCTTTTAATGTGTATTCAAGTGTGGATTCATAGTTTTAATTCAATGAACTAATTCTTTGTTTGAGATTACAATGGATCTTATTGTGTAGTTATTTTAATATGCTTCGCTATCAATTATTATGTTCTATTGTCAGGATTGTCTATTGTGATTTGGAATTATTTGTTTAATTGATTAGCCATCAATTACCGTGATAATCTATATGAACTCGAGAGATGAAGTATTTGTTAGTTCTTAGTAGGCACAAGTTATCTAGAAGGGGGGGGGGGTTAAATAGATATTTGAAAATCTTTTCTGATTTAAACTTGTTCTTAGATAGTGATTAAAACTTAGCGGAATTAGTGTTTGTTTTAATCTTCTTAACCAAGCAATGAAGTTATGGACGAGTAAGGCAGTTATAGCAGATATAGCATTTATGGTAGGAATGTAAATGACATAGCTATTTTTAAGTGGTTCAGAGCACACAAGGCTCCTAATCCACTCTTCTACTCAACGAGTAGGATATCCACTAAGGATGTCTCTTACAAACTTCTGAATCACACTGGATCCCTTCTAGACCAGCAGCCTAGGAACTTCTCTAGTTCACTCTTGAACTCTTCAAGTCCAGCAGACTTGGCTATCTTACAGTTCACTACGAACTCTTCAAGTCCAGCAGACTTGGTACTCTTCTTCAGTTGATTGATGATTGTTGTCTCGTTCTGAAGGTTGCTACTCAATTGATGTGTAAGCACTGGTTCGTCTAAGAACTGAGTAGCTGAGCAAGCTTTGTAATATCTCAGATCGTAGAGTTGAGCCTTAGAGAATTTTTCACGTTAAAAGTTTTAATGCTTGCTTAATTCCCCCTCATCTGTCTAATCTGTATATATAGGATACAGAAAACTATCCGTTTAAATCCATCCGTTGAGGCATTAAATGCGTCTGAACTTTCTGTACTGTGATGGTGACATTTCTGCACATCTTCTGAATTCTGCATCCTGGACCACTGACACTGCAGACTGCTTTCTCACCTACCACCTGAAAAGGTATTTTGTCCCTCTTTTCCATAGTACTATCATTGGCTTCTTCAATACGCTTCATTGTTGCGTCCTAAGGATATTTCATATAATCTGGGACTGATGGGCACTGCAGCTTCTCAGATTCATTCCTCGTATCTTGAATTAACAACTCATGAGGCATGACGCTTTCTGACATGAGACAAATGACGCTCTACGATTTGGATCGCTGTGTTCTACGATCTAGATCGTAGTGCCTTGACTTGCACACTATGATGACATCACTTGAGAGCACTATGATTTCTCTTAAACCTTTATGCACTACGATCTTCTCTTACTCATGTAGTTGACTCTACGTTCCCGAGAGCACACTACGATCGTTGACTTGTAAACTTCATGTTTTCTTCAGCATACTATGATCGTGAAGTTGGCTCGGTGAACGTTGGGACCACTCTACGATTTTCGAAGAGTTCCCTTCAAGGCAGGCACACTATGATCTTCAGGCTCTACGATTTTTGCCTTGACTTCTGCAATGTTGATCAGATTGATGCACTACGATCTCTTCATGACTAGTCTATTACATCTCAAGATCAACCTAACAGATTTGATCTTTCTATCTATACATTCTGGAACAGAATGATACACGTTGAAAGCTTAGATCAACCTAACAATTTTGATCTATCACTAAGTCCTTGTACATATATTCTTTAAGGACCTTACAAATAATCATGAACACATTCATTAAAACATCAAATCATAATATGCATTCTCCCAACAATCTCCCTCTATTTGATGTTGACATAACTAAGGAGATTTGTTGTCATGATTATTAGTGACTAGATGCATTTGCAGAAATTTAAACATGACTTAGTATTTCAGTGAGCAACTGAAATTTCTAGAGAATAAGCATGAATTTATTGATGATCAGAGGATATTACATTAGCATTACATCAATAAAGCATTAAACTTTTAACTTATCTCTGTTTTCTTGATCTCTTGTATGGAGGTGGGTTTGCATATTCTTCAGCTCTTCTCTTCCTTTGAGCTTCTTCATTTCTTGCTAACTCCTCCAGCTCGATTCGACTTAGAACTGGATTCTCCTCATGTCTGCACATGAATGCAGGATCTCTAGTTGGCATTCGAAGGTGTACAGTAGTCACGTCTTGCGAGCTAGGAGATGACTACTGATGGCTTAGAGGAATATCTGTTACAATTGCCTGCTGACCAGATCGTTGAGTCGGAGTAAGTGATGGTCTTGCAGGAGGGCTTCTTGATGATTGACCATGGAATTGACTCCTTCCCCTATCTTGAATTGCATAACCTCCTCTACCTCTGCCTCCTTTCCCTTCTTGATCTCCTTTCCCTTTAGCTTTCTCCCCCTTTATGTCAGCATCAAGGGTTCAAATATCTTCAGATAGCCTGTTAACCCCTTGGACAAGCTCGTTGAGTTGACTTTGAGTTTGAGCAATGTCCTCCTTATTCTCTTTGATCTGTTGGTTAGCTCTAGCTTCTTTCTTCTGGAGGACTATAAGAATCGTATCATTATACTTCTCCTGATTTGCATACGATTTCTGGAAGTCGTACACAGAAGCTTTTAAGTTGAGAATATTGTCCAGCATAATCTGATGTTGACGATCTTGATTTTTCTGTATTTCAAGCATAGCTTCTTTTTGTTTGGCAGCAACCTGGAAGTGGATCTCATCTCTATCTGATATGCTCTTTAGAATTTCTTTGATAATTTCCCTTAGCTTCGTAGTGAGCTCAGTATTCATTGTACCAGGAAATTTGTTAGCAGCTTGTATCATTTGATTCAGGCGTATGTTGAGGAGATCAGAGTGAGATTACAGGCTTGCTTCAATGGACTTGATCATTTGCTCAGAGGTTTCTTTTAGATCGTCTTTAGTGGGCAGGCTAGGGAAGGTATTATCTGGTTGAGGATTGTCTACTGAAGGGGTTCTTGGTTGATCTTGCAGATTGTACAGAGCAAGATCAAGACTAAAATAGTCATTCGATGAGGAAGATGGTACATCAGTTGGGGGTGCTTGGGTTTGGACATGTTGGATATGTGACTCTTCGATTTCTATGGTTGACTCTACGATTTAGCTTGAGTCTGAAATCGTAGAGTTGGTTAGTTGAGGGAGCAGGGTGATGGTGATTTCTTCTGGTTCTTCAGTTACAGAATTTTGGGATTCTGCAACTGAAAACTGGTTTACAGGATTCAGAATCACTTCTAGCCATTTAGGGAATTCATATAATTAGCTAAATAATGATGATGGCAAGTGATTTGCTCTAAAGTTTGTAGGGATAGTCAATACCTCAGGTTTAGTATATGATGAGACATGGTTGGTAATCAGCTTTTTGGCAAAGTTGACTTCCCTTGGATATCCATGAGCTAGCACTGAAATTGTTGGATATTCCTTGAAGCTCCAGAACATGTGATCCCATGATTTCTGGATCAGAGCTTGATGATATGCCATCATGGGTAGGTAGGAGAACATCTGGTTGTACAGATAGCTTCTGTATCCATCTTTCCCCACACTTATGGTCATAAGCTCATCATCACTATCATATTCTTCTTCTCCAATCTCTTCATTTGAGGATTCCATTATTTTAATGGCCTCTGGAATGTTTGACTTTTTTGCAACATTGTCTTGGGCATGAACCTCTTCTTCTGTCATTGGTACATCTTGAGGCTCCCCCTCATTATCTTCTTGGAGGTTTAAAAACTCCCCCTCAACTTGGACATCCTCTTCTAAGTTCAGACAACCCTTTTCAGCTTAACCATCTTCTTGAGCTGAGGACTTCTCCCCCTCAGCTGGTGTATACTCAATCATGAGTATTTCAGGGTTCTCCCCCTCAACTTGAGCCTTTTCCTCTTCGGTTGTTTGGGATAGTTCTACTATTTTTATCGTGCTCTTGGCTTCCTTCTTCAGTATTTTCGTATTCTCAAGAATGTACTTCTTGACCAGCCTTTTCTTTGGTTTGATGGCTTTAGTCACCACTTGATTAGCCACTTGCCTTGAAGCAGCTTCCTCCATCTCTGCCACACTTGGCCTGTCTTCAGAGAACAGCAGGGTCTCTACGATCGAAGACACTATTGGTCTTTTGGACTTATGGCCAATCTTGTTCTTCTTTAAGATTTTTGAGATGGTGGCCTGATCTTCTTCTGCTTCTTCTTGAAGTTGTATCTTCCTTAGCCTCCTTAGAGTCTCTATGTCAGAAGGCTCTACAGGAGTATTGGTTGCAGATCCTTGAGGCTCTTCAACTTGTCTTGATCTCAGCTTCCTTTTACCCTTACTTTTTCTTACAATAGTAGATGGTTCTCCCTTGTCTTCTTCTCCTTCTTCTTCAACTTCTCTGACAACAGACATATCCCCTGTAACACCTGCTTTCTTTAGTTCCTCAGTTCTCCCACTGGATTCTGTCATCATTCTTACATAATCAGCAGGGTTCCTTTCCCAGTTTTTGAACAACTGCTGTGTCATTCTTCGATTTGGGTTAATGGCTTCTCCTTCATCATCCCCAATTTTGTTACCCAAAGCAAATTGCAGAATGATGCTTATGAATCTCCCATACAGCATCTTTGGGGTGCTCTTTGACTTCTTCGAGCTGACTATCCATTTTTCGATCCACTCAAGCAGCACAGCCCCATAGTTAAGTTGAGTACCATATACTATGGCAGTCATGAGCTTGAGCTGAGCCTCATTAACTGAGTCATGTCCTGAGCTTTTGCAGCACATGCATTTTCTAACAATGTCAGCTAGAAATTCATACATCTGAGGGAACTCCTTTTTCTTGTAGCCTTTCACAGAGAGGTTCTTCTTGTGATGCATCTTCTTCAGACCCTCTTGAAATCTTATGCTGTCCAAAAATGGGTGCCCTACAATTTGGAAACCTAGGGCCATATTGACATTTTCTTCCCTTAGCTTTAGTTCAACTCCTCTAACTCGTGTGGTGACGGTGTTGTTTTCATACACTCCATTCTTGTAGAACTCCTTCACCAGTTGAAGATAGATGAGCGTATCAGTGCTTAGCGCCTCTTCGAGACCAGCCTTCTTCAGTAACGCTAAGATCTTGTGGAACTTGGGAGGAGCGGTTTTGAACTCGTCAAAATAGAGTCTGTAGCCCGAAATCACGTTGGAAGCAGCCATTGATTCTGTAGTTGAGAAGAGAGATAGAATTGAGCTTTCTTCTGAGTTAGGGTTTTGCTTTTGAGAGAGAGAGAATGAGAGATAAGCTTTTGAACTTCAGTATTTCACAATCACGATTCCAACTGTACTTATAGCTTCCCTCTCCCTTTTTAACTTAGTGAGACAGGTGTCTCCTTTTGCTTGGCTCTACGATCTTGTCTGCGTGGGAAAATACTGATTTGTCCTTTGAGTCTTCAGAGCTGAGGTATCCTTAGTATGACTATGATCGTAGAGTTAGTCTTCTGGTCGTTCAGTCTGATCAGCATTCGTAGAGTCTGTCCTGCGATCGTCGAGTCTGTCCTACTATCGTCGAGTCTGTCTGGATCCTAGTGATGAGTTTTGACTAAGCATTCTTTTTAAGGTAACTCAGGAAGGGCCAACCTCTTGGTGTGATTCAAGGGTTAGGTTTGTCTTTGAGACACCTCTTGAAGAGATTGCTTTGTTATAAAGCTTGTCATCACAGGATTCACTTTACTTGTTGAAAGGACTTTTGGTCATCGTCGAGTCTGCACCGTGATAGTTGAGTCTTTGCTACGATCGTTGAGGTAGATTTTTGTTCAGCTCTACAATCGTGGTCCTTTCTTGATCATGTCTACAATTTTGAGTTCAGTCTCCCTTTTTTTTATATATATCTGTCATTGCTAGCACAGTCTAGAGCATATATCTCATGGTGATAGATTTAGCATGCCTAGCTCACTTATTAACTTGTTAAATCTGGATTCATCTAATGGTTTAGTAAAGACATCAGCAAGTTAATTTTCAGTAGGGATATATTGTAAAGAAATAGTTCTATTTTGCGCATGATCCCTAATGAAGTGATATCTTATTTCTATATGCTTTGTTCTAGAATGCATAACAGGATTATGAGTAATTGCTATGGCACTTGTGTTATCACAGTGTATAGGTATAGACTTGAAATCAAACCCATAGTCAGCTAGCTGATTTCTCATCCAAAGGATCTGAGCACAGCAGCTGCCAACAGTAATGTATTTAGCTTCTGCAGTTGAAGTGGACACTAAATTTTGCTTTTTGCTGAACCAAGATACAAGTCTGTTCCCAAGTAGTTGACAAGTGCCACTTGTACTCTTTCTATCTATTTTGCATCCTGCATAGTCAGCATATGTGTATCCTATTAGTTCAAAAGAGGATTCCTTGGGATACCATAGCCCCAAGTAGGGTGTACCCTTAAGATACCTGAAGATTCTCTTTACAGTTGACAAATGTGACTCTTTAGGGTTAGCCTAAAATCTAGCACATATGCATGTTCCAAACATTATATCTGGTCTACTGGCAGTTAGGTATAAAAGAGAACCTATCATACCTCTGTATTGAGTTATATCAATACATTTACCATTCTCATCCTTGTCAAGTTTGGTTGCAGGAGCAATTGGTGTTTTCATAGGAGAGGCTGATTCCATGCCATACTACTTTAATAAGTCTTTGATGTATTTGGCTTGGTTGATGAATATTCCTTCATCAGTTTACTTCACTTGCAGTCCAAAGAAGAAATTCAGCTCACCCATCATGCTCATTTCAAACTTGCTCTGCATTAGCTTAGAGAATCTCTTACATAACTTTTCATCAGTAGAACCAAAAATGATATCATCAACATATATTTGAACCAATAAGACTTTATCCTTATGCTTTCTAAGAAATAAAGTGGTATCTACTCTACCTCTAGTGAACCCATTTTCTATTAAGAAATTAGTCAGTATTTCATACCATGCTCTAGGTGCTTGTTTGAGACCATATAACACTTTATCTAATCTATAGACATAATTGGAAAGAGATGGATTGATGAAACCTGGAGGTTGTTCTACATAGACTTCTTCTTGAAGCTCTCCATTTAGAAATGCACTTTTGACATCCATCTGAAAGACTTTGAACTTCATGTGAGCAGCAAAGGCAAGAAAGATTCTGATAGCTTCTAGTCTGGCAACAGGTGCAAATTTCTCATCATAGTCAATGCCTTCTTCTTGAGAATAGCCATTTGCCACTAATCTTGCCTTGTTTCTTGTAATGACCCCATCTTCATCCATTTTGTTCCTGAAGACCCACTTGGTTCCTATGACAGGATGACTCTTTGGTCTGGGTACCAATTTCCACACTTTGCTTCGTTCAAATTGGTTGAGTTCTTCCTGCATGGCTTCTATCCAACTGGAGTCTTCCATAGCATCCTCTATCTTCTTTGGCTCTATCTGTGACAAGAAGCTTAGATAGAAGCACTCATTACGAGTAGCAGCTCTTGTCCTGACTCTTGCACTTGGGTCTCCAATGATTAGATCTTGAGTGTAATCTCTTGCCCTTCTGCTCCCGGTAGGAATATCTGTCCTGATTCCCTCCTGTCTTAGATCTTCAAGGTCTATCTCTTCTTCTGGGAGTAGAGGCTCGCTGTCTTGGATGGGCCTCTCTACGATCTCATTATCACGCTCTACGATTTCACTATCTGGCACTACTATCGTAGTGTTGATCTCTACAATTTCATTCGTGGTGTCTGTACTGCCGGTCATAAAGTCTTGAGGCACTGATTTGTCTGAGTCAGTTTCATCAAAGATGATGTGTATTGAGACTTCGACACTCAGTGTCTTCTTGTTGAACACCCTGTAAGCTTTGTTGTTTGTGGCATATCCAACAAAGATCCCTTCGTCTGACTTGGGCTGAATTTTGTCAGATACTGCTTTCCATTATTGAGAATATAGCATGCACAACCAAAGACATGGACGTAGCTGACACTTGGCTTTCTTCCTTTCCACAGTTCGTAGGGTGTCTTTTTGATCGTAGAGTGTATGAGTGATCTGTTCTGAGTGTAGCATGCAGTGTTGACAGCTTCTGTCCAGAAGTATTCAGGCAGATGAGCTGCTGCTAGTAGAGTCCTTCCAGCTTCTATCAGGGTTCTGTTCTTTCGTTTAGCAACTCCATTTTGTTGAGGAGTTCGTGGAGCTGAGAAGTTATGACTGATGCCATTGTCTGAGCAGAACTGATCCATTTCTGAGAAATCGAATTCTCTGCCATGATCACTCCTTATGGCCTTGATTTTCTCCCCTTTTTCATTCATCACCAGTCTGAACATTTTTATTAACTCAGAGCTCGTTTCATCCTTAGAAGTTAGGAAGAATACCCATGTGAATCTAGTGTAGTCGTCGACTACAATTAGAGAGTATCTTTTTCCTCCAAGACTGTTTGTTGGGATTGGCCCAAAGAGATCCATGTGAAGCAACTGTAGGGGTTTGTCAATAGAGTTGGCAGTCTTGCTTTTAAATGAGCTTCTGGTTTGCTTTCCAAGCTGGCAGGCGTTGCATGGCCTTTCTTTCACAAAGTTGAACTTGGGTAGACCAGCTACAAGATCTTTTGATGCCAATTTGGACATGTTCTTGAAGTTTAAGTGGGACAGCCTTCTATGCCATAGCCAGCTCAATTCTTCGGATGCTTTTGCCAGAAAACATATTGTTTCATCTGAGCTTAGTTGACCAAGATCTATAGTGTAAACATTTCCTTCTCTTGTTCCGGTTAGCTTTATGGCAGATGTCTTCAGATCTCTGACTTGACATTGATTGTTGAGAAATGTTACTTGATGACCCTTGTCGCAGAGTTGGCTGATGCTTAGAAGGTTGTGTTGAAGACCTTCCACATAGGCTACTTTGCTGAAAGATATTGCACCATTGCCAGCAGAACCATATCCTCTTGTCTTTCCCGAGTCGTTGTCTCCAAAGATGACTGAGGGACCCTCCTTTTCTACATAGTTGGATAGAAGAGCTTTGTTCTCTGTCATATGCCTTGAGCATCCACTGTCAAGATACCATGTTGAGATCGTGGAGCTCTTTTCCTGTCAAAATATTTGATACTTCATTTTGGTACCCATATGTGCATGGGTCCTTCTTTGTTAGTTCCTTTGGGGACCCAAACTTGTCTAGTCTTGGGTCCCACATGCATGGAGTTATAATAACATTTTGTAGCTCTATGACCATATTTATCACATATAGAACATCTATTATGATGCATGCTCGTGTGTGTGTGGTGATTCATCTTCCAATTAGACTTGAGTGGTCTCTTAGCTAGCCTTCTGTTAAACTGATTCTCTTCCATCCACGTGTACTTAGGTTTTATAAATAGTGATGAGTGTACCTTACTTCTACTGTACCTTCCCAGTTGATTCGTAGAGTTGATTTTTCCTGACTCTATGATTCTTCGAGGTTGGTAAGTAGAGGTTAGGTTACTCTTCTCCTTTATGAAGCCTAGTCCAGCATGTGATCCTTTACTTCTGAGAGTATAGCTAGAATCAGTAGAACAAGGTTGAACTTGATCTTCCACTTGTGAGGATTTAACAAAAGCAATGCCTCTACTAAAGCCTAAGACATTACTAGAGCTAGTTTCCATTTTCTTTTCCACACTTGGCTCTGAGATGGATTCCCCAAAGCCTAAGCATGTTCTGTCGAATGTGCTTCTTTGACTGGATAACAGACAGTCCATGGATGATGAGGATTTGTTCCATGCAGAGATAGTCTTTTCTAGATCCTCAATTTTAGAGGTTAGCTCAGACTCTCTTTGTGTGTGATGTGTGTTTATCTGCTTTAAAGTTTCATTCTCAGCTTCAAGCTTGGAGAGAATATTAGAACTTAGAAGGGATGTTTCAAGCTTTTCTTGAACTTTCTTCTTCTCCTCTTGAAGAAGTGAATGGTCCTTAGATAACACTCTGAACCACTTCATATATTGATGTAGATCATTGGTTATGTCACGCAGTGCAGTTCTTAAGTCATTCATATCTACATCAGGTGAGTTGAAATCAAATACCTCATCAAGATCTACATTGTGAATGTTGAGGCTTTATTTGTCCTTTGCATGTTTGGCCATCAAGCACAGATTGGCCACTTGTGGTTCTTCTTCCTCTCCAGAGTCAGCATTTGAGTCATTGTCCGAATCACTCCATGACCCTCCATCTACTAGGCCTTTATCTCTTTTCTAAGGCCTCTTGCTTCCTTTGTATTCTTTCTTTCCATGTTGTATCTTCTTTAATTCTTCTCTTAGAGGTTTGTTGCAGTCGGCAATAAAGTGACCAGGCTTCTTGCAGTTGTAGCATAGATCATTTGCTTGTTCCTGGCTGGTGTAGTTGCTGACCTTCTTTTGCTTGCCAGCTTTGCCTCGACGCATGAACCTTCTTAGTTTTCTTACCATCATGGCAAGATCGTCATTATCGTCTTCATCATCGTCAGATTCATTATCAGTGATGACTTTAGAAACATTTTCAGTTGCTTTGAGAGCAACACCCTTTTCCTTTCTTCTTCCTTCTGAAAGGGTTTCAGCACGTTGAGTCAGCTCCAGCTCATATGTTAGGAGATTTCCATACAGCTGTTGAACTGTCATCTCGTTAAGATTCTTTGACTCTCTTATTACAGTGGTCTTGGCATCCCACTTGCTTGGCAGGGCTCTCATGAACTTTATGGTCAGATCTTTGTTAGGGTAGATCTTTCCATAAGCTCGTAGAGAGTTGAGCAGTATGTTGAATCTTTCATAAGTGGCAGTTACGTTCTCTCCTTGCATATGAGCAAACATCTCGTATTGCTGTATTAGAAGAGACTTTTTGTTCTCTCTAACTTCTTCACTTCCTTCGTGCAAGATAAGTAGAGCTTCCCAAACTTCCTTGGCTGTTTTGCAGTTTACAACATTGTCAAACAGATCATCCTCCAAGGATTGGAATAGGATGTTCTTGGCCTTTTTGTCAAGTTGGACAGCTTTCTTCTCTAAGTCTGTCCATTCTTCTTTAACTTTGATTTGAACTCTGTTTGGATCATCAGTGGTTGGTGCAAGCTTTGTCGGTATGTAAGGCCCGTTCTGAACAGTCTCAAATAGATCTTCATCTATTGAGTCCATGTAAGCTTGCATCCTGACTTTCCAGTTGGCAAATTTATCCTTGTTGCACATTGGTGGTTTGATGCCTCCACCGGTCCTGGATTCGTTTGGTACTAGTGCTATTTGGATGTACTAAAGCGTGTGAGCTGTAAAAATAGAACCTGCTCTGATACCAATTGCTAGTTCTTAGTAGGCACAAGTTATCTAGAAGGGGGGGCTGAATAGATATTTGAAAATCTTTTCTGATTTAAACTTGTTCTTAGATAGTGATTAAAACTTAGTGGAATTAGTGTTTGTTTTAATCTTCTTAACCAAGCAATGAAGTTATAGACGAGTAAGGCAGTTATAGCAGATATAGCAGTTATGGCAGGAATGTAAATGACACAATTATTTTTAAGTGGTTCAAAGCACACAAGGCTCCTAGTCCACTCTTCTACTCAACGAGTAGGATATCCACTAAGGATGTCTCTTACAAACTTCTGAATCACACTGGATTCCTTCTAGACCAGCAGCCTAGGAACTTCTCTAGTTCACTCTTGAACTCTTCAAGTCCAGCAGACTTGGCTATCTTACAGTTCACTACGAACTCTTTAAGTCCAGCAGACTTGGTACTCTTCTTCAGTTGATTGATGATTGTTGTCTCGTTCTGAAGGTTGCTACTCAGTTGATGTGTAAGCACTGGTTCGTCTAAGAACTGAGTAGCTGAGCAAGCTTTATAATATCTCAGATCATAGAGTTGAGTCTTAGAGAATTATTCACGTTGAATGTTTTAATGCTTGCTTAATTCCCTCTCATCTGTCTGATCTGTATATATGTGATACAGAAAACTATCCGTTTGAATCCATCCGTTGAGGCATTAAATGCGTCTGAACTTTCTGTGCTGTGATGGTGACATTTCTGCACATCTTCTGAATTCTGCATCCTGGACCACTGACACTGATACTACTTTCTCACCTACCACCTGAAAAGGTATTTTGTCCCTCTTTTCCATAGTTCTATCATTGGCTTCTTCAATACGCTTCTTTGTTGCGTCCTAAAAATATTTCATATAATCTGGGGCTGATGGGCACTGCAGCTTCTCAGATTCATTCCTCATATCTTGAATTAACAACTCATGAGGCTTGACATTTTCTGACATGAGACAGATGACGCTCTACGATTTGGATCGCTGTGTTCTACGATCAAGATCGTAGTGTCTTAACTTGCACACTATGATGACATCACTTGAGAGCACTACGATTTCTCTTAAACCTTTATGCACTACGATCTTCTCTTACTCGTGTAGTTGACTCTACGTTCCCGAGAGCACACTACGATCGTTGACTTGTAAACTTCATGTTTTCTTCAGCATACTACGATCGTGAAGTTGGATCGGTGAATGTTGGGACCACTCTACGATTTCCGAAGAGTTCCCTTCAAGGCAGGCACACTACGATCTTCAGGCTCTACGATTTCTGCCTTAACTTTTGCAATGTTGATCATATTGATGCTCTACGATCTCTTCATGACTAGTCTATTACATCTCAAGATCAACCAAACAGATTTGATCTTTCTATCTATACATTCTGGAACAGAATGATACACGTTGAAAGCTTATATCAACCTAACAATTTTCATCTATCACTAAGTCCTTGCACATATATTCTTTAAGGACCTTACAAATAATCATGAACACATTTATTAAAACATCAAATCATAATATGCATTCTCCCAAAAGTATTGATTTAGATCTTATCATGATAGCATGTGTTCAGGATTTTGTTAGTAGCTTAAACTTGATGAGTGTTAAGGTAGAGATATGCTTGACACCGCATGTAATCGGATAGAGAACTTATTCTTCAACCTTCTTCAATTTTAATTTACATAGAGATATAGTGGGTTAGTTTATTAAGGTGTTTAACGGATTTCTATCTTAATTGTGGATTGACGTTAATATGGGTATTATGCATCGAGAGGTGGTTTTATCTGCTTTAGTGTTCTTGATTAACAATTCAGGATAGAGAATAATTGATGAGAAGTGTGTTAACTTAAATGAAGCAATAACTGAAGTTGTGATCTTAAATCTCCGTTATTTTAATTTAACTAGTGGAATTTAAGAGTAGTTTAATTTATATAATTTGAAATTCATTCGTTTAAATAAGATTGAGTTGGTTACGGGTTAGTACTTGGTGATTTTTATTAAACAATTCCACGTGGGAACGATACTCTACTTTCACTTTATTACTTGTTGACCACGTTTCCTTGCGTGTTGTGCGTAATTAGATTTTACCCAACAGTGAGTCTTTCCACACTTACTACAGGCTTGCTTCTTCTTCGGGTTTGACTTTTCAGAATTAAGGATGTCGTTGTCATTCGTCCTCTTATTCTTGTCTTTCTGCTACTTGATTATTCCTTCAGACGATCCACCACCTTTAGTCTTTATCCTCTCCACCTGCGCCTTCAGCTCATTCCGTTCTTTAGTCATTTCACATAACACTCGCTCCGTCTTCCACAACTCCTCTAAGAGAAACACTTTACTCCAGAGTTCTTGGACTTCTGCAGATAGTTGATCTTGTTCTCTAACTTTGATCTTATTTCTTTTCTCCACCTTAGCTTCTTCAGACTCCGCCCCCTCGTCACCACTCATATACAACTCGGGATAATCTTCATGATCACTCCCCAGATTGATCATAGGTTCATCTTCTCCAACTTTCTCAACTGAATCGCTTTGCGGTGGCACCTCGGCCATTGGCACTGGTACAACAGCCGCTATCATCTCTGCACTCATTTACTCTTCTCCAGACATCCTATAATCAGTTTAAACAACTTGATTAGTACTTCACCAATACAAAATTCTCACACTATGTGTCCACTTATCTCTCTATCGATACACTTCGGCAATCTCTCACTTATTACTCTAAATGAGTATTCTCTATCTCGCTTATAGTTATAATCCTAGGGTTTTCCCCACCCCACTTAAGATTTATAACCTACAGCTCTGATACCAACCTGTGACACCCCCAAATATGGGTTACCTGACCCCCAAGTTTAGTGTTCACGATCCACAATATATTAACATCTAACTACACATTCATATAGAAATAGTAATACATAAGTCATTAACAGAGATTGTTAATACATTAGTCCCAAGTTTTCTAACATTAACATTAAAGACATACCCTTTAGATATACAAAAAGGGTTTACAAATATAACATAATACATAATGTTATTCATAACTAATTAAACACTATGCCTTTGCCTTTATCGTTCGCAGCACCTCCTGCCACTTCGTCCCTAACTGAAAAGTTTTATTTAGCAAGGGTGAGCAACAAATTTGCCCCGCAAGTTAAGACATACAATAAATGTATAAGAATCAATAACAAGTCTTCTCGCCTTCTATGCAACAATAATCTGATAATGAAAGAGTACAATGCTTTCAAGGTTTTCTACGATATTCAAATGAATAATCAAGAATTAATTCTAGGAAATCACAAAGTGGAATGTTTTCCAGATTTATGCTGAGTGATCCATTGGATCTTGAACATCTCTTCTCGGGTATATATTAAAGTTTTACTTTGACATATACGCAGGTGTATCAAATAACCATAAAGATTAACTCATACCCCTCTGCAAGTACTTAGAGTCGGCCAACTCCTTGTACCCTATATTATGTATAATACTTAAGTCACGTGCAATGGTCGAATATACGACTAAAAATGTTCACTTTATATAAAAGGTTGTTCTTCTTAGTCTCAGAATCAAGATTTGATTTAACAATAAAATTTAATGATTTCAATATCTAATCACTTCTCTTCTCTTCTCTTCTCAAACCTATCAAGTTTTCTTTTTCGATCTAGCCGATACAACTGGCTATCTATCAATAATAATTAAATTCTCTTATCTTCTCTTCTCGAACCTATCAAGTTCTAACAAATATTCGTCTAGCCAGAATAATTAGCTAAGACATTTCTCAACATAATTCGATAATAAATAAGAATTATCTGTACTGTCAATATTAGCTTCTACGGATATGAATATCCAACAACAGTAATTCTACGAATATATATTTTCTGAATCAGTAATTCAATTTGAATTATTAAACATGCACTAACTGCGAATAATCAACAATAAATTCTTGGACGTGGTCTAATTACCAATAATTAACCACCATAATAATTAAACAATATTAACTCAAGGTTGAGTTATGAAACTTACCTCTTCCACTGTTTACAGCTACACAATAAACTTATCTGTGCTCGTAAGACCTATAACCAATAATATCGGTCTCACAATTAGCACAAAATTTATAACACTTAACACTGAAATTCACAGTCAATCTTCTCCTAGACACATTACCACATAGCCACATCAATGTTTATAACCTATATAAACACTTAACAAGTCTAACTATTTCAGTCCGGTTGAACTTCGGTCCATTCTCGGTGTTATGGTCACCCTATCCGACAATTAGCACATTTATTGTCAAGTAAATTCGGTTTCTAAGCTTCAATATTATTTTGGATAAGTCAAATATCATTAATAATATTTTTCATAAGCTTTTAATAATTTATAAGCAATTATTATCATTTATAATAATTTTTCAAACACTTAAATCATTTTTAAATGATTTAATTATCAAATAATCTTATCATCATTAATATTTAATAATATAAAAATATTAATGTTATAGTTGTCAAAATATTAAAGTTATTGTTAATAACTTAAAATATTTTTAAATTATCAATATTCTACTTAAATGATTTTTAAATTAATTAAAATCATTTTTAAACCATCACCATTAATATTTAAATATTAATAAAATTATTATAAAAATATTAAAAGTCATTAATTATAACTTAAAATTATTTTAAAACATTTTTATCATTTTTAAATGATTTTTAAATCAATAAAATCATTTTTAATTCATTTATTTAAAATAATAATTAAATAAATCTAATATCATTAATATTAATTTATTAATGAGAATTCTCCAAAAATATTGAAAATTATATTTTATAATTCAAAATATTTTCTAACATTTTATTCATATTTAAAATTATTTTTGAATCATTACAATCATTTTTTAACTTATTTATTTAATTTAATAATTAAATAAATCTAATATCATTAATATTAAATTATTAATAAAAATTCTCCAAAAATATTAAAAGTTATATTTTATAACTCAAAATATTTTTAAATACATTTTCCTTATTTAAAATGATTTTTCATAATATTAAATTATTTTTCTCTAATTTATTTAATGTACTAATTAAATAAATTAAATATCATTAATATTCCAATAATTATAAATATTAATGAAAAATGTGCCAAATAATTAAAAGTTATTTTTCAGAATTTAAAATAATTTTTAAAACTATTTTTGTATTTTTTTATAATTTATTTCCTATTTTTATATAATTTTCGAAAAAATCAGAAATTAGAAATTAATTAAACCGTCGCTGAAGCCTATAGCGACACTTGTATGTTGTCTTAGGTGTTCTTGAGCCTCAAGAACACTGTTAGACCAGTTTCAAGGCACTCGGTTTGACCACGTTTTAATCCTCTTTATATCATGTTTCTGGGCTTTCTTAAACGTTTATCTTGTAGTAGGTTTGCAACACTACCATTAACAATCAACAACTCAGTCATACAACATCATGACATGAAGATCTGGGCTCTCAAATATACTGTCAGACCATACTTGGGTTTTCTGGGCAACCAGAAACCCAAGGCAGTGTCGGCTAGACACTTTCTAGCTCGCTTTTCACAAGGTTCTGGTCATGTTTCAAGTGATCTTATGGTTCAAATATATACTCCTTGTGTCAATGAACATCATTACAACAACAGATCAATTTAATAACAACAAAATCATAAGTTATAAGACGGTCAAAGGCTGTCCAAAATTTTGTTCAAACTATTTCTGGGTTTTTCCAGAAATGCAAAACTTGATCAAATGATCAAGTTTGACCGTCCACTACACTTGATATGTTGATGATTTAATGTATCTAAAGGCCAAAATCTATAGTTCACCTTACAGGCTATAATCTGAATACAACAATCACAATAAAACACTTACAATCTGACAGATCTGCTCGTTACAAAAAGCTTGTCAGACTCGGTTTTCAAATTTCTGGGTTACCCAGAAATCAACCGGTCAAGCTCGGTCAACAGTGTTTAACCACGAATAAAATGAAATCTAGACATCAAATGACTGAAATTTCACTTCCAGATGAAAGATTGCATACCAAATTACAGATCTAAAACATAAAACAACAAGAATCAAAAATAGACACGAATCGGTGGCTCCTGACATTAGCTTGTCAGACCACAAACCATGTTCTTGGGCAGTTTTGTAAAACTTCAATTTCAAAGCATTTTGATGCTATGGATCTATGTTATATCAACATATATCATCATAAAACATCATCTCATACTAATTTAAACACATAAACACAAACATTTTCTTAGTCTACAAGATCTAGGTTGAGTTTAGGGTTATACCTTCTTTTGCTAAATCTTTTATTCTTGCTCTCCAAATTTGATCTAGGTGATCAAGGGGGTTTTATAGGGACTGAGTGACTTGTGAATTTAGGATATGTAGTGAGAGAGAGAGTTGTGGGAGAGTTAGAGATCAAATGGGCCAAATACATGCACTTTCTCTCTCTTTAATATATATATATATAATGTGATATAATGCACATGACTGATCTCTTTGCTTGATTTGCTGAATATTTTAAGTCACCAAGTCAATATAGTGGGTGAATAACTAAAGTCTGTTGCCTAATTTTACAAGTTATCAATTAAAGAATGGAAAAAGGGCATTTTGGTCTTTTAAAAAATAATTTTAATGGCATACATGGAATTTGTCACACCCTTAGGGTTTAACCTTTAGGTTTTAGCCCTAAGGTTCTAATCCTTAGGTTTTAAATATTTAGTTTCTAAAATTTCTAATTAGGGTTTTAGAATTCCCGAATATTAAATTAGGGTATCCCGACTTTAAATTAGGGTTTCTAACTATACGTTAGGTTTTCTAAATCTGATATTAGGGTTTCTAATCTCTTATTAAGGTTTATTAGTTTTAAACCTTATCTGATCAATCATTACTCAAAATAAACATACAGTACAAACACGTTCTCATCAATATAATTATTTTAATTATATTTTCTATCGAACCCCTATCCAGAAATTAGGGTTAGGGTTTTTAAAGCTGTTAAGCACAACTCTACTCTAATTTCTCAGTCAGTACACAAATTGACCAATTCTCACAGCTCGTATCACAGATACACAGCACAATATTGATAATTAATATTTAAAAAAAATTATTCGTAAATTCGGATTATTCGAAATCCCGGGTTATTACACATGTTATGTATCATTCAATGCCAATACTGATATACCGGTATCAACCGATACTTTGAGCCATGCTAACAAGCATTCTTAGGAACATATGACGTTCATTTGTTAGGACACATTATGCTTACAACCAAGAAAAAAACAAAAAGTTTATATATAACCTTTTTCCTCACACTGCATGTCAATCGACAATCAGTATACAGTAACCATAAGCGAACCTCAATACAAACAGACCCCCTTGCTTCAGTACATCTGGGACAGCTTCAAGGGAAACAATTGTGTCAACATTATCCTAAACTTTTATGGACTTAACCAAAGAATGTCACGAAACAAAATTAGTAAAAATAGAAGGAGATTTAACTGTTTACTGTGGGTTCTAAAATTTGTGACTCCACTCCCACCTCATAACAAGATATGGATGTACATGTGATAGTTTCAAAATTTTACTTGAGTGAGAAAAAATCTATAACTTTCGGATTTTCTCAAAAAGAAATATAATCTAGCAGAGACTTTATTGGGATGGGGCACAATTGACTTTCAGAAAAATTTCACTGTTAAAGCCATTTATGTTCTAAAACTGAGAACTGCTTGTATGAGGATTCCTAGAAATAAAAGAGTTGACAATATCTTAGGCTAGAAATAGTTATGCACCGGTCTGCCTTCCTTCACACACATACAAATGCACAAACAGAAACATAGCTAAATTTTGTAAACCTTAGTTTGAATTTGAATTCTAAAATATATTCTCAGAAGTAGCAAAGCCTTGGGTAATAATCATAAATCATAACCTTAAAAAATGTGATGAACACCAATAGCCTATGAGAAGAATCAAGTATTATAACAAAATAAATTCCCAAAATCACATTCAACAAAAAAACACAATTAAACTTCTACATATTAACAACCTAAAATCCCATAAAGCTCTAAATTCCAAAAGTGCATTATAATACAAATATAGTACTTAACTTCCACTCAGAATCAATTAATCAAAGGGTAATTAACCCAATAAACACAAATGCAAACAATCAGATATGTACAAACATGCATACACAGATATAGATATAGATATAGAGAGAAAAAAAATTACTTTTGAGTAGAGGGAACGAGAGCATAATTTAAGGCATGGAAAGCTGTATCAGTGGGGACTGGAATTGAACCATCGAGGAAACCAACCGGTTTTGGGTGCACGATTTCCATTCTTCCCACGCACTGGAGCTCTCGATCTCTGTCGGAGCTCGGCGATGATTTCTCCATTGATAATTTTTATGGTCAGCCTAGGGTTTTTTCTACTATTACCCCTGTTTCTTCTATCTTCGTTTATGATAATTTTTCTGGTCAGTCTAGGGTTTTTTACCACGACATTACTGGAAAGTCAAAGTGCACTATGACAGAGAGAGGAGATTTGAATGTTTGAGAATCATCGATCTACTGTAAGAGACCAAGAGAGAGAGATAAAGGAGGAGGAAGAGGAAGAGGTCGCTGGCGAGGGAGCGACGAAGGGATGAGGTTGCCGAAAAGAGGAGTGAGAGGAGGAAGGTTTGTCGCCGCTGCTACTAGAGAGAGAAAATGGGAGAGAAAGAATGAGAGGAAGAAACGAGAGAGAAGTTTTTAATTTCAAATTTTTATTTCCGCGTTTTTTATTTTTTGCTCCGTGTTTTTTACATAGATAGTGTTTTTTAAGAAAAAAACGTTATCTATTTAAAACCAAAAATTGCCCTTATAAATATATAATCTTTGTTCATATGTATCTACAACGTTTTGTTAAAAAACGTTGTTAAAAAAATACCACAACATTTTTTATAAAAACGTCATCTTTTAAGTGTTGTCTTTTTATGGCTTTGTACTAGTGAGTACCCGTGAATAGTACTTCATGAATAGTACTCGTGAATAGTACCCCGTGAATAGTACTTTATAAATAAATAGTACTCATGGACAGTACTTCGGTGAAAAGCTTAAAATTTAACAAAAATGTGCAGAAAATATCCTTGTGAAACGATACTAGATGAAGCGCAAATTTTAAGGATATTCTACTAATTTCACGGAGTATAGAAGCAATACTTTAACAAAATGAGGGTATAACTAAGAATACGAGACGAAATAATATTACTCACAAACTACAGACTATGGAAGAAAATATTATTTCTTATGATTACTGAATAAAAATAATATCCCTTACCTTAGAAGAAGACTTGATACTGGAATAGTGAAGTAGCATAATAAACTTCTTCTTCCTCTCTATAGCTTCTCTCTCTATAATTGCTCTTGTGAGTCTTAGTGAATTCGTGAGAATGAAAGAAGAATGAGCTTCTATTTATAGGAAAATATAGTTTCGATAATTGCACATTTTGGGGCTCGAATTATTACAGTATAGTACCTTCATCTTTTCCTCTATTTTTAATTTAGTCCTGCAAGTATTATCAATCTTGAACCACCTCCCTTAAAAGTAATGTATGTGAACCAATAGTTCCATTCATGTGAGCAAATAGTTATATGCATATGAACTAATAGCAATTAATTGCTTATTTATTCGATTAATTACCCGATTGGTCAATATAACCTTCAGAAATCAATTATTATCGAAATAAATGTCGATTTTCACTAACACAAATAATCCTAACACAATAGAAATATTAATTTCATCTTTAATCAACACGAACTTAATCATCATTAATATTATAACTCATAATATTTAACAACCAGATCATTCCCAGGAAAGAGGGGGCTTTCCGATAAGGATTTCTCCCTATTGGCGCATAATTAGGTGACCAAACCCCTTTCCTCGACATAACTTTCTAGACATCGTCAATATTACAAATAATAATATGAATATCTTTGCCGTCTCAATTATTGATTTAATTATATAAAATATTATGCAGATGATACTGTGATAATAATTGAATCAATAATATGAGAGATATTATGCAGTAATTACTGTAGCAATAATTGAGTATAACTTAGTGACTTCTCACGTATGCATCAATAATCAATATCGTGTGCTACTATGCAACCACGCGTATTACTGTACTTTTACTACCATGTAGTTCAACAATTTAACGGTAAAACTTTCGTCGTTATTTTAAAAAAAGATATTTCTGTCATTTTCTAACTACGAAAATACTTCCATTGTGGGGTTCACTAATGATTGTGCCATCGTACGAATATTCCCTGTTAGAACGAATATTTCCCGACCAATCGA
Source organism: Panax notoginseng (assembly GCA_016801055.1). Taxonomy (NCBI): domain Eukaryota; kingdom Viridiplantae; phylum Streptophyta; class Magnoliopsida; order Apiales; family Araliaceae; genus Panax; species Panax notoginseng. Next base: position 105,929,519 of record CM029014.1, read on the forward strand.
ATATTTTAAAACCACTTGCTTACTTTGCAAAATTTTTAAATATTACCCACAACTATAACATTATATCAAATCCACACCATAATATTCAAAAATATATTTCGAGAAAAATTAATATTTATTCATAAAACTTGGGGTCTTAAAGTTTAGGAGTAGTTTTTGAAGCTTTTTAGCTAAGAAGAGAAAGAAGTTGGTCTTCAAGGAAGAAACCTCATTGCATCCTTCATAGCTCAGACTCTACACGGAGAAGAGAAGACTTGGAGCCAGAAAAATTCACAAAAGGAGTTTTCTTTATCCAAATCTTTCATTCATTTGTGTATTTTACATCATGTTGAACACTTTGAAAATGTTTATTTGTCCCATAGTTATGAACTGATTACATTTCTAGGATTGCAATGTAACTTAATGTTTAGCTTAATTAACTTTCTCTCCTATTTATTATAATGAATCATTTTGGAATGTGTTGTTGTATTTCTTGCTTATTTATTGATTGTTTGACAAAGGAATTGATATAGGTATTAATAGATATTGAAAAATGGATGTTAATATCTAACCCTAAAATACAAGAACACTTTTTATGACCATGCCTATGGGAATGAGAGCATATATTACATAATAGGATAGACATATCTCTATTTGCCTTGTGTAACCATTGAGATTAAGCTTAACGACCCTAGTCTAGTTATTTTCACCATAGAAATATTATGATTCATCTAGCTAAGGGATATGCATTTGACCGTCGAGGCTTATGTGTATTTACTGTTCTCGGTTGGCCTTTCCTATGATTTGTTTGTAATGTGGAGAGTTAGGAGATTATGCAACGCATTAGGGGAGTTGTGATCCTAGCTTGACTTACTTCTGCAACTCAATCTCTTATTTTCCTTGTATTAAAGCATATAGTTTTTAACACACCTTCTTTAGTCACTTGTTTAGATAAGACTGTATTGTTCCAATTTTAGTATTTACCTAGCTTTAACACTTTGTCCTTATGGGTCCGACACTCTACTTTCCATCATATTACTTGTTGATCGCGTATACTTGCTCGTGTTTTATTGATCATGAAAACGACCAACAGCTAACATGATTAATTTATCCTCATGTGCATCATCCTGCCACTTTCTAAAAGTAGCTTGCTCTTCCTCGGAAGGATTTTCTGCAACAGTTGTAGGTATAGACGAGTTAAGCACATAAGCTAGCTTTTTAGCTGTGAGAACAATTCTCAAGTTCCTTAACCAGTCCTCGTAATTTGGTCCGATTAATTTATGTGCATCAAGTATGCTTCACAATGATAGTGAATTAGCCATTTGTAAAATTCGGCACATGAATTAAATTTAACAACATTAGCATGCATTCTTTTATTAATCACCAGATTAATTTAGGTCTTTATTAAAATGGTGTCTCCCTGTTGGTTGATTTATCAAATGGTGAAATTTTATGAAACTAGTTAATTAAACCAAAACTAACTACAACGAGTTAAAATAAGATTATGAAGATTTAAGATCACAATTTCACTTATTGCTTCACTTATATTAATATACTTCTCATTAATTATGCTCACTATTCTGGATTGTTAATCAGGAACTCATCAGTATTTATAACCATCTTCCGATGCATGAAACACATATTAATTCAAATTCACAATTAATAGATGTAGACACTAGAAATTTTGTTTTCCAGTTACTAACCATGCAGGAGGGTAAAAGTGTCTTTTTACACTTTGGAGACAGCACCGGATGACTACAGTAAAAATCAAACCCCGAAGATAGCCTTGTAAGATATCAAATTAAACCCCGGAGACAGACTCGTGGGACATCAAATCAACCTCAGAGACAACCTCGATAAAAGATAGAATCAACAGCAGTTAAACCCCGGAGCCAACCCGAGGGACATCCAAAAGCCACCTCAACCTTGGAGACAACCCCGAGAGGGAAAATAGGGAATGTTGACAACACAACATAAACAATAGTCATCCAGCTATAGATAAGGTCACAAAGAGCCATTACAGTAATCCCAAGTTCAAACTGCGTAAGACAGCTCAAAGGACTACCTACGAAGACTTAAAGGTGCTACTCTGGTCATGAGCCCATCTTCCTAGATTCATAAAAGGTCAAGGCCTATGTCATTGGATAAATCCAGGAAAGAGCTTTACGGAATAGTATGGCACTGCTCCAAAGGATTCCCAGATTGCAAGATATGAAGGTTTCAGCAGACTACACGTCGATCAAGGGAAAGATCTTCAAGGCTGCAGGGCCCACCTGCAGGTCTACCTGCGACTGCCATAGGTAGACTCGCGACTAGTTGTGTCTTTAAATATTAGACCCCCCAGTTCATTTTAAAAAGATTTCAGAGAGAGATAAGGCGCAGGAGAGAGAAAATCAGATAGTTCTAGAGAGAAATAGCCCAAATCTTCATCTAAACTTTATAAATCTCTATTAAACACTTGTATACATATATACTTCAACATATCAACTTTTCACCGGTTAAAATCAAGTTTTCAGCAGCTTTAGCCATTCGTTGTGATGTTATCGTGCTATATTGTAAGATCTTTTTATATCTAGGCTTATTTAATGCTTTAATATATATATATATATATATATATATATATATATATATATATATATATATATCTTGCTTGGTTGTGGTTAGATCTCAGCTTTAACTGCTCACTTTGTGTAAATAGTCAATATTTAAAGTGTATTGACTAGATCTAGCCAGATCTAGCCAGATCTAGCTTTTAACCGGTTAAAAAGCTATAAAACTTGAACCGTTGAGCCAGAATGGCTAAGATATAGATAGATCTAATGTAATTTCTAGTTTTGTAAATAATAGCAACCACGGAACCCTAGATCTGTATCTAAAGAAAACTGGAAGCTCATTTACTTATATACAGGAATTTAATCGATAAATCACTTGTTCGAGTAAAGTTTGTAAGTTATATTTATTTTGTTGCAGTATATATTTCATGCAAGCTTTTAAATGATATGATGTGAACCTAGGAACCATTCAGGTAAAGATTCAATCAATGAATTTGAAACTCAGTTCCAATGATGGACTTGTTTAAGTTGTACAACCAGCTTGCAACCCCTTGTATATGTAATACTTGGGCCTTAAAACGGTTATTCGGATTTACGGCCCCGAAATAGTGAAATCGTGGTTTGTGGTACTCGGGCTACTTAGATGGCTTTCATTCCCACAATGAGCCCGACTCTTGTAAATAGGTTCAATTTATTATCAAAGATGCTTTGCATCTTAATAAAATCAAATCAAGCCGAATCCAGTTAAAATGGAAGTATCAAAGGGCCTTGATTCCTATTTGGCAGAAAAGTTTGAAAACCAACTTTCAAAACCTCACTTTCATATGCTTTAAATGAAAAAAAATAAGCTTTTATGTAAATCAAACCCTTTGAACATAGGTTGAAAGAAGCACTGTACTACTTTCAAATAAAACATTAAATATCTTTTCAAAACAAAAGCTTTCAACACACAAACACACATTAAATAGATAGGGAATAAAGTCACGGTAACCGTGTTCCACGGAAGTCGGGGGGTGCCTATCACATTCCCCTCACTTAAGCAAGCCCCCGAACTTTATGAATCTCGAGTTCTAAACTAATTAAATGGAGTCACATATTGGGCCATATTGCGAAAACCTTTCAAAAACTCGGTTGAGTTGGTACAACCATTTAAACTCATACCAACTAGCGACTCTTATAATTTAGCCCAATCTCATAAAATCAATCTTTTCAAAATCATAGACATTTATGTCGGTCTTTTCCTAAAACTCACCCTTTAAATAAATTAATTAACATAGTGAAACATAAAGGGCATAAACACATAGAAAGAGCATGAAATTTCCCGGTGTCGACAATAGACTTGTATTGAACACCCTAATTAACTAATTCACTATATTCCTATGTGAATTATAATTAAAGAGGATTTAAAGCACAGATTCCCTATCAGATTACATGTGGTGCGTAGGTATATCTCTATCCTAAACACAAATTATGAATTTCATCGCCATGCAGAAAACACAATCATATGTTATTATGATCTGATCTAAACCTATAATTCTTTTCTGAAGTTCATACAGGTTATCGCAATAATTGTTGATCAGACAATTAACACTTAAGCACAAATCATAACAGATAATATTTAGCAAAAAAATTATAACAGACAATCCTATAAATAGATCACAGTAATTAATAAGGAAGCATATCACAGTAATTAATAACGGGGATATGTGCCAAGTAATGTGTATGTATTTATGTGATAAATAAAATTTATTTATTACATGAATAATTTCAAATAATATTATTTTAGAATTATTGATCATTATAATGTATATACTTATAATAATTAATTTTATAGTAGAAAAGTCTTTATTATTTATTTTCTATGAAAATATGTTTTTTAAATTATTTAAATAATATATGAAAGAATTATTGGAATTATTATAATTACTATTTTATTATATGAATTTTAGTTCAGGCTATTTAAGTTAAATATTTTTTAACTTAATTAATGATGTTATATATGATAGATAAATCAGTTCTGGAATCCAAGCCCTAATTTTGGATGTCAAGCTATGAATGAGAATAATAATATAATATAATTTATATTTTGATTTTTTAGTGCTATAAATGTATACTAAATATGTGTAGACTGATAGTGATTAGTCAGTTATGGTGTATCACGACAAACCCTAGTATTACTGTTATATACCATAATTGGAAACTCAAAACTGGAGTTTAAGGTCGGTCAGAAATGGGGTTCTACGAATTAAGTTGCATATTATAGAATTTCTTTTAATTAGGAAAAACCCTAATTAATATTTAAAAATCCTAATTAAAATTAGAAACCCTAATTTGCTAATTAGGAAACCTAATCGCTAAAATTAGAAACTCTAATTATTATTTTAATAAATTGAATTGTTAATTTGGGAACCCTAATGATAATTAAGGAACCCTAATTATTTAAACCCTAATTTTCTATTAAAAACCCTAATTTTAATTAGTGTGTTTTAATCAAAATTTTTATCACACTTTAATCTTAATTGTTCAAACCCTATAAATTAATTAGGAAACCTTAAGGTTTAAAATCTAGTGATTAAACCCTAAATTTAAGTACCTTGGACAAGAATACCCTTAAAATTGATAACAAAATTACCATTTTACCCTTTTTATCCATGTTCGGGAGTGTTTTACCGACCCTCTTTTGGGCTGAAGGCTTGGGCCGGGTCAAAGGAGGTCGGGCTCATGTGTTCGGCAGCATAGAGGAGGATGGGGTCGGGTACCCAAGCCCCATAGGCCGGGACCCAGTTTTGACCATGCAGGTCGGGGTCGGGCCTTCGCGTCTTTTGGGACAGGGCCCAGACCGGTGTTTTTGTCTGGCTGATAGGTTGGGCCTAAAAGTTTGAGCAGCCCACATGCAGAGTTGGTGTGACAAGGAGTTTACGTGATTAAGGGCATTAACCCTAATCATACGCTAACAAGAAACTCTAAAGGTAGTGGTGGAAAGGGATTCCACTTTCACCTTTTAAGGAGATTATGTTGGACCCAAATATGGTAGCTAACATATTTAGGAGTCTTGCTCTAATTCGGAAGAGGATACCAAGGTGGTGGGAGCTCTATAAATACCAGGCTAAGGTTACAATTAAGAGGTAAGACCTACTTTGAGCACTAAACACATAACCTCCATTGTTAAACCTGGTGAACGGCCTGTACTTATTCTCACACCGGAGCTATCCCCCGGCGGCACGGCCGTCAAGCTTCTGTGTGATCTGTTATTGTGCAGGTTTTAGCGCGTGGATTTTGTGATTGGACGCGCAGACAAAACTTGGTGTTAACATTGGTGCTAGAAGGAGGGCTTTTTAGTGTTTCTTTGCAATCACAAATACCTTTTTTCGGCAGCAGATCATGGCGAGTAAGGATAACATCGCTGTCTCAGAAAGGGCCAAGATCCAGCAGTCCCACCAGACCACGCAGGTGAGGGGGTCGGTGAAGGACCGCCTGGGATCTAAAGATCTGGAGGTGGAAGAAATACCAGTTCATGATCTTCGGCGAAAGCTCTTCCACAGTTGTCAGCACACGCCTCAGCAAGCGAGTCAGGCCGACGAGAGACACTCGCGGGCCCTCGTGAGGGAGGACAAAAGAGAAGGCAGCCGAGATCAACGGGAGTTTCTCTTGTAGAAGAAAATGGAACAAAACAAGGATGCCATGTGGGCCCTTCGGCTGCAACAGGAGGAACTCGAGAGATAGATGGCCGACATGGCTGGAGATCAAGAGTCCTGTTCTAGGAGGCATAGGAACCGGAGCCGATCCCGGTCACCCCGACGGGGGGAGACGAGAAGAGAAAATAGCAGGCACAGAAGTCGCTCTCGAGACGGCAGCAGCAGAAGGAGAAATTGTTCGGCTGAACGCAGATCAGATCACCCAGCGAGGTCGGGCCGAACGAAGAGGGATGTGTCTTCTGAGTACGGGAGGGACCGACGTCGATCGTCCCCTTGGAATGAAGGATCCGACCCCCTCGTTCGAAGGGTGGCCGAGTTGGAAAAATTGCTGAGGGCAAAAAACTCAACGGGGACATCTTCGGCATGCCTAGGATCCCCCTTTTCTCCCGATATCAACCAAGTCACAGCCGACCCAAAAAAGAAGATGCCCCCGATGGAGACGTATGACGGACTGGGAGACCCCTATGACCACTCGGATGGGTATGACCAGCTGATGTCATATTATGGGCATTCGGATGCGGCCAAATGTCATATGGTCGCTACAACCCTAAAGAAGAGTGCCAGGGAATGGATGGGGACCCTGGCAGCAGGATCAATCGGATCATGGAACGATCTTTGAGAAAAATTTCATGCTCGGTTTGGAAGCAACCGAAGACGAGGGAAGATCACGGCGTCCCTCATCCAGGTCCGACAAGGATCCGACGAGACCCTAGGCCAATATGTGAAAAGATTTCGGGAGGCAGTGGGATCGGTAGCAGAGTTGAATTCCCCTCAAGCCCTGGGATTTTTTACAACCGGCTTAGACATTGGGAGATCGAAAAAGCTGGTGAAGGATTTTGTGATCAACCCACCGACAGATCTGACCGAAGCTTTCCATCGGGCAGAAGGGTTTATCACTGTAGAAGAAGCTTTGGGCAATTTCAGACCACACTCCCAATCTTATGAGAAGTCTAAGGACAGAGAAAAATCAAATCATCAGCGTTCGGACAACAACCCATAGAAATCAGACCGAGCAGAGAAGAAAAGCTATACCGGTGGCGGGCCCGGGAGTAACCGACCCCTACTGCCCAATCGTAATGTCAGCAAGGTCTATACCCCCCTTACCATGAATCGTTCAAAGATTTTGGAGGAGATAAAGAACCAACCCTTCTACGAGTCGTGCCCGAGGCGAACCAAACCCGAAAGGAGAGGTCGGGACAAGTTTTGTGAATACTATCAGAGTACCGGACACTCGACCGAAGCATGCGTTAATCTGATGGATATGATCGAGAAAAATGTCCAGAACGGACAACTGATACAATATGTAGCAGGTCGGGGAAATGCAGTGGTGCCCAGAGAGGAGACCACAGATCAGATCCTGGATACTCAGACTCCACAGAACCCCCCAGCCCGAGGTGTAGTTGACGTCATTTCGGGGGGTTCCGTTGGACGGGTATCGGGAAGAAAAAGAAGTGGGCATCTGGGAGCAGTGCTATCTGTCATGGGGTCAACTCCTAGAAAGGATCGGGCATATCCGGGAACGTCTATCCCATTCACGGACGAGGATTACCCAACGGATCTCATCGAGCCCCATGATGGTGCGTTGGTAATAACGGCTCAGGTCGGGATAGTGGATATGAAGAGAATGATGATAGACAACGGGTCTTCGGTCGACATCCTATATACTCATGCCTATCAGAGGTTAGACCTACAAGGAAAGAAGATGGATTTGGGAGGAGAAGGACCCTTGTACAGATTTAGTGGAGATCCGGTGTATGTGTCGGGCACCATCGAAATGCCGATTAAGTTCGGCACAGCACCCAATCAAGTTGAAATAGTGGTCAGATTCTTTGTCGTCCAAATAGACTCGGCATACAACGCGATCCTCGGAAGGCCTACCTTGGCAGCCCTGCAAGTAGTAACATCGATACCCCATTTTAAAATCAAGTTTCCAACACCGAACGGGATCGGGGAGGTAAAAAGAGACCTAGATATAGCCCGAAGGTGTTACCGGAACAGCTTGATTTCTTCAGGGGTTGGGGTCTGCAAACAGAAACAAACAATGGCCATTGAGATCGAACCATTCACCGAGGGGAGCACAGAGCCACTTGCTCTTCTGGCCGAAGAAGCTGAAGATGTAGAGTTAGTGCCAGGAGAGAAAAAAAAGCTAATCAAAATCGGTTCAGGGTTAGCAGAACCTTTCAGGACCGGACTGATAGAACTACTCCAAGTCTACACCGACATCTTCGCATGGAAGCCGAGCGATATGCCCGGGGTAAGTGAATCAGTGGCTCTGCACCGACTGCACGTGGACCCGGGCAAGAAACCGGTCATACAAAAGTGAAGGATTTTTGCCCCAGATAGACAAAAAATCATCGACGAAGAGATTGCCAAACTCCTGAAGGCCGAATTTATCTTCGAGATTGATTACCCGGAGTGGTTGGCCAATGTGGTATTGGTGCAGAAGCAAAACGGGAAATGGAGGTTGTGTATCGACTACACGGATCTGAACAGGGCGTGTCTGAAGGATTTCTACCCTTTGACCAACATAGATCAACTGATCGACGCCACGTCGGAATATGGTATGTTGAGTTTTATGGATGCATTCTCTGGGTACCACCAGATTTCGATGAGTAAGGAAGACATCCCGAAGACAAGTTTTATCACACATCGGGCGATATATGCATACAGGAAAATGACCTTCGGGCTACTGAATGTCGGGGCAACTTATCAGCGGATGATGAACTTGGTGTTCACGAAATAATTGGGGAGGAGCATGGAGGTCTACGTAGACGACATGATCGTTAAAAGCATGTCAGTCTGTGATCATCTTGAAGATCTGGAGAACTGCTTTGAGACAGTCAGAAAACGTAAGCTAAGGCTAAACCCGACCAAGTGCACGTTTGGGCTGGGATCGGGAAAATTTCTAGGATATTTGGTCAGCAAAAGGGGAATCGAAGCAAACCCAGAGAAAATCCAGGCAGTCCTGGATATGAAATCCCCAAAGTCATACAAGGATGTGCAGAGACTAACGGGTCGGATCGCAGCCCTTCGAAGGTTCGTCTCTAAATCAGCTGAGAGGTGCCTTCCATTTTTTGACACCTTACAAGGGCCCAAGAACGAGAAAAGTTTCCAGTGGACTTCAGAATGCGAGGACGCCTTCCAAGGGATCAAATAATATCTTTCTTCGGCACCTCTGCTGATGAAACCGATCCCTTCGGAACCCCTATATCTTTATCTGGCAGCGAGTTCGATGGCAGTAGGAGCAGCATTGGTTCGGGACAAAGGGGGAAATCAGTTCCCCGTATACTACGTCAGCCACGTGCTTCGAGACGCAGAACTCCGATACCCGAACCTGGAAAAATTCGCCTACGCTTTAATCATTGCAAGCAGAAAACTTCGGTATTATTTCCAGGGTCGGATGGTGGTGGTATACACCGATCAGCCGTTGAAGAAAATTCTACATCGACCAAAGGTTTCGGGAAGACTGGCGGCATGGGCAATGGAGCTAACACAGTTTGCGCTAGAGTATCAACCCCGAACAGTAATTAAAGGACAAGCGCTAGCAGACTTCGTCGTGGAATGTTCGTTCTCGGAGCCAGATATGGGATCGGTGACCGAAACATAACACATAAAAACTTCATGGACACTATATGTCGATGGCTCATCAACGTCAGATATCAGTGGTGCAGGGGTCATACTGACGAGCCCCGAAGGATTCAAAGTCCGACAAGCTATTCGATTTCAGTTCAAAGCAACCAATAACGAAGCAGAATACGAGGCCATTCTAGCCGGGTTAAAGTTGGCCCGAAGCCTAGAAGTACAGGACTTGGTCATCTATAGTGACTCGCAGCTGGTCGTCAAACAAATTTCGGGAGAGTATGAGGCTCGGGGGGCAAGAATGACAAAGTACTTAGCCGAGACAAAGAATAGACTGACGTACTTCAACTCGGTCAGCTGTCAGGGAGTGAATAGATTCGACAACGCAGTAGCAGATGCCCTGGCCCGGCTAGCGTCAACTGAAGCCAGCTCCTTCGACGGTTCGGTGTATCTGGAGACATTGGAACAGCCAAGTGTCCCGAAAGAAGAGGTGCTATGTGTTGATTGGCTGAACTGTTGGCTTACACCTTATATTTTTTATTTGGCTAATGGAACATTACCTTCGGACCGGATTCTAGCAAGGAAGATCAAGTACCGAAGTTCGAATTTTGTACTGATCGACGGAGATTTGTACCGAAGGGCCTTCAGCTCTCCCTTACTTAAATGTTTAACACCGTCAGAGGCGAGCTACGCACTTCGGGAGGTACATGAAGGGATTTGTGGGGATCACATGGGCGCCAAGTCACTGGCGCATAAAATTCTAAGACAGGGGTATTATTGGCCAACCATCTACACAGAGGCCAAGGAACTCGTCAAAAAATATCCCAAGTGTCAACTAAACAGCAACATCCCACATCAACCGCCCGAAGAACTCTACTCGGTCTTATCCCCGATCCCCTTCGCAGTATGGGGAATCGACATCCTGGGGCCTCTGTCGAAGGCCAAGGGATAAGTCAGCTTTATAATAGTGGCTATCGATTACATGATAAAGTGGGTCGAAGCCAAACCACTGCAGAAGATCACCGAACAGGAATGCCTTAAATTTTTGAAAGAAGGAGTAGTTTATCGGTTCGGCATTCCGATGGCAGTAGTCTCGGATAACGGTAGACAGTTCGTGGGGTTAAAGTTTGAAAGCTTCCTGAAAGAGTTGGGAATTCAACACCAGAAGACTTCGGTTGCCCACCCTCAGTGAAACAGTCAAGTAGAAGTGACAAATCGAACCCTAATCAACTAGATAAAAAGAAGACTTGAAGAGTTGAAAGGTCGATGGCCCGAAGAACTATTCAGTGTTTTGTGGGCATATCGAACAACCCCGAGGACAACCACTGGAGACTCACCTTTCCGACTGGCCTATGGAACTGATGCACTCATACCAGTAGAGATCGTTCCCCCACCCTTCGGGTCAGCCAGTACAAAGAGCTCTACAACGATGAAGGCCTGAAAGTAAATCTGGACCTGCTAGATGAAGCTCGTGACGCCGCGGTGTTGAGGTTGGCCATTTATCAACAGAAGACAGCCTGACACTATAACCAGAAGGTGAAGCTGAGGAGGTTCGAGGTATGAGATTTGGTGCTTCGGGAGGCAGAAGCATCAACCCCCCAGAACACAGGAAAATTAATGCCTAACTGGGAAGGGCCTTATAAGATAGTAGAAGTACCGAAGCCAGGGACTTACCGGCTTCGGGCAATGGATGGGTCGGAGGTAAAGAATACATGGCATGCTGGAAGACTTAGGAGATATTACCAGTAAATACATGCCTATTCTTTCCTTCTAATGGTGTAATTTATGCAATTTATCAATGAAATGAAAACTTCTCTCAGAGAAACGTTTGTACTTCATTTTATTCTTGCACTGCTTTACCGATCATATAAGCTTCGAGCGTAAAACGATCAGACAGTCCGAGAGAACTTAACTGATCGATAAACGCCACAAGTATAACTGATCGACAAAGCTACACATCCGATCAGATAAGCTTCAAGCGTAAAACGATCAGACAGTCCGAAAGAACTTAACTGACGGATAAAACGCCACAAGTATAACTGATCGATAAAAGTTACAAATCCGAGACAGTACGCTTTAGACATAAATTGACCAGACAGTCAGAAATGACCTAACTGTGCGATAAAAGTAAAGTTAAACTGATCAAGATAACTACTTAGAAATCTTTTGTCTTCATTCATATTCTAAAGGTTTTACAGTTCCCGATCAGATAGGCTTCGGGTACTTACACCGTCGGCCTCTCTGGTCAGGTTGAATTACAAAACTTAGAAAAGAAAAAACTACAAGTATAAACAAGTTCGAGAGAAAATTAAGGGGAACCAGCATCGGCTTCGGCCTCGGACTCCTCGCCAGAAGAATCAAGGATCGAGGCGTCCAGACCAGCATCAACAAGCTTCGCTCGGGCCTTCTCCCGATAAGCTTCGACACCCTCTGCAAACTGGGTCATACTCTTATCGGTCAGGGCGGACGATTCTTCGTATTCTCTGATGGCAACCTGCTTAATGATGGCATGTTCGGCCATCAAAGTGTTGTTTGCGTGGATCAAGGTACTCAGCTGAGCATGAACCCCCGCGAACTTCCCCTCCATGACCTAAAGGTTCCCCACCAAGGTCCTATTCTCTTCGGCCATCAGCTCCTTGTCATGCACCAGCTTCTTGGCATGATCGTTGAGACTGACAAACTCTTGTTGAAGTAGGGAATTTTGTTCTTCGAGTTCGGCAATCCGGCGATTAGCCTGGATCACCTTATTCGTGGTATCAGCATGAAGATCCCGCTCCCTCTTCAGCTCTGAATCCCGACCCGACAACTCCACTTGGAGAAGCTCCACATCGGTTCTCAGCTGGACCTCTCTCTTAGTAGATCGGGCAAGAGGAGCGATAGCCCGAGCGAGGATGGCATTGGCCTAAATACAGAGGCGAATTGATCAGACAACAAAAAGGTAAAGGAAAATATATATACAAACGAGGATGAATACCTGAGTCTACGCTCGGATATATGAAACCAGAAATTCCTCGGACGAGAAGTTCTTGAACCGCTCATCGTCACCGGAAAGCTTGAATTGATCAAGCAAATGGAAAGGAAATTTGTCAGCTGGGCTCTTCGGCCAACAGGTAGTTGGTGATCCTCTAGAAGAGCTAGCTTTGGACTTTGGGGATGAAGCTTGGATCGGGGCAAAGACCTCCTCAGCTTGGGGGGGCCCTTCGATCAACTGCGGCTTCTTCGAGGCCGGTTCCAGAAGCTGATCCTCGGTATCCTCCGAATCTTCGACCACCGTCACTATGGTCGGAGGTGGGGGAGTTGATTTGAGAACAGGCTTCGGTGGGTCCACAACGATGGCCTTGGGGAGAGCTCGAACAGAAGAATATCTCTTCTTTGACTTCTTTAGCAAAGCCATCTTGTCGGCCCCCTTCATCTGCAACACACTTTTCGTGGAAGCATCAGCCTTGGAAGGTTCGGGAAGAGGACCGGTTGACGAACCGACAGACATTTTGGCAATAAGAACAGCCTCGTCTGAAGGAGAGTCATCAGCGGCAGGGAGATGGATGGGCTCGACGAGGATCGGCAGTGGGGACAGAGCCACTTCAACATTGTTAGGCTTGAAGATGGTCACTACAACACAAAATAAAAAGATCGTTAATAAAATCGAAGCAAAGGATCGGGAGAATAAGAAAACGGGTTCGGATAGGACAACTTACAGCCATATTCGTAGAGCCAGGATTCGTTGGACACGATCCCCAGATACCAGCTGGTCTGCTTCAGAAGGGCGTAAAACTTCTTGAAGGCAACCGAACGACTCTTCGGAAATTTGTTGACCTTCATGGGGATGTCTTCGGGACCGGCCCAGTTGGGGAGTAGGTTGAGATCAGTTCCCCTCATGAAGAACCATTGTGAATGCCACCCCTTGTTACTGAATGGGGTCTTCACGAAGGTGTCCCGTCCAGGAACACGGTTCAGACCGCGTAGGCCGGGCTCTTTTGACCGACCAACCGAGAACAGGACGAAGAAGAAGTCCAGCCCGGGGGTGATGCCAGCCTCCTGGCAGAGGGCGATGAAGCTGATCAGCTGGATGTAGGAGTTGGGAGCCAGCTGGGAGAACCCGATCCCTACCAGGCAGAGGAAAGAAGAGATGAATTCATGGAGGGGGAACCGAACCCCGTACCTTAGGGCATACAGGTGGACGGCTACCCAATCGCCCTCGGGTCGGTGGTACATCCTCTCGCTGGCCTCGGGAACCCGAAGCTTATATTCTTTGGAGATGTTGAATAAGGTTCGGATGTCCGACAGTTGAGAGGGGGTGATGGAAGATTTGGTGTTGATGACAGCGTAGTCGGTTTCCGAAGCGTAGAGTTGGCGAATTCGGGTTTCGGCATTCTCCACGGAGACTTCGACCAGAGCAGCCTCCAGCTCGACTTGGAGAAGGTCGCTGAAAGTAAGAGTGGGAGTGCCGGCTGCTGTGACTGTTGTGGGACGAGGATCGCTGGAATCAGCCATTTGTGGTGGTTTGAAAGGAGGAAAGGTACAAGACAAGAGTTTAGAGGGGAAATGGCACGGATTGAAGAAATCTGGAGAAATGAGTATCTCGCCGGAAATCGCCCTTGCCGGAAAAACTTTAGAGAAAATTTGCAAAATATAGATGGCTCGAAAAAGTGATAGTGATGGATGTTGGGGGACTTATATAGCATGTCCGGCACTGTTTCCAATGGCGGCTATTTATGGTAGATGGGGCCTAGTTATGAAAAAGCGTGTACCAGCTCGTTTTTCGTGAAGAAACCGCTTGGGTTCCCGAGACAACTCATCATTATGGCGTAACTATCCAAATTCATGTCCTTTCAAGTCTCATGTCATAAATATCTTATAACAAGAGACTGGGGGGCAATGTTCGGGAGTGTTTTACTGACCCTCTTTTGGGCTGAAGGCTTAGGCCGGGTCAAAGGAGGTCGGGCTCATGTGTTCGGTAGCATAGAGGAGGATGGGGTCGGGTACCCGAGCCCAATAGGCCAGGACCCGGTTTTGACCATGCAGGTCGGGGTCGGGCCTTCGCGTCTTTTGGGACAGGGCCCAGACCGGTGTTTTTGTCTGGTTGATAGGTTGGGCCTAAAAGTTTGAGCAGCCCACATGCAGAGTTGGTGTGACAAGGAGTTTACGTGATTAAGGGCATTAACCCTAATCATACGCTAACAAGGCAACTCCAAAGGTAGTGGTGGAAAGGGATTCCACTTGCACCTTTTAAGGAGATTATGTTGGACCCAAATATGGTAGCTAACATATTTAGGAGTCTTACTCTAATTCGGAGGAGGATACCAAGGTGGTGGGAGCTCTATAAATACCAGGCCAAGGTTACAATTAAGAGGTAAGACCTACTTTGAGCACTAAACACATAACCTCCATTGTTAAACCTGGTGAACGGCCTGTACTTATTCTCACACCGGAGCTATCCCCCGGCGGCACGGCCGTCAAGCTTCTTTGTGATCTGTTATTGTGCAACTTTTAGCGCGTAGATTTTGTGATTGGACTCGCAGACGAAACTTGGTGTTAACAGTCCCATTTGGTGAATTATTGTTAGGAAATCTTGCCAAATCTTGCTAGCCACCCTAGTCTAAGCTATGATCAGCTATAATTTCCAGCAAAACAGGTTCAATTCATCTGCCACATGCATTGTATACAAGTTTATATAAGGAACAAGAGAGAGAAAGTGCACATTTAGCCTAAATTGTTCATAACTCTCTTACTAAAAATTCTCTATCTAAAACCTCTGCAATTCATTGCTAATATCAGTCACAAATCAATCCCCACGACTTCCAATAACAGATCATAAGCCAAGAAATAAGAATTGGTTCATAAAGAGGTAAACCCTAGCCATGAAATCTAACATTTGAAATGTTGTTATATGTTAAGTTTGTTGTGTTAAGTATGTTGTATGGAGTCTAATTAAGTGATTTGGGTTGATAGATGTTAGATCCATAACATCTATAGGCTCAGATCTAGCATTTTCAAAAAACTGGAAAATTTTGCTTTTGATGTCTGACAGTGAATGTCAGGCCTTGTAGATCTGTGCATGTTTATGATTTTTGAGGTTTTAAAGTTGTAATCTGTAGTCTGATATGTGGCCTGTGATCTAGATCAGGAATCAAGCTTATATCTGGACTAGAATACATGTTATTTACGATCAAAAGCTGTTGACCGGCCATGACTGGGCATTTCTGGGTAACCCAGAAACTGCCCAAAAACGGCCTGACAACGCTTTTGATCGACTAAATCTGTCAATGTATTGATGTTTTGGTTCTATTGTTGTAATAGAATGGTAGTTTGGTATAAGTACTACAAGATTATGCCTTAACATCTCTTTAAGATTAAACGAGTCGAAGGTAATGGATGGTCAAAGCATACCATCCAGTCATGCTTTCTGTTTTTGGAAATTTCCAGAAACTGGTTGGAGCTTATTTCTGAAAGTGGTTGACCGGCTTGTAACTGCTTGATTAGTTGTTGTTATTGTGATTTTATATGATAGATCTATTAACTTACATGTTGGCTACGATATGAAATTGTTAGATCACTAGACAAATACACGGATTGCAAGTTGTGAATGCCCAATTATGAGCAGTCGAACTGTTCTTCATTTCTGGGTAACCCAGAAAATGAAGAACAACTCTAACGGCTTGTTCATGGCTTTATATCTTTTTGATGTGTTATGATCTTGTCGAGAACGTGTTATAAACTTGTAGTATGACATTAATACTACAGAGGTGATCAATAGCTGGCCCAGAAACATCACAGTTTAAGATTAAAGTTTGGTCAAACTAGCTAGCTCGTTTCATGACATGAAGGTTCTAGGTTTTATGATGAACATGAAGAACACCTATAGCGATGGTTCTGTCGCTACAGGTAGTCTTTAGCGATAGATTATTTATAAAAATTATATTTTTATTAAATAATTATAGAAAATTTGTTTTAAATCATTAAAAATACATAATAAATTATTAAAAATTATTTTAAAATCTGAAAATTAGTTTTTAATTATTTTAAATATATTCCATAAATATTCAATATTTTTGAAATATTAAAGGTATTTAATATATTTAATTATTATATTAAATACATTATTTAAAAATAATTTTAATACTTGAAAAATCATTTAAAATTATATTATGGTATAAGAAAATATTTTAAGTTATTTTTAATGACTTTTAATATTTTGTGATAAATTTCATTAATAAATTAATATTAATGATAATTAAGATATTTAATAAATAAATAAACATGATTTTATTATATTAAAAATTATTTTAAAAGATAATAAGGTATTCAATAATACTTTAAGTTACAAAACATAACTTTTAATATTTTAAGATAAGTTTCATTAATAAGTTAATATTAATGATAATAGATTGATTTAGAAATTATATTAAAGAAATTAATTAAAAATGATTTTTATATTATAAAAATCATTTTAAATATAAAAAATAGTTTAAAATTATTTTAAGTTATAAAATATAACTTTTGATATTTAAAGGTAAATTTCATTAATAATTTAATATTAATGATATTTGATTTACTTAATAATTATATTGAATAAATAAATTAAAAATGGTTTTATTAATTTAAAAATTATTTAAAAAGGATATAAATGTATTAAAAATATTTTAAGTTATAATTAATGACTTTTAATATTTTGATGAATAATACATAAAAATTAAATATTACTGGTCATTATTTAAAAATGATTTTAAATGTTTTAAAAATCATTTAAGGATAATATTAATACTTTAAAAATATTTTGAGTTATTATAAATAACTTTAATATTTTTGCAATGGTTTCATTAATAATTTAATATTAATTAAATATTAATGATAATTAAATTAGTTAATATTTAAATCATTTAATAATGATCCCGATGTTTAAAAATTTATGATAAATTATAATAAATGTTTAAACAATTTCTTATAAGTCATTTAAAAGTAATATGACTGATAGTTACAGTTATTGAATTACTGAATGGAGTTTTAGGCTCGATAATTACCCGGTAAAGCCATCGGTACACCAAAATATTTCAAAAATTGATCCGGACTTAGATAATTGGATTAGATACGTGTGTGTTAGGATTTAATGACTGCTAAACATACGTGACAGTGTGATTAGGTTATGTGTTGACTGCAAATAACAGTACTATATGTTATGATATATTATTCTAATCGAACGAATGCTCTTATTAATGATAGGTTTCGATATAAAAGATTAATCTAAGTTGTGTTAGTGTAAGCAGCAGCTCAGGCAAGTATCTAAACTATTCTTTACATTGTGCAAGTATCTAAACTATTCTTTACAATGTACAAGTATCTGAACTATTCTTTACATTGTGCAAGTATTCTACCTTTGCATTTACTTTTATGTAATGGACATGAGTAATAAAGTTTCAGAATTATATTATCATTATTCCAGATTATTAACTCTATTGTTATCGATTATGTATCAAATCTTTGTATTCATACAAGTTCTTAAATTATCCAATCATTGTTTATCAATACAGTACTATTGTATAATTCAGATATTTATTCTGTTCGTTAATTCCAATATAGGGTTAGACAAGTGTCCGCATTTGGATAACCATTGTATTTAATTATATGTTGATACATACTTATTGATTTCGAGTATGTATACGATGACTTAAAAGCCGTCTAAGCTATTTGATTTGGCTAGACATAAACTTAAAAATATTGTTGAGCAAGATAGAACTTTATTGTATCCAACCAAATTTTTTTGGTTTGGATTCCTGACTAAGTATGAACATCCCAAACATGGGAAAACTTTTGTGCGCCTAAGGTGGATAGAGTGAACGATAATATCGTTTTAGCATGTAGTATTGATCAATACAGGGCATAACGAGCTGATCACCCCCCGTGCCCGTAAGTTATGATGGTTTACAGATGAATTTTTGTTTAACCTTTTCGAAAATAGAAAATAATGTTCATAGTTTGATGACAAAATCTCCAGTTATAGTCAGTACGTAGTTTCAAAATTTTGATATAGAAGTGATATGTTGTTATTGTTGGTTCATCTTACTTCACAACTCTTGATTCGTTGTAGAAGTGTCATTCAAAGAAAACATTTAATTCTTTTAGCTAATTTATATATTTTTTATTACTTGCTGAGCAATCAGATGCTCATTCTTGCTTTAAATTTAAATGTTTTCAGCTAAGTTTGATCAACCCGAAGGATCAGGCAAGAACAAGGGGAAAGGAAAGCTATTCGAATGAGTTCTATAATATTCTGTGTAATAGTTAAAGTTACTAAGACAATGTTATTTATTATCTATGATGTAATGAATGTTTAAAGGTCTCGTACCTGGGATTTAGAATTTGATATATGTAAATGAAGTTTGATATTTATATTATTGTTATTATTATTAGTATTATTCTGCTCATAGAAATGGTATCGTGAAGCACCGAGTTCGGGTTTCAAGCACCTAAATTTTGGGGCGTCACAGGTTGGTATCAAAGCTATAAGCATGAATTTGTGAAGAGCCCCGAGCCTTTTGCTGGTAACATCCCTTTAAGGGAAGGCACCGAAGCTAGACTTTCCGTAGGGGACGCCGAGCTAATCGGTAGCAAGTTGATAGGTATCACTATGGGGTGCTATGGTTGGAAGTACCATGAGTGTCACAGGTTGGTATCAAATCTTTATAGTTAAAAACCTTAGGTGGGATAGACCTTAGGCTATAACCTTTAGGACAGAGAGAAACGTTGAAAATATAAATAACTCATATAGAGTTTAAAAGGAGATGAATTGAATAAATTCATCATTAAACAAAATAAAAGATAACTTTTATAAAACTATTGTTTGCTGTGTGTATATACTATGTGCTAATCAGGATAATTTATGTGTAGATGTTAGGAGAAAAAGAATTAGGATACCCTCAGATCGTAAAGAAGGGGCCAATATCAAAGTCAATAGCTGAAATAGAGGCTCACAGTGCAAGCAACCTTGATGAGGTGGTGGTATTGGAAAACGTAGTACCAAATCCAGAAATGGTGGAACTGACAGATAATGATTCGGACACCAAAGTTGGAGCTGATCAAGCATCAACAGAAGTGCAGAATATGAAGAATCAGGTTTCTTCTCTGGAAAAGTTGTGGGAAATAGAAAGGCTATTAAACAGTCAGTTGCGAAAAGCGTTAATGGAAACTATGGAGGAATAAGATAAGCTTAAAATCTAAATTGATCAAATGGGAGCCAGAAGTAGCAAATCGTACACAACTCCGAACAAGAAGGGGAAAAGAAAAATGAAATACCGTGACTTAGAAAATAAGTAGGATTAGTAGTTGATTATGTATGTTTGATAATGTACGTGTGAAATGTAATATTCTCAACTTTTGTGTAAGTTATCGCAGTGAATCTCGACTTTTGTGGTCACAAAGGGATAGTAGTATGTGTTATGTTATGTAAAGTTCTATGACTTATTAAATGAATATGAATCTATATTTGATTAATGGAATAAGTTTTATACAAAACTTCGTGTTACATGTTAAACTTATACAATAAGGTTAAGAATGTAAGTTAAATTTATGATTTTATGTAATCAGACAATGCCGCCAAGACGTCGAACACGAAATTAAAGGGCAGAAGAATCTATCAACAACGCTGAGGGACAACGGCAAGACCCGATGCAAAACTTTTCAAATATGGTAGCTCAGGCTATGCAGCAAGAAATACCAGCCTCAGGGAACCAGCCAGACAATCGCTTGGCAAAATTTAAAGACTTCAAGGTAGTAGGACCACCAGAATTTAGGGGATCAGCTGACCCTATAGAATCCTATACATGGATTAACGATATAGAAAAGGCGTTCATAATTGCTAGGGTAGATGAGGGGCAAAAGACCTCTTTTGCCACCTATATGATGAAAAGGGAGGCGAACTTTTGGTGGGAATCAAATCAAGCGAGGGTAGGAGAAGGAATAGTTACTTGGGCTAGCTTTAAGACTTTGTTTTTTGAAAACTACCTCTCAGCTAGCATGCACGCTAGGATGGAGGTAAAATTTTTGGAGTTAAAGAAGGATAACATGACTGTTGCGGAGTATGCCGCAAAGTTTAATGAATTGGATAGGTTCGCTCCGCATCAAGTTGATACAAAGGCTAGGAAGGCAAGAAGGTTTGAGCTGGGATTAAAACCCTAGCTCTACAACAAGGTGGCAGTGTTGCAGATTAATACTTTTGTAGCACTCATGGAAAAGGCTATTATAGTAGAGGAGGGGAGTGAGGCCATGACCTCTACAACAAGGAGAAGAAGAACAAAGGAAAGGTAAGAGGGGCTGTGAAGGTGGAAGCTAATAGTGGTAATAGGGGTAAAAAGAGAAAAGGAAATTATTTTGAGAATGTTCAGGTGAAGCAAGAAGGTGTGAAGAAACAGACTGTGCAGTGTAAGAATTGTAGGAAGAATCACTCTGGTGAGTGTCTGAACAGTAAGTTTGTATGTTACAAGTGCAGACAGGAGAGCCATATCTCTCTCAACTACCCCAACCCAAGGATGAATAGTGGGTGTTTTCTATGTGGATCAACTGAACATAAGGTGAAGGTGTAACGAATGATTTGTTTGAATTGTGATTCTGAGGACAGAATCCTTGTAAGGAAGGAATGATGTAACATTCTATAATTTTAAAGTGTTATAATAAATATTTATTGATTTATATAAATATTTAATGGATAGGTTTATTGATTGAATAATTAATTGTTCAATTTGAGTGATGTGGTGTATTTAATTATTTGTTGAATAAATAATCAGATAAATAATTAAATAGTAAATATTAAATATTTATTGACAATATTAAATATTTATTTAATTATATGGCAATTTGAATTGATGTGATTTAATTAATTATTTGTTGTGTAATTAATTAAGGAGCTAAATAAATTAGTTGTTATGAGATTTTATAATAATTATTAATTTAATAAGCTAGAGAGCTTATAATGATTTTAAATAAATAATAATATTTTAAATGAGAAATTGTAGTTTAAAATATTAGTTGATTAAATGAAGTTATAATTGTAAAAGAAATTATAATTATTTATGTGATTAAAGTAATTTAATGGATTAATGTTTTATTTACTTAATTAAATAAAGTGTGACTAATAACCTTGCTATAAAGGAGTTATTAAAATAAATTAAAGGACTTTAATTTAGTTTTGGCCAAACAAGTTTTAATACATATTAAGTCTTTAATTTAATGGTGTTTTACCAATCAAGGTATAAGGATTAATTGATTTATTTTAATTAGGTTTACCAAACAAGGTATAAGAGTTAATGAGTTATTTTTATTATGTTAGCCAAACAAGCCTTAGGGCTTTTGATTTTTAAAAAAGTTAGATAATTGATGTCAGTTATACATATATTAATATTATATACTTAATACCTATATTATTATTAGTATGCGTTATATCTTTTTGTTAGTACGTAAGTTAGAATAGAGTTAGGAGAAAGACTCAGAAGAAGAAGAGAGGAGAAGAAGAATAATACAGAGAAAAATTGAGATAATCCTAGAGAAATTGTGACAAGAATTGAGGGAAAAGAAGTCTTGTTATCATCTTCTTAAACAAAGTTATCATCTTCTAGGATACAAGGTATCATCTAAACCATTTTATTTTTCAAAAGTTTTAGTTGTCTTCTCTTCCAAAAAAAAAATTCTCTGAAAAATTTTTGTGAATGATAAATTGTGTGTGGTATATGGTTTTGTATGTTAAATTATTTGTTATAAAAATTGTTTTTCATAAGTTATATATAGGAATAGTCAATTAATTCATGTATGTATGTAGTTTGTGAAGAAATCCATATTACAGTGAGTTTATATGAATATATATGAACATGGCTTAGTTTACAATAGAAATTAAGATTTAAGTAGTTGTTCAATTGATAAATTGATTATGGAAACTGATAAAGTATGTATAATCATAACTATGATGTTTTGAAATTTCTGTTTTTATTGAAAAACAAAATCACAGTGTTGATTTTCATTAAAAATTGTCAGCAATGGAGTTTTGACAAAAACATTGAAATCAGGTGTTGTAAATTTGATATTTATGTTGTTTAGATGACTAGAAACGCGTTAGAAAGTATTAGATTATGTTTATGTAAACCTATTTACTCATTGGGTAGTTTGGTATGGTTGTTAGAAAGGAGTTTGGAGGCCTAATTTGGCTTTTCGTAGTGTTCTAGAGCTAAAATCGCATAATCGCAGCAGTGACCCCCGCCCCAGCGGGCCCCCTAGTGCAAAAACCCCCGCCCCGGTGGGGGGGTGTTCTGTCAAGCCAAAATTTTGAAAAAAAAATTGACCGGACGTAGTTTACTAAAATGAGTATAACTTTTTCATACGAACTCTGATTGATGCGATTCAAGATGATTCGAAATGAGGACGAATAGGCCTATAACTTTTATTCTTTAAGTGTTTCAATTTGAAATCGTTCTGAAGGGTCAAAATGGCTATCTTTAGGACTGTTGTGTATTTGGAGGCCATCGGAAGGCGTCGGAATGCGCAGATGCAAGTGCAATCTTTTGTGTATTAGTATAACCTAATGATAACATGTTAGACATGTAATAAGATGCTGTATCAAGTTGTTAATGTGTATATAGTGCAATGGCATGATCACTTAAGTAGTTGTAATAAAGCTAAATAGTGATGTTCATGAAAAGATGCGATTTTGTTAGTAAGCTATATGAATCTAATGTTAGTATAACTAATGTGTATTGTCAATACATATGATATGTGTAGGACCTTTGGTGAACATGAGTAGTGATTGTTTAACCTACACGATGAATGTATTAGTTATGTGTTAATGACTAACTATGTCACGATGACATATGTATATAGGATATTGTGATTCAAATTGATTCGGTTTAGCCTACGAACAAGGCAAGTTCTCTAACTCAAAACTTTATTGTGCGAGTTTAAATTCGTTTGGTACATTATTCTTTTCAAATTCAATTATAATTGTTGCAAGTTGCTAACTCTACATTTTCGTAGAGCGAGATTGTCTATTATTGAGTAGGTCATTGTATTTAGTTACTCATGACGATGCAAGATTTCTAATCCTTTATCTTATTGAACTAATTATTGTTTTAAATTCGATTACCTTATAATGATGCATGCTGTCTAAACTTTGGTTTGATGTTGAACAAATTATTCTTGTATTACACTTGTTGTTTAGCATGCATAAATAAATTGCTATGCATGTTTAGTATTCAATTCTAGTTAATCTTGGCTTAGTATTGTTCAAGCAAGGTATGCTATAGTTATTCAAATTGTATGCTATTAGATTATTCCTAATGCATGACTTTAGTTTACTATGATTGATTCAATCACTATTATTCTATAGTATAGTGTTATTGGTCTTATTCAACTACTCCTTAGTTGATGTTCGTTAAATTCCAAATTTCCTTGAAAGCTTATCCAAACCAAACTTACTTTGGTGCAGACTTGTATTCTAAATACTGAGATGAACAACTCTTTTAATAGAGGTTTACGCTTAGCGTTGAAATGGTTGTGCACAATACATTGTATGAAGGGTTGATCCCCCTAAGTACATGAAGTCCTTACAGTCTTATGACTGTTAAAGTTGAGGTTGAAAGATTACTTATAACTGTGGACATGATTCGTGGTCATTAGACCCTCAGTAATTGATTAAAGTTTTCAGAAAGTAATAGAATTTATTGTTCAGTTCTATTAAACCTAATATTGGTAAATGATGTAAAGTTAAATGATTTATCTATTATTATTTCAAGTGGGCTTTGTTTGCTCACTCTTGCCTGTAAACTTTCTTACAGCTAAGGTTGAAACTGGTGATGTACCTAGCACCAGTAAAGTGAAAGGAAAGACGAAACAATGCTGAAGACCTGTAATAGATTGAATAGTTTATTTTCAGACTTGTTTAAAGATTGTAATGAATGTTATTTTAATTATTCCGCATGAATGAATGATGAATGTTTGTAAAGGTTAGATAACCTGGGAGATTTATTTAAATTTAATCATGTATGGGCAGGTTTTATTTATTCAATTTTATTATAATTGGGTAGTTAGAAATGAATGTTTTGATTACGTGAACACCAAATCTTGAGGAAATAGAGTACCAGGATTTGGGGGTGTCACAGGTTGGTATCAAAGCTTTAGGTTATGAACCTTAGGTGGGGGAAAAGCCTTAGGAAGTAACCTTTTGAAAAGATAGTGGAGTTAACTCTTATCGAGTTTTAAGAAAGAAGTAATAAAACACTTATGTGCTTATGTGTTTATGTTTATGTACTCGTGAGTGTCGAGTAGTAATGATTATTAATTAAAACTTTAAAACTTTGTTGTCAGGATGACTAATGTTGGAGAGTCCAGTCAGGCTAGGGAGGAGGGACCTCAAATGCCTATAGAGGAGGAACCTCGCGATGTTCAGGTAGTTTGGGAACAACTATTGCCATGGGAGTCAGCCCCATTGGTCACAGTAGTTGAGGACGAGGATGATAATGTGGAGATAGACGAGGAGGATCCCATTGAGTTACCGCAGGAGGATGAGGATGACGAGGATGAGGATGAAAGGATTCCGCTTAACTCGATAGCTGGTCGTGTATATGATGAAGTGCACGACCTTAATGTGGAACTACAAGATACAGTGGAGGAGTTGCAGGAGATAGTAGCTGAACAACAGACTACAATTACACAAAAAGACGGCGAGATCCAGGATCGTGATGAACGACTGACAAACGCCGAGGAGAAACTAACACAGACTGAAGGAGAGAAGGAACAATTGATCGAGATGGTTGCTGAATTGAAGAGCAGGCTGAGAGAAGAAGCGGCTAAGAGGGCAAGAGCTGAAGATGCATACGAGGAAGCTTATCAACGAACTGGAAGAGCAGTAAGGAGCTCACAGGCAAAAAGGATGAAGATGGAAGAAATGGTCAAAGTATTCGACACCGCAATTAATCGAGCTCAAGATCGAGTTATGGGATATCTAATTCAGTTCGAGACGCTGCCATCATTTTTGTTAGATCGAAGAACGATGTTTCGAGTCATGGAGGAAGAACGTGATAGGGCTAAGAAGTATCTTAATAGATCATCGTAGAAAGTGTGCCTGTAATGCACGTAATATGTATTAAATAATGTGGAAATCCCTAGTGTTAAGTAACCATGGGATATGATAATAATGGTGTTGTCCTGAAACTTTTGTAGTTCAAGAAAGGATGTAGATAGCAGAGATGCTATTGTGTTATGTTTTCAAAAAGTTTATGAATAAATAAAAGTTATTATTTTATTCAAAGTGTTATGTTCTATGTGGTTATTTCTTTTGTAGAGGCAAGTTAATTAGAAATACTTAAAGAAGTTGAGTAATGGTCTAATAGATGTTTTATTTTAAACAGAAAATGCCTCCCAGACGTCAACCAACACGACAGAGAACCACCGAAGAAGCTAACGACAATGTTGATGTGAATCCCGTTCAACAACTAGTGACACTATTGACAGGAGCGTTGCAGAATCAACCTCAAAACCATGGTACAACGTTTAAGGAGTTTAAGGCGGTTGGACCACCTAAATTCCATGGGTCTATGAATCCAGTTGAAGCTCAAACCTGGATTATGGAGATAGAGAAGGTGTTTGATGTTGCTAGGGTAGGGGATGACCAGAAGACGGCTTTCGCAACTTTCATATTGAAAGCAGAAGCTAGTTATTGGTGGCAGGCCAATAAAATTCGTGAAGGGCCAGGAGTGATGACCTGGGATAGGTTTAAGGAGTTGTTCTTCGAGACCTATTTCCCGGAGAGTTCAAAGAGTCAGCTAGAAGTATAGTTTTTGGAGCTGAAGCAAGGGACGATGTCGGTATCCGAGTATGCCGCAAAATTCAACGAATTGGCGAGGTTTGCGCCATATCAGGTTAGCACAGACGAACGCAAGGCGAAGAGGTTTGAACAGGGACTGAAGCCCTGGCTGTACGGTAGGGTTTCCCTATTCCAGTTGAAGACATTTGTAGCAGTAATGGAGAAAGTAGTACTCGCCAAAGGTGGAGGCGAGGCGGTAACAAAATTCAACCAGGAACAAAAGAAGAAGAAGGATGAAAATGAGATGAAGAGGTGGTAGCGGTGGAAACAACAACAACAACAACAACTTGAAGAGAAAGTGGAATGGAAGTATAGGTACTGGAAACCAGCAGGGTAACCAGCAGAATAAGAAGTTTGAAGCATGTGCGACATGTGGGAAGTTTCACAAGGGAGCGTGTTTGATGGGGAAACGAGTTTGCTACAAATGTGGCCAGGAGGGTCACATCGCCCCAAATTGCACTCAATCAAAGAAGAATGTGTGCTTCACGTGCGGATCTAAGGATCACTTTGCTCGTGAATGTCCTAAGAAGAAGGAGGGAGTGACAACCAGAAATAATGGAGGAGGTAACAATGGAGGTACGTGGGCTATTACAGGACCTGCAGCATCAAACAAACCCACAGCCAGAACCTTCAACATGACTGTGTAAGATGCTGTGCAATCAAAGGATGTGGTGTCAGGTATTATCCCAATCAATGATATTGATGCATATGTATTATTTGATTCGGGTGCTACTTGCTCGTTTATATCTGATGAATTTGCTAAGAGGTTAGAATTGCCTAGAGAAGAACTGAATTTTCCTTCGAACATAGAAATTGCGAATAAGGAAATAATCTCTGTTAGGTTCGTTTACAAGAACTGTAGGGTGAACATTAAGGGGAATATCTTGTTAGTAGATTTGATTCCGATTAGACTCGGGGAATTTGATGTAATTTTGGGAATGGATTGGTTGTTCAATTATGGAGCAGTAATTGACTGCCAAAAGAAGTGTGTAAACCTTATGACTCCGTCAAAGGTAGTATTTTATGGTAGCAAGTCGCCAAGACAAATGAAATGTCTGACGACTATGCAGGCCAAGAAGTTGTTGAGTCAAGGTTGTGTGGGCTATTTAGCTTACATAGTCGATACTCAGAAGAAAGGTGTGAAATTAGAAGAAATACCGGTAGTGAGAGAATTCGAAGACGTGTTTCCAGAAGATTTGCCAGGACTTCCGCCGGACAGAGAAATTGAATTCGTGATCGACTTAGTGCCGGGAACAGCACCGATATCAAAGGCTCCGTACAGAATGGCTCCGGTAGAAATGAAGGAACTGATGGTACAGTTGCAAGAACTGCTAGACAAGAAATATATTCAACCAAGTGTATCGCCGTGGGGAGCGCCAGTTTTATTCGTAAAGAAGAAGGACGGGTCAATGCGTCTTTGCATTGATTACAGGGAGTTAAACAAAGTCACTATTAAAAACAAATACCCGTTGCCAAGAATAGATGACTTGTTTGACCAGTTGAAGGGTGCTAAATACTTTTCGAAAATTGATTTGAGAAGTGGGTATCACCAGTTGAAAGTGAGGAAGGAGGATATACCACGAACGGCATTCAGAACTCGGTATGGACATTACGAGTTTCTGGTGATGTCTTTTGGTTTAACCAATGCACCTGTTGCGTTCATGGATTTGATGAACAAGGTGTTTAAACCATTCTTAGACAAGTTTGTAGTGGTATTCATCGACGACATTCTAGTGTATTCCAAAACTCAAGAAGAACACGTGGAACACTTACGTTTGACATTGGAGACACTAAGAAAGGAAAAGCTGTACGCGAAATTCTCTAAATGCGAATTTTGGCTCGATCGTGTACAATTTTTGGGTCATGTTATTGACAAGGAAGGGATTTCAGTGGATCCATCGAAAGTGGAAGCTGTAATCAATTGGGAACAACCAAGAACACCGTCAAAAGTGAGGAGTTTCTTGAGATTGGTTGGTTATTATATAAGATTTATTCAAGATTTTTCTAAGATAGCCACTCCGTTAACAAATTTGACAAGGAAAGCTGTAAAATTCGTGTGGGCGGAGAAATGTGAAGAAAATTTTCAAGATTTGAAGAAGAAGCTAAGTGTAGCACCTGTGTTGATGTTACCAGATAATACAGGAAATTTTGTGGTGTATAGTGATGCCTCACACAAAGGGTTGGGTTGTGTTCTTATGCAGAATGGCAAAGTTATTGCGTATACATCAAGACAATTGAAAGATTATGAGAAAAGGTATCCGAGTCATGATTTGGAATTGGCTGCAGTTGTGTTTGCTCTGAAGATATGGAGACACTATCTTTATGGAGAGAAATGTGAGATCTACACAGACCACAAAAGTCTGAAGTATATTTTCACTCAGAAAGATTTGAACCTGCGTCAGAGAAGGTGGATGGAACTGATAAAAGATTACGATTGTGAGATCTTTTATCATCCGGGCAAAGCGAATGTGGTAGCTGATGCTTTAAGCAGGAAAGGTAGGGAGAAATTGATGCTGATTACAACTCAGGAGGAGCTCATTTCAGCAATGACAAAACTGGAGTTGGAGATCAAATTTCCAAAGGAATCTAACGAACAATTATTTCAGATAGAAGCTGGTCCAACTTTAATGGACAAAGTGAAGAGTGCCCAACTACAAGACGAAGAGTGTGCAAAAATCAAAGAGAATTTGATTGAAGGCGGTGATGTAAAATACAAGATCGACACCGAAGGGTTACTACGGTTTGAGGGAAGGATCTAGGTTCCAGCAGCACCAGAACTGAAAGAAGAAATTTTGATCGAAGCTCATAGCTCAAAATATTCAATTCATCCAGGGAGCACGAAAATGTATCAAGATTTGCGCCGACATTTTTGGTGGCCAAATATGAAAAGGGACGTCGCAGAATGTGTAGCGAAGTGCTTAACATGTCAGAGAGTAAAGGCCGAACATCAAAGACCCAGCGGGTTACTTCAACCGTTGGAAATACCAGAATGGAAGTGGGAACACATCACGATGGATTTTGTGGTGGGTCTTCCAACTACTCAGAGAGGATGCGATACGATTTGGGTGATAGTGGACAGACTGACGAAGTCAGCGCACTTTTTACCAATAAAGATTAGGTTCAGTCTTGATCAGTTGGCAAGATTGTACATTAAGGAAATTGTTTCGAGACATGGGGTGCCAGTATCAATAGTGTCTGATAGAGATCCGCGGTTTACATCGAATTTCTGGAAGAGACTACAAGAATGCATGGGGACTCAATTGCGAATGAGTACGGCTTATCATCCACAAACAGATGGCCAAAGAGAAAGAACGATTCAGACATTGGAGGATATGCTGAGAGCATGCGTCATAGATTTTAAAGGAAGCTGGGAAGATCAACTACCATTGGTGGAATTTTCTTACAACAACAGTTATCACGCGAGCATCGGCATGCCACCTTACGAAGCATTGTACGGCAGAAAGTGCAGAACTCCACTGTGCTGGGATGAAGTCAGTGAACGCCAACTGTTAGGACCAGAACTGGTACAACAAACTGCTGAAGTTATCAAACTCATCAGAACAAGGTTGGTAGCAGCTCAAGACAGACAGAAAAAGTATGCTGATCAACACAGACAAGATCGTGCATTTGACGTAGAAACTTTTGTATTCCTAAAAGTTTCTCCCTGGAAGGGAAAAATTCGTTTCGGTAAGAAGGGAAAACTAAGCCCGAGGTTTATTGGACCATTTGAAGTGCTGCGAAGAGTGGGAGAAGTGGCTTACGAGGTAGCTCTACCTCCAGAGTTGGAAAACATTCATAATGTTTTTCACATTTCGGTGTTACGACCATATAAACCCGACTACAAGCATGTGATCGAGTATGAACCGTTGCAGTTCGAGAAATATTTATCTTATGAAGAGGTTCCTATCCAGATAGTAGACAGGAAAGAACAAGTGCTCAAGAATAAAGTGATACCTTCTGTGAAGGTGATATGGAGGAACCACAACGCTGAAGAAGCTACGTGGGAACTCGAAGAGAAAATGATGAAAGATTACCCTGAGTTATTTGTTTAATCCGTGTCTTCGATTATGGGGACAGAATCTTTGTAAGTAGGGAAAAATGTAACGAATGATTTGTTTGAATTGTGATTCTGAGGACAGAATCCTTGTAAGGAAGGAATGATATAACATTCTATAATTTTAAAGTGTTATAATAAATATTTATTGATTTATATAAATATTTAATGGATAGGTTTATTGATTGAATAATTAATTGTTCAATTTGAGTGATGTGGTGTATTTAATTATTTGTTGAATAAATAATCAGATAAATAATTAAATAGTAAATATTAAATATTTTTTGGCAATATTAAATATTTATTTAATTATATGGCAATTTTAATTGATGTGATTTAATTAATTAATTATTTGTTGTGTAATTAATTAAGGAGCTAAATAAATTAGTTGTTATGAGATTTTATAATAATTATTAATTTAATAAGCTAGAAAGCTTATAATGATTTTAAATAAATAATAATATTTTAAATGAAAAATTGTAGTTTAAAATATTAGTTGATTAAATGAAGTTATAATTGTAAAAGAAATTATAATTATTTATGTGATTAAAGTAATTTAATGGATTAATGTTTTATTTATTTAATTAAATAAAGTGTGACTAATAACCTTGCTATAAAGGAGTTATTAAAATAAATTAAAGGACTTTAATTTAGTTTTGGCCAAACAAGTTTTAATGCATATTAAGTCTTTAATTTAATGGTGTTTTACCAATCAAGGTATAAGGATTAATTGATTTATTTTAATTAGGTTTACCAAACAAGGTGTAAGAGTTAATGAGTTATTTTTATTATGTTAGCCAAACAAGCCTTAGGGCTTTTGATTTTTAAAAAAGTTAGATAACTGATGTCAGTTATACATATATTAATATTATATACTTAATACCTATATTATTATTAGTATGCGTTATATCTTTTTGTTAGTACGTAAGTTAGAATAGAGTTAGGAGAAAGACTCAGAAGAAGAAGAGAGGAGAATAAGAAGAATACAGAGAAAAATTGAGATAATCCTAGAGAAATTGTGACAAGAATTGAGGGAAAAGAAGTCTTGTTATCATCTTCTTAAACAAAGTTATCATCTTCTAGGATACAAGGTATCATCTAAACCCTTTTATTTTTCAAAAGTTTTAGTTGTCTTATCTTCCAAAAAAAAAATTCTCTGAAAAATTTTTGTGAAGGATAAATTGTGTGTGGGATATGGTTTTGTATGTTAAATTATTTGTTATAAAAATTGTTTTTCATAAGTTATATATAGGAATAGTCAATTAATTCATGTATGTATGTAATTTGTGAAGAAACCAATATTACAGTGAGTTTATATGAATATATATGAACATGGCTTAGTTTACAATAGAAATTAAGGTTTAAGTAGTTGTTCAATTGATAAATTGATTATGGAAATTGATAAAGTATGTATAATCATAACTATGATGTTTTGAAATTTCTGTTTTTATTGAAAAACAAAATCACAGTGTTGATTTTCATTAAAAATTGTCAACAATGGAATTTTGCCAAAAACATTGAAATCGGGTGTTGTAAATTTGATGTTTATGTTGTTTAGATGACTAGAAACGCGTTAGAAAGTATTAGATTATGTTTATGTAAACCTATTTACTCATTGGGTAGTTTGGTATGTTTGTTAGAAAGGAGTTTGGAGGCCTAATTTGGCTTTTCGTAGTGTTCTAGAGCTAAAATCGCATAATCGCAGCAGTGACCCCCGCCCCGGCGGGCCCCCTAGTGCAAAAACCCCCGCCCTGGCGGGCGGGGGTGTCCTGTCAAGCCAAAATTTTGAATAAAAAAATTGACCGGACGTAGTATACTAAAATGAGTATAACTTTTTCATACGAACTCTGATTGATGTGATTCAAGATGATTCGGAACGAGGACGAATAGGCCTATAACTTTTATTCTTTAAGTGTTTTAATTTGAAATCGTTATGAAGGGTCAAAACGGCTATCTTTAGGACTGTTGTGTATTTGGAGGCCATCGGAAGGCGTCGGAATGCGCAGATGCAAGTGCAATCCTTTGTGTATTAGTATAACCTAATGATAACATGTTAGACATGTAATAGGATGTTGTATCAAGTTGTTAATGTGTATATAGTGCAATGGCATGATCACTTAAGTAGTTGTAATAAAGCTAAATAGTGATGTTCATGAAAAGATGCTATTTTGTTAGTAAGCTATATGAATCTAATGTTAGTATAACTAATGTGTATTGTCAATACATATGATATGTGTAGGACCTTTGGTGAATGTGAGTAGTGATTGTTTAACCTACACGATGAATGTATTAGTTATGTGTTAATGACTAACTATGTCACGATGACATATGTATATAGGATATTGTGATTCAAATTGATTCGGTTTAGCCTACGAACAAGGCAAGTTCTCTAACTCAAAACTTCATTGTGCGAGTTTAAATTCATTTGGTACATTATTGTTTTCAAATTCAATTACAATTGTTGCAAGTTGCTACCTCTACATTTTCGTAGAGCGAGATTGTCTATTATTGAGTAGGTCATTGTATTTAGTTACTCATGACGATGCAAGATTTCTAATCCTTTATCTTATTGAACTAATTATTGTTTTCAATTCGATTACCTTATAATGATGCAAGCTGTCTAAACTTTGGTTTGATGTTGAAAAATTATTCTTGTATTACACTTGTTGTTTAGCATGCATAAATAAATTGCTATGCATGTTTAGTATTCAATTCTAATTAACCTTGGCTTATTGTTCAAGCAAGGTATGCTATAGTTATTCAAATTGTATGCTATTAGATTATTCCTAATGCATGACTTTAGTTTACTATGATTGATTCAATCACTATTATTCTATAGTATAGTGTTATTGGTCTTATTCAACTACTCCTTAGTTGATGTTCGTTAAATTCCAAATTTCCTTGAAAGCTTATCCAAACCAAACTTACTTTGGTGCAGACTTGTATTCTAAATACTGAGATGAACAA
Source organism: Panax notoginseng (assembly GCA_016801055.1). Classification (NCBI taxonomy): domain Eukaryota; kingdom Viridiplantae; phylum Streptophyta; class Magnoliopsida; order Apiales; family Araliaceae; genus Panax; species Panax notoginseng. The sequence continues at coordinate 105,963,179 of CM029014.1, forward strand.
CTCTTTTAATAGAGGTTTACGCTTAGCGTTGAAATGGTTGTGCACAATACATTGTATGAAGGGTTGATCCCCCTAAGTACATGAAGTCCTTACAGTCTTATGACTGTTAAAGTTGAGGTTGAAAGATTACTTATAACTGTGGACATGATTCGTGGTCATTAGACCCTCAGTAATTGATTAAAGTTTTCAGAAAGTAATAGAATTTATTGTTCAGTTCTATTAAACCTAATATTGGCAAATGATGTAAAGTTAAATGATTTATCTATTATTATTTCAAGTGGGCTTTGTTTGCTCACTCTTGCCTGTAAACTTTCTTACAGCTAAGGTTGAAACTGGTGGTGTACCTAGCACCAGTAAAGGGAAAGGAAAGATGAAACAATGCTGAAGACCTGTAATAGATTGAATAGTTTATTTTCAAACTTGTTTAAAGATTGTAATGAATGTTATTTTAATTATTCCGCATGAATGAATGAATGTTTGTAAAGGTTAGATAACCTGGGAGATTTATTTAAATTTAATCCTGTATGGGCAGGTTTTATTTATTCAATTTTATTATAATTGGGTAGTTAGAAATGAATGTTTTGATTACGTAAACACCAAATCTTAAGGAAATGGAGTACCAGGATATGGGGGTGTCACAGAAGGATTGTCCAAAGAGGAGAATGGAGGCTGGTAGTGTAACCACGGAAAAAGGCAGCGGGGCTCTGGCGATCACATGACCGACTTCAACCAACAAACCACCAAACCACCAAAAGCAACCGCAAGAGTCTTTAACATGACTGTCCAAGATACTGTGGCAGCTGGTAATGGAACTCAAGGTATTATTCGAATAACTTTTATTTTCGTATATATATGATTTTCCTATAAATAGCAAATTATCTTATAAAGAAATTTTGAAAGAGGGATTTGAGTTCTTTTAGAAATCAAACTTCCGTTTAAACAGGTAGACAAACTTTATGTTGAACAGTTAAAGATTAGTTCGATCAAATAGGATCGAGATCTACTTACAATGATTTTGTAGGCTATGTACCCTTGTATGTATGAGTTTTAAAATGGTGATTCCGAGGACGGAATCTTTATAAGGGACGGTGAATGTAATGACCTGATATTTTCTATATAAATAAATGAAAAATTTTGCATATAAAAAAAATTTATTAAAGAAGGGGGATATGTGCCAAGTAATGTGTATGTATTTATGTGATAAATAAAATTTATTTATTACATGAATAATATTAAATAATTTTATTTTAGACTTATTGATCATTATAATGTATATACTTATAATAATTAATTTTATAGTAGAAATGTCTTTAGTATTTATTTTCTATGAAAATATGATTTTTAAATTATTTAAATAATATATGAAAGAATTATTGGAATTATTATAATTCCTATTTTATTATATGAATTTTAGTTCAGGCTATTTAAGTTAATTATTTTTAACTTAATTAATGATGTTATATATGATAGATAAATCAGATATGGAATCCAAACCCTAATTTTGGATGTCGAGCTATGAATGAGAATAATAATATAATATAATTTATATTTTGATTTTTCAGTTCTATAAATATATACTATATATGTGTAGATTGATAGTGATTAGTCAGTTATGGTGTATCACGATAAACCCTAGTATTACTGTCATATACCATAATTGAAAACTCAAAACTGGAGTTTAAGGTCGGTCAGAAATGGGGTTATATGAATTAAGTTGCATATTATAGAATTTCTGTTAATTATGAAAAACCCTAATTAATATTTGAAAATCCTAATTAAAATTAGAAACCCTAATTTGCTAATTAGGAACCCTAATCGCTAAAATTAGAAACTCTAATTATTATTTTAGTAAATTGAATTGTTAATTTGGGAACCCTAATGATAATTAAGGAACCCTAATTATTTAAACCCTAATTTCTTATTAAAAATCCTAATTTTAATTAGTGTGTTTTAATTAAAAATTTTATTACACTCTAATCTTAATTGTTCAAACACTATAAATTAATTGGGGAACCTTAAGGTTTAAAATCTAGTGATTAAACCCTAGATTTAAGTACCTTAGATAAGAATACCCTTAAAATTGATAACAAAATTACCATTTTACCCTTTTTATCCCATTTGGTGAATTATTGTTAGGAAATCTTGCCAAATCTTGCTAGCCACCCTAGTCTAAGCTATGATCAACTATAATTTCCAGCAAAACAGGTTCAATTCATCTGCCACATGCATTGTATACAAGTTTATATAAGGAACAAGAGAGAGAAAGTGCACATTTAGCCTAAATTGTTCATAACTCTCTTACTAAAACTTCTCTATCTAAAACCTCTGAAATTCATTGCTAATATCAGTCACAAATCAAGCCCCACGACTTCCAATAACAGATCATAAGCCAAGAAACCAAAATTGGTTCATAAAGAAGTAAACACTAGCCATGAAATCTGACATTTGATCTGTTGTTAAATATTAAGTTTGTTGTGTTAAATATGTTGTATGGAGTCTAATTAAGTGATCTGGATTGATAGATGTTAGATCCATAACATCTATAGGCTCAGATCTAGCATTTTAGAAAAATTTGAAAATTTTACTTTTGATGTCTGACATGAATGTTAGGCCCTGTAGATCTCTGCATGTTTATGATTTTTGAGGTTTTAAAGTTGTAATCTGTAGTCTGATATGTGGTCTTTGATCTAGATCAGGAATCAAGCTTATATCTGGTCTAGAATGCATGTTATTTATAGTCAAAAGCTGTTGACTGACCATGACTGGGCATTTCTGGGTAACCTAGAAACTGCCTAGAAACGGCCTGACAACGCTTTTGATCGACTAGATATGTCCGTGTATTGATGTTTTGGTTCTGTTGTTGTAATAGAATGGTAGTTTGGTATAAGTACTACAAGATTATGCCTTAACATCTCTTTAAGATTAAGCGAGTCGAAGGTAATGGATGGTCAAAGCAGACCATCCAGTCATGCTTTCTATTTTTGGAAATTTCCAGAAACTGGTTGGAGCTTATTTCTGACAGTGGTTGACCGGCTTGTAACTGCTTGATTAGTTGTTGTTATTGTGATTTTATATGATAGATCTATTAACTTACATGTTGGCTACGATCTGAAATTGTTAGATCACTAGACAAATACACAGATTGCAAGTTGTGAATGCCCAATTATGAGCAGTCGAACTGTTCTTCATTTCTGGGTAACCCAGAAAATGAAGAACAACTCTAACAGCTTGTTCATGGCTTTATATCTTTTTGATGTGTTATGATCTTGTCGAGAACGTGTTATACACTTGTAGTATGACATTAATACTACAAGAGGTGATCAATAGCTTGCCCAGAAACATCACAGTTTAAGATTAAAGCTTGGTCAAACTAGGTCAAACTAGCTAGCTCGTTTCCTGACATGAAGGTTCTTGGTTTCATGATGAACATGAAGAATACCTATAGCGACGGTTCTGTCGCTATAGGTGGTCTTTAGCGACAGATTATTTATAAAAATTATATTTTTATTAAATAATTATAGAAAATTAGTTTTAAATCACTAAAAATACATAATAAATTATTAAAAATTATTTTAAAGTCTGAAAATTAGTTTTTATTTATTTTAAATATATTCCATAAATATTTAATATTTTTGAAATATTAAAGGTATTTAATTTATTTAATTTTTATATTAAATAAATTATTTAATAATGATTTTAATACTGGAAAAATTATTTAAAATTATATTGTGGTATAAGAAAATATTTTAAGTTAATTTTAATGAATTTTAATATTTTGTGATAAATTTCATTAATAAATTAATATTAATGATAATTAAGATATTTAATAAATAAATTAAATAAATAAATTAAAAATAATTTTATTATATTAAAAATCATTTTAAATGATAATAAGGTATTTAATAATATTTTAAGTTATAAAACATAACTTTTAATATTTTAAGATAAGTTTCATTAATTATTTAACATTAATGATAATAGATTGATTTAGTAATTATATTAAAGAAATTAATTAAAAATAATTTTAATATTATAAAAATTATTTTAAATGAAAATAAATATTTTAAAAATATTTTAAGTTATAAAATATAACTTTTGATATTTAAAGGCAAATTTCATTAATAATTTTATATTAATGATATTTGATTTACTTAATAATTATATTGAATAAATAAATTAAAAATAGTTTTATTAATTTAAAAATTATTTAAAAAGGATATAACTGGATTAAAAATATTTTAAGTTATAATTAATGACTTTTAATATTTTGATGAATAATACATAAAAATTAAATATTACTGGTCATTATTTAAAAATGATTTTAAATATTTTAAAAATCATTTAAGGGTAATATTAATACTTTAAAAATATTTTGAGTTATTATAAATAACTTTAATATTTTTGCAATGATTTCATTAATAATTTAATATTAATTAAATATTAATGATAATAGAATTAGTTAATATTTAAATCATTTAATAATGATCCCGATGTTTGAAAATTTATGATAAATTATAATAAATGTTTAAACAATTTATTATAAGTCATTTAAAAGTAATATGACTGATAGTTACAGTTATTGAATTACTGAATGGAGTTTTAGACTCGATAATTACCCGGGAAAGCCGTCAGTACACCGAAATATTTCAGAAATTGATCCGGACTTAGATAATTGGATTAAATACGTGTTTGTTAGGATTTAATGGCTGCTAAACAAATGTGACAATGTGATTAGGTTATGTGTTGACTGCAAATAACAATAGTATGTGTTATAATATATTATTCTAATCGAACGAATAATTTTATTAATGATAGGTTTCGATGTAAACGATTAATCTAAGTTACGTTAGTGTAAGCAGCAGCTTAGGCAAGTATCTAAACTATTCTTTACATTGTGCAAGTATCTGAACTATTCTTTACATTGTGCAAGTATCTGAACTATTCTTTACATTGTGCAAGTATTCTACATTTGCATTTACTTTATGCAATGGACATGAGTAATAAAGTTTCAGAATTATATTATCATTATTCCATATTTTTAACTCTATTGTTATCGATTATGTATCAAGTCTTTGTATTCATACAAGTTCTTAAATTATCCAATCATTGTTTATCAATACAGTACTATTGTATAATTCAGATATTTATTTTGTTCGTTAATTCCTATATAGGGTTAGGCAAGTGTCCCCACTTGGATAACCATTGTATTTAATTACATGTTGATACATACTTATTAATTTCGAGTATGTATACGATGACTTAAAAGCCGTCTAAGCTATTTGATTTGGCCAGACACAAACTTAAAAATATTATTGAGCAAGATAGAACTTTATTGTATCCAACCAGATTCTTTTGGTTTGGATTCCCGACTAAGTATGAACATCCCAAACATGGGAAAACTTTTGTGCACCTAAGGTGGATAGAGTGAACGATAATATCGTTCTAGCATGTAGTATTGATCAATACAGGGCATAACGGGCTGATCACACCCCGTGCCCGTAAGTTATGACGGTTTAAAGATGAATTTTTGTTTAACCTTTTCGAAAATAGAAAACAATGTTCATAGTCTGTTGACAAAATCTCCAATTATAGTCAGTACGTAGTTTCAAAAATTTTATATAGAAGTGATATGTTGTTATTGTTCGTTCAGCTTACTTCACAACTCTTGATTCGTTGTAGAAGTGTCATTCAAAGAAAATATTTAATTCTTTCAGCTAATTTATATATTTGTTATTACTTGCTGAGCAATCAAATGCTCATTCTTGCTTTAAATTTAAATAATTTTAGCTAAGTTTGATCAACCTGAACGATCAGGTAAAAACAAGGGGAAAGGAAAGATGTTCGAATGAGTTCTATAATATTCTGTGTAATAGTTAAAGTTATTAAGACAATGTTATTTATTATCTATGATGTAGTGAATGTTTAAAGGTCTCGTACTTGAGATTTAGACTTTGATATATGTAAATTAAGTTTGATATTTATATTATTGTTATTATTATTAGTATTATTCCGCTCATAGAAATGGTATCGTGAAGCACCGAGTTCTGGTTTCAAGTACCTGGATTTGGGGGCGTCACAAGGTATCAATATGGGATTTATTATACTTTTATTCAATCACGAGTGCATTTTTTGGTCTTTCTCACGTTTACACTTAACTTTGCAATGTCTAGTCTTCTTAGGTTTTTCTCTTTATTTTTATTTTATTTTTTTCAGCATATGTATCCCATATTTCCCCCCAAGCTTAAGTTTTTGCGTCATTAAGTTTACTGAATTTCCTTTATCAAAACCATGGTTTCCCACAAGAAGACAATTATGTGATCATTTAAACCGAGTACATCTTAATGGTTACCCTAACGTGCTATCCAGTTACATCAGTTTCATATAAGATAAGATTTACATCATGATATAACATTATAACTATGCCTTGGTTATCAAAACTGTTCAAATATAATGCAATTCCAATCTCCTCATAGGCCAAGTCAAATTCACACTAACTGGTATGCTTGGATTTATACAATATGATCTAACTAACTAAATGCAACAGATAAAGAAAATATTTTTGTTATTTTTGTGGTTCTTTATTTTTATTATTTTTGTTTATATATATATATATATATATATATATATATATATATATATATATATATATATATATGCAACATACAAATTAAACTAAGCTATATGCAAACATACAATATTGCAAACTACATAAACTAAATGCATACTATTCTAAAAACAATACCCCAAACTTATGAATGACAATGCCCTCATTATAAAAATTGAAAGGAATACTCCCCTAAGTAGCATCGTCGTCACCCGCCTCCTCATGATCAGACAGTGTATCAGGCGGTGGATATGTGTGGGCAGATCAAAATGTCAGGAACTAAACTTGCACGCCTAGCTAACTAAAAGCTTAGGACAGAGACTAAGAGAACTGGGAAGTGTATGTCCAAAAGATAAAATGTAAAGTGTCCATCCATCGGTGCATGCGATGCTCCATTTATGTCTAGTCTGTCTTGAGAAACGTGAGAAGTCGTAGCCTGTTACTTAGGATCCTCCTCAGAAACTTCTTCACTTTCACTTTTACTCTCATCAGCGAGGATGAACCCGGCCCCTCAAAGATGTGATTAACCACCTTCCCAAACTTTATATTTATTAATATCCGCATGGTCAATATCACTCATGGGTTGTTGTAAAGTCTCATTGTCCCATTCAACATCCGCTTCAGTACAAAGGCAAGTAATGATGAAAGCATGTGGAATTCCACTAAATGTGCTTCAGAGCATATATCTCTAAATTGATTGATTAATGACATACCCCACATCCACGGTCTTACCCTTCATTATGTCATACAATAGGATTGTGTTTTCCTTTGTAACGACATTCTGATTCCTAGTTGGCATCAGACTGGCACAAAAAAACTATACCATGCCTTCCGGTATCGACTTAATGCAGTGTGAGGGAAGTGTAGCTTCTGATCAGTTCCTTGCTTGGTAACCCAAACTATGCCCGGCTTGCACAAGTCTTCAAAAATTTTATCCAACTTCGTTTTATATCACTGGTTTTCTGCCTAGTTAATTTCATTTGCCTGGATAGTGGGAAGGTGAAATAGCTCATTTATACTCTACCTCAAGTAGGAAAGCTGACGACCTCGCACAAAAGCTATCCCATTTTTCATCTCCTTTGTGTTTGCATAAAATTCTCGAACAATAGACATAGGGTTTGTTAATGGCATTTCCATGAACAAAGTCCAACTGTTTGCCTTAATCATATTTCAACATTTTGTCCATCTTATTTGTGTTGTTTTAAACCCCTTTATAGTATAAATGTCATAGCCAATAGTACGTCGTGACAGTACCCCATTATCTTCTTGCTCATAAATCTAGTGTTGTCAAATTGTGTACTGACAACTTGTTGGACGTGGTCGCGCTTGAGTGGTAGAGTGATTTTTCTAAGACAGGGGACAGGCATAGTCGCACTGCTGTTCCATTCAAATTGGGCTCAGCTGTGTTGCCCTGTACCCTGACAATTTCTGAGCTTTGCAATCCTGTTTGACCATAAATCCTTATAGCAACTAAGTTGAACCTAAAAAACATAAAAACAACTATTAATACTACTAAAACTACTACAATTCTACTGAATCCTAAAAAAATCTATTATGAATTGAATTGAAAGTAGTAAATGGATGGGTTGCCTCCCATTGAGCGCTTGAATTAAAGTCTTTCAGCCTGACTAATTCTTATTTTAATAGGGATCAGCCGGGATTGTTTGGGCACTCTTGATGTTCCCAATGCATAACCAATAGTGCTTCACCGTATTGATAACATCCTGACCAGGCTCGCATCAAATAACAATGACTTAACTTGAGTTCCAAGGGTTCAACGAATGAGTGCGAGTAATTGGGTTAAATTCAACCCGAGGATGCATACATGTGAGTTCAAGTCAATTGGTGTCGTGTACGTTGTATGGATAGGAGCTTGTAATGTATCACATAACATCACAAGGTTGGAATGCATGGAACAAAGAAGAAGGGTTCAAGCGTCAAGGCAATGCATTCATCATGCAACCGAGACAAAACCTTGGCATTTTCAGCTTGCCATATATATACTAACCACTTTATGCTTAATTTTGACCTTGATCTAGCCATAATATTTTGATCCTCAAAGAATGAAATTTGTAAAGCTTTTCGTTCTCTTGTCGGAGCCTATTGAATTACCTCAATCGGAGTTTGAAAGAGAACGTTATGGCTATTTTAACAAAGGACGTCGCAACAGGAAACTATAACCGCCCCGAAGGGTTTCCAAGGCTAAAAAGCCTGCCCCGGCGGGATTGTCTTTGGCCAATGCCCCCTCAACGTGTTCTGGCTCCGGCCCAAAGAGTTCCTCTATGCCTAATGTTGCCCCGGCGGGCTTCCTATGCCTAAAAAAAGCTCGCCCTGGCGGGTGTGTCGATTTTCAGTTGTAGTGTTTACTCATTTTGACATATTTGGATGCGGATTTGCTTCCTTAATTAGCTATTTTCAGTATCTTTTAGATTTTTAATGTATCTAGGAGTTATATTAGATAGGATTTGATTTCCTTATTGATTTGTGAGCTAGGGTTTTACATTCCTTTTGAATTTCTTATTCCTTATGGAATTAGAGTTTTAATTTCTTATAGAATAAGGATTTCCTTCATTATTATAAATACACTACATATTCTGATGTAATAGATAAACAACTTTGAAAAATAAAATTCGTGAGATTATTCTTCTTTTGGTTCTTTGAGAACTTCTTAATTGTTCATAGTTTTCTATGAGATTCAAACCCGACTTATCATACAATAATTCATAGTTGTGTGTGGCGTCTTCTACCATACATTAATCGTTGATTGTACCAAGGTTACCGCTTACATATAAGCAAGGGGTCAAGGTGTCATTGATGTTCCATTCAACGCAACTTCCTTATGTGATCGATTGTACCAACGTTCTCGTCTATTTATAGGCATTGGGTTACGGTGTCGTGAGCGTTCCACCTTACGACTTTGCTAGAAACGATCCAGGTGACGACCACCTAACGCAAGCATTTCATGGAGTCAATCCCTTATACCCTTCCAGCTTAATTATGGGATGATTATTTGGCATTTATTCCCCAGTAATAATTTTTTGCCACCATCCTCTCGTAGATCCTTATTTATTGTATCCTCACAAGTATCAACACTATAGCATTCTTCATTATCACTCAGGATCTTAATTTCCTTGAATAATTTGATTTACACCTCTTGGTCAAATACTCTCATGATTAGTTCTCTGTTCGACACATCGATCAATGTTCTTCTGGTTGTAAGAAATGGCCTTCCCAATATAATTGAAATGTCATCGTCCTCTTCAAAGTCCAAAACTATAAAATTAGCAGGAAATATTAGCGTATCAACATTTACCAACACATCCTCTAGTATTCCCAACGGATATGTGACTGATCTATCTGCAAGTTGTAGGATGCATTTGTTAGCGTTGCTTTTGTTAAACCCATCTTCTTGTATATCGAGAGTGTCATGAGGTTTAGGCTTTCTCCCAAGTCACGCAGTGCTTTTCCCACATCTTGTGTGATAACCTGAATTTTCATAAGTTATTAAAATAAAAATTTAATAATTAAAATTCTTATTACGAGATGTATATATTTTGATTTATGTGTTTTGGTGTGAAGAAATGAAATTTTTAAAAAATTTCATAGTTGATTAAACTATCAAAGGAAATAAAAGAAAATAGTCACGATAAGGAATTTGGTGGCAAAGAAAATTAACCCTATAAATATTGGGTAATTTAAATTAAGTTGAAACTATATTACGGAATAATATTGTTTGAATATTTAAACCTTACTTGGTAGTGGTGTTGTACTAAAGTGGATAAAGAGTTAATTCACTTAATTAAAATAGTGAGTTAATATATGAGTTTTGCTAATTAAACTTGGTATTCTTAATATATATTACATGTCATGGTAATATATGAAAATGTTTAGTATTTTGAATGATATTAATAAAATATAAATTGATTGTGAGAGAAGAAAAAAAACCAATATACCTATAAATAATTATTGGTTAGAGATTGATAAATTGAATTAATAATTAAGTGGTGATTAGATGTATGGATTAAATAAAATGTATTGAGAAAATTTATGTGAGAAAAAGGAATGAAATGATTATATAGAATAATTGTATAATTCATTTGAGTTAATTAAAATAATTATGGAATAAATATTAAATATTTTAACGAAAATGTTTATTATTTTAAATGGAGGTGTTTATGAATATAATTTCATAATGTATAAGTGTAATAATTATACAAATTATAATTATATAATTATTCAGTGTAGTTAGCTAAATAATTTACTAACATAGTTAAAGTGTGACATTTAGAGAGAATAAGATATACCATATAATAAGGAGAATTATTAAAACAAATTAAAAAGGGTTTAAGGGTTCTAGCCAAATATGGCCTAGACTCTTTGTGTTTTATAACTGCTAAAACTTTTTTTAAGTGATAACCCAACTTAAAGTTCACGTATTCATTAGTTGGGATGTTACGCTTATTATTTTCCTAAAGCTAAGAGTTAGAAAACAGAGAAGAAGAGAGAAAGAGAAAAATTGAGAGAGAAAGAGAAGAAATTCTCTGTAAATTGACATGGTTTTGAGAATCAAAGAAGGAAGAAAAAGAAGATTCATATCATCTATTCTAGGTTTAAAGAATAATCAAAGGTAATATTCTAACTTTAAACTTTAGTTTGTGTTTTTCAAAGTTTTCTCTGTAAATAATTTTGATGAGAGAATTGTTAAGAAAATGGGTTATATTTGTTATTGATATACATATAATCTGTTATAGGTAATCCACAAGCAATTTTAGAATTAACAAATTCATGAAAATCATGCTAAGGATGAAGAGTATGAGTTTGTTTAATATATGTATTTTAGGTCTGTTTTGAGATTAAAATTGGTTAGGAGTTTACGTTATAATTATACAATTGGTAATGGATTGTGTTAATACGATAAGAAACGAAAAGAACGCAAGTTGAATGAATCAATTAGGTTAAGAAACGAATTCGTAATGAATGAATTCGCTAAACATGTTAAACCATGAAAATAGAATATGATCATGAGTTTTGGGTCAAGATTTAGGTTGGTTAATGTTTTTGTAAATTGTTATAATTCCAGTATGTTCTATTTCTATGAATTACGAATCCATAGAATCAAAAACGAACTAATTTGGATGTGTATAACTCAAGTTGTGAAGATTAGAAGGAGAAAAAGTTCAAAAATCACGAGAATAGTAAACTACATAATCTGGCTCTGCTAACGGGCACAACTGCGCTATACCCTAAGTCTTTTGGGGCACAACTGTGCTATGTCAAAGGCTTAATTGGGTGCAGCTACGCTCTAGGTGTGTCAGGTGTGAATGTTTAGATCTCCTGTAGTAAAACAACCGTAACGTTTTCATACGAACTCCGATTGAGGAGATTTAAGATGATACGGAACAAGGACGAATAGACCTACAACTTTACGTCTTTATGTTTTTCGATTTGAGGTTGGGAACAGGGGTCAAAATGACCATCTGTGGGACTATTATGTTTTCAAAGGCAATCAGAGGGCGTCGGGCATGTACGTATGCAAGTGTAGTGCTTCTGACGATAAAAGATGTTGTTCTAAGTTATAAAAAAAATGAATATTAGTAAATATAATGATGCATAACATTAATAAATGATGTATTAGGGAAGTTGTATAAGAATACTAAGCACACATAAGAGAGACGAATCGGACGTGTGACGAATAAACGTCGAGACGTCGTGACAAGTGTTAAAGAACGTAAAAAGTGTTTTAATTCAAATGAAATGAATATTATAAGATATGAAATGAGATTAATATAAAACCAATAATGATTCCTAGCAAGACTTAAACACTTGAATAAACTTCGGGTGTGACCTAGGAAGAAATATAGTGAGATATAAGTCAAAAGTTAACATAATCAAATTGAACATTGTGTACTGTTAATAGAAAGGGTTATGAGATATAGAGTAAAGTTTACATTACAACTACTATGCATTGCTATATGACTAATAGTTGATATGCCTGATTATATAATTGAATTGTATGAATTTTTGGGATGTTACAGTTGGTATGATAGTTGTAGGTTATAAACCTTAGGTAGGAGTACCTTAGGCTATAACCTTAGAGAAGGAAGGTGAAGATAATGAAAGAATAAACTCAGATAGAGTTTAAGTGATAAGAAATAAATTTTAAATATTTATAAATAAAAGATTAGAATATATATGAGTAGATTCAAGGAAGAATCTTGAAGACATATACAAGACAAGAATTTGGAGTTACCTGACTCCAGTAATAAGATGTTAAGCGTTAATGAATAGACGATGTGTACAAGATGAAGGCGATTAAATTAATAATAATAATAATGAACTCAAATAAAGTTTAATTGATGATCTATTCAGAGAATGCTTATAAAACAAGTTAAGATAATATGTGTGGGTTCAAAGAAGAACCTGAAGGGTTAAAATTGAGTCGAATAATCATAAGACAACATAATTAAAAAGGAAGTAATGAGGATCGTGAAACCAAAACGATCATAATATAAGAAAGGAATCATAAAGAAGATGATTATAGAATAAGATCACGACGTGGTCTAGTTAAGTTGTAAAATGATTGATGATATGTAATGAATGAATAGTTATATCTTGATGTTATAAGAGAATGTACTATGAAATAGTACGAGATAAACTCACAAGGAGTTATAAATGATGAGATACGAAAAAATTTGTATCGAGTAAATAGCAAGTTATGAGCAAGATAGAGTTAGGTGGGATTTCAATTGAGGACTCATGTGATGGCTGAGTTGTACAAATCTTTGTATGGGCGAGGGTTTTGTGCTTGCACTCAGTTTATCACATTGATAATCATTGGAATGTTGGTGTCGCTATCAATGTATTGTGGTGAAAAGGTGATTCTTTTCTCATGTGTATATTTGATAGTTAGAGACTATAAGATTAGTAATATTTTATTAGGATTAGGTGCGAGTTCTTAAAACATATACTTATGGTAAATTGATGACTCATAATCATATGTATATTTTTGAACCCCTAAGCATATGGACAGTCTCTGATTGGTTCTTCGACTATGTATTGTTAGGACAAGTTCCTAAACTCATATTATTGTGGCAAGTTCCTGAACTTCCAAAGTGTGATAAGTTTGCTAAACTGTATTAGGTACAGAAAAGTTATGAAGGAAGGACTAAGAATTCTTGGTATAGTAAGCATTGATAGTGCTAAATATTAGTAGAATGATTAAGTAACGAGGCAGTGGAGTAAGAATTTAAGATGATGGAGGAAAATTGGATATTCCAGATCTTCTAGCTTTGCTAGATTTTCAAAATTTATTGACTTCGTGCTGATGTTTGCACTTCTATTTTCTTAAAAAACATTGGATCAAATGATGGAACCAATGATGGAACCAATGAGTTTTAAAAACAATACAGTTATTCGTATGTCTATGCTAATTGTTTCGGCTAGACAAAAATAATTTTAAAATATCAAAATGTATTTTGTTTTTCGTAGTCATTGAAGCATTACTAAACATAATGTTGATATAACAAATGAAGAAGTCACCAATGGAGTTGAACCCAGTGTTGGATGTGATCATAAGATCGTCAACTCACTATGGTATGATGTAGCATTACAAAGTCATATAATGACTGAATCCTCAACGTACTATCGAAATAGTACGATATCAGGACATCATAAAAAAAAGATTTTTAGTTTTCTTTAACTAAGAAAGATATGCCATATGAATTGGCTAAAACTATTTCAATTGATGTTTGAGTTGTTGTTAGAAGTCTATGCTATTTGATTCAGCTAGACAAATATTGAAAGATGTATATGCAGTTCAAGCGTTTCCTAAGAAGTTATGCCAAACCAAATTGTTTTAGTGCAGATTCAGATGTTCAAAAGCTAAGGTGAACAGCCCTTTTATAGGGGATTACGCGAAAACGTTTAGATGTTTGTGCACAATATATGGTACGAAGGGTTAATCACCCTAAGTATGGGAGTCCCTACAGTCTAATGAATGTTTAGGATTATGTTAAAAAAATACTTATAACCATGGACATAGTGCACAATACATGGTACGAAGGGCTGATTACCCTAAGTACGAGAGTCCCTGCAGTCTAATGATTGTTTAGGTTTAAGTTGAAAGAAATACTTATAACCCTGGACGTAGTTCAAGGTCTTTTGACGCCTCAGCATGATTCGAGAATCTTTTAAATTCTTGAGTTATTCATACTGCTTCCCAATTATTGAGTAATTGAGGAAGATTCTTGTTATTCTGAATGGTGAATGTGGCAGGGAGGATATTCCTTAGAAAAGAGTAATTTGTGGAAACACGGTGTCTGATGGTCAGTAAATTGAGAAAAGCTATAATAGTTCCAAGGAAGAAATAAAAATCTAAATAGAGAATGGATGAAGTTATTTTTAAAAAATTTGATATTCATAGAAGATGAAGATGTGAAGTATGCGATGATAGATCCTTAGAGGAGGAATTTGATCGTAGAACCTAATGAGTGAATAAAGATTAACATGAAATCTATTTTGATAAATGGAACGAATGAATATTAGTAAGTCAAAATTTCAAGGATGAAATACTTAGAAGAAATGGTGAATGTAATATCTCGAGAGTTTGAGAATCTAGTACATGATAATGATCCTTAAAGAAATGTAAGGAATGTGTTAAAAAATATGTAATACTCAAATATAATTGAGTACAAGTAAAGGTTATGAAATAAAACTTACAATAATTTATTGAGAAGAATGGTTGGAGTGGTAATATATAAAATCTATATTAAGGTAATGCGTTGAGGTATTCGATGATAAAATTTTGAAAAGAGATTTGGTGAAAACTGAGTAAGGGAGGTTTCGTTGATTCCAAGGACGGAATCCTTATAAGGGGGGAAGGATGTGACAACCTGAATTTTCATAAGTTATTAAAATAAGAATTTAATAATTAAAATCCTTATTATGATATGTATATATTTTGAATTATGTGTTTTAATGTGAAAAAATTAAATTTTTTTGAGATTTAATAGTTGATTAAACTATTAAAGGAAATAAAAGAAATTAGTCACGATAAGGAATTTGGTGGTAAGGAAAATTAACCCTATAAATATTGGGTAATTTAAATTAACTTAAAACTATATTATGGAATAATATTGTTTGAATATTTAAACCTTACATGGTAGTGGTGTTGTAGTAAAGTGGATAAAAGAGATAATTCACTTAATTAAAATAGTGAGTTAATATATGAGTTTTAATAATTAAACTTGGTATTCTTAATATATATTACATGACATGTTAATTATGAAAAAGGTTTAGTATCTTGAATGATGTTAATAAAATATAAATTGATGGTGAGAAAAGAAAAAAAAAAAAAGCAATATACCTACAAATAATTATTTGTTAGAGATTAATAAATTGAATTAATAATTAAGTGGTGATTAGATGTGTGGATTAAATAAATTGTATTGAGCCAATTTATGTGAGAGAGAAAAGAATGAAATGATTATATTTAATAATTGTATAATTCAATTGAGTTAATTAAAATAATTATAGAATAAATATTAACTATTTTAATGAATATGTTTATTATTTTAAATGGAGGTGTTTATGAATATAATTTCATAATTTATAAGTGTAATAATTATACAAATTATAATTGTATAATTATTCAGTGTAGTTAGCTAAATAATTTAGCAACATAATTAAAGTGTGACATTTAGAGAGAAGAAGATATACCATATAATAAGGCCAAACATGGCCTAGACTCTTTGTGTTTTATAACTGCTAAAACTTTTTTTAAGTGATAACCTAACTTAAAGTTCACGTATTCATCAATTTGGGGGTTACGCTTATTACTTTCCTAAAGCTAAGAGTTATAAAACAGAGAAGAAGAGAGAAAGATAAAAATTGAGAGAGAAGGAGAAGAAGTTCTCTGTAAATTGACAAGGTTTTGAGAATCAAAGAAGGAAGAAGAAGAAGATTAATATCATCTATTCTAGGTTTAAAGAATAATCAAAGGAAATATTCTAGCTTTAAACTTTAGTTAGTGTTTTTCAAAGTTTTCTCTGTAATTATTTTGATGAGGGAATTGTTAAGAAAATGGGTTATATTTGTTATTGATATACATATAATCTATTATAGATAATCTACAAGCGATTTTAGAATTAACAAATTCATAAAAATCATGTTAAGGATGAAGAGTATGAGTTTTGTTTAATATATATATTTTAGGTCTGTTTTGAGACTAAAATTGGTTAGGAGTTTTTGCTATAATTATAAAATTGGTGATGGATTGTGTTTATGCGATAAGAAACGAAAATAACGCAATTTGAATGAATCAATTTGGTTAAGAAACGAATTCGTAGTGAATGAATTCGCTAAACATGTTAAAACATGCAAATAAAATATGAACATGAGTTTTGGGTCAAGATTTAGGTTGGTTAATGTTTCTGTAAATTGTTATAATTCTAGTATGTTGTACTTTTATGAATTACAATCCATAAAATCGAAAACGAACTAATTTGGATGTGTATAACTCAAGTTATGAAGATTAGAAGGAGAAAAGGTTCAAAAATCGTAAGAACAGTAAACTACAGAATCTGGCTTTGCTAACGGGAGCAGCTGCGATGTGCCCTAGGTCTTTTTGGGCACAGCTGCCCTCTTGGGCGTAGCTGTGCTATATCCAACGCTTAATTGGGCGCAACTGCGCCCTATTGTGTTTTCAGAGGCAATCGGAGGGCGTCAGGCATGCACGTATGCAAGTGTAGTGCTTTTGAAAATAAAAAATATTGTTCTAAGTTATAAAATATGAATATTAGTAAATATAATTATGCATAACATTAATAAATGATGTATTAGGTAAGTTGTATAAGCATACTAAGCACACACAAGAGAGACGAATCGGGCTTGTGACGAATGAACGTCGAAACGCTGTGACAAGTGTTAATGAACGTAAAAAGTGTTTTAATTCAAATAAAATGAATATTATAAGATATGAAATTAGATTAATATAAAACTAATAATAATTCCTAGCAAGACTTAAACACTTGAATGAACTTCGAGTGTGACCTAAGAAGATATATAGTGAGATATATGTCAAAAGTTAACACAATCAAATTGAACATTGTGTACTGATAATAGAAAGGGTTATGAGATATAGAGTAAAGTTTACATTATAACTACTATACATTTCTATGTGACTAATACTTGACATGTATGATTATATAATTGAATTGTATGAATTTTAGGGATGTTACATCTTGATTACCAATCGAACAAGGGATGGTAAAGTTGCCCGAATCTTTCAACTTAGGAGGGAGCTTTTTCTGAAGAACTGAACAACATTCCTCTGTTAGCGCCACCATTTTGAATTCACCTAACTTATGTTTTCTGGATAATATTTATTACATGAATTTAATGTTGCTCGGCATCTGGTCTAATGCTTCGGCGAACGGAATGTTAATGTGCATGTTTTTGAAGATATCCATGAATTTTGTGGACTGGTTCTTCAGCTTTTGACTTTGTGATCGTTGAGGAAAAGGCACTAGAGGTACCAATAAATTTTGATTATTTCCTTTTTCGAGCATACATCCTGAGCTTCATCTGATGTCTTTTCCTCCGCTTTACTCTCAGATTCTTTCTCTCTAAACTCATTTAGCTCCTTCCCATTCCGAAGTGTGATAGCATTACACTGTTCTTTACCCCCGTTTCTCGAATTGGATTATGTGTTTCTTGGTAGAGCTCCTTGAGGTCTGTTATTCAATACACTAGCCATTCCCATTTGGATTTCTAGGTTTCGAATTGTTGTTGCTTAACTTTTCATAGCAACGTCGTTACTTGCTATGTACTTCATTATCAACTCTTCAAAACCTGATTTCTTTTTAGGTTGCTGAACCGACTGTGGCTGCTAATTCTGAAATTCGGGTGGGTATGCTGGTGGTCGAGCCTCTATTTATTTTGATTATTACTCCACAAGAAGTTAGGATTGTTCCTCAACCCCGGATTGTAAATGTTATGGTAAGGATTTAGTGGACGGTTGTAACTACCCATAAATCAGACTACCTTTGGATTAATTACACACTAATCTGATGAGTGATTTCCCGCATATAGCTCATATACTACCTCCACTTTGTGAACATTTTAAGCTACTATCGCATCCATTTTCTTAGACAGTGCTGGAATTTGAGCTGGAAGAGTTGTGACTACATCTACCTCCAAAATTCCAACTACCTTAGGCTATGACATTCGTGATGTAGGCCACTGGTAATTATTAGCAGCCATAGTCTCTAACAAATCAAAGGCCTCATCAAAGTTCTTAGCCATAATTGTTCCTCCTGCCGCTACGTCTATACTCGTCTAAATGTTACTACATAACCCATTGTAGAAAGTCTGAACTTGTAGCCACTTGGGTAGTTCATGATGCAGTCATCTTCACAATAGGTCCTTAAATCTCTCTTAAGCCTCATACAGTGGACTCCTCATGTTATTTCTCAAATGTAGCAATGTCGTTCCTCATCTTTGTAGTCTTAGCTGGTGGAAAGAACTTTGCTAGGAATTTATGTGCTAAGTCATCCTAGGTTGTAATGGATCCAGGTGGGAGTGCATTCAACCAACTTTTAGCCTTATCCCTTAATGTAAATAGAAACAACCTTAGCCGCACATCAATATATACCCCCATTGTGATGCTTGACTTTATCTGACCCACTTTGGGCATGACAAAGTCCCTCAATGGTGTTTGTCCCTCATCAACCATCTTAACCGGTGTCTCTAGTATCTCTCGAGTTTTCTTAATCCACTTACTCAACCGCTAAAACCTTTTGTCAATGTCGTCCTCATACAATTCGGGCTTCTTCGATCGAGTTTGCATGCACTAATCTAGAGAACCTGAAATAAGAAGTAAAAAAGGTGATAAAATACAAATGTTTAACTAAAATCAATTTAATTAAATTGATATTGACAACTATAAACACAATTAATTTATCCGGTAACGGCGCCAAAAACTTGTTGGTTGATTTCACAATCAATGAATACGCGCAAGTGTATGTGGTCAACAAGTAATAAAGAGTAAGTCAATTATCGTTCCCACATAGAAAATAATTACAATTTATACTAACAAGTATTGTGACAACCCAGATTTTTAGAAATTATTAAAATAAGAATTTAATAAATAAAATTTTAATTATGAGATGTGTCGAATTCGAATAAGAATATATATATATATATATATATATATATATATATATATATATATATATGTGTGTGTGTGTGTGTGTGTGTGTGTGTGTGTGTGCGCGCGCGCGCGCGCGCGCGCGCGCGCATGCGCGCGCGTGTGTTATATTTTGAAATATGTGATTTGGTGTGAAGAGAATTAAATATTTATATATAAAAGAGAGTTTTATATATATTCATGTGTTGGGGAAATGAGGTTTAATACTTAATTTAACTACTAAAGAATTAAACGAATTTTTTTTGAAAAGGAATATGGTGGTGAAGGAAATTACTGAATAATATTGGTTTATTTAAATTAAATTGATAGTTATATTATGAAATAATATAATTTGAATATTAAAACCTTGGAGGGCAAAGGTGTTATTGTGATGTAAATGAAAGGATTTATTCACTTAATAAAAATAGTGAATTAACATAAATATAATTGTTTTAATAAAATAAGAAGGTAATATATTATATAAAAATGTAATACGGTTATGTAATGGCTTAATATATTATATTATGCCAAGCATCTATTAATTTGTCTATGAGATAAGGAAAACCAATATGTCTATGAATAAATATTGGTGTCAAGGTTAAAAAGTGGAGTTAACATTTAAGATGTGACTAAATGTATAGATTGAATAAATTGTCTTGAAATAATTTAGAGAATGAAGGAAATTTAACAATTATATATTATAATTGTATAATCTGTTAAGATAATTAGTGGACTAAATGCTAATTATTCTAAGGGAAATGTTTATTTAAAATAGAGGTGTTATGAGTATAATTTCATAATGTATATTGTAATAATTATACATATTATAATTGTATAATTATTCAATGTATCTAGCTAAATAATTTAATAATAAGAGTTAAAGTGTACTGTCTTATATAGTAAGGGAATAATAAAAGAAAAATAATAAAATAAACTAAAGGAGTTTATTTGAGCTAAAACAAACAGGGCTTAGACCCTTTGTTTTTCCAAAACTGTTGAGACCCTTATTCTTTAGTAACTGTTATTAAGCCAAATGAAGTTACGTTTAGTTTATTTGGTAATAGAGAGCACAGAGCTTGAAAGAGAGAAATTAGAGAGAGAGAGAGAGAGAGAGAGAGAGAGAGTTTTCTATGGATGTGGATGAAGCTTTGGAGGATCAAGGAAAAAGAATAAGAAGATTGATCAAGTCTTATACATCATTTAGAAAAACTAAAGAAGATTCATGAGGTAAGAAGAGGATTTCTAAAACTTCTAGTTCCTATTTCTTGAAATTCTTCACTATTAGAATTATTTTGGTTATAAGAATTGATGAAAGGTTTAATTAAGTGTTGTTGGATGTTCAGCGACATCCACAAGTGGAATTAAACCAAATCAAAGTAGACTTCTGCCAAAAAGAGGAAGAAATGGTCATGTGGTTATTGTATATATTATGGTCTATTTTAGAGGCTAAATTGATCATGCTCTCATATGTAAATTTTGAAATTGATGGTTGATTGTTGTTCTCCTTTGAGAAACGAAAACAACACAATTTAAATGAATTAAAATGGAGTTGAATCGAATTCATGGTAAAGGATTTCATAAAACATATTAAAACATGAAAACATAGTTTGAAAATTGAAATTGAGTTTTTATAATTGGTTGTTTAAGTTTCTGAGATGTTAAATTACTTTGTAGATGTTAAGCTCTAAGTTTAGTGAGTTTATGGAATCAAAAATTAATCAATTTGGAGTGTAGATGAAAAAGGATATGGTTTTTGGATGGGAAGTAGAGCGTTCATCACGTTCTGCAAAAACTGAGTCTGCGTTGAAGCGCGACCACGCTGTAACCCAAGACAAATTGGGCGCTGCCGCGCATGTATCGAAGGCAATTTGGGCACGGTCACAACGGTTGCTAAACAGACCCAAAAATAAGTTTTAAATGCATGGTTCATGAAAAGGTTGTAAAGTTGGTTTAATATACATATCCAACTATTTAAACATGGAAGGAGTCACGATAATCAGTCTTAATGATATAAGATAATGTCATGTGATGGTTAAGGAATCGTGAATTGTAGAAGGGATTAATAGAGAATATTGATTTGTGTCTAATCGAGGTAATGATGTGATTCGAAATGTGACTAAACGAAAGGTCTTAAAGACTTAACTAATTGTTACCTAAACACTTTGCAAAAAGGATTTGAGAAGCATGTTATGAGGATTCTTAAGTTGAATAAACCTAGTGTGATGTGAAGGTAAACTTTAAATACTTAAGCAAATGTTAAGTGTTGATTAAAAGAGAAGTATAAGAGAAGTGAGATGAAGGTTGATTTAATGACTTAACTAAATGTTAAGTTTCAAACAAAGAAGAGTTAAAACCTGAAGATAGGTTATAAGTTTTCAAAGAAATGAAAGTTGTAAAAGGATTAGGACTAAGAGTTAATGTTGTTTCATTATATGTGTAACTGATAACTGTTGTACTGAAATTGATAACTTGAACTTGATAACTGTTTTACTGAAACTGTAACGCTATGTTTATGTCTAATTGCATATGATGTGTATATGAATTACAAAAGTCAATCTGTGGCTATGTAATTAAGTTAAAAAAGTTAGTCTCTATGCTTGTTATGTGAGATGAGATGCATTATGTATGACATATTAAAATCTTTATGATGTATAAACTGAGCATGATATTACGTGTTATGTGTTTCATGAAAACTCTTAGATTTGCTGAGCCATCAAGCTCACGCTTGAAAAATAACAATTTTTGTAGGTTAAAAATTCAAGGTAATGTTACGTGCTATTTGAATGATAAGAATTTGAAGTAAAGCGAGAAGACAATTTACCTTGGTTAAAAGTATTGTTCGAACCATGTTTAAGGTTCTAATACTTTATAGTAGTTTATGATATTTAATTCATGTTAAGTTGCAAAGTTGTATTATCTGAATAAAGGACATCGAATTGAGATGTAAGGTTTTATACAATAACTCTAATGAAGTGAATCATGAAAATAAGTATGATTCTAGGATATGTAATGATAAAGGTTCATGATTCAGGGAAAAATAAAGAAAGAAGACATAAAAGTTTAAATTATTCTACATTTTTATTGATTGTATCATTGAATAATGATGTAAAATAAGAAGTTAAATGTATTGTTAACGACCGCAATCGAGAGTTGAACTATCCAAATTTTGTGGTCGTTACAAGTACCAGCTTTATATTATTTCGATTTTATTAAACAAATGATCAAATGGTGAAATTTTATGAAACCAATTAATTAACCTAAAACCAACTACCATGAGTTTAAAATCAAATTATGGAGATTTAAGATCACAATTTCACTTATTGCTTCACTTATATATAATATACTTCTCATTAATTATGCTCACTATTCTAGATTGTTAATCAAGAACTCATCAGTATTTATAACCATCTTGTAATGCATTAAAAATATATCAATCCAAATCCATAATTGAAAGAAATGTATTGAACACCCTAATTAACTAATTCACTATATTCTTATATGAATTACAATTCCCTATCGAATTACATGTGGTGTGTAGGCATATCTCTATCCTAAACACAAATTATGAATTACATCACCATGCAGAAAACACAATCACATGTTATTATGATTAGATCTAAACCTATAATTCCTTTCTCAAGTTCATACAGGTTATTGCGGTAATAACCTGTATGAACTACATAATTCTATGAATAGATCATAGTAATTAATAAGGAAGCATATCAATATAAACTACAAATAAGATCAAATGCAATTTTAAAATAAGAATTACTTCATTATCATAAAATCAAAACTCATAACCCACAATTGTGTAAACATTAAGATATAAGAATAAAAGTAAAGGATACAAGAATAAAAATATGTATTCAGCACTCTTGACTCTCTCTAATGTCGCCTGCCTTGAATCCTTCACGTTCCCAAAGTTGCTTTAATCTCTAATATAATTTAGAACTAGGGTTATGACACCTCCAAATCTGGGTACTTCATTCCAACAAAATTTGGTGCTCACTATCCAAAACAATCACATCCTACTACCTGTAATCTAGGATAAAGACATAAATTAAATAACTTAAACAATAATCCTCCTTATTAAAGGGTTACATCATCTTAAAACAAATCCCAGGTAATCTAACTTTAAATTATTACATAAGTTTGTGGAAAACATAATATAAATAAATAAGTCTCATAACACATGGATTATGTTAAATAAAACTAAACAAGTCTTCATCATTTGGACATGTTGCCCTTGCCCTTGCCCTTGCTAGAAGACGGCTCGTCAACTTTCTCAACTTTAGCTGCAGTGTTATATGCAAGAGTGAGAAAACAAATGCTTACAAATATAGCGATGACAATAATAACATCATAGAATAAACAATGAATATTGAATAATGAAGAACTCAACCTTTGAATCAAGACTAGAAGGTTAGGTCGAATTATATATATCTGAGGGTCTCTTGACCACGAACTATGTCCCAGGTTATTAAGTATTTCTACTTCAACCTTTAACAATCGTTAGACTATATGGACCTTTCTTCTCGTACTTAGGGGCATCAGCACTTCGTACCATGTATTGTGCACAAACATCTTAGCGCTAACGCATAAATAATCCCCTGTAGTAAGGTTGTTCATCTTAGTTTGACTTAGAATTTCCGCACTAAAGAAAGTTTAGTTTGGATTAGCTTTAACAATGATTCTAGGATTTTAGAATACTCATCAACAATGGACTAGTCAAATCAATAAAGGTTCACTAGGCATTCAAGGTTTGATACAATAAAATGTTATTGAACTTCAATGTTTGAATCAAAGATTGACTCACAATAATATAAAACTGAATAAAGCATTGTATATTCAATGTACTATTTTCAAAATACTTAGAAGGCTTTGTATGAATTAATGATCAATTTAAGCTTTGCATTAACAAGAGACAATTTATAAGAACTTGAAAAGTTATAAACACAGCATTAAGAAGCTCAAGATTAGAAAACTTGCTCAAAGAAAAGTAGGGTTTAGAAGCTTGCGTAACAATAAACAAGATAGGAACAAAAAACTTGCTCTTATGTAAAGAGATAAGGTTTAGTAACTTGCCTCGTGCGTAAGTTACACAATTATAACACATGTTCACTAAATACCCTATATCTACCATTAGAATCACAATATCAATTAGTTAAACTAACATTAACTGTAGCGCCTCCGGACCGCCGCGGATCCGGTTCGATCATTCTATATAACTGTAACTGTTTACGGAAGATATAAACATAGATTGTTTATACAGTACACTTTACACACTATTCCCAAAAATCGAATAACCTTAACTTATACACAATTCATAAACTATCTGACATATAACACATTATCAAACTATACCATTACAATCTAGCTGCACATTCTATCCCAAGCTGAACTTGGCATTATTCTTTTTCCTGTATCTGAAGAATTCGTCTTATCTGCAATATTTATCATGATATAGCAAGGGTGAGCATGAAAGTTGCCCATCAAGTTTTAAAACAATTTAAAGATATATCATGATTAAAAGAGTCTGAATAATAAGCTGGCTATCCTTCACAATGTATTTGTGAATTAGCATGAACAAAATTTTGACTGAACAAGTATTGAACAGGAACAATAATATATCTGGACAAACTGGTAATGAAGGTGATCAGCCTTTCATACTTGACTTATACATGCAAGATGTACAGAGTACAATTCAACATGGCAATCAGAGATGATTAACCATAAGTATAACCGAATGAACAACTCTTAGTAGAGTTAAGTAAAAGGAAACTTGCCTGAACCATTGATTACCGTAACGCAATATAATAAGCTTCGTCTAGGACCTAATATTAATAATATAGATCTCCAATATTAGAATAATATCATCACATTATAAAATAACCTAAACACATTACCATATAATCCAATCAGTCTATTATACACATAAGACATAGCATCAAGTCAAACTATTACAGTCCGAGTTGAAACCAACACAATTCTATCATCCCGACGGTCTAGTCGGATGATTGACGAGTTTAAGTTTAATTAAACTTTACTTAAACACATATACATATATTTCATACACAAAAAATATTTTTCCATAATTTTCCAACTTCTTTTAATATTTTTCAAAAATCGTTTTTAGTTAATTCCTTAAGAAATTAGCTACCTCGTGCCTAACTCCAAAAATTCTCATATCTTGGCACAATTTTATTCATGTTAGCGTGACACTCTAGTTTAAATTTCGTGGCCATCGGAGTTGTAGAACTCCGGTTATAGCCATTTTTGTCGGAAAATCACAAAAATTGAAATGGTCATAACTTGGTCATTTTAAGTAGGAATGAGCTCATTTTTGGACACGAGGTACTTAATATCATATATTTTCATTTCTCAAAAGGCCGAAATTTTTCTGGCAAATTAAGTGGCCGAAACAGCCCTTACAATTTCTTTCGCAGCTTATTTTCGTCATTTTGCAGCTTTGGAGTCCTTTGCTAAAACTAGTCCATACGGAAATCTACGAGTCTAATTTGGGCCCACTTGGTATCGTTAGAACCATGACTTCCCGAGCTACGTTTTAGGCTCAAGAAACAGTTCATTTGGCCCAGTATAGCACCCTGAAAACAGGCCACTACCGACTGACCATTACATGCCTTGTAAACATTTTCAGTTTTGGAACCTTTTATAGAAACACTTGTATTACGAGATCCACAACTCCGATTGAGGCCCGATCGGACTCGTTGGATCCGTATCTTCTTGAACTAAAATTTTCATTTATCAAAGACCAAATTCCAATCTGTCTAGGTGGCGGAAATCAGGCCCAAAGTGACTGGTCAGCAAGGTTTTCGTTAACAGTTTTCATCTTTTTCCCAGATTTACCTTCTTTCGCTAAAACAGTCATAACGTTTTCGTTTTAAAACATTTTTAGGCGATTCTTGAGCCCACGCGAAGCTAACTTCTGGGACTACAACTCTTCCCTACTGATGTTTTTCCAGATTCCGAACATATCAACCCAGAAATTCCGTTCAAGTGGACTGCACCGCACTTGTTGGACAGTTTTGACACTACTACTTTGAAATGTCATAACTCTCTCCTCCGATGTCAGATTTAGTCCGTTTCGGAGTCTATGGAAAGCTTATTCAGTGTACTACAACATATAAAAAACCTAGAATTTTCTAAATAATCTAGCTAACCCCGAATTTTCATTTTTGGATCAGCAGTCCACTAGTTTTTCGAACTTCTCGTTTTGGCATCCAAAACTCGCATCGACTCGTTCCAACACAACTTTCTTTACAAATAAGTCTTATTTAACATAATTAGACTCGTCTAAGGTCTCAGCTCCATATCTTTAATTACAATCATTAGAACTCATTTACAAAATCAATTCCAAGCCAAAATAAACATAGTAAACTAACTAGTTTATTAACAAAACTAACTAAACTTCAAAAATTCAAACTTTAACTAACAACTAAATACAATATTTAAAATAATAACATTACCAAAAATTAAATATGAAACATACCTGAAAATACGAATTCGACAAACTGAATACGTACTCGACCAAGATTTAACTAAGGAGATCTTTATAAAAAGTCCTCCCACAACAAAGCATTTCTCAAAATTGGATGCCTTACTGTTGGTGAATGAAACAAAGGCCAAGCCCTTCTATTTATAGGTTTAGAAAAGGGTGAAGTTCTCAATTTAGTCGATATGGGACTTGGTTTATACTATTTTTTCATATTTTTAACATGCTAAGTGTATTAATTCATTACGAATTCGTTTCTTAACCAATTCGATCCGTTCAAGTTGCGTTGTTTTCATTTTATAGCGGAGAACAACAATCATCCATCAATTTAAAGTTTCAATCACGAATTCATCATCAATTTTAGTCTCAAAATACACCAAAATACACATTACCATCAAAACCCAAATTCCTCATCTTTAGCATAAATACATGAATTTGAATTCTTAAAAAATCGTTTTTAGATGACCATTATGAAATTATAAAATCTAATAACATATATAGCATCATAACCCACAAATTCATTAACCAAAACTCTAATTTTTTAAAAAAAAAACTCAAGAACACATAACACACATGAATTTAGGAGGTCTGGCATATGACTGTCAGACCACATTTTTCTACTTTTCCAGATTTTTGAAAACATTAAATTCTTGCATCTAGATGTTATAGATCATTGATTTAACAACCTAGATCACTTATAGACACCCTATTACACAACTTTAACCAATCAATTGCAACATCTAATATCAAATCGTAGGATTTCAAAATTTTACGGTTCTTACCTTTTTGAACTTGATTTTTGATTTCTGACTTCTTGATCTGTTTTAGGCTTGCTATGAACTGATCTTAGCTTCTCTCCTCACCCTCTCACACTTCCATTTCCCGAATACTAGAGAGAGGATGGCTTGGGAGAAAATGAAATGGTAAGTAATTTTTTTTTCTCTTTCTTTAATCTTATAAAATGTAACAATGAAATGATTTGGATGATGCTAGTGGGGCTGATATGTTGGAGATATGTCACATGGACTAGAATTATTGCCCAACTCAATTATTTTGCTAGATTCCTCCAACAATGCTCAAATAATATAAAAGGGTAAAATGGTAATTTCCCTTTATTTCTAGAATTTCCATTTAATTTAATGGCAATTTGGACAATTAGCCAAACCCTTAAGGTTTAGGGTTTGGTTTAGGATTTAAGGTTTAGGGTTTAAGCCAATTTAGTACTTAGGGTTTGAAACCCTTAGGGTTTACACAATTAATTTTCTAAAATTTCCAATTTAAATTTTAAAAATATGAAATTAATATTTCTAAATTATAATTAAAATTTTTTAATTATATTAAAATTTCTTAATCATACTTTAATTAGGATTCATAATTCCCAATTAAATATCGCTAATTTAGCAATTAAGCCAAAATCGCGGATTAGGGTTTTCAATCCACTAATTAGGGTTTTTAATACCGAAATTAGGATTTTATAAATTTGAAATTAGGATTTTACTAATTAACTAAACTTTACCCTAATTAAAATTATGAATATTTACACTTACGCCATTAAGCTCCCGATTTAGGGTTTTATGCACCGAATTAGGGTTTCGGATTCCCAGAACTAAAATTAGGGTTTCTTGTCAAACGTTAGGGTTTTCTAACCGAACGTTGACGTTCTTAATATACGATTAGGGTTTGACTTTGATAAAATTTATCTGGTTAACCCTTGACCCTTAACCACATTCTGTACACATAATCACTGACTATACTCACGTATAGACTTAATCCTGAATAATTCTCCAAAAGAAATTTTAAATTCTCAAAATTTCATCCTGAAAATATCAAACACATACATTTATTTTCTGTCTAGGTTGTAATTTTGAACCTTAAATCAATTAATAAAAATTTTAAAATTATTCCAAATTTTCGGGTTGTCACATTCACCCCTTCTTCTAAAAATTTCGTCCCCGAAATTTACCTTACATCTTACACCATATATCATGCACCGTACACCATTCACACATCATTACATACTACCCAATACACCACTCACAAGAGTAATATTTTAAAATTGTGCTGAGAAATTACATAAATTATTTGTCTGTCATTTTCGTAAAGGTTATAGGAAATTCATCCACAAACCGTCATAACTTACGGACATAGTGGGTATTTAATCCAATATGTCCTGTACTGGCCATGTACTTCTGGTCGGAACAATTTGTTCCTCATATCCGCCTTGGGCGCATAAACTTTCTTTCCTCAGTCTTATTATAGGATTCCGTACCAAAATAATTTGGTTCGGAAAATTTCTTTCAATGAACACTTGAGTTTTCATTAACATTAGTCTAGCTGAATCGAATAGCATAGACTCATATCAATAATTCAATTCGATCGAATTATTTAAGTATAGCCAAACCCCGTTGGTAAATTAAAATTTTAAAGAAAATATTTTCGAGAATGACGTCATGATGCCGTACTGTATTACCAGTCCGTTGAGAATTTCGTCATTTTGTGACTTTGTCATACTACATCATACTCTAGTGGGTTGACGATCTTTAGATCACATCCGACACTAAGTAATTCTGCATTGATAACTCCATCATTTTTATCATCTCTGCACCAGGTTACATGGTACATAAGTGATAAATAAAATAAATTTTTGATATTTTAAATCATTTGCGTCTAGCCGAAATAAGTAGCATAGACTGTACTTTAAACCGTTTCAAAAATGATTACGAGTCTGCGTATATATTTATATATTTTTCAAAAGCACATAGTGCGTATTTAGCTTGATGTCAAAATTTCGAAGTCTAGCATAGCTAGGAGTTTTAGGAAAACTTATGTCTCCACTAATAATCGTTTGCTTAACAGTCTCTATTCCTATTATCCTCAATACTCTATTTGCACACATCTATACCCAGTTCGTCAAACTACACTTATGAGTCCAAAATTGACACAATCACATGAGTTTACGAACTTGTCCTAGTCAGACCTTTGGCGTCCATTCGCTGAGGGGTTCATAAACATTTCATATAACTGTAAATCAAGAATGTCACATAAGTATAAATTTTAAGAACTCGTACTTAACCTTGTATCCTCTATCTATGACCTATCCATTTGTTATACACACGAGAAAGGAATCACCTTCTTAACATGCATATAGCTAATAGCGCGACGCAGACATTTCAATGATTATCAATAACAGAAACTAAGTGGTTTTGACACCAAGTACAATTCAGCTCCCATACGAAGAATCATACAACTCAGTTGCTGTCATGAGTCCTCAATTGAAATCCCCACCTAATCTTAACCCCTTTTTCCATACGAATTTATTCAATCCGTATTTATAATTCTTCCCTGAATCTGTACCATTCGCACAGCAATCTTGCTTTAAACTTTCCAATCATCAGATTGATTCTTTCTGACTGTCATAACCTTATCGGATCACGGAGTGATCTCATCGTATATATTACGATTCAATTCTATATTTTGATCGTTTTGTTTTACGATCTTCTATCTCTGCACTTTCAGTCTTTTAGACTCAATCTATTCATCACTGTTGTTCAACTTTACTATCAGAGTTAGGG
Organism: Panax notoginseng; assembly: GCA_016801055.1. Classification (NCBI taxonomy): domain Eukaryota; kingdom Viridiplantae; phylum Streptophyta; class Magnoliopsida; order Apiales; family Araliaceae; genus Panax; species Panax notoginseng. Next base: position 105,994,054 of record CM029014.1, read on the forward strand.
AACTCTGTAACTTTACAACTTACCGAGATTCATCTTTGAATCTTACAGACCAACTAACTCTATGTGAGTTAGATCTTATCCTGATCACTGCGGTTATTGGTCTCAGGTATTCCTACCTAAGCTTTATAACCAACAGCTCTGATACCAACTGTAGCGCCTCCGGACCGCCGCGGATCCGGTTCGATCATTCTATATAACTGTAACTGTTTGCGGAAGATATAAACATAGATTGTTTATACAGTACACTTTACACACTATTCCCAAAAATCGAATAACCTTAACTTATACACAATTCATAAACTATCTGACATATAACACATTATCAAACTATACCATTACAATCTAGCTGCACATTCTATCCCAAGCTGAACTTGGCATTATTTTTTTTCCTGTATCTAAAGCATTCGCCTTATCTGCAATATTTATCATGATATAGCAAGGGTGAGCATGAAAGTTGCCCAGCAAGTTTTAAAACAATTTAAAGATATATCATGATTAAAAGAGTCTGAATAATAAGCTGGCTATCCTTCACAATGTATTTGTGAATTAGCATGAACAAAATTTTGACTGAACAAGTATTGAACAGGAACAATAATATATCTGGACAAACTGGTAATGAAGGTGATCAGCCTTTCATACTTGACTTATACATGCAAGATGTACAGAGTACAATTCAACATGGCAATCAGAGATGATTAACCATAAATATAACCGAATGAACAACTCTTAGCAGAGTTAAGTAAAAGGAAACTTGCCTGAACCATTGATTACCGTAACGCAATATAATAAGCTTCGTCTAGGACCTAATATTAATAATATAGATCTCCAATATTAGAATAATATCATCACAGTATAAAATAACCTAAACACATTACCATATAATCCAATCAGTCTATTATACACATAAGACATAGCATCAAGTCAAACTATTGCAGTCCGAGTTGAAACCAGCACAATTCTATCATCCCGACGGTCTAGTTGGATGATTGATGAGTTTAAGTTTAATTAAACTTTACTTAAACACATATACATATATTTCATACACAAAAAATATTTTTCCATAATTTTTCAACTTCTTTTAATATTTTTCAAAAATCGTTTTTAGTTAATTCTTTAAGAAATTAGCTACCTCGTGCCTAACTCCAAAAATTCTCATATCTTGGCACAATTTTATACATGTTAGCGTGACACTCTAGTTTAAATTTCGTGGCCATCGGAGTTGTAGAACTCCGATTATAGCCATTTTTGTCGGAAAATCACAAAAATTGAAATGGTCATAACTTGGTCATTTTAAGTCGGAATGAGCTCATTTTTGGACACGAGGTACTTAATACCATATATTTTCATGTCCCAAAAGGCCGGAATTTTTCTGGCAAATTAAGTGGCCGAAACAGCCCTTACAATTTCATTCGCAGCTTGTTTTCGTCATTTTGCAGCTTTGGAGTCCTTTGCTAAAACTAGTCCATACGGAAATCTACGAGTCTAATTTGGGCCCACTTGGTATCGTTAGAACCATGACTTCCCGAGCTACGTTTTAGGCTCAAGAAACAGTTCATTTGGCCCAGTATAGCACCCTGAAAACAGGCCACTACCGACTGACCATTACATGCCTTGTAAACATTTTCAGTTTTGGAACCTTTTATAGAAACACTTGTATTACGAGATCCACAACTCCGATTGAGGCCCGATCGGACTCGTTGGATCCGTATCTTTTTGAACTACAATTTTCATTTATCAAACACCAAATTCCAATCTGTCTAGGTGGCGGAAATCAGGCCCAAAGTGACTGGTCAGCGAGGTTTTCGTTAACAGTTTTCATCTTTTTCCCAGATTTACCTTCTTTCGCTAAAACAGTCATAACGTTTTCGTTTTAAAACATTTTTAGGCGATTCTTGAGCCCACGCGAAGCTAACTTCTGGGACTACAACTCTTCCCTACTGATGTTTTTCCAGATTCCGAACATATCAACCCAGAAATTCCGTTCAAGTGGACTGCACCGCACTTGTTGGACAGTTTTGACACTACTACTTTGAAATGTCATAACTCTCTCCTCCGATGTCGGATTTAGTCCGTTTCGGAGTCTATGGAAAGCTTATTCAGTGTACTACAACATATAAAAAACCCAGAATTTTCTAAATAATCGAGCTAACCCCGAATTTTCATTTTTGGATCAGCAGTCTACTAGTTTTTCGAACTTCTCGTTTTGGCATCCAAAACTCGCCTCGACTCGTTCCAACACAACTTTCTTTACAAATAAGTCTTATTTAACATAATTAGACTCGTCTAAGGTCTCAGCTCCATATCTCTAATTACAATCATTAGAACTCATTTACATAATCAATTCCAAGCCAAAATAAACATAGTAAACTAACTAGTTTATTAACAAAACTAACTAAACTTCAAAAATTCAAACTTTAACTAACAACTAAACACAATATTTAAAATAATAACATTACCAAAAATTAAATATGAAACATACCTGAAAATACGAATTCGACAAACTGAATACGTACTCGACCAAGATTTAACTAAGGAGATCTTTATAAAAAGTCCTCCCACAACAAAGCATTTCTCAAAATTGGATGCCTTACTGTTGGTGAATGAAACAAAGGCCAAGCCCTTCTATTTATAGGTTTAGAAAAGGGTGAAGTTCTCAATTTAGTCGGTATGGGACTTGGTTTATACTATTTTTTCATATTTTTAACATGCTAAGTGTATTAATTCATTACGAATTCGTTTCTTAACCAATTCGATCCGTTCAAGTTGCGTTGTTTTCATTTTATAGCGGAGAACAACAATCATCCATCAATTTAAAGTTTCAATCACGAATTCATCATCAATTTTAGTCTCAAAATATACCAAAATACACATTACCATCAAAACCCAAATTCCTCATCTTTAGCATAAATACATGAATTTGAATTCTTAAAAAATCGTTTTTAGATGACCATTATGAAATTATAAAATCTAATAACATATATAGTATCATAACCCACAAATTCATTAACCAAAACTCCAATTTTTTAAAAAAAACTCAAGAACACATAACACACGAATTTAGGAGGTCTGACATATGGCTGTCAGACCACATTTTTCTACTTTTCCAGATTTTTGAAAACATTAAATTCTTGCATCTAGATGTTATAGATCATTGATCTAACAACCTAGATCACTTATAGACACCCTATTACACAACTTTAACCAATCAATTGCAACATCTAACATCAAATCGTAGGATTTCAAAATTTTAGGGTTCTTACCTTTTTGAACTTGATTTTTGATTTCTGACTTCTTGATCTGTTTTAGGCTTGCTATGAACTGATCTTAGCTTCTCTCCTCACCCTCTCACACTTCCATTTCCCGAATACTAGAGAGAGGATGGCTTGGGAGAAAATGAAATGGTAAGTAATTTTTTTTTTCTCTTTCTTTAATCTTATAAAATGTAACAATGAAATGATTTGGATGATGCTAGTGGGGCTGATATGTTGGAGATATGTCACATGGACTAGAATTATTGCCCAACTCAATTATTTTGCTAGATTCCTCCAACAATGCTCAAATAATATAAAAGGGTAAAATGGTAATTTCCCTTTATTTCTAGAATTTCCATTTAATTTAATGGCAATTTGGACAATTAGCCAAACCCTTAAGGTTTAGGGTTTGGTTTAGGGTTTAGGGTTTAGGGTTTAAGCCAATTTAGTACTTAGGGTTTGAAACCCTTAGGGTTTACACATTTAATTTTCTAAAATTTCCAATTTAAATTTTAAAAATATGAAATTAATATTTCTAAATTATAATTAGAATTTTTTAATTATATTAAAATTTCTTAATCATACTTTAATTAGGATTAATAATTCCCAATTAAATATCGCTAGTTTAGCAATTAAGCCAAAATCGCGGATTAGGGTTTTCAATCCACTAATTAGGGTTTTTAATACCGAAATTAGGATTTTATAAATTTGAAATTAGGGTTTTACTAATGAACTAAACTTTACCCTAATTAAAATTATAAATATTTACACTTACGCCATTAAGCTCCCGATTTAGGGTTTCATGCACCGAATTAGGGTTTCGGATTCCCAGAACCGAAATTAGGGTTTCTTGTCAAACGCTAGGGTTTTCTAACCGAACGTTGACGTTCTTAATATACGATTAGGGTTTGACTTTGATAGAATTTATCTGGTCAACCCTTGACCCTTAACCACATTCTGTACACATAATCACTGACTATACTCACGTATAGACTTAATCCTGAATAATTCTCCAAAAGAAATTTTAAATTCTCAAAATTTCATCCTGAAAATATCAAACACGTACATTTATTTTCTGTCTAGGTTGTAATTTTGAACCTTAAATCAATTAATAAAAATTTTAAAATTATTCCAAATTTTTGGGTTGTCACATTCACCCCTTCTTCTAAAAATTTCGTCCCCGAAATTTACCTTACATCTTACACCATATATCATGCACCGTACACCATTCACACATCATTACATACTACCCAATACACCACTCACAAGAGTAATATTTTAAAATTGTGCTGAGAAATTACATAAATTATTTGTCTGTCATTTTCGTAAAGGTTATAGGAAATTCATCCACAAACCGTCATAACTTACGGACATAGTGGGTATTTAATCTAATATGTCCTGTACTGGCCATGTACTTCTGGTCGGAACAATTTGTTCCTCATATCCGCCTTGGGCGCATAAACTTTCTTTCCTCAGTCTTATTATAGGATTCCGTACCAAAATAATTTGGTTCGGAAAATTTCTTTCAATGAACACTTGAGTTTTCATTAACATTAGTCTAGCTGAATCGAATAGCATAGACTCATATCAATAATTCAATTCGATCGAATTATTTAAGTATAGCCAAACCCCGTTGGCAAATTAAAAATTTAAAGAAAATATTTTCGAGAATGACGTCATGATGCCGTACTGTATTACCAGTCCGTTGAGAATTTCGTCATTTTGTGACTTTGTCATACTACATCATACTCTAGTGGGTTGACGATCTTTAGATCACATCCGACACTAAGTAATTCTGCATTGATAACTCCATCATTTTTATCATCTCTGCACCAGGTTACATGGTACATAAGTGATAAATAAAATAAAATTTTGATATTTTAAATCATTTGCGTCTAGCCGAAATAAGTAGCATAGACTGTACTTTAAACCGTTTCAAAAATGATTACGAGTCTGCGTATATATTTATATATTTTTCAAAAGCACATAGTGCGTATTTAGCTTGATGTCAAAATTTCAAAGTCTAGCATAGCTAGGAGTTTTAGGAAAACTTATGTCTCCACTAATAATCGTTTGCTTAACAGTCTCTATTCCTATTATCCTCAATACTCTATTTGCACACATCTATACCCAGTTCGTCAAACTACACTTATGAGTCCAAAATTGACACAATCACATGAGTTTACGAACTTGTCCTAGTCAGACCTTTGGCGTCCATTCGCTGAGGGGTTCATAAACATTTCATATAACTGTAAATCAAGAATGTCACATAAGTATAAATTTTAAGAACTCGTACTTAACATTGTATCCTCTATCTATGACCTATCCATTTGTTATACACACGAGAAAGGAATCACCTTCTTAACATGCATATAGCTAATAGCGCGACGCAGACATTTCAATGATTATCAATAACAGAAACTAAGTGGTTTTGACACCAAGTACAATTCAGCTCCCATACGAAGAATCATACAACTCAGTTGCTGTCATGAGTCCTCAATTGAAATCCCCACCTAATCTTAACCCCTTTTTCCATACGAATTTATTCAATTCGTATTTATAATTCTTCCCTGAATCTGTACCATTCGCACAACAATCTTGCTTTAAACTTTCCAATCATCAGATTGATTCTTTCTGACTGTCATAACCTTATCGGATCACGGAGTGATCTCATCGTATATATTACGATTCAATTCTATATTTTGATCGTTTTGTTTTACGATCTTCTATCTCTGCACTTTCAGTCTTTTAGACTCAATCTATTCATCACTGTTGTTCAACTTTACTATCAGAGTTAGGGAACTCTGTAACTTTACAACTTACCGAGATTCATCTTTGAATTTTACAGACCAACTAACTCTCTTATCCTGATCACTGCGGTTATTGGTCTCAGGTATTCCTACCTAAGCTTTATAACCAACAGCTCTGATACCAACTGTAGCGCCTCCGGACCGCCGCGGATCCGGTTCGATCATTCTATATAACTGTAACTGTTTGCGGAAGATATAAACATAGATTGTTTATACAGTACACTTTACACACTATTCCCAAAAATCGAATAACCTTAACTTATACACAATTCATAAACTATCTGACATATAACACATTATCAAACTATACCATTACAATCTAGCTGCACATTCTATCCCAAGCTGAACTTGGCATTATTTTTTTTCCTGTATCTAAAGCATTCGCCTTATCTGCAATATTTATCATGATATAGGAAGGGTGAGCATGAAAGTTGCCCAGCAAGTTTTAAAACAATTTAAAGATATATCATGATTAAAAGAGTCTGAATAATAAGCTGGCTATCCTTCACAATGTATTTGTGAATTAGCATGAACAAAATTTTGACTGAACAAGTATTGAACAGGAACAATAATATATCTGGACAAACTGGTAATGAAGGTGATCAGCCTTTCATACTTGACTTATACATGCAAGATGTACAGAGTACAATTCAACATGGCAATCAGAGATGATTAACCATAAGTATAACCGAATGAACAACTCTTAGTAGAGTTAAGTAAAAGGAAACTTGCCTGAACCATTGGTTACCGTAACGCAATATAATAAGCTTCGTCTAGGACCTAATATTAATAATATAGATCTCCAATATTAGAATAATATCATCACAGTATAAAATAACCTAAACACATTACCATATAATCCAATCAGTCTATTATACACATAAGACATAGCATCAAGTCAAACTATTGCAGTCCGAGTTGAAACCAGCACAATTCTATCATCCCGACGGTCTAGTTGGATGATTGATGAGTTTAAGTTTAATTAAACTTTACTTAAACACATATACATATATTTCATACACAAAAAATATTTTTCCATAATTTTCCAACTTCTTTTAATATTTTTCAAAAATCGTTTTTAGTTAATTCCTTAAGAAATTAGCTACCTCGTGCCTAACTCCAAAAATTCTCATATCTTGGCACAATTTTATACATGTTAACGTGACACTCTAGTTTAAATTTCGTGGCCATCGGAGTTGTAGAACCCCGGTTATAGCCATTTTTGTCAGAAAATCACAAAAATTGAAATGGTCATAACTTGGTCATTTTAAGTCGGAATGAGCTCATTTTTGGACACGAGGTACTTAATACCATATATTTTCATGTACCTAAAGGCCGGAATTTTTCTGGCAAATTAAGTGGCCGAAACAGCCCTTACAATTTCTTTCGCAGCTTGTTTTCGTCATTTTGCAGCTTTGGAGTCCTTTGCTAAAACTAGTCCATACGGAAATCTACGAGTCTAATTTGGGCCCACTTGGTATCGTTAGAACCATGACTTCCCGAGCTACGTTTTAGGCTCAAGAAACAGTTCATTTGGCCCAGTATAGCACCCTGAAAATAGGCCACTACCGACTGACCATTACATGCCTTGTAAACATTTTCAGTTTTGGAACCTTTTATAGAAACACTTGTATTACGAGATCCACAACTCCGATTGAGGCCCGATCGAACTCGTTCGATCCGTATCTTCTTGAACTACAATTTTCATTTATCAAACACCAAATTCCAATCTGTCTAGGTGGCGGAAATCAGGCCCAAATTGACTGGTCAGCGAGGTTTTCGTTAACAGTTTTCATCTTTTTCCCAGATTTACCTTCTTTCGCTAAAACAGTCATAACGTTTTCGTTTTAAAACATTTTTAGGCGATTCTTGAGCCCACGCGAAGCTAACTTCTGGGACTACAACTCTTCCCTACTGATGTTTTTCCAGATTCCGAACATATCAACCCAGAAATTCCGTTCAAGTGGACTGCACCGCACTTGTTGGACAGTTTTGACACTACTACTTTGAAATGTCATAACTCTCTCCTCCGATGTCGGATTTAGTCCGTTTCGGAGTCTATGGAAAGCTTATTCAGTGTACTACAACATATAAAAAACCCAGAATTTTCTAAATAATCTAGCTAATCCCGAATTTTCATTTTTGGATCAGCAGTCCACTAGTTTTTCGAACTTCTCGTTTTGGCATCCAAAACTCGCCTCGACTCGTTCCAACACAACTTTCTTTACAAATAAGTCTTATTTAACATAATTAGACTCGTCTAAGGTCTCAACTCCATATCTCTAATTACAATCATTAGAACTCATTTACATAATCAATTCCAAGCCAAAATAAACATAGTAAACTAACTAGTTTATTAACAAAACTAACTAAACTTCAAAAATTCAAACTTTAACTAACAACTAAATACAATATTTAAAATAATAACATTACCAAAAATTAAATATGAAACATACCTGAAAATACGAATTCGACAAACTGAATAGGTACTCGACCAAGATTTAACTAAGGAGATCTTTATAAAAAGTCCTCCCACAACAAAGCATTTCTCAAAATTGGATGCCTTACTGTTGGTGAATGAAACAAAGGCCAAGCCCTTCTATTTATAGGTTTAGAAAAGGGTGAAGTTCTCAATTTAGTCGATATGGGACTTGGTTTATACTATTTTTTCATATTTTTAACATGCTAAGTGTATTAATTCATTACGAATTCGTTTCTTAACCAATTCGATCCGTTCAAGTTGCGTTGTTTTCATTTTATAGCGGAGAACAACAATCATCCATCAATTTAAAGTTTCAATCACGAATTCATCATCAATTTTAGTCTCAAAATACACCAAAATACACATTACCATCAAAACCCAAATTCCTCATCTTTAGCATAAATACATGAATTTGAATTCTTAAAAAATCGTTTTTAGATGACCATTATGAAATTATAAAATCTAATAACATATATAGCATCATAACCCACAAATTCATTAACCAAAACTCCAATTTTTAAAAAAAACTCAAGAACACATAACACACACGAATTTAGGAGGTCTGACATATGGCTGTCAGACCACATTTTTCTACTTTTCCAGATTTTTGAAAACATTAAATTCTTGCATCTAGATGTTATAGATCATTGATCTAACAACCTAGATCACTTATAGACACCCTATTACACAACTTTAACCAATCAATTGCAACATCTAACATCAAATCGTAGGATTTCAAAATTTTAGGGTTCTTACCTTTTTGAACTTGATTTTTGATTTCTGACTTCTTGATCTGTTTTAGGCTTGCTATGAACTGATCTTAGCTTCTCTCCTCACCCTCTCACACTTCCATTTCCCGAATACTAGAGAAAGGATGGCTTGGGAGAAAATGAAATGGTAAGTAATTTTTTTTTCTCTTTCTTTAATCTTATAAAATGTAACAATGAAATGATTTGGATGATGCTAGTGGGGCTGATATGTTGGAGATATGTCACATGGACTAGAATTATTGCCCAACTCAATTATTTTGCTAGATTCCTCCAACAATGCTCAAATAATATAAAAGGGTAAAATGGTAATTTCCCTTTATTTCTAGAATTTCCATTTAATTTAATGGCAATTTGGACAATTAGACAAACCCTTAAGGTTTAGGGTTTGGTTTAGGGTTTAGGGTTTAGGGTTTAAGCCAATTTAGTACTTAGGGTTTGAAACCCTTAGGGTTTACACAATTAATTTTCTAAAATTTCCAATTTAAATTTTAAAAATATGAAATTATTATTTCTAAATTATAATTAGAATTTTCTAATTATATTAAAATTGCTTAATCATACTTTAATTAGGATTAATAATTCCCAATTAAATATCGCTAATTTAGCAATTAAGCCAAAATCGCGGATTAGGGTTTTCAATCCACTAATTAGGGTTTTTAATACCGAAATTAGGATTTTATAAATTTGAAATTAGGGTTTTACTAATTAACCAAACTTTACCCTAATTAAAATTATAAATATTTACACTTACGCCATTAAGCTCCCGATTTAGGGTTTCATGCACCAAATTAGGGTTTCGGATTCCCGGAATCGAAATTAGGGTTTCTTGTCAAACGCTAGGGTTTTCTAACCGAACGTTGACGTTCTTAATATACGATTAGGGTTTGACTTTGATAAAATTTATCTGGTCAACCCTTGACCCTTAACCACATTCTGTACACATAATCACTGACTATACTCACGTATAGACTTAATCCTGAATAATTCTCCAAAAGAAATTTTAAATTCTCAAAATTTCATCCTGAAAATGTCAAACACATACATTTATTTTCTGTCTAGGTTGTAATTTTGAACCTTAAATCAATTAATAAAAATTTTAAAATTATTCCAAATTTTCGGGTTGTCACATTAACCCTATATGTTTAATTCTCATTCAAGTTCACCTTGTTAACATATCTCATATTTTGATCATTAACACCATTTACAGGTCTGAAATCATAAGTCTACTAAAGCAACATCACGCTCTCAAGACTTTATAAACTATAAGTTAAAGTTTTCAAAGTTATTATCTTTTCAACCTAAGATCATCAAATACATGCTTACAATCTGTTTTAGATCCTCATTACATGTTTAACACATTATCATGCTCATTAAACTAGGCTAAACCAACACATCAAAGACTAAAACATAAAATAAAACAAATTATTTATGCTCAGGGGAGGGCGTAGCTGCGCTGCCCTAAGCATTGGCACCGGAGCAGCTACGCTGGTGCTCAATCCCAGAAAACTCAACAAGTACAGATGCGCCATTTCTGCCTTTGGTACTAGCGTAGCTGTGCCGGTACGCAGACAGAAACTTGCAGACTGCGTCCCAACTTCATAGTTCACTCCCAAACAACCCAATTTTTCCTAATTAGCAGAAATTCATAAACCCATAAGCTATAAACTTATTAACAACAACAATAAGCATGCATATCATGATTCTAACAATATAAACATCTTACATAATAAATTTTAAAGGATTAAAATCATGTTTATGCTTGAAAACCCAAATTTTGACATGTTTAATGAATCACATCACTACAACTTCGTTAATTCACCAAATTAATCCATTTCAGTTGCATTATTTTCGTAATTCAACATACTAACATGTTTGACAACCAATTTACCGATTATCAAATAAATTAAACACCAATTTTGACTCTAAAATCATAGATGTCATATATATATATATATATATATATATATATATATATATATATATATATATATATATATATATAACTCAAGAACAACAATAACCTCCATTTACAACATGAGTTCATGGATTTTAACCTCTGCAATTTGTTTCTAAATGATAATCAATAGATTATATAAACACTAACCCAGACATGCAATTCAATTCCTCACAAATTGGCCATAGAAATTCAATTTCCCATAAAACTCAAGAACATAATAAAAGTTTAAAATTAAGAATTTACCCTTTATTGGATTAGCTAGATGATGATAAAGAAAAACTTGAAGAAGCCTTGAAGAAGCTTGATGGCTCCACCCTCCTTCTCTGATCACAAAATTTCTCTCTAACTCTTCTCAATTTTCTCTCTTTCTCTCTGTGTTTTCCTTTCTTCTCTACACTCTTTATTCTTAGCCTTAGGGAAAATACGTAAACCCACTAACACTGATATACCATCATACGCAATCAGAAGTTGTCAGGTAAAAAAAACCAATAGGTTCAGCTGTTACAAACACCAAGACACACAAGGCCATATTTGGCTAGTCTCAAATATCTCATTTTAGTTTATTTTAATAATTCATTTATCCTATTGTTTATTTGTCACGCCTTTAAACAATTTAATTAATATAACTCTTAAATAAAATTAATCATTTACCATATAATTATAATTTCCATAATAAATTATAATTTTATTTAACAAACTAATAAATCTCTAATTTAATTATTAAATTAAATTAGAATGACATTATAATTATTTAATAATTCATTTAATTTAATTATCTCATTAAATTAAATCTTCAAATCATAAAATTATCATACGTTAATTTAATTATTATAACAAACTTTAACTAAATTATTGCACAACAATTTCATCAATATTTATTTATCTCAAAACACTAAATCAATTGAAATATTTATTTAATTCAATAAATATTTAAAATTAATAAAATTAATTATAAAATTCCCGTTCGTTACATTCTTTCCTCCTTAAAAGGATTCTACAGAATCACGACTCAATAAATTCATTCGTCCCCCCCCCCTAAAAAGATTATGTCCCTAAAATCGCTATACAAGAATTAAGCAAATAACTAAGGATAATTTTTCATCATAATGTCTTTAAGTTCCCACGTAGCTTCTTTAGCATTGTGGTTTCTCCAAATTATCTTAACTGAATGTATCACTTTATTACTTAGTACTTGCTCTTTTCTGTCAACAATCTGAACATGAACTTTTTCATAAGACAAGTTTTTTTCAAACTATAACGGTTCATATTCTATAATATGTTTATAATCGGGGTTATATGGTCATAATACCGAAATATGAAAAATGTTATGAATATGTTCTAGTTCTAGAGGTAGAGCTACCTCATATGCCACTTCATCAACTCGTCGAGCACTTCAAAATGTCCTATAAACCTAGGGCTTATATAGTTTTCTCTTTTTACCAAATCGTATTTTTCCTTTCTAGGGAGACACTTTCAAGAAAACAAAACTGTCGACATCAAATTCTCGAATCTGTCGATGTTGATCAGCATATTTCTTCTGCATATCTTGTGCAGCTACCAATCCGAATCACCTTGACGATCCTGACGATCTGCTGCACCAATTCTGGAGCTAATAGCTGACGTTCACCAACTTCGTCCCAACACAACTGGGTTATGCACTTCCTGTCGTACAACGATTCATAAGGTGGCATGCCAATACTTGCGTTATAATTGTTATTATAGGCAAATTCAACCAACGGTAGATGGTCATCCCAATTTTCTTTTGAAATCCATAATACAAGCTCGGAGCATATCCTCCAATGTCTGGATTATCCTCTCACTTTGTCCGTCAATTTGAGGATGATACATCGTGCTCATTCTCAACTACGTTCCCAAGCACTCCTGTAGTCATTTCCAAAAATTTGATGTGAAATGTGGATCTTTATCTGATACAATGGACACCAGGACGCCGTGTCTTGAAACAATCTCCTTCACATACAGTTTTGCCAACTGATCTAGGTTAAATCTAATTTTGATTGGCAAAAAGTGTGCTGACTTTGTCAATCGATTGATAATCACCCAAATCGTATCATAACCTTACTAAGTCGTTAGAAGACTTAGCACAAAATCCATTGTAATATGCTCCCATTTCCATTCCGGTATTTCTAACTGTTGTGACAATTCACTTGGCCTTTGATATTCAGCTTTAACTTTCTGACACGTTAAGCATTTTGCCACACATTCAGCAATGTTATTTTTCATATTCGACCACCAAAAATGATGTTTGAGATCCTGGTACATTTTCGTACTTCCAGGGTAAATCAAATATCGTGAGTTATGAGCCTCACTCAAAATTTCCTCTTTAATTTTCGGTATTGGCAGAACCCAAATTCTCCCCTCAAATCTAAGTAACCCTTCCGTATCAATTTTAAACTTGTCTTCTTTACCTTTAGATACCTTCCTTTTTATCTTTTCACAGTTTTCATCTTGAAGTTGTGTATTTTTTACCTTATCCACCAAAATTAAACTGGTCTCCATCTGGAATAATTTTTTATCTGATTCTATCGGATATTTAATTTCCAACTCCATATTGGCCATTTCTACTACAAGCTTTTTCTAAGCAGTTAATATCATTAATTTCTCCTAACCCTTTCTACTTAAGGCATCGACAACAACATTCGCTTTTCTAGGATGGTAAAGAACCTCATAGTCGTAGTCTTTAATCAACTCCAGCCATCTTCTATGTCGTATATTCAAATCCTTCTGTGTAAAGATATACTTCAGACTTTTATGGTCTGTATATATCTCACACCTCTCTCCATAAAGATATTTCCTCCAGATCTTCAGAGAAAACACCACCGCAGCCAACTCTAAATCATGAGTCGGATATCCTTTCTCGTAATCCTTCAACTGACATGATGTATGTGATGCCTCCAAAACTAGGTATCTTCCAACCCGACATCTGGTGCCACACGATACTACTAACTATACATTCATTCCATGGATACAACATCAAAATGAGTGTATTAACTACATTCTTATTACAATAATAATAAATTTTTTCCCAGGTTCAGAAACCGAATACATTCTTCATTATTCATAAGTATAATACATACAAACATAATAGTCTATTACAGGATAACTAATTATCCATCTTACCTTTGCCTTTATCTTTCTTAGAACCCTCGGTTCGTTCGACCTTAGCTGCAATTATATAATTCAAGCAAGAAGTGAGCATAACTAGCTCAGCAAACCTAGCAACATATATATAAATACCACGTCGAGAATTATATGCTTATTCTTCAATAATTGAACAAGTAGCTATGAAGTACTATGAAACATTTGATAGCACTTTTCATTCTCATAAAATAATTCCGAAGTATATACAGTAACTTAGGAATTCTGAGTAGGTTAAAAGACCATGAACATTCTCTTTAGTTTTCATTCACGAAAAAGGACAACCCGGCACTAAGTTCGTAAGTCCGATATATCTTACGAGCACATCTAGGTGATCAGCCTATAGTACTCTATGTTGATCAACACTCATCCATTAAACGTATTTACGTTTAAGTTTTGGCAACCTCGCGTGCCCATTAAATAATCGATGTAAAATACATTTGTTTATTCATACTCAGGCTTACCTTTGAATCCATACCAAACAATTGGCTTAGGATAGCGTTATCAATTCTATATCGAAAGACTTATAAAAAAATCAATCAAACTCTTAATATTAGTCTAGCCGAGTTAAAACTGGCATCGACCCTTTCGTAAAACAATTCATCCATCTCATATCATGAATCACAAAAAAACTTGGCTAACACGAAGGTTAGACAAGCGTTAAGAAAACTTGCTTTCAAGCGTCTTAAAATAAATATTCAACAGTTCTCAATTTTTACAGTATCTACATGATATATTCATATAGCACACTACAATTAGCTACCAAACAATCTAATCACATTGTTTTTACCAACTTCTTTCTCTTCTATAACTTAACCGTTTTTATTTCATTAATAAAACTATTTACAGCTACTTATCCTTCTTTACGACTTATTAACATTCTTACGATACTAAAGCAACATTTCATAACCCTTAGTTAATTATCATCGTAATTGATTACGGTTTACTTTCATACACTTTACGTTCTTCGTTTAATTACTAGTTAAACAACATTGAATTCCTAAAGCCATCACTATATATGTGACATAGGAATGGTCTTAACATGCACATTAAGTATATATACTTGCCCCATAATTGCTATCACACAATTGGGTTCAAAAATAACTAAGTCTATCCTTTCCTCTGTCTCGGCGCCGACCTTGAGCACTGGAATCCTAAGTCTTTTTCTCAATTTGATTCTTCCTAGACTCCTAACTTGGTCGTTATAAGTCGGAATTGGCTCGTTCAAGAGCTATTATCTTACATAACTCATGTACTTCGATTTCATTCTGATAAATATAGTTTTTAAATCCGTTAACGATGAATTCACTATTTAACGTCCTATTACACATTCGTTTAATGTTCGTGAGCGTTCATAGCTCGTTTCTTCGTTCTAAGTTAGAATTCGACGATTCTTGAGTCCACGACTCTTGAATACAATATGCTACGTTATGCCATTGAAAACCAAGGTTTCCAAGTTAAACGACAACTTTCGACTACTAATCCGGAATTTCTACATTTTCAACGTTTAACGCCTAATCCCGTAAATTTCGCCATTACTTCGTTACTCATGTTTTCTATGCCAAATCAAATGGAACAACTCCATTAATTCATTATATACATCCTAACCAAACAAGATGCACATACCCTATGATGGTTTTCAATTTGTCCATCAAAAACCAAATAAACGCTTAACAGTTTTCTTTGATTTAAAACTTACTTAAACGCTTATGATTACTAATCATACATGAATTATAATGGTTTAATCGACTATTAGCCATCCTTATTACTCTGGAAGAGACATGCTCCACCAATTTATACTTCTCTACGAAAAAGAAATCGAAAAAGATTGAAGACTAACGTTTATGAAATATTTACCTTAACGTTCTTCGCGTTCTTGAATAAACTTGACGTTTTGCTTTGCTTGCTCTTGATTACTAGTTATAGAACTTTTCTCTCTCTCAATATATTTCTAGAGTTGGTGAAACATCAAATGAACCAACCCAAGCTTCCTATTTATAGAAAAGTCTAATGGAGGGCAATTTAGTCATTGTGTCCCACCTCCTTACTATTCATGGCTTAGCCACCAAGTAACCACTTTACTTCGTGACCAAGTGGCCGGTCCACATGGCCTTGTGGGTCCCCCCATGGGTTGCCCCATGGGTTTTACCCATCCGGTGACCCATCGGTTCGATCCACGGTTTAATATATTGGTTTGGGCCTTAGACTTAAATCATATTGGGCCTAGTTTGGGCTTGATTTCACAATACATTGGGCTTGACATAATCCAAGTCCAATTGGATTCTACATAGTCTATAAACTCAAAGTCCATTAAGACTAATCGTATTCTACGAGTACAATTCTCGTATTCTCTTTGTATTCTATTCGTACGATATTCGTATTATACGTTTTAATAATCTTCATACTATACTCGTATAATAACTAGTATCATACTCGTATTCCTCACATATAATAACCCTAATCATTATACGTAGATATTTAATTCTCGGAACTCAGTTTTCCTAACCCTTAGGTTTTAAGTCTGCAGGCAAAAACTTCATTTTTTATAACTGAAATATTATTGAATATTCCATCTCGTCTTAGAAATCTATCATTACGCTTTTCTCAGAAAATCATAATTAATTCCCGAGCAGAAACATATGAATAGTGTTTTTACGGAAACTTCTCGAAAAACGTCAGTTTTTATCGTGGAAATTCATAACAATTAATCCAAGCACATAGTCAGAATACTAACCACATCCACACATTCTAGGTCATAGAACGACCTTCAATTAGCTTACTCACATAATTAAACAATTAAATTCATTTAATTCAAATAATTAAATAAAAATTTAATTCACACAAAAATCCAATTTTCTCGGGTGTTACATTCTTCCCCCCTTATAAGGATTCTGCCCCCAGAATCTCGCTATAATTACATAAACAAATAAGGAAAAATTTTCTTCATTTTACTTTCGAGTTCCCACGTTGCTTCTTCGGCATTGTGGTTCCCCCAAATTACCTTCACCGAATGTGTTATCTTATTTCTCAAGACTTGTTCCTTCCTATCAATACTCTGAATTGGAAGTTCTTCATATGATAAGTCTTTTTCTACTTGCATAGATTCATATTCTATTATGTACTTATAGTCTAGTTTATAAGGACAAAAAACTGACACATGGAATACGTTATGTATCCGTTCAATCTCTGGAAGTAAAGCTACTTCATAAGCGACCTCTCATACCCTTCTTAAAATTTCAAAAGGTCATGCAAACCTTGAACTTAACTTTCCTTTCCACTCGGTCATTGGTGTTCAGCCATAACTTTCTGACAAGTTAATCGCTTACTAACATATTCTGCTATCTCTCTTTTCATGTTTAGCCAAAAAAAGTTCTGTCGAAAGTCTTAATACATCTCAGTAATACCTGGATGTATCGAGCACCTCAAACTACGGGCCTCACTCACTATCTCTTCTTTTAACTCAAAATTATTTGGAACTCAAATTCTTCCTTGAAAACAAGGTTATACTTGGTCTTCTCTTCATCCTCCATTCTCTTCTTCATTCACTCACATTCCCCGTTACTTAGTTATACTTCCTCAACTCATTCCACTTTCGTTGGTCGAGTCTCTATTGTGAATAATATCTCTACCTCTTCACTCGGTAACTTAACTTCTAACTCCATTCTTGTCATCTCCGTTATTATCTCATTCTGAGTCGTTAACATTTATAGCTTTTCTCTACCCTTCCTCCTTAACGCGTCAGCTACTACGTTTGCCTTCACCGGATGATATAAGATATCACCGTCATAATATTTTATCAATTCTAACCACCTTCTCTGCCTCATATTCAACTCATTCTGTGTGAAGATATATTTCAAACTTTTGTGGTCTGTGTATATCTCACACTTTTCCCCGTATCATCTGGTAAGGATAATACAGGTGCCTCACTTAACCTCCTTTTTAGTTTCTAAAAACTATTTTCTCACTTCTCAGTCCTAACATACTTTATCAATAACATGTCCTAAAAACTGTACACCTTTTACGCCAAAATTCACACTTAGTGAATTCCACATCCAACTTCTCCCTCCGTAGTGTTTCTAACACTATCCTCAAATGTTCAGCGTGATCTTCTGGCGTCTTAGAACAGACTAGAATATCATCAATGAACACTATGATGAACTTGTCCAAATATTATTTGAACACTCCGTTCATCATATCCATAAATGTGGTTGACGCATTAGTCAGCCCAAACGACATAACCAGAAACTCGTAATGACCATAACGAGTTATGAACAACGTCTTAGGTACATCCTCATTCCTTACTTTCAACTGATGGTACCTCGTACATAAATCTATCTTAGAAAAAATACTTTTCCCTTATCAACTGATTAAATAGATCATCGATCTCGGGCAATGGGTAATTATTCTTAATTGTTATTTTGTTCAACTCACAACAGTCAATACCCCATCGTAACGATTCATCCTTCCTCTTTACAAATAATACTGGTTCTCCCACTCTCTGGGTATTCACAACATGGCACAGGTATCTTATACACCCATTTCTCAACTTCTTCCTAGCTTGTGTCATGGTTAGACCACAAGAGCGTTCCGGTGATTTACTACCGTAGAACACTACCTTGTGTTTCTTAGAAATCCGCATGTTCACACTTTTCCTATGACATTCTATTATAGCTGTATGGTTAATTAACCCATCCATACCGAGAATTACATCAAATTCTCTTAATCTTATCGGTAAAAGATTTACCGATAATTTGTTACCTTTAATATCTACGAAACAATTCCTATGAATGTGTTCAATGGGAATTATCTCTTCGTTCGCTACCTTAATGTTTAAAGGTATTTCTAATCTTTCCGGGAATAAACCTAATCGCTTAGCAAATCCATATGCTATAAAAGAACAAGTAGCACCCGAATTAAACATCACATAAGCATTTATTTCATTGACTGGAATGATACAAGCTACTACATCCGTCGATCCAACTGCATCTTGGATAGTCATATTAAAAGTATTGGCCGAACGTCTACCTGATGATGGGGTTGGTCTAGTAATGGCTAACTTACCACTACTAGCACCCTTATTACCCTTTGTTCCCTTCTTTGGGCAATTTCTTGCCATGTTGTCATTCGACCCACAAACAAAATAGCCCTGGTTCTTCTTAAGATTAGGATAATTGGGTGATATATTCCCCTCCTACCCACAGTTATAACAAACTGACTTCCCCTTTAGACAGACTCTTAGATGAGTCTTTCCGCATGTCTTGCATGCCTCGATCCTACTCTTAGGATCCCCTTATTTTACACCAGTATTTCTGGAGTTAAAATTCTTTCTCTTGGGTATGTTTCCACTACCACTAGTTTCATCTGCCTTGGATCCTCCATCTCCTTTACCCTTATTCTTTCTCTCTTTATGGTTTTGGCTCAAAGCCTCCCCACCACCCTCAACAATAATTGCTTTCTCAAGAATGGTTCCATACGAAGGACTCTGGAACACTGAAAGCCTACTATAGAGTCAGGGTTTCAGTCCCTGATCAAACCTATGAGCCTTCCTCTCCTCAGTGTCCACTTGATGTGGAGCAAATCTTTCCAATTCATTAAATTTGGCCACATACTGGGGAACAGTCATGTCCCCTTGTTTAAGTTCTAAGAACTTAATCTCCATTCTCCCTTACATGCTTGTAGGGAAATAGTTCTCAAAGAAAACCTTCTTGAATTGTTCCCACGTAACAGCATCAGTTCTAGCCCCACCCTAGTGAGCCTACCACCAAAAGTTGGCTTCCGCTTTCATCATGTAAGTCACAAAAGAAGTCTTTTGCGCCCACTCACGTTTGTAATAATAAACGCCTTCTCTATTTTCTTTACCCATGTCTGGGCCTCTATTGGGTTCATGGTTCTCTTGAACTCCGGCGGACCTACGCTTTTAAATTCTTTAAAGGTAGTCGTTCGGGCTACCCTAGGTACTACGGGTGCTCTACCCCCAGTTTGGTTAAATGTAGCCATTAATAACTTAACGAACTCTTGCATAGGGTTGTTCTGACCCCCTTGATTATCGTTATGAGATTCAGCTTCCTGATTACGTTGTCTCCTTCTTGACGGCATTTTTCTGATTAAATAAATAAAGTTTCATTATTACTTATTTGCTTACGTAGTTATTATTCGCCAAATAATAACCCATACACAACAAAGCACATTTAATAAAAACTTTATTATATTCATATGCTTCTTCATAGTTTGAAACTATTTATAATTTGCTTCTATAGCCAAATGCTATTACATTCCTATCCCGCAATTGAACTTCACAAAAATTGGGATTTACAAAAAGATTACCCTTTAATTATATAAAAGTGGGCTTTACGTCACTACACAAAAATATTTACCGCTCTAAACCTCTAATATTGCATAATAGCATTCTCGTGTTTCTCATTCTCCAAAATCGACACAATATCCCGACTTATAGTATGTCGAGTTTGTCCTAACTCAATGGAATAACAAGCAATTTTTAGCTTGAAATCCTCATGAGCACTCTCATGGATGTAAGATATCCATGCTATTTTTTAGTTCTTCTCCCCCAGTTCTTTACAATGTTTATCGGCTTCATTCTTACAATCTGTCGCCTTATCCTTTATGAGCACTTTCTCATCATGCTCTTTCTTAAAATATGCTTCTACAGGTTCCTTAGCTTCATGGAGATCACTAATCTCCTCCCTCTGGTTCTGCACAATAGTGCGCAGTTGCACATTCCGGTCAAGCACTGCCAGATACAATGCACTCATTGCCTCTGGAGGTGTTGGCTCTAGTGCAAGTACCACCGTATTAAACAATGCTACCTCCATCTCCTCATCCACATCGACCAACAGATCCCCAAACATTAAGCTATAGATGGACATCTATAATCACACAAAACATGTTGATTAGTACATAATACACAATAGTATAAGAACCAATCACATTTAATTTATTTAGGATTAATTTTCATCTTTTAAATCTTTCGGTACTGAGTTTCTTCAATACTTAATTAACTCCTTCTACTAGAGTTCATTCGCTTCTAACTTCTCACTTATTAACGAGGTTATTAGCCTAAGGTTCTTCCCCCCTTAAGTTTTATAACCTAATGCTTTGATACCAACCTGTGACGCCCCCAAATTCGGGTATCTTCCAACCCGACAAATGGTGCTACACGGTACTACTAACTATACATTCATTCCATGGATACAACATCAAAATAAGTGTATTAACTATATTCTTATTACAATAATAATAAATCCTTTCCTAGGTTTGGAAACCGGATACATTCTTCATTATTCATAAGTATAATACATACAAACATACTAGTCTATTATATGATAACTAATTATACATCTTAGCTTTGCCTTTATCTTTCTTAAAACCCTCAATTTGTTCGGCCTTAGTTGCAATCATATAATTCAAGCAAGAAGTGAGCATAACTATGACGCCCCCAAATTTGGGTCACCTGACCCCCGAGTTTGGTGCTCACGATCCACAATATAATAACATCTAACTACCCATTCATTTATAAATAGCAATACATATATCATTAACAGATGTTGTTAATACATTCGTCCTAGGTTATCTAACCTTAACATTACAAACTTACCCTTTAGATATACAAAAGGAGTTTACAAAATATAACATAATCATAATGTTCATCATATAACTACTCCAGCACTGTGCATTTGCCTTTGTTCTTCTTAGACCCACTGGCCTCTTCGTTCCTAGCTGAAATATTTTATTTAGTAAGGGTGAGCAACAAATTTGCCCTCCAAGTTAAGACATACAATGAATGTATAAGAATCAATAATAACAGACTATCTAATTTGATAGAATAACACTAAAGTTCGGGAAACTTTGAAATAGCTGAACAAATCTTTAATAACTAACCAGTCTTCTTGCATTCTATGCAACACAATAATCTGATAATGAAAGAGTACAACGCTTTCAAAGTTTCTACGATATTCTAATGAATAATCAAGAATCAATCCTACGTAATAACAAATTGGAATGTTTTCCAAATTTATGATGAGCGATCCATTGGATCTTTAAACTTCTCTTCTCGAGTAACTATCAAAGATTGGACTTTGATATACCAAGGAGTATCAGATAACCATAAAGATTAAATTATACCCCACTACAAGTACTTAGAGCGACCAACTTCTTGTACCCTATATTATGCATAATACTTACATGCGCGCATCGGCTGAATATACGACCAAAATGTTCCCTTTGTATAAAAGGTTATTTTTATCAGTCTTATAATCAAAGTTTGACTTATAACAAAGAAATATTATGATTTTAATTTCTAATCACTTCTCGATCAAGCCGAAATAATTGGCATCGATCTGTCAATAATAATTAAATTCTCTTCTCAAACCTATCAAGTTCTAACACATTTTCGTCTAGCCAGAATAATTAGCTAAGACATTGCTCAACACGATTCTACAATAGACAGAAATCAACTGTACTATTTACAATCAATAATAACTTCTACGGATGTGAATAACCAATAACAGTTATTCCCCAATCATATTCTCAAAATCAATAATTCAATTTGAATTGATAAACATGCACTAACTGCGAATAATCAACAATAATTCTCAAACATGGTATAATCAGCAATAATTAACCCCAACTATATTTGAAAAGTAATAACTCAAGGTTGAGTTAAGAAAACTTGCCTTCCGCGTTGATTACTGCTACCAAGTATACTTATATGCGTTCACAAGACCTATAATAATAATATCGGTCTCACAATTAGAATAATAAATTACAACACGTATCACTATAATTTACAGTCAATCTTTCTCCTAGGCACGTTACCACATAATCATATCAGTGTTTATAACCTATATAAACACTTATCAAGTCTAACTAGTTTGGTCTGGTTTGACTTTGGTCTTATTTCGGTGTCTTGGTAACCCTTATCTGACAATTAACACATTTATTGTTAGTTAAACTCGGTCTCAAAGCTTCAATATTATTTTAGATAAGTCAAATATCGTTCATAATATTTTTCGGAAGCTTATAATAATTTTTAAACAATTATTATAATTTATAATAATTTTTCAAACACCAGAATCATTTTTAAATGATTTAAATACTAATTAATTCCATCATCATTAATATTTAATAATATTAAAATATTAATGACATACTTTTCAAAATATTAAAGTTATTATTAATAACTTAAAATATTTTTAAATCATCAATATTCTACTTAGATGATTTTTAAAATAATTAAAATCATTTTTAAATCATCACTATTAATATTTAAATATTAATGAATTTATCAACAAAATATTAAAATTTATTAATTATAGCTTAAAATACTTTAAAATCATTTTTCTCATTTTAAATGATTTTTAAATCAATAAAATCATTTTTAATTCATTTATTTAATATATTAATTAAATAAATCTAATATTATTAATATTAATTTATTAATGAGAATGCTCCAACAATATTGAAAATTACTTTTTATAACTCAAAATATTTTTAAACACTTTATTCTTATTTAAAATAATTTTTATAATATTAAAATTATTTTTCTCAAATTTATTTAATAAACTAATTAAATAAATTAAATATCATTAATATCCAAATAATTATAAATATTAATGAAAAATATCCCAAATTATCAAAAGTTAATTTTCATAATTTAAAATAATTTTAAAACTATTTTAGTAATTTTTAGAAATTTATTTCTATTTTTAATCATTTTCCAAAAATTCAGAAAATAAAATAAATAAAACTGTCGCTATAGGTGTTCTTGGGGCTCAAGAACACTGACAAGCAGTTAGCAAGGGGTCACGTTTGACCATCTTTAATTTTCTGTTCATGCTTGTTCTGGGAAATCTAAGGCTTTAACTTTGTAGTATGCATGTAGTACTACAACTATCCACCATCACTATAATAACCCGATATTTTTTATATAATTAAATAAGAAATTTTGCGTATAAATTTTTAAAAAAAAATCAAAGGTGGGAATATATGTTAGGTAAAGTGTATATATATATGATAAATAAAATATATTTATTACATGATTAATTTCAAATAATATTTTTTTTTAGGAATTAATGATCTTTATAAATTATATTCGTATAATAAATTAATTTTGTAGTAAAAATATTTTATTAATTATTTTACATGAAAATATGATTATTATATTATTTAAATAATATATGAGATGATTATAGAATTATTATAATAATTATTTTATTATATGAATTTATTTTAGATTAATTACGTTAATTATTTTAATTTAATTACTAATGGTATATATGAAAAGATATATCAAATATAGAATCCAAACCATAATTTGGGATTTGGAATAAGAAAAAAATATATTAATATAATATTATTTATATTTCAGTGCTATAAATATGTACTGTATATGTATATTGATAATAATTGGTCAATTATTGTGTACATGACAAAACCCTAGCATTACTGATAAACCCTAATTCAAAAAGTCAAATACGACTTTAAGAATTGTTTAAGTCATTAGGTAATCGTGATAATGTAAATAATTATAGGTATTATACTTAATTAGGTAAAATCCTAATTGCTAGAAATCCTAATTGTGACAAACGAGATTTTTGTAATTTAATTTTAATATTTATTGAATTAAATAAATATTTTTGATGATTTAATTATTAGATTAAATAATTAATGGATGCAATTGTGACAGATTAATTTAATTATATGTGTTATATTTATTAAATTAATGTGGACAATTTTTATTATTCAAAGTATGTAATTATGTGAGTTTATTGAATTAAAAGAAATATTTAATAAGCCTAATATTATTTTATAATTAATGAGAAAATTAATTATAAGACTATGTGAATTAATAAGAAAGTATCATATTTTATTTAAATTAAAGTAAATAAGATATTTGATTTATTTTATAATTGGGTGTGACATTATTAAACCATAGGATAAAAGAGTTATTAAATTAAATGGGTGTAAGCCTTTTTAAGGCTTGCCAAACATGGCATTAGTGGGGGTTGGGAGCAGTTAACCCATGACTGGGTAACTGACCACCACCACACCAGTTCTTATACGCATCAAGCGTATTATTTTGCTTTTCACGTATGCTAAGTTAATTAAAAGTTGAGAGCTCAGAGAGAATTCAGAGGAATTGTGGGAGAATCTTTGTGATTGAAGAAGAATTTAAAAAGGGACGCCACTCTTATTCATTCGTAATAGGGTAATCTCTTCTTCCCCAAATCTCAAACTTACGTGGTTTAAGTTTTTGGCTTTCAAGTTTCTGTTAAATTCATGTAATTGGAAAGAGTATTAATTATGTGTATATATGTGATAAGATGTTGTTATAATGTGATTCACTATATATTGTATGGTTCCATATCATCAGTTTCATAATATTATAACGTATATTATTGCTTCAAAATTTACAGAGTATAGAAATATGGCCATATGGCTCGTATACATAAATTTAATATGTCAAGCATATATTGTTTTATAAAATTCACACTCGTATATAATTATATATATTAAAACGAAGAGACCAAATTTTAAATGAAAGGATTTGGTGTTCTAACGAATCCATAGTGTTGATTTTTATGTTTTGTGTTCAAAACCTTCAAGAACATCAAGAACAGTGAAATTACATGTTTTAATTCTGTAATTATGTGTTTTAATTAGTTAAAATCACTTTATAAAGGTTGGGTAATGATTATGTATGAATTCTAGTATGTGAGTATGTTTAATTTGATGAATTTAATGATCATGTAATGGTAATTTCGCCTGATTCTGTGTTCATCGCGAACTGGAAATTCAGAAATTGGAGTTTCGCGCCACGGCGCCAACTCCATGGTTAATTCCCGCGCCGCAGCGTCATGTCTCAAGCTGCAGCGCCACGGCGCCGCAGCGCCAAGAACCAGTATAACAGTGATGCCGCAGCGCCACTTAGCAGAATGGTCCAGAAATGAATTTTTTTAAATGCTCAAGTCTAGCAATGTGTTAGTAACTTAATCTAATGAACATAAAAACATGTTAGACATATAATTAGGTGTTAGAATAAATTCTTAGCATGTCAATAACACATTTATGTGTGAATTAAATGATTGAACGCATAGTTAGCTTATTGTTCATGAAGTGTAAATTATGTGGCAATGAATATAGTAGTTGACTAAGTATAGTCATAATTCGAGTTAGACAGAAAGAATGAACTTATGATGACTAATTACATTATAATTAACTATAGTTGTGAATGAAAATGGTATGTAGGATTATATCGAAGAACGTGTATAGTTAACGTGTAATCTACGCACGAGGTAAGTTTCCTAACCTTGTATTTTATCAAGTGATGTAAATGAAGATTTGTTGTTTTATGTGATGTTGAATTTATGTGTTAAGACTTATGTTGATGTTGTATAAGATTATAAATTATTTATGTTTCCACAGTTAAGATTTAAGGTTAGTATGACCTGGGATTGCTATATTTAATTCTGTTGATGTAACTCCTTAAGGAGAGGATTGATTTCTATCTATTAATATTTTCAGTTATTATGGGTAGATAGATATATAATATTTGAATAGTGAACACCAAATCGTGTGGAAATTTAAGTACCGAATTTGGGGGTGTCATAGGTTGGTACCAGAGCCGTAGGTTATGAACCTTAGGTGGGAGAACAACCTTAGGTAGTAGCCTTATAGGAAGAACATAGTGATGGAAAACTCTTATCGAGTTCTAAGAGATGAATTTCTTAATTTATTGAAGATAATAAAAGACTTTATGTGTTTATGTGTTAAATTATGTGCTCACTAGTACGACTTAGTTACTAAAACTTGAAACTATTTTGTCAGGATGTCAGATGTTGGAGGAGCTAGTCGAGCTGGGGAGGAGGAGCCCCGAGACATTAATGTTGTCAGGGAGCAATTAGTACAGAGGGAGACATCTCTGTTGATCACTGTTGTTGGTCAGGAGCATGAGCCTGAGACTGATCCAGAGGAGGATCCTGAGGAGGAAGAGGAAGAAAAGGAGTTCCCACCGAACTCCATCGATGCTGAGATGTACGACGAGTTATATGACCGTAACGTAGAGCTACGTGACACTGTCCAGGATCTGACTGAGCGAGCGATTATTCAGCAGATTACCATTGAGCAGAAAGATAGGGAAGTTGTGACTCTCCACACAAGACTAAGAAATGTAGAATGGGATTTGGTCCACGAGAAGGGTCAAACCAAGGAAAAGTCCGAAGAGATAGAGAAGTTGAAGAAGGAACTGAAGGAAAGCTCAGATAGGCTGACCATAGCCGAGAAGGGTTGGGTGAGAGAATCACATCGTGCTGATCTTGCAGAAAGGGATTGTCATGTAAAGAAGGCTAAGCTTGGGGAGACGTACTCTACACTTAATAATGCAATGGATGAGGCCCAGGATCGAGTTTTGAGGTACCCAATCCAGTTTGAAGGACTACCATCATACATGCTGGATCACAGAACGATGTCTCGCATCATGGAAGAGGAGCGTAGCAGGGCTATTCAGCACCTTAACAGACAGTGATAGGATTTGTTTAATTATGTGAAAACTTATCTAGTAATTAGATGTAAATTCTGATGTGTTTATGAACGAAGGAGTATTTTGATGTTTTAAATCCTGTAGATTCCAATCTCGGGATAGTTGATGTAAATAGCAGTAATGCTATCATTTGATGTTAAAACTTTTGATTAAATTAATATATCAATTTGTTTAAGAAAGTGTGCTAAGTGATTATGTTAAATTGTTGAGTTAAGCCTTAACTATTTAGAGAATTTAATAAAGATCTAATAAGCGTATATTTTAACAGAAATATGCCGCCAAGAAGAAGACAAAACCGTCAACCAGCTCAGGAAGAGTCAACGAATAACAACAATAACGACAATGCTAATCATGTCCAACAATTAGTGAACTTACTAGATGGAGCAATGAATAATCAACCTCAAGCTCCACCGAATACATCATTCAAAAATTTCAAGGCGGTGGGACAGCTAGAGTTTAAAGGCTCCATGAACCCGATCGAAGCTCAGACTTGGGTTATGGAGATGGAGAAGGTTTTTGAGGTCGCAAGAGTCAGAGAGGACCAGAAGACCGCTTTTGCAATGTTTATGCTGAAATCTGAAGTCAGTTATTGGTCGCAAGCAAAGAAGGTCCGTGGAGGAGAATGTATAATTACCTGGGAGAGGTTCAAGGAGATTTTTTTCGAGATGTATTTCCCGACCAGCTCACAGAACCAATTGGAGGTTCAGTTTCTGGAGTTGAAGCAGGGAAATATGTATGTACTAGATTATGCAGCTAGATTCAACGAGTTGGTAAGGTTTGCCACATATCAAGTGCACACGGACGAGAGAAAAGTAAGAAGGTTCGAACAAGGACTGAAGCCTTGGTTGTATAGTAAGGTATTGATGTTTCAGTTGAAGACATTCACCGGGGTACTAGAGAAAGCCATACTCACTGAAGGTGGAAGCGATTCGGTAACCAAATATAATCTGGATCAGAAAAAGAAGAAGAATGAAAGTGAAGGAATTAACAAGGCAAGTGGGAGCAACACATGAGGTGGTAATCATCAGAAAAGAAGGTGGTCTGACAATTCGTCATCTGGAAATCAACAAGGAGGTCAAAAGAAAAGGATCGAAGCATGCCCGACCTGCGGGAAAGCTCATCTGGGAGTTTGCATAAAGGGTAAACGAGTGTGCTACAATTGTGGTCAGGAAGGCCACATAACACCTAACTGTCCTAACCCAACGAAGGGTGCCTGTTTCACTTGTGGTTCAAAGGATCATCTGGCAAGAGACTGTCCTAATAAAGGATCTGGAGGGGCAGGATCAGAAGGAAATCGGGGAAATAGCGGTGGAAGCGCTCTAACCATCACAGGACCAACCGCAACTAACCGACCGACCGCCAGGACATTCAACATGACGATGTAGGATGCAGTGCAGTCGCGTGATGTGGTGTCAGGTATCATTCCGATCAATAGAGTTAATGCTTATGTATTATTTGATTCGGGTGCTACTTATTCATTTATATCCGATGACTTTGCTAAGAATTTAGAATTGCCTAAGGATGAGTTAGAATACCCCATGAACATAGAAATCACGAATAGAGAAATAATCCATGTTAAGTACGTGCATAAGAACTGTAAAGTGGATATTAAGGGTAATATCATGAACGTAGATCTTATCCCTATTCGACTTGGAGAATTTGACGTTATCTTGGGAATGGAATGGTTATTCAATTACGGGGCGGCAATTGATTGCCAAAAGAAGCGTATTAACCTTATGACTCCGTCAAAGGTTGTGTTTTATGGTAGCAAGTCGCCTAGACAAGCGAGTTGTCTGACGATGATGTAGGCCAGGAAGTTGTTACGACAAGGATGTGTAGGATATTTAGCTTACATAGTCGACAGTCGTAAAGAGAATCCAAAAGTAGAGGAGATACCAATAGTGAGAGACTTCGCCGACGTATTTCTAGACGATTTTCCAGGACTTCCGCCAGATAGAGAGGTCGAATTTGTGATCGATTTGGCACCAGGAACGGCTCCAATATCGAAGGCACCATACAGAATGGCGCCAGTAGAAATGAAAGAATTGATGGCACAACTACAATAATTACTGGATAAGAAGTACATTCAACCGAGCATATCGCCGTGGGGAGCGCCGGTGTTATTTGTGAAGAAGAAGGATGGGACGATGCGGCTTTGCATCGATTATAGAGAACTGAATAAGGTCACAATTAAGAATAGATATCTATTACCGAGGATCGATGACCTGTTCGATCAATTGAAGGGGGCAAGATACTTTTCAAAGATAGACTTGAGGAGTGGTTATCATCAACTGAAGGTGAAACTAGAGGATGTACTGAAGACAGCGTTTAGAACACGATATGGTCACTACGAATTTCTGCTAATGTAATTTGGTCTAATGAATTCTCCTGCAGCATTTATGGGCTTAATGAATGGTGTGTTCAAGCCGTTTTTAGTCAAATTTGTAGTGGTAATTATAGATGACATTTTGGTATATTCGAAGATCAAGGAAGAACATGAAGAGCATTTAAAGTTAACGTTAGAGGCTTTAAGAAGGGAAAAGTTGTATGCCAAGTTTTTGAAATGTGAATTTTGGATCGAGCGGGTACAATTTCTTGGGCATGTGATCGATAAAGACGAAATTTCAGTGGACCCATCCAAAGTCGAAGCTGTGATAAACCGGGATTAGCTGAGAACGCCGTCAGAAGTTTGAAGTTTTCTTGGATTGGCAGGATATTACAGAAGATTTGTGACGCCCCCAAAATTAGGTATACATCACCCATCTTGGGTCGTCAGATACATAGTACAGAATACAAATACAACTGATTAATACATCTGTCGTGTACAATACGACAAAACATAAACTGTGAGTTTGAATACAGATATTATCTTCTAGAGAGT
Organism: Panax notoginseng; assembly: GCA_016801055.1. Lineage (NCBI taxonomy): Eukaryota > Viridiplantae > Streptophyta > Magnoliopsida > Apiales > Araliaceae > Panax > Panax notoginseng. Next base: position 106,024,916 of record CM029014.1, read on the forward strand.
ATTCATACTCAAAAGGAGTCCTCATTACATTTATTAACACACCATTACATAGAATAGTGAGGACTACTAACTAATACTATCATTCGGACCATCACTCCGTACCCCGACTTGTCCCAGCTACGTTCTCATTTCCTGAAGAGAACAGTGAAAGAAAGGGTGAGCTCAACTAGCCCAGTAAGAAATATTATGACTAAGATAATGCAGAATAAATTATCATTAGCCTTCAACAATGTTAAACTGATAAAATATAATAGACATCAAGTTTAACTGTAGCGGAACAAGCAATCCATTAAAAGAGTCAAGTAGAAAATAAACTCTACTATCTTTTATGATTTAAAAAGTTTTTCAACACTGTAATCGCTGAGACTCAGCTTAATAAAATAATCCACATCATCGAATCACCCCTGCACTACGGCCAAGGATATTCGTGTATTCATTAATGGTCATGATCATGCCAACAACTGTCCATCAATGCACTACGGGCCAATGAGGACTTTTACCACATCATTTGTAACATTACGGTCATGATTATACCGAATAATCCCTGGTCATAATCATACCAAATCCATCTATGCACTACAGGCCACAGATGACTTTCAACATTTTATAAACATGAGGATGATGACAATGATATAAGAATTCAATAAAACAAGTTCAAGAATTAATTTATCCAGGAATTAACAACGTCCAAATTGTCAACATGATACTGCATTGTGGAGTAAAGTCAACATGATACTGCATTGTGGAGTAAAATTCAAGAATGCTTAGAAGAATATTTTCTTGAAAAGATACTGGATGAAACGCAACTATCAAGGATATTCCACAAATTTCATGGAGTATAGAAGTCAAAACTTAACCAACTGAGTATAATAAAGAATGGAATAACAAAAGAAATCACCATGCATGCGATAGACCGCACAGACAGGTTATTCCAACAGAATAATAAATAATGGAACCAGGTCCGGCGTAAACGCACAGACAGGATATTCCGACAGAATAATAAATAATGGAACCAGGTCCGGTGTAAAACACACAGACAGGATGTTCCAACAGAATAATAATAAAAACAGAACCAGGTCCGGTGTAAAACACACAGACAGGATGTTCCAACAGAATAATAAACGGAACCAGGTCCGGTGTAAAACACACAGACAGGATGTTCCAACAGAATAATAGAAGAATGTCACCAAGTATAGGGTAGACCGCGTATACTGGTTATTCCAACAGAATAATAACGAATGGAATAACAGAAGTTCTCTTCATGAATATAAAAGAAATAATATTCCCTACCTTAAAAGAACTGGATATTGGAAAAGTGATGTAGCAGAATACTTTTAGTCTCTCTCTCTCTTATTCTCTCTATACTTTCTCTCTCTATAGCTTGAATGAATTCGTGAAAAATAATGAAGCCCTAGGCCTCTATTTATAGAAAAACTGAGGGTGGCTCTTGGTCTTAACGAAGGGTCAAATGACTCTTGGTCTTAACGAAGGGTCAAATGACTCTTGGTAATATTGAAGGGACAACTACTATTGACGAAAGTAATTACTATTGACCAAGGTAAATACTATTAACGAAGGTAATTACTATTGACCAAGGTAAATACTATTGACCAAGGTAAATACTATTGACGAAGGTAATTACTATTGACCAAGGTAAATACTATTGACGAAGGTAATTACTATTGACGACGGTAATTACTATTGACGACGGTAATTACTATTGACGAAGAGACTCTTAGATGATGACATATGGCCCCCCATAAAATAACCAAACTTACCACAACATCTCAATAATATAACATATTATACAGATGATACTATGACAATAATTTAAGAGATATGATGCAGCAATTACTGTAGCAATAATTGAGTATAGCTGAGTGACTTCTCACGTAAGCATCAATAATCAATACCGTGTGCTACTATGCAACCACGCGTATTACTGTACTTTTACTACCAAGTAGTTCAACAGTTTTAACGATTTTAACGGTAACACCTCAGCTGTTATTTTTATAGAAAGATAATTCTGTCGTTTTTTCAATCCGACAATAATTCCGTTGTGGAGTCCACCAATGATTGTGCCGTCGTACGAATATTCCCCGACAAAAAGAATATTCCCCGACCAAACGAATATTTTATAACAACTTGCTTACTTTGCAAAATTTATAAATATTACCCACAACTATAACATTATATCAAATTAACTTTATAATATTCAAAAATGATATTTATAGAAAATTCATCTTTATTTATAAAAGTTGGGGTCTTACAACCTCCTCTTCTTATGAAATTTCGCCCTCGAAATTAGGGTACGTACCTGGTATGTCGAAGAGGTAAGGATACCTTGATTTCATTTCTGATTCTAACTCCCAAGTCATTTCCTCAACATCGTGGTTTCTCCACAAAACTTTAACTTGAGGTATAACCTTGGAGCGTAGAATATGTTCCTTCTTATCCAAGATTTGAACAGGAACTTCTTCATACGTCAAATCCTCCGCTATTTCGTCCGGTTCTAACTCAATAATGTGGTTCGGGTCTTCCACATATTTGCGTAACATGGATATGTGGAAAACGTTATGAACACGAGACATACTTGGCGGTAAAGCGAGTCTATAAGCCACAGTTCCTACTCGATCGAGGATTAAAAATGGACCGATGAATCGAGGATTTAGCTTTTCTCTCTTTCCAAATCTCGTAACTCCTTTCCATGGAGCAACACGTAAGAACACATGATCTCCTACATCAAATTCCACGTCCTTTCGATGAAGATCAGCATAACTCTTTTGTCGATCTTGTGAGGTTTTTATACGTTGTCGGATCGTTTGAATCTTTTCTGTAGTCATACGTACCAACTCCGGTCCCAACAACGTTGCTTCGCCCACCTCATCCCAGCATACTGGAGAACGACATTTTCTTCCATACAATGCTTCGAATGGAGCCATGCCAATACTTGCTTGATAACTGTTGTTGTAGGAAAACTCCACCAATGGTAAGAACTTGTCCCAACTTCCTTTGAAGTCAAAGACACAGAGTCTTAATAGATCTTTAAGAGTTTGAATAGTCCTCTCTGATTGTCCGTCCGTCTGAGGATGATATGCTGAACTAAATCGTAACTCCGTGCCCATAGCTTTTTGTAAACTAACCCAAAATCGTGAAGTGAATCTTGGGTCTCGGTCAGAAACTATGGATACTGGCATACCATGCAGTCTTATAATCTCGTTTATGTACATACGAGCAAGACGTTCAAGTGTATAAGTTTCTCGTATCGGTAAGAAATGAGCAGACTTGGTCAATCTATCAACAATGACCCAAATCGCATCAATACCTTGAGAAACCCTAGGAAGACCGGTAACGAAATCCATGGTAATGTGCTCCCACTTCCATTCTGGAATTTCAAGTGGTTGCAATGGACCTTTTGGTACTTGATGCTCTGCTTTGACTCGTTGACAAGTTAGACACCTTGAGATAAACAACGCTATCTCTCTCTTCATATTGCTCCACCAAAATGTATGACGAAGATCATGATACATTTTGGTACTTCCAGGATGGATTGCAAACGGTGTGTTGTGCGCCTCCATCATCATTTCATACTTTAAATCAGGGTTGTTAGGAACACAAAGTCTGGAGTTGACTCGAAGTATTCCTTCTTCATCGATTCTTGCTTCCGATATAGCACCTTCTTGCACTTTCTTCTTCATACGCATCAGCTCCAGGTCTGTAGCTTGAGCAGCTTTAACTTTGTCGATTAAAGTCGGTTCTACTCGTATATTCGCCATCATCGCATGGGTCCCTGGAGTCTTTAACTCTATCTCCATCCTTTGTAAATCACACAAAATGGGTCTTTGTGTTGACAATATCACACTCGTACTTGCATATGATCTTCTACTCAATGCGTCAGCTACCACGTTCGCTTTTCCAAGATGATATTGAATGGTATGATCATAATCTTTCAACAGTACAAGCCAACGTCGTTGTCGCATGTTGAGTTCCTTTTGAGTGAAGAAATATTTGAGACTTTTATGATCCGTAAAGATCTCCACCTTCTCCCCATACAAGTAATGCCTCCAAATTTTAAGTGCAAAGACAACAGCTGCCAACTCTAGATCATGAGTAGGATAATTTCTCTCATATTCCTTGAGTTATCTTGATGCATAGGCTATGACTTTTCCATGTTGCATGAGAACGCATCCCAACCCTTTGCTCGAAGCATCACTGTAGATGACAAATCCCTCCGAGCCAGATGGTATTGTTAGAACAGGTGCTGAAATGAGTCTCCTCTTGAGTTCTTGAAAACTCTGCTCACATTCTTCGCTCCAACTGAACTTTGTATCTTTTCGAGTCAGCTGAGTTAACGGAGTAGCGATTCGAGAAAATCCTTCCACGAATCTCCGATAATAACCAGCTAGACCGAGAAAGCTACGTACTTCGGTTACTGATTTAGGTTGCTCCCAACTTTGAATAGCTTCAATCTTTGCCGGGTCAACCGATATTCCACGACTTGATACTACGTGCCCAAGGAATGCTACCTCTTCCAGCCAGAACTCGAATTTCTTTAACTTGGCATAAAGTTTGTATTCACGAAGCTTTTGGAGTACCAGCCTCAAGTGTTGCTCATGATCGTCACGGCTTTTGGAATAAACAAGGATGTCATCGATAAAGACGACCACAAAGTGATCCAAATATTCCTTAAATACCCTGTTCATCATATCCATGAAGGCAGCAGGAGCATTAGTCAATCCAAAAGACATAACTAAGAATTCATAATGCCCATACCGAGTTCTGAAGGCAGTCTTTGGAATATCCTCAGTTCTAACCTTCAGCTGATGATATCCAGAACGAAGATCGATCTTTGAAAAGAATTGTGCTCCTTGCAACTGGTCAAACAGGTCATCAATACGTGGCAATGGGTACCTATTTTTGATGGTGACATGATTCAACTCCCGATAATCAATACAAAGTCGCATACTCCCATCTTTCTTCTTCACGAACAGAACAGGAGCACCCCAAGGAGAAGTACTAGGACGAATAAAACCAATGTCTAACAATTCCTGCAGTTGGGTCTTTAACTCCTGAAGTTCAATAGGAGCCATTCGATATGGAGCTTTGGAAATGGGTTTTGTACCGGGTTCAAGGTCGATACAAAATTCAATTTCATGCTCTGGGGGTAGGCCAGGAAGTTCTTCGGGAAATACGTCAGGAAATTTATTAACAACAGAAATATCATTCAAAGCTGACGTATTTTTGTTTAGATCTGTGACATGAGCTAAGAAAGCTTGACATCCGTTTTTCAATAAACGAATAGCTTTATGGCTTGAGATGACAGCGATTGATTTTAATGGTTTGGTTGCTTGAATTTGCATAATAGGTCGATTAGGAATATGAAAGCTAACAACCTTACGAAAACAATCAATTTTTGCATAATGAGTAGTTAACCAATCAATCCCTAGAATCACGTCAAATGCAAGTATTTTTAATGAAATCAGATCGATAGGTAATGTGTGGGTACCAACTTGAACCAAACAAGACTTATAACCAGTGGAGGTAATGAAGGTTTCTCCCAACGGAGTTTCCACAGATAAGTCAAAGTCTAATTTCTCCGGAATCAAATTTAATCGATGAGCGCAAGTAGGAGAAATAAAAGAATGGGTTGAACCGGTATCAAATAAAGTATAAACTTCTTTAGAGTTTATGATAAGCTTACCCGTGATGACCTCATTCGGGTTCCTTGCTCTCTGGGAGTTCACAACAAACGCTCTCCCTTGCACAACCGGTTTTGACTTTTCTGGGACGGCTTTTGGTGCCTCCATCCTAGCTGAATTTGTTTTCGGTAAACGACAAAATCGGGCTAAATGACCTTCTCTTCCACAATTATAACATGCTTTGGACGGCATCGCGCAGTTTGGACTGATGTGTCCCTCCCCTCCGCATTTGAAACATATGATAGGTGGTCGTTCTCCTTCCTTAACGACAGGTGCTGGTGCTGACGTCTTTCCGTCATTGTTGAATCTCCTCTTCTTGAAATGTCCATTCTTATTGTTTTGGCCCTGATTACCACCGAAGTGGTTACCATTTCTGGCCTGTTGATTCCCTCCACGCTTGTTGTCACCGCTTCGATGACTGCTCTCACTAGTATTATCATTTTGCCGGCTGCTCTCTTTTGGTTGCGTTGTCTCGTTATCGCGCTCCACCAACTGAGCCCTATTTACAACATCTGAATACAAACACAGTTTATGAGAAACAAGATGTTGACGTATCTCTGGCTTCAAACCTCTTAAAAACATCCGCGTCATTCTTTCTTCATTATCCACCAAGTGGGACGCAAACCGGGATAACTCCGCAAATTTTGCCTCGTACTACGACACGGTCATATTATTCTGCTCCAATTTGATGAACTCCACCTCCTTCATGTGACGAATACTCTCGGGAAAGTATTTGTCGTTAAACAGATCTTGAAACTTCTCCCAAGACATCTTCAGTGCGGCAGGTTGAGTACGCTTTATCGATTCCCACCAGTAATCTGCCTCTCCTCGCAACATAAAGGCGGCAAAGGGAACCTTTTGCTCCTCGGAGCAACTCAAGACATCAAATATCTTGGTGATCTGCTTTATCCATGTTTCAGCTACAAGTGGTTTGGGTTCTCCCTTAAACTCCGGTGGTCCCAGCTCCTTAAACTGTTTAGCGGTGACCGCCTGAGAGTTTCCAGTATTTCCACCTACGTTGTGGACAGGAGCCGCTTTCACCTGTTGTTGCATGAATTGCATAAAGCCTCTGAGCATTTGATCATTCATCATTTGGTCAGTGTTGTTGTTTGCATGAGGATTGACACCTTCCTGATGCACATTATCCTGATTATTGATATGTGGTGAATCAACAGTCGTCTGTGCTCCATTGCTATTCTCAACATTCTCAGATGCCATTTTCAGATACTGTCACAAAATAAAAATTAATTGATATGTCATATATTATCCTTATATTATGACCGACCAATTAAATACCATGCAAATAAACTTAGGTATGTCATACTAGCGAAGGAATTCCCCGTCTCTCCCCTCCTAGTTCTATTCTCACATCTTAGCCAGGGATCATATCCCTAAGCTATGATACCAACTGTGACGCCCCCAATATTAGGTATACATCACCCATCTTGGGTCGTCAGATACATAGTACAGAATACAAATACAACTGATTAATACATCTGTCGTGTACAATACGACAAAACATAAACTGTGAGTTTGAATACAGATATTATCTTCTAGAGAGTATTCATACTCAAAAGGAGTCCTCATTACATTTATTAACACACCATTACATAGAATAGTGAGGACTACTAACTAATACTATCATTCGGACCATCACTCCGTACCCCGACTTGTCCCAGCTACGTTCTCATTTCCTGAAGAGAACAGTGAAAGAAAGGGTGAGCTCAACTAGCCCAGTAAGAAATATTATGACTAAGATAATGCAGAATAAATTATCATTAGCCTTCAACAATGTTAAACTGATAAAATATAATAGACATCAAGTTTAACTGTAGCGGAACAAGCAATCCATTAAAAGAGTCAAGTAGAAAATAAACTCTACTATCTTTTATGATTTAAAAAGTTTTTCAACACTGTAATCGCTGAGACTCAGCTTAATAAAATAATCCACATCATCGAATCACCCCTGCACTACGGCCAAGGATATTCGTGTATTCATTAATGGTCATGATCATGCCAACAACTGTCCATCAATGCACTACGGGCCAATGAGGACTTTTACCACATCATTTGTAACATTACGGTCATGATTATACCGAATAATCCCTGGTCATAATCATACCAAGTCCATCTATGCACTACAGGCCACAGATGACTTTCAACATTTTATAAACATGAGGATGATGACAATGATATAAGAATTCAATAAAACAAGTTCAAGAATTAATTTATCCAGGAATTAACAACGTCCAAATTGTCAACATGATACTGCATTGTGGAGTAAAATTCAAGAATGCTTAGAAGAATATTTTCTTGAAAAGATACTGGATGAAACGCAACTATCAAGGATATTCCACAAATTTCATGGAGTATAGAAGTCAAAACTTAACCAACTGAGTATAATAAAGAATGGAATAACAAAAGAAATCACCATGCATGCGATAGACCGCACAGACAGGTTATTCCAACAGAATAATAAATAATGGAACCAGGTCCGGCGTAAACGCACAGACAGGATATTCCGACAGAATAATAAATAATGGAACCAGGTCCGGTGTAAAACACACAGACAGGATGTTCCAACAGAATAATAATAAAAACAGAACCAGGTCCGGTGTAAAACACACAGACAGGATGTTCCAACAGAATAATAAACGGAACCAGGTCCGGTGTAAAACACACAGACAGGATGTTCCAACAGAATAATAGAAGAATGTCACCAAGTATAGGGTAGACCGCGTATACTGGTTATTCCAACAGAATAATAACGAATGGAATAACAGAAGTTCTCTTCATGAATATAAAAGAAATAATATTCCCTACCTTAAAAGAACTGGATATTGGAAAAGTGATGTAGCAGAATACTTTTAGTCTCTCTCTCTCTTATTCTCTCTATACTTTCTCTCTCTATAGCTTGAATGAATTCGTGAAAAATAATGAAGCCCTAGGCCTCTATTTATAGAAAAACTGAGGGTGGCTCTTGGTCTTAACGAAGGGTCAAATGACTCTTGGTCTTAACGAAGGGTCAAATGACTCTTGGTAATATTGAAGGGACAACTACTATTGACGAAAGTAATTACTATTGACCAAGGTAAATACTATTAACGAAGGTAATTACTATTGACCAAGGTAAATACTATTGACCAAGGTAAATACTATTGACGAAGGTAATTACTATTGACCAAGGTAAATACTATTGACGAAGGTAATTACTATTGACGACGGTAATTACTATTGACGACGGTAATTACTATTGACGAAGAGACTCTTAGATGATGACATATGGCCCCCCATAAAATAACCAAACTTACCACAACATCTCAATAATATAACATATTATACAGATGATACTATGACAATAATTTAAGAGATATGATGCAGCAATTACTGTAGCAATAATTGAGTATAGCTGAGTGACTTCTCACGTAAGCATCAATAATCAATACCGTGTGCTACTATGCAACCACGCGTATTACTGTACTTTTACTACCAAGTAGTTCAACAGTTTTAACGATTTTAACGGTAACACCTCAGCTGTTATTTTTATAGAAAGATAATTCTGTCGTTTTTTTAATCCGACAATAATTCCGTTGTGGGGTCCACCAATGATTGTGCCGTCGTACGAATATTCCCCGACAAAAAGAATATTCCCCGACCAAACGAATATTTTATAACAACTTGCTTACTTTGCAAAATTTATAAATATTACCCACAACTATAACATTATATCAAATTAACTTCATAATATTCAAAAATGATATTTATAGAAAATTCATCTTTATTTATAAAAGTTGGGGTCTTACAAGATTCATTCAAGACTTTTCCAAGATTGCAACACCGTCAACGAATTTGACTCGAAAAGCTATGAAATTTGTTTGGACGGAGAAGTGTGAGGAAAGTTTCCAGGAACTTAAGAAGAGGTTGAGTACGGCACCTGTGTTATCTCTTCCGGATGATACAGAAAATTTTGTGGTCTATAGTGATGCGTCGCATAAAGGACTTGGTTATGTGCTTGTGCAAAACGGCAAAGTTATTGCGTATGTGTCACGACAATTGAAAGATTACGAGAAAGGGTATCCGACCCACGACTTTGAGTTAGCTGCATCGGTTTTTGCTTTGAAAATCTGGAGGCACTATCTCTACGGGGAGAAGTGTGAAATATATACAGACCACAAGAGTCTGAAATATATTTTTACACAGAAAGAATTGAATATGCGCCAAAAAAGGTGGTTAGAATTAATTAAGGACTACGATTGTGAGATTTTATACCATCCGGGTAAGGCAAATGTGGTTGCCGATGCCTTAAGTAGAAAGGGTAGGGAGAAATTAGTGATATTGACCGCTAAGGAGGAGCTAATTTCAGAAATGGAGAAACTGGAGTTGGAAGTGATGTATCCTATGGAGAATGACGAGAAGCTATTCTAGATGCAATCTGGTACAACCCTACTGGATAAAGTTAAGGAGGCTCAACTTCAGGACGATGAATGCAAAAAGGTGATAAGGAAGATATCCGAAGGAACCGAACCGAGATTCAAGATGGACAAGGAAGGAATACTGAGATTTGAGAGTAGAATTTGGGTACCACCAGTACCAGAGATTAAGGAAGACATTTTGAGCGAGGCTCATAGCTCATGATATTCGATTCACCCTAGTAGTACCAAGATGTACCAAGATCTTCGACAACATTTCTTGTGGCCTAATCTGAAACGAGATGTTGCAGAGTGTGTTGTCAATTGTCTAACCTGTCAGAAAGTGAAAGTAGAACATCAGAGACCGAGTGGGTTACTACAACCGCTGAAGATCCCAGAATGGAAATGGGAACATATTACAATGGACTTCGTGGTTGGCCTTCCGACGACTCAAAAAGGCTAGAACGCAGTATGGGTTATCGTTGACCGATTGACGAAATCCGCACACTTCCTTCCGATTAAAATCAGATTCAACTTAGATCAGTTGGCGAGGTTATATGTGAAAGATATTGTTTCGCGACACGGAGTTTCGGTGTCAATTATTTTCCATAGGGATCTGCGCTTTACATCGAACTTCTGGAAACGTCTACAGGAATGCATGGGTACGCAGCTGAGGATGAGTACAACATACCACCCTCAAACAGATGGACAGAGCGAGAGAACGATTCAGACATTAGAAGATATGCTAAGAGCCTGTGTGATGGACTTTAAAGGAAATTGGGATGATCACCTACCGCTCGTAGAGTTCGGCTATAACAACAGTTACAACGCTAGTATTGGCATGCCGCCTTATGAAGCGTTATACGGCAGAAAGTGCAAAACTCCGCTTTACTGGGATGAAGTTGGCGAAAGACAATTACTAGGCCCAGAATTAGTATAGCAGACATCAGAAATAGTCAAAGTGATCTGAACAAGACTGGTATCAGCTCAAGATAAGAAGAAGAAATACGCCGATTCACATCCTAAAAATATCGAGTTTGAATTGGGTAGTTATGTATTCTTGAAGGTCTCGCCCTGGAAGGGAAAGATCAGGTTCGGAAAGAAAGGAAAATTAAGCCCAAGATTCATTGGACCCTTTGAAGTACTGCGAAGAATCGGAGAAGTTGCGTATGAGGTAGCCTTACCTCCAGCACTCGAGAATGTCCACAACGTCTTCCATGTTTCTGTATTACGACCCTACAAACCCGATTACAAGCATGTAATTGAATACGAACCCTTACATTTTGTAAAAGACTTATCTTACGAAAAAATTCATGTTCAGATTGTCGACAGAAAAGAACAAGTTCTCAAAAATAAAATAATACCTTCTGTTAAGGTAATTTAGAGGAACCACAACGCTGAAAAAGCTACGTGGGAACTCGAAGAGAATATGATGAAGAATTACCTTCATTTATTTACTTAAATTATGTGTAAGTGATTCTGGGAACAGTATCTTTGTAGGGGGGAGAATGTGACAAACGAGATTTTTGTAATTTAATTTTAATATTTATTAAATTAAATAAATATTTTTGATGATTTAATTATTATATTAAATAATTAATGGATGCAATTGCGATAGATTAATTTAATTATATGTGTTATATTTATTAAATTAATGTGAAGAATTTTTATTATTCAAAGTATGTAATTATGTGAGTTTATTGAATTAAAAGAAATATTTAATAAGCCTAATATTATTTTATAATTAATAAAAAAATTAATTATAAGACTATGTGAATTAATGAGAAATTATCATATTTTATTTAAATTAAAGTAAATAAGATATTTGATTTATTTTATAATTGGATGTGACATTATTAAACCATAGGATAAAAGAGTTATTAAATTAAATAGGTGTAAGCCTTTTTAAGGCTAGCCAAACATGGCATTAGTGGGGGTTGGGAGCAGTTAACTAATGACTGGGTAAATGACCACTACCACGCCAGTTCTTATACGCATCAGGCGTATTATTTTACTTTTCACGTATGCTAAGTTAATTAAAAGTCGAGAGCTCAGTGAAAATTCAGATGAATTATGGGAGAAACTCAGTGATTGAAGAAGAATCTAAAAAGGGACGTCACTCTTATTCATTCGTAATAGGGTAATCTCTTCTTCCCCAAATCTCAAACTTACGTGGTTTAAGTTTTTGGCTTTTAAGTTTCTGTTAAATTCATGTAACTGGAAAGAGTATTAATTATGTGTATATATGTGATAAGATGTTGTTATAATGTGTTTCACTATATATTGTATGGCTCCATATCATCAGTTTCATAATATTATAACGTATATTATTGCTTCAAAATTTACAGAGTATAGAAATATGGCCATATGGCCCTTATACGTAAAGTTAATATGTCAAACATATATTGTTTTGTAAAATTCACACTCGTATATAACTATATATATTAAAACAAAGAGACCAAACTTTAAATGAAAGGATTCGGTGTTATAACGAATCCGTAGTGTTGATTTTTATGTTTTGTGTTCAAAACCTTCAAGAACATCAAGAACAGTGAAATTTCATGTTTTAATTCTGTAATTATGTGTTTTAATTGGTTAAAATTACTCTATAAAGGTTGGGTAATGATTATGTACGAATTCTAGTATGTGGGTATGTTTAATTTGATGAATTTAATGATCATGTAATGATAATTTCGCCTGATTCTGTGTTCTTCGCGAACTGGAAATTCAAAAACTAGAGTTTCGCGCCGCGGCGACAACTCCATGCTTAATTTCCGCGCCGCAGCGCCATGTCTCAAGCTGCAGCGCCAAGAACAAGTATAACAGTGGCGCCGCAGCGCCACTTAGCAGAATGGTCCAGAAATGAATTTTTTTAAATGCTCAAGTCTAGCAATGTGTTAGTAACTTAATCTAATGAACATAAAAACTTGTTAGACATATAATGAGGTGTTAGAATAAATTCTTAACATGTCAATAACACATTTATGTTTGAATTGAATGATTGAACGCATAGTTAGCTTATTGTTCATGAAGTGTAAATTATGTGGCAATGAGTATAGTAGTTGACTAAGTATAGTCATAATTCGAGTTAGACAAAAAGAATGAACTTATGATGACTAATTACAGTATAATTAACTAGAGTTATGAATGGAAATGGTATGTAGGATTATATCGAATAACGTGTATAATTAACGTGTAATCTACGCACGAGGCAAGTTTCCTAACCTTACTTATTATCATTATTCAAGTTTATAAATTTCGTCGAGTAAATTCTCTTTATTATTAATCAAGTTCAATTTGTTATGTTAAAGATTACTTATCTTTTTCAAAGTATGATTCTGTTATATAATAATTGTTCTATTTTATACCTCTTGAGATTGTTATTCAATTTAAATATCATTTATTGTTGAACCTTGTTAGACTTGCGAATCCTTATTGATTCAACTAGTCCATAGTTGATGAATATTCTAAATTTCAGAACTCTTATTGATTTATCCAAACCAAACTTCCTTTGGCGCGGACTCTAATGTCAAACTGAGATGAACAACCCTGTATAGGGATTACTTATGCATTAGCGTTAAGATATTGTGCACAGTATTGTACTAAAAGCTGATCCCCCTAAGTACGAGAAGAAGAGTCCATAGTCTTATGATTGTTAAAGGTTTCAAGTATAACCCTTGATACCTAGGACATAGTTCAAGGTCTTATGACCCTCAGAATTCTTTTGATTCTTATTATTCATTCTTAATTCAAAAGTTGAGTTTATTTCAGAAGTCTATGATTCACTCGCATGTTATTATATTGTTATTTTATTATTATACTTGTGGGCAATCGTGCTCACTATTGCGTAATAATAACATTACAGTTAAAAACGAAAGATCTGACGAGCCTTCTACTAGCAAGGGTAAGGGAAAGATTATCAAGTGATGTAAATGAAGATTTGTTGTTTTATGTGATGTTGAATTTATGTGTTAAGACTTATGTTGATGTTGTATAAGACTATAAATTTTTTATGTTTCCGCAGTTAAGATTTAAGGTTAGTATGACCTGGGATTGATGTATTTAATTCTGTTGATGTAACTCCTTAAGGAGAGGATTGATTTCTATATATTAATGTCTTCAGTTATTATGGGTAGATAGATATATAATATTTGAATAGTGACCACCAAATCATGTGAAAATTTAAGCACCGGATTTGGGGGTGTTACACTAATTATTGACGTAAAACCCTAATTGCGGAATTCAAAACCCTAATTGCCGAATTAGGTACCCTAATCGCGAAATTAAAAAGCTAATTGTAATTAGTAATTCCTAAATCTAAATTGTAAATTCTATGTAATTAGAAGACCTAAATTAATTTAGTAACCCTAATTTATAATTTTTAGAAACTAAAATTATTTTTAAACCCTAAATAAAAATCCTAGAAATCTATTTTTAATTTTCAAGATCTTAGGGTTAAACCCCAAGGGTCAAACCCTAAGGATTTGCCAAGATTACATTTTTGCGATTAAATTCACAAGTCAAATGACCCTTTTGCCCTTATTGCATTATTGTATGTAACTTGTAGATCTAGCAAAGTCGTAGTTGCTCAACCACCCTCACTAACCCGTGTGACATAAAATATTAACATATCAGTCAAATCTTGCCAGCTGTAATAACCCGATATTTTATATATAAATATATAAGAAATTTTACATATAACTTTTTTTATTTTATTTTAAAGATATGAATATGTATAAGGTAAAGCATATGTAATTATGTGATAAATAAAAATATATTTATTACATTAATAATTATAAATAATTTTATTTTAGAATTGTTGATCATTATATTCCAATAACAAATTAATTTGATAGTAATAATATGTTTATTATTTATTTTCTATGAAAATATGATTATTATATTATTTAAATAATATATGAAATGATTATAGAATTATTATAATAATTATTTTATTATATGAATTTATTTTAGATTAATTAAGTTAATTATTTTAATTTAATTAATAATGATATATATGCTAGATAAAATCAGATATGGAATCCAAACCCTAATTCTGGATTTTGACTAAGGAATGAGAATATTAATATAATATTATTTATATTTCAGTGCTATAGATATGTACTGTATGTGTGGATTGATAATGGTTGGTCAATTATGGTGTATCATGATAAAACCTAGTATTACTGTAATAAACCCTAATTTAAAACTCAAACGGGAGTTTAAGATTGGTCTGAAATTGTGTTAATGTGATTAATAACAAGTATTAGAATTATTATCTAAATTAGGAAACCCTAATTATTAAATTAGGAACCCTAATTATTAGAAATCCTAAATTTCTAAATTAGTAACCCAAATTGCTAAATGGGTAACCCTAATTGCTAATTATAAGCCCTAACGCTAATTAGTAAATTATTAAACTTAATATGTAAGTCTAGGTAATTAGGAAACCTAAACACAATTAGGAAACCCTAATTATTTTTAATTAGAAAGTTAAAATTTTATTTTATTTTAAAGCCTAAATTGAAATCCTAGAAAGCTAATATTTTGGAAACCTTAGGGTCAAATCCTAAGAGTTTGCCAAGATTACAAAATAGCCATTAAATTTGCTAGCAAAATAACCACAATGCCCTTTTGTCACATATTTTTTTATTAGATTACTTTCAAATCTTGCCAAGATGGGAGTTGGTGAACCACCCTAGCTAACCCATGTGACTGAAATCTTCACAAGTCAGCCATATATCTCAGCCATAAACATTGGATCCAAAATATATATAGATCACGAGAGAGAAAGTTTACTAACTTGGCTCATTTGCTTACAAACACTCAACTCACTTCTCTCTCACCCAAACCCACGATTTATTCTAGCATATCAGTCCCAAAAACTAGCCCTACTAACACCCATAACAAAATAAGTAGCCAAGAATCAAATTTTGTTCATAGTGAGGTATAAACCCTAAATGAAATCTGATATTTGATCCTATGTTAGATGTTAATTTTTTTGTGTTAAACATGTTGTATGTAGTGTATATTGATGATCTGGGTTGATAAATGTAAGATTCATAACATTTATAGGCTCGGATTTGAAGTTTTTCAAAATTTAGAAAATTTTATTATTTTTTTCTGACAATGAATGTCAGACCTCATATCTCAGTGAGTGTTAATGATTTTTGTGTTTGTAAGGTTTGATCTTGTAGTATGCTATGAGATATGTATTTTGGAACTTGAATCAAAGTCAGAACATGAACAGATCGAAAATTATGGCTAGTCAAACATAGTTGACCGACCATGACTTTCATTTTTCTAGGTAACCCAGATTTCCCCAGGTCGGTCTGACAGCATGTTCATGGCCTTGGATCTTTCAAGTTTTTGTTTATTTGTGCTTGTTGTCTTCAAGTTATAGTAGGGTAGTTATACTGCAGATTAATACTTTTAGATAGCTTATAATACAAACAGAGTGGATTTAGGGGATGGTCAAATCAAGCAGAAAGTTTACGGATTGAGTTTTCTGGGTAACACAGAAAACTCAAGATCGTGGCTTCTGACATGGCTTGATCGGACGAGATCTGGTGATTATGTTGTTGTTATGGTGATTTTATGTATTATATATCTTCCTTGACATGTTGGCTACACACTGAAATCATTATCTAACAAAACCATTAGCAGGATTGCAAGTGGTGGAAATTCAAAAGTGACTGCACTAACTGTTCTTCATTTCTGGGTAACCCAGAAATGAAGAACAGCTCTGACAGCTACTTTAGGCCTTTAGATCTTGCATTTGGTACATGTTTTTACCATGTTTGTTGTTGGATCTTGTAATGTTACATTTGTACTACAACCTATAGTCATTGTCTTGCCCAAAAATTATATAATCAGCGAATTAAGTTCGGTCAAAGTAGGTGACTTGTTAATAGCACATGAATGTTCTTGAGAAATCAAGAACACCTAAGGTGACACTTTCTCTTGCTAAAGGCTATAGCGACAGACTTTTTAATTTTGATTAAATAAATTTCCAAAAATCATTTTAAAATAGAAATTAATTATGAAAAATTTCAAAAATAGTTTTAAAAAATATTTGAAGTTATAAAAATTAACTTTTAACAATTTGACATATTTTTCATAAATATTAATATTTATTTGGATATTATTGATATTTAATTTATTTAATAAATGTATTAAATAAATTGATTAAAAATGAATTTATTATATTAAAAATTATTTTAAATGATAATAAAGTATTTAAAAATATTTTAAGTTATAAAATATAACTTTTAATATTTTAAGACAAATTTCATTAATTATTTAATATTAATGATATTATATTTATTTATCAAACATATTAAATAAATTAATTAAAAATGATTTTAATATTTTAAAATCATTTTAAATGAAAATAAATAGTTTAAAAATATTTTAATTTATAAAATATAACTTTTAATATTCAAAGGTAAATTTCATTAATAATTTAATATTAAATGATATTAGAGTTATTTAATAATAATATTAAATAAATAGTTTAAAAATAGTTTTATTGAATTAAAAATTATTTAAAAAGGATATAAATGTTTTAAAAATACTTTAAGTTATAATTAAGGACTTTTAATATTTTGATAAATAATACATTAATAATTAAATATTAATAGTAATTATTTAAAAATAATTTTAAATATTTTAAAAAATATTTAAGGGTAATAATAATATTTTAAAAATATTATGAGTTATTATAAATAACTTTAATATTTTGGTAATGATTTCATTAATAATATAATATTAATTAAATATTAATATTAATATAATTATTTAATATTTCAATCATTTAAAAATGATTTTAGTGTTTGAAAAATCATGATAAATTATAATAATTATTTAAAAATTATTATAAGGCTATGAAAAATAATATGACTGGTATTTAAATTATCAAAATGAATATTGAACTACAGAATAGAGTTTTAAACTCGATAATTACCCGATAAAGCTGTCGATACACCGAAATATTTCAGAAATTGATCTAGACTTAGATAATTTGACTAGATACGTATTTATTTATGATCAAATAACTGCTAAACATATGTGACAATGTGATTAGGTTATGTACTGACTGTAGATAGTAGTATTATGTGTTATAGTATGTTATTCTAAACAAACGAATGATCTTATTAATGATAGGTCTTGATATAAAAGATAAAACTAAGTTGCGTTATTATAAGCAGCAACTCAGGTAAGTATCCTAACTTTGCATTTACTTTATGCAATGGACATGCAGAGGCGGAACTAGGGGGCGGGGGGGGAAGTTGACCCCGATAGCCGAACGCCGGTAGGGAGGCAGTCGCCGACAGAGGATAAACTAGATGGGGGCGGGGGGGGGGGTAGTTGACCCCGGTCGCCGGCAGAGGCGGTGGGCGGAATGCCAAAACTAGGAGGGGGGCGGGGGCAGCAGGCCAGCAGCCAGCTCGGTGCGACTCGCGAGGAAGCTCCGGTCTTTACCTTCATCTTCTCCGGTAGCCTTAAAGTTGATCCATATAAAAATATTTCATAGTCGCCGCCAACATTAGATGAGTACTCATCAGAGCTGCAAAAGGTTTTGATCAGCCTCTTAACGTTTATGGCAGAATGCCTTAAAGTTGATCCACATAACAAGGTTCTTAACGTTTATAGTAGTTAAATTTTTTTTTACATGAAACGACGTCGTTTTATTTTTAAAAAAAATAAAATTGGTGTATGGCTTCTTCAGTACTCTTCACAGTTTCACACTTCAAATTCTCTTCGCAGTTCACACCTCACATTCACTGCTCCTGCCGCCTGCCGCCGGCCGCCCATCGCTGCCACTGGCCCGTCACTGCTTGGTTTAAAAATTTTGCACCACCTACAAAAAGGTTCTGGTTCCACCACTGTGGACATGAGTAAGAAAGTTTCGAAATTATATTATCGTTATGCCAGATTATTAACTCTATTGTTATTGATTATGTATCCAAATATTTATATTCATACAAGTTCTTAAATTATCCGATCATTATTTATCAACACAGTATTATTGTATAATCCAGATATTTATTCTATTCGTTAATTTCTAAATATAGTTAGACAAGTGTCCTCACTTGGATAATCATTGTATTTAATCACATGTTAATACATACTTATTGATTTCCAATATGTATATGTTGACTTAAAAGCCGTTTAGGCTATTTGATTCGGCTAGACACAAACTTAAAAATATTATTGAACATGATAGAGCCCTATTGATATCCAACCAAATTATTTTGGTTCAGATTCCCGACTAAGTATGAACATCCTGATTATGGAAAAACTTTTGTGTGCCAAAGCGGATAAGATGAACGATAATCTCATTCTTGCATGTAGTATTGATCAATACAGGGCATAACTAGCCGATCACCCTCGTGCATGTAAGTTATGACGGTTTGTGGATGAAGTTTTACTAAACCTTAGCGAAGATTGAAAATAAAGTTCATAGTTTATCAACTGCTCTCCATTTATAGTCAGTAGGTAGTTTCAAAAAATTGATATAGAATAGATATGTCGTTATTATTGGTTCAACTTCCTTCACAACTGTTGATTCGTTGTAGAAGTGTCATTCAAAGAAAATATTTACTTCGTTCAGCTAACACTTATTATTTACTATTACTTGTTGGGAAATCAAATGCTCATTCTTGCTTAATTTAAATATTTTCAGCTAAGTGTGATTAACTAGAAAACTCTGCTAGGAACAAAGGAAAAGAAAAGATTGCAGAATTAGTTCTACGCTATCCTATGTAATAATTAGACTTTATTAAGACGATTATACTTATTAATTATCATGTAATGAATGTTTAAAGGTCGTGTACTTGGGGATTTAGACTCTGATATGTAAATTAAGTTTAGTATTTATATTATTGTTTTTATTATTAGTATTATTTCACTCATATAAATGGTATCGTGAAGCATCGAGTTTTGGTTTTAAGTACCTGAATTTTGGGGCGTCATAGGTTGGTATCAAAGCTTTAGGGTTAGAAAACTTAGGTGGGATAAACCTTAGGCTATAACCTTAGAACAGAGGGAAACGTTAAAAATATAAATAACTCATATACAGTTTAAAAGAAGATGAATTGGATAAATTCATCGTCAACCAAAATAAAAGATAATCTATATAAAACTATTATTTGTTGTGTGTATATACTATATGCTAATCAGAATAATTTATGTGTGTAGATGTCAGGTGAAAAAGAAATAGGATACCCTCCGATCGTAAAGAAGGAGCCAATATCAAAGCCAATAGTTAAAATAGAGGCTCACAGTGCAAGCAACCCTGATGAGTTGGTTATCACAGAAAACATAGTACCAGATTCAAAAATGGTAATTGTAAGACCCCAAATTTTATGAAATAAAAGTATTCAATTTTTCTATTTAGTAAATGGTTAAATTGATAAAAAGTTAAAGTTAAGGGTGATATATGAATATTTTTCAAAATAAATAAGTGGTTATAAAATATTCATTTTGTCGGGGCATATTCGTTTGGTCGTGGAATATTCTTTCTGTCGGGAAATATTCGTACGACGGCGCAGCTATTTGTGGGCCCCATAACGGAAAATGATTGGATGAAGAAAACGACAAAATTGAGTTTTTATAAATAACGGCGTAGTTGTTACCGTTAACACTGTTGGAAAACCTGATGGTTAAAATACAGTAATACGCGTAGTTGTACAGCAGCACACGGTATTGCAAATTAGTTTTTTTTTCAATTATTGATTCTTACGTGAGAAGACACTACTCAATAATTGTTACAGTAGTTACAGTTCAATATTTTATTTTATTGATTCAATAATTGCTGCGTTGATATTTTATATTATTGTTGTTTCAATAATTGTTGCTACACAGTATTTTCCATTATCAGATCAATAATTCATATTATTTGAATAATATTATTAGATAGCATTATTGGCAATGTCTAGAAAGTTCTGTCTAAGGAGAGGTTTGGTCATCTAATTGCGCATCAGTAAGGAGAAATCCTTATTAGAAAGCCCCCTCTTTCCTGGGAACGGCCTGGTTGTCATAGTTGTGACTCTATAATATTATTTGTGAATAATTAATTATTGATTCATATGATAAGGAAATATTTATTTTATGTGGATATAAATGAGGGATATATTTTTTTGGTTAAAAATGAAGGAGTTAATGTTGAGGTTTTTATCAGTATTTTTGTCGGAATGGAGGTATTAAAAAATCAGGGTTTTTGAGATATTTTACGGGGGTTATAATTTTTAATCCGACCGTTGGATCGTGGTAATTTTTGGATATGTTATACATATATAAGTTGAGTATATGTCCACAAATTTTGAACTGTTAAAAATAAACGAATGATTTGTTATGAATTTTACGAGATGACTGGTTCAGAAATTGTTGAATTTTTCGAGTTTATCATTTTGGTGGAAAATTTTAGAATTGGTGGGCCCCACTCTTGGTTGGTGAAGAAATGTGCTGAGATTTTTATTCAAATATGGTGGGTGGGAATAGTAGCAGGTAAAGCCATCAGGTTGCAGGTTAAGTCTGCTTCGGCGTGCTAACATTTTCTTATAAATAGAGGGCTAAGTTAGAATTGAAAATCACACCAGAATTCATAAGTTTTCTCTCTTTCTCTCTCTAGATTATTGAGTGTATTTTGTGAGTATTTAGATACTTTGTGAGTTTCTATTCATCAGTGCACGTTTTCTTCAGCCTTATACCGGTCAGAAGTGCTGCTATTTTGAGGTAAGGGATATTAAGGGATAGTAAGGATTTTAAGGGTTGTTATATTTTCCAGTTTCGTAATTTTTCTAACCTTCAAAAATTTTAGAAAATTTTGAAATGATATTTTGATGAGTTTTCTTGATTGTGTCCAAAAATGGTGATTTTTGGATGTATAGATTGAGAGTTATGAATTTTATGAGAAAACACTATTTTAAAAGTAACCTCTTATAATTCCTTGTGGTTAACTCTAAAATTGATGAAATTTTTATTGGGAGTACATGTATATGATGGAAGAAGTATACTCTGTAAATTTCAAAATTTTTGGACAAAAGTACAATTTTGATAAATGTCTAAATATTCGGCTGTTTTGGCCATATGAAAAATAGTAAATGATTTTTAAAAATTCTGAGAAAAATATATGTTCACTATGGGACTATATTATGCTAAATCCCAGAAAAGAAATATTTTTATAACTGATTTGGTATTTTTCATGAAAATGATCTAGTTATGAGTAAATGAATTAAATATGTTTTGTGAAGTAAGAAAATTAGAAAATAGGATTTTATGGCTTGAGAATCCTATATGAGGTATATGCAGATTTTTGATGAGGGTTTGGTTATTGATGATGAAATCTTAAGAGTTGGCATTTTATGATGATTAAATGCATTAATTAGTAAAGTGTAAACAATTTAAATAAATTGTTTATAAGCTTAAGAAATATTATTCTTTCAATATCATTATACCAAAATATTGGTATGTATATTATTATGGAATTTCTACCTTTTTGTGTCGGGGTTACTATTCATGAGTTACTATTCACGACAAAATTGATTTCTTTTTCTGACCAAATTATAGTTGATTTATGAATATTACTCTTGAGATTAAAACTATATGTTGATCATATTATTTTTATTATCATATATAACATTTTTATAACCCTAATGATGATATTCTCTTTCACTTGAGTGTAAAGATGGGTAGATTATTGGTATGATCATGACTAGGGTTCTCTTTGGCCAATAGTGCAAAGTTGAATTGTTGACTGGTATGATCATGACCACTGAATTTATAAGTGAATATCTTTAGCTTAAGTGCAAAGGTGAATTGATCAACATGGTTATAATTATTGTTTATATAAATTCTGAAATGATTATATATTTCTTTGAGATATTAATATATTTGGCCTATAGTGCAAATATGAACTGTTGATGAATATATTTGGCCGTAGTGCAAATATGAACTGTTGGGAATATCTTTGGCCTGTAGTGCAAAGATGAATTGTTGATGAATATCTTTGGCCCGTAGTGCAAAGATGACATGTTGTTGAATATCTTTGGCCAGTAGTGCAAAGATGAACAGATGTTGAGATGAATATGACCAACTGGTGATACAAATATCTTTGGCCGTAGTACAAAGATGAAGTTATTAGTATGATTATGAACAGGAAATGTGATTTGGTGTAACCATGATCTTTGATGTTTCAAGTAAAGATAGGTGATGAAAATTATCTTCGTCCTGGATGAAAGGAGAAATTTAGAACTACAGTTATGATTATGAGTTATTCATATGATTGTGGACCAGAATTGTTGATTGATGTTACAGGGATAAAACATTGTTGGTGGATTTTTAACATGGAGAAGATAATAGACTTTATAGTCTATTTGACTCTTCTAATGGTTTGCTCGTTCCGCTGCAACTATGGTTGAAAATTTTTATCATCTACCATATGTTCTAAATCTCTGATTTAATTCTGTTGAAGGCTATTGATAATTTATTTATCTTTAGTCATGATATTCTTTACTGGGCTAGTTGTGCTCACCCTTCTGTTTCACAATTCCTTTCAGGTAATAAGAGTGTAGCTGGGTCGAGCGGGGGTAACAGGGAAATAGAACGGTGGTCATCATTTAGTAGTTATATTGGTGAATCATCTAGGGTGAAGCGAACCCAACGTTGGAAGGGTGTTTTGCCACTGTCATACAAGATGTCTAATGACATACAACCTCGTGTCATCATAAGACAAGGTTGTGCACATCCACTTGCTGAGTATATCTACAAGCACTACCTATATAATCTTGGTGTTTGTTTGAAGTATAATTCTCAATTAGAGACAGTGGAGATAATGATAAGTCAAGAGAAGACTCACCATTGGGAAGAATATGATAGTAATCTTCTTGTTTTTCTTTGGGGTCTATTGGGTCAACCAAGGATAATTCTGTGGCCATATGATATCTATCATAACCTAGATGCATGGCCTCCCATGTACGAAGGTTTCCTTGAGCACTTCCCAAATATTCTAATTTCTAAAACAGTTTTTGACTATACCTTTATGTAAGGTGTCATTGTGAAGTGCTGTCAACGGTTGAGACATGTGTCACATTTGGTATATATTTGTATTCAAACTCACAACATATGTGTTGTTGTATTTTGTACGACAATTGTTGTAATAGAGTTGTAGTTATTTTCTGTACCATGTATTTGACGACTCAGAATGGGTTGGATGGAATGGACCTATTTTGGGGTCGTTATATTTGGTATCAGAGCTTAGGGATATGGTCTCTGGCGGAGATCGGAGAATATAACTAGGAGGGGAGAGATGAGTAAATCCTTCGCTATTGTGTCCTACCTAAGCTTATTTATTGGTCAGTCATAATATCGGGATATTATGTGATATGTTAATTTGTTAAATTAACCCTTGTTTTGAAGCTGTAATCTAGAATGATATTTGAAATATAGGAGATGAGCAATGGAGAAATTATGATGACAGGGAAGATGGAATTTGAAATGAAATGAAGGTATTCTCAACTCTTTGAATTACCAGGTACGTAAATTTCGAGGACGAAATTTCATAAGGAGGGGAGATTGTAAGACCCCAAATTTTATGAAATAAAAGTATTCAATTTTTCTATTTAGTAAATGGTTAAATTGATAAAAAGTTAAAGTTAAGGGTGATATATGAATATTTTTCAAAATAAGCAAGTGGTTATAAAATATTCATTTTGTCGGGGCATATTCGTTTGGTCGTGGAATATTCTTTCGGTCGGGGAATATTCGTACGACGGCGCAGCTATTTGTGGGCCCCATAACGAAAAACGATTGGATGAAGAAAATGACAAAATTGAGTTTTTATAAATAACGGCGTAGTTGTTAGCGTTAACACTGTTGGAAAACCTGGTGGTTAAAATACAGTAATACGCGTAGTTGTACAGTAGCACACGGTATTGCAAAGTATTTTTTTTTCAATTATTGATTCTTACGTGAGAAGACACTACTCAATAATTGTTACAGTAGTTACTGTTCAATATTTTATTTTATTGATTCAATAATTGCTGCGTTGATATTTTATATTATTGTTGTTTCAATAATTGTTGCTACACAGTATTTTTCATTATCAGATCAATAATTCATATTATTTGAATAATATTATTAAATAGCATTATTGGCAATGTCTAGAAAGTTCTGTCTAAGGAGAGGTTTGGTCATCTAATTGCGCGCCAGTAAGGAGAAATCCTTATTGGAAAGCCCCCTCTTTCCTGGGAACGGCCTGGTTGTCATAATTGTGACTCTATAATATTATTTGTGAATAATTAATTATTGATTCATATGATAAGAAAATATTTATTTTATGTGGATATAAATGAGGGATATATTTTTGTGGTTAAAAATGAAGGAGTTAATGTTGAGGTTTTTATCAGTATTTTTGTCTGAATGGAGGTATTAAAAAATCAGAGTTTTTGAGATATTTTGCGGGGGTTATAATTTTTAATCTGACCGTTGGATCGTGGTAATTTTTGGATATGTTATACATATATAAGTTGAGTATATGTCCACAAATTTTGAACTGTTAAAAATGAATGAATGATTTGTTTCGAATTTTACGAGATGACTGGTTCAGAAATTGTTGAATTTTCGGAGTTTATCATTTTGGTGGAAAATTCTAGAATTGGTGGGCCCCACTCTTGGTTGGTGAAGAAATGTGTTGAGATTTTTATTCAAATATGGTGGGTGGGAATAGTAGCAGGTAAAGCCATCAGGTTGCAGGTTAAGTCTGCTTCGGCCTGCTAATATTTTCTTATAAATAGAGGGCTAAGTTAGAATTGAAAATCACACCAGAATTCATAAGTTTTCTCTCTTTCTCTCTCTAGATTATTGAGTGTATTTTGTGAGTATTTAGATACTTTGTGAGTTTCTATTCATCAGTGCACGTTTTCTTCAGCCTTATACCGGTCAGAAGTGCTGCTATTTTGAGGTAAGGGATAGTAAGGGATAGTAAAGAATTTTAAGGGTTGTTATATTTTTCAGTTTTGTAATTTTTCTAACCTTCAAAAATTTTGGAAAAATTTGAAATGATATTTTGATGAGTTTTCTTGATTGTGTCCAAAAATGGTAATTTTTTGATGTATAGATTGAGAGTTATGAATTTTATGAGAAAACACTATTTTAAAAGTAACCTCTTATAATTCCTTGTGGTTAACTCTAAAATTGATGAAATTTTTATTGGGAGTACATGTATATGATGGAAGTATACTCTGTAAATTTCAGAATTTTGGGACAAAAGTAAAATTTTTGATAAATGTCTAAATATTCGGCTGTTTTGTCCATATGAAAAATAGTAAATGACTTTTAAAAATTCTGAGAAAAATATATGTTCACTATGGGACTATATTATGCTGAATCTCAGAAAAAAAATATTTTTATAACTGATTTGGTATTTTTCATGAAAATGGTCTAGTTATGAGTAAATGAATTAAATATGTTTTGTGAAGTAAGAAAATTAGAAAATAAGATTTTATGGCTTGAGAATCCTATATGAGGTATATGCAGATTTTTGATGAGGGTTTTTGGTTATTGATGATGAAATCTTAAGAGTTTGGCATTTTATGATGATTAAATGCATTAATTAGTAAAATGTAAACAATTTAAATAAATTGTTTATAAGCTTAAGAAATATTATTCTTTCAATATCATTATACCGAAATATTGGTATGTATTACCTTTTTGTGTCGGGGTTACTATTCATGAGTTACTATTCACGAGTTACTATTCACGGGTACTATTCACGACAAAATTGGTTTCTTTTTCTGACTAAATTATAGTTGATTTATGAATATTACTCTTTAGATTAAAACTATATGTTGATCATATTATTTTTATTATCATATATAATATTTTTATAACCCTAATGATGATATTCTCTTTCACTTGAGTGTAAAGATGGGTAGATTATTGGTATGATCATGACTAGGGTTCTCTTTGGCCAGTAGTGCAAAGTTGAATTGTTGACTGGTATGATCATGACCATTGAATTTATAAGTGAATATCTTTAGCTTAAGTGCAAAGGTGAATTGATCAACATGGTTATAATTATTGTTTATATAAATTCTGAAATGATTATATATTTCTTTGAGATATTAATATATTTGGCCTATAGTGCAAATATGAACTGTTGATGAATATATTTGGCCGTAGTGCAAATATGAACTGTTGAGGAATATCTTTGGTCTGTAGTGCAAAGATGAATTGTTGATGAATATCTTTTGCCCGTAGTGCAAAGATGACATGTTGTTGAATATCTTTGGCCAGTAGTGCAAAGATGAACAGATGTTGAGATGAATATGACCAACTGGTGATACAAATATCTTTGGCCGTAGTACAAAGATGAAGTTATTAGTATGATTATGAACAGGAAATGTGATTTGGTGTAACCATGATCTTTGATGTTTCAAGTAAAGATAGGTGATGAAAATTATCTTCGTCCTGGATGAAAGGAGGAATTTAGAACTACAGTTATGATTATGAGTTATTCATATGATTGTGGACCAGAATTGTTGATTGATGTTACAGGGATAAAACATTGTTGGTGGATTTTTAACATGGAGAAGATAATAGACTTTATAGTCTATTTGACTCTTCTAATGGTTTGCTCGTTCCGCTGCAACTATGGTTGAAAATTTTTATCATCTACCATATGTTCTAAATCTCTGATTTAATTCTGTTGAAGGCTATTGATAATTTATTTATCTTTAGTCATGATATTCTTTACTGGGCTAGTTGTGCTCACCCTTCTGTTTCACAATTCCTTTCAGGTAATAAGAGTGTAGCTGGGTCGAGCGGGGGTAACAGGGAAATAGAACGGTGGTCATCATTTAGTAGTTATATTGGTGAATCATCTAGGGTGAAGCGAACCCAACGTTGGAAGGGTGTTTTGCTACTGTCATACAAGATGTCTAATGACATACAACCTCGTGTCATCATAAGACAAGGTTGTGCACATCCACTTGCTGAGTATATCTACAAGCACTACCTATATAATCTTGGTGTTTGTTTGAAGTATAATTCTCAATTAGAGACAGTGGAGATAATGATAAGTCAAGAGAAGACTCACCATTGGGAAGAATATGATAGTAATCTTCTTGTTTTTCTTTGGGGTCTATTGGGTCAACCAAGGATAATTCTGTGGCCATATGATATATATCATAACCTAGATGCATGGCCTCCCATGTACGAAGGTTTCCTTGAGCACTTCCCAAAGATTCTAATTTCTAAAACAGTTTTTGACTATACCTTTATGTAGGGTGTCATTGTGAGGTGCTGTCAACGGTTGAGACATGTGTCACATTTGGTATATATTTGTATTCAAACTCACAACATATGTATTGTTGTATTTTGTACGACAATTGTTGTAATAGAGTTGTAGTTATTTTCTGTACCATGTGTTTGACGACCCAGAATGGGTTGGATGGAATGGACCTATTTTGGGGTCGTTATAGTAATATTGACAGATAGTGATTCAGACACTAAAGTTGTAGCTGATCAAGCATCAACGGAGGTGCAGAATCTGAGGAACAAGGTTTCTTCTCTGGAAAAACTGTGGGAAATAGAAAAGCTGTTAAATAGTCAGTTGCGGAAAGCATTAATAGAAATAATAGAAGAACAAGATAAGCTTAAATTCCAAATTGATCACATGGGAGCCAAAAGTAACAATTCAGGTGCAGCTACGAGCAAGAAGGGGAAAAGAAAACTAAAAGATCGTGACTTAGGAAATTCCGATAACAATCAAGGGAACCTTAACAGAATAGAAAAGTGTACAAACTGTGACAAGAAACATGAAAGCTTATGTAGGAGAGGGGAAAATATTTGCTACAATTGCGGACATGAAGGACATTTCTCTCCTCATTGTCCCAATCCGAAGCAAGGTGTCTATTTTATTTGTGGGATAGAAAGTCATTAGGCGAAAGGTTATCCAAGATCCATGAAAAGGCATAGTGAACCAGTAGTATAAGTACTGTTATATTATGCATGTTCAATGTGTGTTCTATGATAAGTATGTCTGTATAATATAATAATCTCAACTTTTGTATAAGTTATAATAGTAAATCCCGACTTTTGTTGTCACAAAGAAATAGCAGTATGTGTTATGCTATGTAAAGTGCTATGAATTAGTTGAATGAATGTGAATCTATGTTTGATTAATGAAATAAGTTTTGTATAAAACTTCATGTTATATGTTAAACTTATATGATAAGGTTTAGAATGTAAGTTAAATTTATGTTTTATTTAATCAGATAATGCCGTCGAGACGTCGAACTCGAAATCAAACAGCCGAAGAATATGCCAACAATGCTAGGGGACAACAACCCGACCCGATGCAAAACTTTCTAAACATGGTAACTCAGGCTATGCAGCAGGGAATACCAGTCGTAGGGAACCAGCCAGACAATCGCCTGGTGAACTTCAAGGACTTCAAAGCGGTCGGACCACCAAAATTTAGGGGAACAACTGATCCTATAGAAGCCCAGACTTGGGTAAAGGAGATAGAGAAGACGTTCATGATTACTAGGGTAGATGAGGGGGAAAAGACCGCTTTTGCCACTTATATGATGAAAGGGGAGGCAAACTTTTGGTGGGAGGCAAATCAAGCTAGGGAAGGAGAAGGTGTAGTTACTTGGGCTAGGTTTAAGAATTGTTTTTCGAAAATATCTCTCAGCTAGTATGCAGGCTAGGATAGTGGTAAAAATTTTAGAGTTAAAGTAGGATAAAATGACTGTTACGGAATATGTCACAAACATCAATGAATTGGCTAGATTCTCTCCACACTAGGTGGATACGGAGGTGAGGAAAGAAAGGAGGTTTGACCTAGGCTTAAAACCCTAGCTCTACAACAAGATGGCAATGTTGCAGATCTCTACTTTTGCAGCACTCATAGAAAAGGCTATCATAGCCGAGGAGGGAAGTGAGGCTATGAGCCTCTACAACAAGGAGAGAAAGAAAAAGGGCGAGGTCGAGGGAGCTGTGAAGGTGGAAACTAATAGTGGAAATAGGGGTGAGAAAAGAAAGGGGAACAATTTTAAGAATATTCAGGTGAAGCAGAAAGGTGTGA
The DNA here is from genome assembly GCA_016801055.1 of Panax notoginseng. NCBI lineage: Eukaryota > Viridiplantae > Streptophyta > Magnoliopsida > Apiales > Araliaceae > Panax > Panax notoginseng. The sequence goes on from CM029014.1 coordinate 106,055,119, forward strand.
AAAAGCAGGTAGTTCAGTGTGGAAACTATGGAAAGAATCACTCAGGGGAGTGTTTGAAGGAAAATTTGTTTATTATAAGTGTGGGAAGGAGGGACATATCTCTCCCAACTGCCCCAATCCAAGGGTAAACAGAGGGTGTTTTATATGTGGGTCAATTGAGCATAAGGTGAAGGATTGTCCGAAAAGGAGAATGGATATAGGGAGTGTGACTATGGGTAAAAGCAGCGGGACTCTGGCGATCACAGGGCCAACTTTAACCAACAAACCAACAAAATCAACTGCAAGAGTCTTCAACATTGCTGTTCAAGATACTGTGGCAGCTGGGGATGAAACTCCAGGTATTATTCGCATAACTTTTATTTTTGTATACATGATTTTCCTATCTATAGTAATTTATTTTATAAAGAAATTTTGAAGGAGGAATTTGAGTTCTTTAAAAAATCAAACTTCCGTTTAATCAGATAGACAAGCTTTGTGTTAAATAGTTAAAGATCAGTCCGATCGAATCTGATCAAGATCTATTTGCAATGACTGTGTACGCTATGTACCCTTATATGTATAGGTTTTAAAACGGTGATTCCGGGGACAGAATCTTTATAAGGGAGGTTGAATGTAATAACCCGATATTTTCTATATAAATAAATAAGAAATTTTGCATATAATTTTTTTTTTATTTTAATGGTAGGAATATGTATAAGGTAAAGCGTATGTAATTATGTGATAAATAAAAATATATTAATTACATGAATAATTACAAATAATTTTATTTTAGAATTGCTGATCATTGTATTCCAATAACAAATTAATTTGGTAGTGATAATATTTTTATTATTTATTTTGATGAAAATATGATTATTATATCATTTAAATAATATATGAAATGATTATAAAATTATTATAATAATTATTTTATTATATGAATTTATTTTAGATTAATTATTTTAATTTAATTAATAATGGTATATATTCTAGATAAATCAGATATGGAATCTAAACCCTAATTCTTGATTTTAACTAAGGAATAAGAATATTAATATAATATTATTTATATTTCAGTGCTATAGATATGTACTGTATGTGTGGACTGATAATGGTTGGTCAATTATGGTGTATCATGATAAAACCTAGTATTACTGTAATAAACCCTAATTTAAAACTCAAACGGGAGTTTAAGATTAGTCAGAAATTATGTTAATCTGATTAATAACAAGTATTAGAATTATTATCTAAATAAGAAAACCCTAATTATTAAATTAGGAACCCTAATTATTAGAAATCCTAAATTTCTAAATTAGTAACCCTAATTGCTAAATGAGTAACCCTAATTGCTAATTATAAGCCCTAATGCTAATTAGTAAATTATTAAACTTAGTTTGTAAGTCTAGGTAATTAGGAAACCTAGACACAATTAGGAAACCCTAATTTTTTTTAATTAGAAAGTTAAAATTTTATTTTATTTTAAACCCTAATTTGAAATTCTAGAAAGCTAATATTTTGGAAACCTAAGGGTTTGCCAAGATTACAAAATAGCCATTAAATTTGCAGCAAAATGACCACAATGCCCTTTTGTCACATGTGACTGAAATCTTCACAAGTCAGCCATATATCTCAGCTATAAACATTGTGTCGAAAATATATATAGATAAAGAGAGAGTAAGTTTACTAATTTGCTTACAAACACTCAACTCACTTCTCTCTCACCCAAACCCACGATTTCTTCTAGCACATCAGTCCCAAAAACCAGCCCCACTAACTGAAAGTAGTATGCATACAAGCAAATTATGTATGATGATAAACCATATAATTTGTAATCAATGTTATTTATTTATTAATAAAAGAATTATTTATTAAAGGCATTTATTATCAACATGATGCTGTTTTAATAATATGTGATAAACCCATAGTTTTAAACAATACTTTTAGAATCATGATGAGATCATGCTAATGAGATCTAAATTCTTAGATAGCTTAAAACTAAAATGTTTCCAAACAATGGATTACCTAAAAAGGGATTAGTGAATCCGGATAGATTGGTACATCCGTTGCTTGCTCATTGGATGATGATGATTGATCTCATGATCATTTGTGTGGAGACACTAAAGTAAGTATGTAGGTGCTTATTAGAGAATAAGTTCACTAAACGTGACTCGCTAAGAAATACCTAATGGAGTTTTACTTGTCTGTCAATAGGAATTCCTATAGTGATAGTAGTACAAATGATCCTTATACTTGATATCATCATAGTATCTTATATATAATGAATTACACTTTGACTTATTCTTTAAGACTCTTAGAGTATATCAAAGGGTATGCTTGAGTGTAATAAGTTATATATGAAGATAGTGAATGATCAATAAAGAATCTACCACTTCTAGTAAAAGAAAAGAAATATCCTATGTGATTCGATAAATGACAACCCATGAATCCTTAGCCAAGGTGGAATGAAATTAGAAAGTAGTTTCTAATTTGCATTCATTAGGAATTGTGCATTTAGGAATCGAAATATATATAATTTAATAAAATAAGACTTGACAGTAATTTCATGTGTTATATTTAATTGGGGCATTGTATGGTGGAAAGATTGAATTGTACGGTAACTATTAACTCAAAGGTTTTTTTATGATTAATGTTGAAATCTATATTATCTGGAAAGTCATTGATCGCTAAGGGGGCTTATCCCTATTGTAGAATAAATATTATTTATTTAAATAAATTAATCGTTTAATTTATTTATTTAAATAAGATTAGAATTGTTCTAATTGATTTATTCACAACCGGTTTAATATAGAGAACCTAAAGGATCACACCATAAAAGGAAGAATAATTATTTAAGAAGTTAATGTCATAATCGTAATAATATGTTAAATATATTTAATTTAATATATGGTGATAGAATAAATTAAATAGCTTAATATTTATTATTTAATAATTTAGAAATATTAAATATAAATTAATAAGAGGAGTCTTATTAATATTATTACAATTATTATTATTTTAATTTCTAAAAGAGTTTAGGAATTAATTTAATATAAGTACTCTCATTTATTCCTAATAAGATTAGGGAGCTCATTTAATTAAAAGAGTTTAATTAAATAAATAATACCTTATTTTAATTAAATAGGGTTACTTGATATCTTTATAAGAGGAGTCTTATATCAGATATCAAAGATATACGTAATTCCAAAGAGTTGGAGAGTACGACCCTTTTTCTATAGAGATAGGAAAAACTAGTGTTTGAGCCAATACACCCTTCTTCTTGAAAATTGTTCTTTCTTGGTGAATCACCTCTAGAGGCCATACACTTGGGTGGCTTATATTGATCAAAGGAAGGAATCTACCCGGAGATTCAAGGAGATCGCGGAGAAGTAGGAGGTGAACTCGTACCTGGGGAAGCTCGTTTCTACAAGGGTATAATTTCATAATTTCTTATTCTTCGTTTAATTAATAATATGCATAAAGGATGATCAGGATAATTGGTTTGTGAAAAATTTTAAAATCTGATTTTATTATGCTTCCGCTATTTTTTGCAATTTGATTGCTACTTTGATTTTCACAAAACTTTACAGTACGGTAGCTGTTGCTAAACCTCATCGTTTAAGAGGTGTATCCCGTGGGATTAAAGTTGAGAATGATCCGAAGTTACGACCACTATATTTGATTAGCGATAATAGGTATTTCTTTTAAGAATATTAATTAGCTCAAACACATTATTAATTTTAGCAATATTTAATTGTGCTAATGTTCATTTTGCTTTTACAGCTTCATTACTGAGAAGGCTCGACATAAGTGTGGGCCTATTTTAAAAAGCCATATAAATGAGCCTTGGGTACTTTGGAAACAAGTGCCTGCAGATGTTTTTCAAGATTGTTGGGAGGAGTTTTTTGTAAGTACAAGTTTTTATTTTTCCTTTCTAATTTGTTGATTATTTTATCAAGAAAACATCGTCAAGAATTGCTTATGATTTTAAAAATCAACCTAAACCAGAAAATATATAATGTGATATGTTAATTATGTGAATTATACTATATAGGTAAATATATGAGGTGCTTGTTCATCATGAGTTTCCTACACCTGAATGGTGAAAGAATACATTGTCTTAATATCAGAAGAACTTTTTAAGCAATTATGATATATATATTTGCAACAGCGGTATTTTTATTGGTGAAGTTGGAGTGTATAGAAACTGAAAAATCTTAAAAGGTAGGCATTTTTTTATTGGCTTTGAAATATTTTAAACATTTAAATATTTTAAATATCTTTCCATGTTTGTAAAGACCTTAGCTTGTTACAGATCCAATTTCTCCAACTTGAGTTAATGTTTTTCACCTACTCTGATGTGTTTGTGATGCTTTACGTGGAGAGATTATGATCTTAATTGCATGATTAACAAATTACATGGATGCCTAAGCATCATATGTTGCATTCTTGATGCTGTGGTCCCATGTGATCAGTGTCCTGTTCATGAATTAGTACTGATGGTATTAATCATTACGTTGTGCTTTCATCATTTTCCTTTCCTTTTAATTAAGTGAAGCTCTTGATCAATGTTGTCTCTATCTATTGCCTCTGCATAATATTTTTCTCGCTTTGCATTAATCCAGAAGGTTTTTGTTTCTTTACATGAAATCAATCAATTTATATTCTCTTAATATAGTACTTTCAACAATAAGTTGCTCACATCAACCTATTAATATTGGCAAAAGTATTACTAATTAGAATTTTGGAAAATGTGGCCAGAGCTACCAATTTGTTCTTCCTACCAAAAGAGTATCCTTAACTGAAATTATTTTTTTTATAAAAACTAAAAAACCTCAACTGAAGTTATCATTTAATTACAATTTTTATAAGAATTAGAAGCTATGTTTAACTAACAAATGTATTAATACACTTATATATATATATATATATATATATATATATATATATATATATATGTGTGTGTGTGTGTGTGTGTGTGTGTGTGTGTGTGTGTGTGTGTGTGTGTGTGCCCATGCATGTTTAGGGGACCAGGGGTTATGTCCAATTACCTATATTGTTAAGCCATTCATTTAGTTGGAATTGCATTTCAAAAATGAAGGTACACAAGCAGCTTATTTTTTTCTTTACGAAAATTTCTATATCACGGGTATTCTATTGGCTGTCCCTCACTCCCCCCATCCTTGCCTTCTTTGCATCCTGTACTCTGACTGAAACTAGGCAATTTACAACCGTCGAAATAGTGGGCTCTGTAACTTTATCTTTGTGGCGATCTGCAGTGGCTGTGGGTGGAATTGATTTTGTAGGTAGATCCTGCAAGGAAATTACCCAGAAGATCATAGCAGGGTGTACGTGTAAACTCATTAAATAGTTTATGGTCTAGAATTAGCATTAAGTAATACCAGTCATGCCATTACATAAAGAGAAGTGATCATAAATTGTCATTAATGTCCATTTCATTTTAATTGGACATTTTAATATCCAATTAAAATGGACCGATTATGCAAAATTTAACAGGGTATTGTGAATTTATATAGACTCTTATCTGAATTGACCTGGTATTAACTTTTCAGGAGTTAATAGTGTCTAATGCTTTATTGTTTCTGTGTAGTTTTAACCGGTTGTTCAGTTATACTTATTTTAAAATAGGACTTTTCATACTCATGGCAGTGTTTAATCTAACAACTTTATCATATTGTTATTATAATTAATCAAGTTATAACATTAATATTTATTGCTTTATTTATCTTCTTCAATACTTGCTCATGCTTGCTTTCGATTTCACGTAGGGGAAAATGAGAAAGTGAAGGAGGTCTTTCGTAACCATTATAAAAGACTTTATTCAAAATGGTTAAGCGTTGCAAGGCGTGAAGCTCATAATAAGGCTCATATAGATGAGATGTGTGATTCCTTGAAACCATATAATCCCAATTGGCTTTCGCAACAAGTGTGGACAAAGATGATTGATGTGTGGAAGGAGTAAACCTGGAAATCAAGGAGTGCAGCGTCTAAAAAGAATCGAGCAAAATTGAAAGTAGGTCACACTGGTGGTTCTGCACCATTTTCCAAGCATATGATGGATTTGACAATAGTTAAGAAAAGAGCTCCAACTTTGGTAGAGGTATGGCATAGGAGCCACAAGAAGGAACAGGGTAATGGAGTTTATATAAACTCATGTGCTAAGGAGATTGCAGTAAGTCTTTTTTTATTAGCTTCTGATATTTTATTTGATATTAAATGCTGATATAAAACTTTTAGTTCAGGTTCAGGTTTGATTAATTTATTTCGTGACATTTGATTTGTGTTCACCTTTTTAGAAAGCCACGTTCAACCACTACATGCAGACATCTTTATGTTCCCATTTGTTCTCTCTCTCCCTTTCATGCATTCATACATGGAGTAGTCATATTACAGCATATTTTAGTAGCATTGCTCCAATATGCTGTGACATATTGCAGCATATTTTAGTAGTCATAATTCCTTTCCTGAGAGTACCATATATTATGCAATAGCAGCGACATATTTTAGCTTCTGATTTTTGTTGATAAATATTGAATCTTGAGGTAAATTTAATTTTGTAATTGTACATTCTTTGTTATTTTTCAATTCAAAACACATCAGATGGTAGGTATTTGGACCTGGAAAGTGGAAACATGTTTTGAGCTACTGGGTGGGTACATGACTGACCAGTGACTACAATGCATAGCATTATAGTATTATAATAATTGCAGTCAAACATTCATATATGCTACTAGTATTAGGTACATAGATTTATCAAGCATTGCATTTCAAGGAGAAGGTAGAGTGAGCTGCTCAAGTGTTGTCTAATTGTCTCATTCAGCATTCTTAACATCACATCCACACAAATCTTATAAACAGGCTGTTTGCTAATGATCCAAAAAATATATATAGCTTACACACAAAGTAAATACCCAGTTGTCCTTTTTGTATGAAAAAAAATACAGCTTTACGAACGCAAAATCCTACAGCAAAGCACCAGGCAAATACCCAGGGATTGCTGCTCTCTCTTTGTATTGCTTTACTTCGCAAGGAAAAAGATAATAAGTTGTTAACTATATTTTGTAGCCCTTCATAAGGAATAGCTAAACTGATATATTGTTTTGTGTGTGTTCATCTAAAGAGTTATAGAAGAGTTATGTCACTGCTCCAATATATGTCACTGCTCCAATATATGTCACTGCTGCTCTAAAATACAATCATCGGCATAGAAGAAACTAATAGCTTTTGTTGCTTATGATTGACTTTGTTGATTACCTATGTTTATTGTCATCCATAACTGTTATAGTTTAACTAAACTGAGGATTCTTAGGAACTCAACTATTGAGCACAACAGTAGGTGCGAAAGAATATGTGCAAAGCGAATTTTTGAAAGTGGAAGAAGAAATCATAATTCCAAATCAGCAGCTTTTTCCTTTTAGTATAACAATGGATGACTTCTTATGGGCTTTTGGGATACTAAGATCAAGGACTTTTTCTGGCCTTGGTCAAAATCTTGTCTCAATCCCCCTGGCAGACTTGGTGGGTTCTTATTATCTCTTTTTCCAAGTTAGCTTTGGCTGCAGTAAGTTTCCAAATGGGAAATTCTCTTAAAGAATGCCACTTGTTGGCCATGCAAAGCACCCTAAGTTTTATATTGAACTAGTTGTAGTTTATTTTTCCATACTAATATTATGCTCACTTTTCTAATACCACCTTTCAATAACTAATAACTGCTTTTTTGAATCTACATCCAGCTAAGTTTTAGGATATTACCCCCTAGGATAACATCAGGAGTTGTTTCATACTAGTTTGGCTGCCTATCATTTCTATGTAAAGCCTGCATTCGGCATTCCACTATGCACGATATATTGGGACTTGATACAGACAGAGAAACATTGATTTTTTCTGATCAAGGAAAAGGCTATAATACTTTAGCCATAACTCACCACCTATTTCCTTTAGTATGTCTACCTGATTTTTAGTTTAGTCAACCAATATTTAAAATTTCAATTGCTAATTGATGTGCATTTTTATGACTTGCAAATGTATTTAATGTACGTATTTAACTTGTGTACATATTTTGTATTTTAGTCAGGATATAGTACTGAGGTTGGCGGTCCTGGAAAGGACGGTACACCAAAGGTAGATGACTTGGCTATTTGGATTGAGAAAACTGGTGGGATTAAAAAAAAAATAGGATACTTGATTTTCCAGGATATCGCGCACGAGACGTGCTCGGTACTCCTCCTATAGTGCCGCCGAGTATCGGTTATTCTTCACAGCAACAATCTATTGATCCTAAGGAATTGGAGAATATGATTGACAAGATTGTCCTCCGTCGATTGGGTATAAAGTCTATGGATGATGCTTCTACCATGATAGTACACCACAAACCGTCCATTGGTATAGATATTACTGAACATATAACTAAATTGGTAGAGAAGAAGTTTACCAACTTCCTTCAAACATTTACCAACTATGGTTCACTTGAGGTATTTACTAATAACTATATTTTTGTCTTTGTCCTTCATTAATCACTCTCTATCTATTAATTTAAGTTCATCAAGTTTATTTTTTCTTATTCCTCACCTTGTTGAAATTGAATTTTGGTGTTTCTTTTGCAGGAGGAACTTTACAGGCCCAACCTTGATTTCCTTGAAGAAAATGATGATGAAGTGGACCTAACATGATGTACACTTCATTCCTTCTAGCTCATTATTTTTTTAGTTTTCTTATGTTAGTTATTAAATATTGTAAGTAATATGATTCTTGGGAGATCAAGATACAATAACAAATCCTGTACTTATTGTGACTTGAGCATTATCTATTTATATATGGAGTATTAGTTTTAATTTTTTGCTCTTTATGCAGTTTATCAATTAGTTTGAAACAAGTATATATGACATGATTTATTATAGCATTTATATAATAATAATAATAATAATAATAATAATAATAATAATAATAATAATAATAATAATAATAATAATAATAATGTTTCCAATCAATGGATTATTAAAAAAAGGATTAGTGAATCCGGATAGATTGGTACATACGTTGCTTGCTCATTGGATGATGATGATTGATCTCATGATCATTTGTGTGGAGACACTAAAGTAAGTATGTAGGTGTTTATTAGAGAATAAGTTCACTGAACGTGACTTGCTAAGGAATACCTAATGGAGTTTTACTTGCCTGTCAATAGGAATTCCTGTAGTGATAGTAGTACAAATGATCCTTATACTTGAGATCATCATAGTATCTTATATATAATGAATTACACTTTGACTCATTCTTTAAGACTCTTAGAGTATATCAAAGGGTATGCTTGAGTGTAATAAGTTATATATGAAGATAGTGAATGATCAATAAAGAATCTACCACTTCTAGTAAAAAAAGAGAAATATCCTATGTGATTCGATAAATGACAACCCAGGAATCCTTGGCCAAGGTGGAATGAAATTAGAAAGTAGTTTTTAATTTGGATTCATTAGGAATTGTGCATTTAGGAATCAAAATATATATAATTTAATAAAATAAGACTTGATAGTAATTTCATGTCTTATATTTAATTGGGACATTGTATGGTGGAAAGATTAAATTGTACGGTAACTATTAACTCAAAGGTTCTTTTATGATTAATGTTGAAATCTATATTATCTGAAAAGTCATCCCTATTGTAGAATAAATATTATTTATTTAAATAAATTAATCGTTTAATTTATTTATTTAAATAAGATTAGAATTGTTCTAATTGATTTATTCACAACCGGTTTAATATGAAAATCCTAAAGGGTCACACCATAAAAGGAAGAATAATTATTTAAGAAGTTAATGGCATAATCGTAATAATATGTTAAGTAAATTTAATTTAATCTATGGTGATAGAATAAAATAAATAGCTTAATATTTATTATTTAATATTTTAGAAATATTAAATATAAATTAATAAGAAGAGCCTTATTAATATTATTATTATTATTATTATTATTTTAATTTCTAAAAGAGTTTAGGAATTAATTTAATATAAGTACTCTCATTTATTCCTAATAAGATTAGGAGGACAAATTAGTTAAATGAGTTTAATTAATTATCTTTAATAAGATTAAGGAGCTCATTTAATTAAAAGAGTTTAATTAAATAAATAATACCTTATTTTAATTAAACAGGGTTACCTGATATCTTTATAAAATGAGTCTTATATTAGATATCAAATATACGTAATTCCAATAGTTGGAGAGTACGCCCCCTTTTTCTATAGAGATAGGAAAAACTAGGGTTTGAGCCAATACATCATTCTTCTTGAAAATCGTTCTTCCATGGTGGATCACCTCTAGAGGTTATACACTTGGGTGGCTAACATTGATCAAAGGAAGGAATCTACACGGTGATTCAAGGAGATCGCGGAGAAGTAGGAGGTGAACTCGTACCTGTGGAAGCTCGTATCTACGAGGGTATTATTCCATAATTTCTTGTTCTTCATTTTAATTATTAATATGCATAAAGGATGATCCGAGTAATTGATTTGTGAAAAATTTTAAAATCTAATTTTACTTTACTTTCGCTAATTTTGCAATTTGATTGCTACTTTGATTTTCACAATACCTTTCACTAACACCCATAACAAAATCAGTAGCCAAGAATCATAATTTGTTCATAGTGAGGTATAAACCCTAAACAAAATCTGATATTTGATCCTAGTTAGATGTTAGTTTTTTTATGTTAAACATGTTGTATGTAGTGTATATTGATGATCTGGGTTGATAGATGTTAGATCAATAACATCTATAGGCTCGAATTTGAAGTTTTTCAAAATCTGGAAAATATTTTTTTTGTTGTCTGACAATGAATGTCAGACCTCATATCTCAATGATTGTTAATGATTTTTATGTTTTTAAGGTTTGCTCTTGTAGTATGCTATAAGAAATGTATTCCGGAACTTGAATCAAAGTCGGAACATGAACATATCGAAAGTTATGACTGGTCAAACATAGTTGACCGACCATGACTTTCATTTTTTTGGGTAACCCAGATTTCCCCAGGTCGGTCTGACAGCATGTTCATGGCCTTGAATCTTGCAAGTTTTTGTTTATTTGTGCTTGTTGTTGTATTCAAGTTATAGTAGGGTAGTTATACTGTAGATTAATAATTTTAGATCGCTTGTAATACAAACAGTGTGGAATTGGGGGATGGTTCAACCAAGCAGAAGGTTCACAGATTGAGTTTTCTAGGTAACCCAGAAAACTCAAGATCGTAGCTTTTGACATGGTTTGACCGGACGAGATCTGGCGATTATGTTGTTGTTATGGTGATTTTATGTATTAGATATCTTCCTTGACATGTTGGCTACACACTAAATCATTATCTCACAAAACCATTAACAGGATTGCAAGTGGTGGAAGCCCAAAAGTGTCTGCACGAACTGTTCTTCATTTCTGGGTAACCCAGAAATGAAGAACAGCTCTGACAGCTACTTTAGGCCTTTAAATCTTGCATTTGCTACATGTTTTGACCTTGTTTGTTGTTGGATCTTGTAGTGTTACATTTGTACTACAACCTATAATCATTATCTTGCCCAAAAATTCTATAATCAGCGAATTAAGCCCGGTCAAAGTAAGTGACTTGTTAACTGCACATGAATGTTCTTGAGGATTCAAAAACACCTAAGGCGATGCTTTCTGTCGCTAAAGGCTATATCGACAAACTTTTTAATTTTAATTAAATAAATTTCTAAAAATTATTTACAAATAAAAATTAATTATTAAAAATTCCAAAAATAGTTTTAAAAATTATTTTAAGCTATAAAAATTAACTTTTAATAATTTGACATATTTTTCATAAATATTAATATTTATTTGGATATTATTGATATATAATTTATTTAATAAATATATTAAATAAATTAATTAAATATGATTTTATTATATTAAAAATTATTTTAAATGATAATAAGATATTTAAAAATATTTTAAGTTATAAAATATAACTCTAAATATTTTAAGACAAATTTCATTAATTATTTAATATTAATGATATTAGATTTTTTTTAACAATTATATTAAATAAATTAATCACTTATGGGAGTCGTTAGGTAATTCAAAAAGAATCACTCGGGGCATTACTGATAAACCCTAATTCAAAAAGTCAAATACGACTTTAAGAATTGTTTAAGTCGTTAGGTAATCGTGATAATGCAAATAATTATAGGTATGATACTTAATTAGGTAAAATCCTAATTATTATAAGGCTATAGCGACAAACTTTTTAATTTTAATTAAATAAATTTCCAGAAATTATTTAAAAATAGAAATTAATTATTAAAAATTCTAAAAATAGTTTTAAAAATTATTTTAAATTATAAAAATTAACTTTTAATAATTTGACATATTTTTCATAAATATTAATATTTATTTGGATATTATTGATATTTAATTTATTTAATAAATATATTAAATAAATTGATTAAAAATAGTTTTATTACATTAAAAATTATTTTAAATGATAATAACGTATTTAAAAATATTTTAAGTTATAAAATATAACTTTTAATATTTTAAGACAAATTTCATTAATTATTTAATATTAATGTGAAAGTTCAATAATAATCTAGAAGGGGGGCGGGGGTTGAATAAATTATTGCAGATTAAAAAATTATCTAAGGCATTTTTGAATTTTTTGATAATTAATTTGTTGTGTTAGAAATTAATATGTAAGACAGTAAAAATTCAATCACACAATACACAGAGATTTGTCTGGTTCACAACATACATCCCGAGTATGCTGCTACGTCCAGTCTCAAGCACCTCTCCAGGACTTGAGATCCTATTACTATCAGTAATAAATACCCCTTCAACAGGCGGAGAAGCCTTTACAAAGTTTTATAGACAAACTTTCAAATGTTTCCAACTAATCTATCTTGGACAGCAAGCTTGTAACAACCCGATATTTTCTATATAATTAAATCAAGAATTTTGCGTATAATTTTCTTTTTATTATTTTAAAAGATGAGGATTTGTACAAGATAAGGAGTATGTATTTATGTGAGAAATAAAAATATATTTATTACATGAATAATTTTAAATCATTTTATTTTAGAATTATTGATTATTATAAACTATATTCTTATAATAATTAATTTTATAGTAGAAGTGTTTTTATTAATTATTTTCCATGAAAATATGATTATATATTATTTTAATAATGTATGAAAAGATTATTAGAATTATTATAATAATTAAACTATTTTATTATATGGATTTATGCCAGATTTATTAAGTTAATTATTTAAATTTAATTAATAATGTTAACTATAAAGAATAAATTAGATATGGAATCCAAACTCTAATTTTGGATTTTTATCAAGGAATGAGAATAATAATATAATATTAATTATATTTTGATTTTTCAGTGCTATAAATATGTACTGTATATGTGTGGACTGGTAACGGTTGTTCAATTATGTGATATCATGACCAAACCCTAGCATTAATTTGTTTCACCCTATTGTGAAATTCAAATGGGAAATTCGAGACTGTGTTGTATCTATGCTTTGTGAATTATGTCGTGTATTACAGAATTTAAAGTAATTAGGTAAAACCCTAATTATACTTAGAAAACATAATTAATTAGAAACCCTAATTAATTAAGAACCCTAATTACTAAATTAGGAAACCTAATTTCTAAATTTGGAAACCCAAATTTGAAACACAATTATGAGTTAGAAACGGTTATATAATTGTGTTAAATGAATTATGTTACGTATTATAGAATTTAATATTTATTAGAGAAACCCTAATTAATATTTAGAAATTCTAATTTCTAGAAACCCTAAATTTTTAATTAATAAACCTAATTTCTAATTTAGTAACTCTAATTGTTAATGGGAAACCCTAATTTCCAATTTTAAAATCTTAATTGCTAAATTATTAAGCTTGATGATAATTAGGAAAATTCTATTTTATTGAGAAAATCCTAATTATAAATTTTAAACCTAATTGACAAACTAAAAACCCTAATTTGTTTAAAAGGAGCCCTAATGGCTAAAATTAGCAAGCTTAATTATAATTAGTAAATATTTAAACTTAATTTCCAAGTCTATGTTATTAGAAACTTAATCTAATTAAAGATTTCTAAATTATATTTTTAGAAACTAAAATATTACATTACCAAACCCTAAAATTAGACATCCTATAAAATTATTGTACTAAACCTTAGGGTTAAACCCTAAGGGTCAAACCCTAAGGGTTTGCCAAAAGACCATAGTGCCATTAAAATAATAAGGCCATTGACCAAAATGCCCCTCTTGGATAGTTGAAGATAAGTTGTGTATCTAGCCAAATTTGGAGTTGGTTAACTAAAATGTTGACTTATCATACTCTAAATCTCCAGCACATTAGTCTATACTCAGCCAATTCATTGAATCTAAATGATATAAATAGATTTGGAGAGAGAAAGTGCACAATTTAGCTCATTTCATTCCCAAGCTCTCAACCAATTCTCTCTCTATCAAAACCTACGAAATATTGAAGTGTATTAGTCCCAAAACCAAACCCCACCATAACCCAAAACAAATCAGAAAGCCTAGAATCAGAAATCATGCATAGAAGGTATAAACCTAATTTCAAAATCTGATCTCAGTTGCTATGTTAAAAGTTATGATTAAGTGTTAAAATATGTTGTTAGTAGTGTATAATGATGATCTGGGTTGCTAGACGTTAAATCCACAACATCTAGAGGCTTGGATTTGAAATTCTACAAAATATGGAAAAAAAAATCTTGGTGGTCTGACAATGAATGTCAGTGCCTTTAAATTCTTGTCTGATCTTGGTTTTTATTGTTTAAAGGTTTAAATATGTAGTCTATTAGGTGGTCTGTGATCTGGAAGTGAAATAACAATTAGTTGATGTCTAGATTTCATGTTATGGCTGGTCAAAACCCGTTGACCGGGCATGACCGAAGCTTTCTGAGTTACCTAGAAAGTGTAGAATAACGTCTGACAAAATTTTTGAAGCCCTATATCTGTCAGATTTTATGTTGTTCGGTGATGTTGTTCTATTTAGATTATAGCATGTTATATGGACTATATATATATATATATATATATATATATATATATATATATATATATATATATATATATGCTTTTAGATCTCTTATATTGCAAACAGTGTGGATCTGGAGGACGGTCAAACCATGCCGGAAGTTCACGGGTTGAGTTTTCTGGGAACTCAAGTCAATGGCTTCTGACATGGTTTGACCAGAGAGTTTATGGCGATTATGTTGTTGTTTTAGTGAACTATTGTGATAGAACTCTTCCTTGTCATGCCGGATACACATTGGATCCTTTACATCACATAATTATTACACGGATTGCAAGTTGTGGAAGCCCAAACATGGTTTGTCAAACTGTTCTTCATTTCTGGGTAACCCAGAAAATGAAGAACAGCTCTGACAGCTTGTTCATGGCTTTATATCTTTTTGATGTGTTATGATCTTGTCCAGAACATGTTATACACTTGTAGCATGACGTTAATACTACGAGAGGTGATCAATAGCTTTCCCAGAAACATTAATATCTGACATTTATCACTAGTCAAAGTAGGGTACTTGATCACTGACTTTGAAGGCCCAAGAACGCGAAGAACACCTATAGCGACAGTTTTGTCGCTATAGGCACCTTTTAGCGACAGATAATTTCTAAAATCATCAATTATTTTATTTATTAAATGGAAAAAATAGTTTTAAATTATTAAAAATACAAAATAAATTATTGAAAATTATTTTAAATTTCAAAAATTAGTTTTTAATTATTTTAAGTATATTTCATAAATATTTAATATTTTTGAAATATTAATGGTATTTAATTTATTTATTGATAATATTAAATAAATTATTTAAAAATGATTTTAATACATGAAAAATTATTTAAAATTATATTATGGTATAAGAAAATAATTTAAGTTATTTTTGATAACTTTTAATATTTTGTGATGAATTTCATTAATTAATTAATATTAATTATAATTAATTTATTTAATAAATGTATTAAATAAATTATGAAAAATTAGAATTAAGGTTTTAAAAATCATTTAAAATGAAAATAAAGTGTTTAAAGATATTTTAAGTTATAAAATACAACTTTTAATATTTAAAGGATAATTCATTAATAATTTAATATTAATGATATTAATTTAGCATTAATGATATTAAATTTATTTAATAATTATATTAAATAAATAGTTTTACAATAGTTTTATTAATTTAAAAATGATATAAATGAATTAAAAATATTTTAAGTTATAATTAATGACTTTTAATATTTTGATAAATAATACATTAATACTTTAATATTAATGGTAATTATTTAAAAATGATTTTAATTCTGTTAAAATTCATTTAAGGGTAATATTAATACTTAAAAAATATTTTGAGTTATTATAAATAACTTAAATATTTTGGAAATGGTTTTAGTAATAGTTTAATATTAATTAAATGTTAATGATAATAGAATTGTTTAATATTTAAATCATTTAATAATGATTCCGGTGTTTGAAAATTTATGATAAATTATAATAAATGTTTAAAAAAATTTATAAGTCATTTAAAAATAATATGACTGATATTTACATTATTAAAGATATAGAATAGAGTTGTAAACGCGATAATTAGCAGATAAAGTCGTCGGTACACCAAATTGACTTTAAAATTTATCCGAACTTAGATAGTTTGATGGTATGAATGTTTGTTTGTGGTTTAATAACTGTTGAATGTGTGTGACAAGGTGATTAGGTTATGTGCTGACTGCAATAAGCAGTGCTATATGTTATAGTATGTTATTCTAATCGAACGAATGATCTTATTAATGATAGGTCGCGAGATAAAAGATAAAACTAAGTTGCGTATTGTAAGCAGCAGACCAAGCAAGTATCCTACATTTGCATTTTCTTTATGCAATGGACATTTCAGAATTATATTATTATTATACTAGATTATTAACCCTATTGTTATATATGTTATATCCGATCATTGATTATCAATATGGTACTATATTATAATTCAGATATATGTATTCTGTTCGTTAATTTTGAAATATGGTTATACAAGTGTCTTCATTTGGATAATCATTGTAGTTAAACACATGTTGATATATATATATATATATATATATATATATATATATATATATATATATATATATAGCCGTCTAAGTTATTTGACCAGCTAGACACAAATTTAGAAATATCGTTGAATATGATAAAACCTTTTTGTATCCAATCAAATTATTTTGGTTCGGATTCCAGACTAAGTATGAACATCCCGATTAAGGGAAAACTTTTATGAACCCAAGGCGGACAGAGTGAACGATAATATCATTCTTGCATGTAGTATTGATCAATACAGGGCACATGGGAAGTACAACCTCGCGCCCATAAGTTATGCCGGTTTATAGATGAAGTTCTGTTAAACCTTATCAAAAATTTAAAACAATGTTCATAGTATGTCACCTAAACTCCATTCATAGTCAATGCGTAGTTTCAAAATTTTGAGATAGAAGTGTTATGATATTATTATCGGTTCAGTTTACTTCACAACTATTGATTGGTTGTAGAAGTGATGTACAAAGAAAATATTTAATTCTTTCAGCTAAATATATTTATAATTGTTATTACTTGCTGGGCGCTCACATGCTCATTCTTGCTTAATTTAAATGTTTTCAGCCAATCGAGATCAACCTGAAGGGTCATGCAGAAACAAAGGAAAAGGAAAGCAAACAGAATAAGATTTTTGGTATTCTATGTAATAGTATGACTTTATTAAGACAACGATAACTATTAAGTATCATGTAAATGAATGTTTAAAGACCACGACTTAGGAAAATTCATTAGAAACCAAGAGAAAAAGATATGTTATATTTGCGGCCATGAGGGACATACCTCTACTCATTGTCTCGACTTTAAGCAAGGTGCATGTTTTATTTGTGGGTTGGAAGGTCATTGGGCGAAAGATTGTCCAGAATCAGGAAAAAGGTGTAGGAATAATTAGGATTAGTAGTTGATTACGTATGTTTGATAATGTGCATGTGTAATGTAATATTCTTAACTTTTGTATTAGTCAAGACTGTAAATCTCGATTTTTATGGTCACAAAGGGATAGCTGATGTTTAAAGCATTATGTGCTATGCTATGTAAGGTATTCGTTAAATGAATATGAATCTATGTTTAAGTAATGAAACAAGTTTAATAACTTAAACTTATATGATAAGGCTTAGAATGTAAGTTAATAAAGAATAATTTATGAGAATGACGCCGAGACGAAAACGAAACCAAAGGATAAAAGAACCTGTCAATAAAACCGGAGAATAACCAGACCCGATACAGAATTTCTCGAATATGATCGCTCAAGCTATGCAGAACGGATTACTAGCCGCGGAAAATCAGCCAGATAATCAGTTGACGAATTTTAAAGGCTTCAAGGCCGTCGTACTGCCAGGATCTAGAAGAACATCTGACCCTATGGATGCGTTTGTGATAACTAAGGTAACGGAGGGACAACAGAAAGCTTTTGCCACCTATACGATGAAATGAGATAATTTTGATAATACCAAAATTAGGCCGGGAATGTGTTTAAAAAGAAAGTTTACGTGCTATAAGTGTGGGTAGGAGGGACATATCTCTCCTAACTACCCCAATCCAAGAGTGTATAGTGGGTGTTTTATTTGTGAATCAATGGAGTATAAGGTGAAAGACTGTCTAAGAAGGAGAAGGGAGGCAAGGAATGCGAATACGAGGAAAAGCAGCAGGATATTGGCGATAACGGGACCAACTTCAACAAACAAACCAATAAAACCAACCGTAGGAGTCTTCAACATGAATGTACGAGATACGGTAGCAGCCGAGGATGAAACTCCAGGTATTATTCGAACAAATTTTATTTTCTTATATACAATTTTCCTATATATATAATGAATTATTTTATAAATTATTTTTAGGGAGGAATTTGAGTTCTTTTAGAAATCAATTTTTCGTTAACTCAGATAGACAAGCTTTATGTGAATAGTTGAAGATCAGTTCGATCAAAGTTGATCGAGATCTACTTGTAATGATTGGGTATGCTATGTACCCTTGTGTGTATACGTTTTAAAGCGGTGATTCCGGGGACGGAATCTTTATAAGGGAGGGTGAATGTAACAACCCGATATTTTCTATATAATTAAATCAGGAATTTTACGTATAATTTTTTTATTATTTTAAAAAATGAGGATTTGTACAAGTTAAGGAGTATGTATTTATGTGATAAATAAAAATATATTTATTACATGAATAATTTTAAATCATTTTATTTTAGAATTATTGATTATTATAAATTATATTCTTATAATAATTAATTTTATAGTAGAAGTATTTTTATTAATTATTTTCCATAAAAATATGATTATATATTATTTTAATAAAATATGAAAAGATTATTAGAATTATTATAATAATTAAACCATTTTATTATATGAATTTATGGTAGATTTATTAAGTTAATTATTTTAACTTAATTAATAATGTTAAGTATGAAGAATAAATCAGATATGGAATCCAAACTCTAATTTTAGATTTTTATCAAGGAATGAGAATAATAATATAATATTACTTATATTTTAATTTTTTTAGTGCTATAAATATGTACTGTATATGTGTGGAGTGGTAATGGTTATTTAATTATGTGGTATCATGACCAAACCCTAGCATTAATTTGTTTCACCCTATTGTGAAATTCAAATGGGAAATTCGAGAGTGTGTTGTATCTGTGTTTTGTGAATTATGTCGTGTATTACAGAATTTAAAGTAATTAGGTAAAACCCTAATTATACTTAGAAAACCTAATTAATTAGAAACCCTAATTAATTAAGAACCCTAATTACTAAATTAGGAAACCTAATTTCTAAATTTGGAAATCCTAATTTGAAACGCAATTATGAGTTAGAAACTGTTATGTAATTGTGTTAAATGAATTATGTTACGTATTATAGGATTAAATATTAATTAGAGAAACCCTAATTAATATTTAGAAATTCTAATTTCTAGAAATCCTAAATTCTTAATTAGTAAACCTAATTTCTAATTTAGTAACCCTAATTGTTAAAAGGAAACCCTAATTTCCAAATTTAAAATATTAATTGCTAAATTCTTAAGCTTGATGATAATTAGGAAAAATTCTATTTTATTTAGAAAATCCTAAATATAAATTTTAACCCTAATTGACAAACTAGAAACCCTAATTTGTTAAAAAGGAGCCCTAATGGCTAAAATTAGCAAGCTTAATTATACTTAGTAAATATTTAAACTTAATTTCCAAGTCTATGTTATTAGAAAACCTAATCTAATTAGAAACTAAAATTATATTTTTAGAAACTAAAATGTTACATTATTAAACCCTAAAATTAGACATCCTATAAAATTATTGTGTTAAACCTTAGGGGTAAACCCTAAGGGTTAAACCCTAAGGGTTTACCAAAAGACCATAGTGCCATTAAAATAATAAGGCCATTAACCAAAATGCCCCTCTTGGATAATTGAAGATAAGTTGTGTATCTAGCCAAATTTGTAGTTGGTGAACTAAAATGTTGACTTATCATACTCTAAATCTCCAGCACATTAGTCTATACTCAGCCAATTCATTGCATCTAAATGATATAAATAGATTTGGAGAGAGAAAGTGCACAATTTAGCTCAATTCATTCCCAAGCTCTCAACCAATTCTCTCTCTATCAAAACCTACGAAATATTGAAGTGTACCAGTCCCAAAACCAAACCCCACCATCACCCAAAACAAATCAGAAAGCCTAGAATCAGAAATCATGCATAGAAGGTATAAACCTAATTTCAAAATCTGATCTCAGTTGCTATGTTAAAAGTTATGATTAAGTGTTAAAATATGTTGTTAGTAGTGTATAATGATGATCTGGGTTGCTAGATGTTAGATCCATAACATCTAGAGGCTTGGATTTGAGATTCTACAAAATCTAGAAAAAAACTTCTTGGTGGTCTGACAATGAATGTCAGTGCCTTTAAATTCTTGTCTGATCTTGGATTTTGTTGTTTAAAGGTTTAAATCTGTAGTCTGTTAGGTGGTCTGTGATCTGGAAGTGAAATAACAATTAGTTGATGTCTAGATTTCATGTTATGGCTGGTCAAAACCCGTTGACCGGGCATAACCGAAGCTTTCTGAGTTACCCAGAAAGTGTAGAATAACGTCTGACAAGATTTTTGAAGCCCTATATCTGTCAGATTTTATGTTGTTCGGTGATGTTGTTCTATTTAGATTATAGCTTGTTATATGGACTATATATATTCTTTTAGATCTCTTATATTGCAAACAGTGTGGATCTGGAGGACAGTCAAACCATGCCGGAAGTTCACGGGTTGAGTTTTCTGGGTAACCCAGAAAACTCAAGTCAATGGCTTCTGACATGGTTTGACCAGAGAGTTTATGGCGATTATGTTGTTGTTTTAGTGAACTATTGTGATAGAACTCTTCCTTGTCATGCCGGATACACATTGGATCCTTTACATCACATAATTATTACACGGATTGCAAGTTGTGGAAGCCCAAACATGGTTTGTCAAACTGTTCTTCATTTCCGGGTAACCCAGAAAATGAAGAACAGCTCTGACAGCTTGTTCATGGCTTTATATCTTTTTGATGTGTTATGATCTTGTCCAGAACATGTTATACACTTGTAGTATGACCTTAATACTACGAGAGGTGATCAATAGCTTTCCTAGAAACATTAATATCTGACATTTATCACTAGTCAAAGTAGGGTACTTGATCACTGACTTTGAAGGCTCAAGAACGCGAAGAACACCAATAGCGACAGTTTTGTCGCTATAGGCACCTTTTAGCGACAGATAATTTCTAAAATCAATTATTTTATTTATTAAATAAAAAAATAGTTTTAAAATATTAAAAATATAAAATAAATTATTAAAAATTATTTTAAATTTCAAAAATTAGTTTTTAATTATTTTAAGTATATTTCATAAATATTTAATATTTTTGAAATATCAATGGTATTTAATTTATTTATTGATAATATTAAATAAATTATTTTAAAATGATTTTAAAACATGAAAAATCATTTAAAATTATAGTATAGTATAAGAAAATAATTTAAGTTATTTTTGATAACTTTTAATATTTTGTGATGAATTTCATTAATTAATTAATATTAATGATAATTAAGTTATTTAATAAATGTATTAAATAAATTATGAAAAAATCGAATTAATGTTTTAAAAATTATTTAAAATGAAAATAAAGTGTTTAAAGATATTTTAAGTTATAAAATACAACTGTTAATATTTAAAGGATAATTCATTAATAATTTAATATTAATGATATTAATTTATCATTAATGATATTAAATTTATTAAATAATTATATAAAATAAATAGTTTTAAAATGGTTTTATTAATTTAAAAATTATTTAAAAAGGATATAAATGAATTAAAAATATTTGAAGTTATAATTAATGACTTTTAATATTTTGATAAATAATACATTAATACTATAATGTTAATGGTAATTATTTAAAAATTATTTTAATTCTTTTAAAAATCATTTAAGGGTAATATTAATACTTTAAAAATATTTTGAGTTATTATAAATAACTTTAATATTTTGAAAATGGTTTCAGTAATAGTTTAATATTAATTAAATGTTAATGATAATAGAATTGTTTAATATTTAAATCATTTAATAATGGTTCCGGTGTTTGAAAATTTATGATAAATTATAATAAATGTTTAAAAATTATTATAAGTCATTTAAAAATAATATGACTAATATTTACATTATTAAAGTAAAGAATAGAGTTGTAAACTCGATAATTAGCAGATAAAATCGTCGGTACACCAAATTGACTTTAAAATTTATCCGGACATAGATAGTTTGACGGTATGAATGTTTATTTGTGGTTCAATGACTGTTGAATGTGTGTGACAAGCTGATTAGGTTATGTGCTGACTGCAATAAGCAGTGCTATGTGTTATAGTATGTTATTCTAATCGAATGAATGATCTTATTAATGATAGGTCGAGAGATAAAAGATAAAACTAAGTTGCGTATTGTAAGCAGCAGACCAGACAAGTATCCGACCTTTGCATTTCCTTTATGCAATGGACATGAGTAAGAAAATTTCAGAATTATATTATAATTGTACTAGATTATTAACCCTATTCTTATATATGTTATATCTGATCATTGATTATCAATATAGTACTATATTATAATTCAGATATATATATTCTGTTTATTAATTTTGAAATATAGTTATATAAGTGTCCTCACTTGGATAATCATTGTAGTTAAACACATGTTGAGATATATATATATATATATATATATATATATATATATATATATATAGTCGTCTAAGCTGTTTGACCAGCTAGACACAAATTTAGAAATATCGTTGAATATGATAAAACCTTTTTGTATCCAATCAAATTATTTTGGTTCAAATTCCAGACTAAGTATGAACATCCCGATCAAGGGCAAACTTTTATGCGCCCGAGGCGGACAGAGTGAATGATAATATCGTTCCTGTATGTAGTATTGATCAATATAGGGCACATGGGAAGTACAACCTCGCGCCCGTAAGTTATGCCGATTTGCAGATGAAGTTCTGTTAAACCTTATCAAAAATTTAAAACAATGTTCATAGTATATCACCTAAACCCCATTCATAGTCAATGCGTAGTTTCAAAAATTTGAGATAGAAGTGTTATGTTATTATTATCGGTTCAGTTTACTTCACAACTATTGATTGGTTGTAGAAGTGATGTACAAAGAAAACATTTAATTCTTTCAGCTAAATATATTTATAATTTTTTTTACTTGTTGGGCACTCAAATGCTCATCGTTGCTTAATTTAAATATTTTCAGCCAATAGAGATCAACCTGAAGGGTGATGCAGAAATAAAGGAAATGGAAAGCAAACAGAATAAGATTTTTGGTATTCTATGTAATAGTATGACTTTATTAAGACAATGATAACTATTAAGTATCATGTAAATGAATGTTTAAAGGTCGCGTACCTGAGAGTAGACTTTGATGCATATGTAAATTAAGTTTGATATTCATATTATTGTTATTATTATTAGTATTATTCCATTCATAGAAATGGTATCGTAAAGCACCGAGTTCGGGTTTCAAGTACCTGAGTTTGGGGGCTTCACAAAGCTCCCCGCTCCCTCCTCAAGCTTAGTTGTACTTCTTTTGAGTTCAGTTCTATTTTGTGATCTGGGCTTGAAACAACAACCTCTTCCTCACCTCACAAGTACACTAGAGACCCAACTTCCCACTGACCTCTCTAAGACTCTGGTCTTGGTCGAAGAATTACTCGTCTTTCTCACAAGTACATAAAATAAACTAACTCTGACTTTTTCTCTATTTACAAATGATTTTACAACAATGTGCTTCTTAAATAAGCAGATAAGAATTTAGTACAGATGAATGCTTCTTAAATAAGCAGATACGAATTAAAGAGTAAATGTATTTATAAAAGCTTAAGGACTTTTAAACTTGAGAAAATGTGCTTCTTAGTAAGCAGATAATAATTTATGCTTTGATCAATAGTGCTTCTGTGTAAGCAAATATGTAAATTATGCACTGTTATAAAAGTTTAAATAACTTTTATATTTTATGTGAAAAGATGCTTCTTGAATAAGCAAATAAGTCAATTTTAGCTTTTACTCAAAAATGCTTCTGTTTAAGCAGATATATAATTTAATGTAAATATTTAATCTTTATGGAGTGAAGAAAAGTCACTTTAAGTTTAAACAACTTTTTAGAGTGAAAATTCTTCTGAGTAAGCAAATAAGTGTTTTAAGCTTTGAATCAAATATGCTTCTATTTAAGCAGATATATTCACTTAAGTTTATGAAATAAAAGTTTAAATAAATTTTATATTATGCAACAAGTATTTTATGAATAAATGAATTTATGAAAAAAATACTTGTGAGGACAGATATAAATAAATCAGTTAAATAATATTTTATATAATAAATATATTTGTTTAACTCAGATAATATATAAAAATATTTTATCTATTATGTGAACTTTTATAAATAATGTCACTTAGTACTATAAGGAATCGTACGGTTCGAATTCCTCTAGGTCGAGGTGTATCTCCGTAGCCTTGAGGCGTCTAAGTACGACAAAATTTATATTTTCACAATTGATATTTATATAAATATTTTTAATAGATCACTACGATTCTCAAATTCAGTTCGGATGACTACTCTTTTTTTAGCAGTACCTCAGTGTCGTTTTGAGCTATCAAGTATCGTATCTATTTTACGATATTTATATAAATAATATCAATAAAAGGTTACTGAAGACTATAAGAAATCGTACGATTCAAATTCCTCTCTGTAGAGGTGTATCTCCGTAGCCTTATGGCGCCCAAGTATCCTTTTATTTGATAAATAGATGAAATATAGATATATAGAATTGTGTATAACAATTTATATTCGTATATCTATAAATATAAATAAGCAAGAGATAATTCAAATAAAATAAATCAAACAACTTATCTCAATTTGCTTAGATTAATTTTCCTCGTCTCAAATGATTAGAACTTTGATAAGTAGAGAGAGAAAACTTCTTAGAGAGAGAGTATATAGGAGAGAAATAAGTTTTTCTTGAAAGTGAATTGGTAAATTAGAAATGAAAGAAATGCCTCATATTTATAGATTTTCGAAGTCAGGGGTAAAATGATAATTTTTGAAATCTGATTTTAAATGAATGGCTAGAATTTCTTTAATTTAAAATCAATGGTTTAGATGAAAGAAGAGCACGCGGATTGCCACATGTACAATTTCAATATTTCGCCAGGGCCAATTTTTGCCAACATAGCATTAATTTCTTTGACCACATGTTTAAAAAATTTCCAGCATACTCGGTTTCTTTGTCCAAAAAGAATGGCTCACGTGTTTTTCTTTTAGTCCCATAATGACTGTCACCATTTACTTGCCCGCACACTCAATTTTTTAAAGCCATCACATGCATATATAAATTTAATATATTTAATGTTGCCATCACATTGTTTTATACACGGTTAGTGTATATATATATATATATATATATATATATATATATATATATATATATATATATACTAGTAATTGCTCGTGCCTGAAGGCACGACATAACGAAAAATTAGATTAAAATTCAGAAAATACTACATCTTTGCAACCTAAAATAACTTACAATCAAACATAAAAATTATCATAATTCATCATACCAACACAATAATTAATACACACTTGCTACTAATTTCAAACTACCAAAACATCAAGCTAGTCGTTACTAATTTTAAAAAATTTCGACATAGTTTCCTTCAAAAATAGATATCTAGAAAAATCTAAACATGTCTACAAAACTTACAATCATCAATACATATCCAAACCACCAAAACAACCATAATTTCATACCTCAAATCATCATAACCATGTATAATTAGTTAACTTTACAAAAGACGGAGGAACACAAAAAATACACACATACATAAATTAATACATACTCAATCATCAACACATATCCAACCACCAAAATATCAAGCTAATCGCTACTAATTTCAAGAAATTTTGCTAGAGTTTCCTTTAAAAATAGATATCCAGAAAACTCTAAACATGTCTACAAAACTTACAATCATCAATACATATCCAATCTAAATCTATGTTAAATCCTAAAACAAACTAATTAAAACAAATCTTTTAAAACTATATTAAACCCATAAAAGTGCTTAGCTTTGGCCTCCAACTTTGCAAATCCTAAAGGTCAAAATCATTAAATAAAACTATGTTAGAAATACATGTGAATGAGGAAATTAAAAAAAGAGAGTAAGAATGCCATTTTCCAAAACCATTAATAAGGCTTAGTCAAAATATTAAAGAGTCAAAAATATATCTTGCAACCTGAGACAAATTATTACACAGATCATAGTATTGATATATATATATATATATATATATATATATATATATATATATATATAAATCAAATTCTACCACTCTTTAAACAATATCCCCAAATCGTTTCATCTTAAATTCACTTTATTTTAGATGAAACCTACATGAAATTTCCAAATCACATGTTTTTCCCTCCCCTTCCTCCAAGTTAATT
Organism: Panax notoginseng; assembly: GCA_016801055.1. Taxonomy (NCBI): domain Eukaryota; kingdom Viridiplantae; phylum Streptophyta; class Magnoliopsida; order Apiales; family Araliaceae; genus Panax; species Panax notoginseng. Next base: position 106,082,275 of record CM029014.1, read on the forward strand.
TTCTGTTGTATTCTATGATTCTAGTTTTCTAGAAAACATAGTAAACAATTTGGAAATAGTTATTTTGAAAATGATAGTAATTACCCAATTTCAGAAAGACATTAAGAACAAAAAACTAAAAGTGGAGAGCAACAATACGATAACAAAAGCAGAAAACATAAACAATATCCATAAACAGGCCTCTAGTACTTTCATTTTTATGAGATCCAAAATGGAGGCTAAAGTCAACTTTATTCCCTCCCGTTTTTCTTCTGTTAAAGTAAATGGAACTAAATGGCCTGACAGTAAGTAGCATATTGAAATTCTTGATTAGGATCTAATTAATCAAAAAAAATTCCTCACGAGCAATATACTTCCAAGTTGAAAACAAAAGTTGATATAGTTCTCATTGTTGTTTTATTAGTATGAGGAAAAAAAGTGATTCATTCTCTAAGATGCTACCCAACCCCAATATACAGATGTCCTTGAGTGGACACTAATTATTTCAAAATTAGTAATGTAGTAGCAAAACCCTGGTAAGTTTGTTCTCCTTTACGAAGTTTAACAAATTAAAACTATTTACACTGAAAATAGGAATCATCAGCATTGAACAAACATGCGACATAGATAAAACAACAGACAAAAAGAAAGGTCGTGGTTACAGAGATTTTAGAAACCAAATATAAATTCAAGAAAACATAATTCTTGAAATGAAATAATAGAGAATCCCAGGAATCCAAAAACTGCATCTGAACTTTCGGCTTCTTCGTTAGATTAAATCCCAGCCACATAAATAAAAATATAAAAAATCTCGAGGAAACTACAATTTATAAAAAATATTCCTTGCGTTACTTCATTATAAATCTAAACTTTAATTGAAATTATACTATTAACTATCATAAAATGCAAAGTAATGTAGCATTTGTTAGGAGGTGGAATTGTAAGACCCTTTTAGTATTTTAACAATAAATAACATTAAATCTGGCAATGGTTGATACAAATAAAACCCATTACTCCTATATCCAATAGAAACTTCCTTGCAACATAGAAACTCCTAACATTATGAACATTTACATATTTGGATATATTATATATACATGTATTTGTATGGGCAGAAAGAGATAGAGAAGAAAAAATTACTTGGAGGTAGGCTGGCCCTTGCAGAGTTCTTTGATGCAAGAAAGTGCCCTCTAGGTCCTTGATAGCGATTAAAATAATTCGACAACTATAAAGAATATGAAATACACTTAAAATAATAATTAAATTTTGGAACACACGCTTCTTTTCTATACCTCCTGGACATAGGCTGTCACCCTAATCAATCTCTTTGTAAATCAGAATATAAACTCTTGAAAAACTGAAGTAATTTAGGAGCTTGTTCCTACTCAACATGTGCACATGGTGGCTTGCTCCTACTTAACTTAGTATAGGACATTTAAAAATGTAAAATTTTATTTAAAACATTCATCAAAAATAGGGGGAATAAAACATGGTTTCCAACCAGACCCATCTTCCGTTTTAGGGATCAAAAAGCCATAATATGCTTTTAATACTCATTTTCATGCACCTCCCCTACAAATGGATCTTGAAGGTACTTTGAAGACTGGTGATATAAAAGGCTATTTAAATTTCCAAATTATTCTTTATAAGACCCCAACCCGAAGTTCTTTTTATTCAATTTAAAATGGTAACCAAGGTTAGGTATTGGGACATCAAAAGGTCAGAAAGGTATAAACTTGGGAAGGTGGAAGGAATATTTAAAAAAAATAGATCTTGAACTTTGATCTTATCAAAGTTAAACCTTTCCTATACAATCTTAATAGTAGGCATCTTTTAAACAATGAGAAAAATTAAACATGGCGCCTTCGTGATCATGCCTTTGAAATAATGTGTTGCCTTCTTCCATATATTCTTGGGACATTTCTATCTAACCCATTTCCCCGTTTTTAATCAAATATTTAGCTCTAAAACCCCAAGAAAAATAAAAACCATAAATTAGCTATATATCCTTTATACAAACCCAACTGACAAATCCAACACTACACAAACATCAATGCTCAATATTGACTATAATAATAATAATATCCATGAATCCTCATCAGATGCAATTAACAATTTTCAATAATTTAAATAATCTCTTAATTCAAATACCACTGAACCCACCTAAGTTTTTTTTACCCATTCATTTGCCCCATGAAAGTTATAGTCCAGAAGTCCTAAAACCACCCAGTATCCCAAATCAAGCTTACAGATTCTATTTAAAATCAAGATGCTTCTACTTATACATTCAACATACCAAAATCAAGCTTATACACTTTCTTATTTAAAATAAAATCAAATGCAAATCCCTGCCCATCTGTAACTCTATCATACACAATCTGACCAAATTCAAGAAACCCACATCAGTTTGACTCCAAAATTTTACAATCATAATTTCCAAAAAAGTAACTCAAAGTTCTTTTTATTCATTATAATGCCCATGACTCCTATCTATAACTCTACCATACACAATCTGACCAAATTCAAGAAACCCATATCAGTTTGTCACCAAAATTTTACGATCATAATTTCCAAAAAAGCAACCCAAAGTTCTTTTTACTCATTATAATGACCATGACTCTTGTCTGTAACTCTATCATACACAATCTGACCAAATTCAAGAAACCCAGATCAGTTTGTCACAAAAAAAGCATGGCAAGAAACCCACTTATGACCAAATTCATAATTTCCAAAAAAATAAATCACCAAAGCCAAAGAATATAGTATAAATATCAAAATAGACCTCTACGTCATGGCATATGGCAAGTTACCCACATAAAGCCTATCAGCTTCAATTTTATCATCGTCGTCATAATTTCACCTGGTTGGATGAGTTCGACTCTGTCAAATGCAGCAGAAGCACATAAGAGGGGAGAGAGAGATAGGAGGGGAAAGTAGGGAAGTAGGGAAATAGTTGGGCGGAACGATGGTGCTCGTGATGGAAAATGGTCACTGGTAAAAATGTAAGTTTGTACTAAGGGATTTGTAGGTGGAGGAGAGTATAAGGGAAGGAGAAGGCGGAATGAGAAGAGGGCAGAGGTATAAGGCAAGATTTGGGTAACGTTGATGAGTGAGTTTTATACACATAAATTGGATACATTCGGGCTTAATTTATTGTTATTCTCCAGTCTTTTAGAATAGTTTTTAAGTGTTTGTGTCCATTCATGCATGTTTTACATTGTTTTGTAGGAATTGGGACAAAAGTTACTTGGATCGACGTTCGGGGTGGCTAGATTCGTGTTTTCGGCTTACCATTTACACAGCAGTCACTTCAGAGCCAGTTTGAATATTCCTACAGACCTTATTTCGAAAAACTTAAAGAATGAAAGTTTTATATCTACGTCTTCTCTTTTTGGAACATCTTGAATCATCGAAATCGGAGTTCGGACGAAGAAATTATGGCCATTTTCCCAAAGGACGTCGGAGCAAAAAATTTCCAAAAAAAAGCACTAGCGCCGGGACGCTATTTTCAAGGCATTTTCAGCGCCGGGGCGCTAGGGGCAGAATCCCAGCGCCGTGCCCTGCGCTGGGGCGCTGGGGAGAGACTGGGAAGGCTTGGACGTATTTTTGGGTGAATTTTGACACCTTTTTGACTCCAAATAGGATTGGGTTTGTTCCTAAGCTAAAAATTGGACTTGTAACCTATAAATACATGATGTAAGGCATAAAATAAAGGGGGATTACATAGAGTAGACTAGATTAAACACTCCATTAGATTAGACATTAACCCTAGTTCTTATTAGTTTTGGAGATTGAAGCAACTTGGAGATCATTGAAGATCAAGAGCAGGAGCAAGAGGGGAGCATTAAATTTGCTGACAACAGATTCTATTATCTTCTCTTATCATACTTTTATCTTTTAATGTCTATTCAATTGTGGATTCTTGGTTTTAATTCATTAATTATGAACTAACTCTTTTATTAAGATTTCAATTGAACTTTTTATGGCTATAAATTAGTTATTTAATTTATTCCAATTATTTGTGTTGAAGTGAATTGTTCATCTTGCTTTGAGCTTATTAATTAATTATCTGATCAGTAATTACCTTGTTATTCTAGAAGGAATTGGGAAAGGAATTCTAGGGTTAGAACTGGGCTTGGTGACATGTGGCTTAGTTATTTGCACAGTGAATAATTAGGTTTGTGAATAGAATGAGAATATCTATTTGCTGCATGTAACATAAGAGGAATTGAGTTTGTAGCGAGTTTAATTCAATTATTTTGCATAGAGATATAGCAAAATTAATCTGGGTTAAATAGAAGGCAATTGATCACTCGAGAGAGGGCTTTTGACATTTGAGAATTTCTGTTAACAATTCAGTAGATATAATAATTGGGATAGTTGAATAATTGAGATATAATTCATAATTGGGGATATTAGAGTCTTAATTCTTATTTATCTGAATTCCATCAATTCTTAGTTGTTTATTTACTTTCCTTTAGAATAATCATTTTGTTTTGTTTAATTTAGTTTTCTTAAATCTAGAAATCATAATTATTAGTTGTTTAAATAAAATTGATTTGGTTAAGAATTAGTACTTGGTGATTTTTATTAAATAATTCCTCGTGGGAACGATACTCTACTTTCACTTTATTACTTGTTGACCGTGTATACTTGCACGTATTCATTGATTGCGAAATCAATCAACAAGTTTTTGGCGCCGTTGCTGGGGAATTAATTTAATAATTATTTACCAAAATTAATTTCAATCAAATTAGTCTTAATTTAAACATTTTTATTTTTATTTTTATTTCTCATTCTCTTCCTATATTTCTCTCTTTTTAGGTACCATGGATGACTTTGCGTATCAATGGCCATACGTGAACATGACTCAATCACGGGGAACGAAGATTGACAGACTCAAGAAACTTTCTGCATTATCAGCGCAGATGGAGACACTTTCAAGGATGCTTGAAGCTTTTGAAACTCAACGTCGTCAAAGTGTGGCGGTTACTTGTGATTATTGTGCTGGAAATCGTATGAGTTATCAATGCGCCATCAGTTTCGAGCCAGTACAGTATAGTGGTGATTACCCCAACAGTTATGTCTGTCCCAACAACTATCATCAGGATTGGGGGTATCACCCGGATTTTTCATGGAGTAACAATCAAGATCAATTTTATGCTCCAAGTCCAACATACCCACCGGATTTCTCGTGTCCACCTCCACTACAACAGGAAGAACATTCAAATTGGGAGGAAGCCTTGGAAAAATTCATTAGAGCTTCTAACAAAAGGAACGAGGACCAAGACAAAAGATTTAATCAAATAGAGCTGCATTTGCAAAGCCAAGGGGCATCGTTAAAGAATCTGGAAAATCAATTGGGGCAGATAGCACTTGCGTTGAACAAACGTCCTCAATACACTTGGCTCTATGACATGGATGACGAGACTGATGATGAGCCTGAACCAAATCTGCAATCAGATGTGCCAAATGATATTGATGTTGAAAGAGAGGAAAGACTTGGAGACCAACAAAAAGAGATTGGCAAAGATCTAACTTTGAGTACCAACGAAGATGAGCCAATCTTGATAGTGTCCCATGTACCTTCTCCACCAAAGTTCAAGAATCCGGGCAGTTTTGCAAAACCATGTCCGCTAGGTAGTCATGTTGTCGGCAATACTCCTTGTGACGTAAAAGCGAGTACAACTTCGAAGCCATGGTTCAATGAGTTGGAGAAGATAGAAGAAGAGATTGTTGTGTCTGACAAGCCTCAATGCCAGAATCTATTCGCAGACACAATGGAAAAAACACCTAGATGTTGGACGTTCTTTAATGTGATCTTATCTAAACAAAGCATGCTAGGTGATTTTAATACAATGACTATCGTAAATGGGAACCTACCAAAAGTTACATTATTTCCGATGGATGGAAGGTTCCTCAACTTTCGAAGAGGAATTGGATAGAGAATTGAAGAAGTCAGGCTGAGACTATAAAACAAGCGCTTATTGGGAGGCAACCCGAGTTTAATTTTTATTTTTAGTTTTTATTAAGTTTTATATTAGTAGTTTTGAATTTGCATTTATTTAGGATTTAGTAAAAGTGTTTCTATCATGATTTACAGGTTAGTCAAGTCAAATTCAAGTGGTGCCCAATTTGTTCCATGTGCCTAGCATATTCTCCAAACTTAATGGACAATGAGGAAGATTGCTATATTTTCAGGGAAGTCATCTGCTTTAATTTTTTCTAATTTAGTCATTGAGGACAATGTCTAGTTTAAGTTTGGGGGCCTTTTAGTGTCGTATTGCATATAGTTAGTTATCTGGATAGTAGTTCATTTTTTTGTGTGTTAGCATTGTGTTTTTTTTAGGTTGCATATAGTACATGGTAGTTATTTGCATATTCATATATGTGTTGCATTAGTATGTGTTCATGTAGTATAATTGCATTTTTTTTGCATGAATCTGTGTGATCGGTTGGTGTGGTCTTAGCTCGGCCTATGATAAGATTGGTTTTGCATGTTAACTTGAACAGTGTTGATAATTGATGATGAGTTCTAATTTTAATCATGATGACAATCTGAGCCTGTCTGAAACTTATGTAACCGGTTAGCACTTAAAGTTTAACTGTTTTAATCCACTTGGTTCAAGGGTTTCATAATTTGTTTCTGAGGGACAATCTTGGTTAAAATTTAAGGAAATTAGTGAACTGGCGGTAAAGGTTGGAATGACGTAAAAGCTTGAGTTTAGGGGAATCTATGGGGTATATATATACAAAATGAAAATGAAAAAAAAAGAGAAAAAATGATGAAAAGAAAAAAAATAGAAAATCCAGAAAAAGAAAAAAAAATGAATAAACACCGTGGCATGCTTGTCTAGTTTTGTGGCCTTTGTTACTTGAGTAAGTAAGCCCGAGGGGATTGTCTTTACACCTAGCGCCCTAAGGTCTTAATGACTTGGGAGTCGTTGGTCAAAAGCTCGTTAAGGTAGCACTGAAAAGCCTAAGGGAATAAGACATTGCACAGCCATGAGAAAAAAAAATGAAAAAAACACGAGAAAGAGCAAAAATGCCCTCGTGGTTGAATAAAAGTATAAATAAATCTTATATTTACCCTTAGACTTGGTAATTGCTTAGTTTTAACCAGAGTTGTCATGTCCACAAAAGTAATTGAATTTGAACTGAAATTTTCCTTCTAAGAAGTTTGTTTTGTGATTATCTTGAATTGTGGTTGGTTAGAATGGTTAACAAGCACACACACACAACATGGGTGATGACAGGTTTGGATTGACTAATTAGTTAGAGTTATGGATTTTCACTTGATTGGATATATTGTTTGAGTACCAATGGTAACTTTGAGGCCTGCTGTTATATATCATACTGATTTATTACGAATGATTTATTACTGGGTTCGTAGGTATATTATAAAGTAGATCATGGATATGCATTCACGTAGTTGAGTTAGCTTATTTATTTTTAGTTCTTTTGTATTTTTGCTTGAGGACAAGCAAATGTTTAAGTTTGGGGGTATTTAATGAGTGAGTTTTATACACATAAATTGGATACATTCGGGCTTAATTTATTGTTATTCTCCAGTCTTTTAGAATAGTTTTTAAGTGTTTGTGTCCATTCATGCATGTTTTACATTGTTTTGTAGGAATTGGGACAAAAGTTACTTGGATCGACGTTCGGGGTGGCTAGATTCGCGTTTTCGGCTTACCATTTACACAGCAGTCACTTCAGAGCCAGTTTGAATATTCCTACAGACCTTATTTCGAAAAACTTAAAGAATGAAAGTTTTATATCTACGTCTTCTCTTTTCGGAACATCTTGAATCATCGAAATCGGAGTTCGGACGAAGAAATTATGGCCATTTTCCCAAAGGACGTCGGAGCAAAAAATTTCCAAAAAAAAGCACTAGCGCCGGGACGCTATTTTCAAGGCATTTTCAGCGCCGGGGCGCTAGGGGGCAGAATCCCAGCACCGTGCCCAGCGCTGGAGCGCTGGGGAAGAGACTGGGAAGGCTTGGACGTATTTTTGGGCGAATTTTGACACCTTTTTGACTCCAAATAGGATTGGGTTTGTTCCTAAGCTAAAAATTGGACTTGTAACCTATAAATACATGATGTAAGGCATAAAATAAAGGGGGATTACATAGAGTAGACTAGATTAAACACTCCATTAGATTAGACATTAACACTAGTTCTTAATATCCCCAATCATTTAAGTTTTTCGAAATAAGGTCTGTAGGAATATTCAAATTGGCTCTGAAGTGACTGTTGTGTAAATGGTAAGCCGAAAGCGCGAATCTAGCCACCCCGAACGTCGATCCAAGTAACTTTTGTCCCAATTCCTACAAAACAATGTAAAACATGAATGAATGGACACAAACACTTAAAAACTATTCTAAAAGATTGGAGAATAACAATAAATTAAGCCCGAATGTATCCAATTTATGTGTATAAAACTCACTCATCAAATACCCCCAAACTTAAATATTTGCTTGTCCTCAAGCAAAAATACAAAAGAACTAAAAATAAATAAGCTAACTCAACTACGTGAATGCATATCCATGATCTACTTTATAATATACCTACGAACCCAGTAATAAATCAGTATGATATATAACAGCAAGCCTCAAAGTTACCATTGGTACTCAAACAATATATCCAATCAAGTGAAAATCCATAACTCTAACTAATTAGTCAATCCAAACCTGTCATCACCCATGTTGTGTGTGTGTGCTTGTTAACCATTCTAACCAACCACAATTCAAGATAATCACAAAACAAACTTCTTAGAAGGAAAATTTCAGTTCAAATTCAATTACTTTTGTGGACATGACAACTCTGGTTAAAACTAAGCAATTACCAAGTCTAAGGGTAAATATAAGATTTATTTATACTTTTATTCAACCACGAGGGCATTTTTGCTCTTTCTCGTGTTTTTTTCATTTTTTTTTCTCATGGCTGTGCAATGTCTTATTCCCTTAGGATTTTCAGTGCTACCTTAACGAGCTTTTGACCAACGACTCCCAAGTCATTAAGACCTTAGGGCGCTAGGTGTAAAGACAATCCCCTCGGGCTTACTTACTCAAGAAACAAAGGCCACAAAACTAGACAAGCATGCCACGGTGTTTATTCATTTTTTTTTCTTTTTCTGGATTTTCTATTTTTTTTCTTTTCATCATTTTTTCTCTTTTTTTTTCATTTTCATTTTGTATATATATACCCCATAGATTCCCCTAAACTCAAGCTTTTACGTCATTCCAACATTTACCGCCAGTTCACTAATTTCCTTAAATTTTAACCAAGATTGTCCCTCAGAAACAAATTATGAAACCCTTGAGATTAAAACAGTTAAACTTTAAGTGCTAACCGGTTACATAAGTTTCAGACAGGCTCAGATTGTCATCATGATTAAAATTAGAACTCATCATCAATTATCAACACTGTTCAAGTTAACATGCAAAACCAATCTTATCATAGGCCGAGCTAAGACCACACCAACCGATCACACAGATTCATGCAAAAAAAATGCAATTATACTACATGAACACATACTAATGCAACACATATATGAATATGCAAATAACTACCATGTACTATATGCAACCTAAAAAAAACACAATGCTAACACACAAAAAAATGAACTACTATCCAGATAACTAACTATATGCAATACGACACTAAAAGGCCCCCAAACTTAAACTAGACATTGTCCTCAATGACTAAATTAGAAAAAATTAAAGCAGAGGACTTCCCTGAAAATATAGCAATCTTCCTCATTGTCCATTAAGTTTGGAGAATATGCTAGGCACATGGAACAAATTGGGCACCACTTGAATTTGACTTGACTAACCTGTAAATCATGATAGAAACACTTTTACTAAATCCTAAATAAATGCAAATTCAAAACTACTAATATAAAACTTAATAAAAACTAAAAATAAAAATTAAACTCGGGTTGCCTCCCAATAAGCGCTTGTTTTATAGTCTCAGCCTGACTTCTTCAATTCTCTATCCAATTCCTCTTCGAAAGTTGAGGAACCCTCCATCCATTGGAAATAATATAGCTTTTGGTAGGTTCCCATTTACGATAACCAGTTCTAGGGTTAGAACTGGGCTTGGTGACATGTGACTTAGTTATTTGCACAGTGAATAATTAGGTTTGTGAATAGAATGAAAATATCTATTTGCCGCATGTAACATAAGAGGAATTGGGTTTGTAGCGAGTTTAATTCAATTATTTTGCATAGAGATATAGCAAAATTAATCTGGGTTAAATAGAAGGCAATTGATCACTCGAGAGAGGGCTTTTGACATTTGAGAATTTCTGTTAACAATTCAGTAGATATAATAATTGGGATAGTTGAATAATTGAGATATAATTCATAATTGGGGATATTAGAGTCTTAATTCTTATTTATCTGAATTCCATCAATTCTTAGTTGTTTATTTACTTTCCTTTAGAATAATCTTTTTGTTTTGTTTAATTTAGTTTTCTTAAATCTAGAAATCACAATTATTAGTTGTTTAAATAAAATTGATTTGGTTAAGAATTAGTACTTGGTGATTTTTATTAAATAATTCCTCGTGGGAACGATACTCTACTTTTACTTTATTACTTGTTGACCGTGTATACTTGCACGTATTCATTGATTACGAAATCAATCAACAAACGTGTAGGTGGGTTTGATTTGGGTGGTTTTTTTGAGATAAAATCTGAACCGTTATTAAATTTTTAAGTGGGAATAGATTAAAATGTTAATGGTTGATTCACTTATTAAAAAAAATCATGATAAAAGCAATTTTAATTTAAACCACAACTTAGTTGATTCGTACAACTAAGTAAACTGCATGAAGGGCTAGCGTGTAGGGGGTAAGTTTGATTTGGGACTGATTTTTTTTTGTGTGAGATGAAATGTGAGACTCTAGATTAATTTGGAATAATTGAGATGAAATCTAGGTCCTTGTGTTTTCTCAAATGAATTAAAATTAAATTAAATTTTGAAGTGGAAAAAGATTAAAATTGGGTTCAGTGATAATTTCGTGAGGCGACAAAGCTGGTTACAAAATAGAGAAAGTCAAAACCTTACATCAACTACAATGCAAAGTAAGGCATAAACAGTGGATTTAAACAACACCGCCTTAAATATGTAAATAGACTGCCATGTAAGTGGTAAATCATAATAAACTGAACTATTAAAACAAAATTAGGGTGGTATCTTCCTATTTGATATACGTGGAACTTAGATTTGCCACCCACGGGTCATCCCTATTTGTCACACTTCACTTGGATATAACTTATTTTCAAGTAATTTGGGATGGATAAAATCCTTAATTTCCATGTACTTTTTAAAATTGGACATTGCTCATCAACCCCCTGTTTCTAATTACTCCCATTACTAAATTAACACTCCTCACTTACTCGTTAACCATAAAAGAGAATAAACACAAAAGAACAAAGAGAAACATTACCTAGCAGGGAAAAATCCTTCCTTCAAGAATAAAGTCACTACTATAGCAAAACCAAGTAATCTATATGTGAGTACGTGTGTGTATGAAAGAGATTAGCAGTGAAAATACAACATTACAAAGTTACCAAATAGAATTTAGGAAAAACCCAAATTCTTAAACACCCATAAGAGAAAATGAAATTTTTACCAGGGTCAGAAGGCAGCAGAAGGTGAATTTGATGAGAAGGGAAGGGAATTCATGTGATCGGACCATCCAACTTTTTGATTTGCAGCCCTAATTAGTTTGATGCTCTGTTCTGTTTTGTTAGAATGTGGGCTGGGAGGAAGAAAAGTAGTAGCTTCAGTTTTTACGACAGGAAGAGAGAGAATGTGGGATTAATTTGGGCGGGATTTTTTTGTGTGTGATGAAATGTGAGTCTTTAGATTAAGTTGAAAGAATTGAGATCAAATCTGAGTCGTTATTGTGGTTTCTCAAATTTTAAAGTGGGAATAGATTCAAATTTAGTTGTGTTTTATTATTATTATTATATATATATATATATATATATATATATATATATATATATATATATATATATATAACACTTAATGCACAATTTGACCAACATGTTGTACACGGTTGTCCCAATTTAAGTGCCATATTTTATAATAACTTTTTGCCAACACAAACACTTGCCCATTTATTATGCATGTATAGATTATATATATATATATATATATATATATATATATATATATACAATATTATATGTATACATACATGCATATCCGGTAGACCTGGCAAAATATAGTTATGGGTTGGTTTTGGTTTTCAAAATATGGTTAACCAATCATTTAAGAACTAAAACCATATTAACTATTTTTAATATGGATAATGTGGGTTGGAACCATATGGTTATGGTTAAAAACCATATTAACCATTTTAAGATATTTTGACTTTTAAACAAAAATTTTTAAAAATGAAATTAATATATAATATAGATAGAGAGACGGATATAAGGGGTGGATGGGTGGGTAGGTGGGGTGGGGATGGGGTGAGGTTGGGGTGGGTAGGGGTAGGGGTAGAGGGTGGGTGATGTATACATAATCGCTTAATATAAATTTTTTTAGGGAGTGGTGGGGGTGGGGGGTGGGTGGGGTGTATGGGGGTAGGGGGTGGAGTAGGGGGTGGGGGTAGGTGGGGTGGGTGGGGTGGGGGTAAGGAGTGTATACATAATCACATAATATTTTTTTTTGGTGGGGTGGGGGTGGGGTGGGTGGAGGTGGGGGTGGGGGTGGGGGTGGGGGTAGGGTGGGATGGGGGTGGGGGTGAGGGTAAGGGGTGTATACATAATTACATAATATAATTTTTTAGTGGGGTGGGGTGGGGTGGGGGTAGGGGGTAGGGGTAAGGGTGGGTAGAGGGTGGAGTGCGTAGGGTTAGGTGGGGTGGGTGGGGTGGTGGGGTGTATACATAATTACACAATATTATTTTTTTGGTGGAGGTGGGGGTGGGGAGGGGGTAAGGGGTGTATACATAATCACATAATATTTTTTTTGGTGGGGGTGGGGGTGGGGGTGGGTGGAGGTGGGGGTGGGGTGGTGTGTGGGTGAGGGTAAGGGGTGTATACATAATCATATAATATAATTTTTTGGTGGGGTGGGGTAGGGGGTGGGTGGGGGTAGGGGTGGGTGGGGTGTTTAGGGGTAGGGGGTGGAGTAGGGGGTGGGGTGTATACATAATCACACAACATTATTTTTTTGGTGGAGGTGGGGGTGGGGTGGGTGTTGGTGTGGGTGGGGTGGGTGTGGGTGTGGGTGGGTGGGGTGGGGGTAAGAGGTGTATACATAATCACATAATATTTTTTTGTAGGGGTGGGGTTGGGGGTGGGTGGAGGTAGGGATGGGTTGGGTGGAGGTGGGGGTAAGGGGTGTATACATAATCACATAATATATTTTTTTTGGTTGGGTGGGGGGTGGGTGGGGTAAGGGTGGGGTGGGGGTAGGGGTGGGTGGAGTTGGGTGGGGTGGGGTAGGGGGTCGGGATGGGGTGGGTAGGGGTGGGGTAGGGGGTTGGGGTGGGGGTGAGGGTGGGGTGGGTGGTAGGGGGTTGGGGCGTGGATGGGTGGGGGTGGGTGTGAGTGAGGGTGGGGGTGGGTGGTTGAGCTTCTTCAATATGTAAATATGGGTGGAAAGAACTTTTGATTTGGATTTGGAATAAAATATGGGTCGAAAAATGGTTAACCGGGTTGGAACTATATTTCATTTTAAAAATATGGTTCCAAACTTTAATCAACCCAAATAAATAAATATAGTTAACCAACCCATTTAGTACCAGTTAATATGGGTTGACCCGGCAGTTAACTAACTATATTGCCAGATCTAATATCCGATTATATATATAATATTATTTATAAAGTTAATCTACTTGTATGATATATATATAAACTGTTTAGCAAATATGCATGGTATACTACTATATATATATATATATACTAGTAATTGCCCGTGCCTAAAGGCACGACATAACGAAAAATTAGATTAAAATTCAGAAAATACTACATCTTTGCAACCTAAAATAACTTACAATCAAACATAAAAATTATCATAATTCATCATACCACCACAATAATTAATACATACTTGGTACTAATTTCTAACTACCAAAACATCAAGCTAGTCGCTACTAATTTTAAAAAAATTCGACATAGTTTCCTTCAAAAATAGATATCTAGAAAAATCTAAACATGTCTACAAAACTTACAATCATCAATACATATCCAAACCACCAAAACAACCATCATTTCATACCTAAAATCATCATAACCATGTATAATTAGTTAACTTTACAAAAGACGGAGGAACACAAAAAATACACACATACATAAATTAATACATAATCATCAACACATATCCAACCACCAAAATATTAAGCTAGTCGCTTACTAATTTCGAGAAATTTCGGTAGAGTTTCCTTTAAAAATAGATATTGTGACACCCCCAAATCTGGCCACTTCAATCCCACAGATTTGGTGTTCACTGTCCAATTAAATCATAACTAACTACCCATATCCAAAGGTTAAAATTAAACTCAAAAGTTAAAATAATAAATCTCCCATTAAAGGGTTACATAATCTCAAATAAATCTCAGGTCATCTAACCTTTATTACAATCACCAGCGGAAAATTAAAACATGATTATAATTAAATCCATTACATAAGCTTCATAAATAAAAATATAAATTAAACGTTGTCGTCTAATCAAGCACTTTGTCCTTGCCCTTGCTCGTAGAAAGCTTTTCAAACTTCGTAACTTCATCTGCATTGTTTTGTGCAAGAGTGAGCAAACAATTGCTCACAAGAAGGATAATATACAATAACGTTTTATGAATGACAATTAACTGAGCTTTCAATGGTAAAGTATTCTTACCGGAATAAGAAACTTTAATTCAACAGCAATGAGTTCAAAGGAATAATGAACGTTTAAGTTAACAATAGATAACAACATCAAAGAATATACTGAGGGTCAGAAGACCACGAACTATATTCTAGGTTTACAAGTATTTCTACTTTAACCTTTAACAGTCTAAAAGACTATAATCATCATCTATGTCCTAGGTTCACAGGTGTTTCTACTGTAACCTTTAACAGTCTAAACGACTATATGGACCATCATCTCTTACTCCAGGTGATCAGCCCTTTGTACTATGTATTGCGCAAACATTTTAACGCTATTGCGTATTTCTAAAATAATCCCCTAATAATAGGGTTGTTCATCTCAGCTTAGATCATCAGGTTCTGAACCAAATGAAGTTTGATTGGGAATTAGCTTTCAAGGAATTCTAGACCTTTAGAATGATCATCAACCAAGTACTGGTTGAATCAGATAGAAACAAATAACTATTCAAGAGTTTGATTATAATATCTTTATGAACAAGGTATATCGATGAATCAATAAGAGCTAGAGTATTAATAATTTCTAAATTGAACAAATGTTATCATCAACAACATGCTTTCAAAATTTGTGTGAGTACATATGCAAACCAAAGGAAGTTTGGTTTGGGTAGACTTCAAGGGTAATTTAGAGTTTAGAACATTCATCAACTAAGGATTAGTTGAATTGGTAAAGAATCGCTAAGCAACTTAGAGTTCGGTACAATAACGTAAGATAGTAAAGTGATACTGAAGAACGAAGATCAAACAACAGTTATTAGTAGCTGAATAAACACACTTCTTACAATAATAATACAGACTTTGAATAAAGAGTTAAAGATTAACTAACTTGCTCAACAATAAATGAGGGTTAAAGAACTTGCATGAAAATAAATCGTTAAATAATAGATTAGAAATAGAGAATTTGCATAAGTATAACATAACAATGAAAAGTAACCTTGTTGAATAATAAAGTAGCAAATGTTAGGGAACTTGCCTCGTGCATAGGTTAAAAAATCACTACTCACGTTCACCACAAGTTCTACACATACCATATATATTGACAATACACATTAGTTACACTAATATTAGTTTCATATAACTTCCTAACAATATCACATCTTTTCATGAACATCACTATTTAGCTTTATTACAACTGCTTAAGTGATCAAGTCATTGCACCACATACACATTAACAACTTGATACAACATCATATTACATGTCCAACATGTTATCATTAAGTTATACTAATACACAAAGTGTTGCACTTGCATTCGCGCATCTTGACGCCCTCCGATTGGCTCCAAATACACAATAGTCCTAAAGATGGCCATTTTGACTACTGTTACAGACCTCAAATTAAAACACTTAAAGCATGAAAGTTGTAGGTCTATTCGTCCTCGTTCCGGATCATCTTGAATCAACTCAATCAGAGTTCGTATGAGAACGTTATGGCCGTTTTACTACAGGAGCCCAACTCAGACAATTTTTTCGGCGCCGGGGTGCGGATCAGTGGCGCCGAGGCGTGAGTACCAGCGCCGGGGCGCGAGTTCCAGCATTGGGACACGAGCTAGTGGCCCATTTTTGGCATTGGGGCGCGAACTTTGGCATTGGGACGCGAAATTTGGTGCTGGGGCGCCGAAACTCAGAGAACCCAACGACGAAGAACAGAACAACTAAATTTTGTACTAAATGATACTGCTAACATCTAAATTTACACGAACAATTAACATAATTTACCCATAATCATAACCAATTATTCAGATACTAATTAACAACGACTAAACCAAGATTTTAGAAAACTTAAATTTTGAAAACACGGTTTAAAAAAAACTAAAACTCTATAGTTGATAACACAGTAAACACTGTGAATTCATTAATAAATCAAAATACTCTATTCAACCTACGTTCCATTCGTATCTCAATGAAATACCATAAACAAACATCAATTTACAATTTCGCAACCAAATTGGCCATTAAAATTGGTCCTTACATGATTACATATGGAAACATACCAAGAATACATATACTGACAAATTTTCTTCCTACTGTAAACGAAATTTGCATGCAATAATTGTTTAAACACCATATCTAATCACTATAAACATTTACAACTCCCATAACTTAGTTACACAACAACAATTCGGAAGAAAAACTAGAACTCACAGAGCATAGAAGAAATAGAATTCACAGAGTATAACAAAGCTTCACCGAAATACTCGTAAATAATATCAAAGTGGTAGAACATACCTTTTTCTTCTTAACAGAAATCCTTGCTACACACTGGAATTGTTCTTCTCTGCACAAGCTCTTTCTCAAATTCTCTCAAATCTCAATTCTCTCTATTGCCTAACACAACTAGAATGAAGTTCTGATAGCTAGTATGCGTAACATAAGAAAACACAAACTGATATGGCCTTAATAGCCATCATCAGTTATCAAAATAACGTCTACAACATATATCAATACGTTATATTTATTATTTATTTTATTTCAATTATTTACAAATTCAAAAATTAAAAATCCAAAAGCCATAAGGCTTTGTTTGGCAAATCCCTTTAAAATAAAATAGTTTATATCCTTACGCTTTGTTTGGGTAAAACTAAAATAAACTACTTTAATTTATTTTAATAACTCTTATAACATAATTATTTGTCACACTTTATTTAATAATAATTTATTAAATCAATTACTTAATCACATAACTCAATCCATATAACACATTAATTATTTAACAAATAAATAATTAACTAATCACATTAATTATTTAACAAATAAATAATTAACTAAATCAACTCAATCAAATTGAACAATTATATAATAAACACATCCAATAAATATTTATATAAATCAATAAATATTTATAACTTACATTTTAAAAAAATCTGGAATGTTACAGATATCCAAAAAAATCTAAACATGTCTACAAAACTTACAATCATCAATACATATCCAATCTAAATCTATGTTAAATCCTAAAACAAACTAATTAAAACAAATCTTTTAAAACTATATTAAACCCATAAAAGTGCTTAGCTTTGGCCTCCAACTTTGCAAATCCTAAAGGTCAAAATCATTAAATAAAACTATGTTAGAAATACATGTGAATGAGGAAATTAAAAAAAGAGAGTAAGAATGCCATTTTCCAAAACCATTAATAAGGCTTAGTCAAAATGTTAAAGAGTCAAAAATATATCTTGCAACCTGACAAATTATTACACAGAAGATACTATTGATATGTATATTAAATCAAATTCTACCACTCTTTAAACAATATCCCCAAATCGTTTCATCTTAAATTCACTTTATTTTAGATGAAACCTACATGAAATTTTCAAATCACATGTTTTTCCCTCCCCTTCCTCCAAGTTAATTTTCTGTTGTATTCTATGATTCTAGTTTTCTAGAAAACATAGTAAACAATTTGGAAATAGTTATTTTGAAAATGATAGTAATTACCCAATTTCAGAAAGACATTAAGAACAAAAAACTAAAAGTGGAGAGCAACAATACGATAACAAAAGCAGAAAACATAAACAATATCCATAAACAGGCCTCTAGTACTTTCATTTTTATGAGATCCAAAATGGAGGCTAAAGTCAACTTTATTCCCTCCCGTTTTTCTTCTGTTAAAGTAAATGGAACTAAATGGCCTGACAGCAAGTAGCATATTGAAATTCTTGATTAGGATCTAATTAATCAAAAAAAATTCCTCAAGAGCAATATACTTCCAAGTTGAAAACAAAAGTTGATATAGTTCTCATTGTTGTTTTATTAGTATGAGGAAAAAATGTGATTCATTCTCTAAGATGCTACCCAACCCCAATATACAGATGGCCTTGAGTGGACACTAATTATTTCAAAATTAGTAATGTAGTAGCAAAACCCTGGTAAGTTTGTTCTCCTTTACGAAGTTTAACAAATTAAAACTATTTACACTGAAAATAGGAATCATCAGCATTGAACAAACATGAGACATGGATAAAACAACAGACAAAAAGAAAGGCCGTGGTTACAGAGATTTTAGAAACCAAATATAAATTCAAGAAAACATAATTCTTTAAATGAAATAATAGAGAATCCCAGGAATCCAAAAACTGCATCTGAACTTTCGGCTTCTTCGTTAGATTAAATCCCAGCCACATAAATAAAAATATAAAAAATCTCGAGGAAACTACAGTTTATAAAAAATATTCCTTGCGTTACTTCATTATCAATCTAAACTTTAATTGAAATTATACTATTAACTATCATAAAATGCAAAGTAATGTAGCATTTGTTAGGAGGTGGAATTGTAAGACCCTTTTAGTATTTTAACAATAAATAACATTAAATATGGCAATGGTTGATACAAATAAAACTCATTACTCCTATATCCAATAGAAACTTCCTTGCAACATAGAAACTCCTAACATTATGAACATTTACATATCTGGATATATTATATATACATGTATTTGTATGGGTAGAAAGAGATAGAGAAGAAAAAATTACTTGGAGGTAGGCTGGCCCTTGCAGAGTTCTTTGATGCAAGAAAGTGCCCTCTAGGTCCTTGATAGCGATTAAAATAATTCGACAACTATAAAGAAAATGAAATACACTTAAAACAATAATTAAATTTTTGAACATACGCTTCTTTTCTATACCTCCTGGACATAGGTTGTCACCCTAATCAATCTCTTTGTAAATCTGAATATAAACTCTTGAAAAATTGAAGTAATTCAGGAGCTTGTTCCTACTCAACATGTGCACATGGTGGCTTGCTCCTACTTAACTTACTATAGGACATTTAAAAATGTAAAATTTTATTTAAAACATTCATCAAAAACAGGGGGAATAAAACATGGTTTCCAACCAGACCCATCTTCCGTTTTAGGGGTAAAAATGCCATAATATGCTTTTAATACTCATTTTCATGCACCTCCCCTACACATGGATTTTGAAGGTACTTTGAAGACTGGTGATATAAAAGGCTATTTAAATTTCCAAATTATCCTTTATAAGACCCCAAACCAAAGTTTTTTTTATTCAATTTAAAATGGTAACCAAGGTTAGGTATTGGGAAATCAAAAGGTCAGAAAGGTATAAACTTGCGAAGGTGGAAGGAATATTTAAAAAAATGGATCTTGAACTTTGATCTTATCAAAGTTAAACCTTTCCTATAAAATCTTAATAGTAGGCATCTTTTAAACAATGAGAAAAATTAAACATGGCACCTTCGTGATCACGCCTTTGAAATAATGTGTTGCCTTCTTCCTTATATTCTTGGGACATTTCTATCTAACCCATTTCCCCGTTTTTAATCAAATATTTAGCTCTAAAACCCCAAGAAAAATAAAAACCATAAATTAGCTATATATCCTTTATACAAACCCAACTGACAAATCCAACACTACACAAACATTAATGCTCAACAATGACTATAATAATAATAATATCCATGAATCCTCATCAGATGCAATTAACAATTTTCAATAATTTAAATAATCTCTTAATTCAAATACCCACTGAACCCACCTAAGTCTTTTTTTTACCCATTCATTTGCCCCATGAAAGTTATAGTCCAGAAGTCCTAAAACCACCCAGTATCCCAAATCAAGCTTATACATTCTATTTAAAATCAGGATGCTTCTGCTTATACATTCTACATACCAAAATCAAGCTTATACACTTTCTTATTTAAAATAAAATCAAATGCAAATCCCTGCCCATCTGTAACTCTATCATACACAATCTGACCAAATTCAAGAAACCCACATCAGTTTGACTCCAAAATTTTACAATCATAATTTCCAAAAAAGCAACTCAAAGTTCTTTTTATTCATTATAATGCCCATGACTCCTATCTGTAACTCTACCATACACAATCTAACCAAATTCAAGAAACCCATATCAGTTTGTCACCAAAATTTTACAATCATAATTTCCAAAAAAGCGACCTAAAGTTCTTTTTACTCATTATAATGACCATGACTCCTGTCTGTAACTCTATCATACACAATCTGACCAAATTCAAGAAACCCAGATCAGTTTGTCACAAAAAAAGCATGGCAAGAAACCCACTTATGACCAAATTCATAATTTCCAAAAAAAATAAATCACCAAAGCCAAAGAATATAGTATAAATATCAAAATAGACCTCTACGTCATGGCATATGGCAAGTTACCCACATAAAGCCTGTCAGCTTCAATTTTATCATCATCGTCATAATTTCACCTGGTTGGATGAGTTCGACTCTGTCAAATGCAGCAGAAGCACATAAGAGGGGAGAGGGAGATAGGAGGGGAAAATAGGGAAAGTAGGGAAATAGTTGGGCGGAACGGTGGTGCTCGCGATGGAAAATGGTCACTGGTAAAAATGGAAGTTTGTACAAAGGGATTTGAGAGTATAAAGGAAGGAGAAGGCGAAATGAGAAAGGGGCAGAGGTATAAGGCAGGATTTGGGTAACGTATAGGGGGGTTTGATTTTGGTGGTTTTTTTGAGATAAAATCTGAACCGTTATTAAATTTTTAAGTGGGAATAGATTCAAATGTTAATGGTTGATTCACTTGTTAAAAAAAATCATGACAAAAACAATTTTAATTTAAACCACAACTTAGTTGATTCGTACAACTCAGTAAACTGTATGAAGAGCTAGCGTGTAGGGGATGAGTTCGATTTGGGACTGATTTTTTTTGTGTGTGAGATGAAATGTGAGACTATAGATTAATTTGGAATAATTGAGATGAAATCTAGGTCCTTGTGTTTTCTCAAATGAATTAAAATTAAATTAAATTTTAAAGTGGAAAAAGATTAAAATTGGGTTCAATGATAATTTTGTGAGGCGACAAAGCTGGTTACAAAATAGAGAAAGTCAAAACCTTACATCAACTACAATGCAAAGCAAGGCATGAACAGTGGATTTAAACAACACCGCCTTAAATATGTAAATAGACTGCCATGGAAGTGGTAAATCATAATAAACTGAACTATTAAAACAAAATTAGGGTGGTATCTTCCTATTTGATCTACGTGGAACTTAGATTTGCCACCCACGGGTCATCCCTATTTGTCACATTTCACTTGGATATAACTTATTCTCAAGTAATTTGGGATGGATAGAATCCTTAATTTCCATGTACTTTTAAAATTGGACATTGCTCATCAACCCCCTGTTTCTAATTACCCCCATTACTAAATCAACACTCCTCACTTACTCGTTAACCATAAAAGAGAATAAACACAAAAGAACAAAGAGAAACATTACCTAGCAGGGAAAAATCCTTCCTTCAAGAATAAAGTCACTACTATAGCAAAACCAAGTAATCTATATGTGAGTACGTGTGTGTGTGAAAGATATTAGCAGTGAAAATACAACATTACAATGTTACCAAACAGAATTTAGGAAAAACCCAAATTCTTAAACACCCATAAGAGAGAGCGAAATTTTTACCAGGGTCAGATGGCAGCGGAAGGTGAATTTGATGAGAAGGGAAGGGAACTCATGTGATCGAACCATCCAACTTTTTGATTTGCAGCCCTAATTAGTTTGATGCTCTATTTTGTTAGAATGTGGGCTGGGAGGAAGAAAAGTAGTAGCTTCAGTTTTTACGACAGGAAGAGAGAGAACGTGGGATTGATTTGGGCGGGATTTTTTTTTGTGTGATGAAATGTGAGTCTTTAGATTAAGTTGAAAGAATTGAGATCAAATCTGAGTCGTTATTGTGGTTTCTCAAATTTTAAAGTGTGAATAGATTCAAATTTGGTTGTGTTTTATTATATAGATATATGAATATTAGTGTGTGTGTGTGTGTGTGTGTGTGTGTATGTATATATATATATATATATATATATATATATATATATATATATAGTATAGTACTAGTATATTATATATTTACACACACACACGCGCACACACACACACACACACACACACACACACACACACATATATATATATATATATATATATATATATATATATATATATACGGTTTATATAAATATAAATATATCAAATTTATATAATAAAAAATATGCCCAATTTTAAAATAATTTTTGAAATCTTGAAATAATAAAATTAATTTGAGAATTAATAAAGATTGCCCACATGTCAAAATCTTCATCTTCTTTCCAAATTCGGTTAAATAAGCATTTGATAATCAATATATGATTTTTGTCCCATAATGCATGACCCAACTTATTTATCACATTAAAACATCAAGATCAAGAAAATTAATTAAATAAGATTTAGAAAATATTTTTGGTCAAAGTAAATAAGATAAATAAAATAATTATAATAAAAAATCCTATGGAGAGGATTCTACCCTTTTAATTAATTTATTTACTAATTATTGTTATCATCAAAATAAAACTAAAAGTTGGAGACCCAACATAATGATATTAGATTTATTTAACAGTTATATTAAATAAATTAATCACTCAGGGGAGTCGTTAGGTAATTCAAAAAGAATCACTAAGGGAATTACTGATAAACCCTAATTCAAAAAGTCAAATACGACTTTAAGAATTGTTTAAGTCGTTAGGTAATCGTGATAATGTAAATAATTATAGACATTATACTTAATTAGGTAAAATCCTATTTACTAGAAACCCTAATTATTGACTCAAAACCCTAATTGCAGAATTCGAAACCCTAATTGTCGAATTAGGCACCCTAATCGCGAAATTGGAAAGCTAACTGTAATTAGTAATTCCTAAATCTAAATTGTAAATTCTAAGTAATTAGAAGACCTAAATTAATTTAGTAACCCTAATTTGTAATTTTTAGAAACTAAAATTGTTTTTAAACCCTAAATAAAAATCCAAGAAATCTATTTTTTTTCAAGACCTTAGGGTTAAACCCTAAGGATTATACCCCAAGAGTTTGTCAATATTACAGTTTTGCCATTAAATTCACAAGTCAAATGACCCTTTTGCCCTTATTACATTATTGTTTGTAACTTGTAGATCTAGCAAAGTTGGAGTTGCTCAACCACTCTTACTAACCCATACGACATAAAATATTAACATATCAGCCAAATCTTGCCAGCCAAGTTCATTTTATCAACATATAAATAGATCCAGAGATATAGAAAATCACATTTTAGCCTTATTTATATGCAAACACTCAACCTAGACCATCTCTCTTTAACCCACAAAATTCCAGTGCTAGATCAGTCCTAAATCAAGTTCCACTATCACACACAACAGATCAGTAGCCTAGAATCAAGAGTTTGTTCATAAAGGTATAAAACCTAATTTAGAAATCTGATCTTTGATCCTCTGTTAGATGTTAGATTTTTGTGTGTTAAACATGTTGTGTGTAGTGTATATTGATGATTTGGGTTGATAGATGTTAGATCCATAACATCTATAGGCTCGGATTTGAAATTTTCAAAATCTAGAAAGTAATTTTTTGTTGTCTAACAATGAATGTCAGAACTCATATCTCAGTGATTGTTAATAATTTTTGTGTTTTGAAAGTTTGTAGTTGTAGTATGATATGAGATCTTTGATCTGAAACTTGAATTAAGCCCAGATCAT
Source organism: Panax notoginseng (assembly GCA_016801055.1). Lineage (NCBI taxonomy): Eukaryota > Viridiplantae > Streptophyta > Magnoliopsida > Apiales > Araliaceae > Panax > Panax notoginseng. The sequence goes on from CM029014.1 coordinate 106,106,649, forward strand.
GAACAGATTAAAAGTTATGGCTGGTCAAACCTAGTTGACTGAGCATGACTTTCCAAATCTGGAAAACCCAGATCGTGCCCAGGAACGCCTGACAAGAAGTTCATGGACTCGGATCTTTCAATTGTTTAATGATTTAAACATGTTGTTGTATTAATATTATAGTACGATATATGGACTATGTGATTATACTTTTAGATCATTTATTTAGTAAACAGATTGGATTTAGAGGAAGGTCAAACCAAGCAGAAAGATCACGGCTTGCGTTTTCTAGGTAGCACAGAAAACTCAAGCTCGTGGTTTCTGACATGGTTTGACCGGACGAGTTTGGTTGATTCTGTTGTTGTTATAGTGATTTTATTTAATGGATCTCTTCATGTTCATGTTGGCTACACACTGAAATCTTTAGATCACAAAAACATTACAAGAACATCAAGTTGTGGAAGCCCAAAAGTGGCCACTCGAACTGTTCTTCATTTCTGGGTAACCCAGAAATGAAGAACAACTCTGACAGCTTGTTCTTGAGCTTAGATCTTGCATTTGGTACATGATATGGCCTTGTTTGTTGTTGGTTCTTATAGTATTACATTAGTACTACAAGATCTGACCGAAATCATGTCCAAAAACATCATAGATTAGAAATTAATGTTGGTCAAACATGCTACCTCGAAACTAGCATATAAATGTTCTTGAGCCCCAAGAACACCTAAGGCGACAAATTCTGTCTCTAAAGGCTATAGTGACAGTTTTATTAATTTTATTCATTTTAATTTTCAAAAATCATTTAAAAATAGAAATTAATTATTAAAAATTCTAAAAATAATTTTAAAAATTATTTTAAGTTATAAAAATTAACTTTTAATAATTTGACATATTTTTCATAAATATTAATATTTATTTGGATATTATTGATATTTAATTTATTTAATAAATATATTAAATAAATTATAATAAGTTATAAACATTTATAAGTTATAATAAGTTATATTAAATAAATTGATTAAAAATGATTTTAATATATTAAAAATAATTTTAAATGATAATAAGGTATTTAAAAATATTTTAAGTTATAAAATATAACTTTTAATATTTTAAGACAAATTTCATTAATTATTTAATATTAACGATATTAGATTTATTTAACAATTATATTAAATAAATTAATTAAAAATAATTTTAATATTATAAAAATTATTTTAAATGAAAATAAATAGTTTAAAAATATTTTAAGTTATAAAATATAACTTTCAATATTTAAAGGTAAATTTCATTAATAATTTAATATTAATTTATTTAATAATTATATTAAATAAATAGTTTAAAAATGATTTTATTTAATTAAAAATCATTTAAAAAGGATATAAATGTTTTAAAAATATTTTAAGTTATAATTAAAGGACTTTTAATACTTTGATAAATAATACATTAATAATTAAATATTAATGTTAATTATTTAAAAATAATTTTAATTGTTTTAAAAATCATTTAAGGGTAATAAAAATATTTTAAAAATATTTTGAGTTATTATAAATAACTTTAATATTTTGACAAATGTTTCATTAATAATTTTATATTAATTAAATATTAATGATAATAGAATTATTCAATATTTAAATCATTTAAAAATGATTTCAGTGTTTGAAAAATCATGGGAAATTTTAATAATTATTTAAAAATTATTATAAGTCATTTAAAAATAATATGACTGATATTTACGAATATTGAATTACAGAATAGAGTTTTAGACTTGATAATTACCCGATAAAGCCGTCGGTACACCGAAATGTTTCAGAAATTGATATGGACTTAGATAATTTGACTAGATACGTGTTTATTTGTGATGCAATAACTGCTAAACCTATGTGACAATGTGATTAGGTTATGTGCGGACTACAGATAGCAGTACTATGTGTTATGATATATTATTCTAATCGATAGAATGATCTTATTAATGATAGGTTTCGATATAAAAGATAAAACTAAGTTGTGTAATTGTAAGCAACAGCTCAGGCAATTATCTTATCTTTACATTTACTTTATGCAATGGACATGAGTAAGAAAGTTTCAGAATTATATTATCGTTATGCCACATTATTAACTCTATTGTTATTGATTATGTATCCAAACATTTGTGTTCATTCAAGTTCTTAAATTATTCGATCATTGTTTATCAACACAATATTATTGTATAATCCAGATATTTATTCTGTTCGTTAATTTCTAAATATGGTTAGACAAGTGTCCTCACTTGGATAATTATTGTATTTAATCACATGTTGATACATAGTTATTGGTTTTCAATATGTATATGTTGACTTAAAAGCCGTCTAGGCTATTTGATTCTACTAGACACAAACTTAAAAATATTGTTGAACAAGATAGAACTTTATTGTATCCAACCGAATTATTTTGGTTCGGATTCCCGACTAAGTATGAACATCCCGTACATGGGAAACTTTTGTGCACCGAAGGAGATAAGATGAACGATAATCTCGTTCTTGCATGTAGTATTGATCAATACAGGGCATAACAGGCTGATCAACCCCCGTGCCTGTAAGTTATGAAGGTTTGCAGATGAAGTTTTGTTAAACCTTATCGAAAATTGAAAACAAAGTTCATAGTCTGTCGACTGCTCTCCATTTATAGTCAGTACGTAGTTTCAAAAATTTGATATAGAATAGATATGTCGTTATTATTGGTTCATCTTACTTCACAACTGTTGATTCGTTGTAGAAGTGTCATTTAAAAAAAATATTTACTTCGTTCAGCTAACACTTATTGTTTACTATTACTTGTTGGGCAATCAAATGCTCATTCGTGCTTAATTTAAATATTTTCAGCTAAGTGCGATCAACTAGAAAGCTCAACAAGGAACAAAGGAAAAGGAAAGGTTGCAGAATAAGTTTTACGCTATCCTATGTAATAATTAGACTTTATTAAGATAATGATATCTATTAATTATCATGTAATGAATATTTAAAGGTCGCGTATCTGGGATTTAGACTCTTATATATGTAAATTATGTTTAAAGTTTATATTATTAGTAATATTTCGCTCATAGAAATGGGATCGTGAAGCACCGAGTTCGGGTTCCAAGTACCTGAATTTGGGGGTGTCACAGGTTGGTATCAGATCTTAGGGTTAGAAACCTTAGGTGGGATAGACCTTTAGCTATAACCTTAGAACAGAGAGGAACGTTGAAAATATAAATAGCTCATATAGAGTTTAAAAGGATATGAATTGGATAAATTTATCGTCAACCAAAATAAAAGATAACCTATATAAAACTATTATTTGATGTGTATATATACTGTATGCTAATCAGGATAATTTATGTGTGTAGATGTCAGGTGGAAAAGGATTAGGATACCCTTAGATTGTAAAGAATGAGCCAATATCAAAGCCAATAGCTGAAATAGAGGCTCACAGTACAAGAAACCTTGATGAGGTGGTGGTATTGGAAAACGTAGTACCAGATCCAAAAACAATAGAACTGACAGTTATTGATTCAGACACTAAAGTTGGAGTTGATTAAGCATCAACGGAAGTGTAGAATCTGAAGAACAATGTTTCTTCTCTGGAAAAGCTGTGGAAAATAGAAAAGCTACAAAATAGTCAATTGCGAAAAGCATTAATCGAAACAATGGAAGAAAAAGGTAAGCTTAAAATCCAAATTGATCAGATAGGAGCTAAAAGTAACAAATCGTGTGCAGCTCCGAGCAAGAAGGGGAAAAGAAAGATGAAAGACCGCGATATAGAAAATCTCGATAACAACCAAGGGAACCTTAACACAATAGAAAAGTGTAAAAACTTTGACAAGAAACATGAAGGTTTGTGCTGAAAAGGGAAAAATATTTGCTACAATTGTGGACATAAGGGACATTTCTCTCCTCATTGTCCCAATCCAAAGCAAGGCGTATATTTTATTTGTGGGATAGAAGGTCATCAGGCGAAAGGTTATCCAAGATCCAGAAAAAGGTGTAGTGAACCAGTAGTATAAGTACTGTTAGATTATACGTGTTCAATGTGTGTTCTATAATAAGTGTGTCTGTATAATATAATATTCCCAACTTTTGTATAATTTGTAATAGTAAATCCTAACTTTTGTTGTCACAAAGGGATAGTAGTATGTGTTATGTTATGTAAAGTACTAACACTTAGTTGAATTAATGTGATATATGTTTGATTAATGAAATAAGTTTTGTATAAAACTTCGTGTTATATGTTAAACTTATACAATAAGGTTTAGACTGTAAGTTAAATTTATGATTTTATTTAATCAGATAATGATGCCAAGACGTCGAACTCAAAATCAAAGGGTAGAAGAATCTGTCAACAACGCTGGAGAACAACAACCAGACCCGATGTAAAACTTTGCAAACATGGTAGCTCAGGCTATGCAGCAGGGAATACCAGCCGCAGGGAACCAGCCAGATAATCGATTGGCAAACTTTAAAGATTTTAAGGCGGTCGGACTGCCAGAATTCAATGGAACAACTGACCTTGTAGAAGCCCAAACTTGGGTTAAAGAAATAGAAAAGGCGTTCATGATTGCTAGGGTAGATGAGGGCCAAAAGGCAACTTTGCCACTTATATGATGAAAGGAGAGGCAAATTTTTGGTTAGAGGCAAATCAAGCTAGGGCAGGTGAAGGTGTAGTTACATGGGCTAGGTTTAAGATTTTGTTTTTCGAAAACTATCTTTCAGCTAATATGCAGGCGATGATGGAGGTAAAATTTCTAGAGTTAAAGCAGGATAATATGACGGAGTCATAGTACGCCGTAAAGTACAATGAATTAGCTAGGTTCGCTCCGCATCAAGTTGATACGGAGGCTAGGAAGGGAAGGAGATTCGAGCTGGGATTAAAACCCTAGCTCTACAACAAGGTGGTGGTGTTGCAGATCTCTACATTTGCAGTACTCTTGGAAAAGGCTATCATAGCTGAGGAGGGAAGTGATGCCATGAGCCTCTACAACAAGGAGAAAATGAATAAGGGCAAAATCGAGGGAGCTATGCAGGTGGAAACTAATAGAGTAAGAGTGGAAATGGAAAGAAGAATGTGAGCAATTTTGGAAATATCTAGGTGAAGCAGGAATGCGTGAAGAAGCAGGCGGTGCAGTGTAAGAATTATGGGAAAAATCATTCTGGTGAATGTCTGAAGGGAAAATTTATTCGTTATAAGTGTGGGCAGGAGGGGCATAACTCTCCCAACTGTCCCAATCCAAGGATGAACAATAGGTATTTCATGTGTGGGTCAATGGAGCATAAGGTGAAGGATTATTCGAAAAGGAGGATTGAGACAGGGAGTGTGACTATTGGGAAAGGCAGCGTGACTTTAGCGATCACAGGACCAACTTCAAGTAACAAACTAACAAAATCAACTGCAAGAGTCTTCAATATGACCTTCCAAGATACTGTGGCAGTTGGGGATGGAACTCCAGGTATTATTCGTATAACTTTTATTTTCTTATATATGATTTTCCTATATATAGTATTTTATTTTATAAAAAAATTTTAAAGGAGGAATTTGAGTTATTTTAGAAATCAAATTTCTGTTTAATAAGCTAGTAAAGCTTTATGCTGAATAGTTAAAGATTAGTTCGATTAATTATGATCGAGATCTACTTGCAATGATTGTGTACACTTTGTACCCCGGTGTGTATAAGTTTTAAAACGGTGATTCCGGGGACGAAATCTTTATAAGGGAGGGTGAATGTAATAATCCGATATTTTCTATATAATTAAATAAGAAATTTTGCGTATAATTTTTTTTTAAAATTAAAGGTGGGAATATGTGCTAGGTAAAGTGTGTGTGTGTGTGTGTGTGTGTGTGTGTATATATATATATATATATATATATATATATATATATATATATGTGTGTGTGTGTGTGTGTGTGTGTGTGTGTGTGTGTGTGTGATAAATAAAATATATTTATTACATGATTAATTTCAAATAATTTTTTTAGGAATTAATGATCTTTATAAATTATATTCGTATAATAAATTAATTTTGTAGTAAATATATTTTATTAATTATGTTTCTTGAAAAATATGATTATTATATTATTTAAATAATATATGAGATGATTATAGAATTATTATAATAATTATTTTATTATATGAATTTATTTTAGATTAATTAAGTTATTTATTTTAATTTAATTAATAATGGTATATATGAATGATATATCAGATATGGAATCCAAACCCTAATTTTAGATTTAGAATAAGGAAAGAAAATATTAATATAATATTATTTATACTTCAGTGCTATAAATATGTACTGTATGTGTATATTGATAATAATTGGTCAATTATTGTGTACATGACAAAATCATAGCATTACTGATAAACCCTAATTCAAAAAGTCAAAAACGACTTTCAGAATTGTTTAAGTCGTTAGGTAATCGTGATAATGTAAATAATTATACGTATTATACTTAATTAGGTAAAATCTTAATTACTAGAAACCAAAAATATTGACTCAAAACCATAATCACAGAATTCGAAACCCTATTTGTCGAATTAGGTACCCTAATCGCAAAATTGGAAAGCTAACTATAATTAGTAATTCCTAAATCTAAATTGTAAATTCTAAGTAATTAGAAGACCTAAAATAATTTAGTAATCCTAATTTGTAATTTTTAGAAACTAAAATTATTTTTAAACCCTAAATAAAAATCCTAGAAATCCATTTTTTCAAGACCTTAGGGTTAAATCCCTAGGGTCAAACCCTAAGGGTTTGTCAAGATTACATATTTGCCATTAAATTCATAAGTCAAATGATCCTTTTGCCCTTATTGCATTATTTTATGTAACTTGTTGTAAGACCCCAACTTTTATAAATAAAGATGAATTTTCTATAAATATCATTTTTGAATATTATGGAGTGAAATTGATATAATGTTATAGTTCTGGGCAATATTTATAAATTTTGCAAAGTATGCAAGTTGCTATACAATATTCGATTGGTCGGGGAATATTCGTTTTAATAGGGAATATTCGTACGACGACACAATTATTGGTGGACCCTACAACGAAATTATTGTCGAATTGAGAAAACGACAAAAATACTTTATGAAAATAACAGCGGAAGTTTTACCATTAATACTGTTGAATTACTCGGTAGTAAAAGTACAGTAATGCGCATAGTTGCATAGTAGCATACGGTATTGATTATTGATGCTTACGTGATAAGTCACTCAGTTTTGTTTTATTGGTATTATTAATGTAATAAAACAGAAAAGTTTTTTATATAAAACAGAATACTTTTATAAAGTTATTCGTTTTATTAGGCTAATACTAAAATCTTTTTATATAAAACAGAATACTTTTATAAAGTTATCTGTTTTATTAGACAATAATTAGAATATATTATATTTTATTATGCATAATGGTTGCATAGTGTCTGCATAGTATTTGCATAGTAAAAATTTTTATAAAGTTATTCGTTTTATTAGATTATAAATAGAATATATTATATTTTATTTAAAAGATTTTGCTTTAAATATGGACCGTCAGATTAAAGTAAATCAATCTAGACCGTTCATGAGTTAGTTACTATGCAATCTATTTTTCTATAAATAGAAGCTCATTCCTTCATTATTTTCTTACGAATTCACTAAAACTCTAGAGAGAGAAACTATAGAGAGAAAGAAGAAAAGTATTCTACTACTTCACTACTCCGATATCAAGTTTCTTTTACGGTAAGGGATATTATTTGTTGTACTCGTAAAATGTATTCTTTCTTTCTTATTCATGAAGAGAACTTCTGTTATTCCATTCTTTATTATTCTGTTGGAATAACCTGTATACGCGGGCTACCCTATACTTAGTGAAATTCTTCTGTTATTACATTAATTATTATTTTGTCGGAATATCATGTCTGTGCTTTAGGCCGGCCCTGGTTCCATTATTTATTATTCTTTCGGAATATCCTGTCTGTGCTTTACGCCGGACCTGGTTCTATTATTTATTATTTTGTCAGAATATCCTGTCTGTGAGTTTACGCCGGACCTGGTTCCATTATTTATTATTCTGTCGGAATATCCTGTCGGTACATTTACGCCTGACCTGGTTCCACTATTTATTTTTCTGTTGGAATAACCTGTATATGCGGTCTATCGCATGCTTGGTGAATTCTTTTTTTATTCCATTCTTTATTATACTCAGTTGGTTAAAGTTTTGGCTTTTATACTCCATGAAATTAGTGGAATATCTTTGATATTTGTGTTTCATTCAGTATCTTTTCATGAAAATATTCTTCTGAGCATTTTTGAATTTTACTCTACAAAGCAGTATCATGTTGACAATTTAGACGTTGTTGGTTCCTGGATAAATTAATTCTTGAACTTGTTTTATTGAATTCTTATATCATTGTCATCATTCTCATGTTTATATTCTGTTAAAAGCCATCTATGGCCTGTAGTGCATAGATGGACTTGGTATGATTATGAGCATGGATTATTCGGTATAATCATGACCGTAATGTTACAAATGATGTGGTAAAAGTCCTCATTGGCTCGTAGTGCATTGATGGATAGTGGTTGGCATGATCATGACCATTAATGAATACACAAATATTCTTGGCCCGTAGTGCATGGATAATTGTGGTCGTGATACTAAAGAATATCCTTGGCCGTAGTGCAGGGGTGATTCGATGATGTGGATTATTTTTAAGCTGAGTCACAGTGATAAAAGTCATGAAAAACCTTTTAAATCATAGAAGATAGTAGATTTTATTCTCTACTTGACTCTTCTAAGGGGTTGCTTGTTCTGCTGCAGTTAAACTTGATGTTAGTAATATTGTATCATTTTAACACTATTTAAGGCTAATGATCATTTATTTTGCTTTATCTTAGTCATAATATTTCTTACTGGGCTAGTTGAGCTCACCCTTTCTTTCATGGTTCTCTTCAGAAAATGAGAATATAGCTGGGACGAGTCGGGGAACAGAGTGATGGACCAGATGATAGTATTAGTAGTCCTCACTATTCTGTTAAATTGTGTGACAATAAATGTAACGAGAACTTATTCTGAGAGTGGATATTGTCTAGAAGACAGTATTTGTATTAAAACTCACAGCTCTCTTGTCATATATTAACGATTGTATTTGTATTCTGTACCATGTATTTGACGACTCAAAATAGGTGATGTATACCTATTTTGGGGGCATCACAGTTGGTATCATAGCTTAGGGATATGATCACTGGCTAAGATGTGAGACTAGAACTAGGAGGGGAGAGATGGGGAATTCCTTCGCCAGTATTACCTTCCTAAGTTTATTTGGTATTTAATTGGTCGGTCAGAGTATAGAGATAATATGTGATATGTTATTTAACCCTTGTTTTGTGGCAGTATTTGAAAATGACATCCGAGAATGTTGAGAATAACAATGGAGCACAGGCGACCGTTGATTCACCACATATCAATAATCAGGATAATGTGCATCAGGAAGGCAATAATCCTCATACAAACAACAACACTGACCAAATGATGAATGATAGAATGTTCATAGGCTTTATGCAATTCATGCAACAGCAGGCGAGAGCGGCTCCTGTCCAAAATATAGGTGGAAACACTGAAAACTCTCGGACGATCAACGCTAAACAGTTCAAGGAGCTGGGACCACCAGAGTTTATTGGAGAACCAAAACCACTTAAGGCGAAAACGTGGATAAAGCAGATCACCAAGATATTTGATGTCTTGGGATGCGCTGAGGAGCAAAAGGTTCCCTTTGCCACCTTTATGTTGCGAGGAGAGGCAGATTACTGGTGGGAATCGATAAAGCGTACTCAACCTGCTGCACTGAAAATGTCTTGGGAGAAGTTCCAAGAACTGTTCAATGACAAGTACTTTTATGAAAGTATTCGTCACATGAAGGAGGTGGAGTTCATCAAGTTGGAGCAGAATAATATGACCGTGTCGTAGTACGAAGCTAAGTTTGCCGAGCTGTCCCGATTTACGTCCCACTTGGTGGATAATGAAGAGAGAATGACGCGGATGTTTTTAAGAGGTTTGAAGCCGGAGATACGTTAACATCTTATTTCTCATAAATTGTGTTTGTATTCAGATGTTGTAAATAGGGCTCAGTTAGTGGAGCGCGATAACGAGTCAACGCAACCAAAAGAGAGCAACAGGAAAAATGATAATACCAGTGAAAGCAGTCATCGAAGCGGTGATAACAAGCGTGGAGGGAATCAGCAGGCCAGAAATGGTAACCACTTCGGTGGTAATCATGGCCAAAACAATAAGAATGGACATTTCAAGAAGAGGAGATTTAACAATGATGGAAAGACGTCAGTACCAGCACCCGTGGTTAAGGAAGGAGAACGACCACCGATCATATGCTTCAATACAGAAGGGAAGGACACATCAGTCCAAACTGCGCGATGCCGTCCAAAGCATGTTATAATTGTGGAAGAGAAAGTCACCTAGCCCGATTTTGTCGTTCACCAAAGACAAGTTTAGCTAGGATGGAGGCACTAAAGGACGTCCCAGAAAAGTCAAAACCGGTAGTGCAAGGGAGAGCGTTTGTTGTGACCTCCCAGAAAGCAAGGAACCCGAACGAGGTCATCACGGGTAAGCTTATCATAAACTCTAACGAAGTCTATATCTTATTTGATACCGGTTCTACCCATTCTTTTATTTCTCCTATTTGCGCTCAACGATTAAATTTGACTCCGGAGAAATTAGACTTTGAATTATCTGTGGAAACTCCGTTGGGAGAAACCTTCATTACATCCACTGTTTATAAGTCTTGTTTAGTTCAAATCGGTACCCTCACATTACCTGTCGATCTTATTTCATTGAAAATACTTGCATTTGATGTAATTCTAGGGATTGATTGGTTAACTACTCATCATACAAAAATTGATTATTTTCGTAAGGTTGTTAGCTTCCATATTCCTAATCAACCTATTATGCGAATTCAAACAACCAAACCATTAAAATCAATCACTGTCATCTCAAGCCATAAAGCTATTCGTTTATTGAAAAATGGATGTCAAGCTTTCTTAGCTCATGCCACGGATCTAAACAAAAATATTTCAGTTTTGAATGATATTTCTATTGTTAATGAATTTCCTGACGTATTCCCTGAAGAACTTCCTGGCCTACCCCCAGAGCGTGAAATTGAATTTTGTATCGACCTTGAACCCGGTACAAAATCCATTTCCAAAGCCCCATATCGAATGGCTCCTATTAAACTTCAGGAGTTAAAGACCCAACTGCAGGAATTGTTAGTCATTGGCTTTATTCGTCCTAGTACTTCTCCTTGGGGTGCTCCTGTTCTATTCGTGAAGAAGAAAGATGGGAGTATGCGACTTTGTATTAATTATTGGGAGTTGAATCATGTCACCATAAAAAATAGGTACCCATTTCCACATATTGATAACTTGTTTGACCAGTTACAAGGAGCACAATTCTTTTTAAAAATCGATCTTCGTTCTGGATATCATCAGCTGAAGGTTAGAACTGAGGATATTCCAAAGACTGCCTTCAAAACTCGGTACGTGCATTATGAATTCTTAGTCATGTCTTTTGGATTGACTAATGCTCCTGCTGCCTTCATGGATATGATGAACCGAGTATTCAAGAAATATTTGGATCACTTTGTGGTCGTCTTTATTGATGACATCCTTATTTATTCCAAAAGCCGTGAAGATCATGAGCAACACTTGAGGCTGACACTCCAAAAGCTTCGTGAATACACGCTTTATGCTAAGTTAAAGAAATGCGAGTTCTGGCTTGAGGAAGTAGCATTCCTTGGGCACGTAGTATCAAGTTATGGAATATCTATTGACTCGGCAAAGATTGAAGCAATTCAAAGCTGGGAGCAACCTAAATCAGTGACCGAAGTACGTAGCTTTCTCGGTTTAGCTGGTTATTATTGGAGATTCATGGAAGGATTTTCTCGAATTGCTACTCCATTAACTCAGCTGACTCAAAAAGATACAAAGTTCGGTTGGAGCGAATAATGTGAGAAAAGTTTTTATGAACTCAAGATGAGACTCATTTCAGCACCTGTTCTGACAATACCATCTGGCTCGGAGGGATTTGTCATCTACAGTGATGCTTCGGGCAAAGGGTTGGGATGTGTTCTCATGCAACATGGGAAAGTCATAGCCTATGCCTCAAGACAACTCAAAGAATATGATAAGAATTATCCTACTCATGATCTAGAGTTAGCAGTTGTTGTCTTCGAACTTCAAATTTGGAGGCATTACTTGTATGGGGAGAAAGTGGAGATCTTTACGGATCATAAAAGCCTCAAATATTTCTTCACTCAAAAGGAACTCAACATGCGACAATGATGTTGGCTGGAACTGTTGAAGGATTATGATCATACCATCTAATACCATCCTAAAAAAGCGAACGTGGTAGCTGATGCATTGAGTAGAAGATCATATACAAGTACGAGTGCGATATTGTCAACGCAAAGACCCATTTTGTGTGACTTACAACGGATGGAGATAGAGTTAAAGACTCCAGGGACCCATGTGATGATGACGAATATACGAGTAGAACCGACTTTAATTGATAAAGTTAAAGATGCTCAAGCTACAGACCTGGAACTGATGCGTATGAGGAAGAAAGTGCAAGAAGGTGATATACTGGAAGTAAGAATCGATGAAGAAGGAATACTTCGAGTCAACTCCAGACTTTGTGTTCCTAACGACCCTGATTTAAAGTAAAAAATCATGATGGAGGCGCACAACACAGCGTTTGCAATCCATCCTGGGAGTACCAAAATGTATCGTGATCTTCGTCATACATTTTGGTGGAGCAATGTGAAGAGAGAGATATCGCTGTTTATCTCAAGGTGTCTAACTTGTCAAGGAGTCAAAGCGGAGCATCAAGTACCAAAAGGTCCATTGCAACCACTTAAAATTCTAGAATGGAAGTGGGAACACATTACCATGGATTTCGTTACTGGTCTTCCAAGGTTTCTCAAGGCATTGATGCAATTTGGGTCATTGTTGATAGATTGACCAAGTCTGCTCATTTCTTACTAATACGAGAAACTTATACACTTAAACGTCTTTCTCGTATGTACATAAACGAGATTGTAAGACTGCATGGCATGCCAGTATCCATAGTTTTTGATCGAAACACAAGATTCACTTCACGATTTTGGGTTAGTTTGCAAAAAGCTATAGGCACGGATTTACGATTTAGTTCGGCATATCATCCCTAGACGGACGTACAATCAGAGAGGACTATTCAAACTCTTGAAGATTTATTAAGACTCTATGTTCTTGACTTCAAGGGAAGTTGGGATAAGTTCTTACCATTGGTGGAGTTTTTCTACAATAACAGTTATCAAGCAAGTATTGGCATGGCTCCATTCGAGGCGTTGTATGGAAGAAAGTGTCGTTCTCCAGTATGCTGGGATGAGGTGGGTGAAGCAACGTTGTTGGGACTGGAGTTGGTACGTATGACTACAAAAAAGATTCAAACGATCCGGCAACGTATAAAAACCTCACAAGATCGATAAAAGAGTTATGCTGATCTTCATCGAAAGGACGTGGAATTTGATATAGGAGATCATGGGTTGTTACGAGTTGCTCCGTGGAAAGGAGTTATGAGATTTAGAAAGAGAGGAAAGCTCAATCATCAATTCATTGGCCCATTTTTAATCCTCGATCGAGTAGGAACTGTGGCCTATAGACTCGCTTTACCGCCAAGTATGTCTCGTGTTCATAATATTTTTCATATATCCATGTTACGTAAATATGTGAAAGACCCGAACCATATTATTGAGTTAGAACCGAAAGAAATAGCGGAAGATTTAACGTATGAAGAGGTTCCTGTTGAAATCTTGGATAAGAAGGAGCATATTCTACGCTCCAAGGTTATACCTCAAGTTAAAGTTTTGTGGAGAAACCACGATGTTGAGGAAATGACTTCGGAGTTAGAAACTGAAATGAAGTCAAGGTATCCTTACCTCTTCGATATACCAGGTACGTACCCTAATTTCAAGGGAAAAATTTCATAAGAAAGGGAGGTTGTAAGACCCGAACTTTTATAAATAAAGATGAATTTTCTATAAATATCATTTTTGAATATTATGGAGTGAAATTGATATAATATTATAGTTGTGGGTAATATTTATAAATTTTGCAAAGTATGCAAGTTGCTATATAATATTCGATTGGTCGGGAAATATCCGTTTTAACAGGGAATATTCATACGACGACACAATCATTGGTGGACCCTACAACGAAATTATTGTCGAATTGAGAAAACGACAAAAAAAACTTTATAAAAATAACGGCGGAAGTTTTACCATTAATACTGTTGAACTACTCGGTAGTAAAAGTATAGTAATGTGCAAAGTTGCATAGTAGCACACGGTATTGATTATTGATACTTACGTGATAAGTCACTCAGTTTTGTTTTATTGGTATTATTAATGTAATAAAACAGAAACGCTTTTTATATAAAACAGAATACTTTTATAAAGTTATTAGTTTTATTAGGCTAATAGTAAAATCTTTTTATATAAAACAGAATACTTTTATAAAGTTATCTATTTTATTAGACAATAATTAGAATATATTATATTTTATTATGCATAGTGTTTGCATAGTGCCTGCACAGTATTTGCATAGTAAAATCTTCTATAAAGTTATTCATTTTATTAGATTCTAAATAGAATATATTATATTTTATTTAAAAGATTTTGCTTTAAATATGGACCGTCAGATTAAAGTAAATCAATCTAGACCGTTCATGAGTTAGTTACTATGCAGTCCATTTTTCTATAAATAGAAGCTTATTCCTTCATTATTTTCTTACGAATTCACTGAAACTTTAGAGAAAGGAACTATAGAGAGAAAGAAGAAAAGTATTCTGCTACTTCACTACTCCGATATCAAGTTTCTTTTACGGTAAGGGATATTATTTGTTGTACTCGTAAAGGGTATTCTTTCTTTCTTATTCATGAAGAAAACTTCTGTTATTCCATTCTTTATTATTCTGTTGGAATAACCTGTATACGCGGGCTACCCTATACTATGTGAAATTCTTCTGTTATTATATTAATTATTATTCTGTCGGAATATTATGTCTGTGCTTTACGCCGAACTTGGTTCCATTATTTATTATTCTGTTGAAATATCCTGTCTGTGCTTTATGCCGGACCTGGTTCCATTATTTATTATTTTGTCGGAATATCCTGTCTGTGCGTTTACGCCGGACCTGGTTCCATTATTTATTATTCTGTCGAAATATCTTGTCGGTGCATTTACGCCTGACATGGTTCCACTATTTATTTTTCTGTTGGAATAACCTGTCTGTGCGGTCTATCGCATGCTTGGTGAATTCTTTTGTTATTCCATTCTTTATTATACTCAGTTGGCTAAAGTTTTGGCATTTATACTCCATGAAATTAGTGGAATATCTTTGATATTTGCACTTCATCCAGTATCTTTTCATGAAAATATTCTTCTGAGCATTCTTGAATTTTACTCTACAAAGCAGTATCATGTTGACAATTTGGACGTTGTTGGTTCATGGATAAATTAATTCTTGAACTTGTTTTATTGAATTCTTATATCATTGTCATCAATCTCATGTTTATATTCTGTTGAAAGTCATCTGTGGCCTATAGTGCATAGATAGACTTGGTATGATTATGACCAGGGATTATTCAGTATAATCATGACCATAATGTTACAAATGATGTGGTAAAAGTCCTCATTGGCCCGTAGTGCATTGATGGACAGTGATTGGCATGATCATGACCATTAATGAATACACAAATATTCTTGACCCGTAGTGCATGGATAATTGTGGTCGTAATACTAAAGAATATCCTTGGCTGTAGTGCAGGGGTGATTCGATGATGTGGATTATTTTTAAGCTGAGTCCCAGCGATAAAAGTCATGAAAAACCTTTTAAATCATAGAAGATAGTAGATTTTATTCTCTACTTGACTCTTCTAAGGGGTTGCTTGTTGCGCTGCAGTTAAACTTGATGTTAGTTATATTGTATCAGTTTAACACTGTTTAAGGCTAATGATAATTTATTCTGCTTTATCTTAGTCATAATATTTCTTACTGGGCTAGTTGAGCTCACCCTTTCTTTCATGGTTCTCTTCAAGAAATTAGAATATAGCTGGGACGAGTCGGGGAACGGAGTGATGGACCAGATGATAGTATTAGTAGTCCTCACTATTCTGTTAAATAGTGTGACAATAAATGTAACGAGGACTTATTCTGAGAGTGGATATTGTCTAGAAGACAATATTTGTATTAAAACTCACAGCTCTCTTGTCGTATATTAACGATTGTATTTGTATTCTGTACCATATATTTGGCGACTCAGGATATGTGATGTATACCTATTTTGGGAGCGTCACACTTGTAGATCTAGAAAAGTTGGAGTTGTTCAACCACTCTCACTAACCCATATGACATAAAATATTAACATATCAGCCAAATCTTGCCAGCCAAGTTCATTTTATCAACATATAAATAGATCAAGAGAGAGAGAAAATCACATTGTAGCCTCATTTATATCCAAACACTCAACCTAGACCCTCTCTCTCTAACCCACGAAATTCCAGTCCTAGATCAATCCTAAATCAAGCCCCACTATCACACATAACAGATCAATAGCCTAGAATCAAGAGTTTGTTCATAAAGGTACAAAACCTAATTTAGAAATCTGATCTTTGATCCTCTGTTAGATGTTAGATTTTTCTGTGTTAAACATGTTGTATGTAGTGTATTTTGATGATCTGGGTTGATAGATGTTAGATCCATAACATCTATAGGCTCGGATTTGAAGTTTTTCAAAATCTGGAAAATATTTTTTTGTTGTCTGATAATGAATATCAAAACTCATATCTAAGTGATTGTTAATGATTTTTGTGTTTTGAAAGTTTATAGTTGTAGTATGCTATGAGATCTTTGATCTGAAACTTGAATCAAGCCAAGATCATGAATATATTAAAAGTTATGGCTGGTCAAACCTAGTTGACCGAGCATGACTTTCCAAATATGGAAAACCCAGATCGTGCCCAAGAACGCCTGGCAAGAAGTTCATGGGCTCGGATCTATCAGTTGTTTAATGATTTGGACATATTGTTGTATTAATATTATAGTATGATATATGGACTACATGATTATACTTTTAGACCATTTATTTAGTAAACAGATTGGATTTGGAGGAAGGTCAAACCAAGTAGAAAGATCACGGCTTGGGTTTACTAGGTAGCCCAGAAAATCAAGCTCGTGGTTTCTGGCATGGTTTGACCGGACAAGTTTGGTTGATTCTGTTGTTGTTTTAGTGATTTTATGTAATGGATCTCTTCATGTACATGTTGGCTACACACTGAAATCTTTAGATCACAAAAACATTACAAGAACAGCAAGTTGTGGAAGCCCAAAAGTGGCCACTCGAACTGTTCTTCATTTTTGGGTAACCCAGAAATGAAGAACAACTCTGACAGCTTGTTCTTGAGCTTAGATCTTGCATTTGGTACATGATATGACCTTGTTTGTTGTTGGTTCTTATAGTATTACATTAGTACTACAAGATCTGATCGAAACCATATCCAAAAACATTATAGATTGTAAATTAATGTTAGTCAAACATGCTACCTCGAAACTGGCATATGAATGTTCTTGAGCCTCAAGAACACCTAAGGCGGCAGATTCTGTCGCTAAAGGCTATATCAACAGTTTTATTAATTTTATTTATTTTAATTTCCAAAAATCATTTAAAAATAGAAATTAATAATTAAAAATTGTAAAAATAGTTTTAAAAATTATTTTAAGTTATAAAAATTAACTTTTAGTAATTTGATATATTTTTCATAAATATTAATATTTATTTGGATATTATTGATATTTAATTTATTTAATAAATGTATTAAATAAATTGATTAAAAATTATTTTATTATATTAAAAATTATTTTAAATGATAATAAGGTATTTAAAAATATATTAAGTTAAAAAATATAACTTTTAATATTTAAAGACAAATTTCATTAATTATTTAATATTAATGATATCAAATTTATTAAACAATTTTATTAAATAAATCAATTAAAAATAATTTTAATATTATAAAAATCATTTTCAATGAAAATAAATAGTTTAAAAATATTTTAATTTATAAAATATAACTTTCAATATTTAAAGGTAAATTTAATTAATAATTTAATACTAATTTATTTAATAATTATATTAAAAAAATAGTTTAAAAATGATTTTATTAAAATAAAAATCATTTAAAAAGGATATAAACGTTTTAAAAATATTTTAAGTTATAATTAAATGAATTTTGATATTTTGATTTATAATACATTAATAATTAAATATTAATGTTAATTATTTAAAAATGATTTTAATTGTTTTAAAAATCATATAAGGGTAATAAAAATATTTTAAAAATATTTTGAGTTATTATAAATAACTTTAATATTTTGGCAAATGTTTCATTAATAATTTAATATTAATTAAATATTTATGATAATAGAATTATTCAAAATGTAAATCATTTAAAAATGATTTCAGTGTTTGAAAAATCATGATAAATTATAATAATTATTTAAAAATTATTATAAGTCATTTAAAAATAATATGACTGATATTTACGAATATTGAATTACAAAATAGAGTTTTAGACTCGATAATTACCCGATAAAGCCTTCGGTACACCGAAATATTTCACAAATTGATCTGAACTTAGATAATTTGACTAGATACTTGTTTGTTTGTGACCCAATAACTGCTAAACCTATGTGACAATGTGATTAGGTTATGTGCTGACTGCAGATAGCAGTACTATGTGTTATGATATGTTATACTAATCGATAAAATGATCTTATTAATGATAGGTTTTGATATAAAAGATAAAAATAAGTTGCGTAATTGTAAGCAGCAGCTCTGGCAAGTATCCTAACTTTTCATTTACTTTATGCAATGAACATGTGTAAGAAAGTTTCAGAATTATATTATCGTTATGCCAGATTATTAACTCTATTGTTATTGATTATATATCCAAACATTTGTATTCATACAATTTTTTAAATTATTCGATCATTGTTTATCAACAAAATATTATTGTATAATCCAGATATTCATTCTGCTCGTTAATTTCTAAATATGGTTAGACAAGTGTCCTCACTTGGATAATCATTGTATTTAATCACATGTTGATACATACTTATTGGTTTCCAATATGTATACATTTACTTAAAAGCCGTCTAGGCAATTTGATTCGGCTAGACACAAACTTAAAAATATTATTGAACAATATAGAACTTTATTGTATATAACCGAATTATTTTGGTTCGGATTCCCGACTAAGTATGAACATCCCGTAGATGGGAAACTTTTATGCGCCGAAGGCGGATAAGATGAACGATAATCTCGTTATTGCATGTAGTATTGATCAATACAGGGCATAACAGGCTGATCACCCCCCGTGCATGTAGTATTAATGAATTTATCAACAAAATATTAAAAGTCATTAATTATAGCTTAATATATTTTAAAATCATTTTTCTCATTTTTAAATAATTTTTAAATCAATAAAATTATTTTTAATTTATTTATTTAATATACTAATCAAATAAATCTAATATCATTAATATTAATTTATTAATGAGAATTCTCCAAAAATATTAAAAATTACATTTTATAACTCAACATATTTTTAACACTTTATTCTTATTTAAAATGATTTTTATAATATTAAAATCATTTTTCTCTAATTTATTTAATACACTAATATAATAAATTAAATATCATTAATATCCAAATAATTATAAATATTAATGAAAAATATCCCAAATTATCAAAAGTTAATTTTCATAATTTAAAATAATTTTTAAAACTATTTTTGTAATTTTTAGAAATTTATTTCTATTTTTAATCATTTTCCAAAAATTCAGAAAATAAAATAAATAAAACTGTCGGTATAGGCTATAACGACAGTAACCGTCGTTGTTGGTGTTCTTGGGGCTCAAGAACACTGACAAGCAGTTAGCAAGGGGTCACGTTTGACCACCTTCAAATTTCTGTTCATGCTTGTTCTGGGAAATGTAAGGTTTTAACTTTGTAGTATACATGTAGTACTACAACTATCCACCATCACTTTGTCATACAACATCACAACAAGGAAATCAGAGTCTCCAAAATCATTGTCAGACATCATCTGGGTTTTCTGGGTAACCCAGAAACCCAGACAGTTGTAAGGTACCACTTTGTAGTTCAATTTTATCTTATTTCTGGTTATCCAATTTGTGTTTTTAAGGTATCAATATATAGTACTCATGTCAAGGAACATTTATATATCATGATCTTACTCCAACAACATCAAAATATCCAGATTCAATCTAGTCAAAGGCTGTCAAAAAACTTGTTCATACGATTTCTGGGTTTTTCAGAAACTCTATCCGTGACAGAGTGGCCTAGTTTGACCACTCACCACACTCGATCTGTTGATATTTTAACGGATCTAAAGACATGGATCTAGAGTATATATTACAGGCTACAAACTGTATACAATAACATCAACATATTGCTTAACATCTGACAGATCAAAGCCTTAGAAGATCATGTCAGACGCTGTAATATGATTTATGGGTTACCCAGAAATCATCTGGTCATGCTCGATTAAGGGGTTTTGACCGTTTATAACTTACAATCTGGACATGGAATGGCTGTGATTCCACTTCCATATCAAAGACCTCATGTCAGACTATGGATTTAACACTTAAAACAAGAAAAATCATAAACACAGAAAGATCTAAAGCCACTGACATTTGGTTGTCAGACCACTTTTAGTGTTCAACGGTAGTTTTGAAAAACTTCACTTTTAAAGCCATTTGATGCTATAGATCTATGATGGATCATCAGAGATCATCTCAAAACGTATTCTAGCATGATTCTAAACACATAAACACATACCTAGACTAAGCATACAAGATCAAAGTAGGTTTAGGGCTTTATACCTTCTAGTTCTAATCTTTGATCTTCGTTTTCCTTAACTGATCTAGGTGTTCTAGGAGGTGTTCTAGGGACTGACATACTTGGGATTTTCGGAGGTTTGGTTGAGAGAAAAGTAGGTGGAGTGTTAGAACACAAATGAGCAAGTTTTGTACACTTTTTCTCTCTTTATCTATATACATTATGATATATTGTATATGGCCGATGATTTTGATTGATTTACTGGAGTTCTTTAAGTCACATTGTAAATATTAGTTGGTTACCAACTCCAAATATCGCAAGATTGACAAGTTACATATTAAAGAATGTGAAAAGGGCATTTTGGTCTTTTGCAATATAATTTTAATGGTATTCTAGACAACTGACCAAACCCTTAGGGTTTAACCCTAAGGTTATAACCCTTAGGTTTTATAACATCAATTTCTATGATTTTCTAATTAGGATTTTTAAAATAGAAAATTAAGATAACTAAAATATAATTAGGGTTTCCTAATCATATTAAGATTTACTAATCACTGTATGGCTTGCTAATTAGGATTAGGGTTTCCTAATTAGGGTTTAGGAACCACAAATTTAATTATTTCTCTGCAGTACAAACGCGTACTCATCAATATAATTATTTTAATTGTATTTTCTATCAAATCCCTATCTGTAACTACGGTTAGGGTTTCTAAATCTATTAAGCGTAACTCTACTCTTATTTTCTCAGTCAATACACAAATTGACCAATTCTCGAGACTCGTATAATGGATACCCGGCACAAAATTGATAATCAATATCAATATTAAATATAAAAAAAAATTATTCGTAAAATTCAAATTATTCCAAATCCCGAGTTATCACATTCTCCCCTCCTTATAAGGATTCTGTCCCCGGAATCACCGCTTTCTTATTCTCTACAATCTTTTAAAGTTGTATCATCAATTCAATCTTATTAACACCATATTAATTTGTGTCCCATGTTCTAACTTGTGACTTGGATCTATAAAAGAAAATAATTCACAGTAATTATCTAACTCAATATTACTCGCGTAATTAAATTTTTAAATGAAATTATTACATGTCGCTACTTCCTAGACAGCCACTGCATCTTACACCGTCATATTGAATGCACGGGCCGTTGGTCTCCCTGGCTGTGCAGGTCCTCAAATCACCAAAGTTCCGCTACCGGCTCCTTTGTTGACACTTTCCTTCTCCACATTTCTCTCCGGACAGTTTCGAACCAGATGATTAGTCGATCCACACGCAAAACAACCTTGTATCTTCTTTGGATTGAGACAATTGGACGATATGTGCCCCTCTTGACCGCAGTTGTAACAAACTCCTTTCTTCTTAAGATAAACTCCTGAATGGTTCTTTCCACAAGTCACACATCGTTCCCTCCCTTTCCTATTCTCTTCTGTCTTATTATCCGACTGGGTATTCTCGCTCCACTTTCTCTTGTTCGGATTACTACCACCACTGCTTCCTCCATCATTTGTCTTATTCTTCTTCTCCTGATGAAATCGAGATGCAGCTTCGCTCCCTCCTTCAGTAATTAGTGCTTTTTCCATTAAAGCCGCAAATGTATTGATCTGCAATACTAGTAGCTTATTGAATATCCCCAGCTTTAGTCTATTCTCAAATCTTCTCACTTTTCTCGCCTCTGTGTCCACCTGATGAGGTGCAAATCTTGCCAACTCGTTGAATTTGGCAGCATATTCCGAAACCGACATATTCCCCTGCTTCAGTTCTAGAAATTTGGCTTCCATCCTGGATTGCATACTCGACAAAAAGTAGTTCTCAAAGAACAACTCCTTGAATCTTGTCTAAGTCACCACAGCTGTACCAGCTCTCGCCTGATTAGTCTCCTAACAGTAATTGGCTTCTCCCTTCATTAAATATGTTACAAAAGTTATCTTTTGCTCTTCCACCACCCTCGCAATAATGAATGCTTTCTCCATCTCCTTCACCCAAGTTTGGGCTTCAATCGGATCTATAGTCCCTTTGAATTTAGGCGGTCCTACCGCTTTAAATTCCTTAAAATTCGCCAATCTATCAGCTGTTTGATTTCTCGCTCTTGCTATTGGCTCTCTATTCCCCATAGCTTCAACTATCATATTTGTAAAGTTTTGCATCGGGTCTGCTTGACCTCCTTCATTATTCACTAACTGTTCTTCTCTTTGATTTCGATTCTGTCGTCTAGGCAGAATTATCTGATTTAAATAAAAATCTCACATTAATTCTCTTTCTTTACACAAATTCTTATTAACAACACAATAAGAATTTAACAAAAAATTTCTCATATAATCGCATATTTATTCAAATAACACATAGTACATTTAGTTCTTAACACATATTACTATCCCTTTTTAAATAAATTTTAGGATTAACCCACACAACTTTACACAAAAAGTTGCAATTCTCTAACTTTACACAAAAAGTTACAATTTACCATTCACACATAGCTATTCCCAGTTCGTCAAACTTACCTCACTTATGAGTTTATGAACTTTCCACGATTATATGAGTGTATGAACTTATCCTAGTCAGACCTTTGACGTCCATTCGTTGAGGGGGTTCAAAACATTTCATATAATTATGAGTCATGAACTTACCATAAGTATGCATCTTAAGAACACACAAATTAATCTTAATCTTTTATTCATATAGAAAATAAAGATTTCATTCATACAAACATATATATATATATATATATATATATATATATATATATATATATATATACATATGCTTACACATCGTTCCAGATGTTATAACCGTTAATATCACACACTACCAAAAGTTACTACCGCTTATATCTAAATTGTCTATCGTCCACTCCCTCCACTAGTCTTCTTCTTGCTGGGACATTTGTTAAATTCGTGACCCGTTCTCCCACATGAAAAACACTTCCTCATATTCGGCTTAGGACAATGTAAGAAAATATGTCCTTCCTGCTTACAATTGAAGCACACGTTCTTCCACCTCATGCATTCTCCCACGTGAGTCTTTCCACACTTGCTACCGGCTTGCTTCTTCTTCGGGTTTGAATTTTCAAAATTATCACTGTCATTGTCCCTCTTTCTCTTATTCTTTCCCTTCAGCTTGATTATTCCTTCAGACGATCCACCACCTTCAGTCTTCATCCTTTCCACCAGCGCCTTCAATTCGTCCCGTTCTTGAGTCATCTCGCGTAACGCTCTCTCCATCTTCCATAACTCCTCCAAGAGAAACACTTTACTCCAAAGTTCTTGTACTTCTGCAGATACTTGATCTTGTTCTCCCACTTTGGTCTTATTCTGTTTCTCCACCTTAGCTTCTTCGAACTCTGCCTCCTCATTACCACTTAGATACATCTCGAGATAATCATCATGATCACTCTCCAGATTGATCACAGATTCATCTTTTCCCATTTCTTCAACTGACTCTGTGACAACCCGAGAATTTAGATAATTATTAAAATCCTAAAATGATAGATTAAAGGTTATAAGATGAACCTAGACAGAAAATAAGTGTATGGATTTGACGTTTCTGTGAAGGAATTTTAAGGATTTCGAAATTTTTAAGAAGAACCTATATGGTTTTTTAATTGAATGAGAATAAAGAAATATGGTTTACAAAATTTCAAAACCCTAGAAATGAATTGATATGTATTTGAATGAATATCAAAAATAAGGTATTATGATACGTGTAAAACTTGATGTGAATTGAATAGTGTAAGAAATGTTATGCTAATACAGGTGGAATTTTATTAACGAAATAAGATTTCACAAGAAGAAAAGCTATGAGGTTAAACGAAGATGAGTATATGTATAAAAATATATATACTTAGTAAGGTGCTATATATATTTTAGCAAGAGGAATGATGAATTAAGTTAATGATATAAGGATCAAGATAAAACTATGTTAGTAGTTAACATAGCTTGAACGTTGGCCTTGACTGGCAAATAAGAATTTGAATAAGTAGAAAGTCGTTAGTTATTACGATTAGTAATAAGAAGGGAGTAATTTAAAACTCAAAATTTGAGTTAGAGATAGAATTTTGAATCATGGACTGCTCGGTTGCGTCCGGAACGTCAAGTTTAGTCAGAATGAACAGTAAACGCAAAATGTGTAAAGGTTGACTTTTGGTCAAAGTCAACAGTTGACTTTTTATGGAGAAAAGTCAAAATTAGTGTGAGAAGTGAAAGATGTTATATGGATAATGATATAATATTTAATATTAAACCAAATGATGTGAAGTAAAAATATGAGAGGAGATTCAATATGCAAATATGTATATTGGTATCCAAGCAGTCAGTAAATTAAATTCATATTTGAATAAATGATTGAATATATTAAATTATATATTTAATATATAAATAAATTGTTTGAAAATAATTTATGGAGAGGAGTAAGAAATTAAATTTAATTATACAATATAAATTGTATAACTTGAATAAGTTACGTAATTAAGTATGAGAATTAAATGACCTAAATGGTTATTGTTATTTAGTGGTCCTAGTATTTATATATATACTAGTGACCTAATCTAAGAGAATTGTGGAGCATGTCACAATTTATTTAATGATTATGTGAGTAAGTGAATATGAATATTAAGTGATTGTTTATATTTATTTATTATATAAACAAATAAAAGAAACTAGTGTAATCCTAATTTTATATTAGGAATGAAGGATTGAATAACTTAAGGATTATGGGAGGAGAGAATTATGGTATTGAAAATATATACTAATTCTAAGAGATTTATTTTATATATCTCAATTAATTAATTTTAAAACCTAATTAATGTAAGTCTAATTGGGTTAAGGAAATTAAATGTACTTAGGGTAAGATATAATTAAATGTAATGGACCATATTAATTTTTATGGTCCAAACATTTTAGCTAGGAAGTCCAAATATTTTATTTGGAAAAGCCAAAGGAATTAAGTGTTAAGCTCAAGTGAGCCAATTGTTAAGGAACATGTGGGAGAATAATAATATTAATATTATATTAAGTCAGGAGATATACTTTTATTATCTCAAGTTTATTAATTTTATGACTTAATTAAAGTAAGTTTAATTTGGTTATAAAATTTAGTGTACAAGGGTAATAACTTAAATTCTAAATGTATGGAATGGATACCCTAATTAAATATTTAGGGTGGGATAATATTAAAAGTATTGGACCTAATCTATTTTCATGGTCCAAGAAATTAATTTAAAGTACAAAGAGACTATATATGGTGGCCCAAGAGTTGACCCAATCAATGATTTAAAAAGCCAAAATTTGATCCAAGTATGTGGGATATTTTTGGACAAGAAAAGGCAAAGGAGGGACATTTTTCTGGACAAAGAAATTAAGCTAATCTTGGTAGTTGATAAGGCCACATGGCCGGTTATCAATTAGAGAAAAAAATAAAATAAGAAGAGATAAGAAGATAAGGGAAAGAGAAGAGAAGAAAGAGAAAGAGGAAAGGAAA
The DNA here is from genome assembly GCA_016801055.1 of Panax notoginseng. Taxonomy (NCBI): domain Eukaryota; kingdom Viridiplantae; phylum Streptophyta; class Magnoliopsida; order Apiales; family Araliaceae; genus Panax; species Panax notoginseng. Next base: position 106,133,062 of record CM029014.1, read on the forward strand.
GAAAGAGAGGAACGGTAGAAAACCGAGAGAGAGAAAGGAGAAGAGAGGCTTCGACAGCCACAGAAGGATGACGAGAGAGAGGCTATCCATGGAAGGAAGAAGGAAGAAGGAAGAAGGAAGAAGGAAGAAGGAAGAAGGAAGAAGGAAGAAGAAGAAGAAAGGTATAGAAGAATTTCCTCCTAATCTTGCTTCTCTTTCTATTTGTAAATTGATGATGTGGGTTTTTGATTTGGGTGTATAAAACCCAATGATCTATGTGTTTTCTATGTATTCAAGTATGGATTTACCTATTTTGGGTGTTGATTTGGATGAAAATCAAAAGAAGAGAAAAATAAAATTTTTCTAGTTTTGAAACCCAAAATTTCTATGTACTTTGAAAATCTAATGTTTTAAATATATAACTCCTTTTTGCGATCCGTCAAAGAAGGGTGCTAGATATATGTGTTTACTAGTTAACCCAAGTGGTAGCACTCAAACATGTTGAGTTTACATGGGGTAATGACTGATTTTGTGAAAACAGTCCCGTTTTTCTAGGAACTGTTTTTGGGCAGTCTGTAACGGGGGCTTTTTCGTCCACTTTTTATGCTTTAAAAATTCTGGGCTTCTGGTATGTTATAGTACACTGAATAAGCTTTCCATAGACTCCGGAACGGACTAATTCCGACTCCGGAGGAGGTAGTTATGACGTTCGGAAGAAGCATAATCAAAACTGTCCAACCAAATCCCGAACAGTCTCCTTTTACAAAATTTTTGGACTGATGTGTTCGGATTTTGGAAAAACATCATTAGATAAAAGTTGTAGCCCTGGAATTTAGCTTCGCGTGGGCCCAAGAATCGCTCAAAAATGTTTTAAAAGCGAGAGTTATGACTGTTTTAGCAAAGGACTCTAAAACTGTTTTATGGCAAAAAGTTGCTGCCCAGATTTTTGCGGGGGCTGTTTTGGCCACTTAAAGTGTGAAATAAATTCCGGCCTTTTGGGACATGAAAATATATGATATCAAGTACCTTGTGTCCAAAAATGAGCCCATTCCGACTTAAAATGACCAAGTTCTGTTTACTTTAATTGTTTTGATTTTCCGACGAAAATGGTTATAACCGGAGTTCTATAACTCCGATTGCCACGAAATTTAAACTGGAGTGTCACGTTAACACGTATAAGATTGTGTCAAGAGATGGGAATTTCTGGAGTTAAGCACGAGGTAGCTAATTTCTTAAGGAATTAACTAAAAATGATTTTTGAAAAATACCAAAGGGAGTTGGAAAATTTTGAAAAAATACTTTTTGTGTATGAAATATGTGTATATATGTTTGGGCAAAGGATAGAAAAATAATAAGTTGATTTGATATTTTCGTGAAAAGGATATGGAATCCAGCTTGCTGGATTAGAAAATCTGATGAATCCAGCTTGCTGGATTGAAAAGAAGTTTACTGAATTAAAAATTTGTTGAATCCAACTTGCTGGATTGCAATCTAGTTGCTGGATTTGTAATCCAATTTGCTGGATTGCAGTTTGGCTTGCTGGATTGGAAATTTGTTGAATCCAGGTTGCTGGATTCTATATCCAGTCTGCTGGATTGGCAATTTGGTTGTTAAATTTAGAATCCAGGTTGTTGGATTAGTATTTGACTTATTAGAGTATAAATAAGAACTTATAATGTATCAGATTAAGTGTTTAATCATAATGAATATGATACAGTGATTGAAGAATTATCCAAGAATGATAATAATACCGATGTGTTAGGATGTTATCTAATATTTGATTAAGTGTTAGATAATCTATTGACAAAGTAATTGTATTATGATACAAAGTAGAATATGCTGATTGAAAGACCAATCTTATTATTAATGATAGGTCTTACCAAAAGAAGTTAACTTAAACTGCGTAGCAGTAGTCAACGAATCAGGCAAGTTTTTCCTAACTCAAACTTGAGTTGTATGTTCAAAGCATGTTAATGAATAATTGTTGTTGATTATTCACGTCTATATTGATTATTGATTTGCACGTTGTGCATATTGTAAATGTTCATCAGGTATGAAAGGCTGATCACCTTCACTACCATTTGGTTCAGTTAATCTGTTCATGTTTATGCTTGACCATTCATTTTTATTGACTTGGTCGTTCAGCTAAGAAAATTTGTTCATGCTCTTTCACAATGTTTATATTGTTGAAAGTTAGCTAGCTTATTGTTCAATTCTATCAATCATGATATATCTTTATTGAATTTAAACTTGCTGGGCAAATTTGATGCTCACCCTTGCTATATCATGATAAAAATTTTCAGATTAAGATGAAAGCTCGAGTAAAGACAAAGGCAAAGGCAAAGTCCAAGATTAAGCTATTATGCAGTTAGAACTATTAAATTTGCTAATGCAAATATTAATGTAAATCTTCTAAGATATTGAAGGTATGTATTAAGTTAAGGTTGTAGTCCTCGGGGTTTATGTTGTAAAAGTTTAATGTATAAACAATTTATGTTTATATCTTCCGCAGTAGTTATAGAAATAGTATACCAGATCCTTGGTGATTAGGACCGAGATTTGGGGATGCTACAATTGGTATCAAAGCTGTAGGTTATAAACCTTAGGTAGGTGTACCTTAGGATATAACCGCGGAGAGATGATAAGTAATAAACTCGAATAGAGTTTAAGCGATAAGAGATAAATTTTTGGAAATTCATTATTAAGTAAAGAGAAAGATAATTAAGATTCAAAGAAGAATCTTGAAGAGCTATAAGGATAAGAATCCGGAGTTACCTGACTCCAATAATAGAGATGAAAAGTGATAATAAATAGACTATGTCTATAAGATGAGAAGTGTTAATAAAATCATAATATAATATGATTAAAGAGAAGAATAAGAAGATCGTAAAATAAAACGATCGTAAGTATAAGGAGAAATGATTACGAAATAAGATCACGACGTGATCAGATTAAATCGTTGAATAACATATGATATGTTAAGTGATTGGTATGATATAGCCTGACGCTATAAAGAGAATGTACTATGAAATGGTACAATGTAAACTCAGAAAAGAGTGGTATGTGATCTAAAGATCGTCAGCCCACTATGGTATGATGTAGTATGACAAAGTCACACAATGACGGAATCCTCAAACGGACTGTAAATACAGTGCGGTATCATGACGTCATAAAATGATTTTAAGAATTTTAAAGGTAAATTTTTGCCAACTAAATTTGGCCAGCAATGTTTCGATTGAAATTTGAATTATTGATATGTGTCTAAGCTATTTGATTCAGCTAGAAAAATGTTTATGGAATTCAAAGTATTCTTTGAAAGCTTATGCCGAACCAAATTGTTTTGGTGCGGAATCTTATGATAAGTCTGAGGTGAACAACCCTGAAAATGGGAATATTCTAATTAGATAAAATATTCCAATCTAAGAACGCATATAGTCGTTCTGATTACTAAGGTACAACAGACTGATCCTCTAAAGTACCCGCATCGGTAGTTTACCTTCTTGGTGATTGTAAACATACCAAATATAAAACATTTCAGAGGTAGAGTACCTTTCTTTCGTAATTGAAAGAGGTAGCAGGTAGAAATACCCCTAAACCTCAAAGTTCATGGTTTTTATGATCCCTCAGACAGATATAAAAAGTTTTTTTTAAACTCTTTAGAGTAATGTTGTCGTAGTATGTGATTGTGGATATGAAATACTGTGAACTCGTTGCGTACGAATAGAATCTGAGATGATTGAATAAAGGTTATTATGACAACCTAGTTTTGTTGAATGTTTAGAAGATGTAAACTCCTAGTGAGTAGTTATGACGAAATGTAATAATAGATGAGAAATCCTCAAAGGAGGAAATTGTAAAGGTTAAGTTAACAACCTAGTTTTGATCAAGAGAATAAGCAGAGATTAGTATGCTTTAATTTCGGGGACGAAATTCTTAGAAGAAGGGGTGAATGTGACAACCCGAGAATTTAGATAATTATTAAAATCCTAAAATGATAGATTAAAGGTTATAAGATGAACCTAGACAGAAAATAAGTGTATGGATTTGACGTTTCTGTGAAGGAATTTTAAGGATTTCGAAATTTTTAAGAAGAACCTATATTGTTTTTAATTGAATGAGAATAAAGAAATATGGTTTACAAAATTTCAAAACCCTAGAAATGAATTGATATGTATTTGAATGAATATCAAAAATAAGGTATTATGATACGTGTAAAACTTGATGTGAATTGAATAGTGTAAGAAATGTTATGCTAATACAGGTGGAATTTTATTAACGAAATAAGATTTCACAAGAAGAAAAGCTATGAGGTTAAACGAAGATGAGTATATGTATAAAAATATATATACTTAGTAAGGTGCTATATATATTTTAGCAAGAGGAATGATGAATTAAGTTAATGATATAAGGATCAAGATAAAACTATGTTAGTAGTTAACATAGCTTGAACGTTGGCCTTGACTGGCAAATAAGAATTTGAATAAGTAGAAAGTCGTTAGTTATTACGATTAGTAATAAGAAGGGAGTAATTTAAAACTCAAAATTTGAGTTAGAGATAGAATTTTGAATCATGGACTGCTCGGTTGCGTCCGGAACGTCAAGTTTAGTCAGAATGAACAGTAAACGCAAAATGTGTAAAGGTTGACTTTTGGTCAAAGTCAACAGTTGACTTTTTATGGAGAAAAGTCAAAATTAGTGTGAGAAGTGAAAGATGTTATATGGATAATGATATAATATTTAATATTAAACCAAATGATGTGAAGTAAAAATATGAGAGGAGATTCAATATGCAAATATGTATATTGGTATCCAAGCAGTCAGTAAATTAAATTCATATTTGAATAAATGATTGAATATATTAAATTATATATTTAATATATAAATAAATTGTTTGAAAACAATTTATGGAGAGGAGTAAGAAATTAAATTTAATTATACAATATAAATTGTATAACTTGAATAAGTTACGTAATTAAGTATGAGAATTAAATGACCTAAATGGTTATTGTTATTTAGTGGTCCTAGTATTTATATATATACTAGTGACCTAATCTAAGAGAATTGTGGAGCATGTCACAATTTATTTAATGATTATGTGAGTAAGTGAATATGAATATTAAGTGATTGTTTATATTTATTTATTGTATAAACAAATAAAAGAAACTAGTGTAATCCTAATTTTATATTAGGAATGAAGGATTGAATAACTTAAGGGTTATGGGAGGAGAGAATTATGGTATTGAAAATATATACTAATTCTAAGAGATTTATTTTATATATCTCAATTAATTAATTTTAAAACCTAATTAATGTAAGTCTAATTGGGTTAAGGAAATTAAATGTACTTAGGGTAAGATATAATTAAATGTAATGGACCATATTAATTTTTATGGTCCAAACATTTTAGCTAGGAAGTCCAAATATTTTATTTGGAAAAGCCAAAGGAATTAAGTGTTAAGCTCAAGTGAGCCAATTGTTAAGGAACATGTGGGAGAATAATAATATTAATATTATATTAAGTCAGGAGATATACTTTTATTATCTCAAGTTTATTAATTTTATGACTTAATTAAAGTAAGTTTAATTTGGTTATAAAATTTAGTGTACAAGGGTAATAACTTAAATTCTAAATGTATGGAATGGATACCCTAAATAAATATTTAGGGTGGGATAATATTAAAAGTATTGGACCTAATCTATTTTCATGGCCCAAGAAATTAATTTAAAGTACAAAGAGACTATATATGGTGGCCCAAGAGTTGACCCAATCAATGATTTAAAAAGCCAAAATTTGATCCAAGTATGTGGGATATTTTTGGACAAGAAAAGGCAAAGGAGGGACATTTTTCTGGACAAAGAAATTAAGCCAATCTTGGTAGTTGATAAGGCCACATGGCCGGTTATCAATTAGAGAAAAAAATAAAATAAGAAGAGATAAGAAGATAAGGGAAAGAGAAGAGAAGAAAGAGAAAGAGGAAAGGAAAGAAAGAGAGGAACGGTAGAAAACCGAGAGAGAGAAAGGAGAAGAGAGGCTTCGACAGCCATAGAAGGATGACGAGAGAGAGGCTATCCATGGAAGGAAGAAGGAAGAAGGAAGAAGGAAGAAGGAAGAAAGAAGAAGAAGAAGAAAGGTATAGAAGAATTTCCTCCTAATCTTGCTTCTCTTTCTATTTGTAAATTGATGATGTGGGTTTTTGATTTGGGTGTATAAAACCCAATGATCTATGTGTTTTCTATGTATTCAAGTATGGATTTACCTATTTTGGGTGTTGATTTGGATGAAAATCAAAAGAAGAGAAAAATAAAATTTTTCTAGTTTTGAAACCCAAAATTTCTATGTACTTTGAAAATCTAATGTTTTAAATCTATAACTCCTTTTTGCGATCCGTCAAAGAAGGGTGCTAGATATATGTGTTTACTAGTTAACCCAAGTGGTAGCACTCAAACATGTTGAGTTTACATGGGGTAATGACTGATTTTGTGAAAACAGTCCCGTTTTTCTAGGAACTGTTTTTGGGCAGTCTGTAACGGGGGCTTTTTCGTCCACTTTTTGTGCTTTAAAAATTCTGGGCTTCTGGTATGTTATAGTACACTGAATAAGCTTTCCATAGACTCCGGAGGAGGTAGTTATGACGTTCGGAAGAAGCATAATCAAAACTGTCCAACCAAATCCCGAACAGTCTCCTTTTACAAAATTTTTGGACTGATGTGTTCGGATTTTGGAAAAACATCATTAGATAAAAGTTGTAGCCCTGGAATTTAGCTTCGCGTGGGCCCAAGAATTGCTCAAAAATGTTTTAAAAGCGAGAGTTATGACTGTTTTAGCAAAGGACTCTAAAACTGTTTTATGGCAAAAAGTTGCTGCCCAGATTTTTGCGGGGGCTGTTTTGGCCACTTAAAGTGTGAAATAAATTCCGGCCTTTTGGGACATGAAAATATATGATATCAAGTACCTTGTGTCCAAAAATGAGCCCATTCCGACTTAAAATGACCAAGTTCTGTTTACTTTAATTGTTTTGATTTTCCGACGAAAATGGTTATAACCGGAGTTCTATAACTCCGATTGCCACGAAATTTAAACTGGAGTGTCACGTTAACACGTATAAGATTGTGTCAAGAGATGGGAATTTCTGGAGTTAAGCACGAGGTAGCTAATTTCTTAAGGAATTAACTAAAAATGATTTTTGAAAAATACCAAAGGGAGTTGGAAAATTTTGAAAAAATACTTTTTGTGTATGAAATATGTGTATATATGTTTGGGCAAAGGATAAAAAAATAATAAGTTGATTTGATATTTTCGTGAAAAGGATATGGAATCCAGCTTGCTGGATTAGAAAATCTGATGAATCTAGCTTGCTGGATTGAAAAGAAGTTTACTGAATTAAAAATTTGTTGAATCCAACTTGCTGGATTGTAATCTAGTTGCTGGATTTGTAATCCAATTTGCTGGATTGCAGTTTGGCTTGCTGGATTGGAAATTTGTTGAATCCAGGTTGCTGGATTCTATATCCAGTCTGCTGGATTGGCAATTTGGTTGTTAAATTTAGAATCCAGGTTGTTGGATTAGTATTTGACTTATTAGAGTATAAATAAGAACTTATAATGTATCAGATTAAGTGTTTAATCATAATGAATATGATACAGTGATTGAAGAATTATCCAAGAATGATAATAATACCGATGTGTTAGGATGTTATCTAATATTTGATTAAGTGTTAGATAATATATTGACAAAATAATTGTATTATGATACAAAGTAGAATATGCTGATTGAAAGATCAATCTTATTATTAATGATAGGTCTTACCAAAAGAAGTTAACTTAAACTGCGTAGCAGTAGTCAACGAATCAGGCAAGTTTTTCCTAACTCAAACTTGAGTTGTATGTTCAAAGCATGTTAATGAATAATTGTTGTTGATTATTCACGTCTATATTGATTATTGATTTGCACGTTGTGCATATTGTAAATGTTCATCAGGTATGAAAGGCTGATCACCTTCATTACCATTTGGTTCAGTTAATCTGTTCATGTTTATGCTTGACCATTCATTTTTATTGACTTGGTCATTCAGCTAAGAAAATTTGTTCATGCTCTTTCACAATGTTTATATTGTTGAAAGTTAGCTAGCTTATTGTTCAATTCTATCAATCATGATATATCTTTATTGAATTTAAACTTGCTGGGCAAATTTGATGCTCACCCTTGCTATATCATGATAAAAATTTTCAGATTAAGATGAAAGCTCGAGTAAAGACAAAGGCAAAGGCAAAGTCCAAGATTAAGCTATTATGCAGTTAGAACTATTAAATTTGCTAATTCAAATATTAATGTAAATCTTCTAAGATATTGAAGTTATGTATTAAGTTAAGGTTGTAGACCTTGGGGTTTATGTTGTAAAAGTTTAATGTATAAACAATTTATGTTTATATCTTCCGCAACAGTTATAGAAATAGTATACCAGATCCTTGGTGATTAGGACCGAGATTTGGGGATGTTACAGACTCGCTTTGCACTGGCACCTCGGCTACTGGCACTAGTGAAACAGCCGCTAACATCTCCGTACTCATTTCATCTTCTCTAGACATCCTACAATCAGTTTAAACAAATTGATTAGTACTTCACCAGTACGAACTTCTCACACTATGTGTCCACATATCTCACTATTGATGCGCTTCTGCAATCCCTCACTTAGTACTCGAAATGAGTATTCTAGATTTCGCTTATGGTTATAATCCTAGGGTTTCCCCACCCCACTTAAGGTTTATAACATACGGCTTTAACACCAACCTATGACGCTCCAAAATCCGGGTTACCTGACCCCCGAGTTTGGTGCTCACGATCCATAATATAATAACATTTAACTACCCATTCATTTATAAATAGCAATACATATATCATTAACAGATGTTGTTAATACATTCGTCCCAGGTTATCTAACCTTAACATTACAAACTTACCCTTTAGATATACAAAAAGGGTTTACAAAATACAACATAATCATAATGTTCATCATATAACTACTCCAGCACTATGCCTTTGCCTTTGTTCTTCTTAGACCCGCTGGCCTATTTGTTCCCAGCTAAAATATTTTATTTAGCAAGGGTGAGCAACAAATTTACCCCGCAAGTTAAGATATACAATAAATGTATAAGAATCAATAATACAGACTATCTAATTTGATAAAATAACACCAAAGTTAGAGTAACTTTGAAATAGCTGAACAAATCTTTAATAACTAACAAGTCTTATCGCATTATTTACAACACAATAATCTAATAATGAAAGAGTATAATGCTTTCAAAGTTTCTACGATATTCTAATGAATAATCAAGAATCAATCCTACGTAATAACAAAGTGGAATATTTTCCAGATTTATGCTGAGCGATCCATTGGATCTTTGAACTTCTCTTCTCGGGTAACTATCAAAGATTGGACTTTGATATACCCATGTGTATCAGATAATCATAAAGATTAAATTATACCCCTATGCAAGTACTTAGAGTGGCCAACTCCTTGTACCCTATATTATGCATAATACTTACACGCGCGCATCTGCCGAATATACGACCAAAATGTTCCCTTTGTATAAAAAGTTGTTCTTCTCAGTCTTATAATCAAAGTTCTACTTATAACAACGAAATATTATGATTTCAATTTCTAATCACTTCTCGATCTAGCCAAAATAATTGGCATCGATCTGTCAATAATAATTAAATTCTCTTCTCGAACCTATCAAGTTCTAAAAAATGTTTGTCTAGCAAGAATAATTAGCTAAGACATTGCTCAACAGGATTCTACAATAGACAGAAATTAACTATACTATTTACAATTAGTAATAACTTCTACGGATGTGAATAACAAATAACAGTTATTCCCCAATCATATTCTCAAAATTAATAATTTAATTTGAATTGATAAATATGCACTAACTGATAATTATTAGACGTGGTATAACCAGCAATAATTAAACACAACTAGATTTGAAAAGTAATAACTCAAGATTGAGTTAAGGAAACTTTCCTTCCGCGTTGATTATTGCTACAAAATATACTTATCTGCGTTCATAAGACCTATAATCACAATATCGGTCTCACAATTAGAACAATAAATCACAACACGTATCACTGTAATTTACAGTCAATCTGTAATGTGCGAGAAAATAGAATTTTTATGAGATTTAATTTTTATTTGATTATGTGGATTAAATGAATTTAATTGATTATTTATGGGAGTAAGCTATTCGAAGGTCGTTCTATGACCTTGAAACGTCGGAACGTCGTAGTAGTTTGGCTACATAAAGGAATTAAATTGTTTGAATTTCCAAGACGAAAATAAAAGCTTTCCGAGAATTTTTTTGAAAAATATTATTCACGCATTTCTGCTCGGGAATTATTTTTGAACTTCTGAGAAATGCGTAACGATAGAATATCAAGGTAAGATGAAATATCCGATAATATTTCAGTTATGGCAAACATAATTTTTTGCCTGCAGACTTAAAACCTAACAAATAGGGAAAGTGATTTCCGAGGAAGGAAATGAAATGCGTATAATAAATTGAAGCGATGATCGTATAATACGTAAGTATTGTGCAAGGTAATGAATACAAGTATGATACGAGATATTATACGAGTATGTATGAATGATGATAGGTCGTATATGAATAAGTATACGAATGGAATACGAGATTAATACGTAGACAATACGCTATAAGGCTTTAAGCAAATGGATTGGACTTGTAGGATTTGTTAGGAATTATACAAGCCCAAGTATAGGAATGGTTAAGCCCAATGGTAGAAATGGTTAAGTCCAATTGGAATTAAATGTTAAGGTCCAAAGTGAATTAATGAACAAGCCCAGTGTTTGTTTAATTGAAAACCCAATGTATAAGTAAGTTAATTAAGCTAAAGGCCCAAAGTATGAACTGATGGGTTATTGGATGGTTAAAACCCATGGGTGATCCAAAGTAATGAGCAAGTAAACTTAATGGTTAAGCAAGAGATAAGCTAGGTGATGATCAAGTAACTTAATGGCTAAGTGTTGTGATGGCCAAGTAATTAATGTGATAAGCAAGTAAAGTGCTTATGTGTGATGAGCAAGCAAAGGATAAGTTAAATAGTGACCAAGTAAGCTTAAGGGCTAAGTAAATGTGATGACCAGGTAAGCATAAAGGCTAAGCTATGAGATAAGCAAGTAAACTTAATAGCTAAGTAAATGTGGGGAGCAAGCAAGAGATATAAGTTATGGTGGCCAAGTTAACTTAGTTCTTAAGCTAGGAATAGTAAGGAGGTGGAGTGGCTTTATGATCATTATACCCTCACTTTGAGATTCCTATAAATAGAAGAGGTGATAGCTCATTTGTTGGTTGTTTTTATTTTATCCAACACATTATAACTTATTTGTTAGAGAGAAAAAGCTAGAAAAGCTAGAAAAGTTAGAAAAGTTAGATCTTTGTAATTCAAGAAATAAGAAGAAGAACAAGGCATAGTCAAGTGATCTTCAAGGGTAAGATCCTAATACATGAATCTCTTTCTCTTCATTTGTTAGAGAAGTGAGTAGTTGTAGGAGTTGTATGCTAAGAAGAAGTTGGAATGGTTAATCAATGGACTTAAGTCTTAATAAATCGTGAATAAGCATTTTGTTCATATATAAGTTATGAACCAAGGAAGAACTTGTAGAAACTTGTCAAATGTTTACATGAATGAAGTTGGTATGATAAGGGGATGTGAGAATGGTGGTTAGAAGACTTAATCAATAATAAGTCATGTGAAATGAAGAAATAAGTAGTTTATACTTTTATAAGTTATAAACTTATGAAGAGGAAGTAATAACTTATCATGTAAATAAGTTAATGTAATATGTATGTTAAGATGTTAGTAGGATGGATAGAATCCATTTGAAATGATGAATAAATCATAAGAAACGAAGTTAAGGCGGAATTCATGAGTTTGGACGATAATCGTCGAATTCGTGAAATTCTCGAAGTGGAAGTCAAATTTTGATATTGAGCTCAGAAAAGTTGGTTTTCGATGGGAACAAGTCTTATTTGGTATTATAGAGTTGCGGACTCGAGAATGACCGAATTTTGACTTAGAACGAAGAAACGAGCGTTGAACGTTCACGAACGTTTATCGTTTTCGTTAAAATAAACTAAAAGGTGAATTTTGAGTTAATGGATTCGAAATTGTAAAATTCTTGCATGAACACGTAGAGTATGTAATTTGTGAGCTAATGGCTTTTGAACGAGCCAATTCGGACTTATAACGAAGAAGTTATGAGCCCGGGAATCTCACCGCAGCGCCAACTCCAGTAATAATCCTCGCACCGTAACACCGTGTGCAGTAAGATCAGGAACTGAAGAGTGGCACCGCAACGCCACTATAGTAAAGGGGTGTCGCACCTCAGAGCCGACAGTGAAAGTTGGTTGACCAAGTTAGGTTTTGTAAATCCAATTGATTAGGAAGGAATAATAGAATTTACATGTACTTAATGTACATGATAAGACTAACTTTAAATCACTTTTATAGTAATAACGGTATAAATTTAAGTATGGATTAAGAATAATTATGTGACGCCCCCAAAATTAGGTATACATCACCCATCTTGGGTCGCCAGATACATGGTACTGAATACAAATACAACTGTCGTGTACAATACGATAAAATATAAACTGTGAGTTTAAATACAAATATTATCTTCTAGAGAGTATTCATACTCAAAAGGAGTTCTCATTACATTTATTAACACGCCATTATATAGAATAGTGAGGACTATTAACTAATACTATCATTCGGACCATCACTTCGTTCCCCGACTTGCCTCAGCTACGTTCTCATTTCCTGAAGAGAACAGTGAAAGAAAGGGTGAGCTCAACTAGCCCAGTAAGAAATATTATGACTAAGATAATGCAGAATAAATTATCATTAGCCTTCAACAAGGTTAAACTGATAAAATATAATAGACATCAAGTTTAACTGCAGCAGAACAAGCAATCCATTAAAAGAGTCAAGTAGAAAATAAACTCTACTATCTTTTATGATTTAAAAGGTTTTTCAACACTGTGATCGCTGGGACTCAGCTTAATAAAATAATCCACATCATCGAATCACCCCTGCACTACGGCCAAGGATATTCGTGTATTCATTAATGGTCATGATCATGCCAACAACTGTCAATCAACGCACTACGGGCCAATGATGACTTTTACCACATTATTTGTAACATTACAGTCATGATTATACCGAATAATCCCTGGTCATAATCATACCAAGTCCATCTATGCACTACAGGCCACAGATGACTTTTAACATTTTATAAACATGAGGATGATGAAAATGATATAAGAATTCAATAAAATAAGTTCAAGAATTAATTTATCCAAGAATTAACAACGTCTAAATTGTCAACATGATACTGCTTTGTGGAGTAAAATTCAAGAATGCTTAGAAGAATATTTTCATGAAAAGATACTGGATGAAACGCAATTATCAAGGATATTCCACAAATTTCATGGTGTTTAGAAGTCAAAACTTAACCAACTGACTATAATAAAGAATGGAATAACAAAAGAAATCACCATGCATGCGATAGACCGCACAGACAGGTTATTCCCACAGAATAATAAATAATGGAACCAGGTCTGACGTAAAACGCACAGACAGGATATTCCAATAGAATAATAATAAAGACGGAACCAGGTCCGGTGTAAAACACACAGACAGGATGTTCCAACAGAATAATAAATAATGGAATCAGGTCCGGTGTAAAACACACAGACAGGATGTTCCAACAGAATAATAATAAAGACGGAACCAGGTCCGGTGTAAAACACACAGACAGGATGTTCCAACAGAATAATAATAAAAACGGAACCAGGTCCGGTGTAAAACACACAGACAGGATGTTCCAACAGAATAATAGAAGAATGTCACCAAGTATAGGGTAGACCGCGTATACAGGTTATTCCAACAGAATAATAAGAAATGGAATAACAACAGTTCTCTTCATGAATAAGAAAAAAAAACACCCCTTACCGTTTTAAAGAAGAGCTGAAATAAGGAAGTAGTTAAGTAGCAGAATACTCTTCTTCTCTCTCTCTATAGTTTCTCTCTATAGCTTCTCTCTCTAGAGTTCAGTGAATTCGTAAGAAATAATGAAGGAATGAGCTGCTATTTATAGAAAAATAGAATGCATAGTAACTAATCTATGAACGGGCCAGATTGATTACTTTAATCTAACGGTCCATATTTAAAGAAAAATCTTTTAAATAAAATATAATATATTCTATTTATAGAATAACTTTAATAAAGTATTATGTTTTATATAAAAAGATGTTTCTGTTTTATTACGTCAATAATACGAATAAAACAAAACGTCATTATCGCTAAATAATTCATATTATTAACTGACAATAATTGAATCAACTGAGTGACTTCTCACATAAGCATTAATAATCAATACCGTGTGCTACTATGCAACCACACGTATTACTGTACTTTTACTACCGAGTAGTTCAACAGTATCAATGGTAAAACTTCCGCCGTTATTTTTAATAAAATATTTTTGTCGTTTTCTCAATCCGACAATAATTCCGTTGTGGGGTCCAATGATTGTGCCGTTGTACGAATATTCCCTGTTAAAACGAATATTTCCCAACCAATCGAATATTATATAACAACTTGCGTACTTTGCAAAATTTATAAATATTACCCACAACTATAACATTATATCAAATTAACTCTATAATATTCAAAAATGATATTTATAGAAAATTCATCTTTATTTATAAAAGTTGGGGTCTTACAACCTCCCCTTCTTATGAAATTTCGCCCTCGAAATTAGGGTGCGTACCTGGTATGTCGAAGAGGTAAGGATACCTTGATTTCATTTCAGATTCTAACTCCCAAGTCATTTCCTCAACATCGTGGTTTCTCCACAAAACTTTGACTTGAGGTATAACCTTAGAGCGTAGAATATGTTCCTTCTTATCCAAGATTTGAACAGGAACTTCTTCATACGTCAAATCCTCCGCTATTTCGTCTGGTTCTAACTCAATAATGTGGTTCGGGTCTTCCACATATTTGCGTAATATGGATATGTAAAAAACGTTATGAACACGAGACATACTTGGCGGTAAAGCGAGTCTATAAGCCACAGTTCCTACTCGATCGAGGATTAAAAATGGACCGATGAATCGAGGATTGAGCTTTCCTCTTTTTCCAAATCTCGTAACTCCTTTCCATGGAACAACACGTAAGAACACATGATCTCCTATATCAAATTCCACGTCCTTTCGATGAAGATCAACATAACTCTTTTGTCGATCTTGTGAGGTTTTTATACGTTGTCGGATCGTTTGAATCTTTTCTGTAGTCATACGTACCAACTCCGGTCCCAACAACGTTGCTTAACCCACCTCATCTCAGCATACTGGAGAATGACATTTTCTTCCATACAATGCTTCGAATGGAGCCATGCCAATACTTGCTTGATAACTGTTGTTGTAGGAAAACTCCACCAATGGTAAGAACTTGTCCCAACCTCCCTTGAAGTCAAAGACACAGAGTCTTAATAAATCTTCTAGAGTTTGAATAGTCCTCTCTGATTGCCCATCCATCTGAGGATGATATGCCGAACTAAATCATAAATCTGTGCCCATAGCTTTTTGTAAACTAACCCAAAATCGTGAAGTGAATCTTGGGTCTCGGTCAGAAACTATGGATACTGGCATACCATGCAGTCTTACAATCTCGTTTATGTACATACGAGCAAGACATTCAAGTGTATAAGTTTCTCGTATCGGTAAGAAATGAGCAGACTTGGTCAATCTATCAACAATGACCCAAATCGCATCAATACCTTGAGAAACCCTAGGAAGACCGGTAACGAAATCTATGGTAATGTGCTCCCACTTCCATTCTGGAATTTCAAGTGGTTGCAATGGACCTTTTGGTACTTGATGCTCCGCTTTGACTCGTTGACAAGTTAGACACCTTGAGATAAAAAACGCTATCTCTCTCTTCATATTGCTCCACCAAAATGTATGACGAAGATCATGATACATTTTGGTACTTCCAGGATGGATTGCAAATGGTGTGTTGTGCGCCTCCATCATGATTTCATACTTTAAATCAGGGTTGTTAGGAACACAAAGTCTGGAGTTGACTCGAAGTATTCCTTCTTCATCGATTCTTGCTTCCGGCATAGCACCTTCTTGCACTTTCTTCCTCACACGCATCAGCTCCAGGTCTGTAGCTTGAGCAGCTTTAAATTTATCGATTAAAGTTGGTTCTACTCGTATATTCGCCATCATCACATGGGTCCCTGGAGTCTTTAACTCTATCTCCATCCTTTGCAAGTCACACAAAATGGGCCTTTGTGTTGACAATATTGCACTCGTACTTGCATATGATCTTCTACTCAATACGTCAGCTACCACGTTCGCTTTTTCAGGATGGTATTGAATGGTATGATCATAATCTTTCAACAGTTCAAGCCAACTTCGTTGTCGCATGTTGAGTTCCTTTTGAGTGAAGAAATATTTGAGGCTTTTATGATCCGTAAAGATCTCCACCTTCTCCCCATACAAGTAATGCCTCCAAATTTTAAGTGCAAAGACAACAGCTGCCAACTCTAGATCATGAGTAGGATAATTCCTCTCATATTCCTTGAGTTGTCTTGATGCATAGGCTATGACTTTTCCATGTTGCATGAGAAAGCATCCCAGCCCTTTGCTCGAAGCATCACTGTAGATGACAAATCCCTCCGAGCTAGATGGTATTGTTAGAACAGGTGCTGAAATGAGTCTCCTCTTGAGTTCTTGAAAACTCTGCTCACATTCTTCGCTCCAACCGAACTTTGTATCTTTCTGAGTCAGCTGAGTTAATGGAGTAGCGATTCGAGAAAATCCTTCCACGAATCTCCGATAATAACCAGCTAAACCAAGAAAGCTATGTACTTTGGTCACTGATTTAGGTTGCTCCCAGCTTTGGATAGCTTCAATCTTTGTCGGGTCAACCGATATTCCACGACTTGATACTACGTGCCCAAGGAATGCTACCTCCTCCAGCCAGAACTCGCATTTCTTCAACTTGGCATAAAGCTTGTATTCACGAAGCTTTTGGAGTACCAGCCTTAAGTGTTGCTCATGATCTTCACGGCTTTTGGAATAAATAAGGATGTCATCAATAAAGACGACCACAAAGTGATCCAAATATTCCTTGAATACCCGGTTCATCATATCCATGAAGGCAGCAGGAGCATTAGTCAATCTAAAGGACATGACTAGGAATTCATAATGCCCGTACCGAGTTCTAAAAGACGTCTTTGGAATATCCTCAGTTCTAACCTTCAGCTGATGATATCCAGAACGAAGATCGATCTTTGAAAAGAATTGTGCTCC
Source organism: Panax notoginseng (assembly GCA_016801055.1). Lineage (NCBI taxonomy): Eukaryota > Viridiplantae > Streptophyta > Magnoliopsida > Apiales > Araliaceae > Panax > Panax notoginseng. The sequence goes on from CM029014.1 coordinate 106,150,441, forward strand.
TTGCAACTGGTCAAACAGGTCATCAATACGTGGCAATGGGTACCTGTTTTTGATGGTGACATGATTCAACTCTCGATAATCAATACAAAGTCGCATACTTCCATCTTTCTTCTTCACGAATAGCACAGGAGCACCCCAAGGAGAAGTACTAGGACGAATAAAGCCAATGTCTAACAATTCCTGCAGTTGGATCTTTAACTCCTGAAGTTCAATAGGAGCTATTCGATATGGGGCTTTGGAAATGGGTTTTGTACCGAGTTCAAGGTTGATTCAAAATTCAATTTCATGCTCTGGGGGTAGGCCAGGAAGTTCTTCAGGGAATACGTCAGGGAATTTATTAACAATAGAAATATCATTCAAAACTGACGTATTTTTGTTTAGATCCGTGACATGAGCTAAGAAAGCTTGACATCCGTTTTTCAATAAACGAATAGCTTTATGGCTTGAGATGACAGCGATTGATTTTAATGGTTTGGTTGCTTGAATTCGCATAATAGGTCGATTAGGAATATGAAAGCTAACAACCTTACGAAAACAATCAATTTTTGCATGATGAGTAGTTAACCAATCAATCCCTAAAATCACGTCAAATGCAAGTATTTTTAATGAAATAAGATCGACAGGTAATGTGTGGGTACCAACTTGAACCAAACAAGACTTATAAACCGTAGATGTAATGAAGGTTTCTCCCAATGGAGTTTCAACAGATAAATCAAAGTCTAATTTCTCAGGAGTCAAATTTAATCGATGAGCGCAAGTAGGAGAAATAAAAGAATGGGTAGAACCGATATCAAATAAAGTATAGACTTCGTTAGAGTTTATGATAAGTTTACCCGTGATGACCTCATTCGGGTTCCTTGCTTTCTGGGAGGTCACAACAAACGCTCTCCCTTGCACTTTCGGTTTTGACTTTTCTGGGACGGCCTTTGGTGTCTCCATCTTGGCTGAACTTATTTTTGGTAAACGACAAAATCGAGCTAAATGACCTTCTCTTCCATAATTATAACATGCTTTAGACGGCATCGCGCAGTTTGGACTGATGTGCCCCTCCCCTCCGCATTTGAAACATATGATAGGTGGTCGTTCTCCTTCCTTAACAGTGGGTGCTGGTGCCGACGTCTTTCCATCATTGTTGAATCTCCTCTTCTTGAAATGACCATTCTTATTATTTTGGCCCTGATTACCAGCGAAGTGGTTACCATTTCTGGCCTGCTGATTCCCTTCACGCTTGTTATCACCGCTTCGATGACTGCTCTCACTGGTATTATCATTTTGTCGACTGCTCTCTTTTGGTTGTGTTGACTCGTTATCGCGCTCCACTAACTGAGCCCTATTCACAACATCTGAATACAAACACAATTTATGAGAAATAAGATGTTGACGTATCTCAGGTTTCAAACCTCGCAAAAACATTCGCGTCATTCGCTCTTCATTATCCACCAAGTGGGACGCAAATTGGGACAACTCAGTAAATTTAGCCTCATACTGCGACACGGTCATATTATTCTGCTCCAATTTGATGAACTCCACCTCCTTCATGTGACGAACACTTTCGGGAAAGTATTTGTCATTGAACAGCTCTTGGAACTTCTCCCAAGACATCTTCAGTGCGATAGGTTGAGTACGCTTAATCGATTCTCACAAGTAATCTGCCTCTCCTCGCAACATAAAGGCGGCAAAGGGAACCTTTTACTCCTCGGAGCATCCCAAGACATCAAATATCTTGGTAATCTGCTTTATCCATGTTTCCGCTATAAGTGGTTTTGGCTCTCCCTTAAACTCTGGTGGTCCCAGCTCCTTGAACTGTTTAGCGGTGACCGTCCGAGAGTTTTCAGTGTTTCCACCTATAGTTTGGACAGGAGCCGCACTCGCCTGCTGTTGCATGAACTGCATAAAGTTTCTGAACATTCCATCATTCATCATCTGGTCAGTGTTGTTGTTTGCATGAGGATTGTCACCTTCCTGATGCACATTATCCTGATTATTGATATGTGGTGAATCAACAGTCGCATGTGCTCCATTGCTATTCTCAACATTCTCAGATGCCATTTTCAGATACTGCCACAAAATAAAAGTTAATTGATATGTCATATATTATCCTTATATTATGACCGACCAATTAAATACCATGCAAATAAACTTAGGTAGGTCATACTAGCGAAGGAATTCCCCGTCTCTCCCCTCCTAGTTCTATTCTCACATCTTAGCCAGGGATCATATCCCTAAGCTCTGATACCAACTGTGACGCCCCCAAAATTAGGTATACATCACCCATCTTGGGTCGCTAGATACATGGTACTGAATACAAATACAACTTAATAATACAACTGTCGTGTACAATACGACAAAACATAAACTGTGAGTTTAAATACAAATATTATCTTCTAGAGAGTATTCATACTCAAAAAGAGTCCTCATTACATTTATTAAAACACCATTATATAGAATAGTGAGGACTACTAACTAATACTATCATTCGGACCATCACTCCGTTCCCCAACTTGCCCCAGCTACGTTCTCATTTCCTGAAGAGAACAGTGAAAGAAAGGGTGAGCTCAACTAGCCCAGTAAGAAATAATATGACTAAGATAATACAGAATAAATTATCATTAGCCTTCAACAAGGTTAAACTGATAAAATATAATAGACATCAAGTTTAACTGCAGCGGAACAAGCAATCCATTAAAAGAATCAAGTAGAAAATAAACTCTACTATCTTTTATGATTTAAAAGGTTTTTCAACACTGTGATCGCTGGGACTCAGCTTAATAAAATAATCCACATCATCGAATCACCCCTGCACTACGGCCAAGGATATTTGTGTATTCATTAATGGTTATGATCATGCCAACAACTGTCCATTAACGCACTACGGGCCAATGAGGACTTTTACCACATCATTTGTAACATTACGGTCATGATTATACCGAATAATCCCTGGTCATAATCATACCAAGTCCATCTATGCACTACAGGCCACAGATGACTTTTAACATTTTATAAACATGAGGATGATGACAATGATATAAGAATTCAATAAAACAAGTTCAAGAATTAATTTATCCAAGAATTAACAACGTCTAAATTGTCAACATGATACTGCTTTGTGGAGTAAAATTCAAAAATGCTTAGAAGAATATTTTCATGAAAAGATACTGGATGAAACGCAATTATCAAGGATATTCCACAAATTTCATGGAGTATAGAAGTCAAAACTTAACCAACTGAGTATAATAAAGAATGGAATAACAAAAGAAATCACCATACATGCGATAGACCGCACAGACAGGTTATTCCCATAGAATAATAAATAATAGAATCAGGTCCGGCGTAAAACGTACAGACAGGATATTCCAACAGAATAATAATAAAGACGGAACCAGGTCCGGTGTAAAACACACAGATAAGATGTTCCAACAGAAAAATAAATAATGGAACCAGGTCCGGTGTAAAACACATAGACAGGATGTTCCAACAGAATAATAATAAAGATGGAACCAGGTCCGGTGTAAAACACACAGACAGGATGTTCCAACAGAATAATAATAAAAACGGAACCAGGTCTGGTGTAAAACACACAGACAGGATGTTCCAACAGAATAATAGAAGAATGTCACCAAGTATAGGGTAGACCGCGTATACAGGTTATTCCAACAGAATAATAAGAAATAGAATAACAACAGTTCTCTTCATGAATAAGAAAAAAAAACACCCCTTACCGTTTTAAAGAAGAGCTGAAATAAGGAAGTAGTTAAGTAGCAGAATACTCTTCTTCTCTCTCTCTATAGTTTCTCTCTATAGCTTCTCTCTCTAGAGTTCAGTGAATTCGTAAGAAATAATGAAGGAATGAGCTGCTATTTATAGAAAAATAGAATGCATAGTAACTAATCCATGAACGGTCCAGATTGATTACTTTAATCTGACGGTCCATATTTAAAGAAAAATCTTTTAAATAAAATATAATATATTCTATTTATAGAATAACTTTAATAAAGTATTATATTTTATATAAAAAGATGTTTCTGTTTTATTACGTTAATAATACGAATAAAACAAAACGTCATTATCGCTAAATAATTCATATTATTAACTGACAATAATTGAATCAACTGAGTGACTTCTCACATAAGCATTAATAATCAATACTGTGTGCTACTATGTAACCACACGTATTACTGTACTTTTATTACCGAGTAGTTCAACAATATCAATGGTAAAACTTCCGCCGTTATTTTTAATAAAATATTTTTGTCGTTTTCTCAATCCGACAATAATTCCGTTGTGGGGTCCACCAATGATTGTGCCGTTGTACGAATATTTCCTGTTAAAACGAATATTCCCCGACCAATCGAATATTATATAACAACTAGTGTACTTTACAAAATTTATAAATATTACCCACAACTATAACATTATATCAAATTAACTCAATAATATTCAAAAATGATATTTATAGAAAATTCATCTTTATTTATAAAAGTTGGGGTCTTACAAATTAAACGAAGAATGTGAAGGGTAAGTTAGTAAATCGCGAATGATATTCAACGTTAGTACTTCACCAATGACGATCGAGTAACGGTTTAATGATGTAAGAACGTTAGTAAGTCGTGAGGAAGGATGATTAACTCGAAACGAGTTATATTAATGAAATAATTTCAGTTAAGTTATAAAAGAAAAGGAAGTTGGTAAGAACAATGTAATTATAACGGCAAGCCGGAATCAATAATAAAAAAATCTAAAATATGATTAGATTGAGAAGAAGGGCAAGATTCATTAGGAACCATATATGTTCATTCATGACCTAATGTGTATTGTTATGTGGTTATGCGTTGTAGAGACTGTAAAGACTCAAAAGAAAAGTAATTTTACTGTAACAGACGTTGAAGGCAAGTTTTCTTATCGCTTGTCTAACCTTCATGTTAGCCAAGTTTTCAGTGATTCATGTTATGAGATGAATGAATTGTTTTACAAAATGGTCGATGCCAATTTTAAATCGGCTAGACTATTCTTGAAAGATTGATTTATTTATTTACAAGTCTTTCAATATAGAATTGATAACGTTATCCTATGCCAATTGTTTGGTACGAATTCAAGGTAAGCCTGAGTATGAATAAATAAATATATTTTATATCGATTATTCGATGGGCACGCAAGGTTGCCAAAACTTAAAAGTACATACGTTTAACGGATGTAGTGTTGATCAACATAGGGTACTATAGGCTGATCACCTAGATGTACTTGTAAGATATGTCGGACTTAGTGCCGGGTTGTCCTTTTTATAAATGAAAGCTAAAGAGAGTGTTCATGGTCTATGGACCTACTCAGAATTTCTAAGTCACTATATGTACTTCGAAATGGTTTTATGAAAAGAGAAGTGCTATTCAAATATTTCATAGTACTTCATAACTACTTGTTCAATTATTGAAGAATAATCATATGATTCTCGAAGTGATATTTATATAATATATGTTGTTAGACTTGTTGAGCTAGTTATGCTCATTCTTGCTTGAACCATATGGATGCAGCTAAGACCGAACGAACCGAAGGATCTGACAAGGATAAAGGGAATGATAAGGCGAACATGTAGATTACCTATGTAATAGTATAGGTTTGTAATGATAATATTTGATATTATGACAAAAATAAATGTAACGGTTATAAAGAACCTGGGGAATGGTAATATTGTTTTGGAATATATATAAGGCATATTAATTCTTTTGAGGCATTGCAATTGAATGTTTGTGTGAACTATAGCATCGTGTAGCACCATATATCGGGTTGGAAGATACCTGAATTTGGGAGCGTCACACAATCTTTCTCCTAGGCACGTTACCACATAGTCACATCAGTGTTTATAACCTATATAAACACTTTTCAAGTCTAACTAGTTTGGTCTGGTTGGACTCCAGTCTCATTTCGGTGTCTTGGTTACCCCTATCTGACAAATAACACATTTATTATTAATTAAACTCGGTCTCAAAGCTTCAATATTATTTTAGATAACTCAAATATCGTTCTTAATATTTTTTGAAAGCTTATAATAATTTTTAAACAAATATTATAATTTATAATAATTTTTCAAACACCGGAATCATTTTTAAATGATTTAAATACTAATTAATTCCATCATAATATTTAATATATTAAAATATTAATGACATACTTGTCAAAATATTAAAGTTATTATTAATAACTTAAAATATTTTTTAATCATCAATATTCTACTTAGATGATTTTTAAAATAATTAAAATCATTTTTAAACCATCACCATTAATATTTAAATATTAATGAATTTATCAACAAAATATTAAAAGTCATTAATTATAGCTTCAAATATTTTAAAATTATTTTTCTCATTTTTAAATGATTTTTAAATCAATAAAATCATTTTTAATTCATTTATTTAATATACTAATTAAATAAATCTAATATCATTAATTTAATTAGAATTCTCCAAAAATATTGAAAATTACTTTTTATAACCCAAAATATTTTTAAACACTTTATTCTTATTTAAAATAATTTTTATAATATGAAAATCATTTTTCTCTAATTTATTTAATACACTAATTAAATAAATTAAATATGATTAATATCCAAATAATTATAATTATTAATGAAAAATATCCCAAATTATCAAAAGTTAATTTTCATAATTTAAAATAATTTTTAAAACCATTTTTGTAGTTTTTAGAAATTTATGTCTATTTTTAATCATTTTTCAAAAATTCAGAAAATAAAATAAATAAAACTGTCGCTATAGGCTATAAGGACAGTAACCATCACTATTGGTGTTCTTGGGGCTCAAGAACACTGACAAGCAGTTAGCAAGGGGTCACGTATGACCACCTTTAATTTTCTGTTCATGCTTGTTCTGGGAAATCTAAGGCTTTAACTTTGTAGTATACATGTAGTACTACAACTATCTAGAATCACTTTGGTCATACAACATCACAACAAGGAAATCAAAGTCTCCAAAATCGTTGTCAGATACCATCTGGGTTTTCTGGGTAACCCAGAAACCCAGACAGTTGCGAGGTACCACTGTGTGGTTTAATTTTATCTTATTTCTTATTATTCAATTTGTGTTTTTAAGGTCTCAATATATAGTACTCATGTCAAGGAACGTTTATATACCAAGATCTCAGTCCAACAACATCAAAATATCCAGATTCAATCCGGTCAAAGGCTGTCAAAAATCTTGTTCATACGGTTTCTGGGTTTTCCAGAAACTCTATCCGTGACCGAGTGGCCTAGTTTGACCACTCGATCTGTTGATATTTTAACGGATCTAAAGACATGGATCTAGAGTATATATTACAAGCTACAAACTGTATACCACAACATCAACAAACTGCTTAACGTCTAACAGATTAAAGCCTTAGAAGATCATGTCAGACGATAGAATATGATTTCTAGGTTACCCAGAAATCATCCGATCTTGCTCGGTCAACGGGTTTTGACCGTTTATAACTTACAATCTGGACATGGAATGGCTGTGATTCCACTTCCATATCAAAGACCTCATGTCAGACTATGGATTTAACACTTAAAACAATAAAAATCATAAACACAGAAAGATCTATAGCCACTGACATTTGGTTGTCAGACCACTTTTAGTGTTCAAAGGCAGTTTTGAAAAACTTCACTTTTAAAGTCATTTGATGCTATAGATCTATGATGGATCATCATAGATCATCTCAAAACATATTCTAGCATGATTCTAAACCCATAAACACATACCTAGACTAAGCATACAAGATCAAAGTATGTTTAGGGCTATATACCTTCTAGTTTTAATCTTTGATAGGTATTATAGGAGGTGTTCTAGGGACTGATATACTTGGGATTTTCGAAGGTTTGATTGAGAGAAAAGTAGGTGGAGTGTTAGAACACAAATGAGCAAGTTTTGTACACTTTCTCTCTCTTTATTTATATATATTATGATATATTGTATATGGCTGATGATTTTGGCTGATTTGCTGGAGTTCCTTAAGTCACATTGTCAATATTAGTTGGTTACCAACTCCAAATATGGCAAGATTGACAAGTTACATATTAAAGAATGTTAAAAGGGCATCTTGGTCTTTTGTAATGTAATTTTAACGACATTCTAGACAATTTACCAAACCCTTAGGGTTTAACCCTTAAGATTTAACCCTAAAGTTCTAACCCTTAGGTTTTACATCATCAATTTCTAGGATTTTTTAATTAGGGTTTTTTAAAATAGAAAATTAAGATAACTAAAATATAATTATGGTTTCCTAATCATATTAAGGTTTACTAATCACCTTAGGGCTTGCTAATTAGGATTAGGGTTTCCTAATTAAGGTTTAGGATTCCCAAATTTGAAATTAGGGTTTCTCGACTTTCGATTAGGGTTCCTAACGGTACGTTAGGGTTTCTAATCCTGAGATTAGGGTTTTTAATCCCTTATTAGGGTTTACTAATATTGTACCCTACCCGATCAATCAATGGTCAAAATTTCTCTACAGTACAAACACGTACTCATCAATATAATTATTTTAATTATATTTTCTATCGAATCTCTATCCGTAACTAGGGTTAGGGTTTCTAAATCTGTTACACACAACTCTACTCTTATTTTCTCAGTCAATACACAAATTGACCACTTCTCGAGACTCGTATCACAGATACTCGACACAAAATTGATAATCAATATCAATATTAAATAAATAAAAAATTTATTTGTAAAATTCGGATTATTCGAAATCCCGGGTTATCACAATAACAAGCTCAGCAAGTCTAACAACATATAAATAAATACCACGTTGAGAATCATATGATTATTCTTCAATAACTGAACAAGTAGCTATGAAGTACTATGAAACATTTGATAGCACTTTTCATTCTCATAAAACAATTCTGAAGTACATACAGTAACTTAGGAATTCTAAGTAGGTCGAAAGACCATGAGCATTCTCTTTAGTTTTCATTCATGAAAAAGGAGCACCCGACAGTAAGTCCGTAAGTTCGATATATCTTACGAGCACATCTAGGTGATTAGCCTATAGTACTCTATGTTGATCAACACTCATCCGTTAAACGTATTTACGTTTAAGTTTTGGCAACCTCGCGTGCCCATCAAATAATTGATGTAAAATATATTTTTTTATTCATACTTAGGCTTACCTTTGAATCCGTACCAAACAAATGGCTTATGATAGCGTTATCAATTCTATATCGAAAGACTTGTAAACAAATCAATCAAACTCTCAAGATTAGTCTAGCCGAGTTAAAACTGGCATCGACCCTTTCGTTAAACAATTCATACATATCATATCATGAATCACAGAAAAACTTGGCTAACACGAAGGTAAGACAAGCGTTAAGAAAACTTGCCTTCAAGCATCTTCAAATAAATATTCAACAGTTCTCAGTCTTTACAGTATCTACATGATATATTCATATACCACACTGCAATTAGCTACCAAACAATCTAATCACATTATTTTTACTAACTTCTTTCTCTTCTATAACTTAACCGTATTTATTTCATTAATAAAACTTGTTTACAGCTACTTATCATTCTTTACGGCTTATTAATGTTCTTATGTTACTAAACCAACATTTCATAACCCTTGGTTAAGTATCATCGTAATTGATTACGGTTTACTTTCATACACCTTACGTTCTTCATTTAATTACTAGTTAAATAACATTGAATTCCTAAAGTCATCACTATATATGTGACATAGGAATGGTCTTAACAAGCAAATTAAGTATATATACTTTCTCCATAATTGTTATCCCACAATTGGGTTCAAAAATAACTAAGTCTATCCTTTCCTCTGTCTCGGCGCTGCGTCGCCATCTCACAATACATTATTGGCGTTGTGGCGCCAACTAACAGTAGCTAATCCCAGGTCTTGACGCTGCGGCGCGAGACTTCTGCTTACGAGTGGCGCTGTGGCACGACTCTGCAGTAACTAACTCTACGACTCGGCGCTGCGGCGCGAGGTTTGTAAGCTTGGTGTGGTGTTGCAATGCCGACCCTGAGCCCTGGAATCCTAAGTCTTTTTCTCAATTTGATTCTTCCCGGACTCCTAACTTGGTCATTATAAGTCAGAATTGGCTCGTTCAAAAGCTGTTATCTTACATAACTCATGTACTTCGATTTTATTCAGATAAATATAGTTTTTAAATCTGTTAACGATGAATTTACTATTTAACGTCTTATTATGCGTTCGTTTAACATTCGTGAGCGTTCATAGCTCGTTTCTTCGTTCTAAGTCGAAATTCGACGATTCTTGAGTCCACGACTCTTAAATACCTTATGCTACGTTATGCCATCGAAAACCAAGGTTTCCAAGTTAAACGACAACTTTCGACTACTAATCCGGAATTTCTACATTTTTAACGTTTAACGCCTAATACCGTAAATTTCACCATAACTTTGTTACTCGTGTTTTCTACGCCAAATCAAATGGAATAACTCCATTGATTCATTATGTACATCCTAACCAAACAAGATGCACATACCCTATGATGGTTTTTAATTTGTCCATCAACAACCAAATAAATGTTTTACGGTTTTCTTTGATTTAAAACTTACTTAAACGTTTATGATTACTAATTATACATTACTTATAATGGTTTAATCTACTATGGGCCATCCTTATTACTCCAGAAGAGACATGCTCCACCAATTCATACTTCTTTACGAAAAAGAAATCAAAAAAGACCGAAGACTAACGTTTACGAAATATTACCTTAACGTTCTTCGCGTTCTTGAATAAACTTAATGTTTTGCTTTGCTTGCTCTTGATTACTAGTTATAGAACCTCTCTCTCTTTCAATATATTTCTAGAGTTGGTGAAACATCAAATGAACTTACCTAAGCTTCCTATTTATAGAAAAGTCTAATGGAGGGTAATTTGGTCATTGTGTCCCACCTCCTTACTATTCATGGCTTAGCCACCAAGTAACCACTTTACTTTGTGACCAAGTGATTAGCCCACATGGCCTTGTGGGTCCCCCATGGGTTGCCCCATGGGTTTTACCCATCCGGTGACCCATCGATTCGATCCACGATTTAATTTCTTGGTTTGGGCCTTAGACTTAATTCATATTGGGCTTAGTTTGGGCTTGATTTCACAATACATTGGGCTTGACATAATCCAAGTCCAATTGGATTCTACATAGTCCATAAACTCAAAGTCCATTAAGACTAATCGTATTCTACGCGTACAATTTTTGTATTCTCTTCGTATTCTATTCGTACGATATTCGTATTATACGTCTTAATAATCTTCATACTATACTCGTATAATAACTAGTATCATACTCGTATCCCTCACGTATAATAACCCTAGTCATTATACGTAGACATTTAATTCTCGGAACTCACTTTTCCTAACCCTTAGGTTTTAAGTCCGCAGACGAAATCTTCATTTGCTATAACTGAAATATTATTGAATATTCCATCTCGTCTTAGAAATCTATTATTACGCGTTTCTCAGAAATTCATAATTAATTTCCGAGTAAAAACGGATGAATAGTATTTTTACGGAAACTTCTCAAAAAATATCCATTTTCGTCTTGGAAATTCATAACAATTAATCCTAGCACATAGCTAGAATACTAACCACATCCGCACGTTCTAGGTCATAGAACGACCTTCAATTAACTTACTCACATAAATAAACAATTAAATTCATTTAGTTCAAATAATCAAATAAAAATTTAATTCACATAAAAATCTGATTTTCTTGGGCGTTACAATGCATACGCAATGACCTTGTCGTTCTGCATAAGCACACAACCTAGTCCTTTATGTGATGCGTATACCCCAAAATTCCATGCATCATCATGCAATGACAATATAGGTGTTGAAATCAATCTATTCTTTAACTCTTGAAAACTTTTCTCACACTTCTCTGTCCAAATAAACTTAACTGCCTTCCTAGTCTATTTCGTTAACGGAGTTGCGATCTTGGAAAAATCTTGAATAAAACGCCTGTAGTAATATGCCAATCCCAAGAAACTTCTTACTTCTGATTGTATCTTTGGCTGATCCCAGATTATTACAGCTTCAACTTTCGATGGATCTACCGAGATTCCGACCTTGTCAATAACGTGCCCAAGAAACTGTACACGTTCTAACCAAAACTCACATTTCAAAAATTTCGCATACAACTTCAATCTTCTTAATGTCTCCAACGTCACCCTTAAGTGTTGAACATGCTCATCCTTAGTTTAAGAATACATAATATATCATTCATAAACACCACTACAAATTTATCTAAGAAAGGTTTAAACACCATGTTCATCAAATCCATGAACGTTGCAGGTGCATTGGTTAAACCAAATGACATAACCAGAAACTCAAAATGACCATACCGAGTTCTGAATGACGTCTTCGGTACATCCTCTGTAACGACTCCAAAATTTATATAATTCAACTATCGACTTCGGTCATTGATAATACGTCTAACTTCTAATTTTACATCATTATTCATTGTTAAACTTAATAAAATACGGAATAATTTAAACTTTTCTGTCTTCTTACTTTAATTCCCTGAATCAAAACCTTTATCATATACACATCTTTGAATCAAGTTATTTTATGAATCTCTTCATCAAAGTTATTATATAGAATCTTACATTTCAATCGGATAACCTTTACATATCAGATAACTCAAACTTTACAGTTTATTATTACATAATTATTGTGATTTATCAAATACATTTCTCAAAACCTTTATCTTTACCTACTTTAGAACCATACTTAGCTTATTACTCACCTTATCAGAGTTAATAAATAAAACTTACATCCAGGTTCAATACCCTTTCATACAACCAACAAAACTTAAACTTTATAACTCAACATCTATTAAACATCATACATTATTTGGAACCTTAAACATGGTTTAAAAAATAATAACTCAGCTAAAGTGTATAAATCTTCAAGTATCACATCTGATTCGTGTCTTTCAAGTAGCACATAACTTTACCTTAAATCTTTAACCTACAAAAGTGGTTATTTACAAGGTTGAGCTCGACAGCCGAGCAAAATCTAACAATTTTTATGCACCACATATCACATAATAACATGCTCAACATACATCTCATAAATATTGGACTAACATAACATACATGTTGTAATTCATATAATAAATATAAAGATTGAGTTCCTTACTCAATCAACATTCATTATTCAATCAACGTAGTCATAATTTGACTTTAACGTTTCATACTTTCAATATATATATATATATATATATATATATATATATATATATATATATATATACACATCATGCTCTTTGTAACAAAGATTTAAAACAATTCATCATCAGGTTCACATAGCAAATAGGAACTGAAAGACTTGCCTTGATCGTTGTTTACCAATAAAAGTTTAACAGCTTATAGCTATCTGCACTTCACGTGCCCTACGCAATTATATAATCATTCACATTAACTATTAATCACATAGCAATGCATAATAGTTGTAATGTAAACTTTACTCTACATCTCATAACACTTCCTATTATAAATGCACAATGTTCAAATTGATTGTGTTAACTTTCGACTTATATCTCACTATATTTCTTTTTAATAATACTCAATATTCATTTAAGTGTTTAAGTCTTGCTAGGAATCCTTATTGGTTTTATATTAACCCAATTTCATATCTTATAATGTTCATTTCATTTGACTTAAAATACTTTTTACGTTCATTAACATTTGTTACGGCGTTTCAACGTTCATTCGTCACACACCCGATTTGTCTCTCTTGTGTATGCTTACACAACTTATCTAATATATCATTTATTAATGTTAAGTATCATTATATTTACTAACATTCATGTTTTATAACTTAGAACAACATCTTTTATAGTCAGAAGCACTAAACTTGCATACGTGCATGCCCGACGCCCTCCGATTGTCCTCGAAAATACAACAGTCCTAAAGATGGCCATTTTGACCCTTGTTCTTGACCTTAAATGGAACACCTTAAAGAATGAAAGTTGTAGTTCTATTCTTTCTCGTTCCGGATCATCTTGAATCTCCTTAATCAGAGTTTGTATGAAAACGTTGTGGCTATTTTACTACAGGTGGTCAAAACAGTCACACCAGACAAACTTATAGCACAACTGTGCCCAATTAAGCCTTGGACAAAGCGTAGCTGCACCCTAGATGGCAGCTACGCCCCAAAAGACTTAGGGCACAATGCAGCTAAACCCGTTAGCAGAACCGGGACTTACTATTTACTGTTCTTGCGATTTTTTGACCCTTTTCTCCTTCTAATCTTCATAACTTGTGTTATAAATATCCAAATTAGTATGTTTTTGATTCTATGGATTCATAATTCATAGAACTAAAACATACTAGAATTATAACAATTTAGAGAAACACTAACTAGACTAAATCTAGAACCAAAACTCATGTTCATACTAAACTTTTATGTTTTAACATGTTTAGCGAATTCATTCACTACGAATTCGTTTCTTAACCAAATTGATTCATTCAATTGCGTTCTTTTCGTTTTTCAACGTATTAACAACATCTATTATCAATTTTAGATTATATACACGATCTAACCATCAATTTAAGCCTTAAAATAGACCAAAATACATATACTAAGCCATAAACCAAATTTCTTCTTCTAACACATGTTTCCACGAATTTGATTACATGAAAACTTGTTATAGATTACATATAACAAATTATGCATACTAATTAGCATATATGATCAATCTCTTAACAATCTAACCACAGAAATCCAACTTTTCAAAGAAACTCAAGAAATATAATACTAAAAACTCAAAGCTAGATTATTTGTAGGACCCCGAATTTTATGAAATAAAAGTATTAAATTTTTCTTATAATTACTGTTGAATAAATGGTTAAATTGATAAATGTTAAAGTTAAGGGTGGTATATGAATTTTTTTTTTGAAATACATAAGTGGTTATAAAATATTCATTATTGTCGGGGAATATTCGCTTGGTCGTGGAATATTCTTACTGTCGGAGAATATTCGTACGACGGCGCAGTCTTTTGTGGGCCCCATAACAGAAAACGATTGGATGAAGAAAATGACAAGAGTAAGTTATTTATAAATAACGGCTTAGTTGTTACCGTTAACACTGTTGGAATACCCGGTGGTTAAAATACAGTAATACGCGTTGTTGCACAGTAGCACACGGTATTGCACCAATTATTAATTTTTACGTAAGAAGACGTTACTCAATAATTGTTACAGTAATTACTGTTCAGTATTTTATTTTATTGATTCAATAATTGCTGCGTTGATATTTTATATTACTGTTGTTTTAATAATTGTCACTACACAGTATTTGCTATTATCGAAACAATAATTCATATTATCTGAATAATATTATTAGATAACATTATTGGCAATGTCCAGAAAGTTCTGTCTAAGGAGAGGTTTGGTCATCTAATTGCGCGCCAGTAAGGAGAGATCCTTATTGGAAAGCCCCCTCTTTCCTAGGAACAGCCTGGTTGCCAGTACTGTGATTCTGTAATATTATTTGCGTATAATTAATTATTGATTTATATGATGAGGAAAATATTGATTTTATGTGGATATAGATGGAAAAAAAAATTAATGTGACAATTGTTGAAAATTAATATTTTATCTTTTTCTGATAAAATAATTCATTTAAATATATTATTTTAATAATATATTAACGGTGATATTTTTACAATGAATGTGGGATATATGAGTATATGAGGAGGAAGAGTATTTTTGTTGGATTAAATGTTTAACACATGTTTTGTGTGTTGGTGGACACAATTCGTGACCGAAAATTTATTATAGACTGTAAAATCGTCCGTTTGTGGATTTCGATCAATTTCTGTTTAGAATTTGGAAAAACTTTCTTCTGCAAAGTTGTAGAGAATTGAATTTCCTATAAAAAAACGCGAGATTCGAATTTTCTGATAAAAAGGCTATTTATTATGAATTATTGAAGTTCTGAAGTTCCGAAATAATTGATTTTTGGAAGTTTTATTTATTTTTATTAACAAAAACGTTTTTTTATATTTTGGTGGGCCCCACTTGCACATGTTGATGGCTGAATCTAGATTTTCAAAGGTGGGCTAAGGAAAATTTATAATTATATTATTATTTTATTAAATTTTCTACTTTGGTGTTCTAAGCAATTTCTTATAAATAGGGTGCTTAGGTTAGAATTGAAAATCACACCAGAAACTGAAGTTTTCTCTCTATTTCTCTCTCTATATTATCGAGTGTATTCTTATGAGTATTTTGATATCTTGAGTGTTGCTATACGGTGCAAGTTCGTTCAGCGTTATTCCAGTCAGGAGTACTGCTCTTTTGAGGTAAGGGATAGTAAGGGATATTGTCGTAAGGGATGTTATTTTTTATCAATGATATTATTTCTTTCAATATCATTATACCGGAATATTGGTAAGATTTTTCTTGTGAAATTCTTATCTTTTCATGTCGGGGTTACTATTCACGAGTTACTATTCACGAGTTACTATTCACAAGTTACTATTCATGAGTTACTATTCACGAGCTATTATTCATGAGTTAATATTCACTAGTTACTATTCATGAGTTACTATTCCTAAGTTACTATTCACGAGTTACTATTCACGAGTTACTATTCATGAGTCACTATTCATGGGTTACTATTCACGAGTTACTATTCATGACAAAATTGGTTTCTTTTTCTAACCAAATTATAGTTGATTTATGAATATTACTCTTGAGATTAAAACTATATGTTGATCATATTATTTTTTATTATCATATATAACATTTTTATAACCCTAATGATGATATTTCTCTTTGACTTGAGTGTAAAGATGGGTAGATTTTTGATACGATCATGACTATGGGTTCTCTTTGGCCAGTAGTGCAAAGTTGAATTGTTGACTGGTATGATCATGACCATTGAATTTATAATTGAATATCTTTAGCTTAAGTGCAAAGGTGAAATGATCAACATGGTTATAATTATTGGTTATATAAATTCTGAAATGATTATATATTTCTTTGAGATATTAATATATTTGGCTTGTAGTGTAAATATGAGTTGTTGAGGAATATCTTTGGCCTGTAGTGCAAAGATGAGTTGTTGATGAATATCTTTGGCCCGTAGTGCAAAGATGAAATTATTAGTATGATTATGAACATGAACTGTGATTTGGTATAACCATGATCTTTGATGTTTCAGGTAAAGACAAGTGATGAAAATTATCTTTGTTCTATATGAGAAGAGGAATTTAGAACTACAATTATGATTATGAGTTATACATGTGATTGTGGACAGGAATTGTTGATTGATGTTACAGGGATAAAACATTGTTGGTGGACTTTTAACATGAAGAAGATAATAGACTTTATGGTCTATTTGACTCCTCTAATGGATTGCTCATTCCGCTGCAACTATGGTTGAAAAGTTTTATCATCTACCATATGTTCTAAATCTCTGATTTATTACTGATGAATACTATTGATAATTTATTTATCTTTAGTCATGATATTCTTTACTGAGCTATTTTGGGGGCGTTCCATTTGGTATCAGAGCTTAGGGATATGATCTCTGGCGGAGATCGGGGAATAGGACTAGGAGGAGATAGACGAGTAAATCCTTCGCTAGTGTGTCCTACCTAAGCTTATTTGTTGGTCAGTCATAATATCAGGATATTATGTGATATGTTAATTTGTTCAATTAACCTTTGTTTTGAAGCTGTATTCTAGAACGATATCTGAAATACAGGAGATGAGCAATGGAGAAATCATGATGACAGGAAAGATGAAATCTGAGATGAAAGCAAGGTATTCTCAACTCTTTGAAATACCAGGTACGTAAATTTCGAGGACGAAATTTTATAAGGAGGGGAGATTGTAAGACCCCGAATTTTATGAAATAAAAGTATTCAATTTTTCTTATAATTACTATTGAATAAATGGTTAAATTGATAAATGTTAAAGTTAAGGGTGATATATAAATTTTTTTTTTGAAATACACAAGTGGTTACAAAATATTCATTGTTGTCGGGAATATTCGCTTGGTCGTGGAATATTCTTACTGTCGGAGAATATTCGTACGACGGCGCAGTCTTTTGTGGGTCCCATAACGGAAAGCGATTGGATGAAGAAAACGATAAGAGTAAGTTATTTATAAATAACGGCGTAGTTGTTACCGTTAACACTGTTGGAATACCCGGTGGTTAAAATACAGTAATATGCGTTGTTACACAGTAGCACACGGTATTGCACCAATTATTAATTTTTACGTAAGAAGACGTTACTCAATAATTGTTACAGTAATTACTGTTCAGTATTTTATTTTATTGATTCAATAATTGCTGCGTTGATATTTTATATTACTGTTGTTTTAATAATTGTCACTACACAGTATTTGCTATTATCGGAACAATAATTCATATTATCTGAATAATATTATTAGATAACATTATTGGCAATGTCCAGAAAGTTCTGTCTAAGGAGAGGTTTGGTCATCTAATTGCGCGCCAGTAAGGAGAGATCCTTATTGGAAAGCCCCCTCTTTCCTAGGAACAGCCTGGTTGCCAGTACTGTGATTCTGTAATATTATTTGCGTATAATTAATTATTGATTTATATGATGAGGAAAATATTGATTTTATGTGGATATAGATGAAAAAAAAAATTAATGTGACAATTGTTGAAAATTAATATTTTATCTTTTTCTGATAAAATAATTCATTTAAATATATTATTTTAATAATTTATTAACGGTGATATTTTTACAATGAATGTGGGATATATGAGTATATGAGGAGGAAGAGTATTTTTGTTGGATTAAATGTTTAACACATATTTTGTGTGTTGGTGGACACAATTCGTGACCGAAAATTTATTATAGACTGTAAAATCGTCCGTTTGTGGATTTCGGTCAATTTCTGTTTAGAATTTGGAAAAACTTTCTTCTGCAAAGTTGTAGAGAATTGAATTTCCTATAAAATAAACGCGAGATTCGAATTTTCTGATAAAAAGGCTATTTATTATGAATTATTGAAGTTCTGAAGTTCCGAAATAATTGATTTTTGGAAGTTTTATTTATTTTTATTAACAAAAACGTTTTTTTACATTTTGGTGGGCCCCACTTGCACATGTTGATGGCTGAATCTAGATTTTCAAAGGTGGGCTAAGGAAAATTTATAATTATATTATTATTTTATTAAATTTTCTACTTTCGTGTTCTAAGCAATTTCTTATAAATAGGGTGCTTAGGTTAGAATTGAAAATCACACCAGAAACTGAAGTTTTCTCTCTATTTCTCTCTCTATAGTATCGAGTGTATTCTTATGAGTATTTTGATATCTTGAGTGTTGCTATACGGTGCAAGTTCGTTCAGCGTTATTCCAGTCAGGAGTACTGCTCTTTTGAGGTAAGGGATAGTAAGGGATATTGTCATAAGGGATGTTATTTTTTATCAATGATATTATTTCTTTCAATATCATTATACCGGAATATTGGTAAGATTTTTCTTGTGAAATTCTTATCTTTTCATGTCGGGGTTACTATTCACGAGTTACTATTCACAAGTTACTATTCATGAGTTACTATTCACGAGCTATTATTCATGAGTTAGTATTCACTAGTTACTATTCATGAGTTACTATTCCTAAGTTACTATTCACGAGTTACTATTCACGAGTTACTATTCACGAGTTACTATTCATGGGTTACTATTCACGAGTTACTATTCATGACAAAATTGGTTTCTTTTTCTAACCAAATTATAGTTGATTTATGAATATTACTCTTGAGATTAAAACTATATGTTGATCATATTATTTTTTATTATCATATATAACATTTTTATAACCCTAATGATGATATTTCTCTTTGACTTGAGTGTAAAGATGGGTAGATTTTTGGTACGATCATGACTATGGGTTCTCTTTGGCCAGTAGTGCAAAGTTGAATTGTTGACTGGTATGATCATGACCATTGAATTTATAATTGAATATCTTTAGCTTAAGTGCAAAGGTGAAATGATCAACATGGTTATAATTATTGGTTATATAAATTCTGAAATGATTATATATTTCTTTGAGATATTAATATATTTGGCTTGTAGTGTAAATATGAGTTGTTGAGGAATATCTTTGGCCTGTAGTGCAAAGATGAGTTGTTGATGAATATCTTTGGCCCGTAGTGCAAAGATGAAATTATTAGTATGATTATGAACATGAACTGTGATTTGGTATAACCATGATCTTTGATGTTTTAGGTAAAGACAAGTGATGAAAATTATCTTTGTTCTATTTGAGAAGAGGAATTTAGAACTACAATTATGATTATGAGTTATACATGTGATTGTGGACAGGAATTGTTGATTGATGTTACAGGGATAAAACATTGTTGGTGGACTTTTAACATGAAGAAGATAATAGACTTTATGGTCTATTTGACTCTTCTAATGGATTGCTCGTTCCGCTGCAACTATGGTTGAAAAGTTTTATCATCTACCATATGTTCTAAATCTCTGATTTATTACTGATGAATACTATTGATAATTTATTTATCTTTAGTCATAACATTCTTTACTGAGCTAGTTGTGCTCACCCTTTTGCTTCACAATTCCTTTCAGGTAATAAGAGTGTAGCTGGGTCGAGCGAGGGTAACAGAAAAATAGAACGGTAGTCTCTAGCTGTGGAGGTTCTCCCGAAGCAGTATAGAAAAGTTTATTTAGTAGTTATATTTGGTGAATCATCTAGGGTGAAGCGAACCCAACGTTGGAAGGGTGTTTTGCCACTATCATACAAGATGTCTAACGACACACAACCTCGTGTCATCATAAGACAGTGATGTGTTCATCCACTTGCTGAGTATATTTACGAGCACTACCTATATAATCTTGGTGTTTGTTTGAAGTATAATTCTCAATTAGAGACAGTAGAGATAATGATAAGTCAAGAGAAGACTCACCATTGGGAAGAATATGATAGTAACCTTCTTGTTTTTCTTTGGGGTCTATTGGGTCAACCAAGGATAATTCTGTGGCCATATGATATCTATCATAACTTAGAAGCATGACCTCCCATGTACAAGGGTTTCCTTGAGCACTTTCCAAAGATTCTAATTTCTAAAACAGTTTTTGACTATACCTTTATGTAATGTGTCATTGTGAAGTGCTATCCAAGGTTGGGACATGAGTCACAGTTGGTATATATTTGTACCCAAACTCATAGCATATGTGTTGTTGTATTTTGTACGACAATTGTTGTAATAAAGTTGTAGTTGTTATCTGTACCATGTATTTGGCGACTCAAAATGGGTTGGATGGAATGGACCTATTTTGGGGGCGTCACATTATTACATTTGATTACCTATAAAATTTTGAACAATCTTCTTGTTTCTTCCTTCCATAATTCTCACAAATTCCTTCTCTCAATTTATAGAGAACTTCTTCTCTTTCTCTCTTTCTCTCTTCTTCTCTGTTTTCTAACTTTTAGCCTTTAGAAAATTTCTAAGTGTAACCCTCAACTAATGAATACGTGAATTTAAGTTGGGTTATCAGTTAAAACAAATACAAAATTTTGACAGTTATAAAACACAAAGAGTCTAGGCCATGTTTGGCTAACTCAAATAATCTCCAATCCAATTATTTTAACAACTCCTTTACTATATGATACATATGTCACACATTATTTAAATAAATTCCCATATTCAAATTAATTAAATCTACTAATAATTTATTAAATCAATTTACCACATAAACCAATACAATAAAATTATAATTTTCATTATAATTATAATTTTATTTAATAAATTAACACACCACTTTAATTATAAAATCAAATTAAAATAACATTATAATAATTCATTTAATCATAATATAGTTGCAACTTAATTTAAATTGCCCAATATTTATAGGGTTAATTTCCCTTGCCACCAAATTCTTTATCTTAACTAATTTCTTTTATTTTCTTTAATAGTTTAATCAACTATTAAATCTCATAAAAATTTAATTTTTTCACACCAAAGCACATAATTCAAAATATATACACCTCATAATAAGAATTTTAATTATTAAATTATTATTTTAATAATTTATGAAAATTCAGGTTGTCACATTCCTCCCCCCTTATAAGGATTTAGTCCTCGGAATTACCGAAACCCTACTTTACTCAGGTTTTCATCAAATCTCTTTAAAAAAAACTTTAAAATTTTATCGTTGAATAACTTCAACACATTACCTTAATATATGTTTTATATTTCCTACTACATTCATTTCTTCAACAAATTCTAGGTTTTTTTTCATAACTTTCACTTGAACTCAATTATATTTTGAGTATTATATATTCTTTAACCCATTCATTTCCTTTTCTAATGATCATTATCATAAACACTCAGAATATTACATTCACCCTTTCTTCAAAGAATTTCGTCCTCAAAAATTTATTTATTAATCTTAATTCATTCAATCTATCAAAATAGATTTTACGTTAATACTTTATTCATTCATTGGGTTCTATAACCACTTTCTTTTCACAAAGATCTTTCTACAATTATTAACTTTTATATTAAATGTTTTATTCTTTGATAACTCATCTCCTTCTCATTTTAAAATTTCTTTTCTCACTTATTCAAAATATTCATCATTCAATGTTGCATTCTACGACTTACTTCTTTCTAAGGAATATCATCCTTATCACATTCGCCTCTTAGAACAACAAGAATCTTCCACAATTGCTCAATAATTGGGAAGCAGTATGAATAACTCAGAAATTTAAAAGATTCTCGAATCATGCTGAGGAGTCACAAGACCATGAAATTAGTCCAGGGTTATAAGTATTTCTTTTAACTTAAACCTAAACAGTCATTAGACTATAGGGACTCCTGTACTTAGGGTGTTAAGCCCTTCGTACGATGTGTTGTGCACTCTGTCCAAGGTTATAAATATATTTTTTTAACTTAAACCTAAACAATCATTAGACTATAGGGACTCCCGTATTTAAGGTGATCAGCCATTCTTACCACATATTGTGCACAAACATCTAAACGCTTCCACGTACTCCCCTATAAAAGGGTTGTTCACCTCAGCTTTTCAGCACCTTAATCCGCACCAAAACATTTTGGTTTGGCATAACTTCTTAAGAAACGCTTGAACTGCATAAACATCTTTCATTATTTGCCTAGATGAATCAAATAGCATAGACTTCTAACAACACTTGAACATCAATCAAAATAGTTTTATCCAATTCATATGGCGTATCTTTCTTAGTTTAAAGAGAACTAAAAAAAATGCTTTTATGATGACATGATACCGTACTATCTCGATAGTACGATGAGGATTCAGTCATTATATGACTTTGTCATGCTATATTATACCATAGTAGGTTGACGATCTTATGATCACATCCAACACCAGGTTCAATAGCATTGATGACTTCCTCGTTTGTCAAATCAGCATCATATTTAGTGATGCCTTAATGACTACGAAAAAAAAACAAAATACATTTTGATATTTTTAAATTATTTTTGTCTAGTCGAAACAATTAGAATAGACATACGAATAACGGTATTGTTTTTAAAACTCATTGGTTCCATCGTTTGATCCAATGTTTTTTCAACAAAAATAGAAGTACAAACATCAGCACGAAGTCAATAAATTTCGAAAATCTTGCAAAGCTAGAAGATTTGGAATATCTAATTTTCTCCATAAATTTCAATCTTTACTCCAATGCCTCATTACTAACTAATTCTTTTTATTTCTAGCACCACCAATGCTCTTATACTATATATTCTTGTATTTCAACTTACAATCTTTCTATACCCCCAGCATAGTTCATCAAACTTACCACACATTGAAAGTTCAGGAACTTGCCACAATAATATGAGTTTAAGAACTTATCCTAGTCAGACCATAGGCGTCCATTCGTTGAGGAGTTCAAAACATACCGTATGATTATGAGTCACGAACTTACTATATGCATTAATTTTAAGAACCGTACCTAATCTTAATATCGTCTAACCTAACCTTAAAAGCCTCTAACTATCAAATATACACATGATAAAAGAATCACATTTCCAACACATATACATTGATTGCACGACACCGACATTCCAATGATTTTTAATGTGATAAACTAAGTACATGCACAAAATCTCTGCTCATACAAAGGTTTATACAACTTAGTCACCATATGAGTCATCAATTGAAATCCCACCTAACATTACCTTACTCTTAACTTATTCTTAACTTGCCCTTAACTTGCTCAATACGAATTCCTCGTATCACATTATCTATAACTCCTCGTGAGTTTATCTCGTACTATATCATAATACATTATCTTAATAGCATCAAGCTATAATTATTCAAACATTATAGACCATCTTTCTTTTATAACTGAAACAGATCACGTCGTGATCTTATTCTATAATCATCTCCCTTAAAATTCTTTTCTTAACTCGTAATCGTTTTGTTTTACGATCCTCTTTCTTTCCTTTTTCATCATTTACGATTTCATTTATGCTTTTAATCTTACAGACTTTGTCTATTCAGCATTATTCGTTATCTTGGCTATTGGAGTTAGGTAACTCCCATTTCTTATCTTTATATCTCTTCAAGATTCTTCTTTGAATTTTCTTGTTTATATAACAATTCTTCCTTTAACAATTTCTAACTTCATTTACATTGCTCAACATTTCATTTGAGTTCCACATTTTCATCATGCGTATCCATTTTTTATATTTGGTACACATTGAGTCTCTAATAGTTTCAATATGGTACGCTGAGTGGTTTCTCACAAACAACCAACAAAATTGATTTCGAGTTGGTAGTTCGTATATACCTACGCTCTATGAAGGAATCGTTTAGCCCAGATACCATAAATAAACTATTAAAGATTATGATTGTACCATACTTAAATATAACTTTTTATTCTTAATTCTTTATTCCTACCTTTGAACCATACTTAGCTTATTACTCACCTTATCAGAGTTAATAAATAAAACTTACATCCAGGTTCAATACCCTTTCATACAACCAACAAAACTTAAACTTTATAACTCAACATCTATTTAACATCATACATTATTCGGAACCTTAGACATGGTTCAAATAATAATAACTTAGCCAAAGTATATAAATTTTCAAGTATCACATTTGATTCTTGTCTTTCAAGTACAACATAACTTTACCTTGAATCTTTAACATGCAAAAGTGGTTATTTGCAAGGTTAAGCTCGATAGCCCAGCAAAATCTAACAATTTTTATGCATCACATAGCACATAATAACATGCTCAACATACATCTCATAAACATTGGATTAACATAACATACATGTTCCAATTCATATAACAAATATAAAGATTGACTTCCTTACTCAATTAACATTCATTATTCAATTAACGTAGTCGAAAATTGACTTTAACATTTCATACTTTCAATATATATATATATATATATATATATATATATATATATATATATATATATATATATATATATATATATATATATACACATCATGTTCTTTGTAACAAAGATTTAAAACAGTTCATCATCAAGTTCATATAGCAAATAGGAACTGAAAGACTTGCCTTGATCGTTTTTTACCAATAACAGTTTAACAGCTTAAAGCTATCTGCACTTCACGTGCCCGACACAATTATATAATCATTCACATTAACTATAAGTCACATAGAAATGCATAGTAGTTGTAATGTAAATTTTACTCTACATCTCATAACCCTTCCTATTATCAATACACAATGTTTAATTTGATTGTGTTAACTTTTGACTTATATCTCACTATATTTCTTTTTAATAATACTCAAAATTCATCTAAGTGTTTAAGCCTTGCTAGGAATCCTTATTAGTTTTAAATTAACCCCATTTCATATCTTATAATGTTCATTTCATTTTACTTAAAACACTTTTTACTTTCATTAACATTTGTTATGGCGTTTCGACGTTCATTCATCACACGCCCGATTTGTCTCTTTTGTGTATGCTTACACAACTTATCTAATACATAATTTATTAACGTTAAGCATCATTATATTTACTAACATTCATGTTTTATAACTTAGAACAACATCTTTTATCGTCAGAAGCACTACACTTGCATACGTGCATGCTCGACGCCCTCCGATTGTTCTTGAAAACACAACAGTCCTAAAGATGGCCATTTTTACCCCCGTTCCTGACCTCAAATAGAACAATGTAAAGAATCAAAGTTGTAGGATTATTCTTCCTCGTTCCGGATCATCTTGAATCTCCTCAATCGGAGTTTGTATAAAAATGTTATGGTTGTTTTACTACAGGAGGTCAAAACAGTCACATCAGACAAACCTATAGCGCAGCTGCACCCAATTAAGCCTTGGACACAGCGCAGCTGCATGCCAAAAGACTTAGGGAACAGTGCAGCTACGCCTGTTAGAAGAACCGGGACTTACAGTTTACCGTTCTTACGATTTTTTGACCTTTTTCTCCTTCTAATATTCATAACTTGTGTTATACATATCCAAATTAATCTGTTTTCGATTCTATGGATTCATAATTCATAGTAATACAACACACTAGAATTATAACAATTTACAAAAACACTAACTAGCCTAAATCTTGACCCAAAACTCATGTTCATAGTGAACTTTTATGTTTTAACATGTTTAGCGAATTCATTCACTACGAATTCGTTTCTTAACCAAATTGATTCATTCAACTTGCGTTATTTTCGTTTTTCAATGTACTAACAACATATATTATCAATTTCAGATTATATACATGATCTAACCATCAATTTAAGTCTTAAAATAGATCAAAATACATATACTAAACCATAAACCAAATTTCTTCTTCTAAGACATATTTCCACGAATTTGATTATATGAAAACCTGTTATAGATTACATATAACAAATTATACATAATAATTAGCATATATGATCAATCTCTTAACTATCTAGCCACAAAAATCCAACTTTTCAAAGAAACTCAAGAAATATAATACTAAAAACTCAAAGCTAGATTATTACATTTGATTAGCTATAAAATTTTGAACAATCTTCTTATTTCTTCCTTCCATTATTCTCACAAATTACTTCTTTTAATTTACAGAGAACTTCTTCTCTTTTTCTCTCTCTTTCTCCCTTCTTCTCTTCTTCTCTGTTTTTTTAACTCTTAGCCTTTAGGAAAATACTGAGTGTAACCCCCAACTAATGAATACATGAATTTAAGTTGGGTTATCAGTTAAAACAAAAAAAAATTGGCAGTTATAAAACACAAAGAGTCTAGGCCATGTTTGGCTAACTCAAATAATCTCCAATCCAATTATTTTAACAACTCCTTTACTATATGATACATATGTCACACATTATTTAAATAAAATTTCCATATTCAAATTAATTAAATCTAATAAAAATTTATTAAATCAATTTACCACATAAACCAATACAATAAAATTATAATTATAATTTTTATTTAATAAATTAACACATCACTTTAATTATAAAATCAAATTAAAATAACATTATAATAATTCATTTAATCATAATATAGTTTCAACTTAATTTAAATTACCCAATATTTATAGGGTTAATTTCTCTTGCCACTAAATTCCTTATCGTGACTAATTTCTTTTTTTTCCTTTAATAGTTTAATCAACTATTAAATCTCATAAAAATTTAATTTATTCACACCAAAACACATAATTCAAAATATATACACCTCATAATAAGAATTTTAATTATTAAATTCTTATTTTAATAATTTATGAAAATTCGAGTTGTCACATGTAACACCCCCAAATTCGGGTACTTCATTCCCACTAGATTTTGTGTTCACTTGATAAAAGTAATCATATCTAACTACCCAATTATAATAAAATTGAATAATAAGCCTTCCCATTAAAGGATTACATTAATAAAAATCTCTCAGGTTATCTAACCTTTTAATACAAACATCCATATACGAAAAATTAAATAACTTCATTACATTAATAAAAATAAAGTCTGACAACAAAATGTCAACATGATTACAAGTCTTCAATCCTTGTTCATCTTTCCTTTCACTTTACTGGTGCTAGGTACAACGACCTTCTCAACTTTAGCTGTAATAGTTATATAAGCAAGAGTGAGCAAACAAAGCTCACTTGAAATAATAATGAATAAAACTTTACAGCAATTGCCAAATAATAGGCTCAATAGAACTGAATAATAGGTTCTATCAATGATAATCAAAATCTGAATCATTTATTTGAGGCTCATAAGACAACGGACTATGTCCATAGTTATAAGTAATCTTTCAACTTAAACTTTAACAGTCATAAGACTATAGGGACTCCTCGTACTTAGGGGAATCAGCCCTTCGTACAATGTATTGTACACAAATATTTTAACGCTATGCGTAAATTATCCCCTAATAATAGGGTTGCTTATCTCAGCATTTAGAATACAAGTCCGCACCAAAGTAAGTTTGGTTTGGATACGTTTCAGGGAATTTGGAATTCAACGAACATCAACTAAGGATTAGTTAAATAAAAAGGTAATAATGTTATGCTGTGGAATAAATCATAACTGAATCGACATTATAAATTAAGGTCGTGCTTTAGGAATAATCTAATAGCATAAGTATTGAATAACATAACATACCTTACTTGAACAACATTAAGCTAAGGTTAAAATCTTATTTAGAATTGAGTATTGAGCATGCATAATAAATAGTAAATTAAATGATAAACTTGTTCAACGTTAGTATATTAGAATGTAGAAACTTGCATGCTAAATAACAAGTTAAAGACTAGAGAAACTTGCTTAACATCAAAAGGTAATGGTTAAGAGCTTGTACAATATAAATAAAGTTATGAATCTTGTACAAAGTAGTTTAGAGTTTATAAACTTGCGTAATTGTAATTGAGATAGGGTAAGTAAACTTACATACAACAAAACAAGTTAAAGACAAGAATAACTTGTTCAACATCAAAAGATAGGGTTTAGAAACTTGCCTTGCGTGTAAGCTAAACCGTAGAAATTCGATTCACAATATCTTATACACATATTATCATGACATAATTAGTCATTACTGTGCCGAACGAGATTTTGTAATTTGATTTAAATATTTATTGAATTAAATAAATATTTTTTTATGATTTAATTATTGGATTAAATAATTAACTGATGAAATTGTGGTAGATTAATTTAATTATATGTGTTAGATTTATTAAATTAATGTGGAGAATTTTTATTATTCAAAGAATGTATTTATGTGAGCTTATTGAATTAAATAAAAATTTTAATAAGCATAATGTTATTTTAATTAATGTATTACTTAATTAGAGATTTAATAATTTGACACAATTAATAAATGAGAAAATAATTTTATGACTATGTTAATTAATGAGAAATTATTATATTTTATTTAAATTAAATTAAATAAGATATTTGAATTATTATGTAAGGGTGTGACATTACTAAACTATATTATAAGAGATTAATTGAAATAATTAGAAGTAATAATTAAGTGGTGGCCAAACAGGGCCTTAAGAGAAGTTGAGAGCAGTTAACCACGTATGGGTTAACTGACCTCAACGTTATTGATTATAATAGGTGCGCCTTCGTCAGTTTTCATTATTACGTATGTTATTTTCAAACAAAAACCTGAGAGTCAGAGAATTTAGAGAGATTTTCAGAAAGAGTTAGAGGAAATTGTGATATTGAAGAATCAGAGGGATTGCTTGAGAGTAATCTCTTCAACCCAGTTTTAATTTACGTCATTGAAGTTTTCATGGAAAAAATGGCTTTTAAGTTTTTATTAAAATCTCTGTAGTTGGAAAGGGTATCGATTATGTGGATATTTGTGATAATATGTTATCATAGCATGTTTCTATTGTATATTGTTTGGTTCCATAACATCAATTTCATAAAAATATGTCGTATATTGTTTCTTAAAAATTACAAAGTATAGAAATATTGTCATATGGCCCTTACATGCAAATTTAATATGTCAGTCATATGTTGTCTCATAAATTTTACACTTGTATATAATTATGTATATTAAAACAAAGGAAACAAAATTCGAATGGACAAATTCGGTGTTATAATGAACCCGTAGTGTCAATTTTATGTTTTATCTTTAAAAACATTCAAAATCACCAAGGACTTGAAATTATATGTTTTGATTTTGGAAATTATATGTTTTAACTTGTTAAAATCATGCTAGAAAGGTTAAGTAATTATTATGTGTATAAAATAATGTCTAGGTATGTCTAATTTCATGTATAAAATAAGAAATTGGTAGAAATTGGCATGTTCTACATTTTTAGCGAACAACAATTTCTGGAACTGGTTCACCGCGTCGTAGCACCGGCTGCAAGCACAAGACCCGCACCGCAGCGCGAGCCACGCTACAGCGCCATTGACCAGGCCGCAGCGCTGACCGCGCCGTAGCGCCGAGAATAGGCGCAATGGTGGCGCCACAGCGCCACTCTGTAGTTTGTCCAAGAATGAGCATTTTAGTGGTTTTATTTTAGGGACTGTAATAGTAACCTAATCTAATGAACATAAAAATGTGTTAGACATATAATGAGATGTTAAAATAGGTACTTAACATGTCAATAAGGCATTTACATGTTGATTGAATTGTTGAACGCATAGTTAGCGTATTGTTCGTGTAGTGTGATATTATGTGAAAATAAGCGTGATAATTTGACTAAGTATAGTCATAACCAGAGTTTAGACAAAAGAATGAACTTGTGATGTCTAGTTACATGATAATTAACTGGTATTGTGAATGTAAATGGTATGTAGGATTAAATCAAGGAACGCGTATAATTAACGTGTAACCTACGCACGAGGGAAGTTTCCTAACCCTACTTGTTATTATTATTCAAGTTTATAAACTTACATCGAGCAAATTCTCGTTATTATTAATCAAGTTCAATTTGTTATATTAAAGATTATTAATCTTTTCAAAGTATGATTCTGTTATACAATACTTATTATATTTTATACCTCTTGAGATTAGCAAACCCTTATCGATTCGACTAGTCCATAGTTGATGAACGTTCTAAATTTTATAACCCTTATTGAATTATCCAAACCAAACTTCCTTTGGTGCGGACTCTAATGTCAAACTGAGTTGAAAAATCCTATATAGGGGATTACTTATGCATTGGCGTTAAGATATTATGCACAGTATGGCACTAAGGGCTGATCCCCCCAAAGTACGAGTCTTATGACTGTTAAAGGTTTCAAGTATAACCCTTGATAACCTAGGACATAGTTTAAGGTCTTATGACCCTCAGAAGTTCTTTTGATTCTTGTATTCATTCTTGATTCAAAAGTTGAGTTCTTATTCCAGAAGTCTTTGATTCACTCGCATGTTATTATATTATTGTTTCATTATTTTACTTGTGGGCAATCGTGCTCACTCTTGCGTAATAATAACATTGCAGTTAAGAACGAATGGTCCGACAAGCCTTCTTCTAGCAAAGGCAAGGGCAAGATTAATAAGTGATGCAGACTTGTTGTCATTATGCTTGTGTATTTATGTTTTAGACTTATGTTAATGTTGTGTAAGAGTATTATTTGTTTATGTTTTCGGATTTGAGATTTAAAGTTAGTATGACCTGGGATATTTGTACTTATTTTAGATAATGTAACTCCTTAAGGATAGGATTTATTTCTATCTATTTATGCTTTCATTTATTATGGGTAAATAGATATATGATGTCTGTTGTGAACACCGAATCATATGGGAATTGAAGTACCCAAATTTGGGGGTGTCACAGGTTGGTATCAAAGCTGTATGTTATGAACCTTAGGTGGGGAAATAACCTTAGATAGTAGCCTTCTAGGAAGAACATAGTGGTGGAAAACTCTTATTGAGTTCTAAGAAATGAATTCCTTAATTCATTGAAGATAATAAAAGACTTTATATGTTTATGTGATAAATTATGTGTTCGCTAGTGCCGTTTAGTAACTAAAACTTAAAACTGTGTTGTTAGGATGTCGGTTGTTGGAGGAGCTAGTCAAGCTAGGGAGGAGGAACCCCGAGTACCTATGGAGGAGGAGCCCCGAGAAATTCAAGTCATCAGGGAACAGTTGGTACAAAGAGAGCCATCTCCTTTGATCACTGTTATTGGTCAAGAGCATGAGCCTGAGACTGCTCCAGAGGAGGATCCTTAGGAAGAAGAGGAAGAAGATGAGTTCCCACCAAAATCTATCGATGTTGAGATGTACGACGAACTATATAACCGTAACGTAGAGTTATGTGACACTGTTCAGGAGCTGAATGAGCAGACGATTATTCAGCAGATTACCATCGAGTAGAGAGATAGGGAGGTTGTGACTCTTCACACACGTTTAGGAAATGTAGAGTGAGATTTGGTTCACGAGAAGGGTCAAACCGAGGAGAAGTCCGAGGAAATAAAGAAGTTAAAGAATGAACTGAAAGAGAGCTCAGCAAGGCTGACCATAGCAGAGGAGGCTTAGGTAAGAGAATCACGTCGTGCTGATCTTGCAGAAGAAGATTGTCGTGCGAAGAAGGCTAAGCTTGGGGAGACGTACTCTACACTTCAAAATGCAATGGATGAGGCCCAGGATCGAGTTATGAGGTACCCAATCCAGTTTGAAGGGCTACCATCGTACATGCTAGATCGCAGGACGATGTCCCGCATCATAGAAGTGGAACGTAGCAAGGCTATTCAGCGCCTTAACAGCCAGTGATAGGATTAGTTTAATTATGTGAAAACATATCTGATAGTTAAAGATGTAAATTCCGATGTGTTTATAAACAAAGGAATATTTCAATATTTTAAATCCTGTAGATTCTTTATCTCGGGATAGTTGATATAAATAGCAGTGATGCTATCGTATGATGTTAAGACTTTCGATTTGAATAAAATATCAGAGTTTATTGAGATAATGGGTTAAGTGATTATGTTAAATTGTTGAGTTAAGCCTTAACTATTTATAGAATTGGATAAAGACCTAATAAGCATATAATTTAGCAGAAATATGTTGCCGAGAAGAAGACAAAACTGTCAACCAGCTCAAGAAGAATCGACGAATAACAACAACAACAACAACAACAACGCCAATGCTAACCCCGTTCAGCAATTGATGAACTTATTAGCTGGAGCGATTCATAATCAACCTCAAACTCCATCGAATACAACGTTCAAGGATTTTAAGGTGGTAGGACCGCTAGAGTTTAAAGTCTCCATGAACCCAATAGAAGCTCATACTTGGGTTATGGAGATGGAAAAAGTTTTTGATGTTGCCAGAGTCAGAGAGGACTAGAAAACCACCTACGCGACGTTCATGCTGAAATCTGAAGCCAGTTATTAGTGGAAAGCAAATAAAGTCCGGGGATAAGAAGGTATGATCACCTGGGAGAGGTTCAAGGAGATGTTTTTCAAAATGTATTGTCCAACCAGCTCGTAAAACCAAATAGAGGTTCAGTTTCTAGAGTTGAAACATGGGAATATGTCCGTACCAGACTATGCGGCAAGATTCAATGAGTTGGCTAGGTTCGCCACATATCAAGTGCACACAGATGGGAGAAAAGCAAGAAGGTTCAAACAAGGATTGAAGCCTTGGTTGTATAGTAAAGTGTCGATGTTTCATTTGAAGACATTCACTGGGTACTGGAGAAAGCCATACTCGCTGAATTTGGAAGCGACGCGGTAACAAAATATAATCAGGATCAAAAGAAGAAGAAGAAGAGTGAAAATGAAGGAATTAACAAGGCTAGTGGAAGTAACACGGGAGGTGGTAATAATCAGAAGAGAAGGTGGTCTGATAACTCGTCAACTGGAAATCAGCAAGGAGGTCAAAAGAAGACGATCGAAGCGTGCCCGACCTGTGGGAAATGCTCATTTGGGAGTGTGCATGAAGGGTAAACGAATGCTATAATTGTGGTCAGGAACGCCACATAGCACCTAACTGTTCTAACCCAAAGAAGGGTGCCTGCTTCACTTGTGGCTCAAAGGATCATCTAGCAAGAGACTATCCTAGGATGGGATCTGGAGGGGCAGGATCAGGAGGGAATAGAGGAAACAACGATGGAAGTGCTCTGACTATCACAGGACCAACCGCAACCAACCGACCGACCGCCAGGACATTCAACATGACAGTGCAGGATGTTGTGCAGTCTCGTGATGTGGTGTCAGGTATCATTCCGATCAATAAAGTTAATGATTATGTATTATTTGATTTGGGTGCTACTTTTTTATTTATATTCGATGACTTTGCTAAGAACTTAGAATTGCCTAAGGATGAGTTAGAACACCCCATGAACATAGAAATTGCGAATAGAGAAATAATCCCTGTTACGTACGTACATAAGAACGGTAGAGTGGATATTAAGGGTAATATTATGAACGTAGATCTTATCCCTATTCGACTTGGAGAATTTGACGTTATCTTGGGTATGGACTGGTTATTCAATTATGGGGCTGTAATTGATTGCCAGAAGAAGCGTATTAACCTTATGACTCCGTCAAAGGTCGTGGTTTATGGCAGCAAGTCGCCTAGACAAGCGAGTTATCTGACGATGATTCAGGCCATGAAGTTGTTAAGACAAGGCTGTGAAGGATATCTAGCTTACATAGTTGACAGTCGTAAAGAGAATTCGAAAATAGATGAGATACCAGTAGTGAGGGACTTCGCAGACATATTTCCAAATGACTTGCCAAGACTTTCGCCAGATAGAGAGGTTGAGTTCGTGATCTATTTGGCGCCAGGAACGGCTTTAATATCTAAGGCACCATACCGAATGGAACCGTTAAAGATGAAAGAGTTGATGGTACAACTACAAGAATTACCGGACAAGAAGTACATTCAACCAAGATATCACCGTGGGGAGCGCCGGTGTTATTTGTGAAGAAGAAGGACGAAACGATGTGACTCTGCATTGACTACAGAGAACTAAATAAGGTCACGATTAAGAATAGATATCCATTACCGAGGATCGACGACCTGTTTGATCAATCGAAGGGAGCGATATACTTTTCAAAGATAGACTTGAGAAGTGGTTATCATCAACTGAAGGTGAGGCCATAGGATGTACCGAAGACAGCGTTCATAACACGATATGGTCACTACGAATTTTTGGTAATGTCATTTGGTCTAACGAATGCTCCTGCAACATTTATGGGCCTAATGAATGGAGTGTTCAAGCCGTTTTTGGACAAATTTGTAGTGGTATTTATAGATGATATTTTGGTATATTCGAAGACCAAAGAAGAACATGAAGAGCATTTGAAGGTAACATTAGAGGCGTTGAGAAGGGAGAAGTTGTATGACAAGTTTTTGAAATGCGAATTTTGGGTCGAGCGTGTACAATTTCTTGGACACATGATTGATAAAGACAGAATTTCGGTAGATCCATCCAAAATCGAAGCCGTGACAAACTGGGATCAGCCGAGAACGCCGTCAGAAGTACGAAGTTTTCTTGGATTGGTAGGATATTACAGAAGATTCATTCAAGACTTTTCCAAGATCGCAACTCCGTTAACGAACTTAACTCGAAAAGCTGTGAAGTTTGTTTGGACGGAGAAGTGTGAGGAAAGCTTTCAAGAACTGGAGAGGAGGTTGAATACAGCACCTGTGTTATCTCTTCCGGATGATACAGGAAATTTTGTTGTTTATAGTGATGTGTCGCATAAAGGAATTGGCTGTGTGCTTATGCAAAACGGTAGAGTCATTACGTATGTGTCACGACAATTGAAGGATTATGAGAAGGGGGTATCCGACTCACGATTTGGTGTTAGCTGCAGTGGTTTTTGCTTTGAAGATCTGGAGACACTATCTCTATGGGGAGAAGTGTGAAATATATACAGACCACAAGAGTCTGAAATATATTTTTATACATAAGGACTTGAATATGCGCCAAAGAAGGTGGTTGGAATTAATTAAGGACTATGATTGCGAGATTTTATATCATCCGAGTAGGGCAAATGTGGTTGCCGACGTCTTAAGTACAAAGGGTCAGGAGAAATTGATGATGTTGACCGCTCAGAAGGAGTTCATTTCAGCCATGGAGAAGTTGGAATTGGAAGGGAAGTATCCTATAGAAATTGATGAGAAGCTGTTTTAGAATCAATATGGTACAACCCTACTGGATAAAGTTAAGGAGGCTCAACTTTAGGATGAAGAAAGTAAAAAGGTGAAAAATAAGATATCTGAAGGAACAGAACCGAGATTTAAGATGGACAAGGAAGGAATACTGAGATTTGAGAGCAGAATTTGGGTAACGCCAGTACCAGAGATTAAGGAAGACATTTTGAGCGAGGCTAATAACTCACGATATTCGATTCATCCTGGTAGTACCAAGACGTATCAAGATCTTTGACAACATTTTTGGTGGCCAAATTTGAAACGAGATATTGTAGAGTGTGTTGCCAAATGTCTGACATGTCAGAAAGTGAAAGTAGAACATCAGAGGCCGAGTCGGTTGCTACAACCGTTAGAGATTCCAGAATGGAAATGGGAACATATTACGATGGATTTCGTGGTTGGCCTTCCGACAACTCAGAAAGGCTATGACGCAGTATGGGTTATCGTTGACCGACTGACAAAATCCACACACTTCCTTCAGATTAGAATCAAATTTAACTTAGACCAGTTGGCAAAATTATATGTAAAAGAGATTATTTCGAGACACAAAATTCTGATGTCAATTGTTTCAGATAGGGATCCGCGCTTTACATCAAACTTCTGGAAACATCTATAGGAATGCATGGGTACGCAGTTGAGGATGAGTACAGCTTATCACCCTCAAACAGATTGGCAGGGTGAAAGAACGATTCAGACATCAGAAGATATGTTACGAGCTTGTATAATGGATTTTAAAGGTAATTGGGATGATCATCTACCGCTCGTAGAGTTCGGCTACAACAACAGTTGCCACGCTAGTATTGGCATGTCGCCTTACAAAGCGTTATACGACAGAAAGTTCAAAACTCTGCTATTCTGGGATGAAGTCGGCAAAAGATAATTACTAGGTCCAAAATTGGTTTAGCAGACAGCAGAGATAGTCAAAGTGGTCCGAACAAGACTGGTAGCAGCTCAAGATAGGTAGAAGAAATACGCCGATTCACACCGTAAAAATGTTAAGTTCGAATCGGGTAGTTATGTGTTTTTGAAAGTCTCTCCTTGGAAGGGAAAGATCAGGTTCGGAAAGAAAGGAATATTAAGCCCAAGATTCATTGGACCCTTCGAAGTACTGCGAAAAATCAGAGAAGTTACGTATGAGGTAGCCTTACCTCCAACAGTCGAGAATGTACATAACATTTTCCATGTTTCAGTTTTACGTCCCTATAAACACGATTACAAACACGTGATTGAATATGAACCCATACATTTTGAGAAAGACTTATCCTATGAAGAAATTCCTGTTCAGATTATCGATAGGAAAGAATAAGTTCTCAAAAATAAAGTAATACCTTTTGTTAAGATAATTTGGAGGAACCACAACGCTGAAGAAGCAACGTGGGAACACGAAGAGCATATGATGAGAATTACTCTCATTTATTTACTTAAATTATGTGTAAACGATTATGGGGACAGAATCTTTGTAAGGGGGAGAATGTAACGGGACGAACTAATTGAGTCTTGATTCTGAGGACATAATCCTTTTAAGGGGGGAAGATGTGACGAACAAGATTTTGTAATTTAATTTGAATATTTATTGAATTTAATAAATATTTTTTGATGATTTAATTATTGAATTAAATAATTAATTGATGAAATTGTGGTAGATTAATTTAATTATATGTGTTATATTTATTAAATTAATGTTGAGAATTTTTATTATTCAAAGTATGTATTTATGTGAGCTTATTGAATTAAATGAAAATTTTAATAAGCATAATGTTATTTTAATTAATGTAATAATTAATTAGAGATTTAATAATTTGACATAATTAATAAATGAGAAAATAATTTTATGACTATGTGAATTAATGAGAAATTATTATATTTTATTTAAATTAAATTAAATAAGATATTTG
Organism: Panax notoginseng; assembly: GCA_016801055.1. Classification (NCBI taxonomy): domain Eukaryota; kingdom Viridiplantae; phylum Streptophyta; class Magnoliopsida; order Apiales; family Araliaceae; genus Panax; species Panax notoginseng. The sequence goes on from CM029014.1 coordinate 106,188,422, forward strand.
AATTATTGTGCAAGGGTGTGACATTACTAAACTATAGTATAAGAGATTAATTAAAATAATTAGAAGTAATAATTAAGTGGTGGCCAAACAGGGCCTTAAGAAAAGTTGAGAGCAGTTAACCACGTATGGGTTAACTTACCTCAACGTTATTGATTATAATAGGTGTGCCTTCGTCAGTTTTCATTATTACGTGTGTTATTTTGAAACAAAAACCTGAGAGTCAGAGAATTCAAAGAGATTTTCAGAAAGAGTTAGAGGAAATTGTGATATTGAAGAATCAGAGGGATTGCTTGAGGGTAATCTCTTCAACCCAGTTTTAATTTACGTCATTGAAGCTTTCATGAAAAAAATGGCTTTCAAGTTTCTGTTAAAATCTCTGTAGTTGGAAAGAGTAGCGATTATGTGGATATTTGTGATAATATGTTATCATAGCATGTTTTTACTGCATGTTTTTACTATATATTATATGGGTCCATAACATCAGTTTCATAAAAATATGTCGTATATTGTTTCTTCAAAATTAAAGAGTATAGAAATATGGCCATATGGCCATGCAAATTTAATACGTCAATCATATGTTGTCTCATAAATTTTACACTTGTATATAATTATGTATATTAAAACGAAGGAAACAAAATTCGAATGGACAGATTCGGTGTTATAATGAACCCGTAATGTCAATTTTATGTTTTATCTTAAAAAACTTTCAAAATCACCAAGAACATTAAATTACATATTTTGATTCTGGAAATTATATGTTTTAATTTGTTAAAATAATGCTAGAAAGGTTGAGCAATGATTATGTGTATAAAATAATGTCTGGGTATGTCTAATTTCATGTATGAAATAAGAAATTGGTAGAAATTGGCATGTTCTACATTTTTCGCGAACTGCAATTTTTGGAACTGGTTCGACGCGCCGAAGCGCCGACCGCAAGCGAAAGACCCGTGCCGCAGCGCGAACCACGCAGCAGCGCCATTGACCAGGCCACAGCGCTGGCCACGCCGCAGCACCGAGAATAGGTGCAGTGGTGGCGCCGCAGCGCCACTCTGCAGTTTGTTCAAGAATGAGCATTTTAGTGGTTTTATTTTAGGGACTGTAATAGTAACCTAATCTAATGAACATAAAAATATGTTAGACATATAATGAGATGTTAAAATAGGTACTTAACATGTCAATAAGGCATTTACATGTTGATTGAATTGTTGAACACATAGTTAGCGTATTGTTCATGTAGTGTGATATTATGTGAAAATAAGTGCGATAATTTGACTAAGTATAGTCATAACCAGAGTTTAGACAAAAGAATGAACTTGTGATGTCTAGTTATGTGATAATTAACTGGCATTTTAGTTACACAAATACCATTTAAGGACTCTTAACATGATTTTACCCATATAATAATATAAACATCGAATTTAAAGCATCTAATTTCACTGTTTTTGATAAAACTTAACTTTTTGACATTTTTAGTGAAAATCATTACTGTTGTAACGCAACGAAATCTGATCTATCTTCACACCAGGATTGCGTACATCACGAGTACATCATTCATCCAACATACATCATTATATACTGAAATATAACAACATACACTCACAAATCCCAGGTTCTGAAAACCTTACAACTTCTTTCATTACAAATAATGATAATACATTATTCATTTCATCTTACAAGAGTGACTTTTATCCGCCACCAAGGATACATAACAGTTCATTAAGCTAGTCTGTAGTTCAATTCCATCTTTCTATATTACAAGTCTTCACTTGATCTTCTCGCTCATTCACATTCTGAATGACACTTCATCTAGATACCGTCAGCTTGATCTTTACGGGATCCTTAAGTTCTTCTAGCCTCGTTCACTAAAAATGTTTTTGATTTTAAAGCAAGTGTGGGCATTCAATTGCCTAGCAAGTCATAACAGTTGAACAAACAACTTCAGAATTCAAATATTTCTTTAGAACTTCTATAACCGAACAAAGGTTATGAAGTAACTTGAATAATAGGAATAGTCTCGATTCCTATCATCTTAAAACATCAATCACTTTCATTTTGAAATACTTTCATTCCTCTACCTTTTTCATACACATTCTGTCTGGTTAGAATCTTTAGAACAGACTTAACAATAACGGTTCATGAATAAACAGAGCATACTTGTATTGAACAGCTTAATCACAGAATTGTTCATATCATAGAAACACCGAAGTGTTCAAATTGTGGCACAAGGCTTCATACATACTACCACCTTGTACATACATCGCACATATGCACATAGATAAGACTTCTCAAGTTCAACATCTGAGAAGTTTAAGAAACTAGCATTCATGTAATATGAATGAAGTTAGGAAACTTACCTTACGTACAGTTACAGCTTACGCTGAACTGCTCATTCCAATTCCTATATAAAACATAAGGAGAAAACATAAACTCCAATTAGCTATATATTAAACTTACGCATTGGTTTACTTAACTTTACTTCTTAGGGTTCGCGTTCTTGCAATATAAGTTTACGCAACTAACTTCTTTTACCAGTTTACGGCTTCATGACATACGGAGATGTCTTACTCAGAACGTTCATCATCTTGGATGATTTATATTCTTATCTTCTTCTTATAACTTCTCTAAGACTCAGCACGCATCGCTTCTCTACTAGTAGTCCATATGGTACTCTGAGTGGTTTCCCACAAATAACCAATAAACAAGTTCCCGTCTCATCTACACTGCCATCACAGTGAGTTAGATCAGTTGCCAGTTTTGTATATACCTTCGCTCTCTGAAGAAATTGTTTAGCCCAGCTCCCATATGTCAACCATCAAAGGTTACGACTATACCACAACATAAACTTTATCTTAACTTATTTGAACTATTAATCTATACTGTTTGTTAAGCTAACTTCTTATTCTTTACGGCTTTCTGGCAACTAAATACCAGCCCTCAGGATCCATTCCTTATTCAACTCACATTCGGCTTTCATTAATCTTATTACCATTCACTACGGCTTTCTTGATAATTCATATCTTATTTAATACTTTCGTTATCCCTTACATGAACCCCATGTTCATTACTCATTCTTAGTGTCGAAGCCATACCGATCGTTGTATGCTAAGACCAAGCATCCATCGTAACGATGTTACGTTCACAGCGCCTATACGCTTCACACTTATCTCCCATTATCACGACATAACATCGAAATGTTATTCATTACCCTCGTCACTCAACGTCTACAGAATCACAGCCATAGCAATCCCTCACGTTCGTTCATCGCGACTACGGTCCTCGGATATCAGTTACGTAACCCATGTTTATATTCTTTGATCTCGTTTAATCTTTTCGTTCAATCTTTAATAAAGGTTTAAATCATTTGCTTAAATGTTATTTTAGGTGAACTATATGTTCATACTTCTTTCTTGCACATTCCCTAGTAATTGAGCAATAAAAATCTCATTTTTGGGCATTGCCCTGCACCGGTGCTACGGCGCCGTGTCCCTTCCTTTCTCTCGCGCTGCGGCGCGACCTACTTCACCCTCTTTCCTTTGGTCTGGTGCTGCGGCACCAAACCCTTTGTTATCTCTCGCGCTGCGGCGCCAGCTAACAGTACCTGAGGCTCCGAGCTCGCGCTGCAGTGCCACTTCTCAAAGCTCAGCCGGCGCTGCGATGCCAAGCCTAAACACTAGAAAATTTTCTAAGTGATAAATCCAATTTGAGACGCTTACTTCCCGATCTCATAACTTCTTCGTTATAACTCAGAACGAGATCGTTCCAAAGCCATTTTCTTCCTTATCTTACGTACTTCAATACCCCTTAGATAGAACTTTGTTCTGAATCTGTTAGCATGCCATTCAATTGGCTTGATCTTCAACCTTCGTTCATTTTTATGCTTTTAGTGTTCTTCGCTCGTTCGTCCGTAATTCGGTCATCCGAACTCGGAACTCGTTCGTTCTTGAGTCCATGACTCACATTTTCTACGTTCTCTTACTTTCTTATAAAACCCTACACGTTCGGGTTCATTTACTAACTTTTTAATTCTTGTTCGTCTTTTACGAAATTTCGCTATAACTTCGTTATAGCTACGTTTTACTCCGTTTTTCATGAACGTTTCTACCGTTCCTAACCAAGCAATAAGCATCTAACTTATACGTGATGGTTTTAAACTTGTCCATCAACAACAATTATCCTACGATGATTTTAAATTTGTCCATCACATTCTTCGTGTTCTTCGCGTGTTCTTCGTTTGTTCTTCATTTTAATCGATATTTTGGATTACGATTCTACTTTTTCTTGGAATTTGATGTTATAGAACACCATTCCTTACTTAATTCATCTACTCGTTCATAATATTCGTTCGGATCGCTCAAAATCCTCACGAATCTTATACTTCCTTAAGAAATTTACAAATTAAACTTCTAATTCTTATTTCTTTATTTTCTTACGATTTCAACCATATGAAATCATTACTATCATCTTTTACTCCTTATTCTCATTAAGTTATGTTTTTAAACATACTAAACTTAAAGAAAATATTAGAAGAGACTAGGGTTCGGATTACCGTTCTTCTTTAATCTCCTTCCGCTATACAAAGCCGGCGATTTGCAAGCTTTTCTATTTCACGATCACTTTTGATCCGAGCATTCATGCTCAATCTCTTCCTTCTTCTTCTTCTCCAAGCTCTCTCTCTCTCTCTAAGGTGTAGGATTTTCAAAAGCTCAAAATAATGAAATCAAGTTTCTTATTTATAGAAAACCAAAGCTTAGGGCAAATTGGTCATTTCGCCCCCACCTCCTTACTATTCCCACATCACATAGCCACTAAGTAAACTTGGCCTCCACCCTTACTTGGTGGCCAAGTGGCCGGCCCACATGCCCATGGATTGCCCCAATGGTTTTTACCCATCCGTTTACCCATTAGTTCGATCCACGGTTTCTTTTCTTGGTTTGGGCCTTAACCCTAATTCTTATTGGGCCTATCTTGGGCCTGATTTCACCAAGCATTAGGCTTGACATAATCCAAGTCCAATTGGATTCTACAAAGTCATGAACTCAAAGTCCATTAAGACTAATCGTATTCTACGCATTCCATTCTCGTATTCTCGTATTCTCTTCGTATATCGTTCGTATGATATTCGTATTATACGTCGTAATAATCTTCGTATCATACTCGTATAATAACTAGTATCATACTCGCATTTCTCACGCATAATAACCCTAATTATTATACGAAATCATTAAATTCTCCGAACTTACTTTGCCTAACCCTTAGCTTTTAAGTCCACAGGCGAAAACTTCGTTTTTGCCATAACTGAAATATTATTGAATATTCCATCACGTCTCAAAATTATACGTAATCACTAATTTCTCAGAATTTCGAAATAAATCTCCAAGCAGAAACTGATGAATAGTGCCTATTTCGTCTTTTTCCCCAAAAATATTTTTGTTCCCGAAAAATTTTTATTTTCCTCTTGAAAATTCTTATTCGATCAATCTAGCTCATAGCCAGAATACTCCCGACTTATAATCATCCTAGGTTCTAGAACGATTAATAAACACATAGCACAGAATAGTATTAATAAAAATTCATTTTATTAATAACTAATTCTTTAAACTTAAATTCTGAACAATCTGGATTCTCCGGGTTGTTACAGCTGTGATTTTGTTTTTCAACCAAAACAGTTAATTCAAAATTCTTTATTTACGTTTATTCATCTTCTTTCAAAATTAATAGTCAATTTATATATCATACAAAGAATTAAACCTCAATTTTACTTTAAACTAAGCCATATTCGTACCAATTCTCTGTAATATGGCTTCCTTCACAAATAAATACATAACATGAATTAATTTGCTATAATTCATCTATAATCTTATGAAAATAATTTCATAACAACTAATTATCACATAGAAACTATATAACACAAATAATTCAACCTTCATAAAGTTTTACAGAGGATTTTGGAAGAGAATAAAACTACAACTTTTTGAAAAGTAAAAATAAGATGATACCTTAGTTTTAGAAGATGATGGTTATCCTTTGATTATCAAGCTTTCTTTTCCCCGATTCCTCTCTCAAATTCTCTAGACTTCTCACAATTCTCTCTCAATTTTCTTTGCAACTTTCTTCTTCTCTTCTTTTTCTTCTTATGAGTTCTTTCTATCTTACTCTAACTTACGTACTAAAATATAACGTATAGGTAATAATATAGGTATTACTTATATAATATAAATATATGTATAACTGATATTAGTTATTTTATTTTTTTGAAAATTAAAAACCATAAGGCTTGTTTGGCTAACTACCTTAAAATTTATTCAATTAAATCTTTATGCCTTGTTTGGTAAAACATATTTAAATTAAAGACTTAATATGCATTAAGCCTTGTTTGGCAATACTGAATTAACCTCCTTTAACATATTTTAATAACTACTTTATAGTATAGTTTATGGTCACACTTTATTTAATAAAATTTTAATATTCAATTTAATTAATTATAATAACAATTTATTAGATTAATTTATCACATAAATCAATACAACATAATTATAATTTTCTTTATAATTATAATTTTATTTAATCAACTAACACATCATTTTAATTACAAATTCAAATTAAAATATCCTTATAATAATTTATTTAATCATTATAAACTCTCTAACTTAATTATTAAATTCAATTAGAATATTATCTCATAATAATTAATTTTCTAAACTCATTAATTATTTATTTAACAAATAAGTAACCAAACAAATCAAATCAAATTAAACAAATATTTATTCATCGATAAACACATCCATTAAATATTTATATAATTCAATAAATATTTAAAAATTACAAATTAAAATTCTGGATTGTTACATCCTTCCCTCCTTATAAGGATTCTATCCCCAGAATCGAAGACGCAGATTAAACAAATAATTCAAGGTAATCTTTCAACATTTTATCTTCGAGTTCCCACGTAGTTTCTTCAGCATTGTGGTTCCTCCATATCTCCATCACAGAAGGTATTACTTTATTCCTGAGCACTTGTTCTTTCTTGTCAACTATCTGGATAGGAACTTCTTCATAAGACAAGTCTTTATCAAACTGCAATGGTTCGTGCTTGATCACATGCTTGTAATCGGGTTTATACGGTCGTAACACCGAAACATGAAAAACACTGTGAACGTTTTCCAACTCTAGAGGTAGAGTTACCTCGTAAGCCACTTCTCCTACTCTTCGCAGCACTTCGAAGGGTCCAATAAACCTCGGGCTTAGCTTTCCCTTTTTACCGAAATGAATTTTCCCTTTCCAAGGAGAAACTTTTAGGAACACGAAATTTCCTATGTCGAATGCACGATCTTGTCTGTGTTGATAAACATACTTCTTCTATCTATCTTGAGCTGCTACCAATCTTGTTCTGATGAGTTTGAGAACCTCTGCAGTTTGTTATACCAGTTCTAGTCCTAATAGTTGACATTCACCGACTTCATCCCAGCACAGTGGAGTTCTACACTTCTTGCCATATAATGCTTCGTAAGGCGGCATGCCGATGCTTACGTGGTAACTATTGTTGTAGGCAAATTCGACCAACGATAAATGTTCATCCCAGCTCCCTTTGAAATCCATGATGCATGCCCTAAGCATATCTTCCAATGTCTGGATTGTTCGTTCGCTTTGGCCATCTGTTTGCGGATAATAAGCCATACTCATTCTCAACTGTGTTCCCATGCATTCTTATAGTCTCTTCCCAAAGTTTGACGTGAATCGCTGATCTCAATCTGACACAATTGACACTGGAACCCCATGTCTCGAAATGATCTCTTTAACGTATAACTTTGCTAACTGATCAAGATTGAACTTAATCTTTAATGGCAAAAAGTGTGCTGATTTTGTCAGTCTGTCCACTATTATCCAAGTCGCATCGGACCCAGCTCCCTTTGAAATCCATGATCCATTGTAATCCGCTTGGTCTTTGATGCTCGGTCTTTACTCTTTGACATGTCAAGCACTTTCCAACGCATTCTGTAATGTCTCTTTCAATGTTTGGCCACCAAAAATGACATCGTAAATCTTGATACATCTTCGTACTTCCTGGATGAATCGAGTATCTTGAGCTATGAGCTTCGGTCAAGATTTCGTCTTTAATTTGTAGTACTGCTGGAACCTAAATTCTTCCCTCGAATCTTAGTAACCCTTCGGTATCGATCTTGTATTTCGCATCATCACTCTCAACCACTTTCTCTTTGATCTTCCCGCATTCTTCATCTTATAGTTGAGCATTCTTAACTTTGTCCACCAAAGTTGGACTAGCTTCTATCTGGAATAGTCGTTCATCGGATTCTTTTGGAAATTTTATTTCCAACTCTAGCTTTGTCATTCCTGAAATAAGCTCCTCCTGAGTGGTTATCAGCATCAACTTTTCTTGACATTTCCTGCTTAAAGCATCTGCAACCACATTCACTTTTCCTGGATGATAAAAGATCTCACAATCGTAATCTTTTATCAATTCCATCCATTTTCTTTGACGCATGTTCAGGTTCTTCTAAATGAAAATATACTTCAGACTCTTATAGTCTGTGTAGATCTCACATTTCTCAACATAGAGATAGTGTCTCTATATCTTTAGAGCAAATTCCACTGCAGCCAATTCTAAATCATAAGTCGGATACCCTTTCTCATAGTCCTTCAATTGCTTTGATCCATATGCAATAACTTTGTCATTCTGCATAAGGACACAACTCAATCCTTTGTGTGAAGCATCACTATACACCACAAAATTTCATGTATTATCTGGTAATGATAACACAGGTGCCACACTTAACTTCTTTTTCAAGTCTTGAAAACCTTCTTCACATTTCTCCGTGCAAATAAATTTTACAGCTTTCCTTGTCAAATTTGTTAACGTAGTGGCTATCTTGGAAAAATCTTGAATAAACCGTCTATAATAACCATTCAGTCCCAAGAAATTCCTCACCACTGATGGTGTTCTTGGCTGTTCTTAATTGATTACGACTTCCACTTTTGATGGATCCACTGAAATCCCATCTTTGTCAATCACATGTCCCAAAAATTGTACACGATCTAACCAAAATTCACACTTAGAGAATTTCGCGTACAACTTTTCCTTTCTTAGTGTCTCCAACGTCAAACGTAAATGTTCCACGTGTTCTTCTTGAGTTTTGGAGTACACCAGAATGTCGTCGATAAATACCACCACAAACTTGTCTAAGAATGGTTTAAACACCCTGTTCATCAAATCCATGAATGCAGCAAGGGCATTGGTCAAACCAAAAGACATCATCAGAAACTCGTAATGTCCATACCGAGTTTTGAATGTCGTTCTAGGTACATCCTCCTTTCTTACTTTCAATTGGTGATACCTACTTCTCAAATCTATTTTGGAGAAGTATTTAGCACCCTTCAACTGATCAAACAAGTCATCTATTCTTGGCAACGGATATTTATTCTTAATAGTGACTTTGTTTAATTCCCTATAATCAATGCAAAGATGCATTGACCCATCCTTCTTCTTCATGAATAACACCGGTGCTCCCCACGGTAACACACTCGGCTGAATGTACTTCTTATCTAACAGTTCTTGCAATTGTACCATCAGTTCCTTCATCTCTACCAGAGCAATTCTGTATGGGGCCTTCGATATCGGGGTTGTTCCTGGAGCTAAGTCGATCACGAACTCAATCTCTCTGTCAGGCGGAAGTCCTAGCAAATCCTCTGGAAACACATCTACAAATTTCCTAACCACTGGTATCTCTTCCAGTTTCACACCCTTCTTCTAAATATCGACTATGTAAGCTAAATAACCCACACAGCCTTGACTCAACAACTTCTTGGCCTGCATAATCGTCAGACATCTCATTTGTCTAGGCGATTTGTTACCATAGAAAACTACCTTTGATGGAGTCATAAGCTTTACTCATTTCTTTTGGCAATCAATTATCACTCCATAATTAAATAGCCAATCCATTCCCAATATAACATCAAACTCTCCAAGTTTAATCGGGATTAAATCTACTATCATGATATTCCCCTTAATATTCACCCTAAAGTTCTAGTATACAAACCTAATTGGAATCACTTCCTTATTCACAATTTCTATGTTTAAAGGGAAATTCAATTCTTCACTAGGCAATCCTAACCTCTTAGCAAATTCATCAGATATAAACGAGCAAGTAGCACCCGAATCAAATAATATATAAGCATCTACATCAATGATTGGGATAATACCTAACACCACATCCTTTGATTGCATAACATCTTGGGTAGTCATGTTAAAGGTTCTGGTTGTGGGTTTGTTTGATGTCGTTGGTTCAGTAATGGTCCACGTACCTCCACTGCTACCTCCCTTGCTTCCTGTTGTCTCTTCAGCTTTCTTCTTAGGGCACTTACGAGCAAAGTGATCCTTTGACCCGCACGTGAAGTAAACGTTTTTCTTGGGTTGATTGCAATTTGGGGTGATGTGACCTTCCTGGCCAAAGTTAAAGCATACATGTTTCCCTATTAAGCATATACCCTTGTGAAACTTCCCGCATGTAGCACATGCTTCGAACTTCCTATTCTGCTGATTACCCTGCTGGTTTCCAGCACCCACATTTCAATTCCATTTTCTCTTCAGGTTATTGTTACCATTTCCACTACCACCACCACCATTCTTAACCTCCACTTCATTCTTCTTCTTTTTCTGTTCTTGATTAAACTTCGTTACAACTTCACCTCCACCTTCAGCGAGAATGGCCTTCTCCATTACTTCTGCGAGAGTCTTCAACTGGAACAGGGAGACCCTACTATATAACCAGGGTTTCAGTCCCTACTCAAACCTCTTAGCCTTGTGCTCATCTGTGTTGACTTGATATGGCGCAAACCTCGCCAACTCGTTAAATTTTGCGGCATACTCCGATACCGTCATTGTTCTCTGCTTCAGTTCTAAAAACTGCACCACCAACTGATTCTTTGAACTCTCTGGGAAATAAGTCTCGAAGAATATCTTCTTAAACCTATCCCAAGTTATAACCCCTTGTCCTCCTCGAGTTTTATTAGCCTGCCACCAATAACTAGCCTCTACTTTCAACATGAATGTTACAAAAGCAGTCTTCTGATTCTCCCCTACTCTCGCAACATCGAACACTTTGTCTATCTCCATGATTCAGGTCAGTGCCTCAACTGGATTCATGGACCCATGGAATTCTGGTGGTCCAACAGCCTTGAAATCGTTAAAAGTTGTAGCTTGATTCTGCGGTTGATTTTGCAGTGCACCCGTCAGTAACGTCACTAGGTGCTGAACTGGGTTAGCCTTAGCATTGTCGTTATTGGTAGATCCCTCAAAAGTTCTCTGTCGTGGTTGACGTCTTGGAGGAATTTTCTGTTAAAATATACTCATTAGATTATTACTCAACTCCTTTAAGTAATTTCTACTCAACTTGCACCCCATAAAAGAAATCATCACATAACACATAACACTTTGAATAAAATAAAATAATAACTTTTATTCATTCATAATCTTTTAGAAAAATGTAAAAACAATAGCATCACTGCTATTTACATTACTTTCCTGAACTTCTAAAGTTCCAGGATAACATCATCATCATATCCTATAAGTTACACAACACTTGGGATTTGCATATTATTTAACATTTTATTAATCGCATATCAGGTACATTCCCTACTATGTCCTACTAAGATAATGCGTAGCCTTACAACGCTCTTCCTCCATAATCCGGAACATTGTTCGACGATCTAATATGAACGATGACAGTGTCTCGAACTGAATCTGATAACCCATGACCCGATCTTGAGCTCGATTAATCACGATGTTGAATACGTTATTCTTCTCTTCCATCTTCATCCTCTTTGCTTGTGCGTCTCTCTCTGCTATCCCGACTCATTGATAAACTTCCTCATATGCGTCTTCGGCTCTTGCCCTCTTAGTAGATTCTTCTTTCAACTTGTTTTTCAGTTCTGCGATCTCCTCGATCAGTTGTTCATTCTCTCCTTCAGTGTGGACCAGCTTCTCTTCAACATTAATAAGACGTTCCTCTCGATCCTGGATCTCATCGTCTTTCTGTGCTATCGAGGTTTGTTGTTCAGCTACTATCTCTTCCAACTCCTCGACGGTATCCTGAAGTTCCACATTACGGTCGTAAACTTCATCGTACATACGAGCAACAGCCGAGTTTAGTGGAATCTCTTCGTCCTCATCCTCGTCATCCTCATTCGACTGTGGTAGCTCAACGGGATCCTCCTCATCCGTTTCTACATCATCATCCTCATCCTCATCCGGTAAACCCTCATGCTCAACCACTGTGACCAACGGAGCTGACTCCCGTGGAAGTAGTTGTTCCCAAACCACCTGAATGTCATGTGGTTCCTCATCTCTAGGCATCTGAGGTCCTTCCTCCCTAGCCTAACTGGATTCTCCTACATTCGACATCCTGACAACAAAATTTTTAAGTTTTAATTATTACTTGTTACTACTCGACACTCACGAGCGCATAGTTTGAAATCACATAAGCACATAAGTGTGTTATTACTTTTCCCTTAAAACTCGATAAGAGTTTATCACCACTATCTTTTCAAAGGTTACTTCCTAAGGCTTTTCCCCCACCTAAGGTTCATAACCTAAGGCTTTGATACCAACTTGTAACACCCCCAAATCCAGGTACTTCATTCCCACAAGATTTGGTGTTCACTTGATAAAAATATTCATATCTAACTACCAAATCATAATAAAATTGAATAATAAACCTTCCCATTAAAGGATTACATTAATAAAAATCTCCCAGGTTATCTAACCTTTAAATACAAACATTCAAATGCTGAAAATTAAATAACTTCATTACATTAATAAAAATAAAGTCTGACAACAAAATGTCAACATGATTACAAGTCTTCAATACTTGTTCATCTTTCCTTTTCCTTTACTGGTGCTAGGTACATCGACCTTCTCAACTTTAGCTGTAATAGTTATATAAGCAAGAGTGAGCAAACAAAGCTCACTTGAAATAATAATGAATAAAACTTTACAACAATTGCCAAATAATAGGCTCAATAGAACTGAACAATAGTTTCTATCAATAATAATTAAAATTGGAATCATATAACTGAGCGTCATAAGACCACGAACTATGTCCATATTTATAAGTAATCTTTCAACTTAAACTTTAACAGTCATAAGACTATAGGGACTCCTCGTACTTAGGGGGGTCAGCCCTTCGTACAATATATTGTGCACAAACATTTCAACGCTATGCGTAAATTATCCCCTAATAATAGGGTTGTTCATCTCAGCATTTAGAATACAAGTCCGCACCAAAGTAAGTTTGGTTTGGATACGTTTCAAGGTAATTTGGAATTCAACGAACATTAACTAAGGACTAGTTGAATAAAAAGGTAATAACGTTATGTTATGGAATAAATCATAACTAAATCGACATTGTAAATTAAGGTTGTAACGCCCCCAAAATAGGTCCATTCCATCCAACCTATTCTGAGTCGTCAAATACATGGTACAGAAAACAACTACAACTTTATTACAACAATTGTCGTGCAAAATACAACAACACATATGCTATGAGTTTGGATACAAATATATACCAAATGTGACTCATGTTCCAACCGTGGACATCACCTCACAATGACACCTTACATAAAGGTATAGTCAAAAACTGTTTTAGAAATTAGAATCTTTGGAAAGTGCTCAAGGAAACCTTCATATATGGGAGACCATGCGTCTAGGTTATGATAGATATCATATGGCCACAGAATTATCCTTGGTTGACCCAAAAGACCCCAAAGAAAAATGAGAAGATTACTATCATATTCTTTCCAATGGTGAGTCTTCTCTTGACATATCATTATCTCCACCGTCTCTAATTGAGAATTATACTTCAAACAAACACCAAGATTATATAGGTAGTGCTCGTAAATATACTCAGCAAGTGAATGTGCACAACCGTGTCTTATGATGACACGAGGTTGTATGTCATTAGACATCTTATATGATAGTGACAAAATACCCTTCCAACGTTGGGTTCACCTCACCCTATTTGATTCACCAAATATAACTACTAAATGAACTTTTCTATACTGCTTCGGGAGAACCTCCACAGCTAGAGACCACCGTTCTATTTTCCTGTTACCCTCGCTCGACCCAGCTACACTCTTATTACCTGAAAGGAATTGTGAAGCAAAAGAGTGAGCACAACTAGCCCAGTAAAGAATATCATGACTAAAGATAAATTATCAATAGTCTTCAACAGTAATAAATTAGAGATTTAGAACATATGGTAGATGATAAAACTTTTCAACCATAGTTGCAGCGGAACGAGCAATCCATTAGAAGAGTCAAATAGACTATAAAGTCTATTATCTTCTCCAAGTTACAAGTCCACTAACAATATTTTATCCCTGTAACATCAATCAACAGTTCCTTTTCACAATCATATGAATAATTCATAATCATAATTGTGATTCTAAATTCCTCTTCGCATCCAAGACGAAGATAATTTTCATCACCTGTCTTTACCTGAAATATCAAAGATCATGGTTATACCAAATCACAGTTCCTGTTCATAATCATACTAATAAATTCATCTTTGCACCACGGGCCAAAGATATTCATCAACAGTTCATCTTTACACTACATGCCAAAGATATTCAACAAGAAGTCATCTTTGCACTACGGGCCAAAGATATTCATCAACAACTCATCTTTGCACTACAGGCCAAAGATATTCCTCAATAGTTCATATTTGCACTACAGGCCAAATATATTATTATCTCAAAGAAATATATAATCATTTCAGAATTTATATAACCAATAATTATAACCATGTTAATCAATTCATCTTTACACTTAAGCTAAAGATATTCAATTATAAATTCAATGGTCATGATCATACCAGTTAACAATTCATCTTTGCACTACAGGCCAAAGACATTCCTCAGTCACGATCATACCAATAATTTACCCATCTTTACACTCAAGTGAAAGAGAAATTCAACATCAGGGTTATAAAAATGTTATATATGATAATAAAAATAATATAATCAACATATAGATTTAATCTCAAGAGTAATATTCATAAATCAACTATAATTTGGTTAGAAAAAGAAACCAATTTTGTCATGAATAGTAACTCATGAATAGTAACCCATGAATAGTAACTCGTGAATAGTACTTCGTGAATAGTAACTCATGAATAGTAACTCATGAATAGTAACTCGTGAATACTAACTCATGAATAGTAACTCGTGAATAGTAACTCATGAATAGTAACCCCGACATGAAAAGTTCCAAATTTGATAAAAAGTTCAGATCAATACTTCGGCATAATGATATTGAAGAAAATAATATCATTTAAGAAGAAATAACATCCCTTACTATCCCTTACTATCCCTTACAATCCCTCACCTCAAAAGAGCAGTACTCCTGACTGGAATAACGCTGAACGAACTTGCACCGTATAGCAACACTCAAGATATCAAAATACTCACAAGAATACACTCGATAATATAGAGAGAGAAATAGAGAGAAAACTTCAGTTTCTGGTGTGATTTTCAATTCTAACCTAAGCACCCTATTTATAGGAAAATGCTTAGAACACCAAAGCAGAAAATTGAATATAATAATAATATATTTAACAAATTTTCCTTAGCCCACCTTGACCATCTGAATTCAGCCATAACACATGTTAATGATGTCCACAAAATACAAAAAAAAAACGTTTTTCTAAACAAAAATAATTAAAACTTCCAAAAATCAATTATTTCGGAACTTCAAAACTTCAATAATTCATAATAAATAGCCCTTTTATCAGAAAATTCAAATCTCGCTAATTTTTATAGGAAATTCAATTCTCTACAACTTTGCAGAAGAAAATTTTTCCAAATTCCAAACAGAAATTGACCGAAATCCACAAACGGACGATTTTACAGTCTATAATAAATTTTCGGTCAAGAATTGTGTCCACCAACACACAAAACATGTGTTAAACATTTAATCTAACAAAAATACTCTTCCTCCTCATATACTCATATATCCCACATTCATCGTAAAAATATCACCGTTAATATATTATTAAAATAATATATTTAAATGAATTATTTTATCAGAAAAAGATAAAATATTAATTTTCAACAATTGTCACATTAAAAATTTTCTCCATCTATATCCACATAAAATCAATATTTTTCTCATCATATAAATCAATAATTAATTATACACAAATAATATTACAGAATCACAGTACTGGCAACCAGGCCGTTCCCAGGAAATAGGGGGCTTTCCAATAAGGATCTCTCATTACTGGCGCGTAATTAGATGACCAAACCTCTCCTTAGACAGAACTTTCTAGACATTGCCAATAATGTTATCTAATAATATTATTCAGATAATATAAATTATTGTTCCGATAATAGAAAATACTGTGTAGTGACAATTATTAAAACAACAGTAATATAAAATATCAACGCAGCAATTATTGAATCAATAAAATACAATATTGAATAGTAATTACTGAAACAATTATTGAGTAGTGCCTTCTTACGTAAAAATCAATAATTGGTGCAATACCGTGTGCTACTGTGCAACAACGCGTATTACTGTGTTTTAACCACCGGGTATTCCAACAGTGTTAACGGTAACAACTACGCCGTTATTTATAAATAACTTACTCTTGTCGTTTTTTTTCATCCAATCGCTTTCCGTTATGGGGCCCACAAAAAGCTGCGTCGTCGTATGAATATTCCCCGACAGTAAGAATATTCCACGATCAAACGAATATTCCCCGACAACAATGAATATTTTATAACCACTTGTGTATTTCGAAAAAAAAATTCATATATCACCCTTAACTTTAACATTTATCAATTTAACCATTTACTAACTAGTAATTATAAGAAAAATTGAATACTTTTATTTCATAAAATTCGGGGTCTTACAATCTCCCCTCCTTATGAAATTTCGTCCTCGAAATTTACGTACCTGGTATTTCAAAGAGTTGAGAATACCTTGCTTTCATTTCAGATTCCATCTTTCCTGTCATCATAATTTCTTCATTGCTCATCTCCTGTATTTCAGATATCATTCTAGAATACAGCTTCAAAACAAAGGTTAATTGAATAAATTAACATATCGCATAATATCCCGATATTATGACTGACCAACAAATAAGCTTAGGTAGGACACACTAGCGAAGGATTTACTCGTCTCTCCCCTCCTAGTCCTATTCCCCGATCTCCGCCAGAGATCATATCCCTAAGCTCTGATACCAAATGTGACTCTGGACACCAACCTATGTCAGCACCTTACATTGATACCTATCAGCTTGCCACCGCAGAACGGCGTCCCCTACGGAGAGTCTGGCTTCGGTGCATCCCCCATCAACAGGAAGTCACCAGCGAGAGGCTCGGGGCTCTTTACTTATAGCTCTGATACCAAATGTAACGCCCCCAAAATAGGTCCATTCCATCCAACCTATTCTGAGTCGTCAAATACATGGTACAGAAAACAACTACAACTTTATTACAACAATTGTCGTGCAAAATACAACAACATATATGCTATGAGTTTGGATACAAATATATACCAAATGTGACTCATGTTCCAACCGTGGACATCACCTCACAATGACACCTTACATAAAGGTATAGTCAAAAACTGTTTTAGAAATTAGAATCTTTGGAAAGTGCTCAAGGAAACCTTTATATATGGGAGACCATGCATCTAGGTTATGATAGATATCATATGGCCACAGAATTATCCTTGGTTGACCCAATAGACCCCAAAGAAAAATGAGAAGATTACTATCATATTCTTTCCAATGGTGAGTCTTCTCTTGACATATCATTATCTCCACCGTCTCTAATTGAGAATTATACTTCAAACAAACACCAAGATTATATAGGTAGTGCTCGTAAATATACTCAGCAAGTGAATGTGCACAACCGTGTCTTATGATGACACAAGATTGTATGTCATTAGACATCTTATATGATAGTGACAAAATACCCTTCCAACGTTGGGTTCACCTCACCCTATTTGATTCACCAAATATAACTACTAAATGAACTTTTCTATACTGCTTCGGGAGAACCTCCACAGCTAGAGACCACCGTTCTATTTTCCTGTTACCCTCGCTCGACCCAGCTACACTCTTATTACCTAAAAGGAATTGTGAAGCAAAAGGGTGAGCACAACTAGCCCAGTAAAGAATATCATGACTAAAGATAAATTATCAATAGTCTTCAACAGTAATAAATCAGAGATTTAGAACATATGGTAGATGATAAAACTTTTCAACCATAGTTGCAGCGGAACGAGCAATCCATTAGAAGAGTCAAATAGACTATAAAGTCTATTATCTTCTCCACGTTAAAAGTCCACCAACAATGTTTTATCCTTGTAACATCAATCAACAGTTCCTTTTCACAATCATATGAATAATTTATAATCATAATTGTGATTCTAAATTCCTCTTCGCATCCAAGACGAAGATAATTTTTATCACCTGTCTTTACCTGAAACATCAAAGATCATGGTTATACCAAATCACAGTTCCTGTTCATAATCATACTAATAAATTCATCTTTGCACCACGGGCCAAAGATATTCATCAACAGTTCATCTTTACACTACATGCCAAAGATATTCAATAAGAAGTCATCTTTGCACTACGGGCCAAAGATATTCATCAACAACTCATCTTTGCACTACAGGCCAAAGATATTCCTCAATAGTTCATATTTGCACTACAGGCCAAATATATTATTATCTCAAAGAAATATATAATCATTTCAGAATTTATATAACCAATAATTATAACCATGTTAATCAATTCATATTAACATGACTTGATCTTTAGCTTAAGTGTAAAGATGAATTGATTAAGTGTAAAGATGAATTGATTAAGTGTAAAGATGATATTCCTCAATGGTCATGATCATACCAGTTAACAATTCATCTTTGCACTACAGGCCAAAGACATTCCTCAGTCACGATCATACCAATAATTTACCCATCTTTACACTCAAGTGAAAGAGAAATTCAACATCAGGGTTATAAAAATGTTATATATGATAATAAAAACAATATAATCAACATATAGATTTAATCTCAAGAGTAATATTCATAAATCAACTATAATTTGGTTAGAAAAAGAAACTAATTTTGTCATGAATAGTAACTCATGAATAGTAACCCATGAATAGTAACTCATGAATAGTAACTCATGAATAGTAACTCATGAATAGTAACTCGTGAATACTAACTCATGAATAGTAACTCGTGAATAGTAACTCATGAATAGTAACCCCGACATGAAAAGTTCCAAATTTGATAAAAAGTTCATATCAATACTTCGGCATAATGATATTGAAGAAAATAATGTGACACCCCCAAATTCTGACCTCCACTTGGTCACCCGAATTCGGTTCGTCACGTTCTCAAGATATTACCATAATAACTAAAATCACTCATTCACAGCGAAAGATCTAATTTAGAATAATATACAATGATTTATTATAATTATTCCCCCAAGTCTCGCAACCTACATTACTAAATAGATTACATAATAATATCGAATAAAGACTTATTACATAATCCTACTTAAGTTTAAACATAGTTTGCAAATAGTCTTATTACAACATGATAGATTTAAACATAAAAGGGACAAGCTAGTCAGTAGCCTTGCCCTTACCCTTGTCTTTCCCAGAGACACCTCCCTGTTCCGCCTTAGCTGAAAGGTTTTAAATAAGCAAGGATGAGCACAAATTGCCCAGCAAGTAATATACAACAAGGGTGTAGGATATAATATCACAAGATTTGAAATATGTTATTTCTAAGATAGTTCAAAGTGTCAGGATAACATCATGAATAAGGGATATGACAATTCAATATAATTCAACAGATGTATATGAATTCAACGGCTAACAATGTATCCAACTGGATAATCACTTTATACTGAGCAGTCACTAAAGACCATTGAACTTTCACTAGAGTTACCAATATTAAATTGATAACCAAAGATATCAAGTACTATAGATGATCAGTCTACAATACTTCACGTTATGTATAACACCACAATAATATTTATTCATGTGTTGGGGTTTCCAACAACATACACTCCCCTTACCAAAAGGGTTGTTCAACTCAGTTTTCAAGATTTCCGCACCAATCAATTGGTTTGGACAGTTTTATTATAAACATGCATATAGTCTAGCCGAATCAAATGGCATCGACTTTTTCACAATATTCAAGATCAATACTAAGTTTATCATGAATAATAGTTCTCACAAGGGTTTAAGCATATTAACTCATTTGCACGAGAAAGTAATATAACTTGTATTCAAAGAAATAAGTTTACGGTATTCGTCGAATAAAGAATGCAATTATACTTGCACAATAAGAGTAGGGTTCGGATACTTGCTCAATATAAAAGAGAGTAAGTTAGGGAACTTGCCTTAAGCGTTGATTACCACTTATAGCATAAAATCACCTCAACGAACTATATTATCCTATTTATGTATGTATAGGTACTCATTAGCCACACATCCTGACATAAATCTCAACATGCAATTATTACACATATATCTATCCATACACCTTAGAACTCATAGATGTATAATTCAGATTGTTCTTACTTTTAAAAACCTTAACAACATTTTAGCAAATTTAAGTCTCATATACTCATTTCATGTTTGTATACGTGAAACATTACTTGAGTTACGCATTCTATATTACGTCGTTCACACATACGTGCCAAGGAACTTTTAAATTAAGTTTATTCGGACGCAGCTAGTATAACCCTCTACTTAAAATTTTAGTTTAGTTCATGCGTGGGTAACATATATCAATTTGATAATATTTATCAATTAATCCCGCCTTTCCCAATGTCACAATGTTGTTTCCAAATCCGAAGACATCCCGCCGCGTTCGAACCCGAAGACATCTTACGAAGTCGAAGACTTCATCTCCGAACCCGAAGACACCTTCTATCATTTTACTTGTTTAATCAATTGTTCACTTGGTTTTATTTATCCATGTCTCATTACATAAATAAAGTATTCTTACCTTACTTAGTATTAATATTATATTTTTATCTTGTTATTAATCTTATTTTATCTTATTATATCCAAAAAAACAAGTCTTGACCCGTTTGACCCGACCCGAACCAAACTGACTCAACACTGAAAATGGCCTAGCGCCTAGGCGCTTGAAATAAGCCTGGGTTGAGCGCCTAGGCGCTCCCCTGCAGAAGCAAAAATCCGATTTTTTCAACATTTTCAGTTTTGACCCTTTTTGATTCAATCTTTCATAACTTGCTCATTTCATATCCAAATGAGTTCAAACCACTTCCATTATCTCATAAACTTACATATCTTCAATATGCGATATCTTGAACAATTTTTCAAAATATTTATTTAATCAAATTATTTACTTTTCCAAGCAAAGGTTCTCATGCTAGCTTGTCTTACCAATTATTTTGCTACGAGTTCGTTTTATGACCGAATTTGATGATTCAACTTGTGTTATGATCGTATTTCATATATGCTTAATATAACATTTTAGAATTACACATATCTCTTACATATGTTAATCACGATTATCAAACGTTCAAGCATACTAAGCTAGGTTTCATGCTCACATGCTTTTACATGATTCATTTTAACTTAGATCACATACCAAGCCATATAAATCACATATTCTCCTTCCAATACTCATCATTATACTTTTATATCCATCATGATCACACAACACATAAACTTCCCACAATCAAGCATGCATTCTTACTAATATCTACACATACTAACTTAGCTTGCCAAAAATAAAGCTAGATTATGAATCTTACTTCTTGTAGGCTTTCTTCCTCTTGGCTAGGAACCTTAAGTAGTTCTCCACCTTTGCTTCTCCTTCTTGAACTCCTCTTGAACCACCAAAGTGCAAGAGTTCCTCTAGAATCCTTCTACTTCCCTCAATTTCTCTCTAGCTCTTATTATACTACTAACACTTATGAAATTTCAAGTAAATGAAGCAATGAACTAGGATGGGTTATATTTATAGGCAAGTTCTATGTATACAATACATGTACTAATACTTGGTATAATACTTGTATATGTACACCCAACTAGGTATTAACCATGGTTAAAAGGTGATTAGGTAAAAAGAATTACCAACTCCTTCACCAACTATGTCCTTCTTCATCATGAGCCCACATGGGATTGCTTGTAAGAATTTTTGTGCAACAAAAATCATCACTTAGGCTTAATAGGGCCAAAATTTCGGCCATGAGGGGTAGCATTCCATATGTTGCACTTTTATTCCATCATTTGTACCATGTGCTAGCTTATTGCTACCTTTACACATACATCTCTACACCTATATATATATATATATATATATATATATATATATATATATATATATATATATATATACCTATATATATAAGTATACTTATCTTATATATGTATTTATATAATCCATATACATTGGGTTTGTCCAAATTAATATTTGAATTGGGCTAGGTACAAACACTTATACACATTGGGTTAAACATTAGTCTACCAATTCAAATTCTTGGGCTAAACTCCCAACTATGCAAGTATGTTACAATAATAATGTTGGGCTTGGATTTATCCTAGATCCAACACTTCATTAAGTTATCCATCAATTAATCTCATTAAGAATTTAATTACACCACAAAAGACTTTACACTTAAGCTTAATCAATCGTAACCAAGCTTATCAATATTATCAATAAATTTCTTAATCCTTTCAAACATGATTCAATTAAATTTTCATTTTCACCTTTCATGACCCACCAAAATATATATGTGTTCAAAATAAATATTCAAACACTTTTATTTCTAATTTATAAAAATCTCGGGTATTACATCCTCCCCCCCTTATAAAAATTTCGTCCCGGAATTGCTACAAGGTTACACAAATAGATTGGGATAGTCCATCCTCATCTTATCTTCTAACTCCCATGTTGCCTCCTCGACATCATGGTTACGCCAAAGTACTTTTACAGAAGAAATGACTTTGTTCCTTAAAGTTTGCTCTTTCTTATCCAGAATTTGGACAGGAATTTCTTCATATGCTAAGTTCTTCTCCACCTGAATGGGTTCATAAGAAATCACGTGCTTGTAGTCTGGCTTGTACGGACGCAACACGGATATGTGAAAAACGTTATGGATACGCTCCAACTCGGGTGGTAGTGCAACTTTGTATGCTACTTCGCCCACTCGCTTGAGTACCTCGAACGGTCCTATGAATCTTGAACTCAGTTTCCCTTTCTTGCCGAAACGGATCTTTCCCTTCCATGGAGATACCTTTCAAAATACAAAACTACCGATTTCAAAATCGCGGTCTTGCTGATGCAAATCTGCATACTTTTTCTGGCGATCTTGAGCTGCCACAAGTCTAGCCCTTATTACTGTCACCACATCCGCGGTTTGTTGTACTAACTCTGGTCCGAGTATTCGTCGTTCACCGACTTCATCCCAACATAATGGCATCCTGCACTTCCTTCTTTAAAGAGCTTCGTACGGTGGCATGCCGATACTCGCATGGTAACTATTATTATATGCAAATTCGACTAAGGGTAGGTGGTCGTCCCAATTTCCCTTGAAGTCCATCACGCAAGTTCTAAGCATGTCCTCTAGCGTTTGAATTGTCCGCTCACTCTGTCCATCTGTCTGAGGATGATAAGCTGTACTCATCCTCAACTGTGTTCCCATCCTCTCTTGCAAGCTTTTCCAAAACTTTGACGTGAAACGCGGGTCTCGGTCAGAAACAATCGATACCGGCACTCCATGTCTTGAAACAATTTCCTTTACGTACAGACTTGCTAACTGATTCAAACTGTAGCGAATCTTGATCGGTAGAAAATGTGCGGTCTTTGTAAGTCGATCCACGATAACCCAAATGGCATCCAAACCTTTCTGCGTGACCGGAAGTCCTACCACGAAATCCATTGTAATATGCTCCCATTTCCACTCTGGTATTTCTAACGGTTGAAGTAACCCACTCGGCCGCTGATGCTCTGCTTTTACGCGTTAACAAGTCAAACATCTACCAACGCACTCTGCGACTTCCCGTTTCAAATTGGGCCACCAAAAATGTTGTTTCAAGTCTCGATACATCTTATTGCCTCCCGGATGAACGGAATATGCCGTATTATGTGCCTCTTGTAGAATCTCTTCTCTTAACTCGGTTACCGCCGGTACCCACACTCTCTCTTCGAATCTTAAAATACCATCTTTATCTATTCGAAATTTTTTCTTCCTCATTTTCCGCAATCCTCTTCCTGATCTTCTCACACTCTCCATCATTTTCCTGTGTTTCCTTTACTCTATCCAACAATGTCGGACGAGCTTCCATTGCAAATAACTTCTCTTCAGACCTCTCGGGTCCCTTTACTTCTATTTCCAACTTATCCATATCTCTTATTAACTCCTCCTGAGTTGTTAGTTGAAACAATTTCTCCCTTCCTTTCCTGCTCAGAGCGTCGGCAACTACGTTTGCCTTCCCCGGGTGATAAAGAATCTCACAGTCATAATCTTTGATTAGTTCTAACCACCTCCTCTGACGCATATTCAACTCCTTCTGTGTGAAGATATATTTTAGACTTTTGTGGTCCGTGTATATCTCACATTTCTCTCCGTACAAATAATGTCTCCAGATCTTTAACGCAAAAACTACTGCCGCTAACTCTAAATCATGGGTAGGGTATCGTTTTTTGTAATCCTTTAATTGCCGTGACGCATATGCAATGACCTTGCCATGCTGCATTAGCACACAACCCAGTCCTCTATGCGATGCATCACTATACACCACGAATCCTCCCGTATCATCTGGTAGGGATAATACAGGTGCTTCGCTTAATCTCTTCTTCAACTCTTGAAAACTCTCTTCACATATGTCGGTCCATACAAATTTCACTGTCTTCCTCGTCAGATTAGTCAACGGGGTCGCTATCTTAGAAAAATCTTGGATGAATCTTCGATAGTACCCTGCTAACCCTAGGAAACTCCTTACTTCCGTCGGTATTTTCGGTTGTTCCCAACTACTTACTGCTTCAACCTTTTCGGGGTCTACTGAGATTCCATTCTCATCCACCACGTGGCCTAAGAATTGAACCTTCTTCATCCAAAATTCGCATTTTGAAAACTTCGCATACATCTCCTCCCTTTGCAGTGCCTCTAAAACAATCTTCAGATGTTCGGCGTGTTCTTCCTCTGTTTTTGAGTAAATCAAAATGTCGTCGATGAAAACTACAACGAATTTATCCAAGTATGGCTTAAAAACTCGATTCATCAAGTCCATGAATTCTGCCGGGGCATTAGTTAAACCGAATGACATTACCAAAAACTCGTAATGTCCATAACGGGTCCGAAACGCAGTCTTTGGTATGTCCTCATCTCGCACTTTCAGTTGATGATATCCTGTTCGTAAGTCAATTTTTGAGAAACATTTTGCTCCTTTCAGTTGATCAAACAAGTCCTCTATCCTCGGTAATGGATATCGATTCTTGATCGTTACTCTGTTCAACTCTCGATAATCAATACAGAGCCTCATCGATCCGTCCTTTTTCTTCACGAATAACACTGGTGCTCCCCAAGGAGACACACTCGGTCGTATGTAACCCTTATCTAATAACTCTTGAAGTTGTATCATCAATTCCTTCATTTCTACTGGCGCCATACGATATGGAGCTTTCGAAATCGGTGCCGTTCCCGGTGCTACGTCTATTACGAATTCAATTTCTCTGTCTGGCGGAAGACCAGGCAGATCGTCTGGAAACACGTCTTGAAATTCATTCACTACGGGTATATCTTTAATCTCTACTCCCTTTTTCTGAGTATTTATGATGTAAGCTAAATAACCTACACATCCTTTCCTTAACAACTTCTTGGCCTGCATCATCGTAACACAACATGATTGCTTAAGCGATGAGCTACCATGAAACACTACCTTAGACTTACTCGGAGTCTGAAGGTTCACACACTTATTCTGACAGTCAATTATCGATGCATGGTTATATAACCAATCCATTCCTAGTATTACGTCAAATTCTCCCAGTCTAATAGGAATCAAGTCTACGCTCAGTTCATGTTCTCTAATGTTTGCACAACAATTTCGATAAACGTATTCTACAGGGATTATTTCCTTATTTGCAACCTCTATGTTCAAGGAATCTTCTAAACGTTCTCGGGGTGTACTAAATTTACTAGCGAATTCTTCAGATACAAAAGAACAGGTGGCACCCGAATCAAATAATACATAAGCATTTATATTATTGATTGGGATTATACCTGACACCACGTCCTTCGCAGCCACTGCGTCCTGGACAGTCATGTTAAAGGTTCGAGCGGTCGATCGGTTGGGTTGTGCAGGTCCACCAATCATTAACTTGCTCCCTCCTCCCTGGCCTCCGCCAGCTCCACTGCTTCCTTTCTTCGGGCAATCCTTGATCTGATGCTCTGTTGATCCACAAGCAAAACATCCTCGGATCTTCTTTGGCTTTGGGCAATTTGGCGAGATGTGCCCCTCTTGGCCGCAATTATAGCAAGTGGTCTTTCCTTTCCAGCATTCTCCCTGATGGTTTCTTCTACATTTATTGCAGGCTTCGTTCCTTTTCTTGAAGTTTCCCTGGTGACTCCCACCTTGGTTATTGTTTCGGTTGTTGCTGTTGTGGTTGTTGTTGTTGTTTTCCCATTTCCTTTTTCCCGAATTACATCCTCCGCTGCTGCTTCCTCCACGATGCTCGCTACCAGTATTCTTATTCTTCTCCTTGTGATATAGACTTAAGGCCTCACTGCCACCTTCCGCAATGACTGCCTTCTCCAACAGAGTCGTAAAGGAATCAATCTGAAAGACTGATACCTTATTATACAACCACGGCTTCAACCCTTGCTCAAAACGTCTCGCCTTCCTCTCCTCATCCATAACTTGGTGTTCTGCAAACCGCGCTAGTTCATTGAACTTAGCTGCGTACTGCGCCACTGTCATATCACCTTGTTTTAATTCTAGGAATTTTACTTCCATCCTACTCTTCATACTCTTCGGGAAATAGTTCTCGAAGAACAACGTAGTAAACCTCTCCCAAGTTATCGTTCCGTCCCCCGCTCTCCGCTGGTTACTTTCCCACCAATAGTTTGCTTCGCCCCTCATCATGTATGTGGCAAATACAGTCTTCTGGTCTTCACCCACGTGTGCAATAGTGAAGGCCTTCTCGATCTCCTTGATCCAAGTTTGCGCAACTATCGGGTCAGTAGTTCCCGTGAACTCTGGGGGTCCTACACTCTTAAAGTCTTTGAAGGTTGTTACTGGGACAGTTCGGGGAACGGGTGGTATAGGTTCGTTTCTTCCCCTCAAAGCTTCTCCCAATAAATCTACCAGTCGCTGTATCGGATCTATTGGACCTCTCTCATCGTTAACTGACTCTTCTGGAATAGGTATTCTACGTCTGGGCGGCATTTTCTGCATCACAAAATTTCATCTTATTATCCAACTATCATGTTCAGACATTTCTCAATTGAAAAGATCTAAAAGTGTACAACACGTTTCTGAAATAAGATCATTCATATTCATATGCCAAATGGTTACAATACATGCTCTTTTCTAGCATACTGGTATAAATGAATGCACATATCCCCTAATATCACAAAAGACGGGGACAACACTAACTTACTACCCCTCTAATATTTTCCAAAAGTTCGGGGTTTACCACTATCTCACATCTTACACAAAAGACTGAGATTTCAACAATATTTTAACAACACATAATTAAGAATACTACACTACTAAACTTTTTCCTCTAGACTCAATCTAACATCCCACGCTCCATGGCGCTTGCATACTCCTTTTGTGTGATGTGTGCCACCATATCCCGACTTATGGTATGTCGGGTCTGTCCTTGCTCAGCGGGGTAGTGATTTACCCCATCGATCAATCTCTCCATGGCCGTGCGTAGAGCATAGCCCATCTTGTTCATCTTCCTCCTCTTGCATCGTACCTCATCTTCAAGATCACCTACTCTGTCATTAGAATCCTCCCACTTCTCCTCGAAGTGGATCCGATCCATCACTTCCATCTCTAACTGAGTTCGGAGAGCCTCCTTCTCCGCCTTCTCACTCAACGCCCTCTGTTCCAATTCTTCTAATTTCCCTGCCAACTCGACATTCCTTGCCACCGATCGGTGAAATAAGGCACCCATCTGGATCCCTGCCTCCTTACGGTGAGCAATTTCTACTTCCATCTCCTGCATTACTAGCTGCCTCTCAAGAGTCTCAGTTTCTAACTCTTCGACTCTACTCCCTAACTCTAAAATCCGCTCCTCATACTCTCCTAGCATCCGATCCTCAAAGGTAGTCCCGTCGGAGTCCTCCATGGGCTCAGGTTCCTCTTCCACGGGTTCCTCCTCCATAGGCTCCTCCTCAGGATCAGATTCCTCCGGTAGAGGCACCATCTCCTCCTCCTCATCATCGTCATAAATAGGGGCAACAACCGATATAGGCTCCGCTATCAAGGGTGCCTCATAGACTACGTGGATATCACGCGGCTCTTCCTCTACTACTCGGCTAGGTCCTCCCATGTCAGTCATCCTACAATCACCAACATAAGACAAAACAAACAACAACTACATCAGAATGTTAAATAAACATAAGTTCATTGTATAGAATGAAGTTACATTTCATGACACCCTGAGTCTCTCAGGGAAAACTCTACATGAGTTTTATCCCTCTTCCTAACTTCTAAGTTTTCTTAAGTTATAGTATAAGGATTCTCGTTTCCTAAGTTTTATAACTATAGCTCTGATACCAACCTGTGACGCCCCCAAATTCTGACCTCCACTTGGTCACCCGAATTCGGTTCGTCACGTTCTCAAGATATTACCATAATAACTAAAATCACTCATTCACAGCGAAAGATCTAATTTAGAATAATATACAATGATTTATTATAATTATTCCCCCAAGTCTCGCAACCTACATTACTAAATAGATTACATAATAATATCGAATAAAGACTTATTACATAATCCTACTTAAGTTTAAACATAGTTTGCAAATAGTCTTATTACAACATGATAGATTTAAACATAAAAGGGACAAGCTAGTCAGTAGCCTTGCCCTTGCCCTTGTCTTTCCCAAAGACACCTCCCTGTTCCGCCTTAGCTGAAAGGTTTTAAATAAGCAAGGATGAGCACAAATTGCCCAGCAAGTAATATACAACAAGGGTGTAGGATATAATATCACAAGATTTGAAATATCGAAGGGTTATTTCTAAGATAGTTCAAAGTGTCAGGATAACATCATGAATAAGGGATATGACAATTCAATATAATTCAACAGATGTATATGAATTCAACGGCTAACAATGTAT
The DNA here is from genome assembly GCA_016801055.1 of Panax notoginseng. NCBI lineage: Eukaryota > Viridiplantae > Streptophyta > Magnoliopsida > Apiales > Araliaceae > Panax > Panax notoginseng. Next base: position 106,217,798 of record CM029014.1, read on the forward strand.
CCAACTGGATAATCACTTTATACTGAGCAGTCACTAAAGACCATTGAACTTTCACTAGAGTTACCAATATTAAATTGATAACCAAAGATATCAAGTACTATAGATGATCAGTCTACAATACTTCACGTTATGCATAACACCACAATAATATTTATTCATGTGTTGGGGTTTCCAACAACATACACTCCCCTTACCAAAAGGGTTGTTCAACTCAGTTTTCAAGATTTCCGCACCAATCAATTGGTTTGGACAGTTTTATTATAAACATGCATATAGTCTAGCCGAATCAAATGGCATCGACTTTTTCACAATATTCAAGATCAATACTAAGTTTATCATGAATAATAGTTCTCACAAGGGTTTAAGCATATTAACTCATTTGCACGAGAAAGTAATATAACTTGTATTCAAAGAAATAAGTTTACGGTATTCGTCGAATAAAGAATGCAATTATACTTGCACAATAAGAGTAGGGTTCGGATACTTGCTCAATATAAAAGAGAGTAAGTTAGGGAACTTGCCTTAAGCGTTGATTACCACTTATAGCATAAAATCACCTCAACGAACTATATTATCCTATTTATGTATGTATAGGTACTCATTAGCCACACATCCTGACATAAATCTCAACATGCAATTATTACACATATATCTATCCATACACCTTAGAACTCATAGATGTATAATTCAGATTGTTCTTACTTTTAAAAACCTTAACAACATTTTAGCAAATTTAAGTCTCATATACTCATTTCATGTTTGTATACGTGAAACATTACTTGAGTTACGCATTCTATATTACGTCGTTCACACATACGTGCCAAGGAACTTTTAAATTAAGTTTATTCGGACGCAGCTAGTATAACCCTCTACTTAAAATTTTAGTTTAGTTCATGCGTGGGTAACGTATATCAATTTGATAATATTTATCAATTAATCCCGCCTTTCCCAATGTCACAATGTTGTTTCCAAATCCGAAGACATCCCGCCGCGTTCGAACCCGAAGACATCTTACGAAGTCGAAGACTTCATCTCCGAACCCGAAGACACCTTCTATCATTTTACTTGTTTAATCAATTGTTCACTTGGTTTTATTTATCCATGTCTCATTACATAAATAAAGTATTCTTACCTTACTTAGTATTAATATTATATTTTTATCTTGTTATTAATCTTATTTTATCTTATTATATCCAAAAAAACAAGTCTTGACCCATTTGACCCGACCCGAACCAAACTGACTCAACACTGAAAATGGCCTAGCGCCTAGGCGCTTGAAATAAGCCTGGGTTGAGCGCCTAGGCGCTCCCCTGCAGAAGCAAAAATCCGATTTTTTCAACATTTTCAGTTTTGACCCTTTTTGATTCAATCTTTCATAACTTGCTCATTTCATATCCAAATGAGTTCAAACCACTTCCATTATCTCATAAACTTACATATCTTCAATATGCGATATCTTGAACAATTTTTCAAAATATTTATTTAATCAAATTATTTACTTTTCCAAGCAAAGGTTCTCATGCTAGCTTGTCTTACCAATTATTTTGCTACGAGTTCGTTTTATGACCGAATTTGATGATTCAACTTGTGTTATGATCGTATTTCATATATGCTTAATATAACATTTTAGAATTACACATATCTCTTACATATGTTAATCACGATTATCAAACGTTCAAGCATACTAAGCTAGGTTTCATGCTCACATGCTTTTACATGATTCATTTTAACTTAGATCACATACCAAGCCATATAAATCACATATTCTCCTTCCAATACTCATCATTATACTTTTATATCCATCATGATCACACAACACATAAACTTCCCACAATCAAGCATGCATTCTTACTAATATCTACACATACTAACTTAGCTTGCCAAAAATAAAGCTAGATTATGAATCTTACTTCTTGTAGGCTTTCTTCCTCTTGGCTAGGAACCTTAAGTAGTTCTCCACCTTTGCTTCTCCTTCTTGAACTCCTCTTGAACCACCAAAGTGCAAGAGTTCCTCTAGAATCCTTCTACTTCCCTCAATTTCTCTCTAGCTCTTATTATACTACTAACACTTATGAAATTTCAAGTAAATGAAGCAATGAACTAGGATGGGTTATATTTATAGGCAAGTTCTATGTATACAATACATGTACTAATACTTGGTATAATACTTGTATATGTACACCCAACTAGGTATTAACCATGGTTAAAAGGTGATTAGGTAAAAAGAATTACCAACTCCTTCACCAACTATGTCCTTCTTCATCATGAGCCCACATGGGATTGCTTGTAAGAATTTTTGTGCAACAAAAATCATCACTTAGGCTTAATAGGGCCAAAATTTCGGCCATGAGGGGTAGCATTCCATATGTTGCACTTTCATTCCATCATTTGTACCATGTGCTAGCTTATTGCTACCTTTACACATACATCTCTACACCTATATATATATATATATATATATATATATATATATATATATATATATATATATATATCCTATATATATAAGTATACTAATCTTATATATGTATTTATATAATCCATACACATTGGGTTTGTCCAAATTAATATTTGAATTGGGCTAGGTACAAACACTTATACACATTGGGTTAAACATTAGTCTACCAATTCAAATTCTTGGGCTAAACTCCCAACTATGCAAGTATGTTACAATAATAATGTTGGGCTTGGATTTATCCTAGATCCAACACTTCATTAAGTTATCCATCAATTAATCTCATTAAGAATTTAATTACACCACAAAAGACTTTACACTTAAGCTTAATCAATCGTAACCAAGCTTATCAATATTATCAATAAATTTCTTAATCCTTTCAAACATGATTCAATTAAATTTTCATTTTCACCTTTCATGACCCACCAAAATATATATGTGTTCAAAATAAATATTCAAACACTTTTATTTCTAATTTATAAAAATCTCGGGTATTACAAATAATATCATTTTAGAAGAAATAACGTCCCTTACTATCCTTTACAATCCCTTACCTCAAAAGAGCAGTACTCCTGACTGGAATAACGCTGAACGAACTTGCACCGTATAGCAACACTCAAGATATCAAAATACTCACAAGAATACACTCGATAATATAGAGAGAGAAATAGAGAGAAAACTTCAGTTTCTGGTGTGATTTTCAATTCTAACCTAAGCACCCTATTTATAGGAAAATGCTTAGAACACCAAAGCAGAAAATTAAATATAATAATAATATATTTAACAAATTTTCCTTAGCCCACCTTGACCATCTGAAATCAGCCATAACACATGTTAATGATGTCCACAAAATACAAGAAAAACGTTTTTCTAAATAAAAATAATTAAAACTTCCAAAAATCAATTATTTCGGAACTTCAAAACTTCAATAATTCATAATAAATAGCCCTTTTATCAGAAAATTCAAATCTCGCTAATTTGTATAGGAAATTCAATTCTCTACAACTTTGCAGAAGAAAATTTTTCCAAATTCCAAACAGAAATTGACCGAAATCCACAAACGGACGATTTTACAGTCTATAATAAATTTTCGGTCAAGAATTGTGTCCACCAACACACAAAACATGTGTTAAACATTTAATCCAACAAAAATACTCTTCCTCCTCATATACTCATATATCCCACATTCATCGTAAAAATATCACCGTTAATATATTATTAAAATAATATATTTAAATGAATTATTTTATCAGAAAAAGATAAAATATTAATTTTCAACAATTGTCACATTAAAAATTTTCTTCATCTATATCCACATAAAATCAATATTTTCCTCATCATATAAATCAATAATTAATTATACACAAATAATATTACAGAATCACAGTACTAGCAACCAGGCCGTTCCTAGGAAAGAGGGGGCTTTCCAATAAGGATCTCTCCTTACTAGCGCGCAATTAGATGACCAAACCTCTCCTTAGACAGAACTTTCTAGACATTGCCAATAATGTTATCTAATAATATTATTCAGATAATATAAATTATTGTTCCGATAATAGAAAATACCGTGTAGTGACAATTATTAAAACAACAGTAATATAAAATATCAACGCAGTAATTATTGAATCAATAAAATACAATATTGAACAGAAATTACTGTAACAATTATTGAGTAGTGCCTTCTTACGTAAAAATCAATAATTGGTGCAATACCGTGTACTACTGTACAACAACGCGTATTACTGTGTTTTAACCACCGGGTATTCCAACAGTGTTAACGGTAATAACTACGCCGTTATTTATAAACAACTTACTCTTGTCGTTTTTTTCATCCAATCGCTTTCCGTTATGGGGCCCACAAAAGGCTGCGCCGTCGTATGAATATTCCCCGACAGTAAGAATATTCCACGATCAAACGAATATTCCCCGACAACAATGAATATTTTATAACCACTTGTGTATTTCGAAAAAAAAATTCATATATCACCCTTAACTTTAACATTTATCAATTTAACTATTTACTAACTAGTAATTATAAGAAAAATTGAATACTTTTATTTCATAAAATTTGGGGTCTTACAAAGGTCATGCTTTAAGAATAATCTAATACCATAAGTATTGAAAAACATAACATACCTTACTTGAACAACATTAAGCTAAGGTTAAAATCTTATTTAGAATTGAGTATTGAGCATGCATAATAAATAGTAAATTAAAAGATAAACTTGTTCAACATTAGTATATCAGAATGTAGAAACTTGCATGCTAAATAACAAGTTAAAGACTAGAGAAACTTGCTTAACATAAAAAGGTAATGGTTAAGAGCTTGCACAATATAAATAAAGTTACGAATCTTATACAAAGTAGTTTAGAGTTTAGAAACTTGCGTCATTGTAATTGAGATAGGGTAAGTAAACTTGCATACAACGAAACAAGTTAAAGACAAGAATAACTTGTTAAACATCAAAAGATAGGGTTTAGAAACTTGCCTTGCATGTAAGCAAAATCGTAACAATTTAATTAACAATATCCTATGCACATATCATCATCACATAATTAGAAATTACAAATACTCTATATATAAATAATTATCTATTTCATGTATGGTTTGATTTTTAATCACATAATCGAATTACATTAGTAATAAAACTCGTAGCATATTAATAATATGCTCATTCTTAGTATGGTAATACCAAAATCACATCCTAACAATCATACTATTAAATTATAACAAATTTTTCAGACTTTATGTAACTAAGATACACTGTCTGACCATTCTGCTAACTCGCGTTGCGGCGCCATAGTTTACATTGTGGGGCGGCGCGACGTTGGCGCTGCGGCGCGAGTCACAAGCCAATACTTGGCGCTACGGCGTGGCGCTGGAGCTGCGGGGCGAGACTTGTAGTGCGAGGCCGTGCTGCGGTGCCAAACTACAAGTCCTCGGCGACCAACTTCGGCAACAACATGAACAAAGCCAATTTTGGCCTACAATGTAAGACCCCGAATTTTATGAAATAAAAGTATTCAATTTTTCTTATAATTACTATTCAGTAAATGGTTAAATTGATAAATGTTAAAGTTAAGGGTGATATATGATTTTTTTTCAAAATACACAAGTGGATTTAAAATAATCATTGTTGTCGGGGAATATTCGTTTGGTCGTGGAATATTCTTTCTGTCAGGGAATATTCGTACGACGGCACAGCTATTTGTGGGCCCCATAACGAATAACTGTCGGGTGAAGAAAACGAAAAATTTGAGTTTTTACAAATAACGGCGTAGTTGTTACCGTTAACACTGTTGGAATACCCGGTGATTAAAATACAGTAATACGCGTTATTGCACAGTAGCACATGGTATTGCATAGTATTTTTGAAATTATTGATTCTTACGTAAGAAGGCAATACTCAATAATTGTTACAGTAATTACTGTTCAATATTTTATTTTATTGATTCAATAATTGCTACGTTGAAATTTTGTATTATTGTTGTTCAATAATTGTTGTTGCACAGTATTTTCCATTATCAGATCAATAATTCATATTATTTGAATAGTATTATTAGATAGCATTATTGGCAATGTCTAGAAAGTTCTGTCTAAGGAGAGGTTTGGTCATCTAATTGCGCGCCAGTAAGGAGAAATCCTTATTGGAAAGCCCCCTCTTTCCTGGGAACGGCCTGGTTGTCATAAATGTGATTCTATAATATTATTTATGAATAATTAATTATTAATTCATATGATAAGGAAATATTTATTTTATGTGGATATGAATGAGGGATATATTTTTGTGGTTAAAAAAATGAAGGAGTTAATGTTGAGGTTTTTATCCGTATTTTTGTCGGAATGGAGGTATTAAAAATCAGGGTTTTTGAGATATTTTGCGGGGGTTATAATTTTTAATCCGACCGTTGGATCGTGGTAATTTTTGGATATGTTATACATATATAAGTTGAGTATATGCCCACAAATTTTGAACCGTTAAAAATGAACGTATGATTTATTATGAATTTTACGAGATGACTGGTTCAGAAATTGTTGAATTTTTGGAGTTTATCATTTTGGTGGAAAATTCTAGAATTGGTGGGCCCCACTTGTGGTTGGTGAAGAAATATGCTGAATTATATTTCAAATGTGGTGGGTGGGAATAGTAGCAGGTAAAGCCATCAGGTTACAGGTCAAACCTACCAAAATTTTCCTATAAATAGAGGGCTAAGTTAGAATTGAAAATCACACCAGAAACATAAGCTTTCTCTCTTTCTCTCTTTCTCTCTCTATATTATGAAGCATATTTTGTGAGTATTTAGATACTCTGAGAGTTGCTATTCAGTTCAAGTTTCCTTCGGCTTTGCATTCCAGTCAGAAGTACTGCTCTTTTGAGGTAAGGGATTGTAAGGGATAGTAAGAGATATTAAGGGATTTTAAGGGTTGTTATGATTTTCAGTTTCGTAATTTTTTTGATCTTCAAAAATTCTGAAAAAAATTTGAAATGATATTTTGATGAGTTTTATTGATTGTGTCCAAAAATGGTGATTTTTGGATGTATAGATTAAGAGTTATGAATTTTACGGGAAAAGACTATTTTAAAAGTAACCGCTTATAATTCCTTGTGGTTAACTCCAAAATTGATGAAATTTTTATTGGGAGTACATGTATATGATAGAAGTATACTCTGTAAATTTCAGAATTTTTAGACAAAAGTACAATTTTTGATAAATGTCTAAATATTCGGCTGTTTTGGCCATATGAAAAATAGTAAATGACTTTTAAAAATTCTGAGAAAAATATATGTTCACTATGGGCACTACCTATATAATCTTGGTGTTTGTTTGAAGTATAATTCTCAATTAGAGACAGTAGAGATAATGATAAGTCAAGAGAAGACTCACCATTGGGAAGAATATGATAGTAATCTTCTCGTTTTTATTTGGGGTCTATTGGGTCAACCAAGGATAATTCTGTGGCCATATGATATCTATCATAACCTAGATGCGTGGCCTCCCATGTACGAAGGTTTCCTTGAGCACTTCCCAAAGATTCTAGTTTCTAAAACAGTTTTTGACTGTACCTTTATGTAAGGTACCTTTGTGAGGTGCTGATACATGATGGTGTCCAATGTCACATTTGGTATATATTTGTATCCAAACTCACAGCATATGTGTTGTTGTATTTTGCACGATAATTGTTGTAATAAAGTTGTAGTTGTTTTCTGTACCATGTATTTGACGACTCAGAATGGGTTGGGTGGAATGGACCTATTTTGGGGTTGTCACAGGTGGTATCAGAGCTTAGGGATATGATCTCTGGCGGAGATCGGGGAATAGAACTAGGAGGGGAGAGATGAGTAAATCCTTCGCTAGTGTGTCCTACCTAAGCTTATTTGTTGGTCAGTCATAATATTGGGATATTATGTGATATGTTAATTTGTTAAATTAACACTTGTTTTGAAGCTGTATTCTAGAATGTTATTTGAAATACAGGAGATGAGCAATTGAGAAATTATGATGACAGAGAAGATGGAATTTGAAATGAAAAGAAGGTATTCTCAACTCTTTGAAATAACAGGTACGTAAATTTCGGGGACGAAATTTCATAAGGAGGGGAGATTGTAAGACCCCGAATTTTATGAAATAAAAGTATTCAATTTTTCTTATAATTACTATTCAGTAAATGGTTAAATTGATAAATGTTAAAGTTAAGGGTGATATATGATTTTTTTTCAAAATACACAAGTGGTTATAAAATAATCATTGTTGTCGGGGAATATTCGTTTGGTCGTGGAATATTCTTTCTGTCAGGGAATATTCGTACGACGGCACAGCTATTTGTGGGCCCCATAACGAATAACTGTCGGGTGAAGAAAACGAAAAATTTGAGTTTTTACAAATAACGGCGTAGTTGTTACCGTTAACACTGTTGGAATACCCGGTGATTAAAATACAGTAATACGCGTTATTGCACAGTAGCACATGGTATTGCATAGTATTTTTGAAATTATTGATTCTTACGTAAGAAGGCAATACTCAATAATTGTTACAGTAATTACTGTTCAATATTTTATTTTATTGATTCAATAATTGCTACGTTGAAATTTTGTATTATTGTTGTTCAATAATTGTTGTTGCACAGTATTTCCCATTATCAGATCAATAATTCATATTATTTGAATAGTATTATTAGATAGCATTATTGGCAATGTCTAGAAAGTTCTGTCTAAGGAGAGGTTTGGTCATCTAATTGCGCGCCAATAAGGAGAAATCCTTATTGGAAAGCCCCCTCTTTCCTGGGAACGGCCTGGTTGTCATAAATGTGATTCTATAATATTATTTATGAATAATTAATTATTGATTCATATGATAAGGAAATATTTATTTTATGTGGATATGAATGAGGGATATATTTTTGTGGTTAAAAAAATGAAGGAGTTAATGTTGAGGTTTTTATCCGTATTTTTGTCGGAATGGAGGTATTAAAAATCAGGGTTTTTGAGATATTTTGCGGGGGTTATAATTTTTAATCCGACCGTTGGATCGTGGTAATTTTTGGATATGTTATACATATATAAGTTGAGTATATGCCCACAAATTTTGAACCGTTAAAAATGAACGTATGATTTATTATGAATTTTACGAGATGACTGGTTCAGAAATTGTTGAATTTTTGGAGTTTATCATTTTGGTAGAAAATTCTAGAATTGGTGGGCCCCACTTGTGGTTGGTGAAGAAATATGCTGAATTATATTTCAAATGTGGTGGGTGGGAATAGTAGCAGGTAAAGCCATCAGGTTACAGGTCAAACCTACCAAAATTTTCCTATAAATAGAGGGCTAAGTTAGAATTGAAAATCACACCAGAAACATAAGCTTTCTCTCTTTCTCTCTTTCTCTCTCTATATTATGAAGCATATTTTGTGAGTATTTAGATACTCTGAGAGTTGCTATTCAGTGCAAGTTTCCTTCGGCTTTGCATTCCAGTCAGAAGTACTGCTCTTTTGAGGTAAGGGATTGTAAGGGATAGTAAGAGATATTAAGGGATTTTAAGGGTTGTTATGATTTTCAGTTTCGTAATTTTTTTGATCTTCAAAAATTCTTAAAAAATTTGAAATGATATTTTGATGAGTTTTATTGATTGTGTCCAAAAATGGTGATTTTTGGATGTATAGATTAAGAGTTATGAATTTTACGGGAAAAGACTATTTTAAAAGTAACCGCTTATAATTCCTTGTGGTTAACTCCAAAATTGATGAAATTTTTATTGGGAGTACATGTATATGATAGAAGTATACTCTGTAAATTTCAGAATTTTTAGACAAAAGTACAATTTTTGATAAATATCTAAATATTCGGCTGTTTTGGCCATATGAAAAATAGTAAATGACTTTTAAAAATTCTGAGAAAAATATATGTTCACTATGGGCACTACCTATATAATCTTGGTGTTTGTTTGAAGTATAATTCTCAATTAGAGACAGTAGAGATAATGATAAGTCAAGAGAAGACTCACCATTGGGAAGAATATGATAGTAATCTTCTCGTTTTTATTTGGGGTCTATTGGGTCAACCAAGGATAATTCTGTGGCCATATGATATCTATCATAACCTAGATGCGTGGCCTCCCATGTACGAAGGTTTCCTTGAGCACTTCCCAAAGATTCTAGTTTCTAAAACAGTTTTTGACTGTACCTTTATGTAAGGTACCTTTGTGAAGTGCTGATACATGATGGTGTCCAATGTCACATTTGGTATATATTTGTATCCAAACTCACAGCATATGTGTTGTTGTATTTTGCACGATAATTGTTGTAATAAAGTTGTAGTTGTTTTCTGTACCATGTATTTGACGACTCAGAATGGGTTGGGTGGAATGGACCTATTTTGGGGTTGTCACATACAATCCACTTTCTAGCAACTAATTAACCCAAAATACATATATAGACTTCACACAAACATAATTTAAGGACTCTTAACATGATTTTACCCATATAACAATATAAACATAGAATTTAAATCATCTAATTTTACTGTTTTTGATAATACTTCACTTTTTGACATTTTCAGTGAAAATCAACACTGTGATTTTATTTTTCAACCAAAACAATTAATTCAAAATACTTTGTTTACGTTTATTCATCTTCTTTCAAAATTAATAGTCAATTTATATATTATACAAAGAATCAAACCTCAATTTTACTTTAAACTAAGCCATATTCATATATATTCATACAAATTCACTGTAATATGGTTTCCTTCATAAATAAATACATAACATGAATTAATTTACTATAATTCATCTATAATCTTATGAAAACAATTTCATAACAGCCAATTATCACTTAGAAACTATATAACACAAATAAGTCAACCTTCACAAAGTTTTAAAGGGGATTTTGGAAGAGAATAAAACTACAACTTTTTGAAAAGTAAAAGTAAGATGATACCTTAGTTTTAGAAGATGATGGTTATCCTTTGATTATCAAGTTTTCTTTTCCCCAATTCCTCTCTTAAATTCTCTAGACTTCTCTCAATTCTCTCTCAATTTTCTCCGCAACTTTCTTCTTCTCTTCTTTTTCTTCTTCTGAGTTCTTTCTATCTTACTATAACTTACGTACTAAAATATAACGTATAGGCATTAATTATATAATATAAATATATGTATAACTGATATCAGTTATTTTATTTTTTTGAAAATCAAAAGCCATAAGGCTTGTTTGACTAACTATCTTAAAATTTAATCAATTAAATATGTATGCCTTGTTTAGTAAAACATATTTAAATTAAAGACTTAATATGCATTAAGCCTTGTTTGGCCAAACTAAATTAACCTCTTTTAACATATTTTAATAACTACTTTATAGTATAGTTTATGGTCACACTTTATTTAATACATTTTAATATTCAATTTAATTAATTCTAATAACAATTTATTAGATTAATTTATGACATAAATCAATACAACATAATTATAATTTTATTTATAATTATAATTTTATTTAATCAACCAACACATCATTTTAATTACAAATTCAAATTTAAATATCATTATAATAATTTATTTAATCATTATAAACTCTCTAACTTAATTATTAAATTAAATTAGAATATTATCTCATAATAATTAATTTTTTTTAACTCCTTAATTATTTATTTAACAAATAATTAACCAATCAAATCAAATCAAATTAAATAAATATTTATTCATCAATAAATACATCCATTAAATATTTATATAATGCAATAAATATTTAAAAATTACAATTTAAAATTCTGGATTGTTACATCACATCTCTCCCCCTTATAAGGATTTCGTCCTCGGAATCACCGAAATCCTACCTTACTCAGGTTTTCATCAAATCTCTTTAAAAAAACTTTAAAAATTTATCGTTGAATAACTTCAACACGTTACCTTAATATTTGTTTTATATTTTCTACTACATTCATTTCTTCAACAAATTCTAGGCTTTATTTCATAACTTTCACTTGAACTCATTTATATTTTGAATATTATATATTCTTTAACCCATTCATTTTCTTTTTGAATGATCGTTATCATAAACACTCGGGATATTACATTCATCTTTTCTTCTAAGAATTTCGTCCTCGAAATTTTATTTATTAATCTTCATTCATTCAATCTATCAAAATAAATTTTATGTTAATACTTTATTCATTCATTGTGTTCTATAACCACTTTCTTTTCACAAAGATCTTTCTACAATTATTAACTTTTCTATTAAAAGTTTTTTTATTATTCTTTGATAACATCTCCTTCTCATTTTAAAATTTCTTTTCTTGCTTATTCAATATATTCATCATTCAATGTCGCATTCTACGACTTACATCTTTCTAAGGAAATATACTCCTTACCACATTTGCCTTTTAGAACAACAAGAATCTTTCGCAATTGCTCAATAATTGGGAAGCAGTATGAATAACTCAGGAATTTAAAAAATTCTCGAATCATGTTGAGGGGTCACAAGACCCTAAACTTCGTCCAGGGTTATAAGTATTTCTTTCAACTTAAACCTAAACAGTCATTAGACTGTATGGACTCTCGTACTTAGGGTGTTAAGTCTTTCGTACGATGTATTGTGCACTATGTCCAAGGTTATAAGTATTTTTTTCAACTTAAACCTAAATAGTTATTAGACTATAGGGACTCATATACTTAGGGTGATCAGCCCTTCGTACCACATATTGTGTACAAACATCTAAACGCTTCCGCGTACTCTCCTATAAAAGGGTTGTTCACCTTAGCTTTTCAGCACCTGAATCTGTACTAAAATAATTTGGTTTGACATAACTTCTCAAGAAATGCTTGAACTGCATAAACATCTTTCAATATTTGTCTAGCTGAATCAAATAGCATAGACTTCTAACAACACTCGAACATCAATCGAAATAATTTTATCCAATTTATATGGCATATCTTTCTTAGTTTAAAGAAAACCAAAAAAAAATCCTTTTATGATGACATGATACCGTACTATCTCGATAGTACGTTGAGAATTCGGTCATTATATGACTTTGTCATGCTACATTATACCATAGTGGGCTGATGATCTTATGATCACAACCAACACCAGGTTCAATTGCATTGATGACTTCGTCGTTTGTCAAATCAGCATCATATTTAGTGATGCCTTAGTGACTACGTAAAAAAAACAAAATACATTTTGATATTCTTAAATCATTTTTGTCTAACCGAAATAATTAGCATAGACATACGAATAACGGTATTGTTTTTAAAACTCATTGGTTCCATCGTTTGATTCAATGTTTTTTCAAGAAAAATAGAAGTGTAAACATCAGCACGAAGTCAATAAATTTTGAAAATCTAGCAAAGCTAGAAGATTTAGAATATCTAATTTTCTCCATCAATTTCAATCTTTACTCCATTACCTCATTACTAACTAATTCTTTTTATTTCTAGCACCACAAATGCTCTTATACTATATATTCTTGTATTTTAACTTACAATCTTCCTATACCCCAGTATAGTTCATCAAACTTATCACACATTGGAAGTTCAGGAACTTGCCATAATAATATAAGTTTAAGAACTTATCCTAATCAAACCATAGGCGTCCATTCATTAAGGAGTTCAAAACAAACCATATGATTATGAGTCATGAACTTACCATATGCATTAGTTTTAAGAACCGTACCTAATCTTAATATCATCTAACCTAACCTTAAAAGCCTCTAACTATCAAATATACACATGAAAAAAGAATCACTTTTGCAACACATATACATTGATTGCGCGACACCGACATTTCAATGATTTTCAATGTGATAAACCAAAATCCTACATTACTAAGGTTTTCATCAAATCTCTGTAAAAAAAACTTTAAAAATTTATCGTTGAATAACTTCAACACATTACCTTAATATAGGTTTTATATTTTCTACTACATTCATTTCTTCAATAAATTCTCGGTTTTATTTCATAACTTTCATTTAAACTCAATTATATTTTGAGTATTATATATTCTTTAACCCATTCATTTTTTTTCTAAGGATTGTTATCATAAACACTCGGGATATTACATCTTCATTCCTTACCTTCAACTGATGATATCTACTTCTTAAATCTATTTTCGAAAAGTACCTAGCTCCCTTCAGTTGATTGAATAAGTCATCGATTCTCAGTAACGGATATTGCAGTTGCGGTGGGAATTGCATAAAGAATCACTCGGGAGAATATCTTAAAGGTAGTTTGTGTGTTACAAATGTAGGTAGGAAGGACATATCTCTCCTAACTGCCCCAATCCAAGGATGAACAGTGGGTGTTTAAGGTGTGGATCAACGGAACATAAGGTGAAGGACTGTCCGAAAAAGGGAAGGGATACATGAAGCGCGAATAAGGGGAAAGGCAGCGGGACTCTGGCGATAACTGGGCCAACTTCAACAAGCAAACCAACCAAATCAACTGCAAGAGTCTTCAACAAGACAATTCAGGATACGGTAGCAGCCGGGGATGGAACTCCAGGTATTATTCGAATAAATTTTATTTTCTTATATATGATTTTCTTTTCTATAGGAAATTATTTTATAAAGAAATTTTGAAGGAAGAATTTGAGTTCTATTAGAAATCAATTTCTGTTTAATCAGACGGACAAGCTTTATGTTGAATAGTTAAAGATCAATTTGATCGAATTCGATCGAGATCTACTTGTAATGACTGTGTATGCTTTGTACCCTGGTGTGTATAATTTTTAAAACGGTGATTCCGGGGACGGAATCTTTATAAGGGAGGGTGAATGTTATAACCCAATATTTTCAATATAATTAAATAAGAATTTTACGTATAATTTTTTTTAATAAAGGTGAGGATATGTACAAGGTAAAGCGTATGTATATATGTGATAAATAACTTTAATTTATTTCATGAATAATTGCAAATAATTTTTTTAAAAGAATTATATATTGATCATTATAAATTATATTCTTATAATAAATTAATTTTGTGGTAAAAATATTTTTATTATTTATTTTCCATGAAAATATAATTATATTATTATTTAATTAATATGTGAAATGATTATTAGAATTATTATAATAACTATTTTATTATATAAATTTATTTCAGACTAGTTAAGTTAATTATTTTTTTCTTAATTAATAATGTTATATGTACTAGATAAATCAGATGTGGAATCCAAACCCTAAATATGGGTTTTAACTAAGGAATGAGAATAATAATATTATATTAATTATATTTAAGTGCTATAAATATGTACTGTATGTGTAGACCGATAATGGTTGGTCAATTAAAGTGTATCATGACAAACTCTAATATTACTGTAATAAACACTAATTGTAAACTCAAAACTGGAGTTTAAGATCGGTCAGAAATTGTGTTAATATGATTAATAAGAAGTATTAGAATTATAATCTAAATTAGGAAACCCTAATTATTAGAAACCCTAAATTCTAGAATTAAAAACCCTAATTGTTATTAAGGAACCCTAATTATCAAATTGGATGCCCTAAATATTACTAAATAAGTAATCGTAATTATAATTTGTGAAGCTTAAACCTAATTTTCATATTCTATGTAGTTAGGAAACCTAAATCAATTTAGAAACCCTAATTTATAATTCAGAAACTAAAATTTTTATTTTAAACCCTTAATTGAAATCCTAGAAACTAACATTCAAAAACCTTAGGGTTAAACCCTAAAGGTTAAACCCTAAGGGTTGGAATAGATTGTCAAGAATGCAATTAAAATTGGGATCAAATTGACCATAATACCCTTTTTGAATTATTTAGTAGGAAACTTGTATAACTTGCCAAACCTTTAGTGGTTGAACAACCCTTGACTTGCCAATGTATTAAAAATCTATACAAATCAGCCAATTATTGACAGCAACATCAGATACATGCATTGCATTCAAATTATAAATAGAATTGGAGAGAGAAAAATCATGTTCTAGCTCATTTGTCCAACATATACTCCACTAAGACCCTCTCTCTCTAACCCATGAAAATCTTAAACATTTTCAGTCCCAATCCAAGCCCCACTATCACTCATAACCGATCAGAAGCTAAGAAACAAGAATTTGTTCATAAAGGTATAAAACCCTAACTAAGAATTTGACCCTTAATGATGTGTTAGATGTTATGATTTTTTTTTTAAAACATGTTGTATAAGGTGTAAATAGGTGATCTGGGTTTCTAGATGTTATATCCATAACATCTATAGGCTCGAATTTGATGATTTTCAAAATCTGGAAAAAGTTTGATAGTATTGTCTGACAACGAATGCCAGGTCTCCTAGATCTCTTTCTGTTTATTGTTTTGGTGTTTTAAAGGTTTGAAGTTGTTGTCTGTAATGTTGTTAGTATTCTGAAAGTGGATTCATGATCATTGAATGTGTATATCAAAAGTTATTCTCGGTCAAAGTTCGTTGACCGAACACGAAATCAGTTTTCTGGGAAACACAGAAAACTGAAGAACGTGTTCTATCAGTGGCTTTAACCGGCTTTGATCTCACTTCTGACCAGCTTTTAAGGTGTATAATGGTATCTAGATTATAGTATGACATGAAATCTTCAAGTTCAGGGTATTTTCAAACCTTAGAAAGCAACAGATCGATCGTAGTAATCGGTCAAAAGTCGTTGACCGTTAAGCTTTACTTTCTGGGTAACCCAGAAAGTTGAGACAATGGTCTAACAAGTATTTTAGGGGCTTAGATCTTGTAACTTAATGATATTTGGTCATTCTAAATGCTCAAACAAGATACCATGTTAGTTACTCTACGTGGCCCGACGTTTAACCCAATTATAACATGAACAGATTGACTGGAATAAGGCCACAAAGAGCGTTAACCGGCCATGACTTCATGTTTCTGGGAAGCCCAGAACATGAAGAACATGTCTGGCAGTGATTTCAAAGCTCTATATCTTGCATATGTGTTATGAAATGAACCTGTTAATGGCTGAATCGTGTAGTATTACACTCGTATTATAAGATCTGACCAATATCTTGTCTAGAAACATTATAGATTAGGAATTAATTAAGGTCAAACCTAGCTACTCGAGCACTTGCTTGTCAGTGTTCTTGAGGCTCAAGAACACCTAAGGAGATGCTTTCTGTCGTTAAAGGTTATAGCGACAGATTTAATAATTTAATTTATTTTAATTTTCAAAAATCATTTAAAAATAGAAATTAATTTCTAAAAATTACAAAAATTATTTTAAGTTATAAAAATTAACTTTTAATAATTTGACATTTTTTTAAAAAATATTAGTATTTATTTGAATATTATTGATATTTAATTTATTTAATAAATGCATTAAATAAATTAATTAAAAATTATTTTATTATATTAAAAATCATTTTAAATGATAATAAGGTATTTAAAAATATTTTAAGTTATAAAATATAACTTTTAATATTTTAAGATAAATTTCATTAATTATTTAATGTTAATGATATTGGATTTATTTAATAATTATATTATATAAATTAATTAAAAATGATATTAATATTATAAAAATCATTTTAAATGAAAAAAAAAGAGTTTAAAAATATTTTAAGTTATAAAATATAACTTTTAATATTTAAAGGTAAATTTTATTAATAATTTAATATTTATGATATTTGATTTATTTAATAATTATATTAAATAAATAGTTTAAAAATAGTTTTATTAATTTAAAAATCATTAAAAAGGATATAAATGAATTAAAAATATTTTAAGTTATAATTAATGACTTTTAATATTTTGATAAATAGTACATTAATACTTAAATATTAATATTAATTATTTAAAAATAATTTTAAATGTTTTAAAAATTATTTAAGGGTCATATTAATGTTTTAAAAATATTTTGAGTTATTATAAATAACTTTAATATTTTGAAAATGGTTTCATTAATAATTTAATATTAATGATAATAGAGTTATTTAATATTTAAATCATTTAATAATTATTCCAGTGTTTGAAAAATTATGATAAATTATAAAAATTATTATAAGGCTATGAAAAATAATAAGACTGATATTTAAAATATCTAAACGAATATTAAATTACGGAATGAAGTTTTAGACTCGATAATTACCTGATAAAGCCGTCGGTACGCTGAAATATTTTTGAAATTAATCTGGACTTATATAATTTATCTATATAAGTGTTTGTTTATGCTCCAATGACTGATATAACTATGTGATAATGTGTTTAGGTTATGTGCGGACTGTAAATAGCAGTACTATGTGTTACGATATGTTATTCTAATCGATAAAATGTTCTTATTAATGATAGGTAGCGGTATAAAAGATAAAACTAAGTTGTGTATGACCCTCTGTATGAACTAGGTTCCATTCCACATTCCCAAGACATATGTTAAGATCCTGAATCTCAACATCCTTCTGCTCTATAGTAGCCTGACGCATGTCAGCCAGCTCCTTCAACTCCACAACCTTATTCTGTAATTATATATTACGGTCATATAATTCATCATACATCCTAGCTGCAATGGAGTTTGGTGGAAAATCCACATGACTATGTAGCAATCCAGAATTTTAAATATTTATTGACGTATATAAATATTTAATGGATGTGTTTATCGTTGAATAAATATTTGTTTAATTTGATTTGATTTGGTTAGTTATTTGTTAAATAAATAATTGATGAGTTAAGGAAATTAATTATCATGAGATAATATTCTAATTTAAGTTAGAAAGTTTATAATGATTAAATGATTTATTTAATAAATTGTTATTAGAATTAATTAAATTAAGTATGAAAACTTAATTAAATAAAAGTGTGACAAATATCTATACTATAAAGGAGTTATTAAAATAAATTAAAGGAGTTTAATTTAGTTTTGCCAAACAAGGCCTAAATATATTGAGTCTTTAATTTTTAAAGAGTTTTGCCAAACGGAGCCTTATGACTTTTGGATTTTTGATTTTTGAATTATTAATAAAATAAATAAAATATAAATAATATATATATATTAATTATGGTAACTGATAATTTAATAGGATCATTAGTAGATGTCGGTTTTTAAACATTTGAAAAGACGGGCGTTGATTTTATTTTTATTTTACGTATAATGTATTTGGCTTAAACCTAAGAAGGAAATGAGAAGTTGTCAGAGAAGGTTTTCAAAGAGAAATGAGAGAGACCAGAGAGAATTGAGAGGAGAAAGGTTCTGTGAAGTTCAAGCAAGCACGTTGTCTTCTAACAAGGATTTCTTAAGTAACAAAAGGTATGTTACATAACCTTAACATATATGATTTACGCCATAATTTCTACGTCTTTGTGTTCTTGAATTTCACTATGTATAAAGTTTTTATAAAATTTTCTATAAACCATGTTTTTATAATTGGTTAGGAAATTATGTGTATTTGTAATTATAATTGTTACACACACACACACACACACACACACACACACATATATATATATATATATATATGTGTGTGTGTGTGTGTGTGTGTGATTGTATGCTTAACATATATATAAGATTGTATGCTAAATTAAGTCTACAAGAAAAGAAATTGTTTTTACAGTGAACACATGTATGAACGTGGTTTGTAGAGTACCAAAATTTAAATTTTTTTGTGAACTAATGGTGAAATTGAACTTTGAATATATTAATTTGTTAAGAAATACAGAGAACGTAGTTCAAAAGGAATCAATTTGGTGTATAGTTTGGTTACCGTGTTCACTATGTCAAGAAATATCAAAAATGGAGTTTGTTGGTTTAAAATATGGCTTTCAAGGATTTAGTCTTTCTAAAATTGTTGTTTAGTTATTTTAAATTAGTATATGTATGCTTGGTAATGTTTATGTGTAATTTACATAAGTTATACTGCTAAATAGATAGAAATTGGTTGTGTTCTGTTCTTCGTGCTCGGTTCTATAAGTTTCGGCGTCTCAGCGCCAAAATCAGTGTCGCAACTCCAAAGTTTGCGTCGCAGCGCCAACACCGTGCTGCAGCACCGCTCACAGTACAAACTGTGGCGCCGCAGCGCCGATTAACAGAATGTCCATAAATGACTTTTGTTTTTACACAAAGTCTGTAATTGTTGATATAATGTAATATTATAGCTGTTAAAAATGTAATTTTGTTATAGTAGTATTATAGCGCTATGAACGAGCATATTATTAACATTTAACGAGTGTTATTGTTGTAACTTGGTTATGTGATTAAAAATCAAGACATGCATGAAATAGGTACTTATTTGTATACAAGTATCTATAATGGCTAATTGTATCATAATGATATGTGTATAGGATATTCTGAATCTAATTATTACGGTTTAACCTACACACAAGTCAAGTTTTCTAAACCTTATTTTTTGATATTGAACAAGTTATTCTTCTCTTTAACTTGTTTCGGTGTGTGCAAGTTTTTTAACTCAACACTTTCGTTGAGCTAGTTCTATTGTTACATTATGCAAGTTTCTTAACTTCTTTCAATTTGTAATAACATGATATTTTCAATATAAAATAAATAAAAAATTTTTGCATATAAATTTTTTTTATTAATGATGAGAATAAGTGTCTAGTAATATGTATGATAAATACAAATATATTTAATACCAGAAAAATTATAAATAATTTTAGAATTTTTGATCATTACAAATTACATTCTTATAGTAATTAATTTTTGCAAGCAGAAATATTTTATTAATTATTTTCCATAAAAATATGATTTTATAATATTTAAATAATATATGAAATGATTATTAGAATTATAATAATAAATATTTTATTATATGAATTTGTTCAGAATATTTAAGTTAATTATTTAAGCTTAATTATTGATGTTGCATATGAAGGATAAATCAGATATGGAATCCAAACCCTAAATTTGGATTTTGATCAAAGGATGAGAATAATAATATAATATTAATTATATTTGGTTTTTTCAGTGCTATAAATATGTACTGTAAATGTGTAGACTGATAATGGTTGGTCAATTATGGTAAATTATGTCATGACCTTTATATCATGTTATTAAACCCTAATTGTTAAACTCAGTTGTGAGTTCGAGACTGTGTGGTAAATGTGTTATATGAATTTTACTGTGTATTATAGAATTTTTGTAATTAGGAGAAACCCTAATTATTATTTACAAACCCTAATTTGCTAAAATTAGAAACTCTAATTATTATTTTTATAAATTATAATGATAATTAGGAAACCCTAATTGTTAATTTGGGAACCCAAATAATATTAAGGAACCCTAATTTAAATACCCTAATTTTTTTTTATTAAAAACCCTAATTTTAAATTAGTGTGTTTAATTAAAATTTTATTACACTTTGATTTTTAATTTTTAAACCCTATACATTATTTGAGAAACTTTGAGATGTAAAATCTAATGAATAAATCCTAGATTCAAGCATCCTAGACAAGAATGCCCTTAAAATTAATAACCAAATTACTAAAGTAGCCTTTTTTGTCTCATTATTGCATTATTGTTGGCCAAATCTTGCTAGCCACCCTAGTCTAAGCTATGATCAGCTATAATTTCCAGCAAAACAGGTTCAATTCATCAGCCACATGCATTGTATACAAGTTATATTAGGAACAAGAGAGAGAAAGTGCATATTTAGCCTAATTTGATCACTTACACTTAGTCATATTCTCTCAAGCTCAAACTGTAAGACCCCAACTTTTATAAATAAAGATGAATTTTCTATAAATATCATTTTTGAATATTATGGAGTTAATTTGATATAATGTTATAGTTGTGGGTAATATTTATAAATTTTGCAAAGTAAGCAAGTTGTTATAAAATATTCGTTTGGTCGGAGAATATTCTTTTTGTCGGGGAATATTCGTACGACGGCACAATCATTGGTGGACCCCACAACGGAATTATTGTCGGATTGAGAAAACGACAGAATTATCTTTCTATAAAAATAACGGCTGAGGTGTTACCGTTAAAACCGTTAAAACTGTTGAACTACTCGGTAGTAAAAGTACAGTAATACGCGTGGTTGCATAGTAGCGCACGGTATTGATTATTGATGCTTACGTGAGAAGTCACTCAGCTATACTCAATTATTGCTACAGTAATTGCTGCATCATATCTCTTAAATTATTGTCATAGTATCATCTGTATAATATGTTATATTATTAAATCAATAATTGAGACGTTGTGGTAAGTTTGGTTATTTTATGGGGGGCCATATGTCATCATCTAAGAGTCTCTTCGTCAATAGTAATTACCGTCGTCAATAGTAATTACCGTCGTCAATAGTATTTACCTTGGTCAATAGTAATTACCTTCGTCAATATTATTTACCTTGGTCAATAGTATTTACCTTGGTCAATAGTAATTACCTTCGTCAATAGTATTTACCTTGGTCAATAGTAATTATTTTCGTCAATAGTAGTTGTCCCTTCAATATTACCAAGAGTCATTTGACCCTTCGTTAAGACCAAGAGTCATTTGACCTTTCGTTAAGACCAAGAGCCACCCTCAGTTTTTCTATAAATAGAGGCCTAGGGCTTCATTATTTTTCACGAATTCATTCAAGCTATAGAGAGAGAAAGTATAGAGAGAATAAGAGAGAGAGAATAAAAGTATTCTGCTACATCACTTTTCCAATATCCAGTTCTTTTAAGGTAGGGAATATTATTTCTTTTATATTCATGAAGAGAACTTCTGTTATTCCATTTGTTATTATTCTGTTGGAATAACCAGTATACGCGGTCTACCCTATACTTGGTGACATTCTTCTATTTTTCTGTTGGAACATTCTGTCTGTGTGTTTTACACCGGACCTGGTTCCGTTTATTATTCTGTTGGAACATCCTGTCTGTGTGTTTTACACCGGACCTGGTTCCGTTTTATTATTATTCTGTTGGAATATCCTGTCTGTGTGTTTTACACCGGACCTGGTTCCATTATTTATTATTCTGTCGGAATATCCTGTCTGTGCGTTTACGCCGGACCTGGTTCCATTATTTATTATTCTATTGGAACAACCTGTCTGTGCGGTCTATCGCATGCATGGTGATTTCTTTTGTTATTCCATTCTTTATTGTACTCAGTTGGTTAAGTTTTGACTTCTATACTCCATGAAATTTGTGGAATATCCTTGATAGTTGCGTTTCATCCAGTATCTTTTCAAGAAAATATTCTTCTAAGCATTCTTGAATTTTACTCCACAATGCAGTATCATGTTGACAATTTGGACGTTGTTAATTCCTGGATAAATTAATTCTTGAACTTGTTTTATTGAATTCTTATATCATTGTCATCATCCTCATGTTTATAAAATGTTGAAAGTCATCTGTGGCCTGTATTGCATAGATGGACTTGGTATGATTATGACCAGGGATTATTCGGTATAATCATGACCGTAATGTTACAAATGATGTGGTAAAAGTCCTCATTGGCCCGTAGTGCATTGATGGACAGTTGTTGGCATGATCATGACCATTAATGAATACACGAATATCCTTGGCCGTAGTGCAGGGGTGATTCGATGATGTGGATTATTTTATTAAGCTGAGTCTCAGCGATTACAGTGTTGAAAAACTTTTTAAATCATAAAAGATAGTAGAGTTTATTTTCTACTTGACTCTTTTAATGGATTGCTTGTTCCGCTACAGTTAAACTTGATGTCTATTATATTTTATCAGTTTAACATTGTTGAAGGCTAATGATAATTTATTCTGCATTATCTTAGTCATAATATTTCTTACTGGGCTAGTTGAGCTCACCCTTTCTTTCACTGTTCTCTTCAGGAAATGAGAACGTAGCTGGGACAAGTCGGGGTACGGAGTGATGGTCCGAATGATAGTATTAGTTAGTAGTCCTCACTATTCTATGTAATGGTGTGTTAATAAATGTAATGAGAACTCCTTTTGAGTATGAATACTCTCTAGAAGATAATATTTGTATTCAAACTCACAGTTTATGTTTTGTCGTATTGTACACGACAGAT
Organism: Panax notoginseng; assembly: GCA_016801055.1. NCBI lineage: Eukaryota > Viridiplantae > Streptophyta > Magnoliopsida > Apiales > Araliaceae > Panax > Panax notoginseng. The sequence goes on from CM029014.1 coordinate 106,241,675, forward strand.
GTATTAATCAGTTGTATTTGTATTCTGTACTATGTATCTGACGACCCAAGATGGGTGATGTATACCTAATTTTGGGGGCGTCACAGTTGGTATCAGAGCTTAGGGATATGATCCCTGGCTAAGATGTGAGAATAGAACTAGGAGGGGAGAGACGGGGAATTCCTTCGCTAGTATGACATACCTAAGTTTATTTGCATGGTATTTAATTGGTCGGTCATAATATAAGGATAATATATGACATATCAATTAATTTTTATTTTGTGGCAGTATCTGAAAATGGCATCCGAGAATGTTGAGAATAGCAATGGAGCACAGACGACTGTTGATTCACCACATATCAATAATCAGGATAATGTGCATCAGGAAGGTGTCAATCCTCATGCAAACAACAACACTGACCAAATGATGAATGATCAAATGTTCAGAGGCTTTATGCAATTCATGCAACAACAGGTGAAAGCGGCTCCTGTCCACAACGTAGGTGGAAATACTGGAAACTCTCAGGCGGTCACCGCTAAACAGTTTAAGGAGCTGGGACCACCGGAGTTTAAGGGAGAACCCAAACCACTTGTAGCTGAAACATGGATAAAGCAGATCACCAAGATATTTGATGTCTTGGGTTGCTCCGAGGAGCAAAAGGTTCCCTTTGTCGCCTTTATGTTGCGAGGAGAGGCAGATTACTGGTGGGAATCGATAAAGCGTACTCAACCTGCCGCACTGAAGATGTCTTGGGAGAAGTTCCAAGATCTGTTTAACGACAAATACTTTCCCGAGAGTATTCGTCACATGAAGGAGGTGGAGTTCATCAAATTGGAGCAGAATAATATGACCGTGTCGCAGTACGAGGCAAAATTTGCGGAATTATCCCGGTTTGCGTCCCACCTGGTGGATAATGAAGAAAGAATGACGCGAATGTTTTTAAGAGGTTTGAAGCCGGAGATACGTCAACATCTTGTTTCTCATAAACTGTGTTTGTATTCAGATGTTGTAAATAAGGCTCAGTTGGTGGAGCGCGATAACGAGATAACGCAACCAAAAGAGAGCAGCCGGCAAAATGATAATACCAGTGAGAGCAGTCATCGAAGCGGTGACAACAAGCGTGGAGGGAATCAACAGGCCAGAAATGGTAACCACTTCGGTGGTAATCAGGGCCAAAACAATAAGAATGGACATTTCAAGAAGAGGAGATTCAACAATGATGGAAAGACGTCAGCACCAGCACCTGTCGTTAAGGAAGGAGAACGACCACCTATCATATGTTTCAAATGCGGAGGGGAGGGGCACATCAGTCCAAACTGCGCGATGCCGTCCAAAGCATGTTATAATTGTGGAAGAGAAGGTCATTTAGCCCGATTTTGTCGTTTACCGAAGACAAATTCAGCTAGGATGGAGGCACCAAAAGCCGTCCCAGAAAAGTCAAAACCGGTTATGCAAGGGAGAGCGTTTGTTGTGAACTCCCAGAGAGCAAGGAACCCGAATGAGGTCATCACGGGTAAGCTTATTATAAACTCTAAAGAAGTTTATACTTTATTTGATACCGGTTCAACCCATTCTTTTATTTCTCCTACTTGCGCTCATCGATTAAATTTGATTCCGGAGAAATTAGACTTTGACTTATCTGTGGAAACTCCGTTGGGAGAAACCTTCATTACCTCCACTGTTTATAAGTCTTGTTTGGTTCAAGTTGGTACCCACACATTACCTATCGATCTGATTTCATTAAAAATACTTGCATTTGACGTGATTCTAGGGATTGATTGGTTAACTACTCATTATGCAAAAATTGATTGTTTTCGTAAGGTTGTTAGTTTTCATATTCCTAATCGACCTATTATGCGAATTCAAGCAACCAAACCATTAAAATCAATCGCTGTCATCTCAAGCCATAAAACTATTCGTTTATTGAAAAACGGATGTCAAGCTTTCTTAGCTCATGTCACAGATCTAAACAAAAATACGTCAGTTTTGAATGATATTTCTATTGTTAATAAATTCCCTGACGTATTCCCTGAAGAACTTCCTGGCCTACCCCCAGAGCGTGAAATTGAATTTTGTATCGATCTTGAACCCGGTACAAAACCCATTTCCAAAGCCCCATATCGAATGGCTCCTATTGAACTTCAGGAGTTAAAGATCCAACTGCAGGAATTGTTAGACATTGGCTTTATTCGTCCTAGTACTTCTCCTTGGGGAGCTCCTGTTCTATTCGTGAAGAAGAAAGATGGAAGTATGCGACTTTGTATTGATTATCGGGAGTTGAATCATGTCACCATCAAAAATAGGTACCCATTGCCACGTATTGATGACCTGTTTGACCAGTTGCAAGGAGCACAATTCTTTTCAAAGATCGATCTTCGTTCTGGATATCATCAGCTGAAGGTTAGAACTGAAGATATTCCAAAGACGGCTTTTAGAACTCGGTACGGGCATTATGAATTCATAGTCATGTCCTTTGGATTGACTAATGCTCCTGCTGCCTTCATGGATATGATGAACCGGGTATTCAAGGAATATTTGGATCATTTTGTGGTCGTCTTTATTGATGACATCCTTATTTATTCCAAAAGCCGTGAAGATCATGAGCAACACTTGAGGCTGGTACTCCAAAAGCTTCGTGAATACAAGCTTTATGCCAAGTTGAAGAAATGCGAGTTCTGGCTGGAGGAGGTAGCATTCCTTGGGCACGTAGTATCAAGTCGTGGAATATCGGTTGACCCGACAAAGATTGAAGCTATTCAAAGCTGGGAGCAACCTAAATCAGTGACCGAGGTACGTAGCTTTCTTGGTTTAGCTGGTTATTATCGGAGATTCGTGGAAGGATTTTCTCGAATCGCTACTCCATTAACTCAGCTGACTCGGAAAGATACAAAGTTTGGTTGGAGCGAAGAATGTGAGCAGAGTTTTCAAGAACTCAAGAGGAGACTCATTTCAGCACCTGTTCTAACAATACCATCTGGCTCGGAGGGATTTGTCATCTACAGTGATGCTTCGAGCAAAGGGTTGGGATGTGTTCTCATGCAACATGGAAAAGTCATAGCCTATGCATCAAGACAACTCAAGGAATATGAGAGGAATTATCCTACTCATGATCTAGAGTTGGCAGCTGTTGTCTTTGCACTTAAAATTTGGAGGCATTACTTGTATGGGGAGAAAGTGGAGATCTTTACGGATCATAAAAGCCTCAAATATTTCTTCACTCAAAAGGAACTCAACATGCGACAACGACGTTGGCTTGAACTGTTAAAAGATTATGATCATACCATTCAATACCATCCTGGAAAAGCGAACGTGGTAGCTGACGCATTGAGTAGAAGATCATATGCGGGTACAAGTGCAATATTAACAACGCAAAGACCCATTTTGTGTGACTTGCAAAGGATGGAGATAGAGTTAAAGACTCTAGGGACCCATGTGATGATGGCGAATATACGAGTAGAACCGACTTTAATCGATAAAGTTAAAGCTGCTCAAGCTACAGACCTGGAGCTGATGCGTATGAGGAAGAAAGTGCAAGAAGGTTCTATGCCGGAAGCAAGAATCGATGAAGAAGGAATACTTCGAGTCAACTCCAGACTTTGTGTTCCTAACAACCCTGATTTAAAGTATGAAATCATGATGGAGGCGCACAACACACCGTTTGCAATCCATCCTGGAAGTACCAAAATGTATCATGATCTTCGTCATACATTTTGGTGGAGCAATATGAAGAGAGAGATAGCGTTGTTTATCTCAAGGTGTCTAACTTGTCAACGAGTCAAAGCGGAGCATCAAGTACCAAAAGGTCCATTGCAACCACTTGAAATTCCAGAATGGAAGTGGGAGCACATTACCATGGATTTCGTTACCGGTCTTCCTAGGGTTTCTCAAGGTATTGATGCGATTTGGGTCATTGTTGATAGATTGACCAAGTCTGCTCATTTCTTACCGATACGAGAAACTTATACACTTGAACGTCTTGCTCGTATGTACATAAACGAGATTGTAAGACTGCATGGTATGCCAGTATCCATAGTTTCTGATCGAGACCCAAGATTCACTTCACGATTTTGGGTTAGTTTACAAAAAGCTATGGGCACGGAGTTACGATTTAGTTCAGCATATCATCCTCAGACGGACGGACAATCAGAGAGGACTATTCAAACTCTTGAAGATCTATTAAGACTCTGTGTCTTTGACTTCAAGGGAAGTTGGGACAAGTTCTTACCATTGGTGGAGTTTTCCTACAACAACAGTTATCAAGCAAGTATTGGCATGGCTCCATTCGAAGCATTGTATGGAAGAAAATGTCGTTCTCCAGTATGCTGGGATGAGGTGGGCGAAGCAACGTTGTTGGGACCGGAGTTGGTACGTATGACTACAGAAAAGATTCAAACGATCCGACAACGTATAAAAACCTCACAAGATCGACAAAAGAGTTATGCTGATCTTCATCGAAAGGACGTGGAATTTGATGTAGGAGATCATGTGTTCTTACGTGTTGCTCCATGGAAAGGAGTTACGAGATTTGGAAAGAGAGGAAAGCTAAATCCTCGATTCATCGGTCCATTTTTAATCCTCGATCGAGTAGGAACTGTGGCTTATAGACTCGCTTTACCGCCAAGTATGTCTCGTGTTCATAACGTTTTCCACATATCCATGTTACGCAAATATGTGGAAGACCCGAACCACATTATTGAGTTAGAACCGGACGAAATAGCGGAGGATTTGACGTATGAAGAAGTTCCTGTTCAAATCTTGGATAAGAAGGAACATATTCTACGCTCCAAGGTTATACCTCAAGTTAAAGTTTTGTGGAGAAACCACGATGTTGAGGAAATGACTTGGGAGTTAGAATCAGAAATGAAATCAAGGTATCCTTACCTCTTCGACATACCAGGTACGTACCCTAATTTCGAGGGCGAAATTTCATAAGAAGGGGAGGTTGTAAGACCCCAACTTTTATAAATAAAGATGAATTTTCTATAAATATCATTTTTGAATATTATGGAGTTAATTTGATATAATGTTATAGTTGTGGGTAATATTTATAAATTTTGCAAAGTAAGCAAGTTGTTATAAAATATTCGTTTGGTCGGAGAATATTCTTTTTGTCGGGGAATATTCGTACGACGGCACAATCATTGGTGGACCCCACAACAGAATTATTGTCGGATTGAGAAAACGACAGAATTATCTTTCTATAAAAATAACGGCTGAGGTGTTACCGTTAAAACCGTTAAAACTGTTGAACTACTCGGTAGTAAAAGTACAGTAATACGCGTGGTTGCATAGTAGCACACGGTATTGATTATTGATGCTTACGTGAGAAGTCACTCAGCTATACTCAATTATTGCTACAGTAATTGCTGCATCATATCTCTTAAATTATTGTCATAGTATCATCTGTATAATATGTTATATTATTAAATCAATAATTGAGACGTTGTGGTAAGTTTGGTTATTTTATGGGGGGCCATATGTCATCATCTAAGAGTCTCTTCGTCAATAGTAATTACCGTCGTCAATAGTAATTACCGTCGTCAATAGTATTTACCTTGGTCAATAGTAATTACCTTCGTCAATATTATTTACCTTGGTCAATAGTATTTACCTTGGTCAATAGTAATTACCTTCGTCAATAGTATTTACCTTGGTCAATAGTAATTACTTTCGTCAATAGTAGTTGTCCCTTCAATATTACCAAGAGTCATTTGACCCTTCGTTAAGACCAAGAGTCATTTGACCTTTCGTTAAGACCAAGAGCCACCCTCAGTTTTTCTATAAATAGAGGCCTAGGGCTTCATTATTTTTCACGAATTCATTCAAGCTATAGAGAGAGAAAGTATAGAGAGAATAAGAGAGAGAGAATAAAAGTATTCTGCTACATCACTTTTCCAATATCCAGTTCTTTTAAGGTAGGGAATATTATTTCTTTTATATTCATGAAGAGAACTTCTGTTATTCCATTTGTTATTATTCTGTTGGAATAACCAGTATACGCGGTCTACCCTATACTTGGTGACATTCTTCTATTATTCTGTTGGAACATCCTGTCTGTGTGTTTTACACCGGACCTGGTTCCGTTTATTATTCTGTTGGAACATCCTGTCTGTGTGTTTTACACCGGACCTGGTTCCGTTTTATTATTATTCTGTTGGAATATCCTGTCTGTGTGTTTTACACCGGACCTGGTTCCATTATTTATTATTCTGTCGGAATATCCTGTCTGTGCGTTTACGCCGGACCTGGTTCCATTATTTATTATTCTATTGGAATAACCTGTCTGTGCGGTCTATCGCATGCATGGTGATTTCTTTTGTTATTCCATTCTTTATTGTACTCAGTTGGTTAAGTTTTGACTTCTATACTCCATGAAATTTGTGGAATATCCTTGATAGTTGCGTTTCATCCAGTATCTTTTCAAGAAAATATTCTTCTAAGCATTCTTGAATTTTACTCCACAATGCAGTATCATGTTGACAATTTGGACGTTGTTAATTCCTGGATAAATTAATTCTTGAACTTGTTTTATTGAATTCTTATATCATTGTCATCATCCTCATGTTTATAAAATGTTGAAAGTCATCTGTGGCCTGTATTGCATAGATGGACTTGGTATGATTATGACCAGGGATTATTCGGTATAATCATGACCGTAATGTTACAAATGATGTGGTAAAAGTCCTCATTGGCCCGTAGTGCATTGATGGACAGTTGTTGGCATGATCATGACCATTAATGAATACACGAATATCCTTGGCCGTAGTGCAGGGGTGATTCGATGATGTGGATTATTTTATTAAGCTGAGTCTCAGCGATTACAGTGTTGAAAAACTTTTTAAATCATAAAAGATAGTAGAGTTTATTTTCTACTTGACTCTTTTAATGGATTGCTTGTTCCGCTACAGTTAAACTTGATGTCTATTATATTTTATCAGTTTAACATTGTTGAAGGCTAATGATAATTTATTCTGCATTATCTTAGTCATAATATTTCTTACTGGGCTAGTTGAGCTCACCCTTTCTTTCACTGTTCTCTTCAGGAAATGAGAACGTAGCTGGGACAAGTCGGGGTACGGAGTGATGGTCCGAATGATAGTATTAGTTAGTAGTCCTCACTATTCTATGTAATGGTGTGTTAATAAATGTAATGAGAACTCCTTTTGAGTATGAATACTCTCTAGAAGATAATATTTGTATTCAAACTCACAGTTTATATTTTGTCGTATTGTACACGACAGATGTATTAATCAGTTGTATTTGTATTCTGTACTATGTATCTGACGACCCAAGATGGGTGATGTATACCTAATTTTGGGGGCGTCACACAAACCCACGAAATTTTAGTGTTAGATCAGTCACAAATCAATCCCCACGAACTCCCACATCAAATCAGAAGCAGAGAAATCAGAATTGGATCATAAAGAGATAAACCCTAATCTAGAAATTTGACTTTTGAACTTATGTTAGATGTAAAATTTTTTGTGTTAAATATGTTGTATGATGTGTTAATCAATGATCTGGGTTGCTAGATGTTAAACCCATAACATCTAGATGCTCAGATTTGATGATTTTCCAAATATAAATTTTTTTGAAAATAAGGGTCTGACAGTGAATGTCAGGTCCCATAGATCTCGATCTGTTATGTGTTTTCATGTTTTGAAAGTTTGTACTCACTATTACAAAACAGTAAATAGACAACACTTAAAAGATGACGTTTTTATAAAAAAACGTTATAGTATTTTTTTTCACAACGTTTTTTAACAAAATATTATAAATACATATGAAAAAACGTTATCTATTTATAAAGGCAATTTTTTAATTTTAAATATATAACGTTTTAAAAAAAAATGTTATATATATAAAAAACACGGAGCAAAAAACCTCTTAAACGAAAACTTAAAATTAAAACAAAACCAAAACCCTGTGCTTTCTCTGCTCTGCTCTCTTTCGCTAACAAAACCAAATCGCTAGTTATCGATCTCTACTCGCCTCCCTCCCTCCTGTTACCTCTCTGACTGACAACTGAGTCAACCTCATTCTCTTTCTTTATCGTTTTCTCGCCGTAGATCTCCTCCTCTCTTTCTTTCTTTATCCTCGGCAACCAATTTTTGACCGAGTCTGTATCCTCAAGGAGGCGGTGCCAGTCCGCTTCCGCTCGAAGTTTCGCCGTCTCCGGCAAGGTCCACCCCGCGGAGGTTCTTCAAGCCACCGTTCCCTCCGCCGTCGCCGGCCAAGCACATCAAAGCTTCCCTAGCCAAGCGCTTTGGCCATGCCAAGCACCGTGAAAGTTCGATTCCCGAAGATGGAGCCACGGAGCCTAATCGCTTGCGTGATAAGAACTTCGGCTACAATAAGAGTTTTGGTGCGAAGTATGAATTGGGGAAGGAGATTGGTCGAGGGTATTTTGGTCATACTTGCCATGCTAAGGGTAGAAAAGGCGAGCTCAAGGATCATCCTGTTGCTGTGAAAATCATCTCCAAGTCAAAGGTCCTTTCTTTCTTCTTCGTCTGAATTGTTCGGTTATCTATTTGAATCCTATTTTTGATCACTTAGAAATTAATTCCCAATTCCTAAACATCAAATGTATTTAGGAAATTAAAGTAGAAAACAAAAAATTAGGTTTACTGTCTGGCTTATATGATTGAAAGATTGAATTTTTATAGGCAATTTGATTATACACTTGATAAAGATTTAAATTTTACTGTTTGTTTCACTCAATAACTCTATCATATGGAGGGAATCCGGTAAGATGGCCAAAACTCTCAGTAGTTTTTTAATCTTTCTGTTTTTTTCAATAAAATGGACAATATAGATAATTATTGTCTATATATTTTACCAATAACATTGTCATTGACTCATGGTTGGTTTTATTAGAAGCTTTTCCTATAGATGCTAACATTGGCTTAATAAGCTGTAAGAAACAAGTACAATAGCTTAGTGGATAAACTTGACTAGAGCTCATTCAAGGCAACTATTGAGCTAATTCAAGCTTTCATTCAAGGCAGTGAATTAAACTGCACTTTCAAGTGGAATATGTTTATATAGTATAGTATTTTTTACTGCCTTTTGCCTATAATGTATCTCTTGGTTATTCACTCTATTGCTTTGGATAATTAATTTTTTCATTTCCTATAGTTTTACTGATATGAAGTTCTTTATTTATATGGACTACCTGCTACGACTCAGAGTTGCACATCATACATGGGATCCCACAGCTTATTTTTGTTCGTTCAAGCTACAACATAGAGGTTTGGTTCTTTTGTTAGTTTTATGTCATGTTTCAAACAAGCATTTCAAACTAGGTGACTGAATCCCCTTCTTTATCTCCTTTTTTTCCTTTTCTTTTTTTATAATTTTTTTAATGGACTTGGGCAACGGCACTGGTTTGAGTTTTGACATAAGTAATATTCGAGTAATGATGTTGATTTCTATTAAATGTACTGCAGTTGCTTTCTTTGCATACAAGATTCCAACATTAACGAAATATGCGATCTTGATATGCTTTGGCTGTTACAGGTTTTGAGCCTTGTGTGGTCTCCTGGGATGGAAACTTTAAGATGTGTTGGTCGTGCAGAGCTCTAACTTAGTGGCTCCTTTGCAGACATGATTTTGTTACCAAGTGCTGGAGCAATTTTAAGTGGTCATACTACTGCTCTGTTTGTATTAACAAGCCCTGGACGGCTCAATTTTTTTGATCATGATAGTTTGTCCGCCTTAGCATCTCAGCATGAGAAAATAGTATCTATATCTTCTATTGAATATCCCATGGTAACACCTACTGTTGATCCCATCATGAATGTGGCAAAGCCCATTTTATTATCCACGGGTGAAAACTCATTAAAGACTTTATTTGAGATAATGCATACTAGTAAATATATGCGCATCTCTTTGATATTTCCATTCATGCCTGAGATCCTCTGGTATGTTAATTTCTTTCATATCCTGAAACTGAAACATTGTACGTAATTAGATAACCACAAGCTTGAAACATGGCTCAACACCAAACATGGTTAAGGGTACCAAGTGGCCTATGACTGGAGGTATAGCCAACCATTTGTCTTGTGCCGAGGATAACAAGATTGAGAGAGTTTATGTAGCAGGTTATGAAGATGGATTTGTTCGCATTTGGGATGCCACTTATCCAGTCCTATCTCTAATTTGCATTTTAGAAGGCAGGGTTAGAGTCTCATCTTCAAGATTCCATTAATTTGTTTTCCAGTATGAAGCAGCAAGTTTATGTAGTTTGACAAGATTCCATTTTAGAAGGCAGGGTTAGAGTTTAATTTTTACGTCCCCTCGTAAAATGGTTGTGATAAATCTACTTAAGGTCTGAGTCTTGTTTAAATTCTATTTTATGGTCATTCCTTCTAAATTGTGATATTTTGACCAATTTTCAGTGTTCTTTTTCCGTTTAGGTTGTTTTCACCAACATGGAAGCCGGTTCAGTAATGGATCTTGATGCGAAGAAATGGCCCGATGCCCAAACAGATGATTCATCTTCTTTTTACAAGGTGAGCAATCCTCTCTAAGCTAAAGTTAGTTATATATTTTCCCGAATGATATTGTTTTCATCTTTTGAACATGTCAGTTTCACTTCTTAATACATTACCATGAAACAAAATCCTTAATGAATTTGGTTGTTCCTTTGTCAATTCTATCACAGACAACTCTCAGATGTTATGGTCTTTTAATCAAGTTCACCTTTTACGTCATTGTAGGTTCCTTTTTCCAGTATTGTGTACATTGAGCGCACTGATTTTCGAATTAAAGATTCTAAGGATTACTATGGGCTTGCTCCTGGAAAAACTGTCCTACTCAGGTCCACATGCTAATCTTTATGTGCTTGTGCACTTCAGTTGTAGGCTCAATACTATAAAGTTATTTTTCTGCATGCAGGTATGCATTTCCTATAAAGTGCACTGAAGTAGTACTTGGTGATGATAAAGAGTCTGTTCTTGAGATACGTGTGGAATATGATTCTTTGAAGAAGACAAAGCCAAAGGTCACTCTAAAATTAGCTGTTCACTAGATGTGAATGGTTTACTTTCCAAGGTCTTATAAATCAATTGTTTTAAATTTTTCTGTTATTTTTTTACAATTGCATAGGGGGTACTTCACTGGGTTGCAGAACCTTCACCTGGAGTTGATCCACTTAAGGTGGAAGTCAGATTATTTGATAGATTGTTTCTTTCTGAGGTTAGTTATTCCTTTCTGAAGGCTACCATAAGTTAGTTTACTGAATATAGTCTGACCAGTTTCCATTACCTTTCTGGAGGTATCCCAGGGACTGGTTGTTCTGGATTTTGGTGGAAAAGAAATTGAATCACAGCTTCTTCCTCTGACCAATGTCTCGTTAAACAACAGAAACTATCATGTTAAAGCATACTTGGGTATATCCCCCCCAGCAACACGCCTAGATATTGGCTTGCATTTTCAGCATCTGTGCCAACTCTTGGTTTCAGTACTTACATCGTCACAAGTGCGAAAGGACCAGGTAAATTACATTGATGTTTTCCAGTAGCAGACATCAGTAATACTGAAATAACTAAATGCTTTGGCTTACTCATTTATTACTCCTTTCTTTGATATCTGAGCAGCAGCTGCTACAACGACAGAGATATACACGACTGAAGGAGGTATCAATAGTAATATAGTGAATTTGAGATGTATATACAAATAGTTTGGTATATATTTTGTGGATATAGTAATTTGAAACTGTAAACGAATGGTATTATTGGGATTAAATTTGAATGGTTGATACATTTTGGCTTTAAATTTAAATGAGAATTTAGACCTTTTAGCTATATATCATGGCATTAGTATATTGCAGGTGCATTGGTAATGTAGGCGAACAAACTTTTTTTTCCTTTTTTTTATCTACAACATTTTAAAAACGTTGTGTAAATGTGCTTAAATATTGTCTGATACATTAAACTACAACATTTTTAGCCAGAAAACGTTGTGGAATTATATTTTCTACAACGTTTTCAAGCATTTGCTAATTTATGGAAAATAAATCTACAACGTTTTTTCCTTAAAAAATGTTGTCTAATATGTTTAACTACAACGTTTTAAAAATGTTGTGTAAGGGTGTCAAATAGATGACACCCTTAACCACGACATTTTGCTGAATGAAACCACAACGTTTTTTTCTGCGTTGTCTATTTACTGTTTTGTAGTATTGACTTGTAGTCTATTAGGAGATCTTTAATATACAATTTGAATCAGGTCCATATCTGTTGTAGATTAAAAGTTATTTAAAGTCAACGTGGGTTGACCAGCATTGACCGGTTGTTCTTGAAACCCAGAATCTGCCCAGAAATCTCTGACAGTGATTTTGCAGAGCTTGGATATTGCTATGTTTAAGTTTGTTTGCCATGTTGTTTTGTAGTTGTATACTGACATGAAGACTACATGCTAAAGTCTTTATATCACACAGATCCGTAACAGAATTAAATCTAGAGATCGTCAAACTTAGGTAGCCGAAAATGCTCAAGAACATTTTTGGGAAACCCAGAAATGTTCAAGAACAGTTCCAGGAGGGTACTTTGACCGGTCCATTTATCTTTATTGTATTGATGTTATGCTGATCTCATGATATATTGTTGTTCCTTGTCATGTACTCTATATGTATGAACCATTATATCACATGAAACAAGGTTGGAACTTAAATTAAATCGAACATGAAACAAGGAACTCGAACTTCTAGGTTTCTGGGAAAACCCAGAAACACTCTGACAGTGTGTTGGTGAGCCCAGATCTTCTTGTGTGTTTGTTGTATGACCTAGATGATGGTTTGTTACTGTAGTGTTACACTTCAGGTACACGATCAAGGTTTAACTTGGCCCAGAAACTCAATACACAGTATGTGATTCGTGGTCAAATCTGGTCACTCAGTATCTGACATGTGTTCTGGATTTGGTGAAGAACACCATTAGCGACAGTTTTGTCGCCTAATGTACCTTTAGCGATAGTTTATTTATTAAATTAATTATTTTAATTAAATAAATAGAAAAAAATTAGTTTTTAATTATTAAAAATACAAATAAATTATTAAAAATTATTTTAAAATCTAAAAATTAGTTTTGAATTATTTTTAATATATTTCATAAATATTTAATATTTTTGAAATATTAAAAGTATTTAATTTATTTTATTAATATATTAAATAAATTATTTAAAAATGATTTTAATATTTGAAATATCATTTAAAATTATATAATGATATAAGAAAATATTTTAAGTTATTTTTAATGACTTTTAATATTTTGTGATGAAATTCATTAATAATTTAATATTAATGATAATTAAGTTATTTGATAAATGAATTAAATAAATAAATTAAAAATGATTTTATTATATTAAAAATCATTTTAAATAATTATAAGGTATTTAAAAATATTTTAAGTTATAAACTATAACTTTCAATATTTAAAGGTAAATTTCATTAAATTATTATTATTAATGATATTAAGGTTATTTAATAATAATATTAAATAAATTAGTTCAAAAATGATTTTAATATTATAATAATCATTTTAAATGAAAATAAAGTATTTAAAGATATTTTAAGTTATAAAATATAATTTTTAATATTTAAAGGATAATTTTATTAATAATTTAATATTAATGATTATTAATAATATTAAATTTATTTAATAATTATATTAAATAAATAGTTTAAAAATGATTTTATTAATTTAAAAATCATTTAAAAAGGATATAAATGAATTAAAAATATTTTAAGTTATACTTAATGACTTTTAATATTTTGATAAATAAAACATTAATACCTAAATATTAATGGTAATTATTTAAAAATAATTTTAAATATTTTAAAAATCTTTTAAGGGTAATATTAATACTTTATAAATATTTTGAGTTATTGTAAATAACTTTAATATTTTGGCAATAGTTTCATTAATAGTTTAATATAAATTAAATATTAATGATAAAAGAATTAGTTAATATTTAAATTATTTAATAATGATTCTGATGTTTGAAAATTCATGATATATTATAATAAACGTTTAAAAATTATTATAAGTCATTTTAAAAATAATATGACTAATATTTTCAGTTATTGAACTATATGACAGAGTCTTAGACTCGATAAATACCCGATAAAACCGTTGGTACACAAAAATATTTCAAAAATTGATCTAAACTTAGATAATTTGACTAGGTTTGTGTCTGTTTGTGACCCAATGACTGTTAAACTTAAGTAACAATGTGATTAGGTTTTGTGTTGACTGCAATAGGCAGTGTTATGTGTTACGATATACTCCCTCCGTCCCAAATTATCTGCTGTTTTAGCAAAAAAAATTTGTCCCACAATATCTGCTTTTTTAAGATTTCAATGTATTTTTTTTTCTTTGTTTTCCAAGTTTGCCCCTTTACCCTAATTAATGATAGTCATTACTCTCATTCATGTCTCTCCTCTTTTTAAGTATCTTTTTATATTCCCACCAATAAGGATTCATGCACAGAAAATAAAAAAATTAATACATAAGGGTGTTTTAGTATATTTATCACATATATTGGTATGTGTGTGGAACTCTAGAAAAGCAGATAATTTGGGACAGAGGGAGTATTATTCTAATCAGTAAAATGATCTTATTACTAATATGTTGTTATACAAAAGATAAGATCTAAGTTGCATATTGTAAGCAGCAGGCCATGCAAGTATCTTACCTTTGCATTTTCTTTATGCAATGGACATGAGTAAGAATATTTCAGAATTATATTATTACTTTACAGATTATTAACTCTATTGATATATGTTAGTATATGGTAATTCAGATATATATTATGTTCATTAATTTCTATAAATGGTTATATAAGTGTCCCCACTTGGATAATCATTGTATTTAATCACATGTTGATACACATTTGTTAATTACTCGTATATATATATATATATGTTAAATTATAGATTCTTGTTGAACAAGATAAAACCTTTGGTTTGGAACCCCGACAAGTATGAACATCCCGTACACGGGAAAACTTTTTATGCACCCAAGGTGGACAGAGAGAACGATAACATCATTCTTGCATGTAGTATTGATCAATACAGGGCATAACGGGTTGATCACCCCCCGTGCCCGTAAGTTTTGACGGTTTGCAGATGAAGTTCTGCTAAACCTATTCGAAAATTGAAAATAATGTTCATAGTTTGTCACCTTACCCCTAATTATAGTCATTACGTAGTTTCAAAAATTTGATAGAGAGTTGTTATGTTATTAATATCGGTTCAGATTACTTCACAACTATTGACTTGTTGTAGAAGGGTAGTACAAAGAAAATATTTTACCCTTTCAGCTAATGTTTATAATTGTTATTACTTGCTGGGCACTCAAATCTCATTCTTACTTAAATTAAATATTTTTAGTTATATATGATCAACCCGAAAGATAAGGCAAGAACAACGGGAAAGGAAAGATGTTCGAATAAGATTTATAATATTCTGTGTAATAGTTATAGTTTATTAAGATAATGATACTTATTATCTATGATGTAATGAATGTTTAAAGGTCTCGTACCTGGGATTTAAACTTTGATGCATATGCAAATTAAATTTGGTATCAATATTATTGTTATTAATATTATGATTAGTATTTTTCGCGCATAGAAATGGTATCATGAAGCACCGAGTTCGGGTTTCAAGTAGCCGAATTTGGGGGCGTCACATGTTGGTATCAAAGCTTTAGGGTTAGAAACCTTAGGTGGGATCGACCTTAGGCTATAACCTTAGGACTAAGGGAAATATTAAAAATATAAATAACTCATATAGAGTTTAAAAGGAGATGAATTGAATAAATTCATCGTTAAACAAAATAAAAGATAACTTTTATAAAACTATTGTTTGTTATGTGTATATACTATATGCTAATCAGGATAATTTATGTGTGTAGATGTCAGGAGGAAAATAATTAGGATACCCTCGATCGTAGAGAAGAAGCCAATATCAAAGTCAATAGCTGAAATAAAGGCTCACAGTGCAAGCGACCTTGATGAGGTGGTAGTATTGGAAAATGTAGTACCAGATCCAGAACTGGTGGAACTAACAGATAGTGATTTGGACACCGAAGGTGGAGCTGATCAAGTATCAACGGAAGTGCAGAATCTGAGGAACCAGGTTTCTTCTCTGGAGAAGCTGTGAGAAATAGAAAGGCTATTAAACATTTAGTTGCGAAAGGCGTTAATGGAAACTATGGAAGAACAAGATAAGCTTAAAATCCAAATTGATCAAATAGGAACCATAAGCAACAGATCGTGTGCAACTCCGAGCAAGAAGGGGAAAAGAAGAATGAAAGACCGTGACTTAGGAAATACGTAGGATTAGTAGTTAATTATGTATGTTTGGTAATGTAAGGGTGTAATGTAATATTCTCAAACTTTTGTGTACGTTATAAAAGTAAATCCCGACTTTTGTGGTCATAAGGGGATAACAGTATGAGTTATGTTATGTAAAGTTCTATGACTTGTTGAATGAATATGAATCTATATTTGATTAATGGACTAAGTTTGGTATAAAATATAGTGTTACATGTTAAACTTATACAATAAGGTTTAGAATGTAAGTTAAATGTATGATTTTATGTAATCAGATAATGCCGCCAAGACGTCGAACACGGAATCAAAGGGCAAAAGAATATGTCAACAATGCTGAGGGACAACAACAAAACCCGATGTAAAACTTTGCGAACATGGTAGCTCAGGCTATATAGCAGGGAATACCAGCCACAGGGAACCAGCCAGACAATCGCTTGGCAAAATTTAAAGACTTCAAGGCAATAGGACCACCAGAATTCAGGGGATCAGTTGACCCTATAGAAGCCCAGACATGGATTACCGAGATAGAAAAGGCTTTCGTAATTGCTAGGGTAGATGAGGGGCAAAAGACCTCTTTTGCCACTTATATGATGAAGGGGGAGGCTAACTTTTGGTGGGAGGCAAATCAAGTGAGGGCAGGAGAAGGAGTAGTTACTTGGGCTAGGTTTAAGATTTTATTTTTTGAAAACTATCTCTCAGCTAGCATGTAGGCTAGGATGGAGGTGAAATTTTTGGAGTTAAAGCAGGAGAACAAGACTGTTGCGGAGTATGCCACAAAGTTTAATGAGTTGGGTAGGTTCGCTCCGCATCAAGTTGATACGGAGGCTAGGAAGGCAAGAAGGTTCGAGCTGGGATTAAAACCCTGGCTCTACAATAAGGTGGCAGTGTTGTAGATCAATACTTTTGCAGCACTCATGGAGAAGGTTATCATAGCTGAGGAGGGAAGTGAGGCCATGAGCCTCAAGGAGAAGAAGAACAAAGGTAAGGCAGGAGGAGATGTGAAGGTGGAAGCTAATAGTGGGAATAGGGGTGAAAAAAGAAAAGGAAATTATTTCGGGAATGTTCAGGTGAAGCAGAAAGGTGTGAAGAAACAGACTGTGCAGTGTAAGAATTGCGAGAAGAATCATTCTGGTCAGTGTCTGAAGGGTAAGTTTGTATTTTACAAGTGCGGGCAGGAGGACCATATCGCTCCCAACTGCCCCAACCCAAGAATGAACAGTGGGTGTTTTCTATGTGGATCGACTGAACATAAGGTGAAGGATTGTCCAAAGAGGAAAATGGAGGTAGGGAGTGTAACCATGGTAAAAGGCAGCGGGACTATGGCAATCACGGGATCAACTTCAAGCAACAAACTAACCGCGAGAGTCTTCAACATGACGGTCCAGGATACAGTGGTAGCTGGGAATGGAACTCCGGGTATTATTCGAATAACTTTTATTTTCGTATATATATGATTTTCCTATATATATAGCAAATTATTGTATAATGAAATTTTGAGGGAGGAATTTGAGTTCTTTTAGAAATCAAATTTCTGTATAATCAGACAGACACGCTTTATATTGAATGGTTAAAGATTTGTTCGATCAATTATGATTGAGATCTATTTGCAATGATTGCGTATGCTATGCATCCTTGTATGTATGGGTTTTAATACAGTGATTCCGGGGACGGAATACTTATAAGGGAGGGTGAATGTAATAACCCAATATTTTCAATATAAAATAAATAAGAAATTTTTGAATATAATTTTTTTTATTAATGATGAGAATAAGTGTCTAGTAATATGTATGATAAATACAAATATATTTAGTACCTGAAAAATTATAAATAATTTTAGAATTTTTGATCATT
This sequence comes from Panax notoginseng, assembly GCA_016801055.1. Lineage (NCBI taxonomy): Eukaryota > Viridiplantae > Streptophyta > Magnoliopsida > Apiales > Araliaceae > Panax > Panax notoginseng. Next base: position 106,259,843 of record CM029014.1, read on the forward strand.
AAAAATTATATTCTTATAGTAATTAATTTTTGTAAGCAGAAATATTTTATTAATTATTTCCATAAAAACATGATTTTATATTATTTAAATAATATATGAAATGATTATTAGAATTATAATAACAAATATTTTAATATATGAATTTGTTCAAAAAATTTAAGTTAATTATTTTAGCTTAATTATTGATGTTACATATGAAGGATAAATCAGATATGGAATCCAAACCCTAAATTTAGATTTTGATCAAATGATGAGAATAATAATATAATATTGATTATATTTAGATTTTTCAATGCTATAAATATGTACTGTAAATGTGTAGACTGATAATGGTTGGTCAATTATGGTAAATTATGGCATGACCCTTATGTCATGTTATTAAACTCTAATTATTAAACTCAGTTATGAGTTCGAAACTGTGTAGTAATTGTGTTATATGAATTTTACTGTGTATTATAGAATTTCTGTAATTAGGAGAAACCCTAATTATTATTTAAAAACCCTAATTTGCTAAAATTAGAAACCCTAATTATTATTTTTGTAAATTATAATGATAATTAGAAAACCCTAATTGTTAATTTGGGAACCCTAATAATATTTAGGAACCCTAATTTAAAAACCCTAATTTTCTATTAAAAATCCTAATTTTAAATTAGTGTGTTTAATTAAAATTTTATTACACTTTGATTTTAAATTTTTAAACCCTAGAAATTATTTGGGAAACTTTGAGATGTAAAATCTAGTGAATAAATCCTAGATTCAAGCACCCTGGACAAGAATGCCCTTAAAATTAATAACCAAATTACTAAAGTACCCTTTTTGTCTCATTATTGCATTATTGTTGGCCAAATCTTATCAAATCTTGCTAGCCACCCTAGTCTAAGCTATGATCATCTATAATTTCCAGCAAAACAGGTTCAATTCATCAGCCACATGCATTGTATACAAGTTATATAAGGAACAAGAGAGAGAAAGTGCACATTTAGCTTAATTTGATCACTTACACTTAGCCATATTCTATCAAGCTCAAACCCACGAAATTTTAGTGTTAGATCAGTCACAAATCAAGCCCCACGAACACCAACATCAAATCAGAAGCATAGAAATTAGAATTGAATCATAAAGAGGTAAACCCTAATCTATAAATTTGACTTTTGATCTTATGTTAGATGTAAATTTTTTGTGTTAAATATGTTGTATGGGGTGTTAATCAATGATCTGAGTTGCTAGATGTTAAACCCGTAACATCTAGAGGCTCAGATTTGATGATTTTCCAAATCTGGAAATTTTTGAAAATAAGGGTCTGACAGTGAATGTCAGGTCCCATAGATCTCGATCTGTTATGTGTTTTTGTGTTTTGAAAGTTTGTACTTGTAGTCTGTTAGGAGATATTTAATATACAACATGAATCAGGTCCATATCCGTTGTAGATTAAAAGTTATTTAAGGTCAAAGTGGGTTGACCGGCATTGACCGACTGTTCTTGAAACCCAGAATCTGCCCAGAAATCTCTGACAGTGATTTTGCAGAGCTTGGATCTTGCTATGTTTAAGGTTGTTTGTCATGTTGTTGTTTTGTAGTTGTATACTGACATGAAGACTATATGCTAAAGCCTTTATATCACATAGATCCGTAACATAATTAAATCTAGAGATGGTTAAACTTAGGTAGCCGAAACTACTCAAGAACATTTCTGGGAAACCCAAAAATGTTCAAGAACAGTTTTGGGAGGGTACTTTGACCGGCCCATTTATCTTTATTATATTGATGTTATGCTGATCTCATAATATATTATTGTTCCCTGTCATGTACTCTATACGTATGAACCATTATATCACATGAAACAAGGCTGAAACCTAAATTAAATCGAGCATGAAACAAGGAACTCGAACTTCTAGGTTTCTGGAAAAACCCAGAAACACTATGACAGTGTGTTGGTGGGCCCAGATTTCCTTGTGTGTTTGTTGTATGACTTAGATGATGGTTTGTTACTGTAGTGTTACACTTCAGGTACACAATCAAGGTTTAACTTGGCCTAGAAACTCAATACACAATATGTGATTCGTGGTCAAATCTACTCACTCGGTATCTGACATGCGTGTTCTGGATTTGGTAAAGAACACCATTAGCGACAGTTTTGTCGCCTAATGTACCTTTAGCGACAGTTTATTTATTAAATTAATTATTTTAATTAAATAAATAGAAAAAGTTAGTTTTTAATTATTAAAAATACAAATAAATTATTAAAAATTATTTTAAAATCTGAAAATTAGTTTTTAATTATTTTTAATATATTTCATAAATATTTAATATTTTTGAAATATTAAAAGTATTTAATTTAATTAATTATTATATTAAATAAATTATTTAAAAATAATTTTAATATTTAAAAAATCATTTAAAATTATATAACGATATAAGAAAATATTTTAAATTATTTTTAATGACTTTTAATATTTTGTGATGAAGTTTATTAATAATTTAATATTAATGATAATTAAGTTATTTGATTAATGAATTAAATAAATAAATTAAAAATGATTTTATTATATTAAAAATCATTTTAAATAATAATAAGTTATTTAAAAATATTTTAAGTTATAAACTATAACTTTCAATATTTAAAGGTAAATTTCATTAATTAATTATTATTAATGATATTAATTTTATTTAATAATAATATTAAATAAATTAGTTTAAAAATGATTTTAATATTATAATAATCATTTTAAATGAAAATAAAGTGTTTAAAGTTATTTTAAGTTATAAAATATAACTTTTAATATTTAAAGGATAATTTTATTAATAATTTAATATTAATGATTATTAATAATATTAAATTTATTTAATAATTATATTAAATAAATAGTTTAAAAATAGTTTTATTAATTTAAAAATCATTTAAAAAGGATATAAATGAATTAAAAATATTTTAAGTTATACTTAATGACTTTTAATATTTTGATAAATAAAACATTAATACCTAAATATTAAAGGTAATTATTTTAAATGTTTTAAAAATCATTTAAGGGTAATATTAATACTTTAAAAATATTTTGAGTTATTGTAAATAACTTTAATATTTTGGTAATGGTTTCATTAATAGTCTAATATTAATTAAATATTAATGATAACAGAATTAGTTAATATTTAAATCATTTAATAATGATTTCGATGTTTGAAAATTCATGATAAATTATACTAAACGTTTAAAAATTATTATAAGTCATTTTAAAAATAATATGACTAATATTTTCAGTTATTGAACTATAGGACAGAGTCTTAGACTCGATAAATACCCGATAAAATCGTTGGTACACAGAAATATTTCAAAAATTGATCTAGACTTAGGTAATTTGACTAGGTATGTGTCTGTTGTGACCCAATGACTGTTAAACTTAAGTAACAATGTGATTAGGTTATGTGCTGACTGCAATAGGCAGTGTTATGTGTTACGATATGTTATTCTAATAAGTAAAATGATCTTATTACTAATAGGTTTTTATACAAAAGATAAGATCTAAGTTGCATATTGTAAGCAGCAGGCCAGGCAAGTATCTTACCTTTGCATTTTCTTTATGAAATGGACATGAGTAAGAATGTTTCAGAATTATATTATTACTTTACAGATTATTAACCCTATTGATATATATATATATATATATATATATATATATATATATATATACTCTCATTGATTATCAACATGTTAGTATATGGTAATTCAGATATATATTATGTTCATTAATTTCTATAAATGGTTATACAAGTGTCCCCACTTGGATAATCATTGTATTTAATCACATGTTGATACACATTTGTTAATTATATATATATATATATATATATATATATATATATATATATATATATGTGTGTGTGTGTGTGTGTGTTAAATTATAGATTCTTGTTGAACAAGATAAAACCTTTGGTTTGGAACCCCGACAAGTATGAACATCCCGTACACGGGACAACTTTTTATGCACCCAAGGTGGACAGAGAGAACGATAACATCGTTCTTGCATGTAGTATTGATCAATACAGGGCATAACGGGCTGATCACCCCCCGTGCCCGTAAGTGATAATAGTTTGCAGATGAAGTTCTGCTAAACCTATTCGAAAATTAAAAACAATGTTCATAGTATGTCACCTTAACGGTAATTATAGTCATTACGTAGTTTCAAAAATTTGATAGAGAGTTGTTATGTTATTATTATCGGTTCATATTACTTTACAACTATTGACTTATTGTAGAAAGGTAGTACAAAGAAAACATTTAACCCTTTTAGCTAATGTTTATAATTGTTATGACTTGTTGGGCACTCAAATGCTCATTCTTGCTTAGATTAAATATTTTCAGTTAGGTATGATCAACCCGAAGGATCAGACAAGAACAAGGGGAAACGAAAACTGTTCGAATGAGATTTATAATGTTCTGTGTAATAGTTATAGTTTATTAAGATAATGATACTTATTATCTACGATGTAATGAATGTTTAAAGGTCTCATACCTAGGATTTAAACTTTGATGCATATGTAAATTAAATTTGGTATCAATATTATTGTTATTAATATTATCATTAGTATTTTTCGCGCATAGAAATGGTATCGTGAAGCACCGAGTTTGGGTTTCATGTACCCGAATTTGGGGATGTCACATAATTCGTGTGTGGAACGCATGTAATAACCTAAGATTTAATTTCTAAGTAAATAAATCAGAAATATTGCGTATAATTTTTTTTTTATTTATTAAAATAAATATGGGGAATATGTGCTAAGATAATGTGTTTATATATATCTGATGAATAAATTATATTTATTACATGAATAATTACAAATAAATTTATTTTAGAATTAATGATCATTATAAATTATAATCTTATAATAAATTAAATTGGTCATAAAAATATTTTTATTACTTAATTTCCATGAAAATATGTTTATATATTATTTGATAATATATGGAATGATTATTAGAATTATAATAATAATTATTTTATTATATGAATTTTAGTTCAGATTATTTATGTTAATTATTTTAACTTAATTAATAATGCTATTTATGCAAGATAAATCAGATATGGAATCCAAACTCTAATTTTAGATTTTGATCAATGAATGAGAATAATAATATAATATTATTTTTATTTCAGTGCTATAAGTGTGTATTGTATGTGTGTAGACTGATAATTGGTCAATTATAGCAGAATAGTAGAAAACCCTAATTTTAGTGTTAAACCCTAATTTGAAACTCAATTTAGAGTACAAAATTATTTTGTAATTGTGTTATGTGATTAATGTTAATTATTATCGATTTGATTAGTTAAACCCTAATTAAAATTTAGAAACCCTAATTTTTAAAAGTTAGAAAATCCTAATTAGCTAATTAAGAAACCCTAATTTGCGAAATAGGAACCCTAATTGCTAATTAAGCAAGTTTAATGTTAATTTGTGAATACTTAAACCTAAATTTGAAGTTTATGTAATTAGGAAACCTAAACTAATTTAGTAATCCTAATTTGTGATTTCTAGAAATTAAAATTCTATTTTTTTGCCTAATTATAAATCCTTCAAAATTTGGTGTCAAACCTTAGGGTTAAACCCTAAGGTCAAACCCTAAGGGTTTGGTAAGTTACAAATTTCCATTAAATTTGTTAGACAAATGACCATATTGCCCCTCTTGCATAATTGTTAGATAACTTGTATTTTTGGACAACACTTTAGTGGATGACCTAATCTAACAACCCCATGTGCTCTATATCTCTAGTAATCAATCAATATCCCAACCAATTCATGCATCTAAGACTTATATAAATAGATTGGGAGAGATAAAATAACATTTGTTAGCTCATTTTGCACAAAATTAACCAAAATCCTCTTAACTCCAAACCTCCAAAATTAACTTGCTAGATCAGTCATAAATCAAGCCCCACCACCTTCATTAACAACTCAGAAGCTCAGAATCAAAATTGTTCAAAGTGAGGTATAAAGCTAATCCTAGAATCTAATCTTGGTAGATGTGTTAGATGTTAGTTTTTTTTTGTGTTAAACATGTTGAATATAGTGTTATTAGTTGATCTGGGTTGGTATCTTGTAGATCCATAACATCTAGGTATTCGAAATTAAAGTTTTTAAAAATCTGGAAAAAGTTTAAACTGTGGTCTGACAACGAATGTCAGTGGCCACAAATCTTTCTCTGTTTGTGATTTTTCTTGTTTTAAGTTTTGGATCGGTAGTTTGACATGAGGTATTTGATCTGAAAGTGGAATCAAAGTTATTCCATGTACAGATTTTAAGATATACTTGGTCAAAACCCATTGACCGGGCATGACCAGTCAATTTCTTGGTAACCCAGAAAGTATGAACCAGCGTCTGACAACGTTTTGCAATGCTTATATCTGTCAGGTGTTATGTGATATGTTTATGTTATGATATCCAGTTTGTAGCCTGATATATGTACTTTATATTTAGACCTTTAGATCTCTTAAACAACAAACATATTGAATGTAATGGATGGTCAAACTAGGCCATCTGGTCACGAAGCTGTGTTTTGAAAATTCCAGAAATTTTTAGATCAAGCCCTCTGACAGGGTTTGACTGAACCATAACTTGTAATTCTGTTAACTTTGGACTACGATCTTGATAATTAGTTATTTCTTGACATGTGTATTACAAGTATGAACCAAGAAAACATTTAAAGGATTACTAGAACTGGGATAGAATCGAGCTACAAAGTGAGCAGTCGAAGCTGTCTACGTTTCGGGGTAACCCAGAAGGCCCAGAAAGCTTCTGACAACCACTTTGAAGCTTTTGATCGTGCAATTATGATATGGTATGACCTAGATGATGATTGTTTTGTGTAGTGCTACATAAACAATACATGATCAATGTCTAACATGGCCCAGAACATGCCTGACCTGAGAATAAATGTTGGTCAAACCGAAGCCCTTGAACACTAGCCTGTCAGTGTTCTTGAGCTCAAGAACACCAACCGCGACAGAAACAGTCACTAAAGTCTTTAGCGACTGATTTAATTATTTTAGTTTTCTAATTTTTGAAAAATTCATTAAAAATAGAAATTAAATTCTGAAAATTACAAAAATTATTTTAAATTATAAAAATTAACTTTTTAATAATTTGACATATTTTCCATAAATATTAGTATTTATTTAAATAATATTGATTTTTAATTTATTTAATAAATGCATTAAATAAATTAATTAAAAATGATTTTATTACATTAAAAATCATTTTAAATGATAAAATATAATTTTTAATATTTTAAGACAAATTTCATTAATTATTTAATATTAATGATTTTAGATTTATTTAACAATTATGTTAAATAAATTAATTAAAAATGATTTTAATATTATAAAAATTATTTTAAATGAAAATAAATAGTTTAAAAATATTTTAAGTTATAAAATATAACTTTTAATATTTAAAGGTAAATTTCATTAATAATTTAATACGAAACAATATTAGAGTTATTTAATAATAATATTTAATAAATAATTTGAAAATAGTTTTATTGATTTAAAAATCATTTAAAAAGGAAATATATGAATTAAAAATATTTTAAGTTATAATTAATGAATTTTAATATTTTAATAAATAATACATTATTACTTAAATATTAATGGTAATTATTTAAAAATGATTTTAATTATTTTAAAAATCATTTAAGGGTAATATTAATAATTTAAAAATATTTTAAGTTATAATTAAGGACTTTTAATATTTTGATAAATAATACATTAATAATTAAATATTAATGGTAATTAATTAAAAATGATTTTAATTGTTTTAAAAAAATCATTTAAGGGTAATAAAAATGTTTTAAAAATATTTTGAGTTATTATAAATAACTTTAATATTTTTACAATGGTTTCATTAATAATTTAATATTAGTTAAATATTAATGATAATAAAATTATTTAATATTTAAATCATTTAAAAATGATTCCAGTGTTTGAAAAATCATGATAAATTATAATAATTATTTAAAAATTATTATAAGGCTATGAAAAATAATATGACCGATATTTATATTTATTGAACTACAGAATAGAATTTTAGACGCGATATTTACCCGATAAAGTCGTCGGTACACCGAATTATTTCAGAAATTGATCTGGACTTAGATAATTTGACTAGATACGTGTTTATTTGTGATCCAATAACTGTTAAACATATGTGACAATGTGATTAGGTTATGTGTTGACTGCAAATAGCAGTACTATATGTTATGATCTATATTTCTAATCGATAGAATGATCTTATTAATGATAGGTCTCGATATAAAAAATAAAACTATGTTGCATTATTGTAAGACAAGTATCCTATCTTTGCATTTTATTTATGCAATGAACATGCGTAAGCAAATATCAGAACTATTCTTTTTCACTGCTCAAATATCTTAACCTTTGTATATACTTATGTAATGATTCTGTATAAGTAAGTTATTAGATTATATTCTGTTGTACAAGTTCTTTAATACTGTTATTATAGATCAAGATATTTATTCTGTTCGTTAATTTCTAAATATGGTTAAACAAGTGTCCTCACTTATTTAATCATTATATTTAATCACATGTTGATACATACCTATTAACTTTCGGTATGCATACATTAATTAATAGCCGTCTAAGCTATTTGATTCAGCTAGACACAGATCTAGAAATATCGTTGAACATGATAGAACTTTATTATATCCAATCAAATTGTTTTTGTTTGGATTCCCGACTAAGTATGAACATCCCGAATATGGGAAAACTTTTGTGCACCTAAGGTGGATATGACGAACGATAATCTCGTTCTTGCATATAGTATTGATCAATACAGGGCATAACGGGCTGATCACCCCGGTGCCTGTAAGTTATGACGGTTTATAGATGAATTTCTGTTTAACCTTTTCAAAAATAGAAAATAATATTCAGTCTGTCGACTGATCTCCATTTATAGTCAATACGTAGTTTCAAAAATTTGATATAGAATTTATATGCTGTTATTATTAGTTCAGCTTACTTCATAACTACTGATTCGTTGTAGAAGTGTCGTATAAAGAAAACTTTTAATTCTTTCAGCTAATGTTGTTGTTGTTATTACTTGCTGGGTAATCAAATGCTTATCCTTGCTTTAAATTAAAATGTTTTCAGCTAAGTGTGATCAACCAGAAGGTTCAGGCAAGAACAAAGGGAAAGGAAAGATGGCAAAATAAATTTGTGTTCTCTTATGTAATAGCTAGACTTTATTAAGATAACAATATTTATTATTATCATGAAATGTAATGTATTAAAGGTTGGAAACCTGGGGATTCAAACTCTGATATGTAAATTAAGTTTAGTATTTATATTATTGTTATTATTATTAGTATTATTTCGCTCATAGAAATGGTATCGTGAAGCACCGAGTTCGAATTTTAAGTACCTGAATTTGGGGGCGTCACAGGTTGGTATCAGAGTTTGGAGTTAGAAATGTTAGGTGGGATAGACCTTAGGCTATAACCTTAGAACAGAGAGAAACGTTGAAAATACAAATAACTCATTTAGAGTTTAAAAGGAGATGAATTGGATAAATTCATCGTCAACTAAAAAAAAGATAACTTATATAAAACTATTGTTTGTTGTGTATGTATACTATATGCTAATCAGGATAATTTATGTGTGTAGATGTCAGGTGGAAAAAAATTAGGATACCCTCATATCATAAAGAAGGAGCCAATGTCAAAGTCAATAGCTGAAATAGAGGCTCACAGTGAAAGCAACCCTGATGAGGTGGTGGTATTGGAAAACGTAGTACCAGATCTAGAAATGGTAGTATTGACAGATAGTGATTCGGACACTAAAGTTGAAGCTGATCAAGCATCAACGGAGGTGCAGAATCTGAAGGACAAGGTTTCTTCTCTTGAAAAGCTGTGAGAAATAGAAAAGCTGTTAAATAATCAATTGCAAAAAGCATTAATAGAAACAATGGAAGAACAAGATAAGCTTAAAATCTAAATTGATCAAATGGGAGCCAAAAGCAACAAATTGGGTGCAGCTCCGAGTAAGAAGGGGAAAAGAAAGGTGAAAGACCGTGACTTACGAAATCCCGATAACAATAAAGGGAACCTTAACAGAATAAAAAAGTGTGCAAACTATGACAAGAAACATGAAGGCTTATGCCGAAAAGGAAAAAATATTTACTACAATTGCGGACATGAGGGACTTCTCTTTCCTCATTGTCCCAATCCAAAGCAACGTGTCTGTTTTATTTGTGGGATAGAAGGTCATCAGGAGAAAGGTTGTCCAAGATCCCGAAAAAGACGTAGTGAATAGGTAGTATAGGTACTATTTTAATGTGTGTTTTATGATAAGTGTGTGTGTGTGTGTAATGTAATATTCTCAAACTTTTGTACAAGTTGTAGCATTAAATCCTGACTTTTGTTGTCACAAAGGGATAGCAATATGTGCTATGTTATGTAAGTACTATGACTTAGTTGAATGAATGTGAATCCATGTTTAATGAATGAAATAAGTTTTGTATAAAACTTCGTGTTATATGTTAAAAATTATACAGTAAGGTTTAGAATGTAAGTTAAATTTATGATTTTATTTAATCAGATAATGCCGCCAAGACGTCGAACTCGGAATTAAAAGGCCAAAAAATCTGTCAACAATGATGGGGAACAACAACCAGATCCGATGCAAAACTTCGAGAAAATGGTAGCTCAAACTATGCAGTAGGAAATACCAGCCGCAGGGAACCCGCCAGACAATCGCTTGGCAAACTTCAAAGATTTTAAGGATGTAGGACCGCCAGAATTTAGAGGTATAACTGACCCTTTAGAAGCCCAAACTTGGGTTAAGGAAATTAAAAAAGCATTTGTAATAGCTAGGGTAGATAAGGGGCAAAAGATCACTTTTGCCACTTATATGATGAAAGGGGAGGCGAATTTTTGGTGGGAGGCAAATCAGGCTAGAGTAGGAGAAGGTGTGGAAACTTGGGCTAGATTTAAAATATTATTTTTTGAAAACTATGTATCAGTTAGTATGTAGGCGAGGATGGAGGTGAAATTTCTAGAGTTAAAGCAAGAGAATATGACAGCTGCGGAGTATGCCGCAAAATTTAATGAATTGGCTAGGTTCGCTCCACACCAGGTGGATACGGAAGCTAGGAAGGCAAGGAGGTTTGAGCAGCGATTAAAACCCTGGCTCTATAACAAGGTGGCGGTGTTACAGATCTCAACATTTGCAGCACTCTTGGAAAAGGCTATCATAGCCGAAGAAGGGAATGAGGCCATAAGTCTCTACAAAAAGGAAAAAAGGAGCAAGGGTAAAATTGAAGGAGCTGTGAAGGTGGAAAGTAATAGTGGGGGTAGGAGTGGAAACTTGAAAAGAAATAGGAATAATTTTGGGAACGTTCAGGTGAAGCAGGAAGGTGTGAAGAAGTAGGTGGTTCAGTGTAGGAACTATGGAAAGAACCATTATGGTGAATGTTTAAAGGGTAAATTTGTTTGTTACAAGTGCGGGCAGGAGGGCCATTTCTCTCCCAACTACCCCAATCCAAGGATAAACAATGAGTGTTTTCTATGCGGATATATGGAGCATAAGGTTAAGTACTGTCCGAAGAGGAAAATGGATGCAGGGAGTGTGACTATGGGTAAAGGCAACGGGGCTCTGGCGATCACGGGACCAACGTCATCAAACAAGCCAACAAAATCAACCGCGAGAGTCTTCAACATGACGGTTCAGGATGCCGTGGCAGCTGGTGATGTAACTCCAAGTATTGTTCGTATAACTTTTATTTTAGTATGTATGATTTCCTATGAATAGTAAATTATATTATAAAGAAATTTTAAAGGAGGAATTTGAGTTCTTTTAGAAATCAAATTTTCCTTTTAATTAGATAGGCAAGCTTTATGCTGAATAGTTAAAGATCAGTTCGATCGAATTGGATCGAGATCTATTTGCAATGACTGTGTATGCTATGTACCCTTGTATGTATAGGTTTTAAAACGGTGATTCTAGGGACGGAATCTTTATAAGGGAGGGTGAATTTAATAATCCAAAATTTTTTAAGTAAATAAATCAGAAATGTTGCGTAAAATTTTTTTTTATTATTTATTAAAATAAATATGGAGAATATGTGCTAAGATAATGTGTTTATATATATGTGATAAATAAATTATATTTATTACATGAATAATTACAAATAAATTTATTTTAGAATTAATGATCATTATAAATTATAATCTTATAATAAATTAAATTGGTAATAAAAATATTTTTATTACTTAATTTTCATGAAAATATGTTTATATATTATTTGATAATATATGGAATGATTATTAGAATTATAATAATAATTATTTTATTATATAAATTTTAGTTCAAATTATTTAAGTTAATTATTTTAACTTAATTAATAATGCTATTTATGCAAGATAAATCAGATATGGAATCCAAACCCTAATTTTAGATTTTGATCAATGAATGTGAATAATAATATAATATTATTTTTATTTCAGTGCTATAAGTGTGTATTGTATGTGTGTAGACTGATAATTGGTCAATCATAGTAGAATAGTAGAAAACCTTAATTTTAGTGTTAAACCCTAATTTAAAACTCAAATTAGAGTACAAGAATATTTTGTAATTGTGTTATATGATTTATGTTAATTATTATCAATTTGATTAGGTAAACCATTATTAAAATTTAGAAACCCTAATTTTTAAAAGTTAGAAAACCCTAATTAGCTAATTAAGAAACCCTAATTTGTGAAATAGGAACCCTAATCGCTAATTAAGCAAGTTTAATGTTAATTAGTGAATACTTAAACCTAATTTTCAAGTTTATGTAATTAGGAAACCTAAACTAATTTAGTAATCCTAATTTGTAATTTTTAGAAATTAAAATTTAAAATTTTTGCCTAATTAGAAATCCTTCAGAATTTTGTGCCAAACCTTAGGGTTAAACTCTAAGGGTCAAACCCTAAGGGTTTGACAAGTTATAAAATTGCCATTAAATTTGTTAGACAAATGACCATATTGCCCCTCTTGCATAATTGTTAGATAACTTGTATTTTTGGACAACACTTTAGTGGGTGACCTAATCTAACAACCCCATGTGCTCTATATCTCCAGCAATCAGTCAATATCCTAGCCAATTCATGCATCTAAGACTTATATAAATTGATTGGGAGAGAGAAAATAACATTTGTTTGCTCATTTTACACAAACATATAACCAAAATCCTCTCAACTCCAAACCTTCGAAATTAACTTGCTAAATCAGTCATAAATCAAGCCCCACCACCTTCATTAACAACTCAGAAGCTCAGAATCAAAATTGTTCAAAGTGAGGTGTAAAACTAATCCTAGAATCTGATTTTGGTAGATGTGTTAGATGTTAGTTTTTTTATGGTAAACATGTTGAAAAAAAGTGTTATTAGTTGATCTGGGTTGGTATCTTGTAGATACATAACATCTAGGTATTCGAAATTAAAGTTTTTAAAAATCTGGAAAAAGTTTAAACTGTGGTCTGGCAACGAATGTCAGTGGCCACAAATCTTTCTCTGTTTGTGATTTTTCTTGTTTTAAGTTTTGGATCTGTAGTTTGACATGAGGTCTTTGATTTGGAAGTGGAATCAAAGTTATTCCATGTACAGATTTCAAGATATCCTTTGTCAAAACCCATTGACCGGGCATGACCAGTCAATTTCTGGGTAACCCAGAAAGTATGAACTAGCGTCTGGCAATGTTTTGTAATGCTTATATCTGTCAGGTGTTATGTGATATGTTTATGTTATGATATCCAGTTTGTAGCCTGATATATGTACTTTATATTTAGACCTTTAGATCTCTTAAACAACAAACATATTGAATGTAATGGATGGTCAAACTAGGCCATCCAGTCACGAAGTTGTGTTATGGAAATTCCAAAAAATTTTAGATCAAGCCATCTGACAGGGTTTGACTGAACCATAACTTGTAATTTTGTTAACTTTGGACTGCGATGTTGGTAATTAGTTGTTTCTTGACATGTGTACTACAAGTATGAACCAAGAAAACATTTAAAGGATTACTAGAACTGGGATAGAATCGAGCTACAAAGTGAGCAGTCGAAGCTGTCTGGGTTTCTGGGTAACCCAAAAGGCCCAAAAAGCTTCTGTCAGCCACTTTGAAGCTTTTGATCGTGTAGTTATGATATGGTATGACCTAGATGATGATTGTTTTGTGTAGTACTACATAAACACTACATGATCAATGTTTAACATGGTCCAGAACATGCCTGACCTGAGAATAAACGTTGGTCAAATCGAGGCCCTTGAACACTGGTCTGTCAGTGTTCTTGAGCTCAAGAACACCAACCGCGACAGAAACCGTCGCTAGATTTAATTATTTTAGTTTTCTAGTTTTCGAAATATTCATTAAAAATAGAAATTAATTTCTAAAAATTACAAAAAATATTTTAAAAATTATTTTAAGTTATAAAAATTAACTTTTTAATAATTTGACAAATTTTCCATAAATATTAGTATTTATTTAAATAATATAGATATTTAAGTTATTTAATAAATGCATTAAATAAATTAGTTAAAAATAATTTTATTATATTAAAAATTATTTTAAATGATAAGAAGATATTTAATAATATTTTAAGTTATAAAACATAACTTTTAATATTTTAAAATAAATTTCATTAATTATTTAATATTAATGATAATAGATTTATTTAACAATTATAATAAATAAATTAATTAAAAATAATTTTAATATTATAAAAATCATTTTAAATGAAAATAAATAGTTTAAAAATATTTTAAGTTATAAAATATAGCTTTTAATATTTAAAGGTAAATTTTATTAATAATTTAATATGAAATGATATTAGAGTTATTTAATAATATTATTAAATAAATAATTTAAAAATGGTTTTATTGGTTTAAAAATCATTTAAAAAGAAAATAAATGAAGTAAAAATATTTTAAGTTATAATTAATGACTTTTAATATTTTGACAAATAATACATTAATACTTAAATATTAATGGTAATTATTTAAAAATAATTTTAATTATTTTAAAAATTATTTAAGGGTAATATTAATACTTTAAAAATATTTTAAGTTATAATTGAGAACTATTATTATTTTGATAAATAATACATTAATAATTAAATATTAATGATAATTAATTAAAAATGATTTTAATTGTTTTAAAAAATCATTTAAGGGTAATAAAAATATTTTAAAAATATTTTGTGTTATTATAAATAACTTTAATATTTTGGCAATGGTTTCATTAATAATTTAATATTAATTAAATATTAATGATAATATAATTATTTAATATTTAAATCATTTAAAAATGATTCCAGTGTTTGAAAAATCATGATAAATTATAATAATTATTTAAAAATTATTATAAGGCTATGAAAAATAATATGTCTGATATTTACATTTCTTGAACTATAGAATAGAGTTTTAGACGCGATATTTACCCGATAAAGTCGTCGGTACACTAAATTGTTTCAGAAGTTGATATGAACTTAGATAATTTGACTAGATACGTGTTTATTTGTGATCCAATGACTGTTAAACATATGTGACAATGTGATTAGGTAATGTGTTAACTGGAAATAGCAGCGGTATGTGTTATGATCTATATTTCTAATTAATAGAATGATCTTATTAATGATAGGTCTCGATATAAAAGATAAAACAATGTTGCATTATTGTAAGCAGCAGCTCAGACAAGTATCCTATCTTTGCATTTTATTTATGCAATGAACATGCGTAAGCAAGTATCAGAACTATTCTTTTTCATTGCTCAAATATCTTAACCTTTATATATACTTATGCAATGATTCTGTATAAGTAAGTTATTAGATTATAATCTGTTGTACAAGTTCTTTAATACTGTTATTATAGATCAAGATATTTATTATGTTCGTTAATTTCTAAATATGGTTAAACAAGTGTCCCCACTTGGATAATTATTGTATTTAATCACATGTTGATACATACCTATTAACTTCAAATATGTATACATTAAGTAACAACCGTCTAAGCTATTTGATTCAGCTACACAAAGATTTAGAAATATCATTGAACATGATAGAACTTTATTGTATCCAATCAAATTGTTTTGGTACGGATTCCCGACTAAGTATGAACATCCCGAATATGGGAAAACTTTTGTGCACCTAAGGTGGATAAGATGAACGATAATCTCATTCTTGCATGTAGTATTGATCAATAAAGGGCATAACTGACTGATCACCCCCGTGCCTATAAGTTATGACAGTTTACAGATGAATTTCTGTTTAACCTTTTCGAAAATTGAAAACAATATTCATAGTCTGTCGACTGATCTCCGTTTATAGTCAATACGTAGTTTCAAAATTTTGATATAGAATTTATATGCTGTTATTATTGGTTCAGCTTACTTCACAACTATTGTTTCGTTATAGAAGTATCGTATAAAGAAAATATTTAATCCTTTCAGCTAATGTTATTGTTGTTATTACTTACTGGGCAATCAAATGCTCATCCTTGCTTTAAATTAAATTGTTTTCAGCTAAGTGTGATCAACTAGAAGGTTCAGACAAGAACAAAGGGAAGGGAAAGATGGTAGAATAAATTTGTGTTCTCTTATGTAATAGCTAGACTTTATTAAGACAACAATATTTATTATTATCATAAAATGCAATGTATTAAAGGTTGGAAACCTGGGAATTCAAACTCTGATATGTAAATTAAGTTTAGTATTTATATTATTGTTATTATTATTAGTATTATTCTGCTCATAGAAATGGTATCGTGAAGCACCGAGTTCGGATTTCAAGTACCTGAATTTGGGAGCGTCACAACGCAAGTATCTTATCCTTAACTTGTTATTTAGCATGCAATTTTCTAAATTTTGATGGACTAACGTTGAACAAGTTTTATCATTCAATTACTATTTATTATGCATGCTCCATACTCAATTTTAAATAAGATTTCTAACCTTAGCTTAATATTGTTCAAGCAAGTTATGTTATATTAGTCAATACCTATGCTATTAGATTATTCCTAAAGCATGAACTTAATTTACAATGTCAATTCAGTTATGATTATTCCATAGCATAACGTTATTAACTTTTTATTCAACTAATCTCCAGTTGATGTCGGTTGAATTCTAAATTACCTTAAAACGTATCCAAACCAAACTTACTTTAGGGTGAACTTGTATTCTAAATACTGAGATGAACAACCCTATTATTAGGGGATAATTTACGTATAACATTGAAATGTTTGTGCACAATACATTGTACGAAGGGCTGATCCTGTAAGACCCCAACTTTTATAAATAAAGATGAATTTTCTATAAATATCATTTTTGAATATTATGGAGTTAATTTGATATAATGTTATAGTTGTGGGTAATATTTATAATTTTGTAAAGTACGCAAGTTGTTATATAATATTCGATTGGTCAGGGAATATTCGTTTTAACAGGAAATATTCGTACAACGGCATAATTATTGGTGGACCCCACAACGGAATTATTGTCGGATTGAGAAAACGACAAAAATATTTTATTAAAAATAACGGCGGAAGTTTTACCATTGTTACTGTTGAACTACTTGGTAGTAAAAGTACAGTAATACGTGTGGTTGCATAGTAGCACATGGTATTGATTATTAATGCTTATGTGAGAAGTCACTCAGTTTGATTCAATTATTGTCAGTTAATAATATGAATTATTTAGCGATAATGACGTTTTGTTTTATTCGTATTATTAACGTAATAAAACAGAAATATCTTTTTATATAAAACAGAATACTTTATTAAAGTTATTCTATAAATAGAATATATTATATTTTATTTAAAAGATTTTTCTTTAAATATGGACCGTCAGATTAAAGTAATCAATCTGGACCGTTCATGGATTAGTTACTATGCATTCTATTTTTCTATAAATAGCAGCTTATTCCTTCATTATTTCTTACGAATTCACTGAACTCTAGAGAGAGAAACTATAGAGAGAGAGAAGAAGAGTATTCTGCTACTTAACTACTTCCTTATTTCAGCTCTTCTTTAAAACGGTAAGGGGTGTTATTCTTTCTTATTCATGAAGAGAACTGTTGTTATTCCATTTCTTATTATTCTATTGGAATAACCTGTATACGCGGTCTACCCTATACTTGGTGACATTCTTCTATTATTCTGTTGGAACATCCTGTCTGTGTGTTTTACACCGGACCTGGTTCCGTTTTTATTATTATTCTGTTGGAACATCCTGTCTGTGTGTTTTACACCGGACCTGGTTCCGTCTTTGTTATTATTCTGTTGGAACATCATGTCTGTGTGTTTATGCCGGACCTGGTTCCATTATTTATTATTCTGTCAGAATATCCTGTCTGTGCATTTACGCCGGACCTGGTTCCATTATTTATTATTCTGTTGGAATAACCTGTCTGTGCGGTCTATCGCATGCATGGTGATTTCTTTTGTTATTCCATTCTTTATTATACTCAGTTGGTTAAGTTTTGACGTCTATACTCCATGAAATTTGTGGAATATCCTTGATAATTGCGTTTCATCCAGTATCTTTTCATAAAAATATTCTTCTAAGCATTCTTGAATTTTACTCTACAAAGCAGTATCATGTTGACAATTTGGACGTTGTTAATTCTTGGATAAATTAATACTTGAACTTGTTTTATTGAATTCTTATATCATTGTCATCATCCTCATGTTTATAAAATGTTGAAGGTCATCTGTGGCATGTAGTGCATAGATGGACTTGGTATGATTATGACCAGGGATTATTCGGTATAATCATGACCGTAATGTTACAAATGATGTGGTAAAAGTCATCATTGGCCCGTAGTGCATTGATGGACAGTTGTTGGCATGATCATGACCATTAATGAATACACGAATATCCTTGGCCGTAGTGCAGGGGTGATTCGATGATGTGGATTATTTTATTAAGCTGAGTCACAGCGATAACAGTGTTGAAAAACCTTTTAAATCATAAAACATAGTAGAGTTTATTTTCTACTTGACTCTTTTAATGGATTGCTTGTTCCACTGCAGTTAAACTTGATGTCTATTATATTTTATCAGTTTAACATTGTTGAAGGCTAATGATAATTTATTCTGCATTATCTTAGTCATAATATTTCTTACTGGGCTAGTTGAGCTCACCCTTTCTTTCACTGTTCTCTTCAGGAAATGAGAACGTAGCTGGGACAAGTCGGGGAACGGAGTGATGGTTCGAATGATAGTATTAGTTAGTAGTCCTCACTATTCTATGTAATAGTGTGTTAATAAATGTAATGAGGACTCCTTTTGAGTATGAATACTCTCTAGAAGATAATATTTGTATTCAAACTCACAGTTTATGTTTTGTCGTATTGTACACGACAGTTGTATTAGTAAGTTGTATTTGTATTCTGTACTATTTATCTGATGACCCAAGATGGGTGATGTATACCTAATTTTGGGGGCGTCACAGTTGGTATCAAAGCTTAGGGATATGATCCCTGGCTAAGATGTGAGAATAGAACTAGGAGGGGAGAGACGGGAAATTCCTTCGCTAGTATGACCTACCTAAGTTTATTTGCATGGTATTTAATTTGTCGGTCATAATATAAGGATAATATATGACATAACAATTAACTTTTATTTTGTGGCAGTATCTGAAAATGGCATCTGAGAATGTTGAGAATAACAATGGAGCACAGGCGATTATTGATTCACCACATATCAATAATCAGGATAATGTTCATCAGGAAGGTGACAATCCTCATGCAAACAATAACACTGACCAGATGATGAATGATGGAATGTTCAGAGGTTTTATGCAATTCATGCAACAACAGGTGAAAGCGGCTCCTGTCCGCAACGTAGGTGGAAATACTGGAAACTCTCAGGCGGTCACCGCTAAACAGTTTAAGGAGCTGGGACCACCGGAGTTTAAGGGAGAACCCAAACCACTTGTAGCTGAAACATGGATAAAGCAGATCACCAAGATATTTGATGTCTTGGGTTGCTCTGAGGAGCAAAAGGTTCCCTTTGCCGCCTTTATGTTGCGAGGAGAGGCAGATTACTGGTGGGAATCGATAAAACGTACTCAACCTGCCGCACTGAAGATGTCTTGGGAGAAGTTCCAAGAGCTGTTTAACGACAAATACTTTCTCGAGAGTATTCGTCACATGAAGGAGGTGGAGTTCATCAAATTGGAGCAGAATAATATGACCGTGTCGCAGTACGAGGCAAAATTTGCGGAGTTATCCCGATTTGCGTCCCACCTGGTGGATAATGAAGAAAGAATGACGCGGATGTTTTTAAGAGGTTTGAAGCCGGAGATACGTCAACACCTTGTTTCTCATAAACTGTGTTTGTATTCAGATGTTGTAAATAGGGCTCAGTTGGTGGAGCGCGATAACGAGACAACGCAACCAAAAGAGTGCAGCCGACAAAATGATAATACCAGTGAAAGTAGTCATCGAAGCAGTGACAACAAGCGTGGAGGGAATCAACAGGCCAGAAATGGTAACCACTTCGGTGGTAATCAGGGCCAAAACAATAAGAATGGACATTTCAAGAAGAGGAGATTCAACAATGATGGAAAGACGTCAGCACCAGCACCTGTCGTTAAGGAAGGAGAACGACCACCTATCATATGTTTCAAATGCGGAGGGGAGGGGCACATCAGTCCAAACTGCGCGATGCCGTCTAAAGCATGTTATAATTGTGGAAGAGAAGGTCATTTAGCCAGATTTTGTCGTTTACCGAAGACAAATTCAGCTAGGATGGAGGCACCAAAGGCCGTCCCAAAAAAGTCAAAACCGATTGTGCAAGGAAGAGCGTTTGTTGTGAACTCCCAGAGAGCAAGGAACCCGAATGAGGTCATCACGGGTAAGCTTATCATAAACTCTAACGAAGTCTATACTTTATTTGATACCGGTTCTACCCATTCTTTTATTTCTCCTACTTGCGCTCATCGATTAAATTTGATTCCGGAGAAATTAGACTTTGACTTAGCAGTTGAAACTCCATTGGGAGAAACTTTCATTACATCCACGGTTTATAAGTCTTGTTTGGTTCAAGTTGGTACCCACACATTACCTGTCGATCTTATTTCATTAAAAATACTTGCATTTGATGTGATTCTAGGGATTGATTGGTTAACTACTTATCATGCAAAAATTGATTGTTTTCGTAAGGTTGTTAGCTTTCATATTCCTAATCGACCTATTAACCCAGTGGTTCGCTATCTGTCTGCCTGATATATTAAGATGTTATTTGCTGAAAAGAGAGTGTGTGTGTGTGTGTATGTGTACACACACTATTCTATAAAAAGGATTCCTGTATATCCTGTTTAATATGTTAAGGAACTTTTCTCCTCATTCTTTTAATTACAAATCCAGACGAACCAAAGAGAAAGGAGAAGCGGTGGTAATTCCGGGATTTTGGCCCCAATTCCACTTTCAGATGCTCTAGTGAAGTTTATTGGTACTGGAGAAACTGCGTTATGACGAGTTGAGGTCATAAAGGGAATATGGGATTCACCTTTGATTAGAGATTTAGAGGGGATCAACGCTGGGTAATAGGCTAGCAGGCTTCCGAGTTTGGTTTTGTGGTAATAGTTGTGATCTTATACTTATTCCTCTTTATGTTAATTAAGTTCTATTATATTCCGACTAGTTTAGTAAGCTGGTGCTCTAGGAAATATTTTGGTTGCAGTAAAGTCAGCTTACGTCCGGGTGTCTAATTATTAAAAATACAGGTTTCTCTGTAAGATGGTAACATCAAATATGGGGGTTGATGTCTGTCCAATTTGGACATGATTTCGAAAACGTGAGAAACTTCCTTGTATGTGTGCAAGAGATTGGATTTCCTACTTTTGAAGCATCTGATTTGGAACAGGTAGGCATTGTAGTAGTAAAAATTAGAGACAGAGTTTAAAAAATTATACTATGCAATTGCAAGTTTCTGTTGCTGATTTATACAGACTTTTAGAGTTGTTTAGAGTAAATTTTGTTAATCCACTTCGGGGATGCTATTTTGCAAAACAATATTATGTCTAATAGCATCATGTTACATGAATAATTTTCCAAGGAGGGAAATCTACAAGGATTGTCAATTGTGTTTTGGGTCTTAAATCATACAGTGACTGGAAGGGATGGGCTTTGAGAAAGGTTGGGGTGATACAGCACATCGAGTATCTGAGACCGTACACCTGCTTCTTGACATCCTTTGCTGAGGTAAATGTAGCTTACAGTCACTTATAATTTTCTTCTTACCTTCTTACTTGTTTCCCCAAAATAAGTTTCTCTTTATTTTTCAACATATGAGAACTTGTATATATGAAGGAAAGTGCATTTATAGCCAAGTTGTGCTCATCTATCTAGGCTCAATTAGTTGAGTTAGTAATCCCAAGGAATTTGTTGTTCTAGTTGCCATAGTTTGCTTAACACTATTTATATACTAAATTCACTTGATCTAGAAAGTGGCTGGTTCATGAGAAACTCATCTCAAGCTCAACTAATATGCCACACAGTAACTATTAAGCATATTTTTGTATCTATACACAACATATACCTGAAGTTTCATTCTCAAATATCTGTAATGCCCCATTCTTCAGGCTTCCATTCATTAATCTTTCTAAAGAGTCCCTAATTTTTTTTATCCAGGGAAGAGGCAAAAAATCTTTCGCTGGAAATAAGTCTATCAATGCCATGCAGGATTTGCTGTCTGAAACAAAGAACATAAATATGTAACTGGAAACTGGCAATCAATAGAGTATATTATAATATTTTTGTTCTTTATAAAGAACAAAAATATTATGCTGCACCATGTAGTTCAATAGAGTATATTAGAATTTTTTCTTTTTATTTTTATTGATATACATCAAATTGTTGAATGTATGTTGTCTGCATTGTGTATCTTTAGTTTTCAGCCATTTAATTTGTTATTTCTGTCAATTATTTTTGCAATTTTATTTTGAGTTATTTTTTACATGTTTACCAAGTATCCACTCAAAAATGTAATGTTTGCAAAGACAGGCCAACACATTTTTATTTTTGCTGAGTACGCATCACATGTTTTGTTATTCAGCAGCTCAACAAGTGAATTATTTTGAACACATCAGCATCATATGTGGTAAGTTGAGTTGCCTTTCATAAAATGTTGTGAAGCATTTATTTGTTTGACCTTAATCTGTGATGTCATGCACTGCAGGGATGCATGGGCCATGGCTGCTAAAATCTGCATTGCTCAACTTCCAGTGCTGGTTGAGGATCCAAATGCAGAGTTTCAGGTGTGAGTTGTTAAATTTTGTCCTATTAAGATCACTAGTGAATTTCCTATTAACCCTTTATACATTATTTTACCAGACCAGAGCTAATAACATTGTCTTTGCTCATGAAATTGGGATTTTCTATTATTTACTCATTGGACCGATTTCTAATTGCAGGCTATGTTTATCATGGCATGGACGGAAAGACAATTAGTAGATCTTTTGTATTGCGCAAGATTATACATTAATTATATTATAGCAGACATTAGTTTTGTGGATGTAGTAATTTGAAACTGTAAACGAATGGTATTATAGGGATGTATTTTGAAAGGTTGATACATTTTGGCTATATATCATGACATTAGTATATTGTAGGTGTATTAGTAATGTAGGTGAACCACATCTTTTTGTAAATTTTTTTTATCTACAACATTTAAAAAACGTTGTGGAATCATATCTTCTAAAATGTTTTTAAGCATTTGCTAATTTTTGAAAAACAAATCTACAACGTTTTTTTCTAAAAAACGTTGTGTATTGAGCTTAACTACAACGTTTTAAAAACGTTATGTAAGGGTGTCAAATAGACAACACCCTTAACCACGACGTTTTTCTGACTGAAACCATAATGTTTTTTCTGCGTTGTCTATTTACTGTTTTATAGTAGTGAATTTAGAAATTAGGTTTCCTAATTAGATTAGGGTTTCCTAATTACTTATAACTTGAAAATTAAGATTAATGCTTCCTAATTAACATTAAAATTATTCAATTAACAATTAGGTTTTCCCTAATTATAAATTAGGGTCTAATCCAGAAATTAGGATTTTCTACATCAATTAAGGTTACCCCTAATTAGGTTATCATTAATAACATTTAAAGCTTATACTAGCATTTGAATTCCCAAATTAGGGTTTCAAAATCTAAATTATGGTTCTGGATTCCCAAAACTGAAATTAGGGTTTCCAAAATCGGTTTTAAAATCGTAAGAATTTTCTAACTGAACGTCGACATTCTTAATATAATACTAGGGTTTGCCACTGATATAGGTTATCTGGTCAACCCTTGACCCTTATACCACATACTGTACACATATACAATCATATTCACAGAACATATTCACTTATATGCTTAATCCTGAATAATTCACCACAAAAATTTTAGATTCACAAAATTTCTTCTCGGAAATCTCAAATCCATTCACTTATTTTATGTCTAGGTTTATTCTTTAACCTTAATTCAATATTTTAATATTTTATAAATATCCAAATTCTCGGGTTGTCACAATATAGCGCGTCCCGCACCATCCCATTAGCTTCTCGCCCTCATGCAGCGCGCCCCGCATCGATTCCTATACAACCACAACGCTCCCCGCGCCAGTATTGCAGAATGTTAAAATCCTCATAATTTGTGCAAATATTAACTCTTGGACATCTTCGCCCCATTAACTTGTAAAATGAGCAAAACCCATCAAAAGTAACATGATATACCCAAAACTAACAATATACCAAGCAAACGAGATCAAATCGTAGGTTAAAAACCTACTCATTAAAGGATCCCTCTAGATCAACTGCTCCCGAACAACATGGACATCTTGGGGCTCCTCATCTCTAGGCACCTAAGGTATCTCTTCCCTAGCTTGACTGGATCCTTCAACATTAGACATCATGACAACAAAATACTTAAGGTTTTTTTCCCCACCTAAGGTTCATAACCTATGGTTTTGATACCAACTTGTGACACCCCCAAATCTTGGTACCTCATTCCCACAGAATTTGGTGCTCACTATCTGAAACAATCACATCCAACTACCCATAATCTAGGATAAAGACATAAATTAAATAACTTAAATAATAATCCTCCCCATTTAAGGGTTACATCATCTTAAAACAAATCCTAGGTAATCGAACCTTAAATTATTACATAAGTTTATGGAAAACATCATATAAATAAATAAGTCTCATAACACATGGATTCTGTTAAATAAAACCAAACAAGTCTTCATCATTTGGACATCTTGTCCTTGCCCTTGCTAGAAGACGACTCATCAACTTTCTCAACTTTAGTTGCAATGTTATATACAAGAGTGAGCAAACAAATGCTCACAAATAGAGTGATGACAATAGCAACGTCATAGAATAAACAATGAATACTGAATTATTAAGAACTCGACCTTTGAATCAAAACTAGAATATTAGGTCGAATTATATATTTGAGGGTCTCTAGACCACGAACTACGTCCTAGGCTGTAAGACCCCAACTTTTATGAATAAAGATGATTTTTCTATGATTATAATTTTTAATATTATGGAATGAATTTGATATAATGTTATAGTTGTGGGTAATATTTATAAATTTTGCGAAGTACGCAAGTTGTTATATAATATTCAATTGGTCGGAGAATATTCGTTTTAACAGGGAATATTCGTACAACGGCACAATCATTGGTGGACCCCGCAACAAAATTATTGTCGGATTGAGAAAACGACAAAAATATTTTTATAAAAATAACGGCGAAAGTTTTACCATTAAAACTGTTGAACTACTCGGTAGTAAAAGTATAATAATATGCGTGGTTGCATAGAAGCACACAGTATTGATTATTGATGCTTACGTGAGAAGTCACTCAGTTTAGTTCAATTATTGCTGCAATAATTGCTGCATAGTATCCCACGTTATTTGATTCAATTATTGTCGATATTTTATATATTATTAAATCAATAATTGAGATAACAAAGTTATTAATATTATTATTTGCAATATTAACGATATCTAGAAGTTCTGCCAAGGAGAGGTTTGGTCACCTAATTGTGAGCCAATAGTGAAAAAATCCTTATTGGAAAGCCCCCTCTTTCCTGGGAACGACCTGGTCGATTAATATTATGAATTATAGTAAAGGTGATAAGTTTTGTTTTATTATTATTATAAATGTAATAAAACATAAAACTTTTTATATAAAACAGAATACTTTTATAAAGTTATTTGTTTTATTAGACTATAAATAAAATATATGATATTCTATTATGCATAGTATTTGTATAGTGTCTGCATAGTATTTGCATAGTAAAATCTTTTTATATAAAAAAGAATACTTTTATAAAGTTATTCGTTTTATTAGATTATAAATAGAATATATTATATTTTATTTAAAAGATTTTATTTTATTAGAATATTTTATTAATACTGCATAGTAAATCAATGTGGATCGTCCGTTTAAAAGTAAATCAATCTAGACCGTCCATGAATTAGTTATTATTCAGTCTATTTTTCTATAAATAGAAGCTCATTCCTTCATTATTTCTTACGAATTCACTGAAACTCTAGAGAGATAAACTATAGAGAGAAAGAATAAAAGTATTCTTCTACTTCACTACTCTTATATTCAGTTTCTTCTAAGGTAAGGGGTATTATTTCTTTCGTCTTCATGAAGATAACTTATGTTATTCCATTCTTTATCATTATGTTGAAATAACTTGTCTATGCGAAGTACCACATACATGGTGAAATTCTTATGTTATTCTATTCTTTATTATTCTGTTGGAACATCCTGTTTGTGCGTTTATGCATAACCTAGTTCCGTTCTTTATTATTCTATTGGAACATCCTGTCTGTGCGATTTACGCATGACCTGGTTCCGTTCTTTATTATTCTGTTGGAACATCCTGTCTGTGCGGTTTACGCATGACCAGGTTCCATTCTTTATTATTCTGATGGAATAACTTGTCTGTGCGGTCTATCGCATGCATGATGATTTCTTCTGTTATTCCATTCTTTATTATTCTGTTGGAATAACCTGTCTATGTGGATTATCACAGGCATGGTGAATGATCCTTTGTATTCATTCTTATTAAATTGTGGAAATTATCTATCTAAGTGGATTACCGCATGGAGGACGAAAATCCATTTGCAGTTTCATATATTCTCTTACACTCAGTTGGTCAAAGCTTTGTCTTCTATACTCTATGAAATTAGTGGAATATCCTTGATATTTGCACTTCATCCAGTATCTTTTCATGAAAATATTCTTCTGAGCATTCTTGAATTTTACTCCACAAAGAAGTATCATGTTGACAATTTGGACGTTATTGGTTCCTGGATAAATTAATTCTTGAACTTGTTTTATTGAATTCTTATATCATTGTCATCATCCTCATGTTTATATTATGTTGAAAGTCATCTGTGGCCCGTAGTGCATAGATGGACTTGATATGATTATGACCAGGGATAAATCGGTATAATCATGACCATAATATTACAAATGATGTGGCAAAAGTCCTCATTGGCCCGTAGTGTATTGATGGACGGTTGTTGGCATGATCATGACCATTGATGAATACACGAATATCCTTGGCCCGTAGTGCATGGATAATTTGTGGTTGTGATACTAATGAATATCATTGGCAGTAGTGCAGGGATGATGTGGATTATTTATTAAGCTGAGTCCCAACGATAAAAGTGATGAAAAACCTTTTTAAGCATAAAAGATAATATATTTTATCATCTACTTGACTCTTTTAATGAATTGCTAGTTCTGCTGCAGTAAAACTTGACGTTTATTTTATTGTAACAGTTTAATACTGTTGAAGGCTAATGATAATTTATTCTGCATTATCTTTGTCATAATATTTCTTACTGAGCTAGTTGAGCTCACCCTTTTACTTTCATTATTCTCTTTAGGAAATGAGAGCGTAGTAGGGACTAGTCAGGGAACAGAGTGACGATCCAGATGACAGCATTAGTAGTCCTCACTATTCTATGAAATAGTGTGATAATAAATGTATTGAGGACTTATTTTGAGTTTGAATATTGTCTAGAAGACAATATTTGTATTAAAACTCACAGCTCATGTTGAATATTTAAGATTGCATTTGTATTCTGTACCATGTATTTGGCGACTCAGAATAGGTGATGTATACCTATTTTGGGGGCATCACAGTTGGTATCAAAGCTTAGGGATATGATCCTTGGCTGAGATGTGAGATAAGAACTAGGAGGGGAGAGACGGGGAATTCTTTCGCTAGTATGACCTACTTAAGTTTATTTGATATTTAATTGGTCGGTCAGAGTATGAGAATAATATGTGATATGTTAATTAACCCTTATTTTGTGGCAGTATTTGAAAATGACATCCGAGAATGTTGAGAATATCAATGAAGCACAGGAGACCGTTGAGTCTCCTCAGATCAATAATCAGGATAATGTGCATCAGGAAGACGACAATCCTCATGCAAACAACAACACTGACCAAATTATGAACGATGGAATGTGTGACAACCCCAAAACAGGTCCATTCCATCCAACCTATTCTGAATCGCCAAATATATGGTACAGAAAATAACTACAACTTTATTACAACAATTGTCGTGCAAAATACAACAACACATATGCTGTGAGTTTGGATACAAATATATACCAAATGTGACTCATGTCCCAATCGTGGACAGCACCTCACAATGATACCTTACATAAAGGTATAGTCAAAAACTGTTTTAGAAATTAGAATCTTTGAGAAGTGCTCAAGGAAACCTTCGTTCATAGGAGGCCATGCATCTAGGTTATGATAGATATCATATGGCCACAGAATTATCCTTGGTTGACCCAATAGACCCCAAAGAAAAACGAGAAGTTTACTATCATATTCTTCCCAATGGTGAGTCTTCTCTTGACATATCATTATCTCCACTGTATCTAATTGAGAATTATACTTCAAACAAACACTAAGATTATATAGGTAGTGCTCGTAAAGATACTCAGCAAGTGGATGAGCACAACCCTGTCTTATGATGACACGAGGTTGTATGTCATTAGACATCTTGTATGATAGTGACAAAACACCCTTCCAACGTTGGGTTCGCCTCATCCTATTTTCTTCACCAAATATAACTACTAAATGATGACCACCGTTCTATTCCCTTGTTACCCCCGCTCGACCCAGCTACACTCTTATTACCTGAAAGAAATTGTGAAACAAAAGGGTGAGCACAACTAGCCCAGTAAAGAATATCATGACTAAAGATAAATAAATTATCAATAGTCTTCATCAGTAATAAATCAGAGATTTAGAACATATGGTAGATGATAAAAATTCAACCATAGTTGCAGCGAAACGAGGAATCCATTAGAAGAGTCAAATAGACCATAAAGTCTATTATCTCCTCCATGTTAAAAATCCACTAACAATGTTTTATCCATGTAACATCACTCAACAGTTCCTTTCCACAATCATATGAATAACTCATAATCATAATTGTGACTCTAAATTTTTCTTCGCACCCAGGACGAAGAATATTTTCATCACCTGTCTTTACCTGAAACATCAAATATCGTGGTTATACCAAATCACAGTTCCTGTTCATAATCATACTAATAACTTCATCTTTGCACTACGGCCAAAGATATTCATTTGTACCAGTTGGTCATGTTCACCTCAACACCTGTTCATCTTTGCACTACTGGCCAAAGATATTCAACAACATGTCATCTTTGCACTACAGGCCAAAGATATTCATCTACAATTCATCTTTGCACTACAGGCCAAAGATATTCATCAATAGTTCATATTTGCACTATAGGCCAAATATATTCTTATCTCAAAGAAATATATAATCATTTCAGAATTTATATAAACAATAATTATAACCATGTTGATCATTTCACCTTTACACTTAAGCTAAAGATATTCACTTATAAATTCAATGGTCATGATCATACCAGCCACCAATTCAACTTTGCACAACTGGCCAAAGAGAACCCTAGTCATGATCATACCAATAATCTACCCATCTTTACACTCAAGTGAAAGACAATATCATCATTAGAGTTATAAAAATGTTATATATGATAATAAAAATAATGTGATCAACATATAGTTTTAATCTCAAGAGTAATATTCATAAATCAACTATAATTTGGTCAGAAAAAGAAACCAATTTTGTCGTGAATAGTACCCGTGAATAGTAACTCATGAATAGTAACTCATGAATAGTAACCCCGACACAAAAAGGTAGAAATTCCACAATAAAATCCATACCAATATTTCGGTATAATGATATTAAAAGAATAACATTTCTTAAACTTATAAACAATTTATTTAAATTATTTACACTTTACTAAATAATGCATTTAATCATTCTAAAATGTCAAATTTTCTTACTTCACATAACATATTTAATTCATTTATTCATGACGAATCTATTTTCATGAAAAATATCAAAACAGTTCCAAAAATATTTCTTTTCTGAGATTTAGCAGAATATAGTCCCATATTGCACATATATTTTTCTCAGAATTTTTAAAATTCATTTACTATTTTTTATATGGCCAAAATCGTCGAATATTTAGACATTTATCATAAATTGTACTTTTGTCCAAAAATTCTGAAATTTACAGAGTATACTTCTATCATATACATGTACTCTCAATAAAAATTTTATTAATTTTGGAGTTAACCACGAGGAATTATAAGCGGTTACTTTTAAAATAGTCTTTTCTCATAAAATTCATAACTCTCAATCTATACATCCAAAAATCACCATTTTTGGACACAATCAAGAAAACTCATCAAAATATCATTTCAAATTTTTCTAGAATTTTTGAAGGTCAGAAAAATTACGAACTGAAAAATATAATAACCCTTAAAATCCCTTACTATCCCTTATCTCAAAAGAGC
The DNA here is from genome assembly GCA_016801055.1 of Panax notoginseng. NCBI lineage: Eukaryota > Viridiplantae > Streptophyta > Magnoliopsida > Apiales > Araliaceae > Panax > Panax notoginseng. The sequence goes on from CM029014.1 coordinate 106,290,786, forward strand.
AGTATTTCTGACCGGAATGTAAAGCCGAAGGAACCTTGCACTGAATAACAACTCTCAAAGTATCTAAAAACTCACAAAATATGCTTCATAATATAGAGAGAGAAAGAGAGAAAACTTATGTTTCTGGTGTGATTTTCAATTCTAACTTAGCCCTCTATTTATAAAAAAATGTTAGCACGCCGAAGTAGACTTAACCTGCAACCTGATGGCTTTACCTGCTACTATTACCACCCACCACATTTGAATAAAAATCTCAGCACATTTCTTCACCAACCAAGAGTGGGGCCCACCAATTCTAGAATTTTCTACCAAAATGATTAACTCCGAAAATTCAACAATTTCTGAACCAGTCATCTCTTAAAATTCATAACAAATCATACGTTCATTTTTAACGGTTCAAAATTTGTGGACATATACTCAACTTATATATGTATAACATATCCAAATATTACCATGATCCAACGGTCGGATTAAAAATTATAACCCTCGCAAAATATCTCAAAAATCCTAATTTGATTTTCAATACCTCCGTTCCGACAAAAATACAGATAAACACCTCAACATTAGCTCCTTCATTTTTAACCACAAAAATATATCCCTCATTTATATTTACATAAAATAAATATTTTCTTATCATATGAATCAATAATTAGTTATTCACAAATAATATTACAGAATCACATTTATGACAACCAGGCCGTTCCCAGGAAAGAGGGGGCTTTCCAATAAGAATTTCTCCTTACTGGCGCGCAATTAGATAACCAAACCTCTCCTTAGACAGAGCTTTCTAGACATTTCCAATAATGCTATCTAATAATATTATTCAAATAATATGAATTATTGATCTGATAATGGAGATGATGTGCAACAATAATTATTGAAACAACAATAATATAAAATATCAACGCAATAATTATTGAATCAATAACATAAAATATTGAACAGTAATTACTGTGATAAAATATTCAGTAGTGCCTTCTTATGTAAGAATCAATAATTTCAAAAATATTGTGCAATACCGTGTGTTACTGTGCAATAACACGTATTACTGTATTTTAACCACCAGATATTCTAACAGTATTAACGGTAACAATTACGCCGCTATTTATAAAAACTCAAATTTGTCGTTTTCTTTATCCGATCGTTATTCTGTTATGGGGCCCACAAATGTCTGCGCCGTCGTACGAATATTCCCCGACAGAAATAATATTCCACGACCAAACGAATATTCCCCGACAACAATAAATATTTTATAACCACTTATGTATTTTGAAAAAAAAATCATATATCACCCTTAACTTTAACATTTATCAATTTAACCATGTACTGAATAGTAATTATAAGAAAAATTGAATACTTTTATTTAATAAAATTCGGGGTCTTACAGAATGTTCAGTGGCTTTATGCAATTTATACAACATCAGGCAAGAGCGACTCCTGTCCTAAATACAGGTGGAAACACCAGCAACTCTCGGACGGCCACCGCTAAGAAGTTCAAGGAACTGGGACCACCAAAGTTTTTTGAGAGCCAAAACCACTTAAGGCGGACACATGGATAAAGAAGATCTGTAAGATATTTGATATCTTGGGATGCTCCGAGGAGCAAAAGGTTCCCTTTGCCACCTTCATGTTGCTAGCAGAGGCAGATTACTGGTGGGAATCTGTAAAGCGTACTCAACCTACCGCAATAAAGATGACTTGGGAGAAGTTCCAAGAATTGTTCAATGACAAGTACTTTCCCGAAAGTATTCGTCACATAAAAGAGGTAGAATTCATCAAGCTGGAGCAAAATAACATGACCGTATCGCAGTACGAAGCCAAGTTTACCGAGTTGTTCCGGTTTGCGTCCCATTTGGTTGATAATGAAGAGAGAATGATGCGAATGTTTCTAAGAGATTTGAAACCCGGGATACGTCAATATCTTATCTCTCATAAACTGTGTGTGTATTTAGATGTTGTTAATATGGCTCAGTTATTGGAGTGAGAGCAGTCATCGAAGCGGTGACAACAAGCGTGGAGGGAATCAACAGGCCAGAAATAGTAACCACTTCGGTGGTAATTAGGGCCAAAACAATAAGAATGGACATTTCAAGAAGAGGAGATTTAACAATGATGGAAAGACGTCAGCACCAACACCCGTTGTTAAGGAAGGAGAACGACCACCTATCATCTGCTTCAAATGTGGAAGGGAGGGACACATCAGTCCAAACTGCACGATGTCGTCCAAAGCATGTTATAATTGTGGAAGAGAAGGTCATCTAGCCTAATTTTTTCGTTCATCGAAGATAAGTTCAGCTTGGATGGAGGCACCAAAGGCCGTCCCAGAAAAGTCAAAGCCGGTAGTGCAAGGGAGAACGTTTGTTGTGACATCCCAAAAAGTAAGGAACCCGAACGAGGTCATCACGGGTAAGCTTATCATAAACTCTAGCGAAGTCTATACCTTATTTGATACCGGTTCTACCCATTCTTTTATTTCTCCTACTTGCGCTCAACGTTTAAATTTAACTCCGGAGAAATTAGACTTTGACTTATCTGTTGAAACTCCATTGGGAGAAACCTTCATTACATCTACTGTTTATAAGTCTTGTTTAGTTCAAATCGGCACCCGCGCGTTACCTGTTGATCTTATTTCTTTGAAAATACTTGCATTTGATGTGATTCTAGGGATTGATTGGTTAACTACTCATCATGCAAAAAATTGATTGTTTTCGTAAGGTTGTTAGTTTTCATATTCCTAACCAACCTATTATGCGAATTCAAGCAACCAAACCATTAAAATCAATCACTATCATCTCAAGCCATAAAGCTATTCGTTTATTAAAAAACGGATGTCAAGCTTTCTTAGCTCATGCCATGGATCTAAACAAAAATACGTCAGTTTTGAATGATATTTCTATTGTTAATAAATTTCCTGACGTATTCCCTGAAGAACTTCCTGGCCTACCCCCAGAGCGTGAAATTAAATTTTGTATCGACCTTGAACCCGGTACAAAACCCATTTCCAAAGCCCCATATCAAATGGCTCCTATTGAACTTCAGGAGTTAAAGACCCAACTACAGGAATTATTAGACATTGGCTTTATTCGTCCTAGTACTTCTCCTTGGGGTGCTCCTGTTCTATTCGTGAAGACGAAAGATGGGAGTATGCGACTTTGTATTGATTATCGGGAGTTGAATCATGCCACCATCAAAAATAGGTACCCATTATCGCGTATTGATGACCTGTTTGACCAGTTGCAAGGAGCCAAATTCTTTTTAAAGATTGATTTTCATTTCGGATATCACCAATTGAATATTAGAACCGATGACATTCCAAAAACGGCTTTCAAAACTCGGTACGGACATTATGAATTCCTAATCATTTCTTTTGGATTGACTAATGCTCCTGCTGCCTTCATAGATATGATGAATTGATTATTCAAGGAATATTTGGATCACTTTGTGGTCGTCTTTATTGATGACATCCTTATTTATTCCAAAAGCCATGAAGATCATGAGCAACACCTGAGACTGATACTCCAAAAGCTCAGTGAAAATAAGCTTTATGCCAAGTTGAAGAAATGCAAGTTCTGGCTTGAGGAAGTAGCATTCCTTGGGCATGTAGTATCAAGTCATGGAATATCTGTTGACCCAGCAAAGATTGAAGCTATTCAAAGCTGGGAGTAACCTAAATTAGTGATCAAAGTACGTAGTTTTCTCGGCTTAGCTAGTTATTATCGGAGATTCGTAGAAGGGTTTTCTCAAATCGCTACTCCATTAACTTAGCTGACTCAGAAAGATACAAAGTTTGGTTGGAGCGAAGAATGTGAGAAAAGTTTTTAAGAACTCAAGAGGAGACTCATTTCAGCACCTGTTCTGACAATACAATCTGGCTCGGAGGGATTTGTCATCTACAGTGATGCTTCGGGCAAAGGGTTGGGATGTGTTCTCATTCAACATGGGAAAGTCATAGCCTATGCCTCTCGGTAACTCAAAGAATATGAGAGAAATTATCCTACTCATGATTTAGAGTTGACATCAGTCGTTTTTGCACTAAAGATTTGGAGGCATTACTTGTATGGGGAGGGATCATAAAAGCCTCAAATATTTCTTCACTCAAAAGGAACTCAACATACGACAATGACGTTGACTTGAACTGTTGAAAGATTATGATCATACCATCCAATACCATCTTGGAAAAGCGAACGTGGTAGCTGACACATTGAGTAGAAGACCATATACGGGTACGAGTGTGATATTGTCAATGCAAAGGCCTATTTTGTGTGACTTGAAAAGGATGGAGATAGAGCTAAAGAATCCAGGGACCCATGTGATGATGGCGAATATACAAGTAGAACCGACTTTAATTGATAAAGTTAAAGCTGCTCAAATTTCAGACCTGGAGCTGATGCGTATGAGGAAGAAAGTGCAAGAATGTGCTATATCAGAAGCAAGAATCGATGAAGAAGGAATACTTCGGGTCAACTCCAGACTTTGTGTTCCTAACGATCCTGATTTAAAGTATAAAATCATGACGGAGGCGCACAACACACCGTTTGCAATCCATCATGTGAGTACCAAAATGTATCGTGATCTTTGTCATACATTTTGGTGGAGCAATATGAAGAGAGAGATAACGTTATTTATCTCAAGGTGTCTAACTTGTCAATGAGTCAAGGCGAAGCATCAAGTACCAAAAGGTCCATTGCAACAACTTGAAATTCCAGAATGGAAGTAAGAGCACATTACCATGGATTTCGTTACTGGTCTTCCCAAGGTTTCTCAAGGCATAGATGTAAGGCCCCCAAATCCAGGTACTTGAAACCCGAACTCGGTACTTCACGATACCATTTCTATGAGCGGAATAATATTAATAATAATAACAATAATATAAAGATCAACTTAATTTATATATTCACCAGAGTCTGAATCTCAAGTACGTAACCTTTAAACATTCATTACAACCCATGATAGATAATGATATATATATATATATATATATATATATATATATATATATATATATATATCATACTTGTCTTAATAATAATATCAAACTATTACATAAACTACCACAAATCTTATTTGGTTAACTTTCCTTTTCCTTTGTTTCTATATGAGCCTTCTGGTTCTTCACACTTAGTTGGAAACATTTAAATTAAGCAAGGATGAGCATTTGAGTGCCCATCAAGTAATAGCAATTATATATATAAGCTCAAAGAATTTAAATGTTTTCTTTATACTACCCTTCTACAACAAGTCAATAGTTGTGAAGTAATCTCAACTGATAATAATAACATAACAATCCTCTTTCAAATTTTTGAAACTATGTAATGACTATAAATAGGGTTAAGTTGACATACTATGAGCATTATTTTCATTTTCAAAAAGGTTAAACAGAACTTCATCTGTAAACCGTCATAACTTATGGACACGGGGGTGATCAGCCCGTTGTACCATGTATTGATCAACACTACATGCAAGAAAGAGGGTATCGTTCACTCTGTTCGCCTTGGGCGCATAAAAATTTTCCCGTGTAGGGATGTTCGTACTTGTCTGGGTTCCAAATCAAAGGTTTTATCTTGTTCAACAATAATATATATATATATATATATATATATATATATATATATATATATATATATATATATATATACGGGTAATTGACAAAGGTGTATCAATATGTGATTAAATACAATGATTATCCAAGTGGGACGCTTGTATAACCATTTATAGAAATTAACGAACAGAATATATATATATCTGAATTATCATATACTAACATGTTGATAATCAATGAGCGTATATAATATAGGGTTAGTAATCTGTACAGTAATAATATAATTATGAAACTTCTTACTCATGTCCATTGCATAAAGGAAATGCAAAGGTAAGATACTTGCCTGATGCACTGCTTACAATTTGTAATTTAGATTTATCGTTTATATCACGACCTATCATTAATCAGATCATTCGTTCGATTAGAACAATATACTATAACACATAGTACTGCATTTTGCAGTCAGCACATAACCTAATCACATTATTACCCATGTTTAACAACCATTGAATCACAAATAATCACATATCTAATTAAATTATCTAAGTCCAAATCAATTTTTGAAACATGTCGGTGTACCAACAACTTTATCGGGTAATTATCGAGTCTAAGACTCTGTCCTGTAACTTAGTATCAGTCATATTATTTTTAAATGACTTAATATAATTTTAAAATATTTATTATAATTTATCATGAATTTTTAAACATCAGAATCATTATTAAATGATTTAAATATTAATCAATTCTATTATCATTAATATTTAATTATTATTAAACTATTAATGAAATCATTTCTAAAATGTTAAAGTTATGTATAATAACTTAAAATACTTTTGAAGTATTAATATTACCCTTAAATGATTTTTAAAATATTTAAAATTATTTTTAAATAATTACCATTAATATTTAAATATTAATGTACTATTTATCAAAATATTAAAAGTCTTTAATCATTACTTAAAATATTTTTAATTCATTTATATCCTTTTTAAATGATTTTTAAATTAATAAAATCATTTTTAAACTATTTATTTAATATAATTATTAAATAAATTTAATATCATTAATAATAAATTAATAATTATTAATATTAAATTATTATTGAAATTATCCTTTAAATATTAAAAGTTATATTTTATAAATTAAAATATCTTTAAATACTTTATTTTCATTTACAATGATTATTATAATCTTAAAACAATTTTTAAACTAAATTATTTAATATAATTATTAAATAACCTTAATATCATTAATTATAGTTAATTAATAAAATTTACCTTTAAATATTGAAAGTTATATTTTATAACTTAAAATATTTTTAAATACCTTATTATCATTTAAAATAATTTTTAATATAATAAAATTATTTTTAATTAATTTATTTAATTCATTTAGTAAATAACTTAATTATCATTAATATTAGTTTATTAATGAAATTTATCACAAAATATTAAAAGTCATTAAAAATAACTTAAAATATTTTCTTATATCGTAATATAATTTTAAATGATTTTTTATGTATTAAAATCATTTTTAAATAATTTATTTAATATAATAATTAAATAAATTAAATACTTTTAATATTTTAAAAATATTAAATATTTATGAAATATATTCAAAATAATTAAATTCTAATTTTTGGACCTCAAAATAATTTTTAATAATTTATTTAGTATTTTTAATAATTAAAAATTAATTTTCTATAATTATTTATTGAAAATATGATTTTTAAAAATAAACTGTCACTAAAGATCACCTATAGAGACAGAACCGTCGCTATAGGTGTTCTTCGAGTTCTTCAGGCAACCCAGAACACCATGTCAGATTTCGAGGTAGCTACTTTGACCGAGTATTAATCTTAACCTATCATAATTCAAGGCATGCCCGTGATCATATATTAAAGTGCTAGTGCAGGACTACAATATTCAACAACAAAAACAATCATAACATGCATAACATGAAAGATCTAAGGCCCTAAATTAGCTGTCAGAGCTGTTCTTCATTTCTGAGTTTACCCAGAAAGGAAGAACAGTTCGAGTGACCACTTTTGATCGTCAATAACTGGCAACACATGAACTATTTTTGTGCTCTAATAGCTTTAATGTGTAGACAACATACCAATGTACAGATCTATATCAAAACATCACCAAAAACAACAACGGATCACACAATTATAAGCTGGTCAACCACTGACATAAATAAGTCTCAAAATTTCTAGAAATTTCCCCAGAAACCAAAAATTTGACCGGATGGTCTACTTTGACCATCCACTACCCTCGATCCATTAACTTTTAATGAGCTTTTAAGGCATAAAATTAAAGTACTTATACTATAAAACAATATTGATACATTAACCAAAACAAAACAACTAACAACATAAAAATCTGGGCCCACGAACTTGCTGTCAGAGCTTTCTGGGCAAGTTCATGGCTGCCCAGATTTTCACCAGTCAATGCCGATCAATGGTATTTGACCGTGAGTATCTACCAATCTGTTCATCCATTGACCTAGATTCTTTTTGCAGATTAAAGACAACATTCCAAGCTACATATCAAAACTTAAAAACAACATAAATCATAAACGAGCAAGGATCTATGACCACTGACATTCGTTGTCAGACCACAGAACCAAGTTTTTCCAAATTTTTGAAAGTCATCAATTTGAAGACTTAGATGTTATGGATCTGTATAATACCAACCCAGATCATCAAAATAGATTATAACTAACATATTTTAACAATAAAAACTAACATCTAACATAGTTACTAAGATCAGATTTTTCAAATTAGGTTTATACCTTATATGAACAAGTTTTGATTCTAGCTTCTGAATCTGTTCAAGGTGATCGTGGGGCTGGTCTTGTGACTGAATTTAGTAAAGGATTTCGTAGGTTTTAGAGAGAAAGGGTCTTGGATGGTTATTGTGAACAAATGAGCTAGCAATTGAATTATTTCTCTCTCCAATTCTATATATACTTCACATATACAATGTATTTGGTTACACAAATGGCTGATTGTTGGCATTATTGAGCATGTGGGGTTGTTGGATTTGGTCACCAACTTCCCCTATTGTCAAAACCTATATTTAGCTTCAATTATTTAATAGGGCAAAATGGTCTTTTGGCTTGACAATTTAATGGCAAACTTGTAATCATGCAAATCCTTAGGGTTTGACCCTTAGGGTTTAACCCTAAGATTTAGTACATAGCATTTGTAAGATTTAGCAATTAAGGTTTACACAAAAAAAAAAATTAGTTTCTAAAATTAGACAATTAGGGTTTGTTAATTAGATTAAGTTTCTAATTAATTTATACAGGAATATTAGGGTGTAATATCTCTAATTATAATTAACTTTTCTAATTTAGCAATTAGGGTTTATAATTAGTAATTAGGTTTTATAATTTCTAATTAGGGTTATTAATTATAGAAATTAAGGTTTTCTAGAAATTAATATTTCAAAATGTTAATTAGGGTTTACCTAATTATTCATAAAGTCATATAACATCGTTACATAATAATCTCGAACTCATAATTGAGTTTCAAATTATGGTTTCTCATTTACCAAATTTGGGTTTTTAAAATATCTTAGGATTTTCTAAAAAAAATATTAATTAGGGTTTCTAGATTATAATTAGGGTTTACCTAATTAATCAAATCATTGTATAATACACATCATAAAACATATAACACCGTCATATAACAGTCTTAAACTCACAGTTGATTTTTAAATTAGGGTTTTTCCCAGTAAAATTAGGGTTTAACCAATTAATATTAGGGTTTTAAAATTAAACACCATAATTGACCAACCATCATCAATACGTGCATACAGTACATATTTATAGCACTGAAAAATTAAAATATAATTAACATTATATTATTATTCTCATTCCTTTATAATAATCCAAAATTAGGGTTTAGATTCCATATCTGATTTATTCCTCATATTTAACCTTAATAATTAAGGTAAAATAATTAATTTAATAATCCCTACTAAAATTCATATAATAAAATAATTAATATAATTATTCTAAAAAAATCACTCCATATATTATTTAAATAATATATAATTATATTTTTATGGAAAATAATTAATAAAAATATTTCTACTATAAAATTAATTATTATAAGAATATACTTTATAATAATTAATAATTCTAAAATAAAATTATTTGTAAATATTTATGTAATAAATATATTTTTATTTACCACATAAATACACATACACATTATCTTGTACAAATCCTCATCCTTAAATAAATAAAAAAATTTATATGCAAAATTTCTGATTTATTTATATATAAAATATCGGGTTGTAATAGATGCAATTTGGGTCATTGTTGATAGATTGACCAAGTTTCCTCATTTCTTACCAATACGAGAAACTTATACACTTGAACGACTTACTCGTATGTACATAAACGAGATTGTAAGCTTACATGGTATGCCGGTATCCATAATTTCTGATCGAGACCCAAGATTCACTTCACGATTTTGGGTTAGTTTGCAAAAAGCTATGGACACGGATTTACGATTTAGTTCGGCATATCATCCTCAGACGGACGGACAATTAGAGGGGACTATTCAAACTCTTGAAGATTTATTAAGATTCTGTGTCCTTGACTTCAAGGGAAGTTGGGACAAGTTCTTACCATTGGTAGATTTTTTCTACAATAACAGTTATCAAGCAAGTATTGCCATGGCTCCATTCGAAGCGTTGTACGGAAGAAAGTGTCGTTCTCCAGTATGCTGGGATGAGGTGGGTGAAGCAGCGTTGTTGGGACCGGAGTTGGTACGTATGACTACAGAAAAGATTCAAACGATCTGACAACGTATAAAAACCTCACAAGATCGACAAAAGAGTTATGCTGATCTTCATCGAAAGGACGTGAAATTCGATATTGGAGATCATGTGTTGTTACGTGTTGCTCTATGGAAAGGAGTTACGAGATTTAGAAAGAGAGAAAAGCTCAATCCTCGATTTATTGGCTCATTTTTAATCCTCGATCGAGTAGGAACTGTGGCCTATAGACTCGCCTTACCGCCATATATGTCTTGTGTTCATAATATTTTTCACATATCCATGTTACGTAAATATGTGGAAGACCCGAACCACATTATTGAGTTAGAACCGGACGAAATAGCGGAAAATTTAACGTATGAAGAGGTTCCTGTTCAAATCTTGGACAAGAAGGAACATATTCTACGCTCTAAGGTTATACCTCAAGTCAAGGTTTTATGGAGAAACCACAATGTTGAGGAAATGACCTGGGAGTTAGAATCTAAAATGAAATCAATGTATCCTAACCTCTTCGACATACTAGGTACGTAACCTAATTTTGAGGGCAAAATTTCTTAAGAAGGGGAGGTTGTAAGACCCCGACTTTTATGAATAAAGATGATTTTTCTATGATTATCATTTTTAATATTATGGAATGAACTTGATATAATGTTATAGTTGTGGGTAATATTTATAAATTTTGCGAAGTACGCAAGTTGTTATATAATATTCGATTGGTCGGGGAACATTCGTTTTAACAGGGAATATTCGTACAACGGCACAATCATTGGTGGACCCCGCAGCAAAATTATTGTCGGATTGAGAAAACGACAAAAATATTTTTATGAAAATAACGACGGAAGTTTTACGATTAAAACTGTTGAACTACTCGGTAGTAAAAGTACAGTAATACGTGTGGTTGCATAGTAGCACACGGTATTGATTATTGATGCTTACGTGAGAAGCCACTCAGTTTAGTTCAATTATTTCTATAATAATTGCTGCATAGTATCCCACGTTATTTGATTCAATTATTGTCGATATTTTATATATTATTAAATCAATAATTGAGATAACAAAGTTATTAATATTATTATTTGCAATATTAACGATGTCTAGAAGTTCTGCCAAGGAGAGGTTTGGTCACCTAATTGCGCGCCAATAGGGAGAAATCCTTATTGGAAAGCCCCCTCTTTCTTGGGAACGACCTGATCGATTAATATTGTGAATTATAGTAAAGGTGATAAATTTTGTTTGATTATTATTATAAATATAATAAAACAGAAAACTTTTTATATAAAACAAAATACTTTTATAAAGTTATTTGTTTTATTAGACTATAAATAGAATATATGATTTTCTATTATGCATAGTATTTGCATAGTGTCTAGATAGTGTTTGCATAGTAAAATCTTTTTATATAAAACACAATACTTTTATAAAGTTATTCATTTTATTAGATTATAAATAGAATATATTATATTTTATTTAAAATATTTTGTTTTATTAGAATATTTTATTAATACTGCATAGTAAATCAATAAGGACCGTCCGTTTAAAAGTAAATCAATCTGGATCGTTCATGAATTAGTTACTATTCAGTCCATTTTCCTATAAATAGAAGCTCATTCCTTCATTATTTCTTACGAATTCACTAAAACTCTAGAGAGAGAAACTATAGAGAGGAAGAAGAAAAGTATTCTGCTACTTCACTACTCCTATATCTAATTTCTTCTAAGGTAAGGGTATTATTTTCTTTCGTCTTCATGAAGAGAACTTCTGTTATTCCATTCTTTATCATTATGTTGGAATAACCTTTCTATGTGAAGTACCGCATACATGGTGAAATTCTTCTGTTATTCCGTTCTTTATTAATCTGTTGGAACATCCTGTCTGTGCGTTTACCCATGACCTGGTTCCATTCTTTATTATTCTGTTGGAACATCCTGTCTGTGCGATTTACGCATGACCTGGTTCCGTTCTTTATTATTCCGTTGGAACATCCTGTCTGTGCGGTTTACGCATGACCTGGTTCCATTCTTTATTATTCTGATGGAATAACCTGTATGTGCGGTCTATCGCATGCATGGTGATTTCTTCTGTTATTCCATTCTTTATTATTCTGTTAGAATAACCTGTCTATGTGGATTATCACATGCATGGTGAATGATCCTTTGTATTCATTCCTTATTAAATTGTGGAAATGATCTGTCTAAGTGGAATACCGCATGACGGACGAAAATCCATTTGCAGTTTCATATATTCTCTTACACTCAGTTGGTCAAAGCTTTGTCTTCTATACTCCATGAAATTAGTGGAATATCCTTGATATTTGCACTTCACCCAGTATCTTTTCATGGAAATATTCTTCTGAGCATTCTTGAATTTTACTCCACAAAGAAGTATCATGTTGACAATTTGGACGTTATTGGTTCCTGGATAAATTAATTCTTGAACTTGTTTTATTGAATTCTTATATCATTGTCATCATCCTCATGTTTATATTATGTTGAAAGTCATCTGTGGCCCGTAGTGCATAGATGGACTTGATATGATTATGACCAGGGATAAATCGGTATAATCATGACCATAATATTACAAATGATGTGGCAAAAGTCCTCATTGGCCCGTAGTGTATTGATGGACGGTTGTTGGCATGATCATGACCATTGATGAATACACGAATATCCTTGGCCCGTAGTGCATGGATAATTTGTGGTTTTGATATTAATGAATATCCTTGGCAGTAGTGCATGGATGATGTGGATTATTTATTAAGCTGAGTCCCAGCGATAAAAGTGATGAAAAACATTTTTAAGCATAAAAGATAGTAGATTTTATTCTCTACTTGACTCTTTTAATGGATTGCTAGTTCCGCTGCAGTTAAACTTGGCGTTTGTTTTATTGTATCAGTTTAATACTGTTGAAGGCTAACGATAATTTATTCTGCATTATCTTAGTCATAATATTTCTTACTGGGCTAGTTGAGCTCACCCTTTTAATTTCATTATTCTTTTCAGGAAATGAGAACGTAGCAGGGACTAGTCGGGGAACGGAGTGACAGTCCAGATGATAGCATTAGTAGTCCTCACTATTCTATGAAATAGTGTGATAATAAATGTATTGAGGACTTATTTTGAGTTTGAATACTGTCTAGAAGACAATATTTGTATTAAAACTCACAGCTCATGTTGTATATTTAAGATTGTATTTGTATTCTGTACCATGTATTTGGCGACTCAGAATATGTGATGTATACCTATTTTGGGGGCGTCACATAGGCTATTAAGTATTTCTACTTCAACCTTTAATAGTTGTTAGACTATACGGACCTTTCTTCTCGTACTTAGGGGGATCAGCCCTTCGTACCATATAAGCTCAAGATTAGAAAACTTGCTCAAAGAAAAGTAGGGTTTAGAAGCTTTCATAACAATAAACAAGATATGAATAAAGAACTTGCTCTTATGTAAAGAAATAAGGTTTAGTAACTTGCCTCGTGCGTAAGTTACACAATTACAACACATATTCGCCAAGTACCCTACATATACCATTAGAATCGCAATATCAATTAGTTAAACTAACATTAAACCTATAGGTTTAATTCTCATTCAAGTTCACCTTGTTATCCTATCCCATATTCCGATCATTAACACCATTTACAGGTCTGAAATCATAGGTCTAGTAAAGCAACATCACGCTCTTAAGACTTTATAAACTATAAGTTAATATTTTCTAAGTTATTATCTTTTCAACCTAAGATCATCAAATACATGTTTACAATCTGTTTTAGAACCTCATTACATGTTTAACACATTATCATGCTCATTAAACTAGGCTAAACCAACACATCAAAGACTGATACATAAAATAAAACTAACTGTTTTTGCTCAGGGGAGGGCGCATCTACGCTACCCCAAGCCTTGGCACCGGAACAACTGCGCTGGTGCTCAATCCCTAAAAAGTCAACAAGCGCAGCTGCTGTTGCCTCATTTTTGGTTTAACAAAATAGATTCTAACTCATGCAAGTATACATGGGTCAATAAGTAGTATAGAGTAAGAAAAGTATCGATCCACGGAGAAAGGTGATAAATCTAAATTATCATGCAACAACTTAATCACTGTATTTATATGCTTAAACGATCAACTCGTAATTAAATTGAATTCTAAATTAATTATCAACACAAAAATTATAAATACTAAAATAATGTAATCAAATTGGAGAGAAATGGGATTCTAATATCATTTAATGTTTCATCTAAATTGCAAGCCTCATGCTATGTTTATTTATTTATTATGGAAAGCTAGTCAAGAGCACAAAAGTGGAACATAATCATCTCTCAATGAACTATGTCAAATTTACACAAAATCCACATTTGATAAAATTCATGTAAACATCACAATTACCAAACTCACTATATGTCTATGTGAATTTACGGCAATAATGATTTTAAGTGTAAACTCTCTTTATGACTACACATGGTGGACCGGTATATGCCTATCCGGGTTACGAATCACAAAGCTTAAACAAATCAGCCTCATGAATATATGCCATTATGATCTAATCTACACTTATATTTTATTTTCCAAATCAATACAAGCAATTTGTGTGAATGGTGATCAAGCATTCAAGCATTTAACATAATCATATTGAGCATTCCACTGATAAATATGTAACATTACAAACAGATATACATATTTAAACTACACATCAAAATCCATTAGAATCCCATAATGTAATTTAGTTCATTTCTGAACAGAAAGCCATTATGGGATTGAAGCAAATCATAGAAAGGAACAATGTAAACAAGAGATTAAAGAAAATTGAGAAATCAAATCTGTAAATCCCTGCCGAAAAGTCTGTTTCCAGGCTTGTACAAATCAACAAAAATCTCCAGAATGCAAAACTAATAATTATCCAGCAATCTAATTAAAGAGAGGAGCTTAAAGTAGTAATCAAATGCTCTTACTCTCTCTAGTGTAGTCTAAACCTAATAAAAGTAATGAAATAAAAAAACTCATAAAACCACGTTTGGAAACCAACCATATCATCTCTGATGAGCAAAACACGCTCAAATTTAAATTACAAAAGTCAGCAACTTAAATTGAATACGACCGGCGCGGCCGCGCAATGGTGCAAAGGGTTTCGGGCGCGGGTGCACTGTTAAGCAGTATGCCAAGTGCATGGCGCGGGCGCGCCATGGTCCTTTGTTGTTGAAGCGCGGCCGCGCAACTGCCTTATCTGCCTCTGTATTCTCTTTAGCGCGGGCGCGCCATGTTTGACTGTAATGGGAGCGCGGCCGCGCTGCTGCTGCACTTTACATTCTGTTGGCTTCTTGTTGTTTCTGTTGTTTTTCGCTTCCTTCTTCTTCAACTCTTTCCTTCTTCACTCTACTTCTTACTTGATCTTCCTTATCACCTGCTCACGTCCAGATGCTATCTACATTCTTGCTCAAGTCCATCGTGCTATGTTAATGCTATTTCCATGCCCATTCCATGCCTTTCCATGCTATAGGAGTTCCAGCTATGCATACTGCAAAATAAACATAAAAAGCGAATAAAACATAATAAAACTACTTAAGTTGAGCCGAATTCTCGTGAGTTGGTAACCAATAAGTAGGTATAAAACCTACTTTTCAAATACCCCCAAACTTGAATTATTGCTTGTCCTCAAGCAATGCATATGAAAATAAAATGAATAATGCAACTACATGCTATGCAAACTATATTATGATGCAAGTGTGTCCCAAGATTTCCAGCTAAATTGGAATTCCAATCAAGTGTGCCTCAGAGAATTATCCAAATTCAAGAATAAAGTACCAAACTAAGCTACATACATAACATCATACAATCAAATAATCCAAACCTATTATAAAGATGTTGTGTGTGTGTGATGTGTTCATAAATAAGCTTGACCAAGGTAAAGATTACACATGTTATACTGCTCAAGATAGAAAATTAAAGTTTAAATAAAAAATCACATATATTAATGAGATATCAACTACTCCAACACCTCAATACAAACTAAGGTTCAACAATGGGTTTTTTCTGCTTTATTTTTACTCACGAGGGCGATTTTTACATTTTTCCACGGTGATTATTGATTTCTTTTCTTTTTCCCATGATTGTGCAATGCCTCATTCCATTAGGCTAACGGTGCTACCCCTTAGCGAGCTTTTAACCAACGACACCCAGACCATAAAAGACTTTAGGGCACTAGGTGTAAAGACAATTCTCTCGAGTGTACTTGCTCAAGTAACAAAGGCCCCGAAACAAGACTAATCACGGTAATTTTTCAAAATTTTTCTCTTTCTCTTTTTATTTCTCTTTTTTTATAACAAGCATACCCATGTGTTCCCAAAATTTTATTTTCAGTGTTTTCAAAGTCTATGTCCACTTTTTACGCAATTCTATCTTTAGAACCAAAATTTTCTACTCAGCAAGTAAAACATGTTATTCTTATACCAACAAGCATATATGAACACCTACGTACTAACCGATAGCATTTAAACAATAAGCATGAACTAAATCATGTATATCATTATAACTACGCTCATGTTATCCACTAAATTCAAGAATCCATCAAATTTCACATTCATCTTTGGCTAAACTAGAACTCCACAAAACTAGATACTTGGGATTATGCAACTAAACATGCAACTACAATAGATAATAGTCACTAAAATGAAAAAAAAAATATGCATAAATAAACTAAACACATAAACATGTAACAATTATATGATGCAAATTAAACTATATGCAACAAACTACATGCTCTACACTTCTAAACACCCCAATACCCCCAAACTTATAATAGTCATTGTCCCCAATGAATGAAGGTAAATGGTTATAAGAAACTCCCCTAATTTTCAGCATGTGCACCCTCCTCGGGTGGTGAATTCGGAGGTGGAAAAGGCACGACTGTCCTAAACTGTGGCCACTCAAGCATTGTTCCTTGCTGAGCAAAAGCTTCGACTAGTGTCCGCGATAATCCATTTGTAAAGGCTAAAAAATTATCGTACATATCATCCACTTTCCTCTCCAACCTTCAGAGGTGACGATCGTAATTTTTAGTAGTGGCATGGGCTTAAATTTCTGCTTTAGTGGGCTGCGGAGATGGCACCGAAGACGTGGCTGGAAGAATGAAGCCTTTGCCCCTTGGGTGCTGTGTACCCCTTGTCCAATCCTCAAACTTGGCAATCGTACCATGAGTGATGTCTTGACTTTGAAACTGCATTTGTGCATTGGCCCATATGATTCTCGCTCGTGCACATAAATGAGCTACAACTGATGCATGTGGAATGCTTCCTGTGGTGCTTCCCCTCATGTAGCATAGTATATTTTGATTGAGAAGATGGCCCACATCAATGTATTTTCCTGTAACTATACCCCACAGAATTATTACCCGCTCAGTTGTGATCTCATGCTGATGTGATGATGGCATATGCTTTGCACAAATAAATAAATTCCAAGCCTTGGCGTAGCGATTGAGGGTTGAAGCCAAAAAATTTGTAGGCTAATTTGTATCAGGCTTGCAATTCCACTGCATACCCAATACGCAAAAGTCAGTGATAACCATGTCCAAGTCGGTCTCAAACCGTTCAGCCTCTACCCAATTTACATTTAGACGCCCAGTTGGTGGGTCAGGTAAGTTAAACACACCTCAAATCGCCTTGAACACCCCTAACATAGGATAGTCAACTTGAACACCCCGAACATAGGATAGTCAACTCATGGTCTCCTTCATGTTGGCATAAAATTCACGTACAATGCCCATAGGGGCAGGCATGGGTAAAGACACAAATTCCATCCAACGCCATTCCTTAATCATTACCAACAGTTCTCCATCCTCTTTCCCAGGCTTGAATCCACGCTCCATCATAAAGGTCTTAGCCACTATCCTGTAATACTCATTTTGAGCATCAAGGCTAATGAATTTGGTGAGGTCAACCATATCCTCACTCTGACTGCTTGAAGATGAAGATGATAGAGTAAGGGAACGTGCTCTCTTTGGCCCCATATCAAATGATGAAGAGAAACTCTTAAGATGAGAACTAGACTGATGACAAAATTCTCTGTATATGCTAGAGATAACCCCCAAACTTTATATTTTCTACACTATAAAGAAACCCTAACTAAAGGAATGAGGATATATATGAGAAGTTGAATATGTGGGAAGGAAACCGAAGGCGTATAAATTGGTAGTGGGATGAGGAGTTAATAATTTGAAATGGAAACGATTTGGAGAATGTGGAGAGATAGACGTCGATTTTGAAAAGAGATAGGGAGATGCACGTTAGGAATGAAAACTGAAATAAGAAGTGGAGTGGGGCACATTTTAAAGACTTAAATTTTTTTTCTACAACCGACCTCGGGCGCAGACGTGTGACTTTTATAACTGCTGATGGCACGGGCGCGCTGCTGTTGAATGTGTGAGGGGCGCAGGCATGCTATTAAGCAGAATGAAAAGAAGCTTGGCGCGGGCGTGCCAAATTTATACTGATAAACCATGCGGCCGCGCTGCCCTGTACCCTGAACAAAACTAAGCTGCACTTGAAGTAGAAATAAGTTGCTACTGACATTCTACAAATCACTTGCATATACATAATTTACAATTATGAGATATACCAATTCTCCAAGATCAAAACATGAACTAATTAACATGCATGAATGAATATATCACAAATGAATGCTCTATATGCTACTCCTAACCAACATAATATGCACATTCAGGTCCAACAAAACTTACATTAAACATTATATGCTATAAAGAATTAAACATGAAGATGAGAAATAGATATTATTCAAACAGAATTAAACAAGAGGTAAGGATAGAAATAATGGGGTGCCTCCCATTGAGCGTTAAGTTATAGTCAGTTAGCTTGACTATCTCTGCTCCAATCATGTCAAGGAAAGAATTGAGCTGACCTTCTGCCTGTCAACCTCACCACCAAAATTGTGCTTAAAAAGCTGTCCATTGACCTTGAAAGGCTTGTCTGGGAACTTATCAAATATTTTGATCGCACCATGTGGAGATACCGTCTTCACAGTAAATGGCCCTGACCACCTTGACTTGAGCTTCCCGGGAAAAAGTTTAAGTCTTGAATTAAACAATAGCACTCTCTGCCCCGGTTCAAATACCTGTTCCAAAATTTTACGGTCATGCCATCTCTTCACCTTTTCCTTGTATAACTTGGAGTTCTTGTAGGCTTGCAATCTGAATTCATCCAACTCATTGAGTTGGAGTAGACGCTTTTCTCCTGCAGCCTTGAGGTCGAAGTTCAGCTTCCTTATTGCCCAATACGGCTTGTGCTCGAGCTCCATGGGAAGGTGACACGCCTTTCCATATACAAGATGAAATGGTGAAATTCCCAATGGTGTCTTGTAAGCGGTCCTGTAGGCCTATACAACATCATCTAGCTTCAATGGCCAGTCTTTCCTTGTGGGGTTCACAATCTTCTCTAAAATTCTCTTAACCTCGTGATTTGACACCTCTGTCTGACCATTAGTCTAGGGATGATAGGCTGTAGCAATACGATGACTCATCCCATAATTAGCCAATAAAGATGTGAACTAACGATTACAGAAATGGCTGCCCTCATCACTAATGATAGCCCTCAGAGTCCCAAATCTTGTAAAAATGCTCTTTTATAAAAACCTTAGAATCACCCGAGCATCATTAGTTGGTGCCACTTCCAACCACTTAGAGACGTAGTCGATTACCACTAAGATATACAAATTCCCACATAATGAGACAAACGGCCCCATGAAGTCTATTTCCCAAACATTGAAGATCAACACCTCGAGGATAGTGCTCAATGGCATTTCGTTCCTCTTGGATATGTTCCCAACTCTCTGACATCTATCACATTTCTGAACGAAACTATAAACATCTTTAAAAATTGTCGGCAAATAGAATCCTGCCTGCAAAACTCTAGCTGCTGTTCTTTCAACCCATAGTAACCTCCATACAATGACGCGTGGAAATCCTACAAAATACTCTCTATCTCGCTATATGGGATACATCTCCTTATAATTTGATCAGCGCACTACTTGAACAAGTACGGCTCAACCCATATAAACCATTTCACATCATGTAGAAACTTCTTCTTTTGATAACCAGTCAAGTCAGAAGGGATTATTTTGCTTACTAGGAAGTTAGCAAAATCTGCAAACAATGGCACTTCACCTTGCACCACAAATAACTGCTCATCTGGGAAGGACTCATTAATCACAACCTTGTCATTAATTTACATCTCTTCTCAAATTTTCCAATCTAGAAAAGTGGTCCGCCACTTGATTCTCAGTCCCTTTCCTGTCCTTGATTTCCAAATAGAATTCTTGAAAAGGAAGTATCCCCATGATTAAACGAGGCTTTGCATCTTTCTTTGCCACCAAATACCGAATTGCTGCATGGTTTGTGTAAACTATCACCCTTGTCCCAATCAAATAGGCTCGAAACTTATCAAAAGCATACCCAACTGCTAAAAGTTCCTTCTTTGTGGTGGTGTAGTTTAACTGAGCATCAGTGAGGGTCTAGCTCGCATATATATCACACGAAAGATATTGTCCCTTCGCTAGGCCAAAACAGCCCCCAAAGCATAGTCACTTGCGTCACACATCAATTCAAACAGTAAGTCCCAGTCTGGTGCTGTGATCACTAGTGTGGTAGTTAGCTTTCTCTTCAAATGCTTAAATGCAACAAGGCATTCTTCATCGAACTTAAACTGTGCATCCTCTCCAATAGACTGCAAAGTGGCTTCGTGATCTTGGAGAAGTCTTTAATAAACCTTCGATAGAAGCCTACATGCCCTAAAAAACTACGAGCACCTTTAACAAAAGTATGTGGAGGCAAGTTTTCAATGGTCTCTAACTTGGCTCTGTCCACCTTTAGTCCTTTCTTCAAAACTTTGTGTCCCAAGATTATACCTTCTTGTACAATAAAATGGCACTTTTCCCAATTCAGCACCAAATTTGTCTCGACACATCTTTTCAATACCATCACAAGATTCTCTAAACACAAATCAAACGAATCTCCAAATACTGAGAAGTCATCCATAAACACTTCGACATTATGCTCCACCATATCCAAAAAGATTGCCATCATACACCTCTGAAATGTGGTTGGTGCATTGCACAACCCAAAAGACATCCTTCTGAAAGCGAATGTTCCGTACGGACATGTGAAAGTTTTCTTTTCCTGGACTTCTAGAGCTATCACAATCTGATTATAGCCTAAATACTCATCCAGAAGGCAATAATACTCATGACCTACTAGCCTATCCAACATCTGATCAATAAATGGAAGTGGGAAGTGATATTTCCGTGTAGCTTTATTAAGTCTGTGATAGTCCATGCATACTCTCCACCACGTCACTGTCCTGGTTGGTATCAATTCATTGTTCTCATTGGAGACTACGGTCACTCCCCCTTTCTTTGGCACACACTGTAATAACCTGATATTTTCTATATAAATAAATAAGAAATTTTGCATATATTTTTTTTATTTTAAAGGTGGGAATATGTGCCAGGTAATGTGTATGTATATTTGTGATAAATAAAAATTTATTTATTACCTGAATAATTACAAATAAATTTTTAGAATTATTAATCATTATAAACTATATTCTTATAGTAATTAATTTAATAGTAGAAATGATTTTAGTATTTATTTTTCATGAAAATATATTATAATATTATTTAAATAATATATGAAATGATTATTAGAATTACTATAATAAATATTTTATTATATGAATTTATTTAGATTAGTTAAGTTAATTATTTTAATTTAATTAATAATGATATATATGCGCAAGATAGATCAGATATGGAATCCAAACCCTTGTTCTGGATTTGGAATAAGGAATGAGAATATTAATATAATATTATATTAATTATTTTAGTGCTATAAATATGTATTATTTGTACAGACTGAAAATGGTTGGTCAATTATGATATATCATGTTAAAACCCTAATATTAATTCGATAAACTCTAAATTGGAACTTAAATATTGGGAGTTCAAGACTATTATGTAATTGCGTTAAGGTGATTAATGACAAGTGTTATTAATTATAACCTAATTGTCAAATTAAAAACGCTATTTGCTAATTATAATCCCTAATGTTAATTAGTGAATACCTAAACCTAATTATTAAGTTTATGTAATTAGAAAACCTAATCTAATTAGGGAACCCTAATTTGTAATTTTTAGAAACTAAATTTTATTTTAAACCCTAATTAGAAATCCTACAAATTCTTTGTGCCAAACCTTAGGGTCAAACCCTAATGGTTTGACAAGTTACAAGTTTGCCATTAAATTTGTGGACAAAAAGACCAAAATACCCTTTTTGACATTTCTTTAATATATAAATTGCAAGTCTGGACAAGTGTTAGAGTTGGTGAACTACTCTAGCTAACCCATTTGACCAAAAATCCAGCTACCATCCTCAATTATTCAGCAAGTTAATTGCATCCATCAATTATATAAGGATCAAGAGTGAGAAAGTGCATTATTGTGCTAATTTATTTACCAACATTCATCCAAGACCCCCCTCTCTCTAACCTTTGAAATATTATAATAGACCAGTCCCAAAACAAAGCCCCACTAACACCATAACAAATTAGAAGCCCAGATTCAAGATAGGTCATAAAAAGGTATAAACCAAACCCTAGAAATATGACTTTTGATCCTATGTTAGATGTTAGTTTTTTTGTGTATTAAACATGTTGTATGTAGTGTATAAAGATGATCTGGGTTGATAGATGTTAGATCCATAACATTTATAGTATCGAATTTGGTGTTTTTAAAAATTTGGAAAATATTTTTTTTTCTGACAATGAATGTCAGACCTTGTATCTCAATGATCGTTAATGATTTTTGTGTTTTGAAAGATTATACTTGTAGTATGTCATGTGGTCTGTATTATGGAACTCAAATAAGAGTCAGATCTATTACAGGGGTGAAAGTTATGGGTGGTCAAACAACGTTGACCGACCATGACTGGACAAGTTCTGGGTAACCTAAATCTTGCCTAGAACCGTCTGACAAGAAGTTTAAGAGCTTCGATCTAACCGTGATTTGATGTTTTGTTATGGTTCTTGCATCTTAGTTGTAGTATGTTGCTTATACTACATGTTGGTGCCTTTAGATCACATAAACATTAAACATGTTGAAGGTAATGGTTGGTCAAACTAGGCAGAACGACCATGACATCTTTTTTCTAGGTAACCCAGAAAACTGATGAGCATGTCTTTTGACATGGTTTGACCGGACTGGATATGTTGTTTGTGATGTTGTTATATGTATATTATGGGATTGATCTACTTATTTACATATTGGGTACAACCTAGAACTCTTAGATCATAAAACATCAACAGAATCCCAAGTTGTGGAAGCCCAAAGTAGGGCAGTCGAACTGTTCTTCATTTCTGGGTAACCCAGAAATGAAGAACAGCTCTGACAGCCACTTTGAAAGCCCAGATCTCCTTCGTTTTGTGTTGTATGATCATGTTTGTTGTTGTATCACGTAGTGTTGCACTTGTACTACATGATCTGATACTTAGTAGGTCCAGAAACATCATAGGGTAATAATTATTGTTGGTCAAATTAGCTACATCGAAACTGACTTTGAATGTTCTGGGTTTCTCAAGAACATCTAAGGCGATGATTTCTGTCGCTAAAGGCTATAGCGACAGATTTAATAATTTTATTTAATTTATTTTCCAAAAATTATTTAAAAATAGAAATTAACTATTAAAAATTCCAAAAATAGTTTTAAAATTTATTTTAAGTTATAAAAATTAACTTTTAATAATTTGATATATTATTCATAAATATTAATATTTATTTGGGTATTATTGATATTTAATTTATTTAATAAATTCATTAAATAAATTAATTAAAATGATTTTATTATATTCAAAATCATTTTAAATAATAAAAAGGTATTTAATAATATTTTAAGTTATAAAATATAACTTTTAATATTTTAAGACAAATTTTATTAATTATTTAATATTAATGATATTAGATTTATTTAACAATTATATTAAATAAATTAATTAAAAATAATTTTAATATTATAAAAATCATTTTAAATGAAAATAAATAGTTTAAAATATTTTAAGTTATAAAATATAACTTTTAATATTTAAAGGTAAATTTCATTAATAATTTAATATTAAATGATATTAGGGTTATTTAATAATAATATTAAATAAATAATTTCAAAATGGTTTTATTGATTTAAAATTCATTTAAAAAGGAAATAAATAAATTAAAAATATTTTAAGTTATAATTAATGACTGTTAATATTTTTATAAATAATACATTAATAATTAAATATTAATGATAATTATTTAAAAATAATTTTAATTGTTTTAAAAATCATTTTAGGGTAATAATAATGTTTTGAAAATATTTTTAGTTATTATAAATAATTTTAATATTTTGGCAATGGTTTCATTAATAATTTAATATTAATGATAATAGAATTATTTAATATTTAAATCATTTAAAAATGATTCCAGTGTTTGAAAATTCATGATAAACTATAATAATTATTTAAAAATTATTATAAAGCTATGAAAAATAATATGACTGATATTTACATCTATTAAACTACATAATAGAGTTTTAGACTCGATAATTACCCGATAAAGTCGTCGGTACACCGAAATATTTCAGAAATTGATTTAGACCTAGATAGTTTGACTAGATACATGTTTGTTTGTGATCCAATGACTGTTGAACATACGTGACAATGTGATTAGGTTATGTGCTGACTACAAATAGCAGTACTATGTGTTATGATATATTACTCTAATCGAACGAATGATCTTATTAATGATAGGTTTCGGTAAAAGATAAAATTAAGTTACGTTATTGTAAGCAACAGCTAAGGCATGTATCTTAACTTTGTATTTACTTTATGCAATGGACATGAGTAAGAAAGTTTCAAAATTATATTATCATTATCCCAAATTATTAAATCTATTGTTATTGATTATATATCCAAACATTTGTATTCATATAAGTTCTTAAATTATTCGATCATTGTTTATCAAAACAGTATTATTGTATAATCCAGATATTTATTCTGTTCGTTAATTTCTAAATATGGTTAGACAAGTGTCCTCACTTGGATAATCATTGTATTTAATCACATGTTTGATACATACTAGTTAGATTCTAGTATGTATACGTTGACTTAAAAGCCGTCTAGGCTATTTGATTCGGCTAGACACAAACTTAAAAGTATTATTGAACAAGATAGAACTTTATTGTATCCAACCAGATTATTTTGGTTCAGATTCCCGACTAAGTATGAACATCCCGTACATGGGAAACTTTTGTGCGCCAAAGCTAGATAAGATGAACGATAATCTCTTTCTTGCATGTAGTATTGATCAATACTAGGCATAACAGGTTGATCACCCCCCCATTCCTGTAAGTTATGACGGTTTGTAGATGAAGTTCTGTTAAACCTTATCGAAAATTGAAAAAAAGTTTATTGTTTATCGAGTGCTCTCCATGTATAGTCAGTACGTAGTTTCAAAAATTTGATATAGATTTGATATGTTATTATTATTGGTTCAGTTTACTTCACAACAGTTGATTCATTGTAGAAGTGTTATTAAAAGAAAATATTTACTTCTTTCAGCTAATAATAATTATTGTTGCTATTACTTCCTGGGTAATCAAATGCTCACTTTTGCTTTAAATTTAAATATTTTTCGCTAAGTGTGATCAACCAAAAAGCTCTGCCAAGAACAAAGGAAAAGGAAAGGTTACAGAATAAGTTCTACACTATCATATGTAATATTTAGACTTTAGTAAGACAATGATATTAATTATTATCATGTAATGTAACATATTAAAGGTTGGAAACCTGGGGAATTTAAAAAACTCTGATATGTAAATTAAGTTTGGTATTTATATTATTGTTATTATTATTACTATTATCCCGCTTATAGAAAAGGTATCGTGAAGCACCGAGTTCGGGTTTCAAGTACCCGAATGTGGGGGCATCACAGGTTGGTATCAAAGCTTAGGGTTAGAAACCTTAGTTGGGATAGACCTTAACCTATGACCTTAGAACAGAGGGAAATAATGAAAATACAAATAACTCATATAGAGTTTAAAAGGGAGATGAATTCGATAAATTCATCGTCAAACAAAATAAAAAATAACTTATACAAAACTATTACTTGCTGTGTGTATATATTATATACTAATCTAGATAATTTGTGTGTAGATGTCGGGTAGAAAAGAATTAGGATACCCTCAGATCGTAAAGAATGAGCCAATATCAAAGCCAATAGCTAAAATAGAGGCTCACAGTGCAAGCAACCCTGATGAGGTGGTGGTAGTGGAAAACGTAGTACCATATCCAGAAACAATAGAACTGACAGATAGTGATTCAGACACTAAAGTTGGAGCTGATCAAGCATCAATGGAGGTGCAGAATATGAAGAACAAGGTTTTCTCTCTGAAAAAGCTGTGGAAAATAGAAAAGTTGTTAAATAATCAATTGCGAAAGGGGTTAATAGAAACAATGGAATAACAAGATAAGCTTAAAATCAAAATTGATCAAATGGGAACCAAAAGAAACAAATCTGGTGCAGCTCTGAACAAGAAGGGGAAAAGAAAGATGAAAGACCGCGATATAGGAAATTTCGATAACAACCAAGGGAACCTTAACATAATAGAAAAGTGTACAAACTGTGGCAAGAAACATGAAGGCTTGTGCCAGAAAGGGGAAAATATTTGCTACAATTGCGGACATGAGGGACATTTCTCTCCTCATTGTCCCAATCCAAAGCAAGGTGTATGTTTTATCTGTGGGGTAGAAGGTCATCAGGCGAAAGGTTGCCCAAGATCTAGAAAAAGGCGTAGTGAACCAGTAGTATAAGTACTGTTAGATTATGCGTGTTATATGATAATTATGTCTGTATAATATAATATTCTCAATTTTTGTATAAGTTGTATCAGTAAATCCTGACTTTTGTTGTCACAAAGGGATAGCAGTATGTGCTATGTTATGTAAAGTACTATGACTTAGTTGAAGGAATGTGAATCTATGTTTGATTAATGAAATAAGTTTTGTATAAAACTTCGTGTTATATGTTAAACTTATACAATAAAGTTTAGAATGTAAGTTAAATTTATGATTTTATTTAATCAGATAATGCCGCAAAGACGTCGAACTCGAAATCAAATGGCAGAAGAATCTATCAACAACGCTGGAGGACAACAACCAGACCCGATGCAAAACTTTGCAAACATGGTAGCTCAGGCTATGCAGCAGGGAATACCAGCAGCAGGGAACCAGCCAGACAATCGCTTGGCAAACTTTAAAGACTTCAAGGCAGTAGGACCACCAGAATTCAGGGGAACAACTGATCCTATAGAAAGCCAAACATGGGTTAAAGAGAAAGAAAAGGTGTTCATAATTGCTAGGGTAGATGAGGGGGAAAAGGCATCTTTTGCCACCTATATGATGAAAGGGGAGGCCAACTTTTGGTGGGAAGTAAATCAAGCGAGGGTAGGAGAATGTGTGGTAACTTGGGCTAGGTTTAAATCTATGTTTTTTAAAAACTATCTATCAGCTAGTATACAGGCGAGGAAGGAGGTGAAATTTCTGGAGTTAAAGCAGGAGAACATGACAGTTGCGGTGTATGCCGCAAAGTTTAATGAATTGGCTAGGTTCGCTCCACACCAGGTGGATACAGAGGCTAGGAAGGCAAGAAGGTTCGAGCTAGGATTAAAACCCTGGCTCTACAACAAGGTGGCAGTGTTGCAGATAAGCACTTTTGCAACACTCATGGAAAAGGCTATCATAGCCGAAAAAGGGAGTGAGGTCATGAGCCTCTACAACAAGGAGAAACGGAATAAGGGCAAGGTCGAAGGAGCTATGAAGGTGGAAACAAATAGTGGGAGTAGGAGTGGAAATGTGAAAAGAAAGGGGAACAATTTTGGAAACATTCAGGTCAAGCAGGAAGGTGTTAAGAAGCAGGCTGTGCAGTGTGGGAACTGTGGAAAGAACTATTCTGGTGAATGTTTAAAGGGTAAATTTGTTTGTTACAAGTGCGGGTAGGAGGGCCATGTCTCTCCCAACTGCCCCAATCCAAGGATGAACAATGAGTGTTTTATGTGTGGGTCAATGAAGCATAAGGTGAAGGATTGTCCGAAAAGGAGAATGGAGGTAGAGAGTGTGAACACGGGGAAAGGCAGCGGGACTCTGGCAATCACGGGACCAACGTCATCAAACAGGCTAACAAAATCAACCGCGAGAGTCTTCAACATGACGGCCCAGGATGTCGTGGCAGCTGGTGATGGAACTCCAAGTATTATTCGTATAACTTTTATTTTTGTAAATATGATTTCCTTATATATAGTAAATTATTTTATAAAAAAATTTTGAAGGAGGAATTTGAGTTCTATTAGAAATCAATATTTTCGTTTAATCAGATAAACAAGCTTTATTTTAAATAGTTAAAGATCAATCCGATCGAATGTGATCAAGATCTGCTTGCAATGACTGTACCCTTATATGTATAAGTTTTAAAACAGTGATTCCGGGGACAGAATCTTTATAAGGGAGGGTGAATGTAATAACCTGATATTTTTTATATAAATAAATAAGAAATTTTGTATATAAAATTTATTTTTAATTTTATTTTAAAGGTGGGAAGATGTGCCAGATAATGTGTATGTATATTTGTGATAAATAAAAATTTATTTATTACCTGAATAATTATAAATATTTTTTTTTCGAATTATTAATCATTATAAACTATATTCTTATAGTAATTAATTTTATAGTAGAAATGAGTTTAGTATTTATTTTTCATGAAAATAGATTATTATATTATTTAAATAATATATGAAAAAATTATTAGAATTATTATAATAAATATTTTATTATATGAATTTATTCAGATTAGTTAAGTTAATTATTTTAACTTAATTAATAATGCTATATATGTGCAAGATAGATCAGATATGAAATTCAAACCCTAATTATGGATTTGAGATAAAGAATGAGAATATTAATATAACATTCTATTAATTATTTCAGTGCTATAAATATGTATTATTTGTATAGACTGATAATGGTTGGTCAATTATGATATATCATGTTAAAACCCTAATATTAATTCGATAAACCTTAAATTGGAACTCCAATGGAAGTTCAATACTATTATGTAATTGTGTTAAGGTGATTAATGACAAGCGTTATTGATTATAACCTAATTAGGAAAACCCTAATTATAGGAAACCCTAATTATAAATTAGAAACCCTAAATTCTAAAATTAGTAACCCTAATTGTCAAATTAAAAATCCTAATTGCTAATTATAATCCCCAATGTTAATTAATGAATACCTAAACCTAATTATTAAGTTTTATGTAATTGGAAAACCTAACCTAATTAGGGAACCCTAATTCATAATTTTTAGAAACTAAATTTCATTCTAAACCATAATTAGAAATCCTACAAATTATTTGTGCCAAACCTTAGGGTCAAACCCTAAGGGTTTGACAAGTTACAAGTTTGCCATTAAATTTGTGGGCAAAAAGAGCAAAGTACCCTTTTTGAAATTTCTTTAATATGTAAATTGCAAGTCTTGACAAGTTTTAGAGTTGGTGAACTACTCTAGCTAACCCATTTGACCAAAAATCCAGCTATCAGCCTCAATTATTCAGCAAGTTCATTACATCCATCAATTATATAAGGATCAAGAGAGAGAAAGTGCATTATTGTGCTCATTTATTCACCAATACTCATCCATGACCCCCTCTCTCTAACCTTCGAAATATTGTACTAGACCAGTCCCAAAACAAAGCCCAACTAACACCATAACAAATCAGAAGACCAAATTCAAGATAGGTCATAGAAAGGTATAAACCTAACCCTAGAAATCTGACCTTTGATCTTATGTTAGATGTTAGTTTTTTGTGTTAAACATGTTGTATGTAGTGTATAAAGATGATCTGGGTTGATAGATGTTAGATCCATAACATCTATAGTATCGGATGTCAACGAATGTCAGACCTTGTATCTCAATGATCGTTAATGATTTTTATGTTTTGAAAGTTTATACTTATAGTATGTCATGTGGTCTGTATTCTGGAACTCAAATCAGGGTCAGATCTATTACAGGGTGAAAGTTATGGGTGGTCAAACAACGTTAACCGACCATGACTGGTCAAGTTCTGGGTAACCCAGATCTTGCCTAGAACCGTCAGATAAGAAGTTTAAAAGCTTCGATCTGACAGTGATTTGATGTTTTGTTATAGTTCTTGCATCTTAGTTGTAGTATGTTGCTTATACTACATGTTGGAGCCTTTAGATCACATAAACATTAAACATGTTGAAGGTAATGGTTGGTCAAACCAGGCAGAACGATCATGACATCTGTTTTCTAGGTTACCTAGAAAACTGATGAGCATGTCTTCTAACATGGTTTGACTGGACTGGATATGTTATTTGTGATGTTGTTATAAGTATATTATGTGATAGATCTCTTCATTTACATATTGGGTACAACCTAGAACTCTTATATCACAAAACATCAACAGAATCACAAGTTGTGGAAGCCCAAAGTAGGGCAGTCGAATTGTTCTTCATTTCTAGGTAACCCAGAAATGAAGAACAGCTCTGACAAGCACTTTGCAAGCCCAGATCTCCTTCGTTTTGTATTGTATGATCATGTTTGTTGTTGTATCATGTAGTGTTGCACTTGTACTACAAGATCTGATACTTAGTAGGTCCAAAAACATCATAGGGTGAGAATTATTGTTGGTCAAAGTAGCAACCTCGAAACGGACTTTGAATGTTCTGAGTTTCTCAAGAACACCTAAGCCGACGGTTTCTGTCGCTAAAGGCTATAGCAACAGATTTAATAATTTTATTTAATTTATTTTCCAAAAATTATTTAAAAATAGA
Organism: Panax notoginseng; assembly: GCA_016801055.1. NCBI lineage: Eukaryota > Viridiplantae > Streptophyta > Magnoliopsida > Apiales > Araliaceae > Panax > Panax notoginseng. The sequence goes on from CM029014.1 coordinate 106,322,056, forward strand.
AATTAATTATTAAAAATTTCAAAAATAATTTTAAAAATAATTTTAAGTTATAAATATTAACTTTTAATAATTTGACATATTTTTCATAAATATTAAAATTTATTTGGATATTATTGATATTTAATTTATTTAATACATACATTAAATAAATTAATTAAAAATAATTTTATTATATTAAAACTTATTTTAAATGATAAAAAGGTATTTAATAATATTTTAAGTTATAAAATATAACTTTTAATATTTTAAGACAAATTTTATTAATTATTTAATATTAATGATATTAGATTTATTTAACAATTATATTAAATAAATTAATTAAAAATGATTTTAATATTATAAAAATCATTTTAAATGAAAATATATAGTTTAAAAATATTTTAAGTTATAAAATATAACTTTTAATATTTAAAGGTAAATTTCATTAATAATTTAATATTAAATGATATTAGAGTTATTTAATAATAATATTAAATAAATAATTTAAAAATAGTTTTATTGATTTAAAAATCATTTAAAAAGGATATAAATGAATTAAAAATATTTTAAGTTATAATTAATAATTTTTAATATTTTTATAAATAATACACTAATAATTAAATATTAATGATAATTATTTAAAAATAATTTTAATAATTTTAAAAATTATTTAAGGGTAATAAAAATGTTTTAAAAATATTTTGAGTTATTATAAATAACTTTAATATTTTGGCAATGGTTTCATTAATAATTTAATATTAATTAAATATTAATAATAATAGAATTATTTGATATTTAAATCATTTAAAAATAATTCTAGTGTTTGAAAAATTATGATAAATTATAATAATTATTTAAAAATTATTAGAAGGCTATGAAAAATAATATGACTGATAATTACATCTATTAAACTACAGAATAGAGTTATAGACTCGATAATTACCCGGTAAAGTCGTTTGTGCACCGAAATATTTTAAAAATTGATCTGGACTTAGATAGCTTGACTAGATACATGTTTGTTTGTGATCCAATGACTGTTGAACATACGTGACAATGTGATTATGTTATGTGCTGACTGTAAATAGCAGTACTATGTGTTATGATATATTATTATAATCGAACGAATGATCTTATTAATGATAGGTTTAGGTATAAAAGATAAAATTAAGTTGCGTTATTGTAAGCAGTAGCTCAGGCAAGTATCTTAACTTTGCATTTACTTTATGCAATGGACATGAGTAAGAAAGTTTTAGAATTATTTTATCGTTATGCCAAATTATTAAATCTATTATTATTGATTATATATCCAAACATTTGTATTCATACAAGTTCTTAAATTATTCGATCATTGTTTATCAAAACAGTATTATTGTATAATCCAGATATTTATTCTGTTTGTTAATTTCTAAATATGGTTAGACAAGTGTCTTCACTTGGATAATCATTATATTTAATCACATGCTTGATACATACTAGTTAGTTTCCAGTATGTATACGTTGACTTAAAAGCCGTCTAGGCTATTTGATTCGGCTAGACACAATTTTAAAAGCATTGTTGAACAAGATAGAACTTTATTGTGTCAAACTAGATTTTTTTGGTTCGAATTCCAAACTAAGTATGAACATCCTGTACATGGGAAACTTTTGTACGCCAAAGGCTGATAAGATGAACGATAATCTCGTTCATGCATGTAGTATTGATCAATACAGGGTATAACGGGCTAATCACCCCCCGTGCCTGTAAGTTATGACAGTTTGTAGATGAAGTTCTGTTAAACCTTATCAAAAATTGAAAAAAAAGTTCATAGTTTGTCGACTGCTATGCATGTATAGTCAGTACGTAGTTTTAAATTTTTGATATAGATTTGATATGTTGTTATTATTGGTTCAGCTTACTTCACAACAGTTGATTCATTGTAGAAGTGTTATTAAAAGAAAACATTTACTTCTTTCAGCTAATAATTATTGTTGCTATTACTTGCTGGGCAATCAAATGCTCATTCTTGCTTTAAATTTAAATGTTTTCATCTAAGTGTGATCAACTAGAAAGCTTTGCCTAGAACAAAGGAAAAGGAAAGGTTACAGAATAAGTTCTACGATATCATATGTAATATTTAGACTTTACTAAGATAATTAAATTAATTATTATCATGTAATGTAAAGTATTAGAGGTTGGAAACCTGGGAATTTAGAAAACTCTGATATGTAAATTAAGCTTGGTGTTTATATTATTGTTATTATTATTAGTATTATTTCGCTCATCGAAATGGTATGGTGAAGCACCGAGTTCGGGTTTCAAGTACCTGAATTTGGGGGTGTCACACACACTGTATCGGGCTCACCCAAGAACTGTCTGAGATCGGATATATTATTCCTGCGTCTAGCCACTTCAGAACTTCTTTCTTTACCACTTCCTTCATAATTGGATTAAGTATCCGATGTTGCTCCACTAAGGGTTTACTATAATCTTCCAGTAGGATCTTGTGCATACAAAATGATGGGGTGATCCCTTTGATGTATGCTATGGTCCATCCAATGGCTGATTTGAACTCTCTTAGAACTCTTAGCAGCTTTTCTTCCGGACAAGGTGTTAGCGCAGAAGAAATAATAACAGGTAACTTTGAATTATCATTTAAAAATGCATACCTCAAGTGGTCTGGAAGAGGTTTCAATTCAAGTTCTGGAGGCATCTCAAGTGATGGCTTAAGTCTTGCTGATGATTCTCCAGCATTTTTATGTGGCTCGACAGGAATATTCATTTTTCAAAACCGTGGCACTATGTCAAGTATCTGTATAAATTCAGCAGCCTCATCATCTTCCATCTCTGAATTTCCCAAAATAGCACTTTTTAAAGGCTCATTTTCCACCAAATTCTCTACTTCATCATTCAACATCTTGTCCACCATATCAGTCCTAAAACATTATTCTTTGTCTGCAGGAAACATCATAGCCTTAAACACATTGAAGGTGACTTTTTGATCATGAACTCTCATTGTCAACTCACCTTTCTGAACATCTATAAAAGTGTGTCATATGGCTAGGAATGGTCTCCCCAGAATGATAGGTATGCTTCTGTCTTCTTCATAATCCAAGATGATGAAATCAGCTGGGAAAATGAATTTGTCCACTTTAACCAGCACATCTTCTACAATACCCCATGGATAAGTAATGGACCTGTTAGAAAGCTGTAAAGAAATATTCATCGGCCTTGGAGCCTACAATCCCAACTAATTGAACACTGACAGAGGCATTAAGTTTATGCTCGCCCCTAAATCACATAAGCATCTGTTGAAACACATTTTCCCTACTGAACAAGGTATCGTGAAGCTGCTTGGGTCCTTTAGTTTCAAAGGTAACTTGTGTTGAAGTACCGCACTACATTCTTCAGTCAAGGAAACTGTTTTGAAGTCCTCTAATCTCTTCTTCAATGACTATATCCCCTTCATGAACTTTGCATAACTTGGCATCTGTTCCAATGCCTCAACGAAAGGTATGTTGATTTGTAGCTTCTTGAATACCTCAAAAAACATATTGAACTACTTATCTTCCCTTTGTTTCTGTAGTCTTTGTGGATATGAAAAATGGGGATGTACAGGTGGTGGTATATTCACTGGTTTCTCAGTTAAGTCTTCACTATTCTTTGCCACTTCCCCTTGTTTAGAACCCCCTTTACACAAACTTTCATCAGAATCACCTTCATCACCGCTCGGTCGCATAATTTCCCTTTGTAATTATGGCACAGGCGCGCCATGCTGTAATCCTGTAGTTTACTTCCCCGATCTTAAGGTAATGGCCTGACATTGCTTCTTACCCTCTCTTCTTGGATTTGCTTCCGTTATACTTGGCATGGCCCCTTGGGGTCTACTGTTCAACGAATTTGCCATTTGGCCCATCTGAGTTTCAAAATTTTTTATAGCCACTACTTGGCTCTTAATCATAACTTCTGTATTTGCGATGTACTTGAGCATCATCTCCTCTATTTCTGACTTTTTCTCTGTATGAGGTTCAGGTGGTGGATAATGTTATTGTTGTTGTTGAAATTCTGGAAGGTAGGGTGTTTTTGAAGCATATTGTTGGTGAAATGGTGGTTGATATTGTGGTTGAGACTGAAATTGTTGTTGTGGCTGATGTTGATTATTTTGGTTGTTACACCAGCTAAAATTGGGATGGTTGAAGTTGTTGGGGTGGTAAGAGTTCTGAAACTGATTTTGAGGCTTTTTGTAGTTACTCACAAATTGTACTGACTCTGTACTGATAGCATACTGATCCGTTTGATGTGACTGCGCACATATCTTGCATATATAAGTAACTGGTTTGACCTTGCTCTCTGCTAAAGAATCAATCTTCTTTGCCATAGCTGCCATCTGAGCTGACAACTGCGTAACAACATCCACCTCTAACAATCTCGCAACTCTAGGTTGTGACATTCTGGCTGTAGGATTATGAAAATCATTAGCTGCCATTGTCTCTATAAGATCATAAGCCTCTTCATAACTCTTAGTCCATAAGGCTCCTCCCGCACCAGCATCCACTATCGACATAGACTGCCAACCCAATCCATTGTAAAAAGTATTGATTACTATCCAATCCGGCATTCCATGATGGGGACATTTCCTTAGCATCTCCTTGTAGCGTCCCCATTCTTCATTTAATGATTCACCCTATTGTTGCTCAAACTGGGAGATCGCAGTCCTCATTTTTGTTGTCTTAGCCATTAGGAAAATTTTGGCTAAGAACTTCTGTGCTAAGTCCTCCCATATAGTGATAGACCTCGGTGGTAACGAATGGAGCCAGCTTCTAGCCTTATCCCGTAGAGAGAATGGAAACAGTCTGAGTCTAATTGCATCCTCTAACACCCCATTGTACATAAATTTGTCACATATCTCTATTTAGCTCAATAGATGCTCATTCGGATCATCTGCATCAACACCTCCAAACTGAACCATATTTTGAAACATTTGAATAGTTTCCGACTTGATTTCGAATGTGTTGGCTGCTATAGCTGGCCTTACCATGCTCGACTGTAACTCATTAATCTTAGGCATCGAGTAGTCCCTTAAGGCTCTATGCTGCTATTCTCTAGGCTCTTCTACCATGTTGGATGTTGAAGTTTCAAATTTTACTTGTATATTCATACGTGCTCTCGATCTCTAAGCACTACCGTTGATATTTTCCTGTGCAGGAATCAACTCAGGATGAGACGATCGAGTGCGCATATACTATGCACAAGTACCTGAAATACAAATAAAAATAAAGTAGAAATGAGATAAGATAAGAATTGTTTAAGTCACACAAATTTAGCTTTAATTGATGATGACAATATTAAAAATAAACGCCTATCCCCGGCAATGGTGCAAAAAACTTGTTGCTTCCTTTTTGGTTTAACAAAATGGACTCTAACTCATGCAAGTATACATGTGTCAAACAAGTAGTGCAGAGTAAGAAAAGTATCGATCCACGTAGAAAGTTGATAAATTTAAATTATCATGCAACAACTTAATCACTGTATTTATATGCTTAAACGATCAACTCGTAATTAAATTGAATTCAAAATTAATTATCAACACAAAAATTATAAATACTAAAATAATGTAATAAAATTGGAGAGAAATGGGATTCTAATATCATTTAATGTTTCATCTAAATTGCAAGCCTTATGCTATGTTTAATTATTTATTATGGAAAGCTTGTCAAGAGCACAAAAGTGGAACATAATCATCTCTCAACGAACTATGTCCAATTTGCACAAAATCCACATTTGATAGAATTCATGTAAGCATCACAATTACCAAACTAACTATATATCTATGTGAATTTACAGCAATAATGATTTTAACTGCAAGCTCTCTTCATAACTATACATGGTGGACCGATATATGCCTATCCAGGTCACGGATCACAAAGCGTAGACAAATCAGCCTTATGAACATATGCCATTATGGTCTAATCTACACTTGTATTTCATTTTCCAAATCTATACAAGCAATTAGTGTGAATGCTGATCAAGAATTCAAGCATTTAGCATAATCATAATGGGCATTCCATAGATAAATATGCAATATTACAATCTGATATACATATTTAAACTACGTATCAAAATCCATTAGAATCCCATAATGTAATTTAGTTCATTTCTGAACCAAAAGCCATTATGGGATTGAAGCAAATCATGGAAAGGAACAATGTAAACAAGATATTAAAGAAAATTGAGAAATTAAATCTATAAATCCCTACTGCAAAGTCTATTTCCAGGCTTGTTCAAATCAACAAAAATCTCCAGGATGCAAAACTAATAATTATTTAGCAATCTAATTAAAGAGAGGAGCTTAAAGTAGTAATCAAATGTTCTCACTCTCTCTAGAGTAGTCTAAACCTAAGACCAGTAATGAAATAAAAAAACTCATAAAACCACGTCTGGTAACCAATCATATCATCTCAGATGAGCAAAACACGCTCAAATTTAAATTACAAAAAGTCAGCAACTTAAACTGGATAAGACCGGCGCGGCCGCACGATAGTGTAAAGGGTTTCGGGCGCGGGCGCCCTGTTAAGTAGTATGCCAAGTGCATGGCGCAGGCACGCCATAGTTCTTTGTTGTTGAAGCACGGCCGCACAGTTACCTTATTTGCCTCTATATTCTCTTTAGCGTGGGCGCGCCATGTTTGACTATAATGGTAGTGCGGCCGCGCTACTGCTGTACTTTACATCTGCTGGCTTCTTGTTGTTTCTGCTGGTTGTTGCTTCCTTCTTCTTCAACTCTTTCCTTCTTCACTCTACTTCTTACTTGATCTTCCTTCTCACCTGCTCATGTCTAGCTGCTATCTACATTCTTCCTCAAGTCCATTGTGCTATGTTAATGTTATTTCCATGCCATTTCATGCCATTCCATGCTATGGGAGTTCCAGGTCAATTTTCGGGCAAAATTATATTTGACCAAATTTGTTAAACATAGTATATATTAACACATAACACTTTCAAAACGGAGAGATTTTATTAACATAACTGAATTTTACATATCCGAGTCTTATTAGGGTTTTGGGTTTTTACATTCACCCCCACTAATAAGAATTTGATCCTCGAAATTACCGTATAGGTTAAGTAAACAATTGGGGATAGTTCTCTCGTATTTTATCTTCGAGTTCCCATATGGCCTCTTCAACATTCTAATTCCTCCAGATCACTTCGATTTGGATTGGCTAATAATTTATAATGTGTTTATAATCAAGTTTGTATGGTCGTAATACGGACACATGAAACACATTATGAATATGATTTAACTCAGGAGGTAGTGCTATTTCATAAGCAACTTCACATATCCTCCTCAAAATTTCAAAAGGTCTAATGAATCTCGGACTTAGTTTTCCTTTCTTGGCAAAACGTATCTTGCCCTTCCAAGGAGATACTTTCAAGAAAACGTGGCTTCCTACGTTAAAGTTTCGTTGTTGATCATCGCATTTCCTTTGTCGATCTTGAGATGCTTGTAATCATTCACATATAATTCTGATGGTTTCAGTAGTTTGTTGAATTATTTTAGGTCCTAGAATTTGCCTTTCCCCGACCTCATCCCAACACAAAGGTGTTCTACATTTTATCCCATATAAGGCTTCATAGGGTGGCATACCTATGCTGGCATGATAACTATTATTATAAGCAAATTCTACCAAAGGTAACTGATCTTCCCAACTTCCTTTGAAGTGTATGATACATGTTCTCAACATATCCTCTAATGTTTGTATGGTTCTCTCACTCTGTCCATTAGTCTGAGGGTGATAAGCTGTACTCAATCTTAATTATGTTCCTAAGTGTTTTTGAAGGCTTTTCCAAAAATTTGAAGTAAAACGTGGATCTCGATCTGATACTATAGAAATAGGCACTCCATGCCTAGAGATAATTTCATTAATGTACAACTTGGCAAAGTGATCTAAGTTATGAGTAACTTTAATAGGTAAAAAGTGAGTTGATTTGGTTAAACGGTCAACTATTACCCAAATGGCATTATGACCCTTTTGTGTAGCTAGAAGTCCAAGAAAAAAGTCCATGGTTATATGTTCCCACTTCCACTCAGGAATTGGTAAGGGTTGAAGTAAACCACTCGACTTTTGATGCTCAGCCTTAACCCTTTGACACGTGAGACATTTTCTTACCCATCCAGCTATTTCTATTTTCATATTCGACCACCAAAAGTGTCGACTTAATTCTTTGTACATTTTAGTACTGCCAGGATGTACGACAAATTTAGAATTATGAGTTTCGTTTAAGATTTCGCCTTTTAAGGCTTGATTTAACGGAACCCATATTCTATCTTCATATCTTATTTTTCCATCCTTATCTATTCTGAATTTTTTATACTTAACATGAGTTAGATTAGACTTATACTTCTGACATTCTTCATCCTCTTCCTGCATCTCTTTGATTCTATCAAGTAGAGATGAAACTCCCTCTATAATAAATAATTTTTGGGTAAAGGTAGTTGGCATTCCACCTCAATTTCTAATTTTTCAAAATCTTTTATTAACCTATCATTGGTGGTTATTACGTTCAACTTTTCCTGATTTTTTCTACTCAACGCGTTAGCTATAACATTGGCTTTACCTGGATGATATAAGATTTCACAGTCAAAATTCTTTATCTGTTCTAACCACCTTCTCTGTCTTAAATTTAGTTCCTTTAGTGTAAAAATATATTTTAGACTTTTATGATCTGTATATATCTCGCACTTCTCCCCGTACAAGTAATGTCTCCAAATTTTTAGAGCAAAGACTACCGCAACTAACTCTAGATCATGAGTAGGATACCTCTTCTCATAATCTTTGAGTTGTCGTGATGCATAAGTAATCACTTTCCCATGTTGCATCAACACACACCCTAAACCTCTGTGTGATGCATCACTAAATACTACAAGGCCTCCTGTAAAGACAATACTGGAGCCATGCTCAGTCGCTTCTTCAACTCTTGGAAGCTCTCTTCACATTTCTCTATCCAGATGTATTTCACCGTCTTTCGAGTTAAATTGGTTAGTGGGGTTGCTATTTTTGAAAAATCTTTTATAAACCGCCGATAATAACCCGCTAAACTGAGAAAACTTCTTACTTCTGTTGGAGTTGTTGGTTATTTCCAATTCACAACCGTTTCGATCTTAGTTGGATCTACTGATATTCCATTCTTGTCAATTACATGACCTAAAAATTGAACTTTCTTTAACCAGAATTCACACTTGGAAAACTTTGCATCAAGTTGTTCCTTTCGCAATATCACCAAAACGACCCTTAAGTGTTCAGTATGCTCTTCCCGTGTTTTCGAGTATACCAGAATATTGTCGATAAACACTACAAAAAATTTGTCCAAGCATGGTTTAAACACTCGATTCATTAAATCCATAAATAATGCTGGTGCATTTGTCAATCCAAAAGACATTACAAGAAACTCATAATGTTCATAAAGTTTCCTAAACGTTGTTTTCGACACATCATCCTTTCTTACCTTTAATTGATGATAACCTGTCCTAAGGTCAATCTTTGAAAAGTGTTCGACCCCCTTTAATTGGTCAAACAAATCATCAATTCTTGGTAAAGGATATTTATTCTTAAGGGTTAATTTATTTAGTTCTCTATAATCTATACATAACCTCATAGTTCCATCCTTCTTCTTTACAAACAATAGTGGTGCTTCCCAAGGTGAAACACTAGGTTATATGTACTTTTTATGTAAGAGTTCATGTAATTGTATGAGTAACTCTTTCAGTTCTATAGGTGCCATTCTGTACGGTGCCTTAGAAACTGGTGCCGTTCCCGGTGTAAGATCAATAACGAACTCAATTTCCCTATCAGGAGGTAAACCTGGTTAGTCATCCGAAAATACATCGGGAAAATCCTTAACAATTTGTATTTGATTTAGTTTTGCTCCTTCCTGTCGAGTATCAACTATATAGGCCAAATACCCTAAACAACCCTTTCTAAGTAATCTTTCTGCCTGAACTATAGTCAAACATCGAGATTGCTTAGGTGAACAACTACCGTTGAACACTACCTTTGACTTTTATAGAGTTAGAAGGTTTATATGTTTTTTATGACAATCAATCATCACGATATGATTAACTAACCAATCCATTCCTAAAATTACATCGAATTCTCCCAACTGAATTGGTATAAGATCTACCACAAAATTGTGTCCTTTTATTACCACACTACAGTTCCTGTGTATGGTTTTAATCGGAATCCTTTCATTATTCGCAATTTCTACACAAAATGGTTTGTCTAAATTTTCCCAAGGTATATTCAAGTTTTTAGAAAAACTTTTAGGCACAAAAGAACAAGTAGCACCAGAATCGAATAACACATATGCATTTAAAGTGTTGATAGGGATGATACCTATCACCATGTCCTGTGAAGCAACATCATCCCTAATCGACATATAAAATTTTCTCGCCGTAGGTCGATTCTGAACTACAACTGCAGCTACTGTTGACTGATTATTCTCTGGTACTCTATTCCCCTTTCCTCCTTGGTTCTTGGGTTTGGGACAATTCTTTGAGAAATGGTCCGACAAACCACAGTTAAACCATTTATTTTTATTTGGAAGAGGACATTGTGGAGAAAGATGTCCCGATTGTCCAAAATTATAACATTTGCTATGAAAACATATTCCTTTATGTTTCTTTCCACAAGTAGAACAAAGTTTAATGTTATTATTACTAAATTTATTATTAGTATTACCCATCTTTTTCCCCGGGTTATTGGAAAAAGTAGTATCCCATTTCCATTTGTTCTTAAACCCACCTGAGCTAGGTTCGCTCTTATGTTTCCCTTTCTCATTTTGACTCTTCTTTTCCTGGTAAAATTTAACGAGACATTAATTTTTGCTTTCGGCTATAGTAGCTTTCTCGAGTATTTTTGAGAAAGTCTTTTTTTGGAGTACCGACAACTTACTTCGTATCTGAGGTTTTAAACCTTCCTGATACCTACGAGTCTTTCTAAGTTCAATGGTTACCTGATGAGGAGTAAACCTAGACAGTTCGTTGAACTTGGCTGTATACTGAGTTACAGTCAGGTCTCCTTGTTTTAATTCTAGAAATGTTTCTTCCATACAATCTTTCAGGGATTGAGAAAAATAGTTTTCAAAGAACAACCCTTTGAATCTATCCTAAGGAATAATTTTACTTTCTACCCGACCCTTGGTTGATTCCCACTAGTAGTTAGCCTCACCTTTCAAGAAAAAGGTTACAAAAGTTGTATTTTGATTATTATTGACATTGGTTACTAGGAAAAATTTCTCTATTTTAGAAACCCAAATTTGTGCATCGATAAGTTCAGATGTACCTTTGAATTCAGGTGGACCAACTAATTTGAAATCTTTAAAAGATATGTTTTGGGTAATAGGTCTATTCATAACTCCTAACATAAGGTCTACTAACTACTCGGTAGAATTATCATCATTATTCATTTCTCTTTGGGGTCTTCTGGTTTGTGGCATGATTCTATATAAAAAAATAAATTCACATAAGAATTTGAATGACACAAACATATCGTTTATTTATATATCACAAGAGTTGTACAAAATAACTTAGTAGTTTACACATACTACTAGCTTACATACCACTAGTTATATTACAAACTTTGAATGCTTCTTTATTCATACTAATATAGAGCATTCAAACACCTACACTACCCTCCAAAATTCATTGGTATCATCAAAGGAATCCTGGATCATGTGGCATACTACAGATTGATCTATCAGATAGGCAGTTTTCTTCTCCTCCACCGGATATCAAACTACTCAGCGCTGCAAATCATTAAAAGTATCTCGAACACCCAGAGATGTTTTAAGGAGTCTTGACTGAATTTCCTTTCTGCCACTTTGTGCATGGTGCAGTTGTACTTTTAGTCGGTGACTAGTTCCCCTCTCATGTTGTAGCATTCCCTTAGCTATATCTGCCCTAAACTTTATTTTATTATTCTCATATTCTGTTGTCTTCATTAGTGATGCCATTGCTTCATCATGTTCATCGATTCTAATTAATTGTCCTGCTACTGGATCTTCCTCTTCCTCAGCATCTAGCAGTTGTTGATCATGAAATAATTCTTCTTCCTTTGCATCACTAGTTATAAATGACTCAATTTGTGGTGGATTGTTTACTATCACCATTTCTTCAGCATTGGAGTTGGCCATCTATAAAAGAAAACTCCTTTAATACCGGTATAGAAATTTACACAACATAATATTTTTAATGTTATTTTATGTGTATTTTAAAATTTTTACGGACTCGAAGACTATATACTAAGATTCCTCTTTCTTATATTTATTGCCTTGAGACTTTGATACCAAACTTGTAACGCCCCCATATCTATACTCCTATGGTATCTAATATGGTGCTTACTACGAATCAATATAATGCATTTAAATCTATACACCAATGGTATTTGATTATAAGCTTATATTAAATTGAGGGACTATCAGATATAATTCTCAAAGATCCAAGATTCATAGTATCCCATAACAGATGACAATTCTCAAGAGAACTATTACTGTGTTTGGATACCCTCACTTGGATATATGAACTGTATATGTGAATATAATTTATCAATCCGAAATTCAGAGTACCAGTAATAACATGAACAATCTATATTATTAATACCCTCACCCATATGTATAGTCTATGCCATGCGAATTTATACTGTCGTATCGATAGTAACTATCTATCTGAAATTCAGAGTATCAATAACATGAACAACCCATGATATTAATACCCTCACTCAGATAAATAGTTCCCAAGGATCTTAACTAGATTAGAAGAATTCTAAATTACATCTATATATGTAAGAAAATACGGTTGCGGAAATAAAAGATGTTATATATATATATATATATATATATATATATATATATATCATAAATATTAGGATTCGATTACATGATTCTCATAACGAGTTTCTTATTACAAAGTATTCAACTAGACATGAATGTAACCTAATCTAAGCAGGGACGCTTCCCTTTATCTACTCCAGATTTTCCAGGGTTACCATCTAATACTACAAAGGGAATAATTTGTAAGGGTGAGCTGTGACATGCTAAATAGGTTTTATATATATAACAATATATGAATTGAAGAAATATAACAATTTAAATTTTGACTGATAGTTATTACCATTTTCTAGATTTCTTTTTCAACTATTTCTGGATTTTTATTTCTTTCAGTCACACAGACTTAGAAACTTTGTTTAGATATGAGATAGGGGATCAACCCACTCATTATCCTAGGAGTATGCATCTCATCCTACCAATGCTCAAGTGCACCCAAATTAATGCCAATATATTATCGACAGAATCTTGATCCCTTACGGGATACCCAACTTCAGTATAGGATGTCTTACCAAACAATTTGGTTTGACACAATAGTTTATGCTCAATAATCAATATGAATAAACAATTTATTTCTTAGTTATGCTGAAACTATAGCGATAGCCTTACAATAAGAGGCAGTTTAAATGTAGGTGTATTATATCATATCAACATCATATCAAGATAAAAATCTTTTTCAACGAATAAACAGGGTTTGAGAAATTTGCGTAAGTAGTTAGGGTTTAAGAAAACTTGCCGGAGCATAAATCAGTCAAGTTAAGCTACTTGATTCGTTTAATAAACACCTACGATGTTCATTTACATAAATCTAACACTTTAGTATTGATAACAATACTCAAATACAACATTTACATAAGATCGGATTAGATTCGATAGAGTTTCGGTGCTCAATGTCTTTACCTAATATTCAATAAGTTGATATATGGACTAAATTTTATTTATAAGCTTTATTATATATTTAGATAATTTATATATCCATTATAATAATTTCTAGAAGCTTATAATAATATTTAAATATTTATTTATCCCTTAAATAATTTTTAAATCATTTATTTCTATTTTTAGATAATTAATATTTACTTAGAATTTTACAAAAACTTTGTTTATTATTTTTAAATAATTTATATCCATTTATTATGATTTTTATATCATTAATATTATTTTTTAATAAATATTTAGTATTTATAAATATTTATTCTAATTACTTTATTATGAAATTAATTATTGATAATATCCAAATAAAATAAAATATTTATTGAATTTATGTAAAAATATCAAAAATTAATTATAATAACTTAATATAATTTTAAAACTATTTTTGTATTTATTTATATTTATTTATTAATTATTTCTAATTTTTAAAAATTAATTTTAAGAAAAATAATTTATGTCCGTCGCTAAAGCCCTACAGTTACAGGAAGTGTCGCTATAGGTGTTCTTGAGCTTCTGGGCAGTCAGTTGGTCATGGTCGAGGGACCACTGTGACCACGATCTATCTAGCTACTGCTTATGATTCTTGGTTTGGATAAGTAATAGTGTTATAGTACTCATACAATAGTATAACATCAAACAAAATTTATGCTTTAACCTACACATAACATGAAGTTATAGAAGCTCAAAGTCACTGTCAGAGCTGTTCTTGAGTTTCTATGTAACCCAGAACAGTGGTCATGGTCGGTCAACGATTTTGTGGTTTTCATAACTCTCACTAGTACAAAGTAGTAAATATACAACACTTAAACCACAACGTTTTTATAAAAAATGTTGCAGTATTTTTTTCCACAACGTTTTTAACAAAACGTTGTAGATATATATGAAAAAATGTTATCTATTTAAAAGGGCATTTTTTTTGTTTTAACTAGATAACGTTTTTTTAAAAAAACATTATCTATGTGCAAAACACGGAGAAAAAACGAGCTCAAGTAAAAACTTACAATTAAAAAAAACTTGATTGAGAGTGCATCCTCGAGGGTTTAGAGAGAGAGGCTCCTCATTCTCTCTAGAATTTCCCCCCCTCACCATCTGCCATCACCTCCTCCACCACTTACTCATCCGGCCCACCCGTTCTACCTTTCCTCCCTTCCCCTTCATTTCGGTGCACCATTTAATTCTACATCCTCTTCTCCACTGTCTTCTGATTTAGCCTTTCCGGCGGCTGAATTTAGAACACTTAGGATGAAGACAAAAATTCATCAACGCCTAGATCCCTTCTAGTTATTATTAGCAAGGTAATATGAAGGGATTTTGAAAGAGTCAACTAGATCCCTTCTCTACTCGGTACAAAAGATTACCTCTTATGTACATTACTTTCATTCTACAAACTCTCCCCCTATCTCTCCCTCTATTATACCTTAAGCCTTGAAGGGGGGTTGGGAGGGTCCTCCAGGATGATTTGGAGTGGATTTAGAGACATGATTTTTGCTTATGGGCCTCCAGGATGTGGTAAAACATTAATAGCCAAGGTTATTGCTAATGAAGCAGGAGAGAACTTCATACACATCAAGGTTTGTTCCTTCATTATCTTACTCAAAAATTTGTTGTTTCAACATGATGCTTTCCACTGCGTTTTTATACTGATTTTTCTATTGTTTTCTGTCAGGGGTCCTGAACTCTTAAACAAATATGTTGGTGAAAAGTGAGTTGGCCGTGCGGACACTATTCAGTCGTGCTAGGACATGTTCTCCGTGCATACTTTTCTTCGATGAGGTCACTCCTTGCTCTGATGGTTGCTATTGTTGTTTTATCTACTCAATTTTTTTTTATTTTCTATGTGCGATTGTTGTTCTTCCTAGTAATAGTATTTATTGTCATCAAACTTACTATCGTTTATTGTCTAAACTCTTTTAATAATTTGTAGATGATTTAACGTATCAGTAGGTAGTTTAGCCAGTGTGAAATAGGAATGATCTCTCTGTCACTGTTAAACAGAGTAGTAGATTAGCTGATGTTGAAAAGTCAGAATGTAATGCCACTTCATTGTTCATTAATTTCCATTACTTGGTAATTCATTGTTCTAGTTTCTATTTTGCATAGGTGACTTTTATCTGAAAATAGCTTGTTTCTCCTTCGTGTCTTTCTCTATCTTAATTGTACTTTAATTCTAAACAGACGAGCAATCCCTCATTATCTAAAATTAAATACAAGATGTCTGAGGAGTCTGCTAACCTAGTAATAGTTCCTTCATGAAGTTTGTAATTGTGTATGTTCTGAAAATATCTAATTTTTCGGCTACTGATAGAGCTAGATGGTGCAAAACAGCGGCGCGGTGTTTATATTATTGGTGCCACTAATAGGTGCAAGTCCTTGTTCCGTTTTCTTTCCTTGAATTATGTATTGATCAAAATGACTATCAACTTATCTGTTACTTGAGCGTCTCTCGTCATTTTAACACATTTGCAGGCCGGAGGTGATGGACCATGCTGTCTTATGGCTTGGAAGGTTTGGGAAACTTCTCTATATCCCTTTGCCTATTCCAGATGAGCGAGGATTGATCTTAAAAGCTCTTGCTAGGAAGAAACAACTAGATGCTACTGTGGACTTGATTGCCATTGGGAAGAATGAGTCTTGCAAGAACCTAAGTGGAGCTGGCCTTGCTGATCTGGTCTGTTTATATTTCTGCAATTGTTTTTAATCCTCCACTTCCCCTTCCCTTCCATGTTAGTGTGTATGCTTATTTTCATTGCACTTGATTCTTTAGCTTAGTTGTCAATTTATATAATTGTTGCTAGATGAATGATGCTGTGATGGCTGCTCTTGAAGAAAAACTAGACACACGACAAGTCTCGGATGGCACTCCCTTGACTATAAAAACATGCGCTGCAAAAGATCTCTCCATCTCTGTCAGACAAGGTTTGGGTTCCTCTGATTTGCATTTGTGCACCCATTAGCTCAAGATATATATCTGCATGTTTGTGTGTGCTCATTTATATGTACATATAACGTATATGATGTCTCTCTTTTGTACAACAAAAACAGTATTACCAGCTTTTGAAAGAGAGCTTTGGAGCAACGTGAGGGGTATACTCTTGGAATTCTTGTAGTTTAGCTTGATCAGGATCCAAAATTTTCCAGCGTTAAAGATGTTGTGGTTGATGTTGAGCTGCTAAATAACCTCATTCCATTCAAGTAGTGGGTTGTTTTACATGTGATTGCTTTATATTCTTTAGTCATTTTGATTTTTACAAATTTCCTATATGAAGGTGGTCAAACTATTTTTACAAATTCTACCGCAAACCTCAAGAATTCATCAACGCCTAGTTTCCCTCTTGAATGAAGATAATTTAAGATTGGGGGCTACCTTGGGGCAAGAACCTACACTAACACAGAGCTTCAAAAATGATGTTCTCTACTAGATGTTGACGCTGGCTGATAAAAACAAACTAGACAATATATCGGGAAAGCGAACAAACAGGTAATACCATCTTTGAAATTATTCACAAACATTCCCCCTCATATTTCAAAGAGAGATTATTGAACATTGTTGACGAAAACCAGCCTCACTATTGCAAATTTAGAAATCAATCAGTGAATTTCTTAATTTGTGCAAGAATAGGAGAACTGTCCCATTGGTTTTTATTGCCTTTATTTTCATTACTTGAGATATGTCTCAGGTTTTAGTGAAGGACAATTTGAAATGAGGCATATCCCATATTTTTTAGTTTAAGACATAACTTGAGACATTTCTCAATTGCTTATAACGATGAGACCTCTCTCCAAACAACACAAAAACACCATTTCCTTTTACCATGCAGGAGTGTTGTGTGGCTGTCCAATGGTGGAGCATGTTGTGTTTTTGTGGAGGACATACATTTGTTGCTAAAAAAAGAAGACGTAACAGCCAATGTAAGTAAAAACAAGTAACACGAAACTAAAAATGCACATGTTATCAATTCGATGAAATATGTATTTCATTCTACAATTCATGTAATTGATACATACGCCAAAACACTCGTCCACAGCTAAACAAAAGCACAAAATGCCATGTCTTATGTATGCACATCACTTTTCCGGGTATGACAACATTAGCTTTGGAAATAAACTCTTTTGATTTTCTAGTTAGTGTCTACTTAATTAGAAGAAGTTTAAGTCAGAAGCAGTTGCAAGGAGAACACAAGGTTTGATATGCCTACTCCCAGTAATTAATCTTCTTAGGTTTCAGGCTCATGTTTCTTACTTCTTATAGAATGAGTGTCTGGATGCAGATTGGAAGGATATGCCTCGATATCCTGAAGGACAAATGGAGTCCTGCTCTGTAGATTCGTACTGTACTATTAAGGTAAAATGGTGGTTACTAGTGATTTTATAATGAAAAATTTCCTCTCCATAGAAGATTTATATAGCGTCAAATGCCTTGTGAAATGCTAGCAAGTGTAGTACATATTTTCTTCAGCCAAATAAGAGAAAACTGACTGATTAAATATAAGGCTTTTTTTGAAGTAAAAGAGATTTTCATTTCTAATATTTTGGTGATGCCATTGTTGTATGTATCTTATAATATAAATGTATAACACTTAAGTTACTTTCTGTGTTCTAGTATTCAAGCCCTATTGAGTGCCCCTAATCTAGACGACACCCTCTTTGAAAATGTAACATTTCAGAATTTTTAATTGTAATATTAAATATTTATTGAATTATATAAATATTTATGGATGTGTTTATCGTTGAATAAATTTTTGTTTAATTATTATTTGATTTTATTTGGTTAATTATTTGTTAAATAAATAATTAGTGAGTTAAGAAAATTATTATTATATTGATATTTCAATTTGATGGTTAATTATTTGCATTGAGTTATGGGATTAAATGATTTATTTAATTAATTGTTATTTGAATAATTAATTAAATTAAATATGAAAGCTTGACTAAATATAGTGTGACAAATAACTATATTGTAAGGAGTATTAAAATAAATTAAAGTAGTTTTAATCTAGTTCTACCCAAACATTGCTTAAGGATATAAACTCTTTAATTTTAAATGATTTGCCAAACAAATCCCTATGGCTTTTGGATTTTCTTTTTAATTTTGAATTATATAAATAAAATAAATAAATTAAATAATAAATATAATATATTTATAACATATACGTTATAGGTATTAAGTGATATACTTAATATTTGTATTAGGGTCATATCAGTTTATAGTTTTATATACGCATAAGGTTTTGCTTGGCCATTTGTTAGTCTGAGAAACAGAGAATTATCAAAGAAAGTTGAGAGAGAAAAGGCTGTGATTCTAGAGAAATACTGAGTTCTTCGAGCTTTTCTAAGGGTTAGCAAGTATTTTCTTAAGCAACAAAAAGGTATTTTCCTATAATATTAATACTATATATGTTTTACGTTCACTGTGTTCTTGAAGTGCACTCACTGTGTATAAAGTTTTACAAAAATTTATGTAAATTGTGTTCTAGAATTAGTTATGATGATTACATGTGTTTATGATGATTAGAGATTATGTTTAAACAAGAATTGTATGCTAATTTCGGTTTACAGTAGAAAAAATAACGACAGTGTATGTTTTATGGATATTTTCTCATATGGCTTATGTAAGTACGAAAATTAGTGGTTAATTTGTATGTTAAACTGTAAATTGAGTCTTATATATGTTAGTTCATTAAGAAATGAGCATAACGTAATTTGAACGAAGCAATTTGGTCAAGTATAGAGATTATAGTGATGATTTTTGCAAGAGATGTCAAAAATGGAGTTTTCATATGAAAATATGGAATTTGAGAAATTAAAACTAGTTTTAGTTGATGTTAAATTGTTCTAATTGGTTATAAATGTTAGCAAACATGTTTATGATTAGTTTATATGAATTGTTTGTGTTAATTTCACTGTTTAGTGGGTGAAATTCGTATTAGTTGGGCTAAAAACGGCTATTGTTCATGCCGTGTCTGCCTCTGTTTGTGCACCAGAGCAGTTGCGCTGGTGCTAAGGCTAAAAACTGCGCAGCTACGTAGGCGCAGCTGTGCCACACACTGATCTGAGGCAGAGCTGTTTGCTGCTGCTGCAGACCTTGGGGAAACCTTACCACTTAGTCTAAGTTATGATTAAGCGTCATACATGTAGTAAGAAGGTTAAAACAGAACTTTGATATGTAATTGATAAATTTAAAGTTTGAATGATTAGTAAGTGATGAACGTGGTGTATTAGAACGTAGTGGGCATGATGACTAGTAAATGTGTGTTGTGAAGGTTAACACTTGTAGTTTCTGATATTTGCATGGTATCTTAAGTCTTGTGCTAAAATAATAAGTCTAACTAGAAATGCGTGTTATGTTGGAACGTGAATGTTAGTATATCTAATAGGTGATGGTTCTAAACCTATATGTAGGTGAACGTGAGTTAATATTATAGCTTACGCTCGAGGCAAGTTTCTAAACTTATCTTTTTACATTGAGCAAGTTCTTTAATTCTACTTTTACAATTGTGCAAGTTTAGTCTTACTATTGGGCAAGTTCTTGTATCTAGTTGCTTATGATTTCTAAATCCTATTTTGATATTGAACAAGTTATTCTTGTCGTTAACGTGGTATCTAGCATGCAAGTTTACATATTCTGATATACTAATGTTGAACAAGTTTTATCGTTTAAATTACTATTTGTTATGCATGCTTAGTACTCAATTCTAAATAACCTTGGCTTAATATTGTTCAAGCAAGGCACATTATGATTATTCAATATTTATGCTATTAGTTTATTCCTAAAGCATGATCCTAATTTACAATGTCGATTCAGTTATGATTATTCCATAGCATGATGTTATCAATGTTGTATTCAACTAATCCTTAATTGATGACCGTTGAATTCTAAATTACCCTTGAAGTGTATCCAAACCAAACTTACTTTGGTGCAGACTTGTACTCTAAATATTGAGATGAACAACCCTTTTATTAGGGGATAATTTACGCTTATCGTTGAAATGTTTGTGCACAATACATTGTACGAAGGGCTGATCCCCCTAAGTATGAGGAGTTCTTATAGTATTATGACTGTTAAAGTTGAAGTTGAAAGATTACTTACAACTGTGGACATAGTTCGTGGTCTTATGACTCTCAGATATATATTCCATATTTTGATTCCAGTCTTTTGTTATTATTGATAGAGTATTATTCAGTTTTGATGAGCCTATTCATTGGCAGTTATCATTATCTTGTTGATTCATTGTTATATCTAGTGAGCATTTGTTTTGTTCACTCTTACATAAATATAATTATTGCAGCTAAAGTTAAGAAGGTAGATGAGCCTACAACTAGCAAAGGAAAGGGAAAAATATACAAGTGATGAATACTTGTAATTTAATGACTTTTATGTTAATAGACTTTATATTTAATGATGTGATGTAATTAATTTATTTCCGCACTTGATTGGTGTTAAGGTTAGACAACCTGGGATATTTTGGAATTAATGATGTAACCCTTTTATAGGGAGGATTTATGGTTTAAATATTATTTTATTTGGGTAGATAGTATGAATATTTTGATTAAGTGAATGCCAATTCTTAAGGGAATGAAGTACCCAGATTTGGGGGTGTCACAAGTTGGTATCAAAGCTTTAGGTTATGAATCTTAGGTGGGGGAAAAGCCTTAGGAAGTAACATTTGAAAAGATAGTGGTGATAAACTCTTATCGAGTTTTAAGGAAGGAGTTATAAAACACTTATGTAGTTATGTGATTGTAATTTATATGCTCCTGAGTGTTGAGTAATAATGATTAGTAATTAAAGCTTAAAAAATAAATAAATTTGTTGTCATGATGACTAATGTTGGAGAATCAAGTCAGGCTAGGGAGGAAGGACCTCAGATTACTAGAGAGGATGAGTCTCGTGACTTTCAGATGGTTTGGGAACAACTACTGCCACGGGAGTCAGCCCCATTGGTCACAGTAGTTGAAGAGGAGGATGATGACGTAGAGATGGATGAGGAGGATCCAGTTGAGCTGCCATAGGAGAATGAGGATGGCGAGGACGAGGAGGAAGAGAGTCCACTGAACTCGATAGCTGCTCGTATGTACGATGAAGTCTACGACCGTAATGTGGAACTTCAGGATACCATCGAGGAGTTGCAGGAGATAGTAGCTGAGCAACAGACATCGATGGCATAGAAGGGCGACGAGATCCAGGATCGAGATGAACGTTTGAACAATATCGAAGAGAAGCTGGTTCACACCGAAGAAGAGAATGAACGAATGACAGCAGAGATTGCAGAGCTGAAGAACAAGTTGAGGGAGGAATCGACTAAGAGGGCAAGAGCCGAAGACGCGTATGAGGAAGCTTATCAACGAGCCGGGATAGCAGGAAGAGACGTACAAGCAAAGATGATGAAGATGGAGGAGATGAATAACGTATTCAACAACGTGATTAATCGAGCTCAAGATCGAGTCATGGGTTATCCGATTCAATTCGAGACGCTGCCATCGTTCATATTAGATTGCAGAATAATGTTCCGTATTATGGAAGAAGAGCGTCATAAGGCTACGCAGTATCTTAGTAGGACATTGTAGGGAATGTGCTTGATATGAGATTATTAATATGATAAATATTATGTAAATTCCATGTGTGATGTAACATATGGGATATGGTGATGATGTTATCTTGGAACTTTAGTTGTTCTGGAAAGTAATATAAATAGTAGCGATGCTATTGTTATGATGTTTTCAAAAAGATTATGAAGGAACAAAAGTTATTATTTTATTCAAAGTGTTATGTGATAATATTTTATGATGTGCAACTTAAGTATATAATACTTAAAAGATTGAATAGAATCTAATGAGTGTATGTTAACAGAAAATGCCTTCAAGACGCCAACCACGACACCGAGAATAACAACAATGCTGAGGCTACTGATGGGTGCATTACAGAATCAGCCACATAATCAAGCTACGACTTTTAAGGACTTTATGGCGGTTGGACCACCTAAATTTCATGGGTCCATGAATCCCGTGGAGGCACAGTCATGGATCATGGAAATAGAGAAGGTATTCGATGTTGCGAGAGTAGAGGAGGATCAGAAGACTGGTTTTGCAACATTTATGTTGAAAGAAGAGGTTAGTTATTGGTGGCAAGCCAATAAAACCCGAGGAGGTCAAGGAGTAATGTCTTGGGAAAGGTTCAAGGAAATTTTCTTTGAGACCTATTTCCCAGAAAATGTTCAAAAAAATCAAATGGAAGTACAATTTTTAGAATTGAAGCAGGGCACAATGACAGTGTCGGAGTATGCAGCGAAATTCAACGAGTTGGCAAGGTTTGCACCATATCAGGTGAATACGGATGAGCGCAAGGCAAGAAGGTTCGAGCAGGGACTGAAACAGTGGTTGTACAGCAGAGTCTCCCTATTCCAGTTAAAGACGTTTGCAGCAGTACTCGAAAAAGAGATTCTCGCTGAGAGTGGAGGCGAAGCTGTAACAAAGCACAGCCAAGAGCAGAGGAAGAAGAAGAATGATGGTGAAGTTAAAAATGGTGGAGGTAGTAACAGTGGAAATGGAAATAACAGTTTGAAGAGGAAGTGGAATGCAAATATGGGAGTTGGGAATCAACAAGGTAACCAGAAAAATAAGAAGTTCGAAGCATGTGCTATATGCAGGAAGTTTCACAAGGGTGTGTGCTTGATGGGAAAATGAGTATTCTTCAACTGTGGCCAGGAGGGTCACATTGGCCCAAATTTCAATCAACCCAAGAAGAATGCTTGCTACACCTGCAGGTCGAAGGATCATTTTGCTCACGAGTGTCCAAAGAAGAAGTCTGGTGAGACAGCTGGAAGCAAAGGAAATGGCGGTGGAGGTACACTGACTATTGTTGGACCAATGTCAGCAAATAAGCCCACAACCAGAACCTTCAATATGACGGTGCAGGATGTGGTGCAATCAAAAGATGTCGTGTCAGGTATTATCCCAATAAATGATATAAATGCATATGTATTATTTGATTCGGGTGCTACTTGCTCATTTATATATGATGAATTTTTTAAGAGGTTAGAAATACCTAGTGAAAAGTTGAATTTCCCTTTAAATATAGAAATTGCAAATAGGGAAGTGATTCCTGTTGGGTTCGTATACAAGAACTGTCGAGTGAATATTAAAGGGAATGTTATGACAGTAGATTTAATCCCGATAAAACTCGGAGAGTTCGATGTTATTTTGGGAATGGATTGGTTATTCAATTATGGAGCAATACTTGATTGCCAAAAGAAGTGTGTAAACCTTATGACTCCGTCAAAGGTAGTTTTTCATGGTATCAAATCACCGAGACAAACAAGGTGTTTTACGGTTATGTAGGCCAAGAAACTATTGAGTCAGGGCTGTGTAGGGTACTTAGCTTACATAGTCGATTATCAAAAGAAGGAAAGTGGGAAATTGGAGGAAATACCAGTGGTTAGGGAATTCGTAGACGTGTTTTCGAAAGATTTGTCGGGACTTCCGCCTGACAGAGAAATCGAGTTCGTGATTAACTTAGCGCCAGGAACCGCTCCAATATCGAAGGCCCCGTACAGAATGGCTCCGGTGGAGATGAAGGAACTAATGGTACAACTGCAAGAGCTTCTAGACAAGAAATATATCCAGCCTAGTGTATCATCGTGGGGAGTGCCGGTGTTATTCGTGAAGAAGAAGGATGGGTCAATACGTCTTTACTTTGATTATAGGGAATTGAACAAAGTCACTATTAAAAATAAATATCCGTTGCCAATAATAGATGACTTGTTTAATCAATTGAAGGGTATCACTAACTGAAAGTAAGGAAGGAAGATGTACCGAGGCATTCCGAACTCTGTATGGACATTACGAATTTTTGGTGATGTCTTTTGGCTTGACAAACGCCCCTACAGCGTTCATGGATTTGATGAACAGGGTGTTTAAGCCATTCTTAGACAAGTTTGTAGTGGTATTTATCGACGACATTCTGGTGTATTCCAAAACTTAAGAAGAACACGTGGAGCATTTACGTTTGACGCTGGAGACAGTAAGAAAAGCAAAATTGTACGCGAAGTTCTCTAAATGCGAATTTTGACTAGAACGTGTACAATTTTTGGGTCATGTGATTGACAAAGATGGAATTTTAGTGGATCCATCAAAAGTGGAAGCTGTAATCAATTGGGAACAACCCAGAACACCGTCGGAGGTGAGGAGTTTCTTGGGACTGGCTGGTTATTATAGAAGGTTTATTCAAGATTTTTCCAAGATAGCCACTCCGCTAACAAATTTGGCAAGAAAAGCTGTAAAGTTTGTTTGGACGGAGAAATGTTAAGAGAGTTTTCATGATTTGAAGAAGAAGTTAAGTGTGGTACCTGTGTTGTCATTACTAGATAATACGAGAAACTTTATGGTGTATAGTGATGCATCACACAAAGGATTGGGTTGTGTCCTTATGAAAAATGGCAAGGTCATTACGTATGCATCAAGGCAATTAAAAGACTACGAAAAAGGGTATCCAACTCAAGATTTAGAGTTGGCGGCGGTTGTGTTTGCTCTGAAAATATGGAGACATTATCTCTATGGAGAGAAGTATGAGATCTACACAGACCATAAGAGTCTGAAGTATATTTTCACACAGAAGGACCTAAACATGCGTCAAAGAAGATGGATGAAATTGATAAAAGATTACGATTGTGAGATCTTTTATCATCCAGTCAAAGCGAATGTGGTTGCAGATGCTTTAAGCAAAAAAGGTCGGGAAAAATTGATGTTGATAACCAACCAGGAAGAGCTTATTTCAGAAATGGCAAAGCTAGAGTTCGAAATAAAATTTCCAAAAGAATCCAACGAAAAATTATACCAGATAGAAGCTAATCCAACTTTGGTGGACAAAGTGAAGAATGCTCAACTACAAGATGCAGAATGTGAAACGATCAAAGAGAAAGTGGGTGAAGGTAGTGATGCAAAGTACAAGGTTGATACTGCGGGAATGCTAAGATTCGAGGGACAAATTTAGGTTCCAGCAGTACATGATATTAGAGAAGACATCTTGACAGAAGCTCATAGCTCAAGATATTCGATTCATCCGGGAAGTACGAAGATGTATCAAGATTTGCGGCGACATTTTTGGTGGCCAAATAAAGAAAGAGACATTACAGAATGCGTTGCAAAGTGTCTGTCATGACAGAGAGTGAAGGCAGAGCATCAAAGACCAAGCGGATTACTTCAACCATTAGAGATACCAGAATGGAAATGGGGGCATATCACAATGAATTTTGTGGTAGGTCTTCCAACGACTCAGAAAGGATACGATGCGATTTGGGTGATAGTGGATAGATTGACAAAATCTGCGCACTTTTTGCCAATAAAGATTAGATTTAATTTTGATCAGCTGGTAAACCTGTACGTTAAAAAGATCGTGTCCAGGCATGGAGTTCTAGTGTCAATAATATCAGATAGAGATCCGAGATTCACATCAAATTTCTGGAAGAAATTGCAAGAATGCATGGGAACACAACTGAAGATGAGTATAGCATATCATCCGTAGACTGATGGGGAAAGCGAACGAACAATACAAACACTAGAAGATATGCTTAGGGCATGTATCATGGATTTCAAAGGGAACTGGGATGATTATCTACCATTGGTGGAATTTGCATACAACAATAGCTACCACGTGAGCATCGGCATGTCGCCTTATGAGGCATTATACGATAGAAAGTGCAGAACTCCACTGCGCTGGGATAAAGTCGGTGAACGCCAACTGTTAGGACCAGAAATGGTACAACAAACTGCTGAGGTTGTCAAACTCATCAGGACAAGATTGGTAGAAGCCCAAGACAGACAGAAAAAGTATGTTGACCAATACAGACAAGATCATGCATTTGAAGTAGGAAATTTTGTTTTCCTAAAAGTTTCTCCTTGGAAGGGAAAAATTTATTTTGACAAGAAAGGAAAGCTAAGCCCGATGTTTATTGGACCCTTCGAAGTGATACGAAGAGTTGGAGAGGTGGCTTATGAGGTAGCTCTACCTCCAGAGATGGAAAACGTTCATAATGTTTTTCACATTTCGGTGTTATGACCGTATAAACCTGATTACAAGTATGTGATCGAGTACGAACTGTTGCAATTCAGTAAAGATTTATCTTATGAAGAGATTTCTATCCAGATAGTCGACATGAAGGAACAAGTACTCAGAAATAAAGTGATACCTTCTGTGAAGGTGATATGGAGGAACCACAACGTCGAAGAGGCTATGTGGGAACTCGAATCTAAAATGATGAAATATTATCCTGAGTTATTTTTTTAATCTATGTCTTCAATTCCGGGGACAGAATATTTGTAAGAAGGGAAGAATGTGACGATTTGATTGTTTAAATTGTGATTCTAAGGACAGAATCCTTGTAAGGAGGGAATGATGTAACATTCCAGAATTTTTAATTGTAATATTAAATATTTATTGAATTATATAAATATTTATGGATGTATTTATCGTTGAATAAATATTTGTTTAATTATTATTTGATTTTATTTGGTTAATTATTTATTAAATAAATAATTAATGAGTTAAGAAAATTATTATTATATTGATATTTCAATTTGATGGTTAATTATTTGTATTGAGTTATGGGATTAAATGATTTATTTAATTAATTGTTATTTAAATAATTAATTAAATTAAGTATGAAAGCTTGATTAAATATAGTGTGACAAATAACTATATTATAAGGAGTATTAAAATAAATTAAAGTAGTTTTAATCTAGTTTTTGGGCATTGCTTAAGGATATAAACTCTTTAATTTTAAATGATTTGCCAAACAAAGCCCTATGGCTTTTGGATTTTCTTTTTAATTCTGAATTATATAAATAAAATAAATAATAAATATAATATATTTATAACATATATGTTATAGGTATTAATCGATATACTTAATATTTGTATTAAGGCCATATCAATTTATAGTTTTATATATGCATAAAGTTTTGCTTGGCCATTTGTTAGTCTGAGAAACAGAGAATTATCAGAGAAACTTGAGAGAGAAAAGGATGTGATTCTAGAGAAATACTGAGTTCTTCAAGGTTTTCTAAGGGTTAACAATTATCTTCTTAAGAAACAAAAAAGTATTTTCCTATAATATTAATACTACATATATTTTACGTTCTATGTGTTCTTGAAGTGCACTCACTGTGTATAAATTTTACAAAATTTTCTGTAAATTGTGTTCTAGAATTAGTTATGATGATTACATGTGTTTATGATGATTAGGGATTATGTTTAAACAAAAATTGCATGCTAATTTCGGTTTACAGTAGAAAAAATAACGACAGTGTATGTTTTATGGATATTTTCTCATAAAGCTTATGTAAGCACCAAAATTAGTGGGTAATTTTTATGTTAAACTATAAATTGAGTCTTATATATGTTAGTTCATTAAGAAACGAGGATAACGTAATTTGAACGAAGCAATTTGGCCAAGTATAGAGATTATAGTGATGTTTTTTGCAAGAGATGTCAAAAATAGAGTTTTCATATGAAAATATGAAATTTGAGAAATTAAAATGAGTTTTAGTTGATGTTAAATTGTTCTAATTGGTTGTAAATGTTAGCAAACATGTTTATGATTAGTTTATATGAATTGTTTGTGTTAATTTCTCTGTTTGGTGGGTGAAATCCGTGTTAGTTGGGCTAAAAACGGCTACTGTTCATGCCGTGTATGCCTCTGTTTGTGCACCAGCGAAGCTGCACTGGTGCCAAGGATAAAAAATGCAAAGCCGCGCAGGCGCAGCTGCGCTGTATGTGGCGTAGCTGCGCTACACACTGATCTGAGGCAGAGATGTTTGCTGCTACTGCAGACCTTGGGGAAACCTTACTATTTGGTCTAAGGTTATGATTAAGCGTCATACATGTTGTAAGAAGGTTCAAACAGAACTATGATATGTAATTGATAAATTCAGAGTTTGAATGATTCGTAAGTGATGAACGTGTTATATTAGAACGCAGTGAGCATGATGACTAGTAAACGTGTGTTATGAAGGTTAACACTTGTAGTTTCTGATATTTGCATGGTATCTTAAGACTTGTGCTAAAATAATAAGTTTAACTAAAAATGCGTGTTATGTTGGAACGTGAATGTTAGTATATCTAATAGATGATGGTTTTAAACCTATATGTAGGTGAACGTGAGTTAATATTATATCTTACGCTTGAGGCAAGTTTCTAAACTTATCTTTTTACATTGTGTAAGTTCTTTAATTTTACTTTTACAATGGTCCAAGTTTATTCTTACTATTAAGCAAGTTATTGTATCTAGTTGCTTATGATTTCTAAATCCTATTTTGATATTTAACAAGTTATTCTTGTCTTTAACTTGTTATCTAGCATGCATGTTTACATATTCTGATATACAAATGTTGAACAAGTTTTATCGTTTAAATTACTATTTGTTATGCATGCTTAGTACTCAATTCTAAATAACCTTGGCTTAATATTGTTCAAGCAAGGCACGTTATAATTATTCAATGTTTATGCTATTAGTTTATTCCTAAAGCATGATCCTAATTACAATGTCGATTCAGTTATGATTAGTCCATAACATGATGTAATCAATGTTGTATTCAACTAATCCTTAGTTGATCACCGTTGAATTCTAAAATACACTTGAAGTGTATCCAAACCAAACTTACTTTGGCACGAACTTGTACTCTAAATACTGAGATGAACAACCCTATTATTAGGGGATAATTTACGCTTAGCGTTGAAATGTTTGTGCACAATACATTGTACGAAGGGCTGATCCCCCTAAGTACGAGGAGTCCTTATTGGCTTATGACTGTTAAAATTGAAGTTGAAAGATTACTTACAACTGTGGACATAGTTCGTGGTCTTATGACCCTCATATATATATTCCATATTTTGATTCCAGTCTTTGGTTATAATTGATAGAGTATTATTCAGTTTTAATAAGCCTATTCATTGGTAGTTATCATTATCTTGTTGATTCATTGTTATATATAGTGACCATTTGTTTTGCTCACTCTTGCATAAATGTAATTATTGCAGATAAAGTTGAGAAGGTACATGAGCATACAACTAGCAAAGGAAAGGGAAAAATGTACAAGTGATGAAGACTTGTAATTTAATGACTTTTATGTTAATAGACTTTATATTTAATGATGTGATATAATTATTTTATTTTCGTACTTAATTGATGTTAAGGTTAGACAACCTGG
Organism: Panax notoginseng; assembly: GCA_016801055.1. Classification (NCBI taxonomy): domain Eukaryota; kingdom Viridiplantae; phylum Streptophyta; class Magnoliopsida; order Apiales; family Araliaceae; genus Panax; species Panax notoginseng. The sequence goes on from CM029014.1 coordinate 106,352,023, forward strand.
GTTATTTTGGAATTAATGATGTAACCCTTTTATAGGGAGGATTTGTGGTTTAAATATTATTTTATTTGGGTAGATAGTATGAATGTTTTGATTAAGTGAATGCCAAGTCTTAGGGGAATGAAGTACACAGATTTGGGGGTGTCACAGAAGACATTGCAAAGCATTGGAAAACAAATGAGGCTGAAGCTGTTGAAACAGGTATTGTTAGTTGTGGTTGTGTTTCATGTTTTGCTGAATTTGGTGACAAATTACATATAACAAGTTAATACTCACTGATCATTGTATCTTGACCTCCAAACCTTGATGTTGAAATTGTATAATGAGATAAGATACTCATGTTGAGTGTTATATGTCTTTCAAGTTTAGGAATATGTGAAAATTATCTGAAAATTTGGGATTCACTTGCTAAAATCATTGTGAAGCTAAGTAAAATTACATGTGTGTTGGGGCTGTTGGTCAGCTTTTAACTTCTTTTGCTTCTTTAAAAAGAGTATTATACTATAACCGAGTGTGCATTTATAAATCTTGTTCAAACTTGGTCTTAATTGTTGAATTCAATTATGTGATTAGACATAACAAGTATTACTGACATAATTTTTTTTACCTCTTTCTTCGTTGCTTTAGTAAACTTCTAATGTTTTCTTATTACTGGAAAGTAAGTCTAGAGCTGTATTTCTTTCCATTTACTTTTCAAATTATACTTGGCAATTGCTTATCTGTTCATTATTTTGGATAACTGTTATTTATTGATGCACGTGTCATGTGTGCACCTGTCTTGAAACATTGTGAGAGTTCTAGCAAGGTGTTAGTAAATAGTTGTAGTTTGTATCAAAATGGATGCTTCCTATAGACATAGGGGGCCTAGGTGCATGTCCACTAAAAACTAAAAATAGAGTTTGATTAATCAGTTTATTTCAAATTGCAGGTTGTCCTGCCCCAGGATGTGATTGTGTTATAGAATTTGATGTTGGAAGTGGAATCCATGATGTTTCTTGCCTTTGCTCATATAGCTTTTGTTGGAATGTAAGCCTCCTAGATCCGTTTGAAATTTCTAGCTCTTGGTTACATTATTAACTGTGGATAGACCATGAAGCTTGATAATCAGAACTGATATATGCATCATTGGCTAAAATATACGGAGTTTGAGTGCATAATCTTGATACTTTTGTTTGTGTTAACTAAGAGCAAGTTTATCATACAGAGTTGTTGTGTGGTTATAAAGAATATGCAGAGATGTATATATGCAATCCCAAATGGTTCTATGTTTCAGAATGACACAGTTACAAAGCTTGACAAAGATGTTAAAGAGTCTAAAATTTCTCCTACAACTTTCTGCACCAAGTTGCATGTAATTTTCCTAATTTTGTCTGCATATCGACATTAGTTTTCTGAATGTATATCGACATATAGAGTTGGCATATATTGCAGTGATGGTTGAATAGATACGTATTGGATATATGGATAGTTTGGTATATATTTTATGGATGTAGTAATTTGAAATTGTAAATGAATGGTATTATTGGGATGTATTTTGAATGGTTGATATATTTTGGCTTTAAATTTAAATGAGAATTTAGACGCTTTAGCTATATATCATGGCATTAGCATATTGCAGGTGCATTGGTAATGTAGGTGAATCACAACCTTTTTTTTTAATCTATAGCATTTGAAAAACGTTGTGTAAATTTTCCTAAACGTTGTCTGATATATTAAACTACAACATTTTTATCCAAAAAACGTTGTGGAATCATACCTTCTACAACGTTTTTAAGCATCTGCTAATTTATGAAAAATAAATCTACAACATTTTTTTCTTAAAAAACGTTCTATAATGTGCTTCACTACAACGTTTTAAAAACGTTGTGTGAGAGTGACACCCTTAACCACGACGCGTTTCTGAATGAAACTACAACGTTTTTTTCCGCGTTATCTATTTATTGTTTTGTAGTAGTGTCTGATTCTATATAATAGATTTGTGTTGTGTTTGTTGTAACATGTAGTATATATGTCAAGGTACATATATATAACACTGATTTGGAAAAAGCATAATTCTAAGGTCTCGATCTATGCTGGTCAAAGTACAACCAACAACTGTTCTTCGTATTCATCAGTTTTCTGGGTAACCCAAAAAACTTGGTTAAGCTCGGTCAACAACTTTTGATCATTAATTCCAGTAATCCTATGAGTTGTTTAAGTAATTTAAGATCATAGATATGTAGTATATATATCAAGGTGTTAATCTATTACAAAAAGTTGCAAAAACAACAAACAAAAATCGATCAAAAGGCTTGTCAAAGTAGCCGGCTCAAACTGTTCTTAAGTTTTCTGGGTAACCCAGAAAATAGAACTCGTGATAGGTCAACCATCTTTGACCACCTATAACTTGAAATATATGGTTCTAATGAACCTATTTTCTTTTCTACATTAAAGACCTACTATCAGGCTACAAATAACATACAAATAACAGACCTATTCATAAACACATATGAATCTACAAGCTCTGACATTCAACTGTCAGGCTTGATTTTTAAAATCCCCAGATTACTAAAAACACTTAATTAAGGCATCTAGATGTTATGAAAACATGTTCTATCAACTTAACATACTTTATAACATACTAATACATAATTCTAAACATCTAAACAACAAATTTATCAAAGCATCAAAGATCTAGTTATGAATTAGGGTTTGCACCTTTCTTGCTTAATTTTGGATTCTAGCTTCTGAATTGGTTGCTGCTATCACCCAGGCTTGATTTGGTATGTTTATAAGAGTGTCTAGACTTATAGAATTCATGGGTTTACACTGAGCTTGGGTCTTCTTTTATAGAATTCTTCAACTTGTCTTTTTGATCATTTTTCCACCTACTTGCCTCCTAAAAGATCTGATATGTAACTCTCATGGTGCTTGGGAGTTTGGAAGAATGTCATGTGATGTTTTGGGACTTGTGTGGCTGATTCATAACCTACATGTAAGCTTCTTAACCAAATTAATAGCTTAATTATGCCCTAATCTTCACTAATCTTGATTAGGGTTTTCTTTTAAGTGATTAGGGTTGTTAAATGATGTTTATTAGTACCTAATTGAAGTTTAGTAATCATGATTAGGTGTTAGGATAACCGAATTAGGGTTAATTTAGCTAATTAGGGTTAGGTTTACAAATTAGGGTTATGTTTTGTTAATTAGGGTTAGGGTTTGTTAATCTAGGGTTACTAACCTAGCTTTCCCACTAATGCTAATAAGCACGACAAAGCGTTTTGTTAGTGCAAGCACGACAAAGTAACTTGTCCAAACAAATATACCGAAAAGTCCGTTTTTTGAGGAAAATTTTTAAGCTCGAGGTGTCAAGCACGTTAATTTTCGGACAAAATTTTTTTTGACTAAATTTGTTAAACAGAGTATGTATTTGAAAGTAGTATGCACACAAGCCAATCATGTTTGATGATAAAGCATATACTTTGTAACAATATCATTCATTTATTAATAAAAAGTATTAATTTATTAAAAGCTTTTAATTATATACATGATGTTGTTTTATAATATGTGATAAACCCATAGTTTTAATCAATGCTTTTAGAATAATGATGATGATCATTCTAATGAGATCTAAATTCTTAGAAAGTTTAAAACTAAAATAGTTCCCAATCGTTAGATTACTAAATCGGGGATTAGTGAATCCGGATAGATTGGTACATATGTTACTTGCTCATTGGATGAGGAAGATTGATCTCATGATCATTTGTGTGGAGACCCTAAAGCAAGTATGTAGGTTCTTATTAGAGAATAAGTTCACTGAACGTGGCTCGCTAAGGAATACCTAATGGATTTTTACTTGCCTGTCAATAGGAATTCCTGTTGTGATAGTAGTACAAGTGATCCTTGGACTTGAGATCATCATAGTATCTTGTGTAAGATGAGTTATACTTTGACTTATTTCCTAAGACCCTTAGGGTATATCAAAGGGTATGCTTGGGTATAATAAGTCGCATGTAGAGATAATGCATGATCAATAAAGAATCTACCGCTTCTAGTAAAAGAAGAGAAATGTCCTATGTGATTCGATGAATGACAACCCAGTAGTCATTGGCCAAGGCAGAATAAAATTAGAAAGGAGTTTCTAATTTGCATTACTTGGTGTTGTGTATTTAAGAATCGAAATACATATAATTAAATAAATAAGACTTGACAGTAATTCCATGTCTTATATTTAATTGGGACATTGTATGGTTGAAAGATTGAATTATACGGTAACTATTTACTCAAATGTTCTTTTATGATTAATGTTGAAATCTATATTATCTTGAAAGTCGTTAATCGCTAGGGAGGCTTATCCCTATTGTAGAATAAATATTATTTATTTAAATAAATTAATAGTTTAATTTATTTATTTAAATAAGATTAGAATTATTCTAATTGATTTATTCACAACCGGTTTAATATGGAGAACCTTAAAGGTCACACCATAAAAGAAAAATAATTATTTAAGAAGTTAATGGCATAATCGTAATAATAAGTTAAGTATATTTAATTTAATCTATGGTGATAGAATAAATTAAATAGCTTAATATTTATTATTTAATATTTTAGAAATATTAAATATAAATTAATAAGATGAGTCTTATTATTATTATTACTATTATTATTATTTAATTCCTAAAGAAGTTTGGGAATTAATTAATAAAAGTACTCTCATATATCTTAATTAGATTAGGAGGCTAATTAATTAAAAGAGTTTAATTAATTATCTCTAATAAGATTAGGGAGCTTAATTAATTAAAGGACTTTAATTAATTAAAATAAAACTCAATTCCTTAATTATTAATGAGGGTTTTCTACATCAATAAATAAAAGGAGTCTTATTATGGGTGAATGTGTTAGAGTTGTTGTTGACTTTTTGACAACATACGTAATTTCAATAGTTAGGAGAGTACGCTCCTTTTCTATGAGAGATAGAAAATTAGGATTTTGCCAAATACCCATCTTCTTGAATCTTTATTCTTTCTTGGTGGATCACCTCTATAGGCCAAACACTTGGGTGGCTAACGTTGATCAAAGGAAGAAACCAAACCCGGTGGATTCAAGTTGAATGCGAAAAAGAGTTGGAGGTTAACTTGTACCTGAGGAAGCTCTGATCTTCAAGGGTATGATTCTTGTCCTTCATATTTTCGTTTAATTAATAACTGCGCATAAAGGGTGATCCGGGTATATGGTTTGTAAAATTTTAAACTCTGATTTTTACACGTTTCTGCTTATTTTGTGTAATTTCATTGCGTTCATGAATATTACAAACCTAACAGTGGTATCAGAGCCAAACATTTATGCTAATTATTAATCATCAAATTTAATATGTATATTGATATGTGTTTAGAACAATTTAATTGGGCATAATATGTTATTTAAAATTTATTTTAAAAAAAATTATCAATCGCGAAATCTGTTTTTGACGAGTCCGTGGGTTATTTTATTTTTCAAAACTAACCTGATTCACGACTTGTCCCTCTTTTGAATCATATTTCACGGATATCCATGATTTGCGTGATATAACTTTATAATGTTTCCTAATGCATGTTCCCACATGGTGGATTAAAAATAGCCTTTAAAGTATCCTGGTTAGCTTTAAAGTATCATGTTCCCACGTGATTAACTTTCTATATATATATATATATATATATATATATATATATATATATATATATATATATATATATATATATATAATATTTTTAATAATTTTATTTTTAAAATAAAAAGGTTTATTTTAATTTTAAAATTAAATTTCACGCTAACTAATTAGAGTTGGAATTGGATTCTATGAAAACTAATTGGAGCTGAAATTGGATTCCATGTTTCCTTAAATAAAACAGTTTTTTTGGATATGAAATAAGATTTCATGTTATTCAAAATAAAAGAGTTTTTTTGTGAATAGGAAAGAGAATCTATATTTTCTTAAATAAAGGAGTATATTTAGATATGGAATAAGATTCCATATTATTCAAAATAAAATAATTTATTTGCGAATAGGAAAGAGAATCCGTATTTCCTTAAATAAAGGAGTTTATTTAGATATGGAATAATATTCCATATTATTCAAAATAAAAGAGTTTATTTGTGTATAGAAAAGAGAATCCGTGTTTCCTTTAATAAAGGAGTTTTTTTTTACTTGGAATTGAATTCCATAATTAATTAAAATAAAAGGAGTTTATTTTGATTAAAATAAAATAGTTTATTTTATTCAAAATTGGATAAATTAAAAAAGGGAGGTTTATTTTGATTTAAATTTGGATTAAAATAAAGGAGTTTATTTTGATTCAAAATTAGATTTTATACTAACTAAATTTGTCCATTAAATGATATCAATATATATATTAAATGTTTCTAATTCATGAGATGAATGTTATTTATTGATGCATATGGTGATGTGTATGATAATAAATGAGATTGATTATGGACTATTGACCAATGTGATTGAATTTTATTTTAGTTGGATGTATGAATGTATGTGTTTTATTAATTGGGGTCTGCGTACCTCGTCTTCTCTAATTTTTCTTAATGTAAATTCTATCTCCCTCCAATGTACTTCCCCTTGACTGCTGATCAAGGTTTCTATTTATTTTAAATAGTTTGTAATAGGAATAGTTATAATTAATTTTGAAGAATTGGAGATCAAGGAGCAAGGAGCGCGTGAAGGCCCGTTTGTTATGGAGTCCGAGTTTAAATATAATAGTTATATTTAAATATTAATTCTTGTACCCCTAGGGTTCGACATTTTGGTTCACTTGGTGGCTCTAGTGAACCAAACTAAAATAAAGTCCATAATCAATCCGGATAGAATATAGTATTCTATATGTGCATGCTTATACTATATATATTATGCAAACATGTTTCGCATGTTAATTAATATGACGCGTATTTATATATATATATATATATATATATATATATGTGTGTGTGTGTGTGTGTGTGTGTGTGTGTGTGTGTGTGTGTGTGTGTGTGTGTGTGTGTGTGTGTGCATGCGCGCTAAACAAGATGAGACAAATTAATAACAAATTCCTCAATTTTTTTTATATTAAGTCCTAAGCGTTCAAAGATATTTGGAATATCGAACGAACGTCGCCTTCTAGCATGATAAAAAATAATAGAGTATTAATTAATTATTATAAGTTTGTTGTGTCACCACAAGGTATATCTTAATTCTTTGAGATGTTAATTTTATCACATTTGATGCTTATAAAGAAAATTGAATAATGTTATTTTGTTGTGTCACCACAAGGACAATGTTTTTCTTTTTTGAATATATGGAGTGCTAGGTTGGACTTAACTTGGATAGTTTTGATTCGGATATGCCACCACTTGATCAAAATAATATAAGAGGAAAAATACAAGGAGTTGCATAGTTAATGTAATTAACAAGAGTTGTCTACCTATTTATTTATATATAGTTTGTTGTGCCACCACAAGGCTATATACATTTGAAATGGGATCCTTAATCTCACTAGCATATCTTTAATTAGATACTGTCGAACTATATATATTGAGGGTAATATAGTTTGATAAAAATAGTGAGAGATACCAATTTAAAACAAGACCTAATTTATTTTGGTAATTAATAAAAGAATGTATGTTAAAATATTGTTAATTACAAATTCATTTATAAAATTTTACAATATCTAAATTACTATCACTGCGAAGCATATTAGATGCTATTTAACCGGACCGTATTAAACGGATTGGTTAAGAAAATTGAGAATAGTTCTCACGGATGAAAAGCTATCTTGTGTCCTTAATACGCCTATCCCTGCAATGGTTGCAGATAATGTCTCTAAGAAAGAGATTGCTACTTTTAGAAAGTGGCAAGATGATGCACAGCTGGCTCAATGCATCATGCTCGCATCCATGATTAACGAGCTTCAGCGTCAGCATGAAACTCTGGATGCTCCTACTATACTCCTGTACATCAAGTAGTTGATGGTGAAGAAAGTAGGACTAATAGATATTAGATATCTAAGGAGCTCTTCCGATCTAGAATTACCGATGACACTACAATACAGATAAAAGTTCTTAACATTATCAATTTGATTGATCAATTAGGACAACAGGTTTTGTCATGGATAGAGAGTTGAGCCAAGATTTGATCTTTCACACACACTCCCGGACTCCTTTCACAATTGTTGTGAATTTTTCATATGAACAAGCTAGATATCAGCCTCGCTGATTTGCTTAACATGTTAAAAAATGTTGAGAGTCACTTTTTAACCAAGAAGACCAGGTCTTACTGGTAGGGGCCAAAGGATCTTCTAAAAAGAAGAACGATTCTAAGAAGGTAAATAGAAAAGGCATAAACAAAGGATAATAATAACAAAACTGATGCGGATAGCAAAGGAGTTTGCTTCCACTGCAATAAGTCTGGACACTGAAAAGAAACTGCAAGAAGCATCTTGCAGAGGCTAACCAGAAAAAGCTTAGTGAAGTTTCGGTTACAAATATAATTTTTGTTCATGATTTAAAATAATTTTTTTTAAGTCAATGTTCTACTTCGGTATTGGATACCGGCTTTGGTTATCATAAATATAGATTTATGAAGGGATCAAACAGAAGTAGAAAGCTAAACAAAGATAAGTAATCCTATGTGTGGGAAATGAAGCAAAGGTTGCTGCATTAGCCATAGAAACTTATAGTTTAGCACTGCCTACGGGCAAATCTATTAAGTCAATAAGTTGTTATTGTATTCCAGTTCTTGTTGGAAACATTATTTCCATTTTATTGTTGGAAAATGAAATCTTTGGTATTATATTTAAGAACAATTGTTGTTCTATTTATAATAATAATGTTTTGTATAGAACGAGAATATTACTTAATGGGTTTTTTGTACTTGACTTACGTGAAAAATTATTTTGCAAATTGAACAAACTAGCATAAAAAATGGAGATGATCATTCAAAAAGTTGAATGTGTGTATTTGCTGAAATATAATTGTGAATTATTTGAAAGGTTCAAAGAATTCAGAAATGAAACAAATTGGCTAAGTATTAGGATTCTTTGATCGGATCAAGGAAGGAATATATGTGCAATAAGTTTCTAGATCATCTCAAATGAATTTATCATAATGGATGCCTCCTGATACGCAATAAATGATTGATGTATCTGAAAGGAAAAATCATACCTTGTTGGATATGGTACGGTCCATAATGATTTTACCGACATTCCAGTATCCTTCTGGGGTCATGCCCTAGAAATGGCTGCATATCTACGAAAAGGTAACCTCAAAATCCGACCCCAAGACTCCATAAAAGTTATGGACAGGGATGATTCCTAATCTTAAGTATGTTAAGATAAGGGGTTGTCCAACTTCTGTAAAAAAGTTTCAAAGGATAAGCTTGGGACAAGATTTAACAAGTGTCAATTTATGGGACATCCTAAAGTAAGTTTAGGGTATATGTTCTATAATCCTACTTAGCAAAATGTGTTTGTTGCGAAACACGCTACCTTTTAAGATAAAGGTGTTTATCATTGAAGGGGCTAGTGGGAGGATAATAGATCTTGAAGAGTTCAAGAACCACAAAACACTATAAGTCAAATAAGAGGAACTTATAGATAGACCTATTGTACCATAACTGAATCGTAAATTTAGAATAGTACCGAAGATACATGGGAGGTATGGATTCATCATGGATGATGATGATGAGGTACGTATCATAGAAGATGATGATCCAGTTACATACGATGAGGTAAGAGTTGTAGACACTCAGAGAATTAGATTGAAGCAAGCTTCTCAAAAATGGAACATTCATTTTGATAAGATAATCAAAAGAGTTTGATTTTATCAAAAATAAGAATGAACCTAATGTGTACAAAAGGGTCAGTGGGAGCGTCGTGACATTCCTAGTATTATATGTTGATATAATACGGATAAGGAATGACATGCCAATGCTAGAATAAGTAAAGATAAAGTTGTCTAAACATTCCTCCATGAATGATTTGGGAAGAGTATCTTAATTGGGGATACAAATCTATATAAATAGATCTAAAAGGATGCTCGACTTAACCCAAGAAACGTTTATTCATTTGATGTCAAAGTCGTTTAGCGTTGCAAACTCCATCGAAATTCTCATGTTGATGAGCCCTGGAGTGTATCTCTCTTAATAGTCCCCATAAACTCATAAAAAAGAGATCGCATGAGTGACAATCTTGTATACAATGAAATATACGAGACCTGATGATGATCGGTCATATTCTGGAGAAGATCATTGTGTAGTGATTTGGAATGGTTCCAAACATCAAAGAGTTGTTGATTTAGTGATAAAGACAAAGTATATAGTTGTAAATGAAGATACAAGTTGATTGTTTGGATGAAAAGTTCATTACAGAACTAGGAATAGTTCCTAAGTCTCATCTTGGATCTAAACATGTGTTGTGGCACTTTCATTTGATTATAAGAATCATTGAAAGATGGAAAATCACTATAGAGATAGTGGACTCTCAAGAACAACATTACATATCCATTAACTAAAGCTTATCTAACAGTAGAATAATCGTCACTTACAGAAGAATGGTATGAGATACCATGACGATTGGCTTTAGTGCAAGTGGGAGATTGAAAGTAGTATGCACACAAGCCAATCATGTTTGATGATAAAGCATATACTTTGTAACAATCTTATTCATTTATTAATAAAAAGTATTAATTTATTAAAGGCTTTTAATTATCTACATGATGTTGTTTTATAATATGTGATAAACCCATAGTTTTAAGCAATGCTTTTAGAATAATGATGATGATCATTCTAATGAGATCTAAATTCTTAGAAAACTTAAAACTAAAATAGTTCTCAATCGTTGGATTACTAAATCAGGGATTAGTGAATCCAGATAGATTGGTACATATGTTGCTTGCTCATTACATGATGATGATTGATCTCATAATCATTTGTGTGGAGACACTAAAGCAAGTATGTAGGTGCTTATTAAAGAATAAGTTCACTGAATGTGGCTTGCTAAGGAATCCTTGGACTTGAGATCATCATAGTATCTTGTGTATGATGAGTTATACTTTGACTTATTCTTTAAGACCCTTAGGGTATATCAAAGGGTATGATCAATAAAGAATCTACCGCTTCTAGTAAAAGAAGAGAAATGTCCTATGTGATTCGATAAATGACAACCCAGTAGTCCTTGGCCAAGGCAGAATGAAATTAGAAAGGAGTTTCAAATTTGTATTATTTGGTGTTGTGTATTTAAGAATCGAAATACATATAATTAAATAAATAAGGCTTGCCAGTAATTCCATGTCTTATATTTAATTGGGACGTTGTATGGTGGAAGGATTGAATTGTACGGTAACTATTTACTCAAAGGTTCTTTTATGATTAATGTTGAAATCTATATTATCTGGAAAGTCGTTAATCGCTATGGAGGCTTATCCCTATTGTAGAATAAATATTATTTATTTAAATAAATTAATAGTTTAATTTATTTATTTAAATAAGATTAGAATTGTTCTAATTGATTTATTCACATCCGGTTTAATATGGAGAACCTAAAGGGTCACACCATAAAAGGAAGAATAATTATTTAAGAAGTTAATGACATAATCGTAATAATAAGTTAAGTATATTTTATTTAATCCATGGTGATAGAATAAATTAAATAGCTTATTATTTATTATATAATATTTTAGAAATATTAAATATAAATTAATAAGAGTCTTATTATTATTACTACTATTATTATTATTTAATTTCTAAAGGAGTTTGAGAATTAATTAATAAAAGTACTCTCATATATACTAATTAGATTAGGAGGCTAATTAATTAAAAGAGTTTAATTAATTATCTCTAACAAGATTAGGGAGCTTAATTAATTAAAAAAAATTAATTAATTAAAATAAAACCCAATTCCTTAATTGTTAAGGAGGGTTTCCTACATCAATAAATAAGAGGAGTCTTATTATGGGTAAAGGTGTTAGAGTTGTTGTTGGCTTTTTGACAACATACGTAATTCCAATAGTTGGGAGAGTACGCTCCTTTTCTATGAGAGATAGAAAATTAGTTTTTTGCCAAATACATATCTTCTTGAATCTTTATTCTTTCTTGGTGGATCACCTCTAGAGGCCAAACACTTGGGTGGCTAACGTTGATCAAAGGAAGGAACCAAACTCGGTGGATTCAAGTTAAACGCGAAAAAGATTTGGAGGTGAACTTGTACGTGAGGAAGCTCGGATCTTCAAGGGTATGATTCTTGTCCTTCATATTTTTGTTTAATTAATAATTGTGCATAAAGGGTGATCCGGGTATATGGTTTGTAAAACTTTAAACTCTGATTTTTACACGTTTCCGCTTATTTTGTGCAATTTGATTGCGTTCATGAATATTACAAACCTAACAATATTAACACATAACACTTTTAGAACGGAGATATTTTATTAATATAATTAAATTTTACATATTCGAGTCTTATTAGGGTTTTGGGTTTTTACATTTTCCGAGGTGACGGGATTTACATATACCTTTCTTTTCAAAATTCATTTTGGGTAATCTTTTCACTAAGTTATTTGATGATAGCTTTTTGATTAGGTCCATATGAACATGTCCCATTCTTCTATGCCATAGAGTTGTTTCATCTTGAATTATGGCAAGGCATAATTCATCCTCCTGTTGCTCAAAATCAGGAGTATTTATATTTTCTTCTCTTTGGGTAACTAAAGTAGCATTGTTAGTACCATGTGAAATTGTACATTTGTCTTTTTTTAATTTTACTTGATGTCCATTATCCATTAATTGACTGACACTGATAAGGTTAAATTCTAGACCATTAACAAGATGAACATTATTAACATTAACCTTACCATTACCGATTTTACTCTTCCCGACTATTTCACATGACCGATTGTCTCCAAAAGTTACAGTTCAATGTTTCTTTTTGATATTTAGCTCCATAAACTTTGATTTGTCACCCGTCATATGACGTGAGCATCCACTATCAAGAATCCACTTTTGAGAGGATACTCTTGCCTTGAAACATACCTGTTCAAAGAAAGTGCAATTTATCTTTTTGGTACCCATATCTTTTTGGGTCCATTTGTGTTAGTTTAAATCAATAACTTTTCTTTACCCATAATGTTTTTCTTTTACTGTTATTTTTATTCTTTAAACAATTTATTTCTAGATGACCTTTAGTGCCACAATTTTTGCATGTTGTGAATGGTGAACAATAATTTAATTTAAATGATGATTTAGACTTAAACATTTTTACTTCTTTTCTTTATATCGGATTATATCCAATGCCTTGTTTATCATAACCAGGTCTTTGTTTTCCTAAAATGTCATTTAAATTTTCTTCACCATGTACAAATTTAGCTAGAGAGTTTTAGTGATTCTATTTCCTTTTGAAGTTCATTTGTCGGAGGTGTTTTGCTACGAGACTCATCACTAAACGCATCGATGCATACATCTCTCATTTTTATTTCATTTGTTAATTTTTTGACTTCATCATTTAATTGTTTTACCTTGTTAAAAAGTATTTTGTTATAATTTTCTAAATAGTCATTTTTCGCAGCTAATACTTTTTCTTCATTTGTGTGTTTTATTTTTTCTATTTCCTTCTTTTCATCTATTAGTGATTGAACTTCACCCATTAGCATGTTTACTAGATCTTTTAAGTACACATTTTTTTTAACTTTTCATTTTCTTGTTTTAAAATAAAAATATCAAAAAGAGATACCTCACTGGATTCACCTTCAAGTCCCATGAAGCATACTTGAGCTAGTTCATCGTTTACATCAACCTCCATGTCGAATTCTTCATCATCACTCGAAGTTAAGAAAGCTTTGTTCTTTTTAAACTCTTTAGTGCCTAGCTTTCCTTTGTTTTTAAGCTGGAAACAATCCTTCTGGAAATGACATGGTCGTCCGCATTCAAAACATATTTCTTCGGTTGACTTATTTTTTAGTTTGTTAGGATTGAATGCGTTCTTCCTTTTGTTCTTTATCTAAGTAATCCCTTGAGTCTTCTTGAGATCATAGCTATTTCATCATCTGATTTATCTTCAAGTTCGTCTTCATTTCATGCATTAAGAGCTAATACTTTCTTTCGAGGAACTTCTTCCTCGTCATCATATCTTTTTAATTGATGTTCATATTCTTCTAGTTCACCAAAGAGAGTTAAAGTATCCATGGATGAAATATTGACAGAATCTTGAAGAGTAGAAATTTTGGATGCAAACCTTTTGGGCATAGCCCAAAGTAGCTTACGATTGATTTCACTTTGTGGAATTGACTTTTCGAGCAACTTCAAGGAATTTATTAGTACTAGAAATCGTGCTTGAGCTATTATGATTGTTTCGTCTTTTTTTAGTTTAAACATTTCATAATCATGCATTAGCATGCATAACTTAACTTCTTGTACTTTGGATGTACCCTCGTGACTCACCACTAGAGTATCCCATATCTCTTTTGTTGTGTTGCATGATGAGACTTTATCTATTTCAGATTGTACCATGCCGCTGAGAAGTGTGTTCATTACTTTTGAATCATATGAAACCATATCGGTTTCGGTTGAATACATCTCGAGTAGAGTTTTTGGAGTGCCATCATTTTTCCTTGGAATAACCGGTCCATTTTCTACTACCCACCATTCCCATGGGTCTCGCTTAAGATAGATCCTCATTCGAAATTTCTAGAAGTTGTAGTTCTTTGTTCCATAAAGTAATGGAGGTTGGTTTGATGATTGTCCTTCTTGATGAGTGTTTCTGAATTGTGCCATGTCAAAATCTTTCCATATAAGTCACCTTTAAGACCATGATAAGTAGAGCCAAGCTCTGATACCAAATGAAATTTAAGCAGGCACACTTAGAAAGGGGTTGAATAAATGTAGGAACAAATAAACTCAAAGTTTTGAGCAAATAAAAATTCTTTTGGATATTCAATGCGGAGAATGGATTCCAAATCCTTGCAGACCAAAGTGTTAAGACAAGATGCTAAGTTTATTTAAAACTTTGTAAAATGCATAATTTAGAAACTTAGTCTTTTTCAGATTATGATTATGTAAATATGGTTTACTAAATCAATTTTGTAAATTTATAGATATTGAATGTAGGCTGCTGGATTAATGGTTAGCGAAATGTTGAGAAAATTTAGCACAATAAGCAATCACACAAATACAAGAATTTTTACGTGGTTCAACTACTACCCTCTATAATAGTAGCCTAATTCACATTTAATACCAACTAGTATTGGAGACTCACTTTTATTAATCAACTTTAATTACAATACAAGTTTCAACCACTTGAGCACCTTTGCTCCTTGTGCACCTATACACTCTCAAGCACCTATGCTTTCCTCAAACTTGATTGTAATAATACAGTAACCCAAACCAGATTACCACACAGATTTCTCAATTGTATGAGCAATTAAAATACAAATAGAGGACTATTGATCAAAGAAATTAATATCTTAACAATGCAAGGCTCTAGTATGCAATAATGAGCAAGAAAGATATTACCAGAGTATATGCAATCAGTCCACCTCAGAAATTAACCTCAAAAACTTCTTCAATGAGATAACAATTAGCAGCAGGAAGAGGATGCATAAGAAAAACTCGTTACTGTTATCTATGCATATTAAAGGCAGTATGTTTTTCTTGTTTTTCTTATCAATAGGCCCGATTCTTTTATAGGCTAATTTAGTAAGTTACCGTTGCATGGCTGCCTATTCTGTATTTGGACCGTTGAGACTAAATGCACAAATTACTACAAACTTTTAAATATATTGCGTGATCATCTCCTTATATATCTTCGGCCATATAATATTTATATATATATATATATATATATATATATATATATAATCGGATATCGGTTACGTAACCCGCGTTTATATTCTTTTTCTTTTAATCTCGTTTAATCGCTCCGTTCAACCTTTACTAAAGGTTTAATGTGACGCCCCCAAAATAGGTTCATTCCACCCAACCCATTCTGAGTTGCCAAATAAATGGTACAGAAAACAACTACAACTTTATTATTATAATTGTCGTACAAAATACGACAACACATATACTGTGAGTTTAAATACAAATATTGTCATCTAGACAGTATTCAAACTCAAATGGAGTCCTCATTACAATTATTGATACACTATTTTACAAAATTGTGAGAACTACTAAAAAAACTATCTTGAACCATCATTCCATACCCCGACTAATACCCGCTACATTCTCGTCTCCTAAGAAGAAAAATGGAACAAAAAGAAAAAGAGTGAGCTCAACTAGCCCAGTAAAGAATATTATGACTAAGATAATATAGAACAAATTATCGTTAGTCCTCAACAGGAAAAAATCTGATAGAATACAATAGACAACAAGTTTTAGATCAACAACTGCAGCGGAAACAACAATTCATTAGAAGAGTTAAGTAGAGAATGAAATCTACTATCATCTATGAATTTAAAAGTCCATCATCAATATTTTATTTCTGTAACATCAATCAATATACATCTTGAATCAAATAGTCTTCTTTGCACTACATGCCAAATATATTAATCAATAGGTCATGTTCATCTCAACACCTGTTCATCTTTGCACTACGGGCCAAAGATATTCATCAAGAAATCATTCATCTTTGCACTACAGGCCAAAGATATTCAGTAATATCATCATTTAGGACTGAAGATGATGAAAAATATATTTTAAAGAAAACGAAACTAGTGAGACAAAAGAACAAATAGTAAGGATTCGTACTTCAGTTTATCCATGTTTAAAAATACTCCATAATAACTATTGTGGAGCAGAATTCAAAAATGAAGATCAAAACATAGATCCAATCAAAGATAGGAACCATAACAGACAATCTTAGACACATAAAAGAAAATTTAATTTTTCTGTGAATAGTGTCGTATTCGTGAATATTGCCGTATACGTGAATAGTGCCGTATACGTGAATAGTAACTCCGGCACCAAAAGATAGAAATTTGACAAAAAAATCATTATGCTTTGTGAATAGTACTCGTGAATAGTAATTCATGAATAGTAACTCATGAATAGTAACTCGTGAATAGTAACTCATGAATAGTAATCCCGACATAAAAAGTTTCAAATTTGATAAAAAGTTCCAACAAATATTTTGGCATAATGATATTGAAGAAATAATATCACTTACGAAGAAAATAACATCCCTTACCTCGAAAAGACAGTACTTCTGACTATAATACTGGATATAGTGCTGAAGGAAACTTGCACCGTATAGCAACACTCAAAGTATCAAAATACTCACAATAATACGCTCGATAATATAGAGAGAGAAAGAGAGAAAACTTCAGTTTCTAGTGTGATTTTCAATACTAACCTAAGCACCCTATTTATATAAAAATGCTTAGAACACCAAAACAGAAAATTTAATATAATAATATATATATATATTATAAATTCGTACGTACACCTTCATTGATCCAAAATATCAGCTACACATGTGCCAAAGTTGCCAAAAATGTTTTTCATATAAAAGTTATTTAAAACTCCAAAAAAAATAACAATCAATTAATCCGGAACTTCAATAATTCATAAGAAATAGCTCTTTTGTCAGAAAAATTCAAACCTCGTGACTTTTCTATAGGAAATTCCATTCTCTACAACTTTACAGAAGAAAAGTTTTCCAAATTCCAAACAAAAATTGACCAAAATCCACAAACGGGCGATTTTACAAGTTATAATCAAATTTTAGTCAAGAAATAGGGTCCACAAACATGAAAAACATGTTTTAATCATTTAATGCAACAAAAATACTATTCCTCGTCATATACTCATATATCCCACATTTATTTAAAATATCATCGTTATTATATTATAATAATATAATAAAATATTTAAATAAATTTTTTTTATCAAAAAAAGATAAAATATTAATTTTTAACAATTGTCACATTAAAAATTTTCTCCATCTATATCCACATACAATGACTATTTTTCTTATCATATAAATCAATAATTAATTATTCACAAATAATATTACAAAATCACAATACTGACAACCAGGCAGTTCCCAAGAAAGAGGGGGCTTTCCAATAAGGATCTCTCCTTACTGGCGCGCAATTAGGTGACCAAACCTCTCCTTAGACAAAAATTTATAAACATTGCCAATAATATTATTTAATAATATTATTCAGATAATATGAATTATTGCTCCGATAATAAAAAATACTGTGTAGTGACAATTATTAAAACAATAATATAAAATATCAACGTAGCAATTGTTGAATCAATAAAATAAAATATTGAACAATAATTACTATAACAATTATTGAGTAGTGCCTTCTTACGTAAGAATCAATAATTCAACAAAACTGTGCAATACCGTGTGCTATTGTGCAACCACGCGTATTACTATTTTTTAACCACCAGGTATTCCAATAGTGTTAACGGTAATAACTACGCCGTTGTTTATAAACAACTTATACTTGTCGTTTTCCTCATTCAATCGCTTTCCGTTATGGGGCCCACAAAAGGCTGTGCCGTCGTACGAATATTTCCCGATAGCAAGAATATTCCACGACCAAACGAATATTCCCTGACAACAATGAATTTTTTATAACCACTTGCTTATTTAAAAATATTTGTGCATTTTACCCATAACTAACCACATTAATCAAATAAACCCCTACTATTTCAAAATAATAAATAAAGGAAATTCCATTTTATAAAAAAAAATCGGGGTCTTACAACCTCCCCTCCTTGTAAAATTTTGTCATCGAAATTAACGTACGTACTTGGTGTTTCGAAAAGGTGAGGATACCTCGCTTTTATTTTTGTTTTCAACTCCCAGATCATTTATTAAATAGCATGGTTCCTCCACAAAACTTTGACTTGTGGTATGACCTTTGTGCGTAGGACATACTCTTTTCTATCCAAGATCTTGACAGGTACCTCTTCTTACGTTAAATCTTCGGCTATCTCATTTGGTTCTAACTCAATAATGTGGTTCGGGTTGTCCACATATTTACGTAACATCGATACGCAAAAAATGTTATGAACACGCGTCATACTTGGCGATAAAATGTGTCTATAGGCCACAGTTCTTACTTGATTGAGAATCTCAAATGGACCAATAAATCAAAGGTTTGAGCTTTCCTCACATCATCGATTCTCGCTTTTGAAATAACGACTTCTTGCATCTTCTTCTTCATATTCATCAACTATAGTGTGTAGCTTAAGCGATTTTAACTTTATCGATTAAAGTCGATTCTACTCGTATATTCGTTATCTTCACACAGGTTCTTAGAATCTTTAACTCTATCTCCATATTTTATAAGTCATACGAAATGGGTCTTTTTGTTAAAAACATCGCACTCGTAACCATATATAATTTTCTACTCAACACGTCAGCAACCACGTTCGTTTTTTCCAGGATGGTATTGGATGGTATGATCGTAATCTTTCAACAGCTCGAGCCAACATCATTGTCGCATGTTGAGTTCTTGAAAGCTCTTCTCACATTCCTCGCTCCATTCAAATTTTGTATCCTTTCGAGTCAGCTAAGTTAATAGAGTAGCGATTCGTGAAAATCCTTTCACGAGTCTTCGATAATAACCAGCTAAGCCTAGAAAATTACGTATTTTGATTACTGACTTAGGTTGCTATCAACTATGACTCATATCCCAATCTTGGATAGCACGTCACAATGGTACCTATCACACAAATATGGCGTCCCATACGGAGAGTCTGGCTTCGGTGCATTCGACAAAGGAAGTCACCAGATAGAGGCTAAGGTACCAATTCCTGTAGTTAGGTTTTTAACTCCTGAAGTTCAATAGGAGCCATTCGATATGAGATTTTAGAAATGAGTTTTGTATCGGGTTCAAAGTCGATACAAATTCAATATCACGCTCTAGGGGTAGGCCAAGAAATTCTTCAGGAAATTCACTAACAACAGAAATATCATTCAAATCTGACGTATTTTTGTTCAAATCCATAACATGGGCTAAGAAAACTTGACATCCGTTTTTCAATAAACGAATGACTTTATGGCTTGATATAAAAGTGTTTGACTTCAATGGTTTGGTTGCTTGAATTCGAATAACAGATTGCTTAAGAATATGAAAACTAACAACCTTACGAACGCAATCAATTTTTGCATGATGAGTAGTTAATCAATCAATCCCTAAAATCACATCAAAAGCAAGTATCTTTTAAAGAAGTAAGGTCAACAGGTAATGTGATGGTGCCAACTTGGATCAAAAAAGATTTATAAACAGTGGATGTAACAAAAGTTTCTCCTAACGGAGTTCCAACAGATAAGTCAAAGTCTAATTTCTTCGGAGTCAAATTCAAACATTGAGCACAAACGGGAGAGATAAAAGAATGGGTAGAACCGATATCTAATAAGGTATGGACTTCCCAAGAATACTTTATGATTAACTAACCCGTGTTAACTTCGTTCGGGTTACTCGCTTTTTGAGAAGTCATGAAAAATGCTCTTCCAAGAACCGCTGACTTTGGCTTGTCCGGGACAGCCTTTGGATTCATCATCCCCGTTGGACTTGGTTTCGCTACCGTATAATCTTGAGCGATATATCTTTCCTTTCCACAATTATAGCATACGACCGGTGATCGTTTTCCTACCTAAGAATTTGTTACTGGTGCTGGTGCTGCTGCCGACATCTTCCCGTCATCGTTAAATCTTCTCTTCTTGAAATTTCCACTTGAGTTATTTCTTCTATTATCTTGGCCATGATTACCACCAAAGTGGTTACCATTTCTGGCACGATAATTTCCTCCACGATGGTTATCCTTATTTTGATGACCGTTGCCATCAGTACGATTATCATCGAGTTGTAGGTCGTTATTCTTCGATTGAGCTGACTCATTATCGCGCTCCAATAACTGAGCCCTATTAACAACATCTTAATATAAATAAAATTTATAAGAAATGAGATATTGGCATATGTCGGGTTTTAAACCTCTCAAAAATATCCGCGTTATACGTTTTTCATTTTCCACCAAATGAGCTGCAAACCTGGATAACTCCGCGAACTTCGCCTCATACTAGGACACCGTCATGTTGTTCTGTTCTAGTCTAATAAACTCTACCTCCTTCATATGACGAATACTTTCAGGAAAGTACTTGTCATTGAACAATTTTTAAAACTTTTTCCAAGACATATTGAGTGCGGCTGGCTAGGTACGCTTCACAGATTCCCACCAGTAATCTGCCTCGTTACGAAACATAAAAGTGGCGAATGGAACCTTCTGTTCCTCCGTGCATCCTAAGACATCGAATATCTTGTTAATTTGCTTGACCCACGTCTCTGCCTTAATCAGATCCGGCTTTCCCCAGAATTCTGGTGGTCCCAACTCTTTAAACTGTTTAGCTGTGATAAACCGTGCATTGCTATCATTTCCACAGATATTTTGTACACGAGTCTCCCTCGTCTGATTTTGTATGAACTGCTAAAAGCTTCAAAATATCCCATCGTTCATCGTCTGATCAGTGGTGTTGTTCACAGGAGGAACATTGCCAGCCTGTTGCACATTTTCCTCATTAGTGGGTAAAGGTGTCTCCACGTTCTCATTTACTCCACTGTTAACATTCTCGGTTGCCATTCTCAAATATTGTCATAAAATAAGGGTTAATTAAATAATTAACCTATCACATAATATCCATATATTCTGACCAACCAACAAATAAGCTTAGGTAGGACACACTAACGAAGGATTTACTAATCTCTCCCCTCCTAGTTCTATTCCCCGATCTCTGCCAGAGATCATATCCCTAAGCTCTGATACCAACTGTGACGCCCCCAAAATAGTTTAATTCCACCCAACCCATTCTGAGTCGCCAAATAAATGGTACAGAAAATAACTACAACTTTATTATTACAATTGTCGTGCAAAATACGACAACACATATACTATGAGTTTGAATATAAATATTGTCATCTAGACAATATTCAAACTCAAATGGAGTCCTCATTACAATTATTGATACACTATTTTACAAAATAGTGAGGACTACTAAAACAACTATCTTAAACCATCATTCCATGCCCCGACTAGTACCCGCTATATTCTCGCCTCCTGAGAAGAAAAATAGAACAAAAAGAAAAAGGGTGAGCTCAACTAGCCCAGTAAAGAATATTATGACTAAGATAATATAGAACAAATTATCGTTAGTCCTCAACAGGGAAAAATATGATAGAATACAATAGACAACAAGTTTTAGATCAACAACTGTAGCGGAAACAACAATTCATTAGAAGAGTTAAGTAGAGAATGAAATCTACTATCATCTATGAATTTAAAAGTCCATCATCGATATTTTATTCCTGTAACATCAATCAATATACATCTTGAATCAAATAGTCATCTTTGCACTACAGGCCAAATATATTAATTAGTCGGTCATGTTCATCTCAACACATGTTCATCTTTGCACTTCGGGCCAAAGATATTCATCAAGAAATCATTCATCTATGCACTACATGCCAAAGATATTCAGTAATATCATCATTTAGGACTGAGGATGATGAAAAATATATTTTAAAAAAAACGAATCCAGTGAGACAAAGGAACAAATAGTAAGGATTCATACTTCGGTTTATCTATATTTAAAAATACTCCATAATAACTATTGTGGAGCAGAATTCAAAAATGAAGATTAAAACATAGATCCAATCAAAGATAGGAACCATAACAGACAATCTTGGACACAGAAAATAAAATTTATTTTTTCTGTGAGTGGTGTCGTATTCGTGAATAGTGCCGTATACGTGAATAGTACCGTATACGTGAATAGTAACTCTGACACCAAAAGATAGAAATTTCACAAAAAAATTATCATGCTTCGTGAATAGTACTCGTGAATATTAACTCATAAATAGTAACACATGAATAGTAACTCGTGAATAGTAACTCATGAATAGTAACCCCGACATGAAAAGTTTTAAATTTGATAAAAAGTTCCAACAAATATTTCGGCATAATGATATTGAAGAAATAATATCACTTACGAAGAAAATAACATCCCTTACCTCGAAAAGACAGTACTTCTAACTAGAATACTGGATATAGTGCTGAAGGAAACTTGCACCGTATAACAACACTCAAAGTATCAAAATACTCACAAGAATATGCTCGATAATATAGAGAGAGAAAACTTCAGTTTCTAGTGTGATTTTCAATACTAACTTAAGCACCCTATTTATTTGAAAATGCTTAGAACACCAAAGCAGAAAATTTAATAATATATATATATATATATATATATATATATATATATATATATTATAAATTCTTACGCACACCTTCATTGATTCAAAATATCAGCCACACATGTGCCAAACTTGCCAAAAACATTTTTCATATAAAAGTTATTTAAAACTCCAAAACAAATAATAATCAATTAATCCGGAACTTCAATAATTCATAATAAATAGTCATTTTGTCAGAAAAATTCGAACCTAATGCCCTTTCTATAGGAAATTCCATTCTCTACAACTTTGCAGAAGAAAAGTTTTCTAAATTCTAAACAAAAATTGACCGAAATCCACAAACGGGCGATTTTACAAGTTATAATCAAATTTCAGTCAAGAAATATGGTCCACAAACACGAAAAACATGTTTTAATCATTTAATGTAACAAAAATACTCTTCCTCCTCATATACTCATATATGTCATATTCATTTAAAATATCATCATTATTATATTATAATAATATAATAAAATATTTAAATAATTTTTTTTATCAGAAAAAGATAAAATATTAATTTTCAACAGTTGTCACATTAAAAATTTTCTCCATCTATATCTACATACAATGAATATTTTCCTCATCATATAAATTAATAATTAATTATTCACAAATAATATTATAAAATCACAATACTGACAACCAGGCAGTTCCCAGGAAAGAGGGGGCTTTCCAATAAGGATCTCTCCTTAATAGCGCGCAATTAGGTGACCAAACTTCTCCTTAGACATAACTTTTTAGACATTACCAATAATGTTATCTAATAATATTATTCAGATAATATGAATTATTGCTCCGATAATGAAAAATACTATGTAGTGACAATTATTAAAATAATAATATAAAATATCAACGCAGCAATTGTTGAATCAATAAAATAAAATATTGAACAGTAATTACTGTAACAATTATTGAGTAGTGTCTTCTTACGTAAGAATCAATAATTCAACAAAACTGTGCAATACCGTGTGCTATTGTGCAACCACGCGTATTACAGTTTTTTAACCACCAAGTATTCCAACAGTGTTAACGATAATAACTACACCGTTATTTATAAACAACATATATTTGTCGTTTTCTTCATCCAATCGCTTTTCGTTATGGGGCCCACAAAAGGCTGTGCCGTTGTACGAATATTCTCCGACAGCAAGAATATTCCACGACCAAATGAATATTTCCCGACAACAATGAATATTTTATAACCACTTGCTTATTTACAAATATTTGCGCATTTTACCCATAACTAACCACATTAATCAAATAAACCCTTACTATTTCAAAATAATAAATAAAGGAAATTCCATTTTATTAAAAAAAATTCGGGGTCTTACATTTAATTCACTTGTTTAAGTATTATTTTAGGTGAACTTCATGTTCATATTTCTTTCTTGTACATCTCCAAGTAATTGAGCAATAAAAAATCTCATTACTGGCTTTTTTTCCCTACACCTGCGCTGCAGCGCCACTCTCTTCTTTTTCTCTCGCGCTACGGCGCGAGCCTACGTCACCCTCTTCGTTTGTCTGGCGCTGCGGCGCTAAACACTTTGTTACCTCTCGCGCTGCTGTGCCACTTGTCAGTAGTTTATGGCCTAGTTCGCGCTGCGGTGCCGTCTCTCCAAGGCTCAGCTGGCGCTGCGGTGCAAGCACAAAACCTAGAAAATTCTCTAAGTCTTGGATCAAGTTTAAGTCGCTTACTTCCCGATCTCATAACTTCTTCGTTATAACTCGGAACGAGATCGTTCCAAAGTTATTCTCTTCCTTATTTTACATACTTCAATACCCTTTGGACGAAACTTCTTTCTGAATCCGTTAACATGCCATTTGATTGGCTTGATCTTCACCCTTCGTTCATTTTTATATTTTTAACGCTCTTCGTTCGTTCGTCTGTAATTCGATCATCCGAACTCGAAACTCGTTCGTTATTGAGTCCACAACTCACATTTTCTACGTTCTCTTACATTCTTATGAAACCCTACACATTCGGGTTCATTTACTAACTTTCTATTTCTTGTTCGTCTTTTATGAAAATTTCGCCATAACTTTGTTATAGCTAAGTTTTAATCTGTTCCTCATGAACGTTTCTACCGCTCTTAACCAATCAATAAGTATCTAACTTATACGCGATAGTTTTAAACTTGTCCATCAACAACAATTATCCTTCGATGGTTTTAAATTTGTCCATCAACAACGTTCTTGGTGTGTTCTTCGCGTTCTTCGTTCGTTCTTCATTTTTAATCGATATTTTGTATTACGATTTCACTTTTTCTTGGAATTTGATGTTATAGAACATCATTCCTTATTTATTTCACCTACTCATTCATAAGATTCATTCGGATCGCTCAAAATCCTTACGAATCTTATACTTCCTTAAGAAATTTATAAACTAAATTTTTAATTCTTATTTCTTTGTTTTCTCATGATTTCAGCCATATGAAATCATTCCTAACATCTTGTACTCCTTATTCTCATTAAGTTATGTTTTTAACATATAGGACTTAATGAAAATTTAGAAGAGACTAGGGTTCGAATTATCTTTCTTCTTTAATCTTCCTTCGTTGGACAAAGCGTGCACTCGGGCAACCTTTTCCTCTTCCTTCTCATCCGAAATGTCTCTCTCTCTCTCAAATGTTGTTGGATTTTCAAAATCTTAAACAAATGAATTAAGATTACTATTTATAGAAAACCAAGGCTAGGGGCAATTTGGTCATTATCCCCCACCTCCTTACTATTCATGGCTTAGCCACCAAGTAACCACTTTACTTGGTGGCCAAGTGGCCGGCCCACATACTCCATGGGTTTCCCCATTGGTTATTACCCATCCGGTTATCCATCGGTTCGATCCACGATTTATTTTCTTGGTGTGGGCCTTAACCTTAATTCTTATTGGGCCTATCTTAGGCTTAATTTCACAAAGCGTCGGGCTTGACATAATCCAAGTCCAATTGGATTCTACAAAGTCCATGAACTCAAAGTCCATTAAGACTAATCATATTCTACGCATCTCATTCTCATATTCTCTTCCTATATAGTTTGTATGATATTCGTACTATACGCCATAATAATCTTCTTGATATACTCGTATAATAACTAGTATCATACTCGTATTTCTCAAGAATAATAATCCTACTTATTATATGAAATCATTAAATTCTCGGAACTCACTTTTTCTAACCCTTAGGTTTTAAGTCCACATGCGAAAACTTCGTTTTTGCCATAGCTGAAATATTATTGAATATTCCAGTACGTCTAAAAATTATATCATTAACGTTTCTCAGAATTTCAAAATAAATCTCCGAGCAGAAACGAATGAATAATGCCTATTTCGTCTTTTTCCCTAGAAATATTTTTGTTCCCGAAAAAATTTCATTTTCGTCTTGAAAATTCTTATTCGTTCAATCTAGCTCGTAGCCAGAATCCTCCCGACTTCTAATCATCCTAGGGTATAGAACGATTAATAAACATATAGCACATAATAGTATTAATAAAAAAATTCATTTTATTAATAACTAATTCTTTAAACTTAAATTCTAGACAATTTAAATTTTCGGGTTGTCAGGGTGCCGAGTCCGGGACCTAGACACTGTAAACCCGTGTCGCAGCGCGAGTTGTATGAAGGAAGTTGGCGCCACAGCGCCAGCACTAGGAAGAGCACAGAGAAGAATGCTTATGAACATAAGGAATAAGGAAATGAATGAAGGGGGGAGTATATACTTAATTAACTTGAACCAACATCATTGAAGATGTGTGTAACCTTAGGAATTATAACTAAAGGTTGACGAACGATTACGTAAATGTAACTACAATGTAATACGATAAATCGTAATAAAGGTTAAACAATCTAAGGCATGATTAGATTGAGTAGAAGGGTAAGATATAGTAGTAACCATACTTGATTATATATGACCTAATGTTGTATGTTATGTGATCATGTATTGTAGAATCCTTAAAGACCCAAAGGAAAAGTATAATTACTGTAGAAGACGCTGAAGGCAAGTATTCTGACCCTTGTCTATATTCTTTTGGATAAGTGTTGTAATTCATGTATTTTACGCATGACTTGATGAATAATGAAGTCGAAGCCAATTCTTTCGGCTAAACTTACTGTATTTTGTGGATTTCCTAAAAATCTATCAAAGTATTGTAAATGTTACTATCTTTTGCCAAACTATTTTGGTATTGATTTCAAAGAAAGACTGAGTATGATAAACAAATGTTTTGTCGTCAAACGACATGCACGTGAGGTTACCAAAACTTAAACGTACATACGTGTAAAGAAAGTAGTGTTGTACAACATAGAGTACTATAGGCTGATCACCTAGACGTGCTCGTAAGATATGCCGGACTTACGGACTTGGTGCCGGGTTGTCCTTTTCAAAGAAAGAATGAAATGCTCAAGGCCTTGGACCGAAATTTATGTTTAATGAATGTTGTTCATTGTGAAACGTTTTAAAGAAAAGAGAAGTGCTATTTTGAATTATTGATAGTACTTCATAACTATTGATTCAGTTATTGAAGATATACGATTTATATGATTCAAGCATCTTGTTTAAATGAAATTGCCATACTTGCTGAGCTAGTTATGCTCATTCTTGCTTGAACAATATGAATGCATCTAAGACCGAACGAACTGAAGGATCATGTAAAGATAAAGGGAAGGATAAGGCGAACCAATAGATTGCCTTTGTTATAGTATAGTACAGATGTTGTAATTATTTAATATTATGACAAGTACTCATGTAATGGTTATAAAGAACCGGGGAATGGTAATATTGTTTTGGAATATATATAGAATATATATTCACTCTTTTGAGATTTTTTAATTGAATGTTTGTGTGAACTGTAGCACCGTGTAGCACCATCTATCGGGTTGGAAGATACCCAAATTTAGGGGCGTCACAGGTTGGTATCAAAGTTGTAGGTTATAAAACTTAAGGGGGGAAAATAACCTTAAGCCGTAACCTTAAGAAAAGTTAAAGAAGTAAAAGATGAAGTTAATCTTAAAAATGCATTCAATGTGATATATGTTTTTATTATTCTACTGACGTGTACTAATCAAACTAATTTGTTTTGTTGTAGATGTCAGTAAATAAGAGATGTTTAGGGATATACATGTTGTTAGCGAGGAGTCAATAAATCAAGTAGAGATCTTACCGACCCCTATTGCAGAAGAGCCAGAAGTGGTTATAGTCGAGTACCTCATGTCTTTATTTGATGGCATGTCGGAGGAGGAGGTGGAGGTGGTGTCTTTTAACAACATAGCACCTGTAGAAGAAATGACTCCGGGGGAGTCGATGAAGGCACTGTTGATGACAATTTTGGATAGAAATATCTAGTTGGGGAAGGAGGTAAGGGAGCTGAAGGAAGAAGTCCAAGAAATCCTAGAGGACAAGAAGAGTATGGAGTCGATATGGGAGGAGGAACATGACGAGAGAGTTTTGGCTAAGAACAAGGTCCACGAGCTAAAACAGGAGACCTTTGAGCTCAGGGTGGAGCTAGAGGTCAAGAAGCAGAAGAATGGTAGAATTTCCTATATACATAGGAGTTCTCATGTGGTTTTTCAGCAGCAAGGGGATGGGTATCCGATAGAGGCGGGGCAGACTTAGCATAATATCAGTCGAGATATTATTTATGGTCTTTCCAACACGGATTATGAGAATGCCATACGGCAGATGTAATCTTCCTAGTAACTGGAGTAGAGTTAGATATGCAAATATGATGTATCTAGTAGTGACGTAAAACCCTCTTTTATATATCAAAGGGTAGTCTTTTGTAAATCTCAATTTTTGGAAAGCAATTGTGGGATAGTAATGTAATCAGCTAAGGCTGTGTAAGAACGAATGATGTTGTATTATACTACAAAGAAGCAAATCATTATAAGCCTTTTTAAGGAACATATTGTGCAATAAGTTGAAGTTATTATTTAATAATGAATAATAACTAACTAACAAGAAGGAAGTAATAGTGACATGTTGTTTATCTTAACAGAAATTTGCTGCCAAGAAGAAGATAACGAAATCAAGAAGCCAATGTCAATTAACCGAAAGGAGGTCCGGTTAACCCAATGCAAAAGTTCGTTAATTTATTAACGGCTGCTTTTAATAGGAACGAGGCTAATATATCCGTAAATCCTAGGCTAGTAAGGGCTACTACTTTTAAGGATTTTAAGAGTGTCGGTCCGTCGGAGTTTAAAGGAACTATGGACCCCGTAAAAGCCAGACTTGGGTGAAAGAAATAAAAAATAAATTTGTTATTGCAAATGTCGAAGAGGGGCAAAAGGTTGCATTTTCCACCTATATGATGAAGGGAGAAGCCAATTTCTGGTGGGAGGCAAACCAGGCTAGGGCTGGTATAGTAAACCTTATGTGGACACGATTCAATGAGATTTTTTTTGAGAACTACTTTCCCACGAGTATGCATGGGAGGATGGAGATGCGGTTCCTAGAACTGAAATAAGGGGAGATGATGGTTCCCCAATACGCTGCCAAGTTCAATGAACTGGTGAGGTTTGCTCCACACCAGGTGGACACTGAGGTGAGGAGGCTATGAGGTTTGAGCAGGGCTTAAAACCCTGGCTCTATAGCCAAATATTTATGTTCCAAAGTAACTCTTTTGGGACCATACTGGAGAAGGCAATAATTGCCGAAAGTGATAATGAGGCTTTAAGCCAATACCATAAGGAGAAGAAGAATAAGGGAAAGGTAGACGGGGGAGTGAAAATCGAAGGAGCTAGTGGGAGTGGCAACGTCCAGAAGAGGAAGGGAGTTAACTCTGGGAATACCGGAGTGAAACCAGGAGATCCTAAGAAGAGGATTGAGGTATGTAAGAATTGTGGAAAGACTCACTTAGGAGTCCGTCTTAAGGGAAATGTCATGTGTTACAACTGTGGACAGGAGGGACACATTTCGCCTAACTGTACAAGTCCAAAGAAAAATCATGGATGCTTCGTGTGTGGATCAACTGATCACATAGCGAAGAATTGCCCGAAGAAGGGGATGGATGGGAATAAGGGCGCTAATAGCGGTAAGTTAGCTATTGGTGGTCCAACACAGACGGGTAGGCCGACGGCGCGTACCTTTAATATGACAAACGATATTTTATAATTTAATTTAAATATTTATTGAATTAAATGAGTATTTTTCAATGATTTAAGTATTGGATTAAGTAATTAATTGATGAAATTATTGTAGATTAATTTAATTATATGTGTTATAGTTATTAAATTAATGTGGAGAATTTTATTATTTAAAGTATGTATTTATGTTAGCTTATTGAATTAAATAAAGTATTTAATCAGCATAATGTTATTTTAATTAATTTAATAATTAATTAGAGGTTTAATAATTTGACATAATTAATAAATGACAAATTTAATTTTATGACTATGTGAATTAATGAGAAATTATTATATTTTATTTAAATTAAATTAAATAAGATATTTAATTTATTGTCTAATTGGGTGTGACATTATTAAACTATATTATAAAGGATTAATTAAATTAAATGGGAAAACCTTCTAATAAGTTAGCCAAACAAGACACTAATGGAGGTTGAGAGCAGTTAACCCATGATTTGAGTAACTGGCCACCATACTGCAGTTACCTAACCGCATCAGCCTTATATTATTTTACGTATGTTATTTGAAAGAAAGAAAATTTGAGAGTTTAGAGAATTCAAAGAATTTGTTGAGGGAAATTGTGAGTTGTGTGATTGAAGAAGTATATGAGAAAGGTTTCATCTCTACTAATCTACACTCTGGGTAATCTCTTCAACCCAGTTTCAAATTCACGTTGTTTATATTTTTTTATAAAAATGGCTTTCAAGTCTCTATAATTGTAAAAGAGTAATAATGTGTGTGTGTGTGTGTGTGTGTATATATATATATATATATATATGATAATATGTAATCATAACATGTTTTTACCATATATGTTTGTTTTCATAACATCAATTTTATATAAATATGTCGTAATTAGATATTTTTGAAGTTACAAAATATGAAAGTTGTATATATGGCCCATATGGCCCTTAAGTACAAATTAAATGCTTTAATCAAATGTTGTATCAAAAATTTACACTTATGTATGCTTATGTATGTTAAAACGAAGAAAACAAACTTCGAATGGACATATTTGGTGTTATAACGAACCCGTAGTGTCAATCTTCATGTTTTATTTTCAAAACATTCAAAAACAACAAGAACAGTGAAATTATATAATTGAATTAAAGTAATTGTGTGTTTTAACTTGTTAAAATCACTCTATAAAGATTGGGTAATGATCATGTACAAATTCTAGTATATGGGTATGTTTAATTTAATGTATTTAATGATCATGTAATGATAATTTTGCCTGGCTCTGTATTTTTCGCGAATTACAAATTCGAGAACTGGAGTTTCGCGCCGCAATGCCAACTCCATACCTTAAGGCCCGCGTCGCAGCACCAGCTGTGCCGCAGCGCCAAAGTCTAAGCTGCAGCGCCATTCGCGCCGCAGCGCCAGAGTTAGCCTATAAGGTGGCGCCGCAGCGCCACTCTACATATTGTTCAAAAATGATTTTTCTTAAATTGGTCAAGTCCAGGAATATAATAGTAACCTAATCTAATGAACATAAAATTGTGTTAGACATATAATGACATGTTAAAATAGATTCTTAACATATCAATAAGGCATTTACATGTTGATTGAATTGTTGAACGCGTAGTTAGCTTGTTGTTCATGTAGTGTAATATTATGTGAAAACAAGTGTGGTAATTTGACTAAGTATAGTCATAATCAGATTTTAGAGAAAAAGAATGAACTTGTGATGACTAGTTATGTTATAGTTGACTAGTATTGCGAATTTAAATGGTATGTAAGACTAAATAGAGGAACATGTATAATTAACGTGTAACCTACGCACGGGGCAATTTTTCTAACCATACTCGTTATCATTATACAAGTTTATAAACCTTACCTCTTTACAATGAGTAAATTCTAGACTTATAGTCTATATCGAGCAAGTTCTTGTTATTATTTATCCAGTTCAATAAATTATATTAAAGGTTATTAATCTTTTAAAGGTATGGATTATGTTATACAATACTTATTGCATTGTATACCTCTTGAGTTTATTATTCAGTTTGAATATCAGTTATTGTTGAACATTGTAAGACTAGCGAACCCTTATTGATTCGACTAGTCCATAGTTGATGAACGTTCTAAATTTCAGAACCCTTGTTGAATTTATCCAAACCAAACTTCCTTCAGTGCAGACTCTAATGTCAAACTGAGATGAACAACCCTGTATAGGGGATTACTTATGCTTTAGCGTTAAGATATTGTGCACAGTATGGTACTAAGGGCTGATCTCCCTAAGTATGAGGAGAATAGTCCATGGTCTTATTACTGTTAAAGGTTTCAAGTATAAACCTTGATAACCTAGGATATAGTTCAAGGTCGTATGACCCGTCAGAAGTTCTTTTGATTCTTGTTATTCATCTTTGATTCAAAAGTTGAGTTTCTTATTACAAAAGTCTTTGATTCACTCACGTGTTATTATATTATTGTTACATATTATACTTGTGGGAAATCGTACTCACTCTTGCGTAATAATAACATTGCAGTTCAGAATGAAAGGTCCGACGAGCCTTCTACTATGAAAGGCAAGGGCAAGATTAACAAGTGACGATGACTTGTTACTTATGTGTTCATGTATTTATGTTTCAGACTTATGTCAATGTTGTGTAAGACTATTATTTGTTTATATTTCCGCATTTGAGATTTAAGGTTAGTATGACCTATGATTGATGTATCCATTTCAGATGATGTAACTCCTTAAGGAGAGGATTTATTTCTATCTATTTATGTTTTCATTTATTATGGGTAGATAGACATATGATGTTTGTATAGCGAACACTAAATCATGTGGGAATTGAAGTACCCAGATTTGGGGGTGTCACAGGTTGGTATCAAAGATGTAGGTTATGAACCTTAGGTGGGGGAACAACCTTAGGTAGTAGCCTTATAAGAGATCGAGAACATAGTGGTGGTAAACTATTATCGAGTTCTAAGAAATGAATTTCTTAATTCATTAAAGATAGTAAAAGAATTTATGTGTTTATGTGATAAATTTATGTGCTCACTAGTACAACTTAGTAACTAAAACTTAAAACTATATTGTCAATATGTCGGATGCTGGAGGAGCTAGTTTAGTTGGGGAGGAAGAACCCCGAGTACCTACAGAGGAGGAGCCCCGAGACATTCATGTCGTCAGGGTGCAATTGGTACGAAGAGAGCCATCTACGTTGATCACTGTTGTTGGTCAAGAGCATGAGACTGAGACTGATCCAGAGGAGGATCCTGAGGAAGAAGAGGAAGACGATGTGTTCCCACCGAACTCTATCAGTGTTGAGATGTATGATGAGCTATATGACCGTAACGTAGAGTTACGTGACACTGTTCAAGAGCTAAACGAGCGAACGATTATTCAACAGCTTACCATCGAGCAGAGGGATAGGGAAGTTGTGACTCTTCACACACGTCTAGGAAACGTAGAGTGGGATTTGGTTCACGAGAAAGGTCAAACCCAGGAGAAGTCCGAGGAAATAGAGAAGTTGAAAAATGTACTGCAGGAGAACTCAGCAAGGCTGACCATAGTAGAGGAGGCCTGGGTAAGGGAATCACATTGTGCCGATCTTGCAGAAGAGGATTGTCGTGCGAAGAAGGCTAAGTTTTGGGAGACGTACTCTACACTTCATAATGCAATGGATGTGGCCCAGGATCGGGTTATGAGATACCCAATTCAGTTCGAAGGACGACCATCGTACATGCTAGATCGCAGGACGATGTCCCGCATTATGGAAGAAGAACGTAGCAAGGCTATTCAACGCCTTAGCAGGAAGCGATAGGAATAGTTTAATTATGTGAAAACCTATCTGGTAGTTAAAAATGTAAATTCTGATGTGGTTATAAACAAATGAATATTTTAATGTTTTAAATCTTGTAGATTCTTTATCTTAGGATAGTTGATGCAAATAGCAGTGATGCTATCATAGTTGTTAAAACTTTTGGTTAAATAAATATATCAAGTTGTTTGAGAAGGTGTATTAAATGATTATGTTAAATTGTTTAAGTTAAGCCTTAAATATTTAGAGAATTGGATAAAGATCTAATAAACATATATTTTAACAGAAATATGCCATCGAGAAGAAGACCAAACCGTTAACCAGCTCAAGAAGAATCGACGAATAACAACAACAACGCCAATGCTAACCCCGTTCAGTAATTGGTGAACTTATTAGTTGAAGAAATTAATAATTAACCTAAAGCTCCACCCAATACGACGTTCAAGGACATTGAGGCGGTGGGACCGCCAAAGTTTAAAGGCTCCATGAACCCAATAGAAGCTCAGACTTGGCTTATGGAGATGAAGAAAGTTTTTGATGTCGCCAGAGTCAGAGAGGACCAAAAAACTACCTACGCGACGTTCATGTTGAAATCTGAAGCCAGTTATTGGTGGCAAGCAAATAAGGTTCGTGGAGGAGAAGGTGTGATCACTTGGGAGAGAAATTAGGAAATGTTCTTCGAGATGTACTTTCTGATAAGCTCACAGAACCAAATGGAGATACAATTTTTGGAGTTGAAGCAAGGAAATATGTCAGTGCCAGAATATACAGCAAGATTCAATGACTTGGCTAGGTTCGCCACATATCAAGTGCACACGAATGAGAGAAAAGTAAGAAGGTTTGAACAAGGACTGAAGCCCTGGTTGTATAGTAAAGTGTCGATATTTCAATTGAAGACGTTCACTGGAGTAATGGAGAATGCCATACTCACTGAAGGTGGAAGCGATGCGGTAACCAAGTATAATCAAGATCAGAAGAAGAAGAATAGTGAAAATGAAGGAATTAATAAGGCTAGTGGAAGTAACACGGGAGGTAGTAATAATCAGAAGAGGAGGTGGTTTGACAACTCGTCAACTGGAAATCAGCAAGGAGGTCAGAAGAAGAGGATTGAAGCATGTTCGACCTGCGAGAAAGCTCGTTTGGGAGTGTGTATGAAGGGTAAACGGGTGTGCTACATTTGTGATCAGGAAGGCCGCATAGCACCTAACTTTCCTAACCCAAAGAAGGGCGCATGTTTCACTTGCGGCTCAAAAGACCATCTGGTAAGAGACTGTCCTAAGAAAGGATCTGGAGGGGTAGGATCTGGAGGGAATAGGGGAAACAGCGGTGGAAGTGCACTGACTATCACAGGATCAACCGCAACCAACCGACCAACTGCCAGGACATTCAGCATGATAGTGCAGGATGCTGTGCAATCTCGCGATGTGGTGTCAAGTATCATTCCAATCAATAAAGTTAATGCTTATATATTATTTGATTCAGGTGCTACTTGTTCATTTATATCCTATGAATTTACTAAGAACTTAGAATTGACTAAGGATGAGTTAGAATACCCCATGAACATAAAAATTACAAATAGAGAAATAATCCATGTTAAGTACGAACATAAGAACTGTAGGGTGGATATCAAGGGTAATGTTATAAATGTAGATCTTATCCCTATCAGACTTGGAGAATTTGACGTTATCTTGGGTATGGACTGGTTATTCAATTACGGGGCTATAATTGATTGCCAAAAGAAGCGTATTAACCTTATGACTCCATCAAAGGTGGCATTCTATGGCAGCAAGTTACCTAGACAAGCGAGTTGTCTGACGATGATGCAGGCCACGAAGTTGTTAAGACAGGGCTGTGTAAGATATTTAGCTTACATAGTCGACTGTCGTAAAGAGAATCTGAAAGTAGAGGAAATACCTGTAACGCCCCGAAATCCGGTCTATCTTCAGACCCGGACTCCGTGCATCACGGTCTCACTTCTTACCAATCATACATCATTATATATTGAAATATAACAACATACATTCTCAATTCTCAGGTTCTCGAAACCTTATAACCTTTCTCATTACAAATAATGATAATTACATTATTCCTTTCATCTTACAAGAGTGACTTTTATCCGCCACCAAGGATACATACAGTTCACTAAACTAGTTTATAGTTTAATTCATCTTCCTACATTACAAGTCTTCACTTGATCTTCACACACATTCACATACTGAATGGCACTTGGTCTGGATACCGCTTAGCTTGATCTTTACGGGATCCTTAAGTTCTTTCTAACATCGTTCGCTGAAAATATTTTTCATTTAAAGCAAGTGTGAGCATTCAATTGCCCAACAAGTCATCACAGTTTGAACAAACAAGTTCAGAATTCAAACATTTCTTTAGAACTTCAATAACCGAACAAAGGTTATGAAGCAGTTTGAATAATAGGAATAATCTCGATTCCTATCATCTTAAAACCATACTCACTTTCCCTTTGAAATACTTTCATTCTTCTACCTTTTCATATATATTCTGTCTGGCTAGAATCATCAGCACAGACTTAACAATAACGGTTCATGAATAAACTGAGCATACTTGAATTGAACAGTTTGATCATAAAACAGTTCATTTCATAGAAACACCGAAGTGCTCACATTGCGGCACAAGGCCTCATACATTCTACCACCTTGTACAAATATCACACATTCGCACACAGACAGAACTTCTCAAGTTCAACATCTGAGAAGTTTAAGAAACTAGCATTCATTTAAAATATAAATGAAGTTAGGAAACTTGCCTTACGCACAGCTACAGCTTACGCTGAACTACTCATTCCCATTCCTATGTAACACATAAGTAAATAACACGTATACCAATTAGTCATATACTTGACTTACGCATTGGTTTACTTAACTTTACTTCTTAAGGTTTGCGTTCTTGTAATTTAAGCTTACGCGACTAAGTTTCATTACCATATTATGGCTTCATGACATACTGAGATGTCTTACTCAAAACGTTCATCATCTTTGATGATTTACATTCTTATCTTCTTCTTATACTTCTCTTAGGACTCAGTACACATCGCTTCTCTGCTAGTAGTCCATATGGTACTCTGAGTGGTTTCCCCTAAACAACCAACAAACAAGTTCCCGTCTCATCTACACTGCCATTACAGTGAGTTAGATCGGTTGCTAGTTTTGTATATACCTTCGCTCTCTGAAGGAATTGTTTAGCCCAGCTCCCATATGTCAACCATCAAAGGTTACGATTGTACTACAACTTAAATTCATCTAACTTATATGAACCATTAAACTATATTGTTCGTTAAGTCAAACTTATATTCCTTACGGCTTTCTGGCAACTAAATGCCATACCTCTGGATTTATTCTTTATAGTCTAAGTCATACAGTCTTTTGTATACTCGGAATGATCATTCAATGTCAATATTATGAGATCATAGCGTTAAACATTTCATATGAACTTATTCATACCTTACAACGTCCGGTACATTCAACTCGGAACGTTGTCCAAGTTATACTTATTAACTCGACTTCTTAACGTTACACGTTATTATCTTCAATTTAGTTTCTTCACCGTTCATGGCTAAACTTAGTCTTCATTACATTATGGTTAAACCATACACGGAGAGTAGGTTTTGCCCGTTTAACACTCGCTTACACTCAACCCTTACGCTGGTTAAAGTGTTCAGCGCTTACTTTTCATTCTATTATTCTCATCCGACTTATATTCGGCTTTTAGTAATCTTATTACCGTTTGTTACGGCTCTCTTAATACCATTCGTATCTTACTTACTACCTTCATCAACGTCTATGTCATACAACCAGGGTATACTTAGAATGTTCGTCTTACACGAATACAATTCACAAGGATCATTTACGTATTCAATGTTCACGTTGCTCGTCTCTTAATCTCTCATTCAACCTTTATTCAAGGTTTTAACCACTTTTGATCGTTATCTATTCCATGAACCCCATGTTCATTATTCTTTCTTAATGTCAAAGTCATACTGTTCGTTGTATGCTAAGACCAATCGTTCTTTGCAACAACGTTGCGTTCACAGCGTCTATACGGTTTGCGTTCATCTTATAATGCCATGCCATAACATCGGAATGTTATTTATTACCTTCATCACTCAACATCTAAGGAATCACAGTCATAGTAATCCCTCACGTTCGTTCATTATGACTACGGTCCCCGGATATCGGTTACGTAATCTATTGCTTACATTCTCTATCTTTTAATCTCTTTTAATCTTTTCGTTCAACCTTTATTAAAGGTTTAAAACACTTACTTAAGTGTTACATTACGTGAACTATATACTCATACTTCTTTCTTCCACATCCCCCGATAAATTGAGAACTAAAAATCTCATTTCTGGGCATTGCTATGCACTGGCGCTGCGGCGCCGTGCCCTTCCTTTCCTCTCGCGCTGCGGCGCGAGCTACTTCTCTCTTTTCTCTTTCCGGCCTGGCGCTACGGCGCCAAGTCCCTTGCTATCTCCCGCGCTGTAGCGCCACTCTCCAGAAGTGTATGGCCAAGCTCGTGCTGTGGCGCTGGCCTCCAAGGCACGACTCGCGCTGCGGCGCCGAACATGAAACTTAGAAAAATTTTCGAAGTCTTTTACAAGCTTGAGACGTCGATTTCGAAATCTCATAACTTCTTCGTTATAACTCGGAACGAAGTTGTTCTAAAGACATTCTCTTCCTTATCTTATGTACTTCGATCACCTACAAACAGAAATTCGTTCTGAATCCGTTAACATATCATTCAATTGGTTTAATCTTCACTCTTTGTTCATTTTTAACGCTTTTAACGTTCTTCGCTCGTTTGTCCGTAATTCGGTCACCCAAACTCGGAATTCGTTCGTTCTTGAGTCCACGAGTCACATTTTATACGTTCTCTTACATTCTTATGAAACCCTACATGTTCGAGTTCATTTGCTAACTTTCAAATTTTCGTTCTGTCTTTTACGAAAATTTCGCCATAACCTCGTTATAGCTCAATTTTAATCCGTTCTTCATGAACGTTTCTAACGTTCCTAACCAAGCAATAAGCAACTAACTTATACGCAATGGTTTTAAACTTGTCCATCAACAACATTTACACTACGATGATTTTAAATTTGTCCATCAACAACGTTCTTCGTGTTCTTCGCGTGTTCTTCGCGTTCTTCGTTCGTTCTTCATTTTAATCGATATTTTGGATTACGATTCTACTTTTTCTTGGAATTTGATGTTATAGAACATCATTCCTTACTTATTTGACCTACTTATTCATAAAATTCATTCGGATCGCTCCAAATCCTTATGAATCTTATATTTCCTTAAGAAATTTATAAAATAAATTTCTAATTCTTATTTCTTCATTTTCTTACAATTTCAACCATATGAAATCTTTCTCAATATCTTTTACTCCTTATTCTCATTAAGTTATATTTTTAAACATAAAAACTTAAAGAAAATAAATAGAAGAACTAGGGTTCGGATTACCGTTCTTCTTTAATCCTCTTCCGTTAGACAAAGCCGACGATTTGCGAGCTTTTCTATTTCTCGATCACTTTTGATCCGAGTATTCACGCTCATTCTCTTCCTCTTCCTCTTCCAACCGAGCTCTATCTCTCTCTCTCTCTCTCTCAAGTTCTAGGATTTTCAAAATCCTAGAAAATGAAAGTTAAGCTTTCTATTTTTAGATTTTCATGGCTAGGGGCAAAATAGTCATTTCGCCCCTAAAGTTACTATTCCCACCTCCTTAACAACTTAGCCACCAAGTTAACTTGGCCACCACCCTTACTTGGTGGCCAAGTGGTGGGCCCACATGCCTATGGGTCATCCCATGGGTTGCCCCAATGGTTTTTGCCCATCCGTTTACCCATCGGTTCGATCCGCGGTTTATCTTCTTGGTTTGGTCCTTAACCCTAATTCTTATTGGGCTTAACTTCACAAATCATTGGGCTTGACATAATCCAAGTCCAATTGGATTCTACAAAGTCCATGAACTCAAAGTCCATTAAGACTAATCGTATTCTACGCATTCCATTCTCGTATTCTCGTATTCTCTTCGTATATCACTCGTACAATATTCGTATTATACGTCGTACTAATCTTCGTACTATACTCGTATAATAACTAGTATTATACTCGTATCTCTTACGCATAATAACCTTAATTATTATACGCGATCATAACATTCTCGGAACTCACTTTTCTAAACCCTTAGGTTTTGAGTCCACAGGCGAAAACTTTGTTTTTGCCATAACTGAAATATTATTGAATATTCCATCACGTCTCATAATTAAACGTAATCTATAACTTCTCGGAATTTCAAAATAAATCTCCGAGCAGAAACTGATGAATAGTGTCTATTTCG
This sequence comes from Panax notoginseng, assembly GCA_016801055.1. NCBI lineage: Eukaryota > Viridiplantae > Streptophyta > Magnoliopsida > Apiales > Araliaceae > Panax > Panax notoginseng. The sequence continues at coordinate 106,392,502 of CM029014.1, forward strand.
TCTTTTTTCCCGAAAAATATTTTGTTCCCGGAAAAATTTCATTCTCGTCTTGAAAATTCTTACTCGTTCAATCTAGCTCGTAGCCAGAATCCTCCCGATTAATAATCATTCTAGGTTATAGAACGATTAATAAACACATAGCATAGAATAGTATTAATAAAAATTCATTTTATTAATAACTAATTCTTTAAACTTAAATTATGGACAAACCGAATATCTGGGTTGTCACATTCTTCCCTCCTTATAAAAATTCCGTCCTCGGAATTTCTTAAAACCAAACCCTTACCCGGGTTATCACATTCACCCCTTCTTCACAGAATTTCGTCCTCGAAATTTTAACTTACTATTCTTCTCAACTTCTCTTCAAAGAAGTTCTTATCTTTCTTACATTCCCTACCCTTCATAACTTATCAAGAATCATGAAGTAGAAGGAATAACGAGGAATATAAAGATTCCTTTAAAACATTTCATACTTTTGCTGAGAGGTCAAATTGACCATGAACTCTAACTAGGTTAAATAGCCTTTTGTCGTAAACCTTTCTTTCCATGGTAAGTTTACAATCACAAAGAAGGTAAACTACCTCTTCCATGTTCTCCTCAGACTAAATCATTAGATTCCGCACCAAAACAATTTGGTTTGGCACAAGTTCTCAAAGAAAGCTCGATTTTCTTATAACATGACATACCATTCGTCTTAGCCAAATTAAATAGCCTCGACCATACCAATAAATTGGATATCAACTTGAAACATTCGTCTAGTCAACTCGCTTGACATCGACTACTTCTTTAAATTCTTTTTGCAATACATCAAAACGTTTTATGACGTCATGATACCGTACTCTTCACAGTACGTTGAGGACTTCGTCAGTTTATGACTTCGTCATTATACATCTTACCATAGCGGGTTGTTGATCCTAAGATCATATCCCACCAGGTTCAATTGCATTAACAACTTCATCTTTCTACCATCCTTGCATCAAATGCAAGGACGATATAAAATTCATTTTGATATTTAAAAATCAATTTCTGTCTAGCCGAAGCAATTGGCATAGACATACCAAGAATAGTTCTTTTAAAATCCATTGGTTCCAAAAGTCGAACCAATTCTTTCATTTTCCAAAACGCGCACATTAGTACGATTTCAAGAAATTTCGAAATCTAGAATAGCTAGAGTATTTGGAATATCCTATCCTCCATCTCCCTTCATTGTCTTTCTGCGACAATACTTAATCTTATCTAGCACCTTCAATGCTAAGTCTACTGAAAATACTTCGTTTTTAGTCTACACCTTCCTATAACTTAGTACAGTCCATCAAACTTACCACACATTATGGGTTCAGGAACTTTCCACAACAATATGAGTTTAAGAACATCCAGACAGACCTTTGGCGTCCATTCGCTGAAACATTCAAACACATACCATATTATTATGAGTCACGAACTTACCATAAGTATGAGTTTAAGAATTCGCACCTACCTTAACCTTCTCTACCTATCAAGTATATACATGAAAAAAGATTCACCTTCTCGTCATATACATCTTAATAGCGCGACTAATTCCAATGATTATCATTGTAATAAACTGAGCAATTGGTACACCAAAGCATAAACCTCTGCCCATAACAAAGGTTCATACAACTTAGCCATCACATGAGTCCTCAATTGAAATTTTACAACTTCTACCTTTTCTTTATTTAATACGAATTTTCTTTAATTCGTATACTATCCTTTACAACTCAATCTGAGTTCTTCTTCCCGTACTAATTCGTAGTACCATTTATTCATAGCATTAGCTATAAATCATTCATCGTTTAACAGCTCATCTGTTACTACGATTTACTATGATCACGTGATGATCTTTTATTATTGAACTTGGATAAACTGTAATACGAATCCCTAATATTTGTTCCTTTATCTCACTGGATTCATTTTCTTTAAAATACTTTTCCTCAGTCCTAAATGATGATACTACTGAATATCTTTAGCCTGTAGTGTAAAGATGTATGATTACTTGATGAATATCTTTTGCTTGTAGTGCAGAGATGAACAGGTGTTGAGATTAACACAACCAACTGGTGATACAAATGAATATCTTTGGCTTGTAGTGCAAAGATGAATATTTGATTCAGGATGTATATTGATTGATGTTACAGGGATAAAATATTGATGATGGACTTTTAAATCTTAGAAGATAGTAGAATTCTTTCTCTACTTGACTCTTCTAATGGATTGTTGTTTCCGCTGCAGTTGTTGATCAAAAACTTGCTGTCGATTATATTCTATCAGATTTTTCCCTGTTAAATACTAATGATAATTTGTTGTATATTATCTTAGTCATAATATTCTTTACTGGGCTAGTTGAGCTCACCCTTTTTGTTCTATTTTTCTCAGGAGGCGAGAATATAGTGGGAATTAGTCGGGGTACGAAGTGATGTTTTCAGTCAGCGGTGTTAGCAGTCCTCACTATTTTATAAAATAGTTTATCAATAATTGTAATGATGACTCCTTTTGAGTTTTTATACTCTCTATTTGTATTCAAACTCACAGTATATGTATTGTCATATTTTGCACAACAATTATATTACTGAGGTTGTATTTGTTTTTGTACCATGTATTTGGCGACTCAGAATGGGTGATGTATACCTGTTTTGGGGGCGTCACAGTTGGTATCAAAGCTTAGGGATATGATCCCTGGCTGAGATGTGAGACAAGAACTAGGAGGGGAGAGACGGGGAATTCCTTCACTTGTATGACCTGACTAAGTTTATTTGGTCGATCAGAGTATATGGATAATATATGACATGACTATTAACCCTTGTTTTATGGCAGTATTTTAGAATGGTAGCTGAGAACGTTAATAATGGAGTGAATCAGATCATGGAGACACCTTTGATCACCACCCAGAGGAACGTGCAACAGGAAGGCAATATTCCTCCTGTAAACAACACTACCGAACAAATGATGAATGATGGGATGTTTAGAAGTTTTTTGCAGTTCATACAAAACCAGACGAGGGAGACTCGTGCACAAAATACGGGTGGAAATGCTAGCAATGTGCGGCTTGTCACAACCAAGCAGTGCAAAGAGTTGGGACCACAAGAATTTAAGGAAAAACCGGATCCGATCATGGCGGAAATGTGGGTCAAGCAAATTATCAAGATATTTGATGTCTTGGGATGCACAGAGGAACAGAAGGTTCCATTCGCTACCTTTATGTTCCGTGGTGAGGCAGACTACTGGTGGGAGTCTATGAAGCGTACCCAGCCTGACGCACTCAACATGTCTTGGGAAACATTTTAGAAACTGTTTAATGACAAGTACTTTCCTAGAAGTATTCGTCATATGAAGGAGGTAGAGTTTATTAGACTGGAACAAAACAACATGACGGTGTCCCAGTACGAGGCGAAGTTTGCAGAGTTATCCAGGTTTGCACCTCATTTGGTAGAGAATGAGGAACGAATGACGAGGATGTTCCTGAGATGTCTAAAGCCCGAGATTCGACAATATCTTATCTCTCATAAATTTTCTTTATATTCAGATGTTGTAAATAGGGTTCAATTATTAGAGCGGGATAATGAGTATGTTCAACCGAGGGACCACAACCAGGGTCATACCGTTGGCAGCGGTCATCGGAGCAATGTAAACCAGCAGGGAGAAAAACATTCGGACAAAAGCGGTAACCACTCTGGTGGTAATCGTGGCCGTGATAATAGAAGGAGCGAGTCGGGAGGAGATTTCAAGAAGAGAAGGTACAACAATGATAACGTGAAGACGTCAGCACCAACATCAACTGTTTCTAGGGGAGGAGAACGAGCACCGGTCGTATGCTACAAATTCGTGAAAGAGGGACACATTAGCTCAAACTGCCCACAACAGTTCAAGGTATGTTATAACTGTGGAAAGGAAGGTCATATAGCTAAAGATTGTCTTGTTGCGAAACCAAGTTCAACGGGGATAGTGACTCCGGAGGCTGTTCCAGACAAGTCAAAGTCAGTGGTTCCTAGAAGGGCGTTTGTCGTGACTCCCCAAAACACGAGAAACCCGAACGAGGTAATCACAAGTAAGCTAATCATAAACTCTTGCAAAGTTTATACCTTATTAGATACCGGTTCTACCCATTCTTTTATCTCTCTTGCTTGTGCTCAACGTTTGAACTTGACTCCGGAGAACTTAGACCTTGACTTATCTGTTGAAACTCCGTTAGGAGAAACTTTCGTTACATCTACTATTTATAAATCTTGCTTGATTCAAGTTGGTACCATCACATTACCTGCCGATCTTATTTCGTTGAAAATTCTTGCATTTGATGTGATTTTAGGGATTGATTGGTTAACCACGCATCATGCTAAAATTGATTGTTTTCGTAAGGTTGTTAGTTTTCATATTCCTAACCAACCTGTTATGCGAATTCAAACAACTAAACCATTAAAGTCAATCACTGTCGTTTCAAGCCATAAAGCTATTCGTTTATTAAAAAACGAATGTCAAGCTTTCTTAGCCCATGTCACGAACTTGAACAAAAATACGTCAGATTTGAATAAAATTTCTGTTGTTAATAAATTTCCTGACGTATTTCCTGAAGAACTTCCCGGTCTACCCCCAGAACGTGAAGTTGATTTCTTTATTGACCTTGAACCTGACACAAAGCCCATTTCTAAAACCTCATATCGAATGGCTCCTATTAAACTTCAGGTGTTAAAGGTCCAACTACAGGAGTTGTTGGACATCAGTTTTATTCGTCCTAGTACATCTCCTTGGGGTGCTCTAGTGTTATTCGTAAAGAAGAAAGATGATAGTATGCGACTTTGTATTGACTATCGGGAATTGAACCATGTCACCATCAAGAATAGGTATCCACTACCTCACATTGATGACCTGTTCGACCAATTACAAGGAGCATAATTCTTTTCAAAGATCGATCTTCGTTCTGGATATCATCAGCTGAAGATTAAAACTGAGGATATTCCAAAGACTGCCTTCAGAACTCGGTACGGGCATTACTAATTCTTAGTCATGTCTTTTGGATTGACTAATGCTCATGCTGCTTTCATGGATATGATGAACCGTGTATTCAAGGAATATTAGGATTAGTTCGTTGTTGTCTTTATTGATGACATCCTCATCTATTCCAAAAGCCGTGAAGATCATGAGCACCATTTGAAGCTGGTACTACAAAGGCTTCGCGATAACAAGCTATATGCCAAGCTAAAGAAATGTGAGTTCTGGCTTGAGGAAGTAGCATTCCTTTGGCATGTGGTGTCAAAACATGGATTATATGTCGACCCGACGAAGATTGAAGCCATACAAAGTTGGGAGCAACCAAAGTCGGTGACCGAAGTACGTAGCTTTCTGGGCTTAGCTGGTTACCGTTAACTCAGCTGACTCGTAAAGATACAAAATTCGGTAACAGCGACAATTGTGAGAAGAGTTTTTAAGAACTCAAGAGGAGACTCATTTTGGCACCTGTTCTGACAATACCATCTGGTTCGGATGGATTTGTTATCTACAGCGATACTTCAGGCAAAGGGTTAGGATGTGTTCTCATGCAACATGGGAAAGTCATAGCCTATGCCTTGCGACAAATCAAAGAATATGAGAGGAATTATCCTACTCATGATTTGGAGTTGGCAGCAGTCATTTTCGCGTTGAAGATCTGGAGACACTACTTGTATGGGGAGAAAGTGGAGATCTATACATATCATAAAAGCCTCAAATATTTCTTCACCCAAAAGGAACTCAACATGCGGCAACGACGTTGGCTCGAGCTGCTGAAAGATTATGATCATACCATCCAATATCATCCTAGAAAAGCAAACGTAGTAGCTGACGCATTGAGTAGAAGATTATATACGGGTACGAGTGCAATGTTGTTAACACAAAGGCCCATTTTGTATGACTTGCAGAGAATGGAGATAGAGATGAAGGCTCCAAGTACCCACGTGATGATATCAAATATACGAGTAGAACCGACTTTAATCGATAAAGTTAAAGCTGCTCAAGCTACGAACATGGAGCTGATGCGTATGAAGAAGAAAGTGCAAGAAGGTGCTATTCCAGAAGCAAGAATCGATGAAGAAGGAATACTTTGAGTCAACTCCAGACTTTGTGTTCCTAACGATTTTGACTTGAAGCATAGAATCATGATGAAGGCACACAACACACCGTTTGCAATCCATCCTGGGAGTACCAAAATATATCACGATCTTCGACATACATTTTGGTGAAACAATATGAAAAAAGAGATCGCGGAGTTTATCTCGAGGTGTTTAACTTGTCAACATGTAAAGGCAGAGCATCAAGTACCAAAGGGTCCATTGCAACCACTTGAGATTTTGAAGTGGAAGTGAGATCACATTACCATGGATTTCGTTATGGGTCTTCCCAAGGTTTCTCAAGGCATAATGCGATTTGGGTTATTGTTGATAGATTAACCAAGTCTGCCCATTTCTTGCCTATACGTGAGACTTATTCCCTTGAACGTCTTGCTAGTATGTACGTAAATGAGATTGTAAGATTGCGTGGCATGCCAGTATCCATAATTTCGGATCGTGACCCAAGATTCACTTTACGATTTTGTGTTAGCTTGCAGAAAGCTATGGGCACGAAATTTACGATTCAGTTCAGTATACCATCCTTAAACGGATGGGCAATCATAGAGGACTATTCAAACTCTTGAAGATCTATTAAGACTCTGTGTCCTCGATTTCAAAGGGAGTTGGGATAAGTACCTACCATTGGTGGAATTCTCCTACAACAATAGTTATCAGGCAAGTATAGGTGTGGCTCCATTCGAGGCGTTGTATGGAAGAAAATATCGTTCTCCAGTATGCTGGGACGAGGTGGGTGAAGCAACATTATTGGGACCAGAGTTGGTACGAATGACTATAAAGAAGATCCAAACGATTCGACAACGTATACAAACGGCACAATATCGACAAAAGAGTTATGTGAATCTTCATCGGAAGGACGTGGAATTTAATATTGGGGATCATGTATTGTTACGTGTTGCATCATGGAAGTGAGTTACAAGATTTGGGAAGAGAGGAAAGCTCAATCCACGATTTGTTGGTCCATTTGAAATTCTTGACCGAATAGGAAATGTGGCCTATAGACTCGCATTACCTCCAAGTATGTCTCGTGTTCATAATATTTTTCACATATCTATGCTTCGTAAATATGTTAAAGACCTGAACCACATTATTGAGTTAGAACCATACGAGATAGCCGAAGATTTAATGTACGAGAAGGTACCTGTTAAGATCTTGGATAGGAAAGAGCATGTCTTACGCACGAAGGTTATACCACAAGTTAAGGTTTTGTGGAGAAACCATGCTATTGAAGAAATGACCTGGGAGTTAGAATCATAAATGAAAGCGAGGTATCCACATCTTTTCGAAACACCAGGTACGTACGTCAATTTCGAGGACGAAATTTCATAAGGAGGGGAGGTTGTAAGACCCCAACTTATTAATGAATAAAATCAAATTTTTTTTCTAATTATTATTGTGAATAATAAGGTGTTAATTTGATATAATATTTTGGTTATGGGTGAAATGTGCAAATTTTGCAAAATAAACAAGTGGTTATAAAATATTAATTTTGTCGAAAAATATTCGTTTGGTCGTGGAATATTCTTTCCGTCGGAGAATATTCGTACGACGGTGCAGCTATTTATGGGCCCCATAACAGAAAACGGTTGGATGAAGATAACGATAAAAATTGAGTTTTATAAATAACGGCGTAGTTATTACCGTTAAAACTGTTGGAATACCCGGTAGTTAAAATACAGCAATACACGTGGTTGCACAGTAGCACACAGATTGCACAGTATTTTTGAATTATTGATTCTTACGAAGGAAGGCACTATTCAATAATTGTTACAATAGTTACTGTTCAATATTTTATTTTATTGATTCAATAATTGCTGCATTGATATTTTATATTATTGTTGTTTCAATAATTATCACTGCACAGTATTTTCCATTATTAGATCAATAATTCATATTATTTGAATAATATTATTATATAGTATTATTGGCAATGTCTAGAAAGTTCTATCTAAGGAGAGGCTTGGTCACCTAATTTTGCGCCAGAAAGGAGAAATCCTTATTGGAAAGCCCCCTCTTTCTTGGGAACGGTTTGGTTGTCATAAATATGATTCTGTAATATTAATTGTGAATAATTAATTATTGATTCATATGATAAGGAAATATTTATTTTATGCGAATATAAATGTTGGATATATTTTGTGGTTAAAAATGAAGGAGTTAATGTTGAGGTGTTTTATCAATATTTTTGTCGGAATGGAGGTATTAAAAATCAATTAGGGTTTTTGAGATATATTGCGGGGGTTATAATTTTTAATCCGACCGTTGGATCGTTATGATTTTTGGATATGTTATACATATATAAGTTCAGTATATATCCACAAAATTTGAACCGTTAAAAATGAACGTATGATTTGTTATGAATTTTAAGAGATGACTGGTTCAAAAATTTTTGAAGTTTCGAAATTTATCATTTTGGTGAAAAATTCTAGAATTGGTGGGCCCCATTTTTGGTTGGTAAAAATGTGCTGAGGTTTTTATTCAAATGTGGTGGGTGTGAATAGTAGCAGGTAAAGGCATCAGGTTGCATGTTAAGTCTGCTTCGGCGTGCTAACATTTTCCTATAAATAGAGGGCTAACTTAGAATTAAAAATCACACCAGAAACAAGTTTTCTCTCTTTCTCTCTTTCTCTCTCTAGATTATTGAGTGTATTTTGTGAGTATTTAGATACTTTGTGAGTTTCTATTCATCAGTGCAAGTTTCCTTCAGTCTTATACCGACATTCCGATCAGAAGTACTGATATTTTGAGGTAAGGGATGTTATTTTCTTCCTAATGATATTATTCTTTTAATATCATTATGCCGAAATATTGATATGAACTTTTTATCAAATTTGAAACTTTTTGGTGTCGGAGTTACTATTCACGTATACAGTACTATTCACGTATACGACACTATTCACGAATACGACACTATTCACCGAAAAATAAAATTTTCTTCTTTTTGTCCAAGTTATCTATTATGGTTACTATCTTTGATTATATCCATGTTTTGATCTTTATTTTTGAATTATGTTTCAAAATTTATTATTATGGAGTATTATTTAACTTGGATAAACTGTAATACGAATCCCTAATATTTGTTCTTTTATCTCACTGGATTCATTTTCTTTAAAATATTTTTCATCATCCTTAGTTCTAAATGATGATACTATTGAATATCTTTGGCCTGTAGTGTAAAGATGTATGATTACCTGATGAATATCTTTGGCCTATAGTGCAAAGATGAACAGGTGTTGAGATGAACATAACCAACTGGTGATACAAATGAATATCTTTGGCTTGTAGTGCAAAGATGAATATTTGATTCAAGATGTATATTGATTGATATTACATGGATAAAATATTGATGATGGACTTTTAAATCGTAGAAGATAGTGGAATTCTTTCTCTACTTGACTCTTCTAATGGATTATTGTTTCCTCTGCAGTTGTTGATCTAAAACTTGTTGTCAATTATATTCTATCAGATTTTCCCCTGTTGAATACTAATGATAATTTGTTGTATATTATCTTAGTCATAATATTCTTTACTGGGCTAGTTGAGCTCACCCTTTTTGTTCCATTTTTCTCAGGGGCGAGAATATAGCGGGAACTAGTCGAGGTACGGAGTGATGTTTTCAGTCAGCGGTGTTAGCAGTCCTCACTATTTTATAAAATAGTGTATCAATAATTGTAATTAGGACTCCTTTTGAGTTTTTATACTCTCTATTTGTATTCAAACTCACAGTATATGTGTTGTCGTATTTTGCACGACAATTATATTACTGAGGTTGTATTTATTTTTGTACCATGTATTTGGCGACTCAGAATGGGTGATGTATACCTGTTTTGGGGGCGTCACAGAGAGATTAAGTTCGTGGTTGATTTGGTGCCAGGAATAGCTCCAATATCGAAGGCACTGTACCGAATGACATCGATAGAGATGAAAGAATTGATTTTACAACTACAAGAATTACTGGACAAGAAGTACATTCAACCGAGCGTATCACTATGGGGAGCGCCGGTGTTATTTGTGAAGAAGGAGGGGACGATGCAACTTTGCATTGACTATAGAGATTTGAATAAGGTTACGATTAAGAATAGATATCCATTACCGAGGATCGTCGACCTGTTTGATCAATTGAAGGGAGCGAGATACTTTTCAAAGATAGACTTGAGGAGTGGTTATCATCAACTGAAGGTGACACCAGAGGATGTACCAAAGATAGCGTTCAGAGCGCGATATGGTCACTACGAATTTTTGGTAATGTCATTTGGTCTAACGAATTCTCCTGCAACATATATGGGCTTAATGAATGGAATGTTCAAGCCGTTTTTGGAGAAATTCATAGTGGTATTTATATATGACATTTTGGTATATACGAAGACTAAGGAAAAACATGTAGAGCATTTGAAGGTAACGTTAGAGGCGTTGAGAAGGGAGAAGTTGTATGCCAAGTTTTTGAAAGGCGACATTTGGATCGAGCGGGTACAATTTCTCGGACATGTGACTTATAAGTACGGAATTTCGGTAGATCCATCCAAAGTCAAAGCCGTGTTAAAATGGGATCAGCTGAGAACGCCGTCAGAAGTATAAAGTTTTCTTGGATTGTAGGAAATTACAGAAGATTCATTCAAGACTTTTCCAAGATCGTAACTCCGTTAACGAATTTGACTCGAAAAGCTATGAAATTTGTTTGGACGAAAAAGTGTGAGGAAAGCTTTCAGGAACTGAAGAAGAGGTTGAGTACAACACCTATGTTATCTCTTCCGGATGATACAGGAAATTTTGTTGTTTATAGTGATGTATCGCATAAAGGACTTGGTTGTGTGCTTATGCAAAACGGCAGAGTCATTGCGTATGCGTCACAACAATTGAAGGACTATGAGAAGGGGTATCCAACCCACGACTTGGAGTTAGCCGCGGTGGTTTTTGCTTTGAAGATCTAGAGACACTATCTCTATTGGGTGAAGTGTGAAATATATACAGACCACAAGAGTCTAAAATATATTTTTACACAGAAGGACTTGAATATGTGCCAAAGAAGGTAGTTGGAGTTAATTAAGGACTATGATTGTGATATTTTATACCATCCAGGTAAGGCAAATGTGGTTGCCGACGCCTTAAGTAGAAAGGGTCGGGAGAAATTGATGATGATGACCGCTCAGAAGGAGCTAATTTCAGCCATGGAGAAGTTGGAATTGTAAGTGAAGTATCCTATGAAAATTGAGGAGAAGCTGTTTCAAATGCAATCTGGTATAAACCTACTGGATAAAGTTAAGGAGGCTCAACTTCAGGACGAAGAATTTAAAAAGGTGAAAAATAAGATATCTGAAGGAACCGAACCGAGATTCAAGATGGAAAATGAAGGAATACTGAGATTTGAAAGCAAAATTTGGATACCTCCAGTACCAGAGATTAAGGAAGACATTTTGAGCGAGGCTCATAGATCATGATATTCGATTCAGCCTAGTAGTACCAAGATGTACCAAGATTTTTGACAACATTTCTGGTGGACAAATTTGAAACGAAATGTTGCAGAGTGTGTTGCCAAGTGTCTGACATGTCAGAAAGTGAAAGCAGAACATCAGAGGCCGAGTGGGTTGCTACAAACGTTGGAGATCCCAAAATGGAAATAGGAACATATTACGATGGATTTCGTGGTTGGCCTTCCGACAACTCAGAAAGGCTATGACGCAGTATGGGTTGTCGTTGACCAACTGACAAAATCTGCACACTTCCTTTCGATCAGAATAAAATTTAACTTAGACTAGTTGGAAAAATTATATGTAAAAGAGATTGTTTCGAGACATAGAGTTCCGGTGGCAATCATTTTCGATAGGGTCCGCGCTTTAAATAGAACTTCTGGAAACGACTACAGGATTGCATGGGTACACAGTTGAGAATGAGTACGGCTTATCACCCTCAGACAGACGGGCAGAGTGAAAAAATGATTCAAACATTAGAAGATATGTTAAGAGCTTGTATAATGGACTTTAAAGGAAATTGGGACGATCATCTACCGCTCGTAGAGTTCGGCTACAACAACAGTTACCACGCTAGTATTGGCATGCCGCCTTATGAACCGTTATACGGCAGAAACTGCAGAACTTTGCTATACTGGGATGAAGTCGACGAGATACAATTACTAGGTCCAGAACTGGTACAACAGACAGCAGAGATAGTCAAAGTGATCCGAAAAAAAATTGTAGCAGCTCAGGATATGCAGAAGAAATATGCCAATCCACACCGTAAAAAATTTGAGTTTGAATTGGGTACTTATGTGTTTTTGAAAGTCTTTCCCTAGAAGGGAAAGAATAGGTTCGAAAAGAAAGGAAAATTAAGCCCAAGATTCATTAGACCTTTTGAAGTACTGCGAAGAATTGAAGAAGTTGCTTATGAGGTAGCATTACCTCCAGCACTCGAAAATGTCCACAATGTCTTCCATGTTTCAATGTTACGATCCTATAAACCCGATTACAAACACGTGATTGAATATGAACCCCTACATTTTGAGAAAGACTTATCCTATGAAGAAATTCTTGTTCAGATTGTCGACAGGAAAGAACAAGTTCTCATAAATAAAGTAATACCTTCTGTTAAGGTAATTTGGAGGAACCATAGCGCTGAAGAAGCTACGTGTGAACTTAAAGAGAATATGATAAAGAATTATCCTCATTTATTTACTTAAATTATGTGTAAGCAATTTTGGGGATAGAATCTTTGTAAGGGGGTAGAATATAACGGGACGAATTGATTGAGTCATGATTCTAAGGATAGAATCCTTTTAAGGGGGGAAAGATGTGACAAACAAGATTTTGTAATTTAATTTGAATATTTATTGAATTAAATAAATATTTTTCGATGATTTAATTATTGGATTAAATAATTAATTGATAAAATTGTGGTAGATTAATTTAATAATATGTGTTATATTTAATAAATTAATGTGGAGAATTTTATTATTCAAAGTATGTATTTGTTGGGTAATATCTAGTTACACACAACATGCAAGTATACGTGGTCAACAAGTAATAAAGTGAAAGTAGAGTATTGTTCTCACAAGGAATTATTTAATAAAAATCACCAAGTACTAACCCATAACCAACTCAGTCTTATTTAAACGAATGAATTTTAAATTATATAATTAAACTACTATTAAATTCCACTAGTTAAATTAAGATTACGGAGATTTAAGATAACAACTTCACTTATTGCTTCATTTAAGTTAACACACTTCTCATTAATTATTCTCTATCCTGAATTGTTAATCAAGAACACTAAAGCAGATAAAACCACCTCTCGATGCATAATACCCATACTCACTTAAATCCACATATGATAGAATTAAGCAATACACCCTAATTAACTAATCCACTATATCTCTATGTGAATTACAATTGAAATGAATTTAAAGCACAAGTTCTCTATAAGATTACATATGGAGCAAAGGCATATCTTTATCCTAAACACGAATCATGAATTCTATCTATGCAGAAATCACAAACACATTCTATCATGATCATATCTAAATCTATACTTCATCTCTCGAGTTCATATAGATTATCACGACAATTGTTAGCTAGACAATTAAGCAATTAAGTCCAAATCACAATAGACAATCCTACCAATAAAACATAATAATTGATAGCGAAGCATATTAAAATAAACTACATAATAAGATCCATTCCAATCTCAAACAATGAATTAGTTCATTGAATTAAAACTAAGAATCCACAATTGAGTAAAAAATAAAAGACAAATATAGAAGAAGATAGAATCTATTGTCTATAGATTTGATGCTCTCTCCTTGCTCCTACTTTGAATCTTCAATGGTCTCCAAGTTACTTTAATCGCCAACTCTCATAAGAAGTAGAGTTTTGGTCCTAATCTATTCTAATCTAATCTAATTGAATCCTCTCTTTTTCCCTAATCCTTATGATTCTCCTCCTTTTATAAGTCTCTTTATATGTCTATAAGTCCTCTTGGAAGTCATTGAGTCAATCGGATCGAAACAATCCTTCTTGGACTCAAATTTGGACAAAATTCGCCTTTTCTACTCATACCCCCGCCCTGGCGGGGGTTTAGCCTTGTAAAGGGCCCACCCCGGCGGGCTAGGGTTCTGTTTTTCAACTGGTACCCCTGCCCCGGTGGGGGTTTTGTGAAGAGAAAGCCCACCCCGGCAAGGGTCCTTTTTTTGCTCTGACGTCATTTGGGAAAACGACCATAACTTATTCGTCTGAACTCCGATTTTGATGATTCAAGATGTTCCAGAAAGAGGAGATGTAGATCTACAACTTTCATGTTTTAAGTTTTTTGAAATAAGGAATGGAACAATGTTGAAATTGGATCTGAAGTGGATGCTATGTAAATGGTCACCCAAAACAGTGAAGTTCAACGTCCGTTGGTACAAAGGTCATAACTCATGCATCCGAACTCCGATTGGAATGTTTCAAGATGTTCTGGAAAGCTAAGAAGAAGCTCTACAATATAATTAAAGTTCAAAGCCAAGAACATAAAATAAACATAAAAGCCCAAACGATGTCTGTATTGCTTTCCCTTACGTTTTTATATCAATAGTCTCTCACACAGCTCCCAAGCATATAATCTACAAAACGAACACAAAATGCATGAAAAATAACTAAGAAACATTAGATTAAGCAACTAATTCATGTAACAGATACCAGATAAGTAGGTATAAAATTAACTTATCAGTATTTATGTGAGCTTATTGAATTAAATGAAGTATTTAATAAGCATAATGTTATTTTAATTAACTTAATAATTAATTAGAGGTTTAATAATTTGACATAATTAATAAATGAGAAATTTAATTTTATAACTATGTGAATTAATGAAAAATTAATATATTTTATTTAAATTAAATTAAATAAGATATTTGATTTATTGTCTAATTGGGTGTGACATTATTAAACTATATTATAAAGGATTAATTAAATTAAATGGAAAAACCTTCTAATAAGTTAGCCAAACAAGGCCCTAATGGAGGTTGAAAGTAGTTAACCCATGATTAGAGTAACTGACCACCATATTGCAGTTACCTAAGCGCATCAACCTTATATTATTTTACGTATGTTATTTGAAAGAAATAAAATTTGAGAGTTCAGAGAATTCAGAGAATTTGTTGAGCTAAATTGTGAGTTGTGTGATTGAAGAAGTATCTGAGAAAGGTTTCATCTCTACTAATCTATATTTTGGGCAATCTCTTCAACCCAATTTCAAATTCACGTTGTTTATATTTTTTTATAAAAATGGCTTTCAAGTCTTTGTAATTGAAAAAGAGTAATAATTTGTGTATATAAATATGATAATATGTTATCATAACATATTTTTACCATAAAATGCATGTTTTCATAACATCAATTGTATATAAATATGTCGTAATTAGATTTTTTGAAGTTACAGAATACAGAAGTTGTATATATGGCCCATATGGCCATTACGTACAAATTAAATGCTTTAATCATATGTTGTATCAAAAATTTACACTTGTGTATGCTTATGTATGTTATAAAGAGGAAAACAAACTTCGAATGGATAGATTTGGTGTTATAACGAACCCGTAGAGTCAATCTTCATGTTTTATTTTCAAAACTTCCAAAAACAACAAGAACAATGAAATTATATAATTTGATTCAAGTAATTACGTGTTTTAACTTGTTAAAATCACTCTATAAATGTTGGGTAATGATCATGTACGAATTCTAGTATATGCGTATGTTTAATTTAATGTATTTAATGATCATGTAATGATAATTTTGTCTAGCTCTGTATTTTTTGCGAATTGGAAATTCGAGAACTGCAGTTCCGCGCCACAGCGCCAACTCCATGCCTTAAGGCAAGCACCGCAGCGCCAGCTGTGCCACAGCGCCAAAGTCCAAGCTGCAGCTCCATCCGCGCTGCAGTGCTAGAGTTAGCCTTTATGGTGGCGCCGCAGCGCCACTCTGTAGATTGTTCATAAATGATTTTTCTTAAATTGTTCAAGTCAAGGAACGTAATAGTAATCTAATCTAATGAACATAAAAATATGTTAGACATATAATGAGATGTTAAAATAGATTCTTAAAATGTTAATAATGCATTTACATGTTTATTGGATTGTTGAACGTGTAATTAGCTTGTTGTTCGTGTAGTGTAATATTATGTGAAAACAAGTGTGGTAATTTGACTAAGTATAGTCATAATCAAAGTTTAGAGAAAAGGAATGAACTTTTGATGACTAGTTACGTTATAATTAATTGGTATTGCAAATATAAATGGTATGTAGGACTAAATCAAGGAACGTGTATAATTAACGTGTAACCTACACACAAGGCAAGTTTCCTAACCCTACTCGTTATCATTATACAAGTTTATAAACCTTACCTCTTTACATTGAGCAAATTCTAGACTTATAGTTTATATCGAGCAAGTTCTTGTTATTATTTATCCAGTTCAATATGTTATATTAAAGGTTATTAATCTTTTCAAAGTATGAATTCTGTTACACAATACTTATTCCATTGTATACCTCTTGAGTTTGTTATTCAATTTGAATATCAGTTATTGTTGAACCTTGTAAGACTGGAAAACCCTTATTGATTCGACTAGTCCATAGTTGATGAACGTTCTAAATTTCAGAACCCTTATTGAATTTATCCAAACCAAACTTCCTTCGGTGCGGACTCTAATATCAAACTGAGATGAACAACCCTGTATAGGGGATTACTTATGCTTTAGCGTTAAGATATTGGGCACAGTATGGTAGCAAGGGTTGATCCCCTTAAGTAAGAGTAGAAGAGTCCATAGTCTTATGACTGTTAAAGGTTTCAAGTATAACCCTTGATAACCTAGGACATAGTTCAAGGTCTTATGACCCGTCAGAAGCTTTTTGATTCTTGTTATTCATTCTTGATTCAAAAGTTGAGTTTCTTATTCCATAAGTCTTTGATTCACTCGCAAGTTATTATATTATTGTTACATATTATACTTTTTGGCAATCGTACTCACTCTTGCGTAATAATAACATTGTAGTTAAGAACGAAAGGTCTGACGAGCCTTTCTACTAGCAAAGGCAAGGGCAAGATTAACAAGTGATGATGACTTATTACTTATATGTTCATGTATTTATGTTTCAGACTTATGTCAATGTTGTGTAAGACTTTTATTTGTTTATGTTTTCGCATGTAAGATTTAAGGTTAGTATGTCCTGGGATTGATGTATTTATTTCAGATGATGTAACTACTTAAGGAGATGATTTATTTCTATCTATTTATGTTTTCATTTATTATGGGTAGATAGACATATGATTTTTGTATAGTGAACACCAAATCATGTGGGAATTGAAGTACCCGAATTTGGGGGTGTCACATTTAATATGAAGGTCCAAGATGCAGTTGCATCCGGGGATGTAGTTGCTGGTATTATCCCGATCAACGATATAAAGCCTTATGTGTTATTTGATTTGGGTCCTACTTGTTCTTTCATAGCATGTAATTTTGCTAGACGGTTATGATTACTTCCAGAAAGATTGTACGTACCTTTGAATATCAAAGAAGCAAATAAAGAGATAATTCCTGTTGAAGATATGCATAGGAGTTATTGTGTAGATATACGAGGTTGTAAATTATCGGTAGATTTGTTACCGATAAAGTTGGGAGGATTCGATGTAATTCTCGGGATTGATTGGTTGTTCAACCATGGTGCAATTATAGATTGTCAAAAGAAATGTGTAAACATTAGAACGTTAAGACAATCAAATGTAGTGTTTTACGGTAATAAATCGCCGGGACGTTCGTGTTGTCTTACCACGACATAAACTAGGAAGTTGTTGAGGAAGGGATGTGTAGGTTATTTGTGCCATGTTGTTGATACCAAGAGAGTGGGTGTAACGATGGAACAAATACCTATAGTTAAAGAATTTGTGAATGTATTTCCAAGGGAATTGTCAGGTCTTCCACCAGATAGGGAGACCGAATTTGTAATAGACATTGTGTCAGGAGCGACACCAGTTTCCAGGGCACTGTATCGTATGGCGCCAATGGAGATGAAGGAGTTGATGGTACAGTTACAAGAACCGTTGGATAGAAAGTACATTCAACCGAGTCTTTCATCGTGGAGAGCACCGGTACTGTTTGTGAAAAAGAAGGACGGATCGTTAAGACTTTGTATCGACTACCGAGAGTTGAACAAGTTAACGATAAAGAATAAATACCCATTACCCAGGATCGATGATCTCTTTGATCAGTTGAAAGGGGCAAAGTATTTTTCTAAGATAGATTTGCGAATGAGGTATCATCAGTTGAAGGTTAGGAAGGAGGATGTACCTAAGACGACATTCAGAACTCATTACAACCATTACGAGTTTTTGGTGATGTCGTTTGGTTTGACAAATGCACCAGCCGCATTTATTGATATGATGAACAGAGTGTTCAAACAGTATTTGGACAAGTTCGTCGTGGTGTTTATCGATGATATTCTAGTCTATTCTAAGACGCCCGAAGATCACGCTGAACACTTAAGATTAGTGTTAGAGACACTAAGGAATGAGAAGTTATATGTGAATTTCACTAAGTGTGAATTTTGGCTAGAAAGAGATCAATTTTTAGGACATGTTATTGATCGAGATAGAATTTCAGTGGACCCAGCTAAGGTGGAAGCTGTAATGAGTTGGGAATAGTCGAAAATGCCTGCCGAGGTGCGGAGTTTCCTAGGGTTAGCTGGATACTATCGAAGAATTATCCAAGATTTTTCGAAGGTACCTACTCCATTGACTAACCTGACAAGGAAGGTAATGAAGTACGTGTGGAAGGAGAAATGTGAAGACAGTTTTCAAGAACTGAAGAAAAGGCTAAGTGAAGCACCTGTATTGTCTTTACCCGATGATAGAGGGAATTTTGTACCTTATAGTGATGTTTTGCATAGAGGACTTGGTTACGTGCTCATGCAGTATGACAAGGTCAATGCATATGCATCATGGCAGTTGAAGGATTATGAGAAAGTTTACCCTACTTAAGATCTGGAACTGGCCGCGGTAGTGTTTACCTTGAAGATATGGAGGCATTACTTATCTGGGGAGAAATGTGAGATATACACGGACCATAACAGTCTAAAATATTTCTTCACAAAAAAGGATTTAAATATGAGACAAAGGAGATGGCTAGAGTTGATAAAGGATTATAACTGTGAAATCTTGTATTACTAGGGAAAAGCCAATGTGCGTAGTGGCTGACACCTTGAGTAGGAAGGGTTAGGAGAAGTTGTCTATGTTAACAACTCAAACTAAGTTAATAATAGAGATTGCTAGGATGGAATTGGAGGTGAAATTATTGAGTGAGTCGGGTCAGAGACTGTTTACGACGGAGATTCGATCTACCATTGTGGAGAGAGTTAAGGAGGTACAACTCCGAAGTGAGGAGTGTGACCAGATGAAGAAGTGGCTAGCCGATGAAAAAGAGTTAAAACATAGTCTTGATAATGATGGATTATTAAGATTTGAAGGAAGAATTTGGGTTCCAAATAAGACGAAATTAAAGGAACAAGTGTTACAAGAGGCTCATAGTTCGAGGTACTCGATTCATCCTGGTAGTACTAAGATGTATCAAGACCTTTGACAAAGTTTTTGGTGGTCGAACATGAAGAGAGAGAGAGAGAGAGAGAGAGCAAAATACGTGAGTAGGTGCTTAACTTGTCAAAAGGTTAAGGTCGAACATCAACGACCAAGTGGCTTGTTACAATCATTAGGGATTTCGGAGTGGAAGTGGGAGCATATCATGATAGACTTTGTGGTGGGACTTCCAATTACTCAAAAGGGTATGATGCGATTTGGGTAATAGTGGACCGGTTGACGAAATTGGCTCACTTTTTGCCAATAAGGGTTAAGTATAACTTAGATCAGTTAGCTAAACTTTATGTTAAGGAAGTTATTTCCAGGCATGGAGTACCAGTTTTGATAGTGTCAGGTCGTGATCCACGATTCAAATCAAACTTTTGGAGGAGTCTGCAAGAACAGATGGGGACTCAGTTAAAACTAAGTACGGCTTATCATCCACTAACTGATGGGCAAAGCGAGAGAACAATTCAGACGCTGGAAGATATGTTGAAATCTTGTGTCATGGATTTGAAGGGTAGTTAGGATGATCATTTACCGCTAGTAGAGTTTGCGTATAACAACAGTTATCATGCAAGCATAGGCATGCCGCCTTACAAAGCTTTATACAAAAGGAAGTGTAGAACACCATTATGTTGGGATGAAGTGGGAGAACGCCGAATGCTAGGACCTAAATTGGTGCAGCAGACAGCGGATACAGTCAACCTGATATGAATGCGTCTGGTTGCAGCTCAAGACAGACAAAAGAAATATGCAAATTCACATCTAGTGAACAGAGAGTTTGAAGTAGGCTCGTACGTATTTCTAAAGGTATCTCCCTGAAAATGAAAGATACGCTTTGGAAAGAAAGAAAAGTTAAGTCCAAGGTTTATACGACCTTTCGAGATATTAAAAGGTGTAGGAGAGGTAGCCTATGTGGTAGCATTACCTCTAGACCTAGAAAGGATACACAACGTATTTCATGTTTTTGTGTTACATACTTATAAGCCAGATTATAAGCACGTAATAGAATACGAGCCTATTCATATTGAGAAGGACTTGACGTATGAAGAAATTCCTATTCAAATCATTGATAAAAAAGAGCAAGTTTTGAGGAACAAAGTTATAACTTCGGTAAATGTGTTATGGAAGAACCACGATACCGAAGAAGTAACGTGGGAACTTGAAGAAAAGATGAAGAAGAATTACCCTCAGTTATTTGTGTACTATATAGAAAGATTCTGGGAACAGAATCCTTATAAGGGGGGGGAAGAATATAACGACCGAGAAAATCGGATTTATTGTAAAATAATTTTATTTAATTAAATAGTGAATAAAATTATATTATATGATATTATTATGTGT
Organism: Panax notoginseng; assembly: GCA_016801055.1. NCBI lineage: Eukaryota > Viridiplantae > Streptophyta > Magnoliopsida > Apiales > Araliaceae > Panax > Panax notoginseng. Next base: position 106,413,545 of record CM029014.1, read on the forward strand.
TAGTAAGATGAAGGTTGTCCTATAACCTAATTGTATCAGAATATCGTAGTATTCTGGCTACGTGAAGGAATTAAAGTGTTTGAATTTCCAAGACGAAAATAAAAGTTTTCCGATAAATTTTTGAAAAACATTATTCACCAATTTCTGCTCGATAATTATTTTTGAACTTCTGAGAAATATGTAACGATAGAATAATAATGAAGTGTGGAATATGTAATAATATTTTAGTTATGACAAACACAATTTTTCACCTACGTACTAAGTTTGAGAATGTAAGGAACGAAAAGATTTGAATAAATGATAATCGTATAATAGCAAGTATTATACGAGGTAATGAATATGAGTATGATACAAAGTATTATGCAAGTATATATGAAAGTTAGTATAACGTATATGACGAAAGATTATACGAACTAGTATACGTAAGGGATACGAGGATTTTTACGTCAAACGCTTAAATCCTATTTTAATGGACTTGTAGGATTTGTGTAGAAATTGTACAAGCCCAATTAGAATTATGTTAAGGCCCAATGATATGATATGCAAGCCCAAAGTCAAGCCCAAGTAATTAAAACCTAAAGCCCAAAGTAAGAAATGGATTTGTGGATCGAACCGATGGGCCAAGGGTAAGAAAACCCATGGGGCAACCCATGTGGGCCCCATAGGTGAGTCATGGTTGACCAAGTGTGGTGGCCAAGCAATGGATAAGTTGTGTGATGACCAAGAAAGTAATAGTAAGGAGGTGGTTTAGGGAGGTGGGATGACCTTTTGACCATAATACCCTCACCTTGGAATTTCTATAAATAGAAAGCTAGATAATTCATTTGTTGCCTTGTTCAAATTCAACCAACAACTTAGAGCTTATACATTTAAGAGAAAAGTAAGAGCTAGAGTTGCTATATCAAACAGAGAAGAAGAACAACCAAGCTTGATCATCAAGGGTAAGAACCTCTAACACCATTAATCTTCCTCTCTTCAATTGTGGCTTGATAGAGAAGTGTTGATTGATGAAGTATGTATCATAGGAAGTGATAAGGATGGCTAATTAGAGAACTTAAACTTAAATAAACCATGTGATAAGAAAATCATAATTATGAAAGTGATGAACTAATAAAGAACATGTAAGAATTTGTCATGCGTATGATGTAATGAAATATATTTGGTTAGGATGTTAGAATGATGGAATGAATCCATTTTAAACGGTGTAAAAATCTTAAGTAACGAAGTTATGGCGAAATTTACGAGATTAGACGATAATCGTCGAAATTGTTAAATTCTCGGAATGAAAGTCAAAAGTTACCATTGAACTCGAAAATATTGATTTTCGATGGAGAATAGTCTCAATTTGCATTTTAGAGTTGCTGACTCGAAAATGACCAAATTTTGACTTAGAACGAAGAAACGAGCTTTGAACGTTCACGATTGTTTAACGAACTCACAATAATGAACTAATCAGTGAATTCAGATTTAAAAGATTCGAAAATGAAATATTTTCTAATGAAATCATAGTACATGTGATTTATGAGCTAAAGGCTTTTGAGCAAGCCAATTCGGACTTAGGATGAACAAGTTATGAGCCCGTGAATTTCATAGAAGAAAACAATCTGTTAAATTGTTCTCTGAGGCAGGGTCGGCGCTGTAGCGCGGCCCAAGAAGGGAAATTCGGTGCCGCAACGCCAGGCCAGATCCCAACCCACTGATGAGTGGCGCCGCAGCACGGCTAATAGCAAAGGAACTCGGGCCGTAGCGTCGAGTCCGAAACCTAGACACTGTAAACCAATGCCGTAACGCGAGTTGTATGAAGGAAGCTGGCGCCGCAACGCCAGCACTAGGAAGAGCACAGAGAAGAATGCTTACGAACATAAGGAATAATGAAATGAATGAAGGGTGAATTATATACTTAATTAACTTGAAGTAAAGTCATCGAAGATGCGTGAAACCTTAGGAATTGTAACTAAAGGTTGACGAACGATTACGTAAACGTAAATACAATGTAATACGATAAACCGTAACGAAGGTTAAACAATATAAGGCATGATTAGATTGAGAAGAAGGGTAAGATATAGTAGTAACCATACTTGATTATATATGACCTAATGTGGTATGTTATGTGATCATGTATTGTAGAATCTTTAAAGATCCAAAGTAAAAGTATAATTACTGTAGAAGACGCTGAAGGTAAGTATTCTGACCCTTGTCTATATTCTTTTGGACAAGTGTTGTAATTCATGTATTTTACGCATGACTTGATGTATAATGAAGTTGAAGCCAATTCTTTCGGTTAGACTTAATGTATTTTGTGGATTTCCTTAAAATCTATCAAAGTATTGTAAATGTTGCTATCTTTTGCCAAATTGTTTTGGTATTGATTTCAAAGAAAGACTGAGTATGATAAACAAGTGTTTTGTCATCAAACGATAGGCACGTGAGGTTGCCAAAACATAAACGTACATACGTTTAAAGAAAGTATTGTTGTATAACATAGAGTACAATAGGTTGATCACTTAGACGTGCTCGTAAGATATGCCAGACTTACGGACTTGGTTTCGGGTTGTCCTTTTCAAAGAAAGAATGAAATGCTCAAGGTCTTGGACCGAAATTTATGTTTAATGAATGCTGTTCATTGTGAACCATTTTAAAGAAAAGAGAAGTGCTATTTTGAATTATCGATTGTACTTCATAACTATTGATTCAGTTATTGAAGATATACGATTTATATGATTCAAGCCTCTTGTTTAAATGAAATTGCCATACTTGCTGAGCTAGTTATGCTCATTCTTGATTGAACCAAATGAATGCAGCTAAGATTGAACGAACTGAATGATCTGGTGAAGATAAAGGGAAGACTAAGGCGAACCAATAAACTTCCTTTCTAATAGTATAGTAAAGATGTTGTAATTATTTAATATTATGACAAGTGCTCATGTAATGGTTATAAAGAACTTGGGAATGGTAATATTATTTTGGAATATATAGAAGACATATTCACTCTTTTGAGGCTTTTCAATTGAATGCCTGTGTGAACTGTTGCACCGTGTAGCACCATCTGTCGGGTTGGAAGATACCCGAATTTGGCGGCGTCACATAGAATGTCGTGGAGCCGTGTTTGGAAATAGAGATCTGGATAGATTTTTTTAAAGTAGTATGCACACAAGCTAATCATGTTTGATGATAAAGCATATACTTTGTAACAATCTTATTCATTTATTAATAAAAAGTATTAATTTATTAAAGGCTTTTAATTATCTACATGATGTTGTTTTATAATATGTGATAACCCATAGTTTTAAGCATTGCTTTTTGAATAATGATGATGATCATTCTAATGAGATCTAAATTCTTAGAAAGTTTAAAACTAAAATAGTTCCCAATCGTTGGATTACTAAATTGGGGATTAGAGAATTCAGATAGATTGGTACATACGTTGCTTGCTCATTGGATGAGGATGATTGATCTCATGATCATTTGTGTGGAGACACTAAATCAAATATGTAGGTGTTTATTAGAGAATAAGTTCACTGAACGTGGCTCGCTAAGGAATACCTAATGGAGTTTTACTTGTCTGTCAATAGGAATTCTTGTAGTGATAGTAGTACAAGTGATCCCTGGACTTGAGATCATCATAGTATCTTGTGTATGATAAGTTATACTTTGACTTATTCCTTTAGACCCTTAGGGTATATCAAAGGGTATGCTTGGGTATAATAAGTTGTATATGGAGATAATGTATGATCAATAAAGAATCTACCACTTCTAGTAAAAGAAGAGAAATGTCCTATGTAATTCGATAAATGACAACACAGTAGTCCTTGGCCAAGGCAGAATGAAATTAGAAAGGAGTTTCTAATTTGCATTATTTGGAGTTGTGCATTTAAGGATCGAAATACATATAATTAAATAAAATAAGACTTGACAGTAATTCCATGTCTTATATTTAATTGGGACATTGTATGGTGGAAGGATTGAATTGTACGGTAACTATTTACTTAAAGGTTCTTTTATGATTAATGTTGAAATCTATATTATCTGGAAAGTCGTTAATCACTAGGGAGGCTTATCCCTATTGTAGAATAACTATTATTTATTTAAATAAATTAATATTTTAATTTATTTATTTAAATAAGATTAGAATTGTTCTAATTGATTTATTCACAACCGGTTTAATATGGAGAACCTAAAGGGTCACACTATAAAAGGAAGAATAATTATTTAAGAAGTTAATGGTATAATCGTAATAATAAGTTAAGTATATTTAATTTAATCTATGGTGATAGAATAAATTAAATAGCTTAATACTTATTATTTAATATTTCAGAAATATTAAATATAAATTAATAAGAGGAGTCTTATTATTATTATTACTATTATTATTATTTAATTACTAAAGGAGTTTGGGAATTAATTAATAAAAGTACTCTCATATATCCTAATAAGATTAGGAGGCTAAATAATTAAAAGAGTTTAATTAATTATTCCTAATAAGATTGGGAGCCTAATTAATTAAAGGAATTAATTAATTAAAATAAAACTCAATTTCTTAATTGTTATGGTGGGTTGCCACATTTATAAATAAGAGGAGTCTTACTATGTGTGATAGAGTTGTTAACTTTTTCACAACAGACATAATTTCAATAGTTGGGAGAGTACACCATTTTCTATGAGAGATAAAAAAACTAGGGTTTGACCAACCACCCTTCTTCTTGAATACTTCTTCTTCCGCAGTGGATCACCTGTAGAGGCCAAACACTTGAGTGGCTAACGTTGATCAAAGGAAGGAACCAACCCGGTGGATTCAAGTTGAACACGAAAAGGATTTGGAGGTGAACTTGTACCTGAGGAAGCTCGGATCTTCAAGGGTATGATTCTCGTCCTTTATTTTTGTTTAATTAATAATTGTGCATAAAGGATGATCCGGGTATATGGTTTGTAAAATTTTAAAACTCTATTTTATTATGTTTTCGCTTATTTTGTGCAATTTAATTGCGTTCATGAATATTACAAACCTAACATTTTTAGCTTATTTAAGGCAGCAAGTTATGCCGTGATCTCTAGATTATATATCTAATTTCCTTAAAGCATGCAGACCATATATATTTATATCAGACACATCCCAAGTTCTCTTCTTAGAGTACATAATCTTTCTTCACCCATGGGTTTTGTAAATATGTCTGCTAATTGGTACTCAGTGGGGATAAAGATTGTTAAAACCAAAAACCCTAATAAGACTCCGATATGTAAATTCAGTTATATTAATAAAATCTCTCCGTTTTTAAAGTGTTGTGATAATATATACCCTGTTTAACAAATTAGGTCAAATAATTTTTTATCCGAAAATTAACATGCTTGACACCTCGTGCTTAAAAATTTTCTTCTGAAAACGGACTTTTTGGTATATTTGTTTTGATAAGCTGATTTGTTGTGCTTAAACTGACAAAACGCTTTGTCGTGCTTGTTAGGATTTGTGTAAAATCAAGGTTAGTAACCCTAGATTATAAAACCTAACCCTAGATTACTAACCCTAATCCTAATTTATAAACCCTAACCTTACTTAGCTAGACTAAACTATAATTTAGTTATCCTAACACCTAATCATGATTATTAAACTTCAATTAGGTACTAATAAACATCATTAAACAACCCTAATCATTAAAAACAAAACCCTAATCAAGATTAGTGAAGATTAGGGCATAATTAAGCTACAAATCTAACCTAACTAGCTTACAAGTAGGTTAGGAGTCACCAATGCAAGTTTCTATGCTGCACATGACATGCTTGTAACTCCCAAGCACCAGAGGAGTCATAGGATCTTATATTTGTGGAGGTAAGAAGGTGAAAATGACACAAAAACTATAACCTTGCAATTCTATAAATAGCAACCCAATTTTTGTTCAAACCTACGAAATTTCTAAGCCTAAACACTCATATATCATACCTCAATAAGCCTTGGTGATAGCAACAACAGATTCAGTAGTCAAAAATCCAAAATCAAGCAAGAAAGGTGCAAACCCTAATTCATAGCTAGATCTTTGATGCTTTGTTGAAATTATTATTTAGATGTTTAGATTTATGTATTAGTATGTTAGAAAGTATGTTAGGTTGATAGAACACGTTTTCATAACATCTAGATGCCTCAAATTAGTGTTTTTAGCAATCTGGAAATTTTGGAAAAACAAGCCTGACAGTCGAATGTTAGAGCTTGTAGATTCGTGTATGTTAATAGTTAGGTCTGCTAATTGTATGTTATTTGTAGTCTGACACGAGGTCTTTAATCTGGAAAAGAAAACAGGTTCATTAGAACCATATATTGCAAGATATAGGTGGTCAAAGGTGGTTGACCGATCACGATGTTCTGTTTTCTAGGTTATCGAGAAAACTCAAGAACAGGTTGAGCCAGCTACTTTGACCAGCCTTTTAATCGCTTTCTGTTTCTTGTTTTAATAACTTTTTGTCATAAGTTAATTTCTTGATATACATACTACATATCTATGACCTTAAATTGCTTAATCAGTTCATAGCATTACTGAAATTATTGGTCCAAAGTCGTTGATCCAGAAAACTGATGAACATGAAGAACAGCCTTTGGTTGTACTTTGACCAACTTTGATCGAGACCTTAGACTTATTGTTTGTCCAAATCAGTGTTAGATATATGTACCTTGACATATAGACTACCTATTACAACAAACACAACACAAATCTATTACACAGATTCAAAGATATGAAAGCTACAAAACCGTTGACCGACCATGACCTCTGTTCTGGGTTACCCGGAAACTCAAGAACAACTCTGACAGTGACTTTGAGCCTCTATAACTTCTTGTTATATGTAGGTTATAACACGAAATTTGTCTAATGTTGTACTACTGTATGAGTACTATAACGTCCATCCAAACCCAGAATCATTAACAGTAGCAAGATAGATCGTGGTCAAAGTCGTCCCTCGACCATGACTGACTGAAACCCAGAAACTCAAGAACACCTATAGCGACACTTCCTTACACTATAGGGCTTTAGCGACAAACAGAAAATGTTTTTTTGAAAATAATTAATAAATAAATATAAAAACAATTTTAAAAATTATATTAAGTTATTATAATTAACTTTTGATATTTTTTAATAAATTCAATAAATATTTAATTTTATTTGGATATTATTAATAATTAAGTTAATAATAAAGTAATTAGAATAATTACGTATAAATAATAAATAATTATTGGAAAATAATATTAATGATTTTAAAATCATAATAAATGATTATAAATTATTTAAAAAAGTTAACAAAGTTTTTATAATACTCTAAGTAATTATTAATTATTTAGAAAAGGAAATAACAGAATTAAAAATCATTTGAGGGATAAATAAATACTTAAAAATTATTATAAGCTTCTAGAAATTATTATAAGGGATATTTAAATTATCTAAAAATATCACAAAGCTTATAAATAGAATTTAGTCAATTTATCAACTTATTTAATATTCGGTAAAGTCTTTGAACATCGAAACCATATCAAACTTAACCCAAACATATGTAAATTTTGTATTTGAGTATTGTTATCAATACTAATGTGTTATATTTAAATGAATGAACATCTTAGGTGTTTATTAACGAATCAAATAGCATTTCTTGACTGATCTACGCTCAGACAAGTTTTTTATACCCTAATTACTTTTCCAAATTATTATTTACACATATTCTTAAACCCTATTTATTCGTTGAACAAGATTTCTATCTTGAATTGCTTTAGAAATGAAAAATCAAACCTAACTTGAATTACCACTTATTGTACTGTTATTGTTATAGCTTCATCATAACTAAGAAATGAATTTTTTATTCACATGATATTGTTTATTGAGCATAAATTATTGTGTCAAACTAAATTATTTTGGTAAGACATCCTATACTGAAGTTGGGTATCCCGTAAGGGATCGAGGTTTGATCAATAATAAACTGATATTAATCTGGGTGTGTTTAAGCACTGGTAGGATGAGATGCATACTCCTAGGATATTGAGTAGGCTGATCCCCTATCTCATATCTAAAACAAAGTTTCTAAGTCTGTGTGACTGACATGAATAAAAAGTCCTGAAATGGTTGAAAAAGAAATTCCAGAAATGGTAGCAACTATCAGTTAAATTTTGAATTGTTATACTTCTTTAAATCATATATTGTTATATATATATAAAACTTGCTGAGCATGTCATAGCTCACCCTTTCAAATTATTCCCTTTGCGGTATTAGATGGTAACCCTGGTACATCTGGATTAGATAAAGGGAAGTGTCCCTGCTTAGATTAGCTTATATTCCTATCTAGTTGAATACTTTGTAATAAGAAATTCTTTATGAGAATCATGTAATTGAACCTTAATATTTATGATATATAACATCTTTTATTTCTGCAACTGTGTTTTCTTGCATATATATGTAATTTAGAATCTTCAATCTAGTTTGAGATCCTTGGGAACTATTTATCTGAGTGAAGGTGTTTGATAACATGGATTGTTCATGTTGTTGTTGATACTCTGGATTTCAGATAGATAGGTACTATCGATACGATAGTGTAAATTGCATGACATAGACTATACATCTGAGTGAGGGTATTGGTAATATGGACTATTTATGTTATTACTAATACTCTGAATTTTAGATAGATAGATACTAGTTGCAGATACAGTTCATATATCTAAGTAAGTGTATCCAAATACAGTAACAGTTCTCTTGAGAATTGTCATCTGTTATGGGATACTGTGAATCTTGGATCCATGGGAATTATATCTGGTTATAAATTGTATAGTCACTCAATCAGATATAAGTATATAATCAGATACCATGGGTGTATAGATTTGAATGCGTTATATATATTAACTTGTAGTAAGCATCATATCGGATACCGTGGAAGTATAGATATGGGGGCGTTAAAATTTTGGTATCAAAGCTTTTACGGCTATAGATATAAGAAAAAGAAATCTTAGTATATAGTCTTCGAGTCTGTAAAAATTTTAAACACACAAAAAAATAACATTTAAAAATATTATGTTTGTGTAAATTTTTATATCAGTATTTAAGGAGTTTTATTTTATAGATGGTTAACTCTAGTGCTGAAGGAATGGTGATAATAAACTATCCACCACAAATTTAGTCATTTATAGCTACTGATACAGAGGATGAAGAATTGCTTCATGACCAACAACTGCTAGATGCTGAGGAAGAGGAAGATCCAGTAGCAGGACAATTAATGAGAATTGATGAACATGATGAAGCAATGGCATCACAATTGAAGACAACAGAATATTAAAATATTAAAATGAAGTTTAGAGCATACATAGATGAGGGAATGCTACAACATGAGAGGGGAACTAATAACAGATTTAAAGTACAATTGCACCATGCACAGAGGGGCAGGAAGGAAATACAGTCGAGGCTTCTGAAAACATATATGGGTACTCGAGATGCTTTCAATGATTTCCAACGCCGAGTAGTTCGATATCCGATGGAGGAGAAGAAAACTGCTTATCTGATAGATCGATCTGTGGTATGCCACATGATCCAGGATTCCTTTGATGATGTTAATGAGTTTTAGAGGGTAGAATAGAAGTATAAATGCTCTATATTAGTATGAATAAAAGAGCATTTGAAGTTTATAATATAGCCAGTAGTATGTGTGAGCTAGTAGTATGTGTAAACTACTAAGTTATTTTATACGACTCTTGTGATATATGAATAAAAGATATGATTGTATTATTCAAATTCTTATGTGAGTTTTTGTTGTTGTTATAGAATCATGCCATCAACCAGAAGACCTCAATGAGAGATATATAATGATGAGAATCCTACCCAAAATTTAGTAGAACTTTTGTTAGGTGCTAAGAATAAACCCATAACCCAAAACACTTCTTTTAAGGATTTCAAATTAGTTGGTCCACCTGAGTTCTAAGATACATCAAAACCTGTTGATGCACAAATCAGGATTACAAAAATTGAAAAAAATTTCCTAGTAACCAATGTCAATAATAATCAAAAGATGACTTTTGCAACCTTCTTCTTGAAAGGTGAGGCTAATTACTGGTGGGAATCAACTAAAGGTCGGGTAGAAACTAAAATTGTACCTTGGGATAGATTCAAAGAGTTGTTCTTTGAAAACTACTTTTCCCAATCCCTGAAAGATCGTATGGAGGTACGATTCCAAGAACTAAAATAAGGAGACTTGATTTTATCTCAGTATACCGCCAAGTTCAACGAACTGTCCAGGTTTGCTCCTCACCAAGTTAATACTGAACTTAGAAAGACTCGGAGGTATCAGGAAGGTTTGAAACCTCAAATACGAAGTAAATTGTCGGTACTCCAAATAAAGACTTTTTAAAAAATACTCGAGAAAGCTTTTATAGATGAAAGTGAAAATGAAAGTCTCATTAAATTTCATCAGGAAAAAAAGAGTTAAAATGAGAAAGGGAAATTTAAGAGTGAACCCAGTTCAGGTGGATTTAATAATAAACAAAAATGGGATACTACTTTTTCCAACAACCTGGGGAAAAAGATGAGTAATAACAATAATAACTTTAGAAATAATAACATTAAACCTTGTTCTACCTGTGGAAAGAAACATAAAAGGGTATGTTTTAAAAGTAAAGTAGGTTAAAAGACCATGAACATTCTCTTTAGTTTTCATTCATGAAAAATTACAACCTGACACTAAGACCGTAAGTCTGATATATCTTACGAGTTCTTCTAGGTGACCAGCATATAGTACTCTATATTGATCAATACTCATCCGTTAATCATATTTACGTTTAAGTTTTGGCAACCTCGCGTGCTCATCGAATAATCGATGTAAAATATATTTTTTTATTCATACTCAGGCTTACCTTTGAATCTGTACCAAACAATTGACATATGATAGTGTTATCAATTCTATATCAAAAGATTTATAAATAAATCAATCAACTCTACAAGATTAGTCTAGCTGAGTTAAATCTGACATCGACCCTTTCGTTAAAACAATTCATGCATCTCATATCATGAATCATAGAAAACTTGGCTAACACGAAGGTTAGACAAGCGTTAAGAAAACTTGCCTTCAAGTGTCTTCAAATAAATATTCAACAGTTCTGAGTCTTTACAGTATATACATGATATATTCACATAACACGCTGTAATTAGCTACCAAACAATGTAATCACATTATTTTTACCAACTTCTTTCCATTCTATAACTTAACCAAATTTATTTCATTAATAAAACTCGTTTTAAGTATTTATCCGCCCTTACGGCTTATTAACATTCATCGTTTCATTACTAATAACTTACGTTCAATTACTAGGGTCATCACCATAGATGTGATATAAGAATTGTCTTAGCACGTACATTAAGTATATATACTTGCCCAATAATGGTCTTGTAATATTTGGGTTTAAAAATAACTAAGTCTAACTTTTCCCTTGGCTCGGTGCCGCGGCGCCATCCTCATGCCTACCATTGGCACTGCGTTGCCATTAGGCAGTAGATAATCCTCAGTCTCAGCGTTGCGACGCGAGACTTCTGCTTATGAGTGGCGTTACGGCGCGACTGTGCAGTGTCTACCCTCTCTACTCGGCACTGCGGCTCAAGTATTAATGCTTGGGGTGGCGCTGTGGCGCCGACCCTGAGCCTCAGATAATTTTGACATATTTCTTATTCAGTGAATTTCCCGATCTCATAACTTATTCATTTTAAGTCCGAATTGGCCCGTTCAAAAGCCATTAGTTCACAAATCACTTGCACTATGATTTCATTAGAAAATATTTCATTTTTGAATCTTTAAACGCATAATTCACTGATTGGCTCATTATTGAGCGTTCGTTTAACGTTCGTGAGCGTTCGTTTAACGTTCGTGAGCGTTCATAGCTCGTTTCTTCGTTCTAAATCAAAATTCGACGATTTTTGAGTCCACAGCTCTTGAATACCTTATATTACGTTATGCTATTAAAAATGAAGGTTTTCACATTACACGGAAACTTTTGACTACTAATCCGAGATTTCTACGTTTTTAACGTTTAACAACTAATTTCGTAAATTTTGCCATAACTTCGTTACTCGAGTTTTCTACATCAAATCAAATGGAACAACTCCATTGATTCATCATCTACATCCTAACCAAACAAGATGCACCTACCCTATGATGGTTCTCATTTTGTCCATCAATAACCAAATAAACGCTTAACGGTTTTCTTTGATTTAAAACTTACTTAAACGTTTACGATTTCTAATCATACATGACTTATAATGACTTAATCCATTATTAGCCATCCTCATTACTCCGGAAGAGACATGCTCCACCAATTCATACTTTTGTACAAAAAAGAAATCGAAAAAGATCGAAGACTAACGTTTACGAGAAGTTAACTTAATATTTTTCTTATTCTTGATAAATTTTGATATTTTTCTTTGAACTCACTTGATTACCTGTTATCACACTTTTCTCTCTCTCAATATATGTTGTTCAATGTTTCTAAAACAACTAATGAACCAACATAGCCTTTCCTATATAGAAAAACCAAACAGAGGGTAAAATGGTCTTTGTGCCCCACCTCCTTACTAATTATTTGTGTAGCCACCAAGTAAATGCACTTTACTTGGTGACCAAGTGGCCGGCCCACATGGCCTTGTGGGTCCCCCATGGGTTGCCTCATGGGTTTTACCCATCCGGTGACCCATTGGTTCGATACGCGGTTTATTTTCTTATTTTGGGCCTTAGCATTAATTCTTATTGGGTCTAACTTGGACTTACCTTAACAATACATTGGGCTTGACATAATCCAAGTCCAATTGGATTATGCAAAGTCCATAACTCAAAGTCTATTAAGACTAATCATATTCTACGCCTACCATTCTCATATTATCTTCGTATATAGTTCGTACGATATTTGTATTATACGTCGTAATAAACTTCGTACTATACTCGTATAATAACTAGTATCATACTAGTATTCTTCATGTATAATAACCCTAATCATTATACGTAGAAACTTAATTCTCGGAACTCACATTTCCAAACCCTTAGGTTTTAAGTCCACAGGCAAAAACTTCGTTTCCCATAACTGAAATATTATTAGATATTCCATTACGTCTTAACATTCTATCATTACGCGTTTCTCAGAAATTTAAACTTAATCTCCGAGCAGAAACAGATGAATATTGTTTTTACGAAAATTTCTCAAAAAACATTTTTTTTCGTCTTGAAATTTCAAAACAAATAATCCTAGCACATAGCCAGAATACTAACCACATCCGCACATTCTAGGTCATAGAACAGCCTTCAAACATCTTACTCACATAAATAATCAATTAAATTCATTTAATTCAAATAATCAAATAAAATAATTCACATAAAGATCTTATTTTCTCGGGCGTTACAGGAAGTGTCCTTGGTATTCAGCCATCCAGTTGCACTGTGGCCACTCAAGAATGAGAGAGTTAACTGTTTCAGCCTACAATTCTTCACTTAAATCATTCATGTGCCTTTCCATGAATTGATCGAGGGTCCCAATCTGGTTGCAGATAAATTTCAATTCAGTACTTAGTTGGCATATGTTACGATTCATTTTCCTTTGTAAGGCTTCCACCATGGCCCTGGTATGTAGTTCAAATCTGGCATGTAGATCAATGAATTCGTCCTCCATTGTGCGAAAGATAGTGTGCAGGTCTGCTTGCCTGATGGGAAGTTTTCCCTTTTCTAACACAGAAAGCCGGTGTTGAATGTCTTTTACATCAGCATGAAGAGTGGCTTGATTAGTAAAAAGAGTGTTTAGAATAGTTAATATTTCAGGAGAAGGGGGTTGAGGAGCATATGCGATGGAATTAGGTGTTGGGGGAACTGAGGGGACATCAGGGACAATTCGCATGAACTGGCCATCAACAGAGTAATATGGGAACTCTTGAGGTTGACAGAATCGATGGAATCAGTGATAGTGATTGAAACTTCATTGTCTAGGGAGATTTAAAAGTGATTGAAAAGTTTTGTGAGAAAACAACTATAGGGAAGATCTTTTTTGGAGTGTATTATGCAATTAACCATATCTTTCAACATCATAAGAGAGAAGTTAAAAGGTTTCCCTTTAAAAAGCAGAGCAACTAAGACCAAGTCCTGGTATGTGAATTCAGCCCCACCACCGATACGAGGTAAAAGTTTATACCGAGATAATTTGTGTAGGACGATAGAAATGGGGGACACATCAATAGTTTTGGTAAGAATTACTGAAGTCAAAGTGGGGTAATCCATTATGGTTTGAAGTTGGTCAAGAGGGGACAAAGGAGAATAGACCAGTCCTGTGACGACCCCAAATTCAGACCACACTTGTCTCAAATTTGGTTGTCACGTACTAACTCTAATAATAAACCAACATCTCATATAGCGAAATAATAGAATAAATTACATCGTTATAATATAATTATTCTTGTCCCAAGGGTTCGTAACTTAAACATCTCTTACAAGCCTTAATCATAATTAAACATCATTTAGGCATAACTGATACATAATCCAATAAAACTTCAACTAAGCACAACTTAACATAAATAAGTTCTTCTACAACCAATAATAATACATTCTAGCATTATGGAATAACTACTCCAAAGCCTTGCCCTTACCCTTATCAATGCCTGAGGGGCCGCCTTGCTCTGCCTTAACTGAAATGTTTTTAGGAAAAGCAAGAATGAGCAACAAATTTGCCCAGCAAGTAATATAGCAAAAGGGTAATCAATATAGTTTTACATTTCTCAAGGTACAATAATAAGGATTGTTCAAGATAGCAAGAAGTATCAATGATTATCAACAGTAGTCGCTATGGATAAAAAATATCAATAATATTCAATGATTAATCAATTTAAGATTTCAAAATAATTATTACTGAGCAGCCACTAAGGACTAAGAACTTCTCCTAGAATTCAAAGTAATAAACTGATAATTCAATAAAATGAGGACAACAGGTGATCAGCCTAAAGTACCCTATTTCAATGCATTACTTTTATTTTTTTCTCAAGTGTGCACGTCGATTTCTCGACAATATATAATTCTCCTACCAAGAGGGTTGTTCATCTCAGTTATAAGAGTTCGCACCAAGTAAATTTGGTTTGGATAGCTTTCGATCAATATCAATAGTCTAGCCGAAAAAATGGCTTAGACAATTTTCTTTCACAGTATATATACGAACAATTATCGTTCGAAATCAAGGTTTGTAAACAATTTCATTTCTAGACTACGAAGTATTATACTTTCAAAGTTCTATTTTTACCATCAATAATTGCACAAGTTCATGAAGCCCCCAAATCCGGGTATCTTCCAACCCGACAATTGGTGCTACACGGTACTCATAATTGTACATTCATTCTACTGAACTGACATTAAAATGTGTGTTCCAACGACATTCTTATTACATTAATAATAATAAATCTTGTTCCCAGGTTCTTAAACCATTACATTCTTTGTTCATCATAATATAATACATATACTTACTAGTCTATTACAAGATAAACTAATCATTCATCTTCGCCTTGCCTTTGTCTTTACTGGAAACCTCGATTCACTAATCCTTAGCTGCATTCATATGGTTCAAGTAAGAGTGAGCATAACAAGCTCAACAAGTACAACAATTTCATTTAAACAACATGCTTGAAACATAGGAATCATATATCTTCAATAACTGGATAATAGTTCCGAAGTACTATTGATAATTCAAAATAGCAGTTCTTTTTCTTCAAAATATTTTACAATGACATTATTCAATAAAACATCAATTCTGGTCCAAGACCATAAGCATTTCATAATTTCTTTAAAAAGGACAACCTGACACTAAGTCCGTAAGTCCGGCATAGCTTATGAGCACTTCTAGGTGATCAGCCTATAGTACTCTAAATATGTTGATCAACACTACATCCATTAAACGTATGTATGTTTAAGTTTTGGCAACCTCGCGTGCCCATTGAATAACCGATGAAAAATACATTTGTTTATTCATACTCAAGCTTACCTTGAATCCGTACCAAATACTCGGCATAAGATAGCGTTAACAGTTCTATATTGAAAGACTTGTAAATAAATCAATCAATCTTTAAGATTAGTCTAGCCGAGTTAAAACTGGCATCGACTATTTCTTTAAAACCATTCATGCATCTTAACATGAATCATTGAAAATTTGGCTAACACGAAGGTTAGACAAGCGTTTAGAAAAACTTACCTTCAGCGTCTGCTACAGTATAATTACTTTTCCTTTCAGCCTTTACGGTCTCTACAACACATAATCACATAACATACCACATTAGGTCATGAATGAATATACATGGTTCCTAATGAATCTTACCCTTCTTCTCAATCTAATAATGTATTAGATTTGTTATTATTTGTTCCGGCTTGCCATCGTTCTTTTACATCGTTCTTACCAATTTCTTTCTTTTCTATAACTTAATCAAAATTATTTCATTAATACAACTCAGTTCGAGTTAATCATCCTTCCTCACGACTTACTAACGTTCTTACATTATTAATCGAAACTTGATCGTCATTGGTGAAGTACCAACGTTGAATACCATTTATGGTTTAGTTAATTACCCTTCACGTTCTTCGTTTAACTTATTCTTTCTTTCAACCTCTAGTGTATTGCTTAAGGTTATACATCCTAAATGATGTTACATTAAGTTGATTAAGAATTTAATTCAATCTTTATTCGCTTCTCCTTCACTTTACATTCAAAACCTTTCTTTTCTATTCACATTCTAGTGCTGGCGCTGCGGCGTCAACTTCCCTTTTCTATGTCGCGCTGCGGCGCGGGCTTCTTGTTCCTAAAACTCAGCCATGGCGCTGCGGCGCCATATCCTTCTTTCTTAGCCACACTGCGGCACCAACTAACAGTGTGCTATGGTTTGGCCTCATGCTGCGGCACCGGCCTTTCTTCTTTGAGTCGCGCCGCGGAGCGGACTCTGTGCCACAGAAAATTTTGACAGATTTTTGACTTTGTGAGATTCCCGGGCTCGTAACTTCTTCGTTATAAGTCCGAATTGGCTCGTTCAAGAGCCCATGGTTAATAAATTACATACTCTATGTGTTCATGTAAGAATTTTATCTATTTGATTGCGTTAACTAGAAATTCACTTATTAGTCCATTTTTAACCAAAACGATAAACGTTCGTGAACGTTCAACTCTCGTTTCTTCGTTCTAAGTTGGAATTTGGTCATTCTCGAGTTCGTAACTCTATAATGCCAAATACGACTTGTCTCCATTGAAAACAAATGTTTCCAAGCTCAATATCAAAATTTAACTTCCATTCCGAGAATTTCACGAATTCGACGATTGTCGTCTAATTGTGTGAATTCCGGCATAACTTCGTTTCTTAAAATTTGTTCTTCGTTTCAAATGGATTCAATCCATCATAATAACATCTTGACATACATACTTCATTTACTTATACTCATGCTAAGTTCTTGCTTGTTCTTTGTGAATTTATAACTTATAAAAGTAAAAACTACTTATGATTTCTTTTCTCATAACTTAGGATAGATTAAGTCTTTTAACCATCATCCTTGCATCTTCTTATCATACCATCTTATTAAGGTAAACATATGAGAAGTTCATATAGGTTCCTTATGAGTTCATAACTTATTAAGGTTTAAATTACTTATTCATGACTTATACGGCTTAAGTCCATTGATTAATCATTCTTATCATTCCTTAGCATACATGTTCTACTACTACTCACTTCTCTAACAATAGAAGAGAAAGAGAATCATGGTTTAAGTTCTTACCCTTGAAGATCACTTAGTTTAAGCTTTATTCTTCCTTCTTGCTGTTTAGATTACAAAGTCTAACTTTCTATCTTTTCTATCTTTTTCTCTCAAGCCAATAAGGACCTTATAAGTTGGATGAAATGAAACAACAAAAAAATTAATCCTAAGCTTTCTATTTATAGGAATCTCAAAGTGAAGGTATAATGGTCATAAAGCCACTCCACCTCCTTAATCACCTCCTTACTATTCATTTCTTAAGCATTAAGTTAGCTTGCTCCCTACTTCTTTTGCATGGTCATTAAGCTTACTTGATCACCACACTTACTTAGCCATTAAGCTACTTGCTTATCAAATTAATTACTTGGCCATCACAACACTTAGCCCTTTAGTTACTTTACTTGGCCACCACAACACTTAGCCTTTAAGTTTGCTTGGTTATCACATTTACTTAGCCCTTAAGCTTACTTATCAAACATAAGCACTTTAATTACTTATCACATAACTTATCATTTACTTAACCATTAAGTCTACTTGCTCATCCCACTTGTTCCTTGGCCACCAAGATCACCCATGCGATCATTGGTTGCCCCATGGGTTACCCTAACCCATTGGATTAATAGTTTGGGCTTAGGGTTTAATTAACCTACGTATACATTGGGCTTGTACATTAAATTACTTTGGGCTTCACACTACAAACACTTGGGCTTGCACATTAATTCTATTGAACTTTCATATTAAATCATATTGGACTTGTACATCCCACATAATCCACAAGTCCATCCACAAATGGCTTAAAGCCTTAGAACGTATTATATACGTATTAATCTCGTATTCTAACTTGTATACTAATTCATGATATACGATATACCATCATTCGTACATACTCATATAATACATTGAATCATACTCGTATTCATTATCTCGTACACTGCCTACGTATTATATGACCATCAATTTAATTCATTACACACATTTAAATTCCTTCTCGAAAATCACTTTCCCCAACACATTAGGTTTAAGTGTGCAGGCGAAAAACTGTATTTTTCATAACTAAAATATTATTGGATATTCTATCCCACCTCGATATTCAATCGTTACGTATTTCTCGAAATTTCAAAAATAATTCCCGAGCAGAAATGCGTGAATAGTTTTTTTCAGAAAATTTCTCGAAAAGATTTTATTTTCATCTAGGTAATTCAAACACTTTAATTCATTCACGTAACCGAAATATTACGACGTTCCAATATTGTTAGGTTATAGAACAACCTTCGTCTTATTATCACATATAATATAATTTTATTCCATAAAAAAATTATTTTACAATTTGCTTGATTTTTTGGGGCGTTACAAACATAATATAGTTACGCGTATCGGATATTCATTAGTTATATATGCTCAATCATGATATGTAAGTCTAACCACACACATAAATGTTTAACTTATTTGTATAATCTATATATACCACATCACAAAATCCTACATCCTCAGAGCATAAAATCATATTGTATGACACCATAAAGTCAAACAACGCATTTTCAAGTCATTGCTTTATAGTTTGCAAATACTTCTTTGAACTTTTCATTAGAAAGTTATAATTACTTATTAATCATCTAACTCTATCACTTAGAATGCTTTTTAACACATTGGATAGTATACTAGTCACATAAAACAAGTTAACGTAACCATATAAGCATGCTTTGATCATCAGATTATAAACAGAATCTAGACTTGACTGCAGGATGGCATAGCTGCGCCCTGGTTAGGCTTAGGGACAGCGCATCTGCGTTGTCGTCTAGCTTGGCCAGAGTTGAGCTTCTGCTCTCTTGATTTCAGTCAAATTCTATTATACCTATACACTTATACTTTATTATACATACATGCTAGAGGTTCTCACATAGCATACGACCATTCTTGAGTTCATTGTCACAAGTTTTAACTTACAATTTACATGTTATTAAGGCATAGAAAAGTCACGTTGTTACCATGCTTTATAACTTAGCTATATATCCACAAAGTGACCACATAATCTGTCAATACACATTTTCATAGTGTTCATATAATAAATTCATATTTAGCATCGTTTAGTATTTTGAAGCATACTTTAAACATGTATTTGATTTAGTCATCATTATGTCCAACACATATGAATCATGTTTGGAGATATAATAAACATAAACATGACATCTTAAATCTTTAAAATCTAAGTACTCATATTTAATGTAACTTAATTTTGAAAACATGTTCAAGGTTGCCTTTGAAATCACTTTAACTTGAATGATGCAATATAACACCTACAATACAACTTTAAAACTCTTATCATATGTAATTAAGTCATGGTAACATCTTTTCAAAATCAGAACCTACATCATGTAGCATTCATGTACATTAGCTTTGTTATACTAAGCTTTTCTTGCACTAGTACAAAATCATAAAAAGACAACACTTAAATGATGACGTTTTTATAAAAAAACGTTGTGGTATTTTTTTTTACAACTTTTTTTAACAAAATGTTGTAGATACATATGAAAAATGTTATGTATTTATAAGGGCATTTTTTTGTTTTAAATAGATAACTTTTTTTTTCAAAAAAAACGTTATCTATTTAAAAAACACGGAGCCAAAAAAAAACACGGAGCAAAAAAAAAACGCGGAAGTGAATTTGAAATTAAAATAAAACGCCAGGATAGATTTCACTCTCTTGTAGCCCAAAACCCTAGCCTCTCTTCTCTCTCACTCCCTACCTCCACAATCATTAGAAATGGCTGTCGCCGTTGCTCGCCCCCTGGTTTTGATTCAAACCCTTGAATCCGACATGGCCACCGATGGCCCCGTTGCCACCAACTCCCTCCCTTTATTGGACGTCATGAAGGCCTCAATCCGTCCCGATATTGGAGGAGATAGAAATGTGAACGGTGCCCTCTTATATATTCTACAATCACTGGCATAACAACTTTAAAAAACTCTCACATCAGATAAATCCGACTCCAATATTTCTTTTCCTTTTCTTACCTCTATTTTTTTGTTGTATCTTATCCAACATTCGATAGGTATATAAACTTCTAACTCCACTTGCATTGCAGGAAATGTTGAAGGATGTAGTGAGAACCAAGACTTACCAGAACGTAATTTACAAGAATAGCTTTCTAGTTAAGGACAAGGTAGTTCTTTATGTGGGTGCTAGGACATGAATTTTATCCCTCTTTTATGCAAAAGCAGGGGCAAAACATGTGTATGTGGTATGGCTTCTATATTTCTCCATTATCCTGTCTCTGTTTACTTTGTGTATAATGGACATTTATGATCAATCAATTTATGACATATATTCTACGAGAGTAATTTATAGTTTTATACATACACGACCAATCAATTCGTGAAACTACCCCTTGTTTTAGATTTCGTCTGGCTGTTATTATACTTGACGAGTAAAATTTATGCCATTTTGATCATCTTCTGATTGGTTACCGATTTTAAAAGGGGTTTCAAGTTGTGTGTCCTTTTAATTTATATATGAAGTGGTATTCTAGTTTTAGTCATCTTTAGAAATTTCTTTAAAGGTTGGCAGATGGAGTTTGCCGGTAGTTTCTTGTTAATGGAAATAAATTTTGGTTTAAATTTTCCAAATCATTTGTTATAATTCTGCTAAAAAAAGATTAATGTTTGCTGGGTGTTTATATTACACATTGATTTCATAAGAAGAATGTTTTTTTATGTGGATTTTCTCCTATTACAGTTCACTCAAATGGCTATTTGCTAGGCTTATGCAGTTTAGAATTTTAGATTTTAGTTTTGTAATATTCCATCCGTCCAAGTATAAAAGTCCTTGTTACTATTTTAGGTAGTTCCAAATAAAATGTTTACTTACCTTAAGTAATATTACCCTTAGTATTAATTGTCATATTTCTATTCTATGTGCATATTTATGAAGCATTACTAGTTACGTGCAGAAAACTATGCAATTAAATGAGAATTTAAATATGGACAATTTTTTCATTTTATCCTTTTTCTTAATATGCGCATAAATTCAACCAAGACTTTTGTCTTTGGAGGGATGAAGTATTTATCAGTGAAGTAGTTGACTATGTAACTTTTCTGTTTTCAGGTTGAGTGCTCCCAGATGGCTGACATGGCACAAGAAATTGTTAAAGATAATGGTTTTTCAAATGGTAATCTGATTTATCCCCTTAAGTTCTTAACATACTTGTCGAAAGAAAAAAAAGTAAATATAGTTATAATTGGTTAGTAACATTTTTCAGTTTCCCGGTTTTACTTCTCAACTTACTCATCCTTTTTCTCTCTATTCTCTTGCTTTTTGAATAACACAATTATAACAGTTTTAAAGGGAAAGATAGAACAGATTGAGCTTCCAGTTGCTCAAGTGGATATAATTATTTCTGAATGGATGGGGTATTTTTTGCTCTATGAGAACATGTTAAATACAGTCCTTTATCTCGGGACAAGTGGCTAGTAAGTTGTAGTACTTTCATAAATGGTAGAATTGTGTTCTTGAATCAGTGTTTAAATTGCTATATGCTAGAAGACAAGTTGAGTACTTTTATTTCTTTAGGTATCGTGCCAGAAGAAAAGTTTAGTGCTCTATTCCAGCCACACACTCCGGGTGTGACAACCCGAGAATTTAGAAAATTTTTAAAATCATAATTGATTGATTTAAAGTTCAATATTAGAACCTCGACACAAAATAAGTGTATGCGTTTAATATTTTTGGGAAGGAATTTTGAGGATTTCAAAATTTTATGAAGGATTTTGGTGAATTGTTCAAGATTAAGTGTATACGCGTATATGTTCTGTGAATATGGTATTATATGTGTATAATATGTGGTTAAGGGTCAAAGGTTTACCAGATAAATTTTATCAGTGTTAAACCCTAAGTATATATTAAGAACGTCAGCGTTCAGTTAGAAAATTCTTAAGAAACTCTAAAACCGGTTTTGGAAATCCGAATTTCAGTTTCGGGAATTCGAAACCTTAATTCGAAAATTGAAAACCCTAATTTGGGAATACAAATGCTAGTATAAGGTTTAAACGTTATTAATTATATTTAATTAGGAATAACCCGAATTGATTTTTATAAAACCCTAATTTCTGGATTAGAAACCGTAATTTATAATTAAGGAAAACCTAATTGTTAATTTAATAATTTTAATGTTAATTAGGAAACATTAATTCTAATTTTTAAGTTATAAGTAATTAGGAAACCCTAATCTAATTAGGAAACCTAATTTCTAAATTAGAAAAAAAAATATTTTTTTATTTGAAACCCTAATTCTTGGGTTGTAAACCTTAATGTACCATTTTGGCCCTAATTGCTTAATTAGCAATTTTAATTAGGAATAATAATCCTAATTAGCAAGCTTGGATTATGATTAGGAAATCTTAATATAATTATAGAATCCTAATGATAATTTAGAAATTTTAATTTTTCTATTTTAAAAACCTAATTTAGAAATTCTAGAATTTATTTTTAAACCTAAAGGATTAAACCCTAAAATCTACGGGTTAAAAGTTAAAACCCACGGGTTAAAACCTAAACCCTAAGGGTTGTAGCGAAAGACCATATTACCATTAAAATAAAAATCAAATGACCAAAGTGCCCTTATTGCATTATTTGACTTTACTTGCAAATGTTGTCCTAGTGTAGTTGGTGAGCAACCCTAGACATAGCATGTGCCTATTATCTCTTGTATCAGCCAACATAGCTAGCAAAATGCATTGAATCAAATCTTATATAGATTTAAGAAAGAGAAAAGGCTCACTAGACTTCTAAAACTAACCAGGACCATTCTCTCTCTAGAATTTCGGATTTGAGAGTTAAAGGGTGTGATAATATAAGATAATATCATATCTTAGTTCTCACAGATCATGATCAATGATCAGAATCAAAGCTCAAGCATTAAAGTGGTAAAAACCCTAAATTTTTGAAATCCTTAGATCTGATGTTAGATGTTGTAATTTGTTGTTATAAGTCATGTTAGAGGGTGTCATTTGAAGATCTGGGTTGCTAAAACTTAAATCCATATCATTTTGATGCTCAAAATTAAAGTTTTAAAACTGATCTATGAACCCTAAAACATGGCCTGACAGCCGAATGTCAGGGCTCATAGATCGTTTCTTGTTAATTGTTTATGTGCTTTAAGAGTTTGTACGTGTAGTATGTTGTAAGTACTTTGATCTAGAACTTGAATGAAGTGCAGATCAAGTGTAGATTAAAAGTTATAAGCGGTCAAAAGGAGTTGACCAAGCAAGAAAACTGTTTCTGGAAAACCCAGAAAATTCCTAGATTTCCCATAATTCTTGACAAGCTTTTGCAAGCCTATGATCTTACAGTCGTTTGATCGTTTGGTCATGTTGTTGGTTTTATGTTGTATATGGGTATGTGAACTACAAATTCATGCTATTAGATCGCCTATATTAACAACATAATCAAAATTAATCGCAGTCAAACACAGGTTGACCAACTGCCTAGGTTCCACTTCTGGAAAGCCCAGAATCTTCAAAAGCAATTTTTCTGGTAACGTTTGACGGACTTAAATCTTGTGTTTGTGATGTATTTAGATTGATATAGTACATGATAATTGGACCTTGACATGACTACTACACGATTAAACCTTAAGATTTCACTGAAAATGTCCCGAACGCTAGGTTCAAGGCTTCCAAACTAGATACCTAGGCTGTTCTTCATTTCTGGGAAACCTAGAAAATGAAGAACAGGCCTGACAAGGTTTTTGAGGACCTAGATCTCTCTGTTTTGATATATATTGGTCATGATATTTGTTTAGGGTTGTATTATTGCATCAATACTATAAACTTAACACATAATCGAGTCCAGAAACTTAAGGATCAAAGAAATTTTACTAGTCAAACTAGGTACCATGTTAACTGTGTATGAAGATCTGGGCAGGCACAAAGAACACCATTAGCCACGGTTTTTGTCGCCTAATGCCTTTAGCGACACTTATTTTTAGAAAAATTATTATTTTATTTATTAAATAGATAAAAATAGTTTTTAATTATTAAAAATACAAAATAAATTCTTACAAATAATTTTAAAGCCTAAAAAATAGTTTGTAATTTTTTTTAGTATATTTCATGAATATTTAATATTTTTGGAATATAAATGGTATTTAATTTATTTAATTATAATATTAAATAAATTATTTAAAAATAATTTTAATTCATGAAAAATTATATTATGGTATAAGAAAAAATATTTTAAGTTATTTTTAATGACTTTTAATATTTTGTGAGGAATGTCATTAATTAATTAATATTAATGGTAATTAATTAGTTTAATAAATATATTAAATAAATTATGGAAAAATAGAATTAATTATTTAAAAATCATATAAAAATGATTTAAGGGTTATAAAAATATTTTAAGTTATAAACTATAACTTTTGATATTTTGTCGTAAAAATATTAATATTTTAATATTAAAAGTAATTATCGGATAATGAATTTAAAGATTTAAAAATCATATAAATATGATTTTGAGGTATTAAAAATACTTTCTGAGATTATAAATAAATTATAATATTACGACATGTATTTCATTAATATTTAATATTAAATAAATATTAATGATAATAGAATAGTGTGGTATTTAATTCATTTAAATACGAGTTTAATGATTTAAAATTCATGATAAATGATAATAATTATCTAAAAATTATTACGAGCTTATGAAAAATATTTTGACTGATAATAAATTATCTTAGATAATGGTGAAGTGTTTAGACAAAGTTTAATTGAACTTAAACCCTAAATTTTGTCCGATTAGACCGTCGGGATGTTAGATTTTTGCCGAACTCGACTCAGACTGTAAAAGTTTGACTTGAGGATAGGTCGTATGTGTGTTATAGACGGATAGGATTATGTGATAATGTGTTTAGGTTATTTTAAATACTGTGATGATATTATTCTAATGTGTATATCAGTATTATTTATATTAGGTTCAGACAAAGCTTAATAAATTATGTAGCAGTAATCTTAACTCTACTAAGAGTTGTTTCATTCAGTTATACTTATGGTTAATCATTGCTGATTGCCATTGTAGAATTGTACTCCGTACATATTGCATGTATAAGTCAGGTATGAAAGACTAATCACCTTCATTACCAGTTGGTCTAGATATATTTGTTCATGTTCAATACTTGTTCAGTCAAAAGTTTGTTCCTGCTAGTTCACAATTATATTGTTAAATTATAGCCAACTTATTATTCAAATTCTTTCAATCATGAGATATCCTTAAATAAATTTAACTTGTTGGGCAACCTTCATGCTCACCCTTGCTATATCATGATAAACATTACAGATTAAGACGAATACGTCGAATACAAGGAAAGGTTAAAGACAGTTCCACTTTGAAGTTAAT
The DNA here is from genome assembly GCA_016801055.1 of Panax notoginseng. Lineage (NCBI taxonomy): Eukaryota > Viridiplantae > Streptophyta > Magnoliopsida > Apiales > Araliaceae > Panax > Panax notoginseng. The sequence goes on from CM029014.1 coordinate 106,439,679, forward strand.
GTGTGCGATTAGATTTGTAATAGTATTGTATGATAATAATGTTATGTGTTAGTCAAATTATGAATTGTGTATAAGTTAAGGTTACTCGACCTTAGAGAAAAGTGTGTAAGTATGTTGTATAAATAATTTATGTTTTTATCTTTCGCAATAATTATAGAATGATTGTACCAGATCCGTGATAATTTGGGACCCGAATTTTGGGCTCTCACAGTTGGTATCAAAGTTGTTGGTTATGAACCTTAGGTAAGATTACCTGAGACCAATAATCGCAGTGATTAGGATAAGATCTAACTCACATAGAGTTAGTTGGTCGGTAAGATTCAAAGACGAATCTCGACGAGTTATAAAGATACAAAGTTCCCTAACTCTGATAATAAAGGTGAACAATAGTGGTAAATAGATCGAGTCTAGAAGACTAAAAATACATGAATAGGAGATCGTAAAACAAAACGATTAAGAAATAGAAATGAATCGTAATATATATGATAAGATCACCCCGTGATCTGATAAGGGCATAGCAGGGAAAAAGAATCAATCTGATGATTGGAAAGTTTATAGCAAGATTGTTGTGTGAATTGGTACATATTCAAGAAAGGATTATGTATAGGAGTTGAATGAAATTCGTATTGAGAAGGGAGTTAAGATTAGGTGGGGATTTCAATTGAGGACTCATGTTGGCAGCTGAATTGTATGATTCCTTGTATGGGCGGGGAATTGTACTTGGTGTAAAAACCACTTAGTTTATGGCAATGATAATCATTGAAATGTTTGTGTCGCGCTATTTGCTATATGCATGTTAAGAGGATGATTCCTTTCTCATGTGTATAACAGATAGATGGGTTATAGGTAGAGAATATAAGGTTAAGTACGAGTTCTTAAAACTCGTACTTATGTGACATTCTTGACTCATAGTTGTATGAAATATTTATGAACCCCTCAGCAAATGGACTCCAAAGATCTGACTAGGGTAAGTTCTTAAACTCATATGATTGCGGCAAGTTTATGAACTCATAAGTGTGGTTTGACGAATTGGGTATAGTTGTGTGTAAATGGAGAATTGAGAATTATAGGAACATATATATTGTTAAGCAAATGATTATTAGTGGAGACTTAAGTTTTTCAAAACTCCTAGCTATGCTAGGCTTTGAAATTTTGACAACAAGCTAAATACGCACTGTGTGCTTTAAAAAAAATGTAGACTCGTAATCCTTTTTGGAACATTTTAAAGTATAGTCTATGCTACTTATTTTGGCTAGACGCAAATGATTTAAAATATCAAAATATATTTTTATTTATCACTCATGTACCATGTAACCTGGTGCAGAGATGATAAATGTTGATAGAGTTATAAATACAGGAATACTTAGTGCGAATTCGATCTAAAAATTATTGTTCCACTATTGTATGATTTGTTATGACAAAGTCATACGATGACGGCCTACTCAAACGGACTTTTAATACAGTACGACATCATGATGTCATTCTCAAAAATATTTTCAAAAAAATTAATTTGCCAATAGGGTTTGGCTACACCTAAATAATTCGATTCAGCTATACTAAAGTTTATGAAAACTCTAAGCATTCTTTGAAAATTTTCTCAAACCAAATTATTTTGGTACGGAATTCGATAAGACTGAGGTAAAATTTTTGTGCGTATGGCAGTGATGAGAAACAGATCATGCCAGCAGTACTTGATAAGTACATGGCATACTAGATTAATTACCCACTATGTCCGTAAGTTATAACGGTTTGCGGATGAATTTTCATATAACCTTTGCAAAAATGACAGACAAATAGTCTATATGACTCCTCAACACAATTTAAAATTTTTTACTCTTGTGAGTGGTGTATTGGGTAGTATGTGATGCTATGTATGAATGATGTATAGTGTATGGTATAAGGTGTAAGGTAAATTTCAGGAATGAAATTTTTAGAAGGAAGGGGTGAATGTGACAACCCGACAATTTAGAAAATTTTTAAAATCATAATTGATTGATTTAAGGTTCAATATTAGAACCTAGACAGAAAATAAGTGTATGCATTTGATATTTCTGGGAGGAATTTTGAGGATTTCAAAATTATGTTAAGGATTTTGGTGAATTGTTCAGGATTAAGTGTATACGTGTATATGTTCTGTGAATATGGAATTATATGTGTATAATATGTGGTTAAGGGTCAAGGGTTGACCAAATAAAATTTATCTGTGTTAAACCCTAAGTATATATTAGAAAGGTCAGCGTTCCGTTAGAAAATTCTTAAGAAACTCTAAAACCGGTTCTGGAAACTCTAATTTCAGTTTCGGGAATTTGAAACTCTAATTCGGAAATTGAAAACCCTAATTTGGGAATACAAATGCTAGTATAAGGTTTAAACGTTTTTAATTATATTTAATTAGGGATAACCCTAATTGATTTTTAGAAAACCCTAATTTCTAGATTAGAAACCCTAATTTATAATTATGGAAAACCTTATTGTTAATTTAATAATTTTCATGTTAATTAGGAAACATTAATCCTAATTTTTAAGTTATAAGCAATTAGGAAATCCTAATCTAATTACGAAACTAATCTCTAAATTAGAAAAAAAATTATTTTTCTATTTGAAACCCTAATTCTTGGGTTATAAACCATAATGTACCATTTTGAACCTAATTGCTTAATTAGCAATTTTAATTAGGAATAATAATCCTAATTACTAAGCTTGGACTATGATTAGGAAATCTTAATATAATTATAGAATCCTAATTATAATTTAGAAATTTTAATTTTTCTATTTTAAAAAACTAATTTGGAAATTCTTGAATTTATTTTTAAACCTAAAGGATTAAACCCTAAAACCTAAAGGTAAAAACCTAAACCCTAAGGGTTGTAGCGAAAGACCATATTGCCATTAAAATAAAAATCAAATGACCAAAGTTGTGATGCCCCCAAAACAGGTATACATCACCCATTCCGAGTCGCCAAATACATGGTACAAAAATAAATACAACCTCAGTAATATAATTGTCGTGCAAAATACGACAACACATATATACTGTGAGTTTGAATACAAATAGAGAGTATAAAAACTCAAAAGGAGTCCTCATTACAATTATTGATACACTATTTTATAAAATAGTGAGGACTGCTAACACCACTGACTGAAAACATCACTCCGTACCCCGACTAGTTCCTGCTATATTCTCGCCTCCTGAGAAAAATAGAACAAAAAGGGTTAGCTCAACTAGCCCAGTAAAGAATATTATGACTAAGATAATATACAACAAATTATCATTAGTATTCAACAGGAAAAAATCTGATAGAATATAATTGACAACAAGTTTTAGATCAACAACTGCAGCGAAAATAACAATCCATTAGAAGAGTCAAGTAGAGAAAGAATTCTACTATCTTCTAAGATTTAAAAGTCCATCATCAATATTTTATCTATGTAACATCAATCAATACACATCTTGAATCAAATATTCAAATTTGCACTACAAGCCAAAGATATTCATTTGTATCAGTAGTTGGTTATGTTCATCTCAACACCTGTTCATCTTTGCACTACATGCCAAAGATATTCATCAGGTAATTATACATCTTTGCAATACAAGCCAAAGATATTCAGTAGTATCATCATTTAGGACTGAAGATGATGAAAAATATTTTAAAGAAAATGAATCCAGTGAGATAAAAGACCAAATATTAGGGATTCGCATTACAGTTTATCCAAGTTCAATAATACTCCATAATAATCAATTTTGAAGTAGAATTCAAAAATAAATATCAAAACATGGATACAATCAAAGATAGTAATCATAATAGATAACTTGGACAAAAAGAAAAAAAATTATTTTTTGGTGAATAGTGTCGTATACGTGAATAGTGCCGTATACGTAAATAGTAATCCCGACACTAAAAAGTTTTAAATTTGATAAAAAGTTCAGATCAATATTTTGGCATAATGATATTGAAAGAATAATATCATTAAGAAGAAAATAACATCACTTACCTCAAAATATCAGTACTTTTGATCGGAATATCGGTATAAGGTTGAAGGAAACTTGCACTGATGCATAGAAACTCACAAATCTAAATACTCACAAAATACACTCAATAATCTAGAGAGAGAAAGAGAGAAAACTTGTTTCTGGTGTGATTTTCAATTCTAACTTAGCCCTCTATTTATAGGAAAATGTTAGCACGCCGAAGCAGGCTTAACCTGCAACCTGATGGCTTTACCTGCTACTATTCCCACCCACCACATTTGAATAAAAATCTCAGCACATTTTTACCTACCAAAAGTGGGGCCGACCAATTCTAGAATTTTCCACCAAAATGATAAATTCTAAAACTTCAACAATTTCTGAACCAATCATCTCTTAAAATTCATAACAAATCATATGTTCATTTTTAACGGTTCAAAATTTGTGGATATATACTCAACTTATATATGTATAACATATCCAAAAATCACAACGATCCAACGGTCGGATTAAAAATTATAACACCCACAATATATCTCAAAAACCCTGATTGATTTTTAATACCTCCATTCCGACAAAAAAAATTGATAAAACACCTCAACATTAACTCCTTCATTTTTAACCACAAAATATATCCAACATTTATATTCACATAAAATAAATATTTCCTTATCATATGAATCAATAATTAATTATTCACAATTAACATTACAGAATCACATTTATGAAAATTAGGTCGTTCCTAGGAAAGAGGGGGCTTTCCAATAAGGATTTCTCCTTTATGGCGCACAATTAGGTGACTAAACCTCTCCTTAGACAGAACTTTCTAGACATTTCCAATAATGCTATATAATAATATTATTTAAATAATACGAATTATTAATCTAATAATGGGAAATACTGTCCAGTGACAATTATTGAAACAACAATAATATAAAATATCAATGCAGCAATTATTGAATCAATAAAATAAAATATTAAACAGTAACTACTGTAACAATTATTGAGTAGTGCCTTCCTTTGTAAGAATCAATAATTCAAAAATACTGTGGAATTCGTGTGCTACTGCGTCGTCGTACGAATATTCTCCGACAGAAAGAATAGTCCACGACCAAACGAATATTTCCCGACAAAATGAATATTTTATAACCACTTGTTTATTTTGTAAAATTTGCGCATTTCACCCATAACCAAAATATTATATCAAATTAACACCTTATTATTCACAATAATAATTAGAAAAAAATTTGATTTTATTCATTAATAAGTTGGCGTCTTACAGCCTCCCCTCCTTATGAAATTTCGTCCTCGAAATTGACGTACGTACCTGGTGTTTCGAAAAGGTGGGGATATCTCGCTTTCATTTCTGATTCTAACTCCCAGGTCATTTCTTCAATAGCATGGTTTCTCCACAAAATCTTAACTTGTGGTATAACCTTCGTGCGTAAGACATGCTCTTTCCTATCCAAGATCTTAACAGGTACCTCCTCGTACGTTAAATCTTCGACTATCTCGTCTGGTTCTAACTCAATAATGTGGTTCAGGTCTTTAACATATTTACGAAGCATAGATATGTGAAAAATTTTATGAACACGAGACATACTTGGAGGTAATGCGAGTCTATAGGCCACATTTCCTATTCGGTCAAGAATTTCAAATGGACAAACAAATCGTAGATTGAGCTTTTCTCTCTTCCCAAATCTTATAACTCCTTTCCATGGTGCAACACGTAACAATACATGATCCCCAATATTAAATTCCACGTCCTTCCAATAAAGATCCGCATAACTCTTTTGTCGATCCTGTGCCGTTTGTATACGTTGTCGAATTATTTAGATCTTCTCTGTAGTCATTCGTACCAATTCTGGTCCCAACAATGTTGCTTCACCCACCTCGTCTCAGCATACTGGAGAATGACATTTTCTTCCATACAACGCCTCGAATGGAGCCACACCTATACTTGCCTGATAACTATTGTTGTAGGAGAATTCCACCAATGGTAGGTACTTATCCCAACTCCCTTTGAAATCTAGGACACAGATTCTTAATAGATCTTCAAGAGTTTGAATAGTTCTCTCTGATTTCCCATCCGTTTGAGGATGGTATGCTGAACTGAATTGTAAATCCGTGCCCATAACTTTCTACAAGCTAACCCAAAATCGTGAAGTGAATCTTGGGTCACGATCCAAACCTGTGGATACTGGCATGCCATGCAATCTTATAATATCATTTACGTACATACTAGCAAGACGTTCAAGGGAATAAGTCTCACGTATAGGCAAAGAATGGGCAGACTTGGTTAATCTATCAACAATAACCCAAATCGCATCTATGCCTTGAGAAACCTTGGGAAGACCCGTAACGAAATCCATGGTAATGTGTTCCCACTTCCACTTCAGAATCTCAAGTGATTGCAACGGACCCTTTGGTACTTGATGCTCTGCCTTTACACGTTGACAAGTTAAACACCTCGGGATAAACTCCACGATCTCTCTTTTCATATTGTTCCACCAAAATGTATGTCAAAGATCGTGATACATTTTGGTACTCCCAAGATGGATTGCAAACGGTGTGTTGTGTGCCTTCATCATGATTCTATGCTTCAAGTCAAAATCGTTAGGAACACAAAGTCTGGAGTTGACTCGAAGTATTCCTTCTTCATCGATTCTTGCTTCTGCAATAGTACATTCTTGCACTTTTTTCTTCATACGCATCAGCTCCATGTCCGTAGCTTGAGCAGCTTTAACTTTATCGATTAAAGTCGGTTCTACTAGTATGTTTGATATCGTCACGTGGGTACTTGGAGCCTTCATCTCTATCTCCATCCTTTGCAAGTCATACAAAATGGGCCTTTGTGTCAACAACACTGCACTCGTACCCGTATATTGTGAGACCCCAAATTTTTATAAAATAAAAGTATTCAATTTTTCTATTTTTGTGAATAGTTAAATTGATAAAAGTTTAAAGTTAAGGGTGACATTTGAAAATTTTTCAAAGTAAATGATAATGAAGTTCTGTTTTATTAGTATTATTAACTTAGTAAAACAGAAATTTTTTTTATATAAAACATAATACTTTTATAAAGTTATCTGTTTTATTAGACAATAATTAAAATATATTATATTTTATTATGTATAGTGTTTGCATAGTGCCTTCATAGTATTTGCATAGTAATATCTTTTATAAAGTTATTCGTTTTGTTAGATTATAAATAGAATATATTATATTTTATTTAAAAGATTTTGCTTTAAATATGGACTGTCCGATTAAAAGTAAATCAATCTGGACCATTCATAAATTAGTTACTGTGCAGTCCATTCTTCTATAAATAGAAGCTCATTCCTTCATTATTTCTTACGAATTTACTGAAACTCTAGAGAGAGAAACTATATAGCGAGTTCTTCTATAATCTTGAGCGTATTTATTTAGAGTTTAAGAAAGCTTTGAGCGCAGTGCAAGTTTTCTTTGAGTATATCCTCGCCCTACCAGTCGAAATACTATTCTTTTAAAGGTAAGGGATATCATTATTGTGTAAGGGGTATTATTTCTTTTTTATTCTTGGAGAGAACTTCTGTTATTTCATTCTTTATTATTATGTTGGAATAACCTGTATATACGAAATACCCTATACTTGGTGACATTCTTATATTATTCCGTTTTTATTATTCTGTTGGAATATCCTGTCTGTGTGTTTCACACCCGACCTGGTTCCGTCTTTATTATTATGTCTTTATTATTCTCTTGGAATATCCTGTCTGTGTATTTTATAACGGACTTGGTTTCGTCTCAATTATTCTGTTGGAATATCCTATCTGTGTATCTTACACCGGACCTGGTTCCGTCTTTATTATTCTGTTGGAATATCCTGTCTGTGTGTTTTACACCGGACCTGATTCCGTCTTTATTATTCTGTTAGGAATAACATGTCTGTGCGGTCTCTATCTCATGCATGGTGAATTCTTTTGCTATTCCATTCTTTATTATTCTGTTGGAATAATCTGTCTATGTGGATTACCACATGCATGGTGAATGATCCTTTGTATTTCATTCTTTATTAAATTGTGGAAATAATTTGTTTACGTTGATTATGATGAGAGTCATAGTAAAAGCATTGGACTGATGAAAATCATGGGTATATGTGGTATTAGTAAGTGCTATGATGAGTTATGTTGGTTATTATGTGAAAACATGAAAGTTTCTTAGAAATCACAAGGGGTTGAAAAATCAGATTTTGGTGAAAACGGAACAAGAAATTCAATTGACCATATATCCTATTATATTTTGATTTTTTGAGTGTGGTCAAATCCTAGAGTTAGATCTATGAGTTTCCTAACTTATCCAAGTGGAATCACTAGAAAAGGTGTTGTAAATTTTTGTGTGGACTGATTTTAGGAAAAGAGTCCAAAGCTGCAAAATAAAAAAAAGGTACTGTCCAGATTTTTAAAAGGGCATTTTCGGCCACTTAATTTGTGAGAAAAATTCTGGCCTTTTGGGACATGAAAATATATGTTATAAAGTACCCCCTGTCCAAAAATGAGCTCATTCTGACTTAAAATGAGCAAGTTATGACCATTTCAATATTTATATTTTTCCGACGAAAAATGCTATAACCGGAGTTCTATAACTCCGATGACAACGAAATTTAAACTGGAAGCTCATGTTAACATGTGTAAGATCCTGCCAAGATTTGGGAATTTTTGGATTTAACCTTGAGGTAGCTAATTTCTTAAGGAATTAATTAGAAATTAATTTTTGAAAAATAGTAAATAAATTTTAAAAATGTCAAGAAAAATATATGTTCATTATGGGACTATATTATGCTTAATCCCAGAAAAGAATAACTTTTGGGAATTATTTGGTATTTTTTATGAAAATAGTTTAGTTACGAATATATGAGTTAAATATGTTATGTGAAGTAACAAAGTTGGTAAATAGGATTTTATGGCTTGGAAATCCTATATAAGATATGTGCAGATTTTTTATGAGTAATTTGATCATTGATGATGAAATCTTATGAGTATGGCATTTTTGAATGATTAAATGCATTATTTGATAGAGTGTAAACAATTGAAATAAATTGTTTATAAGTTTATGAAGTGATTAAAATATTGTTATGCTATTAACAATATTAGATTATGAGTTTATTAAATGATAGATAATGTTTGGATAAATTTAAAGTCTTTAATATGTATCCTTGATTTGGTTTGATTAATGCTTATAATATTGTCATCATCCTCATGTTTGTAATATGTTGAAAGTCATCTGTGGCCTGTAGTGCATAGATGGACTTGGTATGATTATGACCATGGATTATTCGGTATAATCATGACCGTAATGTTACAAATGATGTGGTAAAAATCATCTTTGGCCCGCAGTGCATAGATGGACTTGGCATGATTATGACCAGGTGTTATTCGGTATAATCATGACCGTAATGTTACAAATAATGTGTTAAAAATCCTCATTTACCGAAGTGCATTGATGGACATTTTTTGGTATGATTATGGCTATGGATTCTCTTCGGCCAAGGGTGCAAAGATGAATTGTTTTATGGCATAATCAAGGTCGTTGATGAAAACACAATTATCTTTGGGCGTAGTGCATGGATAATTCGTGGTCGTGATACTAAAGAATATCATTGACCTGTAGTGCAGGGATGATTCGATGATGTGGATTAATTATTGAGCTGAGTCTCAGCAATGAAATATTAATTCATAGATGTGATAATAATGAACATCTTTGGTCGTAGTGCAAAGATGATTTAATTAGTGTGATTATGAGCAAAAATTATGATTTGGTATAACCATGATTTTTGATGTTTCAGGTGATGATAGGTGATGAAAATTATCTTCGTCCTGAGTGTGAAAAGGAATTCAGAATCACAATTATGATTATGAGTTATTCATATGATTGTGGACATGAATTGTTGATTGATGTTACAGGGATAAAATATTATTGGTGGACTTTTAACATGGAGAAGATAATAGACCTGATGGTCTATTTGACACTTTTAATGGATTGCTCGTTCCGCTGCAACTATAGTTGAAAAGTTTTATCATCTACCATGTGTTCTAAATCTCTAATTTATTATTGATAAAAGCTATTGATAATTTAATTATCTTTAGTTATGATATTCTTTATTGGGCTAGTTGTGCTCACCCTTTTGCTTCACAATTCCTTTCAGGTAATAAGAGTGTAGCTGGGTCGAGCGGGGATAATAGGGGAATAAAACGGTGGTCTATAGCTGTTGTGGTTCTCCCTAAATAGTATAGAAATAATTTTATTGGGAACTTTAGATAAGTGTGTCGTATTATATATGTCATTTGATATTTAATTTTGGTGAACCAAATAGGGTGAGGTGAACCCAACTTTGGAAGGGTGTTTTGCAACTATCATACAAGATGTCTAATGTCATACAACCTCGTGTTATCATAAGACAGGGTTGTGCACATCCACTTGCTGAGTATATCTACGAGCACTACCTATATGATCTTGGAGTTTATGTGAAATATAATTTCCACACGGAGACAGTTGAGATAGTTATATGCCAAGAGAAGACTCGCCATTGGAAAGAAGATGATAGTAATCTTCTCGTTTTTCTTTGAGGTCTATTGGGTCAACCAAAGATAATTCTGCGGACATATGATATCTATCATAACCTAGACGCATGGCCTCCCATGTACGAAGGTTTCCTTGAGCACTTTCCAAAGATTTTAATTTCTAAAACAGTTTTTGACTGTATCTTTATGTAAGGCACAATCATGACATGAGTCAGAGTTGGTATATGTATTTGTATTTAAACTCACAGTATACATGTCGTTGCATTTTACACGACAGTTGTATAAATAAAGTTGTATTTGATTTTTATAGTGTATTTTTCTGGAGACTCAGAATGGTTGATGTATACCTATTTTTGGGGGCGTCACATTTGGTATCAGAGCTTAGGGATATGATCGTTGGCGGAGATAAGAGTCCAGAACTAGGATGGGAGAGACGAGTTATATATTTCGCTAGTATGTGACTTACCTAAGCTGAAATTGTTTACTTGATAAATTGACAAATTGTGATATGTCGATTAACCTTTGTTTTGAAGCTATAATTTAGAATGATATCTGAAATACAGGAGATGAGAAATGGGAAAATTATGATAGCGAGGAAATTACCGGGAAGGTACAGTCTGAAAAGAAAGCAAGGTATTCTCATTTCTTCGAATATCAGGTACGTACGTAAATTTCGAGGGTGAAATTTCATAAGGTGGGGAGATTGTGAGACCCCGAATTTTTATGAAATAAAAGTATTCAATTTTTCTATTTTTGTGAATAGTTAAATTGATAAAAGTTTAAAGTTAAGGGTGACATTTGAAAATTTTTCAAAGTAAATGATAATGAAGTTCTGTTTTTTTAGTATTATTAACGTAATAAAACAGAAAAACTATTTATATAAAATAGAATACTTTTATGAAGTTATCTGTTTTATTAGACAATAATTAGAATATATTATATTTTATTATGCATAGTGTTTGCATAGTGCCTGCATAGTATTTGTATAGTAATATCTTTTATAAAGTTATTCGTTTTATTAGATTATAAATAGAATATATTATATTTTATTTAAAAGATTTTGCTTTAAATATGGACCGTCCGATTAAAAGTAAATCAATCTGGACCGTTCATGATTAGTTACTATGCAGTCCATTCTTCTATAAATAGAAGCTCATTCCTTCATTATTTCTTACGAAATTACTGAAATTCTAGATAGAGAAACTATAGAGAGAGTTCTTCTTCAATAATCTTGAGCGTATTTATTTAGAGTTTAAGAAAGCTTTGAGCGCAGTGCAAGTTTTCTTCGAGTATATCCTCGCCCTACCAGTTGAAATACTCTTCTTTCAAAGGTAAGGGATATCATTATTGTGTAAGGGGTACTATTTTTTTCTTATTCATGGAGAGAACTTCTGTTATTCCATTTTTTATTATTATGTTGGAATAACCTGTATATGCGAAATACCCTATACTTGGTGACATTCTTCTATTATTCCATCTTTATTATTCTGTTGGAATATCCTATCTATGTGTTTTACACCCGACCTAGTTCCGTCTTTATTATTCTGTCTTTATTATTCTCTTGGAATATCCTGTCTGTGTGTTTTATATCGGACCTGGTTCCGTCTTTATTATTCTGTTGGAATATCCTGTCTGTGTGTTTTACACCGGACCTGGTTCCGTCTTTATTATTCTGTTGGGAATAACCTGTCTGTGTTGTCTCTATCGCATGCATGATGAATCCTTTTGATATTCCATTCTTTATTATTCTGTTGGAATAACCTGTCTATGTGGATTACCACATGCATGGTGAATGATCCTTTGTATTTCATTCCTTATTAAATTGTGGAAATAATATGTTTACGTTGATTATGTTGAGAGTCATAATAAAAGCATTAGACTGATGAAAATCATGGGTATATGTGGTATTAGTAAGTGCTATGATGAGTTATGTTGATTATTATGTGAAAACATGAAAGTTTCTTAGAAATCACAAGGGGTTGAAAAATCAGATTTTGGTGAAAACGGAACATGAAATTCAATTGACCATATATCCTATTATATTTTGAATTTTTGAGTGTGGTCAAATTCTAGAGTTAGATCTATGAGTTTCCTAACTTATGCAAGTGGAATCACTGGAAAAGGTGTTGTAGATTTTTGTGTGGACTGATTTTAGCAAAAGAGTTCAAAGCTGCAAAATAACAAAAAGCTACTGTCCAGATTTTTAAAAGGGCATTTTCGGCCACTTAATTTGTGAAAAAAATTCTGGCCTTTTGGGACATGAGAATATATGTTATAAAGTACCCCCTTTCCAAAAATGAGCTCATTACGACTTAAAATGAGCATGTTATGACCATTTCAATATTTTGGTTTTTTCGACGAAAAATGCTATAACCGGAGTTCTATAACTCCGATGACCACGAAATTTAAACTGGAAGCTCATGTTAACATGTGTAAGATCCTGCCAAGATTTGGGAATTTTTGGAGTTAACCTTGAGGTAGCTAATTTCTTAAGGAATTAATTAGAAATTGATTTTTGAAAAATAGTAAATAAATTTTAAAAATGTCAAGAAAAATATATGTTCATTATGGGACTATATTATGCTTAATCCTAGAAAAGAATAATTTTAGGGACTGATTTGATATTTTTTATGAAAATAGTTTTGTTACGAACATATGAGTTAAATATGTTATGTGAAGTAACAAAGTTGGTAAATATGATTTTATGGCTTGGAAATCCTATATAAGGTATGTGCAGATTTTTGATGAGTAATTTGATCATTGGCGATGAAATCTCATGAGTATGACATTTTTGAATGATTAAATGCATTATTTGGTAGAGTGTAAACAATTGAAATAAATTGTTTATAAGTTTATGAAGTGATTAAAATATTGTTATGATATTAACAATATTAGATTATGAGTTTATTAAATGATGGATAATATTTGGATAAATTTAAAGTCTTTAATATTTATCCTTGATTTCGTTTGATTAATGCTTATAATACTGTCATCATCCTCATGTTTATAATATGTTGAAAGTTATCTGTGGCCTGTAGTGCATAGATGGACTTGGTATGATTATGACCATAGACTCTTCGGTATAATCATGACCGTAATGTTACAAATGATGTGATAAAAGTCATCTTTGGCCCGTAGTGCATAGATGGACTTGGTATGATTATGACCAGGTGTTATTCAGTATAATCATGACCGTAATGTTACAAATAATGTGTTAAAAATCCTCATTTACCGTAGTGTATTGATGGATAGTTTTTGATATGATTATGGCTATGGATTCTCTTCAGCCAAGGGTGCAAAGATGAAATGTTTTATGGCATAATCAGGGCCGTTGATGAAAACATAATTATCTTTGGCTGTAGTGCATGGATAATTTGTGGTTGTGATACTAAAGAATATCCTTGACCTGTAGTGCAGTGATGATTCGATGATGTGGATTAATTATTGAGCTGAGTCTCAGCAATGAAATAAATATTCATGGATGTGATAATAATGAACATCTTTGGCCGTAGTGCAAAGATGATTTAATTAGTGTGATTATGAGTAGAAATTGTGATTTGGTATAACCATGATTTTTGATATTTCAGGTGATGATACGTGATGAAAATTATCTTCGTCCTTGGTGTGAAAAGGAATTCAGAATCACAATTATGATTATGAGTTATTCATATGATTGTGGACATGAATTGTTGATTGATGTTACAGGGATAAAACATTATTGGTGGACTTTTAACATGGAGAAGATAATAGACCTGACGGTCTATTTGACTCTTTTAATTGATTGCTCGTTCCGCTGCAACTATAGTTGAAAAGTTTTATCAGCTACTATATGTTCTAAATCTCTGATTTATTATTGATAAAAGCTATTGATAATTTAATTATCTTTAGTTATGATATTCTTTATTGGGCTAGTTGTGCTCACCCTTTTGCTTCACAATTCCTTTCAGGTAATAAGAGTGTAGCTGGGTCGAGCGGGGATAATAGGGGAATAAAACGGTGGTCTATAGCTGTTGTGGTTCTCCCTAAATAGTATAGAAATAATTTTATTGGGAACTTTAGATAAGTGTGTCGTATTGTATATGTCATTTGATATTTAATTTTGGTGAACCAAATAGGGTGAGGTGAACCCAACTTTGGAAGGGTGTTTTGCAACTATCATACAAGATGTCTAATGTCATACAACCTCGTGTTATCATAAGACAGGGTTGTGCACATCCACTTGCTGAGTATATCTACGAGCACTACCTATATGATCTTGGAGTTTATGTGAAATATAATTTCCACACGGAGACAGTTGAGATAGTTATATGCCAAGAGAAGACTCACCATTGGAAAGAAGATGATAGTAATCTTCTCATTTTTCTTTGAGGTCTATTGGGTCAACCAAGGATAATTCTGTGGACATATGATATCTATCATAACCTAGACGCATGCCCTCCCATGTACGAATGTTTCCTTGAGCACTTTCCAAAGATTTTAATTTCTAAAACAGTTTTTGACTGTACTTTTATGTAAGGCGCAATCATGACGTGAGTCAGAGTTGGTATATGTATTTGTATTTAAACTCACAGTATACATGTCGTTGCATTTTACACGACAGTTGTATAAATAAAGTTATATTTAATTTTTATAGTGTATTTTTCTGGCGACTCGAAATTGGTGATGTATACCTATTTTTGGGGGCGTCACACATATGATCTTCTACTCAATGCGTCAGCTACTACGTTTGCTTTTTCAGGATGATATTGGATGGTATGATCGTAATCTTTCAGCAGCTCGAGCCACCGTCGTTATCGCATGTTGAGTTCCTTTTGGGTGAAGAAATATTTGAGGCTTTTATGATCTGTATAGATCTCCACTTTCTCCCTATACAGGTAGTGTCTCCAGATCTTTAACGCGAAAACGACTGCTTCCAACTCCAAATCATGAGTAGGATAATTACTCTCATATTCTTTGAGTTGTCGCGAGGCATAGGCTATGACTTTCCCATGTTGCATGAGAACACATCCTAACCCTTTGCCTGAAGCATCGTTGTAGATAACAAATCCATCCGAACCAGATGGTATTGTCAGAACAGGTGCCGAAATGAGTCTCCTCTTGAGTTCTTAAAAACTCTTCTCACAATTCTCGCTCCAACCGAATTTTGTATCTTTACGAGTCAACTGAGTTAACGGAGTAGCGATTCGAGAAAATCCTTCCACGAATCTCCGATAGTAACCAGCTAAGCCCAGAAAGCTACGTACTTCGGTCACCGACTTTGGTTGCTCCAAACTTTATATGGCTTCAACCTTCGCCGGGTCGACAGATATTCCATGTTTTGACACCACATGCCCAAGGAATGCTACTTCCTCAAGCCAGAACTCGCATTTCTTCAGCGTGGCATATAGCTTGTTATCGCGAAGCATTTGTAGTACCAGCTTCAAATGGTGCTCATGATCTTCACGGCTTTTGGAATAGATGAGGATGTCATCAATAAAGACAACAACGAACTGATCCAAATATTCCTTGAATACACGGTTCATCATATCCATGAAAGCAGCAGGAGCATTAGTCAATCCAAAAGACATGACTAAAAATTCGTAATGCCCGTACCGAGTTCTGAAGGCAGTCTTTGGAATATCCTCAATTTTAATCTTCAGCTGATGATATCTAGAATGAAAATCGATCTTTGAAAAGAATTGTGCTCCTTGCAATTGGTCGAACAGGTCATCAATGTGAGGTAGTGGATACCTATTCTTGATGGTTACATGGTTCAATTCCCGATAGTCGATACAAAGTCGCATACTACCATCTTTCTTCTTTACGAATAACACCGGAGCACCCCAAGGAGATGTACTAGGACGAATAAAACCGATGTCCAATAACTCTTGTAGTTGGACCTTTAACTCCTGAAGTTCAATAGGAGCCATTTGATATGGGGTTTTAGAAATGAGCTTTGTGCCCGGTTCAAGGTCAATAAAGAAATCAACTTCACGTTCTGGGGGTTAGACCGGGAAGTTCTTCAGGAAATACGTCAGGAAATTCATTAACAACAGAAATTTTATTCAAATCTGACGTGTTTTTGTTCAAGTCCGTGACATGGGCTAAGAAAGCTTGACATCAGTTTTTCAATAAACGAATAGCTTTATGGCTTGAAATGACAGTGATTTACTTTAATGGTTTAGTTGTTTGAATTCGCATAACAGGTTGGTTAGGAATATGAAAACTAACAACCTTACGAAAACAATCAATTTTAGCGTGATGCGTGGTTAACCAATCAATCCCTAAAATCACATCAAATGCAAGAATTTTCAACGAAATAAGATCGGCAGGTAATGTGATGGTACCAACTTGAATCAAACAAGATTTATAAACAGTAGATGTAACGAAAGTTTCTCCTAACGGAGTTTCAACAGATAAGTCAAGGTCTAATTTCTTCGGAGTCAAGTTCAAACGTTGAGCACAGGCCTGACAAGGTTTTTGAGGACCCAGATCTCTCTGTTTTGATATATATTGGTCATGATGTTTGTTTAGGGTTGTATTATTGCAGCAATACTATAACCCTAACACATAATCGAGTCCATAAACTTAAGGATCAAAGAAATTTCACTAGTCAAACTAGGTACCATGTTAACTGTGCATGAAGATCTGGGCAGGCACCAACAACACCATTAGCCACGGTTTTTGTCGCCTAATGCCTTTAGTGACACTTATTTTCGAAAAATTTATTATTTTATTTATTAAATAGATAAAAATGGTTTTTAATTATTAAAAATACAAAATAAATTCCTAAATTTTTTTTAAAGCCTGAAAAATAGTTTGTAATTATTTTGAGTATATTTCATAAATATATTAATATTTTTAGAATATAAATGGTATTTAATTATAATATTAAATTAATTATTTAAAAATGATTTTAATTCATAAAAAATTATATTATGGTATAAGAAAATATTTTAAGTTATTTTTAATGACTTTTAATATTTTGTGAGGAATTTTATTAATTAATTAATACTAATGGTAATTAATTTATTTAATAAATATATTAAATAAATTATAGAAAAATAAAATTAATTGTTTAAAAATCATATAAAAATGATTTAAGGGTTATAAAAATATTTTTAGTTATAAAATATAACTTTTGATATTTTGTCATGAAAATATTAATATTTTAATATTAATTGTAATTATCGGATAATGAATTTAAAGATTTAAAAATCATATAAATATGATTTTGAGGTATTAAAAATACTTTGTGATATTATAACTAAATTAAAATATTATGACATGTATTTCATTAATATTTAATATTAAATAAATTTTAATGATAATAGAATAGTGTGGTATTTAATTCATTTACATACGAGTTTAATGATTTAAAATTCATGATAAATGATAATAATTATCTGAAAATTATTACGAGCTTATGAAAAATATTTTGACTGATAATAAATTATCTTAGATAATGGTTAAGTGTTTAGACATAGTTTAATTGAACTTAAACCCGAAATTTCTTCCGACAAGACCGTCAGGATGTTATATTTTTGTCGAACTCGACTCAAACTGTAAAAGTTTGACTTGAGGATAGGTCGTATGTGAGTTATAGACGGATAGGATTATGTGATAATGTGTTTAGGTTATTTTAAATACTGCGATGATATTATTCTAATGTGTAGATCTGTATTATTTATATTAGGTTCAGACAAAGCTTAGTAAATTGTGTAGCGACAATCAACGGAACAGACAAGTTTTACTTAACTTTACTAAGAGTTGTTTCATTCAGTTATGCTTATGGTTAATCATTGCTGATTGCCATAATAGAATTGTACTCTGTACATATTGCATATATAAGTCAGGTATGAAAGGCTAATCACCTTCATTACCAGCTGGTCCAGATATATTTGTTCATGTTCAATACTTGTTCAGTCAAAAGTTTGTTCCTGCTAGTTCACAATTATATTGTTGAATTATAGCCAGCTTATTATTTAAATTCTTTCAATCATGATATATCCTTAAATAAATTTAAACTTGCTGGGCAACCTTCATGCTCACCCTTGCTATATCATGATAAATATTGCAGATTAAGACGAATACGTCGGATACAGGAAAAGGTTAAAGACAGTTCCAGCTTAAAGTTAATGTGTGTGATTAGATTTATAATAGTATTGTATGATAATAATGTTATGTGTTAGTCAAGTTATGAATTGTGTATAAGTTAAGGTTACTAGACCTTGGGAAAAAGTGTGTAAGTATGTTGTATAAACAATTTATGTTTACATCTTCCGCAATAGTTATAGAATGATTGTACCAGATCCGTGGTGATTGTACCTGTGACACCCCCAAATTCGGGTTACTTGAAACCCGAATTTGGTGTTCACGATCCACAATATAATACGATTTAACTATCCATTCATATAGAAATTTTAACACATACTACATTAATATATGTTGTTAATACATTAGGTCCAGGTCCATTAACATTAACATCACAAACATACCCCTTAGATATACAAAAAAGGGTTTAAAATACAACATAATAATAATAATGTTCATTATATTAGTTTATCACTATGCCTTTTCCTTTGTTCTTCTTCACAGCACCTTTTGCAACTTCGTCCCGAGCTGAAAAGTTTTATATATGGAAAGGGTGAGCAACAAGTTTACCCCGCAAGTTAAAACATACGATAAATATATAGGAATAAATAACAAGTCTTCTCGCATTCTATACAACAATAATATGATAATGAAAGGGTACAACGCTTTCAAGGTTTTCTACGATATTCAAATGAATAATCAAGAATTAATTATACGAAATAGCGAAGTGGAATGTTTTCCAGATTTATGCTGAGTGATCCATTGGATCTTGAACTTCTCTTCTCGGGTATCTATCAAAGTTTTACTTTAATATATACGCAGGTGTATCAGATAACCATAAAGATTAAATCATACCCCTCTGCAAGTACTTAGAGCCGGCCAAGTCCTTGTATCCTATATTATGCATAATACTCAAAACACGCGCAAAGGTCGATTTTATGACCAATAAAATGTTCTCTTTATATAAAAGGTTGTTATTCTCAGTCACAGAATCGAGATTTGATTTAACAGCAAAATTCAATGATTTTAATATATAATCACTTCTCTACTCTTCTATTCTCAAACCTATCAAGTTTTCTTTTGCGATCTAGCCGATACAACTGGCATTGATCTATCAATAATAATTAAATTCTCTTCTCTTATTTTCTCGAACCTATCAAGTTCTAACAAATGTTCGTCTAGCCAGAATAATTAGCTAAGACATTTCTCAACATAATTTGACATTAAATAGGAATTATCGGTACTGTCAATATTAGCTTCTACTGTGACAACCGAGATTTAATAATTTAATTTTAATATTTATTGGATTGAATAAATATTTTTCGATGTATCAATTATTAGATTAAATGACTAATTGTTGAAGTTGTGATAGACTAATTTAATTACATGTGTTGTATTTATTAAATTGATGTGGAGAATTTTATTATTCTATAAATGTAATTATGTGAGCTTATTGAATTAGAAGAAATAATTAATAAGCCTAATGATATTTAGTTAATGTAATAATTAATTAGAGATTTAATAATTTAATATAATTAATTAATGAGAAAAATTAATTATATGATTATATGAAATTATAAGAAATTATTATATTTTATTTAAAGTAAATTAAATAAGATATTGATTTTATTTTATGAAGGAGTGTGACATTAATTAAACTTTATGATAAAAGGTTTTATTAAATTAAATGGGTTTTGAAACCTATTCTAGCTAGACAAATATAGCACTAAGGGAGGTTGGGAGCAGTTACCTATGTTGGGTAACTGACCTCCATCATGCGCATCAGTTTACTTTATTTGTTCGACGTCTTCCTTACTTCTTTCATTCGTATGCTAAGTCTAGAAAACAAACCAGAGAGAATAGAAAACTTTTAGAGAGAACGATTGAGAATTTCACAGAGTTAATTTTGAAGGAGATTGAGAGTGAGGAATTGAAAAGCATTTAGCCTACTAATTTATACTCTACAGGGTAATCTCCTCCTTCCCAATTTCTATTTTACGTTGTTAAGTTTCATGAATATGAGTTTCAAAGTTTTTGGTTTAAACCTCTGTAATTGGGATATGAGTAATGATTATGAGTTGTGTATGTGTTATGACATATCACATCGTATTTAATTATATATATTATGTAAACCATATCATCAAATTCATGAAAACATGTCGTATATGATTGCTACAAAATTACAGAGATTGGGTTATGGCCATAAGGCCTTAAACGTGATTTTTATGTGTCAAACATAAATGATTTTGTAAAAATTTATACTCTTATTTGATTATGCATGTTGATATGAAGAGACCAAACCTTAAACGAACGGATTCGTTGTTATAACGAATCCGTAGTATTAAATTTCATGATTTATATTCAAAACCTTCAAAAATATCAAGAACAGTACAATTTGCATATTTTAATTATGTGATTATGTGTTTTAATGGTTTAAAATCACTCTATAAATATTGGGTATTGATTATACATTAATTCTAACATGTGGGTATGTTTAATTTGGGGAAATAATGATCATATAATGTTTAATTTGCTGAACTCTATGTTCTTCGCGAACTGGGAATCAAATTCTGGAGTGTCGCGCCGCGACGCCAACTCCAGAACTAATGTCCCGCGCCGCAATGCCAACCCCAGCACTGATGCCCCGCGTCGCAGCGCCACAGCGCCATGTACCAAGCCGCAGCGCTAAGACCCAGTATAAAAATGGCGCCGCAGCGCCACTCAACAGAATGTCCAGAAAATATTTATTTTATGTTCAAGTGTAGAAATGAGTTAGTAACCTAGTCTAATGAATATAAAAACATGTTAGACATATAATGAGATATTAAAATGAGTTTTTACCAAGTCAAGAAGACAATTACATGTTATTTGAATCGTTGATTATGTAATTAACTTGTTGTTCGTGTAGTATTATTTATATGAAAACAAGTAGGATAATTTGACTAAATATAATTATGAATTCGAGATTAGACAAAGAATAACTTATAATGTTTAGTACGTTATTATTGACTGGTATTGTAAACATAATTGATATGTAGGATTTAATTCAAAGAACGAGTTGATTAAGTGTAATCTACGCACGAGACAAGTTTTCCTAACCCTACTAGTTATCGTTATATAAGTTGATTAATTCACCTTTCTACGTTGAGCAAGTTCTCATTATTATTGATCAAGTCTATTTTGTATATTAAAGTTTATTAATCTTTCAAGCATGATACTGTTATACAATACTTATTCTATTGTATACCTTTTGAGATTCTATTCAAGTTAAGTTATCAATTATTGTTAAACCTTGTTAGACTATCGAACCCTTATTGATTCGACTAGTCCATAGTTGATGAGCGTTCTAAATTTAAAAACCCTTGATGAAATGTCCAAATCAAACTTCCGTTGGTGCGGACTCCGATGTCAAACTGAGATGAACAACCCTTTAATGGGGGATTATTTACGCTTTAACGTTAAGATATTGTGCACAGTATGGTACTAAGGGCTGATCCGCCTAAGTACGAGAAGAAAGGTCCATAATCTTATGACTGTTAAAGGTTTCAAGTATAACCCTTGACAACCTAGGACATAGTTCAAGGTCTTATGACCCTCAGAAATTTCTTTTGATTCTTGTTATCCATTCTTGATTCAAAAGTTGAGCTTTTATATTCGAAGTTATTATTTTTCTCACATGTTATTATTCATTGTTATATTGTTATACTTGTGGGCAATCGTGCTCACTCTTGCGTACTAATAATATTGCAGTTAAGAACGAATGAGTAGACGAACCTTCCATTAGTAAAGGCAAGGGCAAGCTTAGCAAGTAATGAAGATTGATTATTTATGTGGTTTCGTAATGATAATTAGAATTGATGTTACTTAAGACTTATTTGTTTATGTTTATGCACAAATGATTTAAGGTTAGAGTAACCTGGGATTTATTTTTTATGTAGTTGATGTAACCCCATAAGGGGAGATTTATTATTATTTCTATCTATTACATGGTTTGCATTTACTTATGGGTAGATATATGGATGATGTTTGTACAGTGAACACCAAATCCTACGGAAATGAAAGTACCAGATTTGGGGGTGTCACAGGTTGGTATCAGAGCTGTAGGTTATGAATCTTAGGTAGGGGAACAACCTTAGGTAATAGCCTTATAGGAAGATCATAGTGAAGGAAAACTCTTATCGAGTTCTAAGAGATGAATTCTTAATTCATTAAAGATAATAAAAGACTTTATGTGCTTATGTGTTTAAGTATGCGCTCACTAGTATGACTTAGTAACTAAAACATAAAATTATGTTGTCAGGATGTCAAATGTTGGAGAAGCTAGTCGAGCTGGGGAGGAGGAACCCCGAGTACCTATTGAGGAGGAGCCCCGAGACATTCATGTTGTCAGGGAGTAGTTGATTCAGAGGGAGCCATCTCCGTTGATCACAGTTATTGGTCAGGAGCATGAGCCTAAGACTGATCCAGAGGAGGATCCTGAGGAGGAAGAGGAAGAAGAGGAGTTCCCACTGAACTCCATTGATGCTGAGATGTATGATGCACTTTATGATCGTAACATAGAGTTACAGTACACTGTCCAAGATTTGACTGAGCGGGTGATTAGTCAGCAGATTACTCTGGAGCAGACGGATAGGGAGATTGTGACTCTTCACACATGTTTGGGAAACGTGGAGTGGGATCTCGTTCACGAGAAGGGTCAAACAGAGGATAAGTCCGCAGAAATAGAAAAATTGAAGAAGGAACTGAAAGAGAGCTCAGAGAGGCTTGCCATAGCAAAGGAGGACTGGGTACGAGAATCACGTCGTACTGATCTTGCAGAAAGGGATTGTTGTGTAAAGAAGGCTAAGCTTGGAGAGACATACTCTACATTTAATAATGCAATTGATGAAGCTCAGGATCGAGTTTTGAGGTACCCAATCCAGTTTGAAGGTCTACCATCATACATGCTGGATCGCAGAACGATGTCTCGCATCATAGAAGAGGAATATAGCAAGGCTATTCGGTGCCTTAACATGCAATGATAGTACTTGTTTAATTATGTGAAAAACTTATCTAATTTTAGATGTAAATTCAGACGTGTTTATGAACAAATGAATATTTTAATGTTTTAAATCATGTAGATTCTTTATCTCAGGATAGTTGATGTAAGTAGCAGTGATGCTATCGTTTAATGTTAAAACTTTTGATTTGAATAAATATGTCAAGTTGTTTGAGATAATGTGTTCAGTGATTATGTTAAATTGTTGAGTTAAGCCTTAACTATTTGGAGAATTTAATAAAGATCTAATAAGCGTATATTCTTAACAGAAATATGCTGCCGAGAAGAAGACAAATCCGTCAACCAGCTCAGGAAGAGTCAACGAATAATAACAATAACGCCAATGCTAATCCCGTCCAACAATTAGTGAACTTACTAGCTGGAGCAATGAATAATCAACCTCAAGCTCCACCGAATACTTTGTTTAAGGATTTCAAGGCGGTGGGACTGCCAGAGTTTAAAGGCTCCATGAACCCGATCGAAGCTCAGACTTGGGTTATGGAGATGCAGAAGGTTTTTGAAGTTACAAGAGTCAGAGAGGACCAGAAGACCGCTTTTGCAACGTTTATGCTGAAATCTGAAGCCAGTTTTTGGTGGCAAGCAAACAAGGTCCGTGGAGGAGAAGGTATGATAACCTGGGAGAGGTTCAAGGAGATATTTTTAGAGATGTATTTCACGACTACCTCGTAGAACCAATTGGAAGTTCAATTTCTGGAATTGAAGTAAGGGAATATGTCAGTATCAGATTATGCGGCTAGATTCAACGAATTGGCAAAGTTCTCCACGTATCAAGTGCACACGGAATGAGAGAAAAATAAGAAGATTCGAACAAGGACTGAAGCCGTGGTTGTATAGTAAGGTGTCGATGTTTCAGTTGAAGACATTCGCTGGGGTATTAGAGAAAGCCATACTCGCTGAGGGTGGAAGCGATGCAGTAACGAAGTATAATCAGGAGAAAAAGAAAAAGAAGAGTGAGAATGAAGGTAATAACAAGACTAGTGGGAGTAGCACCAGGGGTAGCCATAATCAGAAGAGGAAGTGGACGGATAACTCGTCAGTTGGAAGTCAAGAAGGAGGGCAGAAGAAGAAGATCGAAGCATGCCCAACCTGCAAAAAAGCTCATTTGGGAGTGTGCATGAAAGGGAAGCGAGTGTGCTACAATTGTGGTCAGGAAGGTCACATAGCACCTAACTGTCCTAACCTAAAGTAGGGTGTCTATTTCACTTGTGGCTCAAAGGATCATTTGGCAAGGGACTGTCCCAAGAAGGGATCTGGAGGGACGAGTTTAGGACGAAATAGAGGAAACGCCGGTGGAAGCACTCTGACTATCACAGCACCAACCGCAACCAACCGACCGACTGCCATAACATTCAACATGATAGTGCATGACGCAGTGCAGTCTCGCGATGTGGTGTCAGGTATCATTATGATCAATAAAATTAATGCGTATGTATTATTTGATTCGGATGCTATTTGTTCATTTATATCTGATGACTTTGCTAAGAACTTAGAATTGCCTAAGGACGAGTTAGAATACCCCATGAACATAGAAATTACAAATAGAGAAATTATCCCTGTTAAGTACGTGCATAAGAACTGTAGAGTGGATATTAAGGGTAATATCATGAACGTAGATCTTATCCATATTCGACTTGGAGAATTTGACGTTATTTTGGGTATGGACTGGTTATCCAATTATGGAGCGGTAATTGACTGCCAAAAGAAGCGTATTAACCTTATGACTCCGTCAAAGGTTGTATTTTATGGTAGCAAGTCACCTAGACAAGCGAGTTATCTGACGATGATGCAGGCCAGAAGGTTGTTAAGACAAGGCTGTGTAGGATATCTAGCTTATATAGTCGATAGTCGTAAAGAGAATCCAAAAATAGATGAGATACCAGTAGTGAGAGATTTCACTGACGTATTTTCGGACGATTTGTCGGGACTTCATCCAGATAGAGCAGTTAAATTCGTGATCGATTTGGCTCCAGGAACGGCTCCAATATCAAAGGCACCGTACCGAATGACACCGATAGAGATGAAAGAACTGATGGTCCAAGTACAAGAATTACTTGACAAAAAGTATATACAACCAAGCGTATCACCGTGGGGAGCGCCGATTTTATTTGTAAAGAAGACAGACGGGACAATGCGGCTTTACATCGATTATAGAGAACTGAATAAGGTTACGATTAAGAATAAATTTCCATTATCGAGGATCGATGATCTGTTTGATCAATTGAAGGGAGCAAGATACTTTTCAAAGATAGATTTGAGAAGTGGTTATCATCAACTGAAGGTGAGACCAGAGGATGTACCAAAGACAGCATCCAGAACACGATATGGTCACTACGAATTTTTAGTAATGTCGTTTGGTTTAACGAATGCTCCTGCAGCATTTATGGGACTAATGAATGGTGTGTTCAAGCCGTTTTTGGACAACTTCGTAGTGGTATTTATAGATGATATTTTGGTATATTCGAAAACCAAGAAAGAACATGAAGAGCATTTGAGATTAACGTTGGAAGTGTTGAGAAGAGAGAAGTTGTATGCTAAGTTTTTAAAATGTGAATTTTTGATCGAGCGGGTACAATTTCTTGGGCATGTGATCGATAAAGATAGAATTTTGGTAGATTCATCCAAAGTCGAAGCAGTAATCAACTTGGATCAGCCGAAGACGCCGTCGGAAGTAAGAATTTTCTTGGATTGGCAGGTTATTACAGAAGGTTCATTCAGGACTTTTCCAAGATCACAACTCTGTTAACGAATTTGACACGAAAAGCTGTAAAATTTATTTGGACGGAGAAGTGTGAGGAAAGCTTTCAAGAATTGAAGAAGAGATTGAGTTCAGCACTTGTGTTGTCTCTTCCGGACGATACAGGAAATTTTGTGGTTTATAGTGAAGCGTCACATAAGGGACTTGGCTGTGTGCTTATGCGGAATGGTAGAGTCATTGCGTATGCATCACGACAATTGAAAGATTACAAGAAGGGGTATCCGACCCATGACTTGGAGTTAGCTGCATTGGTTTTCGCTTTGAAAATCTAGAGGCAATATCTCTACGGGGAGAAGTGTGAAATATATACAGACCACAAGAGTCTGAAATATATTTTTACACAGAAAGAATTGAATATGCACCAAAGAATGTGGTTATAATTAATTAAGGACTACGATTGTGAGATTTTATACCATCCGGGTAAGGCAAACGTGGTTGCCAACGCCTTAAGTAGAAAGGGTCAGGAGAAGTTGATGATGTTGACCGCTCAAAAGGAATTGATTTCAGTAATGGAGAAGTTGAAGTTAGAAGTGAAGTATCCTATGAAAATTGATGAGAAGCTATTTCAGATGCAATCTGGTACAACCTTACTGGATAAAGTTAAGGAGGCTCAACTTTAGGACGATAAATGCAAAAAGGTGATAAGGAAGATATTCGAAGGAACGGAACCGAGATTTAAGATGGATAAGGAAGGAATACTGAGATTCGAGAACATAATTTGGGTACCGCCAGTAACAGACATTAAGGAAGACATTTTGAGCGAGGCACATAACTCACGATATTCGATTCACCCTGGTAGTACCAAGATGTACCAAGATCTTCGACAACATTTCTGGTGGCCTATTATGAAACGAGATGTTGCAGAGTGTGTTGCCAAATGTCTAACCCATCAAAAAGTGAAAGTAGAACATCAGAGATCGAGTGGGTTGCTACAACCGCTAGAGATCCCAGAATGGAAATGGGAACATATTACAATGGACTTCGTGGTTGGCGTTCCGACGACTTAGAAAGGCTACGACGCAGTATGGGTTATCGATGACCGACTAACGAAATCCACACACTTCCTTCCGATCAAAATCATATTCAACTTAGATCAGTTGGCAAAGTTATATGTAAAAGAGATTATTTCGAGGCACGGAGTGCCAGTGTCAATCGTTTCTGATAGGGATCCGTGCTATACGTCGAACTTCTGGAAACGTCTACAAGAATGCATGGGTACACAGTTGTGAATGAGTAAGGCATATCACCCTCAGACAGATGGACATGGTGAAAGAACAATTCAGACATTGGAAGATATGTTAAGAGCTTGTATAATGGACTTTAAAGTAAATTGGGATGATCATCTACCGCTCGTAGAGTTCGGTTACAGCAATAATTACCACGCTAGTATTGGCATGCCGCCTTATGAAGCTTTATATGACAGAAAGTGTAGAACTTCGCTTTACTGGGATGAAGTTGGCGAAAGACAGTTGCAAAGGCCAGAATTTGTACAACATACAGCAAAAATAGTCAAAGTAATCCGAACACGATTGGCAGCAGCTCAAGATAGACAAAAGAAATACGCCGATCCACACCGTAAGAATGTTGAGTTTGAACCGGGTAGTTATGTGTTCTTAAATGTCTCTCCTTGGAAGGGAAAGATCAGATTCAGAAAGAAAGAGAAATTAAGCCCAAGATTTATTTGACCCTTTAAAGTACTACGAAGAATCCGAGAAGTCGTGTACGAGGTAGCCTTACCTCCAGCTCTAGAGAATGTCCACAATGTCTTCCATGTTTTAGTTTTACGACCCTACAAACCCGATTACAAGCATGTAATTGAATACGAACCCCTACATTTTGAAAAAGACTTATCTTACGAAGAAATTCCTGTTCAAATTGTCGACCGAAAAGAAAAAATTCTAAGAAATAAAGTAATACCTTCTGCTAAGGTAATTTGGAGGAACCACAACGCTGAAGAAGCTACGTGGGAACTCGAAGATAATATGATAAAAAAGTATCCTCATTTATTTACCTAGATTATTATAAGCGATTCTGGGGACAAAATCTTTGTAAGGGGGAGAATGTAACGGGACGAATTGCTTGAGCCATGATTCTGGGGACAGAATCTTTTTAAGGGGGGAAAGATGTGACAACCAAGATTTTATAATTTAATTTTAATATTTATTGGATTGAATAAATATTTTTCGATGTATCAATTATTAGATTAAATGATTAATTGTTGAAGTTGTGACAGACTAATTTAATTACTTGTGTTGTATTTATTAAATTGATGTGGAGAATTTTATTATTCAATATATGTAATTGTGTGAGCTTATTGAATTAGAAGAAATAATTAATAAGCCTAATGATATTTAATTAATGTAATATTTAGTTAGAGATTTAATAATTTAATATAATTAATTAATGAGAAAAATTAATTATATGATTATATGAAATTATGAAAAATTATTATATTTTATTTAAAGTAAATTAAATAAGATATTGATTTTATTTTATGAAGGAGTGTGACATTAATTAAACTTTATGATAAAAGGTTTTATTAAATTAAATAGTTTTTGAAACCTATTCTAGCTAGACAAACATGGCACTAAGGGAGGTTGGGAGCAGTTACCCATGTTAGGTAACTGACCTCCATCATGCACATTAGTTTACGTTATTTGTTCGACGTCTTCCTTACTTCTTTCATTCGTATGCTAAGTCTAGAAAACAAGCCAGAGAGAATAGAAAACTTTCAGAGAGAAAGATTGAGAATTTCACAGAGTTAATTTTGAAGGAGATTGAGAGTGAGGAATTGAAAAGCATTTAGCCTACTAATTTATAATCTACAGGGTAATCTCCTCCTTCCCAATTTTTATTTAACGTTGTTAAGTTTCATTAATATGAGTTTCAAAGTTTTTGGTTTAAACCTCTGTAATTGGGATAGGAGTAATGATTATGGATTGTGTATGTGTTATGACATATCACATCGTATTTAATTATATATATTATGTAAACAATATCATTAAATTCATGAAAACATGTCGTATATGATTGCTACAAAATTACAGAGTTTGGGTTATGGCCATATGGCCTTAAACGTGATTTTTATGTGTCAAACATAAATGATTTTGTAAAAATTTATACTCTTATTTGATTATGCATGTTGATACGAAGAGACCAAACCTTAAACGAACGGATTCGGTGTTATAACGAATCCGTAGTATTAAATTTCATGATTTATATTCAAAACCTTCAAAAATATCAAGAACAGTACAATTTGCATATTTTAATTTCGTGATTATGTGTTTTAATGGGTTAGAATCACTCTATAAATCTTGCGTATTGATTATACATTAATTCAAACATGTGGGTATGTTTAATTTGGGGAAATAAGGATCATATAATGTTTAATTCGCTGAACTCTGTGTTCTTCGCGAACTGGGAATCAAATTCTGGAGTGTCGCACCGCGACGCCAACTCCAGAACTGATGTCCTGTGCCGTAGCGCCACCGCGCCGCAGTGCCAACCCCAGCACTGATGCCCCGCGCCACAGCGCCATGTACTAAGCCGCAGCGCCACGACGTCGTAGTGCCAAGACCCAGTACAAAAGTGGCGCCGCAGCGCCACTTAGCAAAATGCCCATAAAATGTTTTTTTTATGTTCAAGTATAGAAATGAGTTAGTAACCTAGTCTAATGAATATAAAAACTTGTTAGACATATAATGAGATATTAAAATGAGTTTTTACCAAGTCAAGAAGACAATTACATGTTATTTGAATCGTTGATTATGTAATTAACTTGTTGTTCGTGTAGTATTATATTATGTGAAAATAAGTATGATAATTTGACTAAATATAGTCATGAATTCGAGATTAGACAAAGAATAACTTATAATGTTTTGTACGTTATTATTGACTGGTATTGTAAACATAATTGATATGTAGGATTTAATTCAAAGAACGAGTTAATTAGGTGTAATCTACGCACAAGGCAAGTTTTCCTAACCCTACTTGTTATCGTTATATTCATTCAATTATTATAGTGGTTGAGTTATAATAATTGAATGAATATAACTCAAGGTTGAGTTAGAAAACTTGCCTCTTTCGCTGTTTATAGCTACACAATAAATTTATCTGCGTTTGAAAGACCTATAACTAATAATATCGGTCTCACAATTAGCACAACAATTCATAACACACAACACTATAATTTACAGTCAGTCTTCTCCTATACCCATTACCACATAACCACATCAGTATTTATACCTTATATAAACACTTAACAAGTCTAGCTAGTTCGGTCTGGTTGGACTTCGGTCTCATCCCGGTGTTTTGGTCACCCTATCCGACAATTAACACATTTATTGTCAATTAAATTCAGTTTCTAAGCTTCAATATTAATTTAGATAAGTCAATTATCATTAATAATATTTTTCGAAAGCTTTTAATAATTTATAAGCAATTATTATAATTTATAATAATTTTCAAACATCGGAATCTTTTTTAAATAATTTAATTATCAAATAATCTTATCATTATTAATATTTAATAATATAAAAATATTACTGACATACTTGTCAAAAAAATTAAAGTTATTTTTAATAACTTTAAATATTTTTAAATCATCAATATTCTACTTAAATGATTTTTAAAATAATTAAAATTAATTTTAAATCATCACCATTAATATCTTAATATTAGTGAAATTATTATAAAAATATTAAAAGTCATTTATTATAACTTAAAATATTTTTAAAACATTTTTCTCATTTTTAAATAATTTTTAAATCAATAAAATTATTTTTAATTCATTTATTTAATATAATAATTAAATAAATCTAATATCATTAATATTAATTTATTAATGAGAATTCTCCAAAAATATTGAAAATTATATTTTATAATTTAAAATATTTTCTAACACTTTATTCTTATTTAAAATGATTTTTGAATCATTAAAATCATTTTTAACTTATTTATTTAATTTAATAATTAAATAAATCTAATATCATTAATATTAAATTATTAATGAAAATTCTTCAAAAATATTAAAAGTTATATTTTATAATTCAAAATATTTTTAAATACATTTTTCTTATTTAAAATAATTTTTCATAATATTAAATTATTTTTCTCTAATTTATTTAATATACTTATTAAATAAATTAAATATCATTTTTATTCAAATAATTAATATTATTAATGAAAAATATCCCAAATAATTAAAAGTTATTTTTCAGAATTTAAAGCCATTTTTGGTAATTTTTATAATTTATTTCTATTTTTTAAATATATTATGGAAAATCATAAATTAGAAAATAAATAAACCGTCTCTGTAGCCCTTTAGCGACACTAAGCGTCGCTGTATGACCCTTCATTTTTTTTGGAGTGATTCAAGTCATTCAATCAGGTAATGCCACTGCTTATGATTGCCAATACATATGATTGTCAGTACATTTACTAATTAGTGTGATGAACTGCTTATGTTGTAAATTATCTTTGGGTATATATTTGTTTTTAACTATATGCTCTATAAGGGTTACCGGACGTTTATTCATATAACTGGTATCGTCTAC
The DNA here is from genome assembly GCA_016801055.1 of Panax notoginseng. Classification (NCBI taxonomy): domain Eukaryota; kingdom Viridiplantae; phylum Streptophyta; class Magnoliopsida; order Apiales; family Araliaceae; genus Panax; species Panax notoginseng. The sequence goes on from CM029014.1 coordinate 106,471,648, forward strand.
AGATGTTGAATTCCTTTCTCACAAAATTATGTATAAGTTTGCATAAACAATACAATTTCAAAAATCATCCATACATATAATATTTACTATGTCTTCTAATTACAATTTTAGAAGTTGAATGTTAATTTGAAAATCAAATGGAAATACCTTGAAGTAAAGGTGCATCGCTCTCTGACTCGTACTAGCTCTAAAACTTTTCTACTTCAATTATTTTGTTCAAATGATACTAATATTTGTGTACCATTTTTAGGCGGCAGCTTACTACTATAACGGCCTGATCCTCGATAAGGGTAATGAACCATCCTGCCATATTACTTTTGCATGTTGCTTCCTTGCTACAGAAGAACTTCTGGCTGAGACCAATAAGGCATGTTTTAGCTTTTGCCTTGCAATTTGGTTGGGATTTTTTGTACATTAGAAGTATTATATTTTATGGATAGATTAATTAGGTAGTAGTTTAATTTTATGGATAGTTTGGTATATTTTGTGGATATAGTCAAATTCACAATTCAATATAGTAGTAATTATATTGAAAAGTGAATTTGAGATGTATGGATAGTTTGGTATTATTGGGATGTAGACGTATTGTATGGTATTAATATTCTTTGTAATTGGTATATTTTGAATTTGAAATGTATGGATAGTAATATTATTTGTAAATGGTATATTTTGAATGTTTGATACATTTTGGCTTTAAATAGATGACACCTTCTAAACGTTGTATAAATGTGTTTAAACGTTGTATGTTGTTGCTTGCTAAGGTAGAGATCCAAAAACAGTTGTTATATGCATGTATTACAACATTTTTAAGTCAAACTACAATGTTTTAAAAACATTGTATAAATGGTGTCAAATAGATGACACCTTCTAAACGTTGTATAAATGTGTCTAAACGTTGTAAATGTGACAAACCACAATGTTTTAAAAACGTTGTATAAAGGGTGTCAAATAGATGACACCATTAACCACGACGTTTCTGGGATACAAACCACAACGTTTTTTACGCGTTATCTATTTACTGTTTTGTAGTAGTGTTGAAAACTTTTCTAACACAAGGTCTAGATAGTTTGGTCATGGACAAATGAACTATGAATCATATATCATGCTCATTTAAGTTCAAATTCAATCATGTGTGTATGCTACTTAGCTCAGAACTTGTAGAACATAAGTTTCAACAAAGCTCGCTTTCAAAACTTTAAATTTTGGTTATAAATCTCTCACTAAATCATGTTGATCACTTCATACAACATAAGAAAATTTTATATATCATGCTATACTTCTTTTCAGGTACATATATAAGTCATAATACCAATATAGCAACACATAGCATAACAGAAACCAAAAACTGGTTCTGGGTTACAGTGCAGCTGCGCTGCACCCTAGTATAAAATGGGCGCATGTGACGTTTAATACCCGAGAATTTCCACGCATTATAAAATGAATATATTAATGGAAATACTATTTATGTGAATATAAGTGTTATTGTTTTATGAGTTGGTTAATACAATTGATTCGTATTAGATCAATGTGTATTAAGAGGTGTGGTTGGGCAATGAGGATTGTGAAATGCCTTGTGTGGCATATGGTGGAACGAGTAAATCCATTAAGGGAGTTAAAACGGAATTAGAAAGTATAATCATGTTGAACGTGTGATATGATATAAGTAATCAAATACGCTCGTAGACTTGTAGTAACACTTTTGTGGACATCAATTCATGTCGTATATAACAGATTTAACGACGAAAATTTACACGGGCTGAAGCTAAACCAGTCTTGGCACTGTCAGGGCACGGCGCAGCTGCGCCGTCCCAGCTGTACAAACTGGCACAGCTGCACCAGTAGTCAGTTGGAGAAAAGTAATTTTTCCACCTTGAGAATTAAATGGAACAACTATGTGATAGGTGTGACATTAATAAACCAAGAAATAAAGTATGTTATGTCCAACAACTAAAGTGTTAAACGATTAATTAATTGTTAATGGTTGTGGTAGAATATTGAATTCTTAGTAATTAACTAATAATGTGTGATTACTATTATTTGCAATATATTATAAAGATGAATAATGATTCTGGAAATTCATAATTACATTAATCAATTGTTGGATTAATTAATATTGGTGTTAATAAATTAAGGAAGTGCATGATTTATTTATTGAACATAAATAAGTAAGATAGTAATATAATAATATTATATTGACAGTTATGTGCGTATGAGCAATAATACAACCATACTATATGGTATTGTGTGACTATATATTAAGTTGTAATTAATCAAGGGAAAGAATTAAATTATTTATTTAACATAAATAAATAAGATATTAATATAATAAGGTTATTATATGATTACATGAGTGGTAGAATTAATTATGGAACTACCCGGACAATAATACCTGACTGCATTATTTTAATTCGTATATTTAATGTACATGGACTATATGATGTGAATTCCTAATATGGTAACAATTGTGCATTAAGATTTCATTGTGGCAATTAAATAGACCAAACCAATCCTTGATGATATGAAATGCTGAGGTTTTCTCCTTTATCTCAAATTGAGTGTCCCATTTACTCTAAGACCTCATTCACGTGTATTTCAAAAAGGCTAGCCTATGTTCTTCATTTTCTTCCAACTCTCTAGCTCATGATCATGGGGGAGTGGTGATTATGATGAGTTCCAACAACCAATCTAACAACTCCTCCATAATCTTCATGCAATTATTTAGCACATGAGTTTGATTCAATGGGAAAATGCAATGTCTGGATTTGTGTTCCTCTATAAATAGAAGTTGTGCTTCTTCATTCTTGTTGCTGAGATTTTTCTGAGAATTTGCTAAGCGAAAGTTGAGAGCATACAAGTAATCTAGAGCTTAGAAGTTCATTTCGAGCAAGTTCTTTTCACATTTTTGGAGGTATAATCCCTTTTCCTTGCTCTCCTTTTCATTCTCTGTAAAAATGGAGTCTTGAGTTCTTATAATTTCAAATTCTTAAATTCATGTAATTGTATGTTAATGAGGTTGGGTAATGTCCATATAGTTTTTATATGACCATATGAGTATGATGTAACTGATATATGATGGTTTAAAATCGAAATCATGAGTAATGTTTTGAGGTTGGGCTGGAGTTCTGCCGAAGTAGACTGCTTCTGCGCCTGAACCAGGCACGGCGCAGCTGCGCCACATTTGTATTGAGGCGCAGCGCAGTTGCGCTGGTTGCTGAATTCAGTTGAGCAGTCTGTTTTCAAATCTGATAAATATTAGCAAGTTGTTTTGACTCAAGTTAGCCTGTGAGCAAGTGTATAATGTATATATGGATATGTTAACCTAATGTGAGCATGTTTAGACTAAACTTGCATGATTAACGAAGGCGTATGGTTTACATGGAGATTTGGACTAAGTTTTGAAAACAAACTATGTTAAAGATCATGTTCTACAAATTGTGAACCTAGTAAGCTATGCATGACTGATTTTGCACATAGATGAGCATGTTATAGTGTATATAGTTCCTTTGAGCATGATCAAACTTATTAAGTCTTATCTTAGAAATATTTGCAATGAGAAGCTTAGCCTAGTGAGCTAACATACATGATTTCTACATGATTTATATTTTGACTTTGAAACCATATGAGTATGACTTGGAAATGCATGAATAAACCTTTAGCTTGTGTTTATTTGATTAGTAAGGAAACATAAGCTTGTTGAACTTATTAGCAAGCTTTGAATGTGAATATTGTTAAGATACCATGAGGACTAAAATCTGACATTTGTGATCATGTTTGATGACACTCTTAGACTCGCTCATGTAGCATAAACATATATATACCATGCTTGTGTAGCACATTTCAAGAAAAGCGTGAACGAAGCCTATTTTAAACTAAAGCGGTGTAAGTTTCACGTATGTGTTATGAATACACACACACATGCCTAATATGAGCTTTATAACTATTTTGTATGTTTAGAAAGCAAGCACGCTAGACCTTGTGAATTCATGACCTCGAATGGCCTTAAATGGTTGAAATGTTTAAATTAGAAATATATTATAAAAGGGAACCTAGATTTACTGGAGAAGCATGAAAAGACCTTTAACATGACAAATATATCATGTATAATTATTTTTGGGCAAGCCATATAGAAACCACAAGGCGATAGCTGCATCTTGGCTTGCCTAGAGGATGGCGCAGTTGGGCCGGTCCTAGGCTTAGCCATGGCACAGCTGCGCCTGTCTGGATTCACAGTTAGTGAGTTCTGACTTTTGGACAGTATCTTGTATGATGCCTATAATGCTAAATGTGATTTAAAACCTAGTGATGTATATATATACGTGTGATGCTTAGTCGATAAGTTGGTGTTGCATTGAAGTGAAAAGTCCATAAGTAAGGAGGTCTTAACCTTGAGCATTCTCTATTTGCTTATGAAGTAATTAAGAATTTGATTTCTGACGACGTATAAATTGATTTTGTACCTTACGTGCCTACTTATATCATATCAAGCCTGATTAAAGACTATGTTAGCTAATGAACATCTTGAACATATAATACGTTATAAATAGGATTTGAAAGTCTTGAATTCTTAAACGAGGATAAACTACACATAAGGCAAGTTTCTAAACCTATCTTATTACATTGAGCAAGTATCCGAACCCTACTCTTATTGTGCAAGTATCTTTGTATTCTTTATTCGACGAATACCGTAAGCTTATCTCTTTGAGTACAAATGAGCCATTATGCTTAAACTCTTGCGAAAACTATTATTCGTAATTAACTTAGTATTGTTCTTGAATATTGTGAAAGAGTCGATGCCATTTGATTCGACTAGACTATATTCATGTTTATAAAATTGTCCAAACCAATTGATTGATGCGAAAATCCAAAAATTGAGTTGAACAACCCTTATGGTGAGGGGATTTTATGTTGTTGGAAACCCCAACACATCAGTATATTATTACTGTGGTGTTATACATAATGTGCAGTATTGTAGACTGATCCTCTACATTACTTAATTCTTTTAGGTTATCAGTTTAATATTGGTAATTCTAGTAGATGTTCAATAGTCCTTAGTGACTGCTCAGTATAAATTGTTTATCCAGTCAGATACCTTGATTGTCGTTGAATTCATATATATTAGTTGATTTATATTGAATTGTCGTTCTTATTACAAGAATTATTGATATTCATTACTCATGATATTATTCTTAAACTTTGAACTATCCTACAAATGACACTTCGATATTTCAAACCTTGTGATATTATATCTTACACTCTTGTTGTACATTACTTGCTGGAAAATTTGTGCTCATCCTTGCTTAATTAAAACCTTTTAGTTAAGGAAGAGCAGGTGGGTGTCTCTGGAGAAGACAAGGGCAAGGGCAAGGCTACCGACTAACTTGTCCCTTTTTATGTTTAAGATTATTATGTTGTATTAAGACTATGTTTAAACTTAAATAGGATTATGTAATAGGTCTTTATTCGATACTATTATGTAATCTATTAAGTACTGTAGGTTGCAAGACTTGGGGGAATAATTATAATAAATCATTGTATATTATTCTAAATTAGATATTTCATTGTGAATGTGTAATTTTAGTTATTATGGTAATTCTTTGAGCACATGATGAACCGAATTCGAGTGACCAAGTGGAGGTCGAAATTTGGGGGCGTCACAGGTTGGTATCAAAGCTTTAGTTATAAATCGTAGGAACGAGAGTCCTTAGATTATAACTTAAGAAAACTTAGAAGTTAGGAAGGGGATAAAACTCATATAGAGTTTTCCTTGAGGGACTTAGTGTGTTATGAAATGTAACTTCATTCTATACAATGAACTTATGTTATTTAACATTCTGATAGAGTTGTTGTTTGTCTTGTCTTATGTTGGTGTTTATAGGATGAGTGACATGGGAAGACCTAGCCGAGTAGTAGAGGAGGAGCCTCGTGATATCCACATAGTCTATGAGGCACCTTTGATAGCAGAACCTATATCGGTAGTTGCCCCTATTGATGATGATGATGATGAGGAGGAGGAGATGGAGCCTCTGCCTGAGGAGTCTGATCTGAAGGAGGAACCCGTGGAGGAGGAACCCGAGCCCATGGAGGACTCCAACGGGACCACTTTCGAAGATCAGATATTGGGAGAATATGAAGAACAAATTTTGGAATTAGGGTGTAGAGTCGAGGAGTTAGAGACTAAGTCTCTTGAGAGGCAACTAGTGATGCAGGAGATGGAAGTGGAAATTGCTCACCGAAAGGAGGCAGGGATCCAGATGGAGGCCTTGTTTCACTGGTCGATGGCGAGGAACGTTGAGTTGGTAGGAAAGTTAGAAGAGATGGAGCAGAGGATTTTGAGTGAGAGGGCAGAGAAGGAGGCTCTCCAAACTCAGTTAGAGATGGAAGTGAGGGATAGGATTCACTTTGAGGAGAAGTGGGAGGATTCCAATGATAGGGTGAATGACTTAGAGGACGAAGTACGGTGCAAGAGGAGGAAGATGAACAAGATGGGCTATGCTCTACGCACGACCATGGAGAGATTGATCGATGGGGTGAATCACTACCCAGCTGAGCAAGGATAGACCCGGCATAACATAAGTCGGGATATGGTAGCACACATTACGCAGAAGGAATATCAGAGCGCCGTGGAGCGTGGGATGTTAGACTGAGTCTAGCAGGAAAAAACTCAGTATTATATTAGTTTTATTTATGTGTTGTTAATATGATGTTGTAATCTCAATCTTTTGCTTAAGATGTGAGATAGTGGTAAAACCCCAAACTTTTGAAAATATTAGAGGGGTAGTAGGTTAGTGTGGTCCCCATCTTTTGTGATATTAGGGGATATGTGTTTTCATTTATAACAGTATGCTAGAAAAGAACGTGTATTTGTAACCATTTGGCATATGAATATAAATGACCTTATTTCAGAAACGTGTTTTAAACTTTTAGTTATTTTCATTCCAGAAATGTCTAAATATGATAGTTAGATAATTAAATGAAAATTTTGTGAAGCAGAAGATGCCGCCCAGACGTAGAATAACTGTCCCAGAAGAGTCAGTTAATGGTGAGAGAGAACCTGTAGACCCGATGCAGCGACTTGTAGATTTATTGGGAGAAGCTATGAGGGGAAGAAACGAACCCGTACCACCCGTTCCCCAAGCTGTCCCAGACAACCTTCAAGGATTTTAAGAGTGTAGGACCCCCAGAGTTCACAGGAACTACTGACCCGATAGTTGTGCAAACCTAGATCAAGGAGATATAGAAGGCCTTCACTATAGCTCGCGTGGGTGAAGACTAGAAGACCATATTTTCCACATACATGATGAGAGGCGAAGCGAACTATTGGTGGGAAACTAATCAGCAGAGAGCGGGGGAAGGAACGATAACTTGGGAGAGGTTTACGACGCTATTTTTCAAGAACTATTTCCCAAAAAGTATGAAGAGTAGGATGGAAGTAAAATTCCTAGAGTTAAAACAAGGTGATATGACGGTGGCACAATACGCTGCTAAGTTCAATGAATTAGCGCAATTTGCAGAACACCAAGTTGTGAATGAGGAGAGGAAAGCAAGACGTTTTGAGCAGGGGTTGAAGCCATGGTTGTATAATAAGGTATCGGTCTTCCAGATTGATTCCTTTACAACATTGTTGGAAAAGGCAATCATTGTGAAATGTGGCAGTGAGGCCTTAAGTCTATATCATAAGGAGAAGAAGAATAATAACGCTGGTAGTGAGTATTGTGGAGGGAGTAGCAGCGGAGGAAGTAACTCCGGAAAGAGCAAATGGGAAAATAATAACAACAGAAACAATAACCAAGGTAGGAGTCACCAGGGAAACTTTAAGAATAGGACCAAAGTTTGCAACAAATGTGGAAGAAGCCATTAGGGCGAATGCTGGAAGGGGAAGACCACTTGCTATAATTACGGTCGAGAGGGGTATATCTCGCCGAACTGCCCAAAGTCAAAGAAGATCAGAGGATGTTTTTCTTGTGGATCGACGGAGCACCAGATAAAGGATTGCCCGAAGAAAGGAAGCGGTGGAGCCAGCGGAAGCCAGGGAGGAGGAAGCAAGTTAATGATTGGTGGACCTGCGCAACCCAGCCAATTGACCGCTCGAACCTTTAACATGACCATCCAGGATGCAGTGGCTACGAAGGACGTGGTGTCAGGTATAATCCCAATCAATAGTGTAAATGCTTATGTATTATTTGATTCGGGTGCGACCTGTTCTTTTGTATCTGAAGAATTCGCTAGTAAACTTAATACACCCCGAGAACGTTTAGAAGATTTCTTGAACGTAAAAGTTGCGAATAATGAAATAATTCCTATAGAGTACGTTTATCGAAATTGTCGCGCAAACATTAGAGGACATGAACTGAGCATAAACTTGATTCCTATTAGACTAGGAGAATTTGACGTAATACTGGGAATGAATTGGTTATATAGCCATGCAACAGTAATTGACTATCATAAAAAATGTGTGAACCTTCAGACTCCGAGTAATTCTAAGGTAGTATTTTATGGTAGCTCATCGCTTAAGAAATCGTGTTGCGTTACGATGATGCAGGCCAAGAAATTGTTAAAGAAAGTATGTGTAGGTTTTTTAGCTTACATCGTAGATACTCAAAAGAAGGGTGTAGAGATTAAGGATATACCCATAGTGAATGAATTTCAAGACGTGTTTCCGTACAATCTGCCTAGTCTTTCGCCAGACAGAGAAATCGAATTCGTAATAGACTTAGCACCGGGAACGGCACCAATTTCAATAGCACCACACCGTATGGCGCTAGTAGAAATGAAGGAATTGATGATACAACTTCAAGAGTTACTGGATAAGGGTTACATTCGACCGATTATGTCTCCTTGGGGAGCACCAGTGTTATTCGTGAAGAAAAAGGATGAATCGTTGAGGCTCTATATCGATTATCGAGAATTGAATAGAGTAACGATCAAGAATAGATATCCATTACCAAGGATAGATGACTTGTTTGATTAATTAAAGGGAGCGAAATATTTCTCGAAGATCGACTTACGGATAGGATATCATCAACTGAAAGTGTGTGATGAAGATATACTAAAGACTGCGTTTCGAACCCGTTATGGACATTACGAGTTTTTGGTAATGTCATTCGGTTTAACTAATGCTCCTGCTGCATTCATGGACTTGATGAATCGAGTTTTCAAGCCATACTTGGATAAATTCGCAGTAGTTTTCATCGATGACATTTTGATCTACTCAAAGATAGAGGAAGTACACACCAAACATCTGGAGATCGTTTTGGAAGCACTATGAAATGAGAAGATGTATACGAAGTTTTCAAAATATGAATTTTGGATGAAGAAGGTTCAATTCTTAGGCCACGTGGTGGATGAGAATTGTGACACCCCCAAATCTGGGTACTTCGATTCCACGGGATTTGGTGTTCACTGTACAAGCATCATCTATCTATCTATCCATAAATAATATCAAACCATACAATAGATAGAAATCATAATAAAATCTCTTCCCTTAAGGGTTACATCAACTGAATCATAAATAAATCCCAGGTTACTCTAACCTTAAAACATCTGTGCGGAATTCTAAACAAATAAGTCTTAACATCAACATAACTCAAGTCTTAAACAAATACATCAGTTAAAAAAATAACAGGTCTTCATCATTTGCTAACTTTGCCCTTGCCCTTACTAGTGGAGGGTTCATCGCTTCTTTCATTCTTAACTGCAATGTTATTATTAAGCAAGAGTGACCACAAATGCCCACAAGTATAATAATGAAATAACATTATAATAACATGCGAATAAATCAAAGACATCTGAATAAAAGCTCAACTTTTGAATCGAGAATGAATAACAAGAATCAAAAGAATTCTGAGGGTCATAAGACCTTCAACTATGTCCTAGGTTAACAAGAAATATACTTGAAACCTTTAACAGTCATAAGACTATGGACCTTCTTCTCGTACTTAGGGGGATTAGCCCTTAGTACCATACTGTGCACAATATCTTAACGCTAAAGCATAAATAATCCCCTATACAGGGTTGTTCATCTCAGTTTGACATTCGAGTCCGCACCAAAGGAAGTTTGGTTTGGATAATTTCATCAAGGGTTCTGAAATTTAGAACGCTCATCAACTATGGACTAGTTGAATCAATAAGGTTCACTAGTCTAATAAGGTTCAACAATAATTGATATTTGATTAGAATAATAATCTCAAAAGTATACAATAGGACAATTATTGTATAACTGAATCATGCTTTGGAAAGATAATTAATCTTTAATATCATGCTTGAACTTGAATAATAACAAGGATAATTTATTCAAGGTAAATAAGAAACTTGATCAATAATGACAAGTAGGGTTAGGGAAACTTGCTCAACATAAAAGTAACGTTTAAGTTTAAATAAACTTGCTCAATAGAATGGAGTTAGGGATAGGATACTTGCCTCGTGCGTAGATTACACTTTAACTAAGCACGTTCTTTGAATTAAATCCTACATACCATTCATATACACAATACTTGTTAATTAATAATTAATCAACATGAGCTCATTCTCGTTGTCTACTTTAATTATTGACTAAACTTAGTCAAATTATCACGTTGTCACATAATTTATACTTCATGAATTATCAAACTAATTATGTATTTAATAATTAAATTCACATATAATATATTAATACATGGTAAACAACTATTTTATCATCTCATAATACCTCTAACATGATTACATGTTCATTACAATAATTCACTAACACATTGTTAGACTTAACCATTTTAAAAATACATTTCTGACATTTTCTGGAGAGTGGCGCTGCGGCGCCACTAATGTGCTAAGGAGCCGAGCTGCGGCGTGGTGGCGCTGTGGCCGGGCCCTTGTCGCTGCGGCGCTGTGGCGTCGTGGCTCGAGTCTTGGCGCTGTGAGCGCTGTGGCGCTGCGAGAGCTGTGGCGCTGCGGCGCGAGACATCAGTTCTAGAGCTGGCGCCGCGGCGCGAGACCCCAGAAACTGATTCCCAGTTCGCGAAGAACACAGAGTACAGCGAAATCAACACATTTTTAACACTAAGTTCACCAAATCACATATACCCACATGTTATAATTCATGCATAATCATAATACAACATCTATAAAGTGATTTTAACCTATTAAAACATATAATCACATATTTAAATCATAAAAATTTAGACTGTTCTTGAAGTTCTTGAGGATTTTGAACAAAAACTTATAATTTAACACTACGGATTCGTTATAACACCGAATCCGTTCGTTTAAGGCTTGATCTCTTCGTATTAACATGCGCGATAATATAAGGGTGTAAAATTTTGGGATAATATATAATCAATACATCAATTATCACATATAAGGTCATATGGCCATATCACGTACTCTGTTTATTTTGAAATAACATATGTACGACATGTTTTCACAACACTGATGTTATGGTTTGCAGCATATACATAATTAAACATGATTTGATACAACATAACACACATATAAACTTATAATCATTACTCCTAAACCAATTACAGAGTTTCACAGAAGACATAAACCATACTCATGGAAACTTTAAATGACGTAAATAAAAACTTGGTTAAAAAGATTACCCAAGCGTAGATAAAGTAATCGGGGATGAATTCCTTCTGATTCCTCCTGACTCACCCAACCTCTTAGCAAAACTCTCTGATTTTCTCTCTAATTCTCTCTGGTATTTTTATCAGACTTAGAATAAAATGAAAAGGGAAGACGTCGTAATCAATTAGGAAGGATTAGATGCGCGTTAGTGGTCAGTTACCCAGTCATGGGTTAACTGACCCTAACCTCTCTTAGTGCCATGTTTGGCTTAGCAAGAAAAATAACTCAAAGCTCTTTATTTTAATAAAACCTTTATCATATAGTTCAATAATGTCACACTCTTTATAAAATAATCCCATATTTTATTTAATTTACTTTAAATAAAATATAATAATTACTCATAAATTCACATAATCATATATTCAATTATCTCATTAATAAATAATGTCAATTTATTAATTCTCTAATTAAATTTATATAAATAACATTATGCTTAATTAAATAATTCATTTAATTCAATAAGCTCACATAATCACATACTTGAATAATAAGATTCTCTACATTAATTTAATAAATGTAACACATATATGATTAAATTAATCTATCACAATTGCATCAATTAATTATTAAATCCAATAATTAAATCATCGAAAAATATTTATTTACTTCAATAAATATTAAAATTAAATTACAAATTTCTCGTTCGTCACAAGAATGGAATCTTAGTAGACCCCGAAAAGGTCAAAGCGGTAAGTAGTTGGGAACAATCGAGAACACCGACGGAGGTGAGAAGTTTCTTAGGGTTAGCTGGGTACTATCGAAGATTTATCTAGGATTTTTCTAAGATAGCGACCTCGTTGACTAATCTGACGAGGAAGATAGTGAAATTTGTATGGACCGACAAATACGAAGAGAGTTTTCAAGAATTGAAGAGGAGATTAAGCGTGGTGCCTGTATTATCCTTACCAGATGATACGGGAGGATTTGTGGTGTATAATGATGCATTGCATAGAGGACTGGGTTGTGTGCTAATGTAACATGGCAAAGTCATTGCCTATACGTCACGACAATTAAAGGATTACGAAAAACGATACCCTACTCATGACTTAGAGTTAGCGGCAGTGGTTTTTGCGTTAAAGATATCGAGACATTATTTGTACGGAGAAAAATGTGAGATATACACGGACCACAAAAGTCTGAAACATATCTTCACACAGAAGGAGTTAAATATGCGTTAGAGAAGGTGGTTAGAACTGATCAAAGATTATGACTGTGAGATTCTTTATCACCCGGGGAAGGCAAACGTAGTTGCGGACGCTCTAAGCAGGAAAGGAATGGAGAAATTATTTCAACTGACAACTCAGGAGGAGTTAATAAGAGATATGGAGAAGTTGGAAATAGAAGTGAAGGGACTCGGGAGGTCTGAAGAGAAATTATTTGTAATGGAAGCTCGTCCGACATTGTTGGATAGGGTAAAGGAGGCACAGTAGAAAGATAGAGAATGTAAAAAAATCAGGAGTAGGATCGCGGAAAATGAGGTAGAAAAATTTTGAATAGATAAAGACGACATTTTAAGATTCGAAGGGAGAGTGTGGGTACCGGTAGTAACCGAGTTGAGAGGCGAGATTTTGCATGAGGCACACAATACGACATATTCCGTTCATCCGGGAGGCACAAAGATGTACCGGGACTTAAAGCAACATTTTTGGTGGCCAAATTTGAAACGAGAAATCGCGGAGTACGTTAGTAGATGTCTTACGTGTCAACGTGTAAAAGCCGAGCATCAGCGGCTGAGTGGGTTGCTGCAACCGTTAGAAATACCGGAGTGGAAATGGGAGCATATCACGATGGATTTCATGGTAGGACTTCCAGTCACGCAGAAAGGTTTGGATGCCATTTGGGTTATTGTGGATCGACTAAGAAAGACCGCACATTTTCTACCAATCAAGATCCACTATAGTTTAAATCAATTAGCAAATCTATACGTAAAGGAGATTGTATCACGACATGGAGTGCCGGTATCGATTGTTTCTGACCAAGACCCGCGTTTCAAGTTAAAATTTTGGAAAAGCTTGCAAGAGAGGATGGGAACACAGTTAAGGTTAAGTACTGCTTATCATCCTCAGACAGACGGACAAAGTGAGCAAATGATACAAATGCTAGAGGACATGCTTAGGACTTGCGTGATAGACTTCAAGGGGAATTGGGACGACCACCTACGCTTAGTCGAATTTGCGTATAATAATAGTTACCATAGAAGTAGTGGCATGCCACCGTATGAATCTCTTTACGAAAGAAAGTGCAGAATGCCATTATAATGGGACGAAGTCAGAGAACGACGAATACTCGAACCAGAGTTAGTATAACAAACCGCTATCGTGGTGGCAGTAATAAGGGCTAGACTAGTGGCAGCTCAAGATCGCCAGAAAAAGTATACAGACTTGCATCGGCAAGACCTAGATTTTGAAGTCGACAGTTTTGTATTCTTGAAGGTATCTCCATGGAAGGGAAAGATCCGTTTCAACAAGAAAGGGAAACTTAGCCCAAGATTCATAGGACCGTTCGAGATACTAAAGCGAGTAGGCGAGGTAGCGTACAAGGTTGCATTACCACCTGAGTTGGAGCACATCCATAACGTGTTTTACATATCCGTGTTGCATCCGTACAAGCCTGAGTACAAGCACGTGATTTCTTATGAACCCATTCAAGTGGAAAAAAAAAATTTGTACGAAGAAATTCCTGTCTAAATTCTTGATAGGAAAGAGCAAACCTTGAGAAATAAAGTTATTTCTTCTGTAAAAGTAGTTTGGCGTAACCACGATGTCGAGGAGGCAACGTGGGAGTTAGAAGATAGGATGATGAGGGATTATCCCCATCTATTTGTGTAACCTTGTAGCAATTCCGGGATGAAATTTTTATAAGGGGGGAGGATGTAATACCTGAGATTTCCGCGTATTATAAAATGAATATATTAATGGAAATACTGTTTATGTGAATATAAGTGTTATTGTTTTATGAGTTGGTTAATACAATTGATTCGTATTAGATCAATGCATATTAAGAGGTGTGGTTTAGCAATGAGGATTGTGAAATGCCTTGTGTGGCATATGGTGGAACGAGTAAATCCATTAAGCGAGTTAAAACGAAAATTAAGAAGTATAATCGTGTTGAACGTGTGATATCATATAAGTAATCAAATACGCTCGTAGACTTGTAGTACCACTTTTGTGGACATCAATTCATGTCGTATATAACGAATTTAGCGACAAAAATTGACACGGGTAAAAGCTAAACCAGTCTTGGCACTGTCAGGGCACGACGTAGCTGCGCCGTCCCAGCAGTACAAACTAGTGCAGCTGCGCCAGTAGTCAGTTGTAGAAAAGTAATTTTTTCACCTTGGGAATTAAATGGAACAATTATGTGATAGGTGTCACATTAATAAACCAAGAAATAAAGTATGTTATGTCCAACAACTATAGTGTTAAACGATTAATTAATTGTTAATGGTTGTGGTAATATTGAATTCTTAGTAATTAACTAATAATGTGTGATTACTATTTTTTGCAATATATTATAAAGATGAATAATGATTCTGGAAATTCATAATTACATTAATCAATTGTTGGATTAATTAATATTGGTGTTAATAAATTAAGGAAGTGCATGATTTATTTATTGAACATAAATAAGTAAGTTAGTGATATAATAATATTATATTGACAGTTACGTGCATATGAGAAATAATACAACTATACTATATGGTGTTGTGTGACTATATATTAAGTGGTAATTAATCAAGGGAAAGAATTAAATTGTTTATTTAACATAAATAAATAAGATATTAATATAATAAGGTTGTTATATGATTACATGAGTGGTAGAATTAATTATGGAACTACCTGGACAATAATACCTGACTGCATTATTTTATTTCGTATATTTAATGTACATGGACTATATGATGTGAATTCATAATATGGTAACAATTGTGCATTAAGATTTCATTATGGGAATTAAATAGACCAAACCGAGCCTTGATGATATGAAATGCTGAGGTTTTCTCCTTTGTCCCAAATTGAGTGTCCCATTTACTCTAAGACCTCATTCACGTGTATTTCAAAAAGGCTAGCCTATGTTCTTCATTTTCTTCCAACTCTCTAGCTCATGATCATGGGGGAGTGGTGAGTATGATGAGTTCCAACAACCAATCTAACAACTCCTCCATAACCTTCATGCAATCCTTTAACACATGAGTTTGATTCAATGGGAAAATACAATGTCTGGATTTGTGTTCCTCTATAAATAGCAACTGTGCTTCTTCATTCTTGTTGTTGAGATTTGTCTGAGAATTTTCTAAGTGAGAGTTGAGAGCATACAAGTAATCTAGAGCTTAGAAGTTCATTTGGAGCAAGTTCTTTTCACATTTACAGTGGTATTATTCCTTTTTCCTTGCTTTCCTTTTCATTCTCTGTAAAAATGGAGTCTTGAGTTCTTATAATTTCAAATTCATGAATTCATGTAATTGTATGTTAATGTGGTTGGGTAATGTCCATATAGTTATTATATGACCATATGAGTACGATGCAACTGATATGTGATGGTTTAAAATTGAAATCATGAATAATTTTTGAGGTTGGGTTGGAGTTTTGCCGAAGCAGACTACTTTTACGCCTGAACCAGGCATGGTGCAGCTGCGCCACATTTGTATTGAGGCGCAGCATAGCTTCGTCGGTTGCTGAATTCAGTTGAGCAGTCTGTTTTCAAATCTGATCAATATTAGCTAGTTGTTTTGACATAAGCTAGCCTGTGAGCAAGTGTATAATGTATATATGGATATGTTAACCTAATGTGAGCATGTTTAGACTAAACTTGCATGATTAATGAAGGCGTATGGTTTACATGGAGATTTGGACTAAGTTTTGAAAACAAACTATGTTAAAGATCATGTTCTACAAATTGTGAACCTAGTAACCTATGCATGACTGATTTTGCACGTAGATGAGCATGTTGTAGTGTATATAGTTCCTTTGAGCATGATCAAACTTATTAAGTCTTATCTTAGAAATATTTGCAATGAGAAGCTTAGCTTAGTGAGCTAACATACATGATTTCTACATGGTTTATATTTTGACTTTGAAAGCATGTGAGTATGACTTGGAAATGCATGAATAAACCTTTAGCTTGTGTTTATTTGATTAGTAAGGAAACATAAGCATGTTGAACCTATTAGCAAGCTTTGAATGTGAATATTGTCAAGATACCATGAGGACTAAAATCTAACATTTATGATCATGTTTGATGACACTCTTAGACTCTCTCGTGTAGCATAAACATATATATACCATGCTTGTGTAGCACATTTCAAGAAAAGCGTGAACAAAGCCTATTTTCAACTAAAGCGGTGTTAGTTTCACGTATGTGTTATGAATACAAACAAACATGCCTAATATGAGCTTTATAACTATCTTGTATGTTTAGAAAGCAAGCATGCTAGACCTTGTGAATTCATGACCCCCGAATGGCCTTAAATGGTTAAAATGTTTAAATTAGAAATATATTATAAAAGGGAACCTAGATTTACTGGAGGAGCATGAAAAGACCTTTAACATGACAAATATATCATGTATGATTGTTTTTGGGCAAGCCGGATAGAAACCACAAGGCGGCAGCTGTATCTTGGATTGGCCAGAGGACAGCGCAGCTGCACCGGTCCTAGACTTAGCTATGGCGCAGCTGCGCCAGTCTGGAATCACAGTTAGTGAATTATGACTTTTGGACATTAACTTGTATGATGCCTATAATGCTAAATGTGATCTAAAACCTACTGATGTGTATATATATATATATATATATATATATGTGTGTGTGTGTGTGTGTGTGTGTGTGTGTGTGTGTGATGCTTAGTCGATAAGTTGGTGTTGCATTGAAATGAAAAGTCCATAAGTAAGGAGGTGTTAACCTTGAGCATTCTTGATTTGCTTATGAAGTAACTAAGTATTTGATTTATGATGACGTATAAATTGATTTTGTACCTTATGTGCTTACTTGTATCATGTCAAGCTTGATTAAAGACTATGTTAGCTAATGAACATCTTGAGCATATAATATGTTATAAATAGGATTCGAAAGTGTTGAATTCTTAAACGAGGATAAACTACGCGTAAGGAAAGTTTCTAAACCTATCTTATTACATTGAGCAAGTATCCGAACCCTACTCTTATTGTGCAAGTATCTTTGCATTCTTTATTCGACGAATACCGTAAGCTTATCAGTTTGAGTACAAGTTATATTGTTTTCTCATTCAAATGAGCCATTATGCTTAAACCCTTGTGAAAACTATTATTCTTAATAAACTTAGTATTGTTCTAGAATATTGTGAAAGAGCCGATGCCATTTGATTCTGCTAGACTATATGGATGTTTATAAAACTGTCCAAACCAATTGATTGGTACGAAAATCTGAAAACTGAGTTGAACAACCCTTATGGTGAGGGGATTTTATGTTGTTGGAAACCCTAACACATGAGTATATTATTACTGTGGTGTTATGCATAACAAGGAGTATTGTAGACTGATCCTCTACATTACTTAATTTTTTTTGGGTTATCAGTTTGATATTGGTAATTCTAGTAGATGTTCAATAGTCCTTAGTGACTTCTTAGTATAAATTGTTTATCCAGTCGGATACCTTGATAGTCGTTGAATTCATATATATCAATTGATTTATGTTGAATTGTCATTCTTATTACAAGAATTATTGATATTCATTACTTATGATATTATTATGAAACTTTGAACTATTCTAGAAATGACACTTCGATATTTCAAACCTTGTGATATTATATCCTACACCCTTGTTGTATATTACTTGTTGGGCAATTTGTGCTCATCCGTGCTTAATTAAAACCTTTCAGTTAAGGAAGAGTAGGTGGATGTCTCTGGAGCAGACAAGGGCAAGGGCAAGGCTACCGAATCGTTTGTCCCTTTTTATGTTTAAGATTATTATGTTGTATTAAGACTATGTTTAAACTTAAGTAGGATTATGTAATAGGTCTTTATTTGATACTATTATGTAATGTATTAAGTACTGTAGGTTGCGAGACTTGGAGGAATAATTATAATAAATCATTGTATATTATTCTAAATTAGATCTTTCATTGTGAATGTGTAATTTTAGTTATTATGGTAATTCTTTGAGCACGTGATGAACTGAATTCGGCTAACCAAGTGGAGGTCAGAATTTGGAGGCGTCATGTAGTATACACCACCCATTCTGAGTCGCCAAATACATGGTATAGAAAATAACTACAACTTCATTATTACAATTGTCGTGCAAAATACGACAACACATATACTGTGAGTTTAAATATAAATATTATCTAATAGACAGTATTCAAACTCAAAAGGAGTCCTCATTACAATTATTATCACACTATTTTACAAAATGGTGAGGACTGTTAAAACAACTGTCTGGACCCATCACTCCACACCCCGACTAGTTATCGCTATATTCTCGCCTCCTGAGAAAAAAAAATGGAACAAAAAGGAAAAGGGTGAGCTCAACTAGCCCAGTAAAGAATATTATGACTAAGATAATGTACAACAAATTATCGTTAGCTTTCAATAAATCAGATAAAATATAATGGACAACAAGTTTTAGATCAATATTCGCAACGAAAATAACAATTTATTAGAAGAGTTAAGTAGAGAATGAAATCTATTATCTTTATGATTTAAAAGTCCATCATCAATATTCTATCCTTGTAAGATCAATCAATATATTTCTTGAACCAAATATTCATCTTTGCACTACAGGTCAAAGATATTCATTTGTATCACAAGTTGGTCATGTTCATCTCAACACCTGTTTATCTTTGCACTACGACCAAAGATATTCATCAGATAATCATTCATATTTGCACTACAGGCCAAAGATATTCAGTTATATCATTATTTAGGACTAAGGATGATGAAAATATTTTAAAGAAACGAATCTTGTAAGATAAAAGGACAAAGATTAGGGATTCGTACTTTAGATAATCTAAGTTCAAAAATACTCCATAATAAACCATAGTGGAGTGAAATTCAAGAATAAAGATCAAAATATGGATACAATCAAATATAGTAACCATAATACACAACTTAGACAGAGAAGAGAAAATTTCATTTTTCTGTGAATAGTGTCGTATACGTGAATAGTAACCCCGACACAAAAAGGTAGAAATTTCAAAAGAAAAATCATACTTCGTGAATAGTACTGTATTTGTGAATAGTGCCATATACGTGAATAGTGACGTATACGTGAATAGTAACCTCGACATAAAAAAGTAAAAATTTCATAATTAAATTCATACAAATATGTCGGTATAATGATATTGAACAAAATAACACCATTTACGAAGAAAATAACATCCCTTATCTCAAAAGAATAGTACTTATGCCTGAAATATCGGATATAACGCTGAAGAAAATTTGTACTAAATAACTACTCTCAAAGTATCTAAATACTCACAAAATACGCTTGATAATAGAGAGAGAGAGAGAGAGACAAAGCTTATGATTCTGGTGTGATTTTTAATTCTAACTAAGCACCATATTTATAAGAAAATGCTTAGAACGCCAAAGCATACTAAATTTAATAAAATAATATTTTATACAAAATTTTCAAGGACGCCACTTTTGATCAAATTTCAGCACACCACAGTAGGGCCCACCAAAATTTAGATTTTTCCACAACAACCAAAAGTGGGGCCCACCATGTTTTTAATAAAAAATATTTATTTTTGAAACTTTAATAATTCATAATAAATAGCCCCTTTATCATAAAAATACAAATTTTATGTCTATTTCATAGGAAATTTAATTCTCTACAACTTTGTAGAAGAAAGTTTTTTTAAATTCCAATCAGAAAATGTACGAAATCCATATACGGATGATTTTTAATACCCTCGCTCTGACAAAATATTGATAAAATACCTCAACATTAATTTCTTCATTTATATCCACATAAAATAAATGTGTTCTTATCATATAAATTAATAATTAACTATTCACAAATAATATTACAGAATCACAATATAACAACCAGATCGTTCCTAGGAAAGAATGAGCTTTCCGATAAAAAAATTTCCTTACTGGCGCGCAATTAGGTGACGAAACCCCTTTCCTAGACAGAAATTACTTATACATTGCCAATACTGCTATCAAATAAAAATATTCAAATAATATGAATTATTGATCTGATAATGAGAGATACTGTGCAGTGACAATTATTGAAACAACAATAATATAAAATATCAACGTAGCAATTATTGAATCAATAAAATGAAATATTGAACAGTAATTACTGTAACAATTATTGAGTAGCGCATTCTTACGTAAGAATCAATAATTCAAAAATAATGTGCAATACCGTGTGTTACTGTGCAACTACACGTATTACTATATTTTAACCATTGGGTATTCCAACAGTGTTAACGGTAACAATTACGCCGTTATTTATAAGAACTCAAACTTGTCGTTTTCCTTCATCCGACTGTTTTTCGTTATGGGACCCACAAATGGCTGCGCCATCGTACGAATATTCCCGACAACAAGAATATTCCACGACCAAATGAATATTCCCCGACAATAATAAATATTTTATAACCACTTGTTTATTTTATAAAATTTATACATTTCACCCATAACCAAAGCATTATATCAAATTAACACCTTATTATTCAAAATAATAATTAGAGAAAATTCGATTGTATTTATAAAAAGTAGGGGTCTTACAACTTCCCCTCCTTATGAAATTTCATCCTCAAAATTGACGTACGTATCTAGTGTTTCGAAAAGGTGAGGATACCTCGTTTTCATTTCCGATTCCAACTCCCAGGTGATTTCCTTAATAGCATGGTTCCTCCATAAAACTTTAACTTGTGTATAACCTTTGTGCGTAGGACATGCTCCTTCCTATCCAAGATCTTGACAGGTACCTCCTCGTACGTTAAATCTTCGGCTATCTCGTCTGGTTCTAATTCAATAATGTGGTTTGGGTCTTTCACATATTTATGAAGTACATATATGTGAAAAATATTATGAACACGAGACATGCTTGGAGGTAATGCGAGTCTATAGGCCACATTTCCTATTTAATTAAGAAGGACCAATAAATCGTGGATCCGCATAACTCTTTTGTCGATCATGTGTCGTTTGTATACGTTTTCGGAACATTTGGATCTTCTCCATAGTCATATAAACCAATTTTGGTCCCAACAACGTTGCTTCTCCCACTTCATCTCAGCATACTAGAGAGCGACACTTTCGTCCATACAATGTTTCGAATGGAGCCACACCTATACTTGCCTGATAACTGTTGTTGTAGGAGAATTTCACCAATGGTAGGTAGTTATCCCAACTCCCTTTAAAATTTAGGACACAGAGTCTTAATAGATCTTCAAGAGTTTGAATAGTCCTTTTTGATTGCCCATCCATTTGAGGATGGTATGCCGAACTGAATAGTAAATCCGTGCCCATAGGTTTTTGCAAACTAACCCATAATCGGGAAGTGAATCTTGGGTCACGATCCGAAACTATGGATACTGGCATGCCATGCAATCTAACAATCTCATTCACATACATACGAGCAAGACGTTCAAGCGAATAAGTCTCCCGCATCGGCAAGAAATGAGCAGACTTGGTTAATCAATCAAAAATAACCCAAATCGCATCTATGCCTTGAGAAACCTTGGGAAGACCCGTAACGAAATCCATGGTAATGTGTTCCCACTTCAATTTCAGAATCTCAAGTGGTTGCAATGGACCCATTGGCACTTGATGCTCCGCCTTTACACGTTGACAAGTTAAACACCTCGAGATAATATCAGCGATCTCTATCTTCATATTTGCTCCACCAAAATATATGTCGAAGATCATTATACATTTTGGTACTCCCAAGATGGATTACAAAAGGTGTGTTATATGTCTCCATCATGATTCTATGCTTCAAGTTATAATCGCTAGGAACACAATGTCTGAAGCTGACTCAAAGTATTCATTCTTCATCGATTCTTGCTTTTGGAATAACACCTTCTTGTACTTTCTTCTTCATACGCATCAGCTCTGGGTCTTTAGCTTGAACAGCATTATTAACTTTATCGATTAAAGTTGGTTCTACTCGTATATTTGATATCATCACGTGGGTACTTAAAGATTTTAACTCTATCTCTATCCTTTGCAAGTCATACAAAATGGGTCTTTGCGTTGACAATATCGCACCCGTACCCGCATATGATCTTCTACTCAATGGGTCAGCTACTACGTTCGCTTTCCCAGTATGGTATTGGATGGTATAATCGTAATCTTTTAACAGCTCGAGCTAACGTCATTGCCGCATATTGAGTTCCTTTTGGGTGAAGAAATATTTGAGGCTTTTATGATCTGCATAGATCTCCACTTTCTCCCCATACAGGTAGTGTCTCTAGATCTTCAATGCAAAAACGACTGCTGCCAACTCCAGAATATGAGTAGGATAATTCCTCTCATATTCTTTGAGTTATCGCGAGGCATAGGCTATGGCTTTCCCATGTTGCATGAGAACACATCCTAACCCTTTGCCCGAAGCATTGCTATAGATAACAAATCCATCCGAACCACGTGGTATTGTCAGAACAGGTGCCGAAATGAGTCTCCTCTTGAATTCTTCAAAACTATTCTAGAATTCCTCACTCCATACGAATTTTGTATCTTTTCGAGTCAGCTGAGTTAACGGAGTAACGATTCGAGAAAATCCTTCCACTAATCTCTGATAATAACCAGCTAAGCCCAGAAATCTACGTACTTCAGTCACCGACTTCAGTTTCTCCCAACTTTGTATTTCTTCAATCTTCGCCAGGTCAATAGATACTCCATGGTTTGACACTACGTGCTCAAGAAATGCTACTTCCTCAAGCCAGAACTCTCATTTCTTCAGCTTGGCATATAGCTTGTTATCACGAAACCTTTGAAGTACCACCTTCAAATGACGCTTATGATCTTCACGACTTTTGTAATAGATGAGGATGTTATCAATAAAGACAACAACGAACTAATCCAAATATTCTTGAACACACGGTTCATCATATCCATGAAAGTAGCAGGAGCATTAGTCAATCCAAATGACATGACTGAGAATTCATAATTCCCGTACCGAGTTCTGAAGGCAGTCTTTGGAATATCCTTAATTTTAATCTTCAGCTGATGATATCCAGAACGAAAATCGATCTTTGAAAAGAAGTGTGCTCCTTGCAACAGGTCGAACAGGTCATCAATGCGAGGTAGCGGATACCTATTCTTGATGGTGACATGGTCCAATTCCCGGTAGTCAATACAAGCTCGCATACTCCTATCTTTCTTCTTTAAGAATAAAATAGGAGCACCCCAAGGAGATGTACTAGGACGAATGAAACGGATGTCTAACAACTCCTGAAGTTAGACTTTTAACTCCTGAAGTTCTGTAGGAGCCATTTGATATGGGGTTTTAGAAATGGATTTTGTACCAGGTTTAAGATCATTAAATAATTCAACTTCATATTCTGGGGGCAGATCGGGAATATCTTTAGGAAATTCACTAACAACGAAAATAATATTCAAATCTGACGTATTTTTGTTCAAGTCCATGACATGGGCTAAAAAATCTTAACATCCGTTTTTCAATAAATGAATGGCTTTATGGCTTGATATGACAGTGATTGACTTTAGTGGTTTGGTTGCTTGAATTCACGTAACAGGTTGGTTAGGAATATGAAAACTAACAACCTTACGAAAATAATCAATTTTAGCATGATTATGACGCCCCCAAATTTGGGTACCTGTAACCCGAACTCGGTGCTTCACGATACCATTTCTATAAGCAGAATAATACTAATAATAATAACAATAATATAAATATCAAACTTAATTTACATATATCAAAGTCTAAATCCCAGGTACGAGACCTTTAAACATTCATTACATCATAGATAATATGCATCATTGTCTTAATAAACTATAATTATTACACAAAATATTATTAATCTCATTCGAACAACTTTCCTTTCCCTTTGTTTGTGCCTGAGCCTTCGGGTTGATAATACTTAACTGAAAACATTTAATTTAAGTAAGAGTGAGCATTTGAGTGCCCAACAAGTAATAACAATTATAAACACTAGCTGAAAGGGTTAAATATTTTCTTTGTACTACCCTTCTACAACAAATCAATAGTTGTAAAGTAATCTGAACCGATAATAATAACATAACAACTCTCTATCAAATTTTTGAAACTACGTAATGACTATAATTAGGGTTAAGGTAACATACTATGAACATTGTTTTCAATTTTCGAATAGGTTTAGCAGAACTTCAACTGCAAACCGTCATAACTTACTGGCACGGGGGTGATCAGACCGTTATGGCCTGTATTGATCAATACTACATGCAAGAACGATAGTATCTATGGTAACTCGGGATTTTGAATATTCCAAAATTTGCGAATAAATTTTTTTTATTAATATTAATATTAATTATCATTTATGTGACAAGTATCAGTGATACGAGTCTCAAGAAAGTCAATTTGTGTATTGACTAATAAAATTAGAGTAGAGTTGTGCTTAACAGCTTTAGAAACCCTAACCCTAATTTCTGGATAGGGATTCGGTAAAAAATATAATTAAATTAATTATTTTAATGAGTTTGTGTTTGTACCGAAGAAATTTATTGATCAATGATTGATCGGATAAGGTTTAAGATTTATAAACCCTAATAAGGGATTAGAAACCATAATCTCAGATTTAGAAAACCAATTGTACGGTTAAAACCCCTAATTTTATATTCGGGAATTCTAAACCCTAAATAAGGAAACCCTAATTATAATTGGCAAGCCTAATGTGGGTATTAAACTTTATTATGATTAAAAAACCCTAATTATATTTTTATTATCTTAATTTCTATTTTACAAACCCTAATTATAATTTAGAAAATTTATTTTTCTTATTAAAACCCTAATTCGTGGATTATAAACCCTAATGACCATTTTGACCCTAATTGCTAAATTAAGCAATTTTAATTAGGGATATTAATCCTAATTAGCAAGATTGAATTTTAGGATTAGGAAATATTAATATAATTATCGAATCCTAATTGTACTTTTGGAATTATTAATCTTCTAATTTGGAAGCCGAAATTTGAAAATTTTAGAAATTAAATTCCAAATCTAAAGGGTTTAAACCCTAAATCCTAAAGTGTTCAAATCCTAAACCCAAACCCTAAACCCTAAGGGTTTGGCTAATTGGCAAGAATGCCATTAAATGTATTTACCAAAAGACCAAAATGCCCTTTTGTTTATTTTAG
This sequence comes from Panax notoginseng, assembly GCA_016801055.1. Lineage (NCBI taxonomy): Eukaryota > Viridiplantae > Streptophyta > Magnoliopsida > Apiales > Araliaceae > Panax > Panax notoginseng. The sequence continues at coordinate 106,497,537 of CM029014.1, forward strand.
TAAGTTAACTTGCAAAATTGGCAAAAACTTTAGTTGTTTACTAACTATTTTGACTTGCATGACTGATATCTCAGCCATTTAATCTTCAATTGACAGCTACAATATATCATTCATTGCGTCTTGAGGCTATATAAGAGAATTAGAGAGAGAAAGTCTAGTATTTGGTTTATATTGTACACAAGCTCTCACCAACTCTCACTTCTCTCTCAACCTCTGAAATTGGCTAGCATATCAGTCCCAAATTCAGTCCTTAGATCACCCAATATCATTTAGGAAGATCAAGATCAAGATTGGAACAAGAGAGGTATAAACCCTAGCTAGCATTTGATCTTGTATGCTTTGTTAAAATCCGTGTTTAAATGTTTATATTTATGTTAAAAGGTGATTTTAGTTTATCTATGATGATCCATGATGGATCCATACCATCTAAGTGCTTAAAAGGGTGTTTTTCCAAAACTGTCCAAGAAAAGATTTTGTGCTCTGACGAGCAAATGTCAGACGGCTCATATCTCTGTCTGTTAATGTTTTGTTATGTTTTATGTGTTTAATCTATAGCCTGATAGGTGTTCTTTATTTGGAAAGTGAAATCAGGGTTGTTAAATTCTTAGATTTCAAGTTATACTCGGTCAAAGTCGGTTGACCGACCATGACCGAGTACATTCTGGGCAACCCAGAATGCAGTTTCTAGAGTCTGACAACGTTTTTTCAAGGTCCGGATCTGGCAGGTGTTGTGTTGTTTGATGTTGTGTTTATGACCAAGTTATAACCTGCTAGATCTACTATAATAATATGTCCTTACATCTTTCAAACCATCAACGTAGCGATTAGAGTGGCTAGTCAAACTAGCCTACTCGACATGAATGTCTGTTTTCTGGAATTTCCAGAAAACGTATGAACTAAGTTTTTGTCAGAGATTGACGAACCATAAATTATGATTCTATTATGTTTGGACTAAGATTATATTATATACTTGTTCCTTGTCATGTGAACTAGAGGTTTAGACCTTAAGAACATCAATGTTATGGCCAGATCATGAAGCTAATCAAGCCCCAAAGTAGTACTTGTGGCTGCCTGGGTTTCTGGGATTACCCAGAAAGCCCAAGAGCTATCTGACAGCAAGATTAAGAGGCCAGATTTCTCGGTTGTGAGTTGTTTTGAGCAAGATGATGGTTGTTAATGGTAGTACTACATGAGTACTACACCATTGAAGCCTTAGTTAGCATCGAACATGATTATACTGAGAATTACAGGCAGTCAAACGTGACACCTTGAACACTGACTTTGTCAGTGTTCTTGAGCCAAGAACACCTAAGTCTACAGACAAGTGTCGCTAAAGGCTTTAGCGACAGTTCCTATTTATTTATTTTCTGAATTTTCGGAAAATGATTAAAAAATAGAAATAAATTCTAAAAATTACCAAAAATGGTTTTAAAAATTATTTTAAATTATGAAAAATAATTTTTGACTAATTGGAATATTTTTCTTTAATATTTATAATTATTTAAATATTAAAGGTATTTAATTTATTTACTTAGTGTACTAAATAAATTAGAAAAAAATGATTTAATATTATGAAAAATTATTTTAAATAAGAATAATGTATTTAAAAATATTTTGAGTTATAAAATGTGACTTTTAATATTTTTAGAGAATTTTCATTAATAATTTAATATTAATGATATTAGATTTATTTAATTACTAAATTAAATAAATAAGTTAAAAATAATTTTAATGATTTAAAAATCATTTTAAATAAGAATAAAGTGTTAGAAAATATTTGGAATTATAAAATATTATTTTCAATATTTTTGGAGAATTTTCATTAATAAATTAATATTAATGATATTAGATTTATTTAATTATGATATTAAATAAATGAATTAAAAATGATTTTATTGATTTAAAAATCATTTAAAAATGAGAAAAATATTTTAAAAGTATTTTAAGTTATAATTAATGACTTTTAATATTTGGATAATAATTTCATCAATATTTAAATATTAATGGTGATGATTTAAAAATGATTTGAATTACTTTAAAAATCATTTAAGTATAATATTGATGATTTAAAAATATTTCAGGTTATTAACAATAACTTTAATATTTTGACAAGTATGTTATTAATATTTTAAATATTAATAATGATAAGATTATTTAATAATTAAATCATTTAAAAATGATTTAAGTGTTTGAAAACTTATTATAAATTATAATAATTGTTTATAAATTATTAAAAGCTTCCGAAAAATATTATAAACGATATTTGACTTATCTAAAATAATATTAAAGCTTAGAGACCAAGTTTAATTGACAATTAATGTGTTAATTGTCGGATAGGGTGACCAGAACACCGAGAATGGACCGAAGTTCAACCATACCGAAATAGTTAGACTTGATAAGTGTTTATATAGGTTATAAACGCTAATGTGGCTATGTGGTAATGTGTCTAGGAGAAGTTTAACTGTAAAATACAATGTTACGTGTTATAAATGATTGTGCTAATTGTGAGACCGACATTGTTGATTATAGGTCTTACGAATGCAGTTAATTATATTGTGTAGCTGTAATTAACGCAAAAGGCAAGTTTCCTAACTCAACCTTGAGTTATATTCATTCAATTATTATGATTAATTATTTCTAATTATATCATGTACAAGGAATTTATTGTTGATTATTCGTAGTTAGTGCATGATTAATAATTCAAATTGAATTACTGATTCGAAAAATATATATTCGTAAAATTACTGTTGTTGTATATTTATATATGCAGAAACTAATATTGACAGTACAGATAATTCCTGTTTATTGTCAAATTATTTTGAGAAATGTCTTAGCTAATTATTCTGGCTAGACGAACAATTGTTAGAACTTGATAAATACGAGAAGAGAAATCAATTGTTATTGATAGATCGGCGCCAATTATTTCGGCTAGATCGATAAGTAGATAGAATTTGAAATCACAGTATTTCGTTGTTAAATCAAAATCTTGATTCTGAGACTGAGAAGGACAACCTTTTATATAAAGGGAACATTTTAGGTCGTATATTCGACCATTGCGCGCTGTTAAGTATTATGCATAATATAGGGTACAAGGAGTTGGCCGGCTTTAAGTACTTACAGAGGGGTATGATTTAATCTTTATGGTTATCTGATATGTATCAAAGTAAATCTTTGATAGATACCCGAGAAAATAAGTTTTAAGATCTTGTGGGATCACTCAGCATAAATCTGGAAATTATTCCACTTTGTTATTGCTTAGAATTGATTCTTGATTATTCAATAGAATATCGTAGAAACTTTGAAAGCGTTGTACTCTTTCATTATCAAATTATTGCATTGCCTAGAATACAAGAAGAATTGTTATTGATTAACGATTTGTTCAGCTATTTCAAAGTTCCCCGAACTTTAGTTTCATTCTATCAAAATAGATAGTCTGTTCTTGTTGATTCATATACCTTTATTGTATGTCTTAACTTGCGGGGCAAACTTGTTGCTCACCCTTGCTATAAATAAAACATTTCAGCTAAGAACGAAGAGGCCAGCGGGTCAAAGAAGATCAAAGGCAAAGGCAAGATGTTGGAGTAGTTATAATGAACAATATTATTATGTTGTATTATAAACCCTTTTTGTATAATCTAAAGGGTATGATTGTAATGTTAAGGTTAGTGGACCTGGGACTTATGTATTAACAATATATGTTAATGACTTATGTAATCCTATTTATATATGAATGGGTAGTTAATTGGTATTATATTATGGATCGTGAACACCAAACTCGGGGGTCAGGTAACCCAGATTTGGGGATGTCACAGGTTGGTATCAGAGTTGTAGTGACCAAGGTGTCACTAGCTAGTAGAAGAGCTATAGGTTATAAACTTTAAGTGGGGTGGGGGAAAACCCTAGGATTATAACCATACGCGAGATAGAGAAAACTCATGTAGAGTTCTAAGTAAGGGATTGCCGAAGTGTATCAATAGTGAGATAAGTGGACACATAGTGTGAGAATTTTGTACTAATGAAGTACTAATCAAGTTATTTCAACTAATTGTAGGATGTCTGGAGAAGGTGAAAAGAGTGCGGAGATGCTAGCGGTTGTTGCACCGGTGCCAGAAGCCGAGGTGCCAGCGCAAAGTGAATCAGTGGAGAAGGTGGGAGAAGATGAACCAATGGTCAATCAGGGGAGCGATCATGATGATTATCCCGAGATGTATTTGAGTGGAGATGAGGAGGCAGACTCTGAGCCAGCTAAGGTGGAGTTAAAGAATAAAACCAAAGATGGAGAACAAGATCACGAATCTGCAGAGGTTCAAGAACACCGGAGCAAAGTGTTTCTCTTGGAGGAATTGTGGAAGACGGAGCGAGCATTACGCGAAATGACTGAAGAAAGGAATGAGCTCAAGGCGCAGGTGGATAGAATGAAGGCTGAAGGTGGTGGGTCATCTGAAGGAACCAGCAAGAAGGACAAGAAGAAGAGAAAGAGGGAAAAAGACAGCCCTAAATCTAAAAAATCAAGCCCGAAGAAGAATCAAGCCTATATCAAGTGTGGAAAGACTCACGCGGGAGAATGCATGATGTGGAAGAATATGTGCTTTAACTGCAAGTAGGAAGGACATATTTCTCTGCATTGTCCTAAGCCGAATTTGAGGAAGTGATTTTCATGTGGGCAGACGGGTCACGGATTCAGCAAGTGTCCCATCAAGAAGAAGACTGGTGAAGGGAGTGGTCGGTAGATAACTTAGATATATGTAATAGTATCTTTTGGGTAGAAGTTTATGATATTAAGTGTTGTAATATCGAGAATGATGTGTAAGAATATGTAAATATATATATGTTTGTACGAATGAAATCCTTATTTGCTATGTGAATATAAGATTAAGATTAATTTGTTTGTTCTTAAAACTCACACTTATGGTAAGTTAATGACTCATAATTATATGAAATATTTTGAACCTCTCAGCGAATGGACGCCAAAGGTCTGACTAGGATAAGTTCATACACTCATATAATTGTGGCAAGTTCCTGAACTCATAAGTGTGGTAAGTTTGACGAACTGGTAATAACTGTGTGAGAATGGAGAATAGCAACTTTTTGTGTAAAGTTGTGTTGTTAATCCTGGTATGATTTAAAAAGGGATAGTAATATGTGGTAAGTACTATGTGCTATTTGAATAAATATGCAATTATATGAGAATTATGTGTTGAATTCTTATTGTGTTAAGAATTTGTGTAAAGAAAGAGAATTAATATAAGATTTTTATTTAAATCAGATCATGTCGCTTAGACGACAAAATCGAAACCAACGAGAAGAATAGTCGGTGAATAATGAAGGAGGTCAAGTTGACCCGATGAAAAACTTTACAAATATGATAGCCGAAGCTATGGAGAATAGAGTTCCAGCTGCAAGAGGAAGAGCGAGGAATTAGCCAGCTGAAAGATTAGCAAATTTTAAAGACTTTAAAGCAGTGGGACCGCCTGAATTTAAAGGAACCACATATCCGATTGAAGCCCAAACTTGGGTGAAGGAGATGGAGAAAGCATTCGTCATTGCGCGAGTGGCGGAAGAGCAGAAGATAGCTTTTGCGACATACTTAATGAAGGGAGAAGCTAATTACTGGTGGGAGACAAACCAAGCGAGAGCTGGTACAGAGGTGGTGTTGTGGACAAGTTTTAAGGACCTATTCTTTGAGAACTACTTCTTGCCGAGTATGCAATCTAGAATGCAAGTTAAATTCTTAGAACTTAAGCAAGAGAACATGTCGGTATCTGAATATGCTGCCAAATTCAACGAGTTGGCAAGATTTGCACCTCATCAGGTGGACACAGAAGCGAGAAAGGCGAGAAAATTCGAGAATGGATTGAAACCGGGAATATACAATAAGGTAGCAGTATTACAGATCAACACGTTCGAGGCATTGATGGAGAAAGCATTGATTGCTGAAGGAGGGAGCGAAGCTGCGTCTCGATTCCATTAGGAGAAGAAGAAAAAGACTAATGACGGAGGAAGCTGTGGTGGAAGTAACCCTAATAAAAGGAAATGGAGAGAGAGTACCCAATCAGGAGGCAAGACAGAAGATAATAGGAAAGGAAGGGAGCCATGTGCGAATTATCGGAAGAACCGTGCTGGAGTTTGCCTGAAGAAGAAAGAAGTTTGCTCTAATTGCGGACAAGAGGGGCATATGTCACCCAATTGCCCCAGTCCGAAGAAAATTCAAGGTTGCTTTAGATGCGGATCGACTGATCATTTGGGTCGAAACTATCCGAAGAAGAATGTAGAAAAGGAAAGTGTCAACAAGGGACCCGGTGGCGGAACCTTGGTAACTCGAGGACCTGCACAGCCAGGAAGACCAACAGCCCGTACATTCAACATGTCGGCGCAGGACACTGTGGCTGCTTAGGAGGTCGCAACAGGTATTGATTTCGTTTAGAAATTTAATTACGCGAGTAAATTGAGTCAGATATTTCTGAGAACTGTTTTCTTTTAAAAGATTCAAGTCACAGGTTAGAATTTGAAACATAAATTAATATTGTGTTGATAAAAATGAATTGATGATACAACTTTAAAAGCTTATAGAGAATAAGAAAACGGTGATTCTGAGGATAGAATCCTTTTAAGGAGGGGTGAATGTGATAACCTGGGATTTCAAATATTCCAAAATTTGTGAATAATATTTTTTTATTAATATTAATATTAATTATCATTTATGTGACAAGTATCGGTGATACGAGTCTCGAGAAAGTCAATTTGTATATTGACTAATAAAATTAGAGTAGAGTTGTGCTTAATAGCTTTAGAAACCCTAACCCTAATTTCTGGATAGGGATTCGATAGAAAATATAATTAAATTAATTATTTTAATGAGTTTGTGTTTGTACCGAAGAAATTTATTGATCAATGATTGATCGGATAAGGTTTAAGATTTATAAATCCTAATAATGGATTAAAAACCATAATCTCAGATTTAAAAAACCAATTGTACGGTTAAAAACCCTAATTTTATATTCGGGAATCCTAAACCCTAAATAAAGAAACCCTAATTATAATTGGCAAGCCTAATGTGGGTATTAAACTTTAATATGATTAGAAAACCCTAATTATATTTTTGTTATCTTAATTTCTATTTTACAAACCCTAACTGTGAACTAGAAAATTTATTTTTCTTATTAAAACCCTAATTCGTGGGTTATAAACCCTAATGACCATTTTGACCCTAATTGCTAAATTAATCAATTTTAATTAAAGATATTAATCCTAATTAGCAAGATTGAATTTTCGGATTAGGAAATATTAATATAATTATCGAATCCAAATTGTAATTTGGAATTATTAATTTTCTATTTTGGAAACCGAAATTTGAAAATTTTAGAAATTAAATTGCAAATCTAAAGTGTTTAAACCCTAAACCCTAAAGTGTTCAAATCCTAAACCCAAACCCTAAACCCTAAGGGTTTGGCTAATTGGCAAGAATGCCATTAAATATATTTACCAAAAGACCAAAATGCCCTTTTGTTTATTTTAGTAAGTTAACTTGCAAAATTGGCAAAAACTTTAGTTGTTTACTAACTATTTTGACTTGCATGACTGATATCTCAGCCATTTAATCTTCAATTGACAGCTACAATATATCATTCATTGCGTCTTGAGGCTATATAAGAGAATTAGAGAGAGAAAGTCTAGTATTTGGTTTATATTGTACACAAGCTCTCACCAACTCTCACTTCTCTCTTAACCTCTGAAATTGGCTAGCATATCAGTCCCAAATTCAGTCCTTAGATCACCCAATATCATTTAGGAAGATCAAGATCAAGATTGGAACAAGAGAGGTATAAACCCTAGCTAGCATTTGATCTTGTATGCTTTGTTAAAATCCGTGTTTAAATGTTTATATTTGTGTTAAAAGGTGATTTTAGTTTATCTATGATGATCCATGATGGATCCATACCATCTAAGTGCTTAAAAGGGTGTTTTTCCAAAACTGTCCAAGAAAAGATTTTGTGCTCTGACGAGCAAATGTCAGACGGCTCATATCTCTGTCTGTTAATGTTTTGTTATGTTTTATGTGTTTAATCTATAGCCTGATAGGTGTTCTTTATTTGGAAAGTGAAATCAGGGTTGTTAAATTCTTAGATTTCAAGTTATACTCGGTCAAAGTCGGTTGACCGACCATGACCGAGTACATTCTGGGCAACCCAGAATGCAGTTTCTAGAGTCTGACAACGTTTTTTCAAGGTCCGGATCTGGCAGGTGTTGTGTTGTTTGATGTTATGTTTGTGACCAAGTTATAACCTGCTAGATCTACTATAATAATATGTCCTTACATCTTTCAAACCATCATCGTAGCGATTAGAGTGGCTAGTCAAACTAGCCTACTCGACATGAATGTCTGTTTTCTGGAATTTCTAGAAAACGTATGAACTATGTTTTTGTCAGAGATTGACCGAACCATAAATTATGATTCTATTATGTTTGGACTAAGATTATATTATATACTTGTTCCTTGTCATGTGAACTAGAGGTTTAGACCTTAAGAACATCAATGTTATGGCCAGATCATGAAGATAATCAAGCCCTAAAGTAGTACTTGTGGCTGCCTGGGTTTCTGGGATTACCCAGAAAGCCCAGGAGCTGTCTGACAGCATGATTAAGAGGCTAGATTTCTCGGTTGTGAGTTGTTTTGAGCAAGATGATGGTTGTTAATGGTAGTACTACATGAGTACTACACGATTGAAGCCTTAGTTAGCATCGAACATGATTATACTGAGAATTACAGGCAGTCAAACGTGACACCTTGAACGCTGACTTTGTCCGTGTTCTTGAGCCAAGAACACCTAAGGCTACAGACAAGTGTCGCTAAAGGCTTTAGCGACGGTTCCTATTTATTTATTTTCTGATTTTCTGAAAAATGATTAAAAAATAGAAATAAATTCTAAAAATTACCAAAAATGGTTTTAAAAATTATTTTAAATTATGAAAAATAATTTTTGACCAAATGAAATATTTTTCTTTAATATTTATAATTATTTAAATATTAAAGGTATTTAATTTATTTACTTAGTGTACTGAATAAATTAGAGAAAAATTATTTAATATTATGAAAAATTATTTTAAATAAGAATAATGTATTTAAAAATATTTTGAGTTATAAAATGTGACTTTTAATATTTTTAGAGAATTTTTATTAATAATTTAATATTAATGATATTAGATTTATTTAATTACTAAATTAAATAAATAAGTTAAAAATGATTTTAATGATTTAAAAATCATTTTAAATAAGAATAAAGTGTTAGAAAATATTTGGAATTATAAAATATTATTTTCATTATTTTTGGAGAATTCTCATTAATAAATTAATATTAATGATATTAGATTTATTTAATTATGATATTAAATAAATGAATTAAAGATGATTTTATTAATTTAAAAATCATTTTAAAATGAGAAAAATGTTTTAAAAGTATTTTTAGTTATAATTAATAATTTTTAATATTTAGATAATAATTTCATTAATATTTAAATATTAATGGCGATGATTTAAAAATGATTTGAATTACTTTAAAAATCATTTAAGTAGAATATTGATGATTTAAAAATATTTCAGGTTATTAACAATAACTTTAATATTTTGACAAGTATGTTATTAATATTTTAAATATTAATAATGATAAGATTATTTAATAATTAAATCATTTAAAAATAATTTAAGTGTTTGAAAAATTATTATAATTTATAATAATTGTTTATAAATTAGTAAAAGCTTTCGGAAAATATTATAAACGATATTTGACTTATCTAAAATAATATTGAAGCTTAGAGACGAAGTTTAATTGACAATCAATGTGTTAATTGTCGGATAGGGTGACCAGAACACCGAGAATGGACCGAAGTTCAACAAGACCGAAATAGTTAGACTTGATAAGTGTTTATATAGGTTATAAACGCTAATGTGACTATGTGGTAATGTGTCTAGGAGAAGTTTGATTGTAAAATATAGTGTTACGTGTTATAAATGATTGTGCTAATTATGAGACCGACATTGTTGATTATAGCTGTAATCAACGCGAAAGGCAAGTTTCTTAACTCAACCTTGAGTTATATTCATTCAATTATTATGGTTAATTATTGCTAATTATACCATGTCCAGGGAAGTTATTGTTGATTATTCGCAGTTAGTGCATGATTAATAATTCAAATTGAATTACTGATTCGAAAAATATATATTCGTAAAATTACTGTTGTTGGATATTTATATCTGCATAAACTAATATTGACAGTACATATAATTCATGTTTATTGTCAAATTATATTGAGAAATGTCTTAGCTAATTATTCTGGCTAGACGAACAATCGTTAGAACTTGATAAATACGAGAAGAGAAATCAATTGTTATTGATAGATCGACGCCAATTGTTTCGGCTAGATCAATAAGTAAATAGAATTTGAAATCATAGTATTTCGTTGTTAAATCAAAATCTTGATTCTGAGACTGAGAAGAACAACCTTTTATATAAAGGGAACATTTTAGGTCGTATATTCGACCATTGCACGCTGTTAAGTATTATACATAATATAGGGTACAAGGAGTTAGCTGGCTCTAAGTACTTGCAAAGGGGTATGATTTAATCTTTATGGTTATCTGATACGCCTGCGTATGTATCAAAGTAAATCTTTGATAGATACCCGAGAAAATAAGTTCTAAGATCTGGTGGGATCACTCAACATAAATCTGGAAATTATTCCACTTTGTTATTGCTTAGAATTGATTCTTGATTATTCAATAGAATATCGTAGAAACTTTGAAAGCATTGTACTCTTTCATTATCAAATTATTGTGTTACCTAGAATACGAGAAGAATTGTTATTGATTAACGATTTGTTCAGCTATTTCAAAGTTCCCCGAACTTTAGTTTCATTCTATCAAAATAGATAGCCTGTTCTTGTTGATTCATATACCTTTATTGTATGTCTTAACTTGCGGGGCAAACTTGTTGCTCACCCTTTCTATAAATAAAATATTTCAGCTAGGAACGAATAGGCCAGCGGGTCAAAGAAGATCAAAGGCAAAGGCAAGATGTTGGAGTAGTTATAATGAACAATATTATTATGTTGTATTGTAAACCCTTTTTGTATAATCTAAAGGGTATGATTGTAATGTTAAGGTTAGTGGACCTGGGACTTATGTATTAACAATATATGTTAATGACTTATGTAATCCTATTCATATATGAATGAGTAGTTAATTGGTATTATATTATGGATCGTGAACACCAAACTCGGGGGTCAGGTAACCCGGATTTGGGGGTGTCATAGTATCGTTCACTCTGTCCACCTTGGGTGCATAAAAAGTTTTCCCGTTTACGGGATGTTCATAATTGTCGGGTTCCAAACCAAAAGTTTTATCTTGTTCAACAATAATCTATAATTCAATATATATATATATATATATATATATATATATATATATATATATATATATACGAGTAATTAACAAAGGTGTATCAACATGTGATTAAATACAATGTGATTATCCAAGTGGGGACACTTGTATAACCATTTATAGAAATTAACGAACATAATATATATATCTGAATTACCATATACTAACATGTTGATAATCAATGAGCGTATATAGTATAGGGTAAATAATATGTACTGTAATAATATAATTCTGAAACATTCTTACTCATGCCCATTGCATAAATAAAATACAAAGGTAGAATACTTGCATGAGCTGTTGCTTACAATAACGCAACTAAGATTAATCTTTTATACAGCGACCTATCAGTAATAAGATCATTCGTTCGATTAGAATAATATATCGTAACACATAGCACTGCTTATTGCAGTCCGCACATTATCTAATAACATTGTCACATATGTTTAACTACCATTGAATCACAAATAAACACTTATCAAGTCAAATTATCTAAGGTTAGATCAATTTCTAAAACATTCCAGTGTACCGACAGCTTTATCGGGTACTTATCGAGTCTAAGACTCTGTCCTGTAGTTCAATATTCGCTTAGATATTTTAAATATCAGTCATATTATTTTTTAAAGCCTTATAATAATTTTTTAACAATTATTATAATTTATCATGAATTTTCAAACATCGAAATTATTATTAAATGATTTAAATATTCATTAATTCTATTATCATTAATATTAAACTATTAATAAAATCTTTGCCAAAATATTAAAGTTATTTATAAAAACTCAAAATATTTTTAAAGTATTAATATTACCCTTAAATGATTTTTTTAAAATATTAAAAATTATTTTTAAATAATTACCATTAATATTATAATATTAATTTATTATTTATCAAAATATTAAAAGTCATTTATTATAACTTAAAATATTTTTAATTCATTTATCTCCTTTTTAAATAATTTTTAATTCAATAAAACTATTTTTAGACTATTTATTTAATATAATTATTAAATAAACTTAATATCAGTAATATATTAAATTATTAATAAAATTTACCTTTAAATATCGAAAGTTATATTTTATAACGTAAAATATTTTTAAACTATTTATTTTCATTTAAAATAATTTTTATAATATAAAAATTATTTTTAATTAATTTATTTAATGTAATTACCAAATAAATCTAATATCATTAATATTAAATTATTAATGAAACTTATCTTAAAATATTAAAAGTTATGTTTTATAACTTAAAATATTATTAAATACCTTATTATTATTTAAAATGATTTTTTATACAATAAAAATCATTTTTAATTGATTTATTTAATGCATTTATTAAATAATTTAAATATCAATAATATTTAAATAAATATTACTATTTATAAAAAAATATGCTAAATTATTAAAAGTTAATTTCTATAACTTAAAATTATTTTTTAAATTATTTTTGTAATTTTCAGAATTTATTTCCTATATTTTAATTGATTTTTCTAGAATTTAACTTAATTAATTTAAATATGTATGTCGCTAAAGCCCTTTGGCGACAGTAAGTATCGCCTTAGCTATTCTTGAGAAACCCAGAACCTTCATAGACAGTCTCGAGTGGGTAGGTTTGACCATGCATTAATCACTGACCATGATGTTTTTGGGTGTTGTGTTGGTTAGATCTTGTAGTGCTAGTGGAAGATTACATGATCCAACAACTATCTTGGCCAAACTACATAACACTAAGGAGATCTGAGCTTGACAAATGGCTGTCAGAGTTGTTCATCATGTTTATGGGCTGCCCAGAAAATATAGTCATGGCCGGTCAACGCTTTTGTTGACCTTATATCTATAAATCTGTTCATGTTAAGTGTGTTCTATAGGTCGGGTTGTGTAGAGTATCTATCAAGGTCCATGAACCAAGCAAAGTTCAAGTCTAAACATCATCTAGCGAAAAGATCTAAGCCTCAGAAAATCGTGTCAGAGGCTGTTCTTCATTTCTGGGTTTTCCAGAAATGAAGAACCGAACGAGGGGGCTACTTTGGGTCCTTATATCTCGCGTTCTGAGTTTGCTTTTTGTGATCTAACACTTTCAGTGTGTAGCCAACATGCAAGTAAACAAATTGATTACATAAAACCATCATAACAACAACAAACTCTCTAGATCCATGCCGGTCAAACCATGTCAGACATGGTGTTCATACGTTTTCTGGGTTACCTAGAAAACAGAATCATGATCAGGCTACTTGGTTTGACCGTCAATTAAATCCATCCTGTTAGTCATCTAGGTTATATAAAAGCTTGAATATGTAGTGCATATACAATACTATAATATGTAAACAACAACAGAAACAAATCGATAAACACTCGAGAGATCTGGACTCAATAACTTACTGTCAGAACGTTCTATGTAAGTTTCTGGGTTACCCAGATTTGAGAAAGTCATGGTCAGTCAACGACATTTGACCATGATTATCTGACATTCTAAGCAGGATATGGTACAGCTACAAGTTCTGGATTACAGACCTCATATCACACTATATGATCAAACCTTAAAAACACAAAAATCATTAATAGCCAGAGATCTACAAGACCTGACATTCGATTGTCAGACACAAAAATAAAGTTTTCCAAATTTTTAAAAACTTCAAATCTGAGCCTCTAGATGTTATGGATCTAACATCTAGCAACCCAGATCATCATTATATACCACTAACAACATATTTTAACAATGAATCATAACATCTAACATAAGATCAAAAGTCAAATTTCTAGATTAGGGTTTACCACTTTTAAGCTTTGATTTTGATTCTGTTCTTCTGATATGATATTGGTGTTCATGGGGCTTGCTTAGGGGATTGATATGCCTTGTATTTTCAGAGGTTTGGGAGGGAGAAAATTTTTTAGGAATTAGATAGCCAAATGAGAAATTTTTAATAGCTTTCTCTCTCTTAAATCTAGTAAATCAATTGGTGCAATGAACTTGTAATGGTTGACATGTGCTGGTAATCTTAGCTCATATCTAGGTCTAGGGGGTGGCTGGCCAGATTTGCAAAGATTTGGTTAGCAATAATTCAACCAATAAGACAAAAGGGTAAAATGGTAATTTTGCATATAATTTTAAGGGAATTCTTGTCCAAGGTGCTTGCATCTAGGGTTTATTCACTAGATTTTAAATCTTAAAGTTTCCTAAATAATTTCTAGGGTTTGAAAAATTAAAATTAAAGTGTAATAATAATTTAATTAAACACACTAATTTAAAATTAGGGTTTTTAATAGAAAACTAGGGTTTTTAAATTAGGGTTCCTTAATATTATTAGGGTTCTCAAATTAACAATTAGGGTTTCTAAATTATCATTGTAAGACCCCAACTTATTAATGAATAAAATCAAATTTTCTCTAAATATTATTGTGAATAATAAGGGGTTAATTTGATATAATGCTTTGGTTATGGGTGAAATGTGCAAATTTTGCAAAATAAGCAAGTGGTTATAAAATATTTATTTTTGGTCGGTGAATATTCGGTTGGTCGTGGAATATTCTTGCTGTCGGGGAATATTCGTACGACGACGCAGCCTTGTGTGGGCCCCATAACGGAAAGCGATTGGATGAAGAAAACGACAAGTATAAGTTGTTTATACATAACGGCGTAGTTGTTACCGTTAATACTGTTGGAATACCCGGTGGTTAAAATACAGTAGCACACGGTATTGCACCAATTATTGATTCTTACGTAAGAAGGCACTACTCAATAATTGTTACAGTAGTTATTATTCAATATTTTATTTTATTGATTCAATAATTGCTGCGTTGATATTTTATATTATTGTTGTTTCAATAATTGTTGCTGCACAGTATTTTCATTTATCAGATCAATAATTCATATTATTTGAATAATATTATTAGATAACATTATTGGCAATGTCTAGAAAGTTCTGTCTAAGGAGAGGTTTGGTCATCTAATTGCGCGCCAGTAAGGAGAAATCCTTATTGGAAAGCCCCCTCTTTCCTGGGAACGGCCTGGTTGTCATAAATGTGATTCTGTAATATTATTTGTGAATAATTAATTATTGATTCATATGATAAGGAAATATTTATTTTATGTGGATATAAATGAGGGATATATTTTTGTGGTTAAAAATGAAGGAGTTAATGTTGAGGTGTTTTATCAGTATTTTTATCGGAATAGAGGTATTAAAAAATCAAATCAGGGTTTTTGAGAAATATTGCGGGTGTTATAATTTTTAATCCGACCGTTGGATCGTGGTAATTTTTGGATATGTTATACATATATAAGTTGAGTATATGTCCACAAATTTTGAACCGTTAAAAATGAACGTATGATTTATTATGAATTTTACAAGATGACTGGTTCAGAAATTGTTGAATTTTCGGAGTTTATCATTTTGGTGGAAAATTCTAGAATTGGTGGGCCCCACTTGTGGTTGGTGAAGAAATGTGCTGAATTATATTTCAAATGTGGTAGGTGGGAATAGTAGCAGGTAAAGCCATCAGGTTGCAGGTCAAACCTACCAAAATTTTCCTATAAATAGAGGGCTAAGTTAGAATTGAAAATTACACCAGAAACAAGTTTTCTCTCTTTCTCTCTCTAGATTATTGAGTGTATTTTGTGAGTATTTAGATACTTTGAGAGTTTCTATTCATCAGAGCAAGTTTCTTTCAGCCTTATACCGGTATTCCGACCAGAAGTACTGATATTTTGAGGTAAGGGATATTATTTTCTTCTTAATGATATTATTTTCTTCAATATCATTATGCTGAAATATTGATATGAACTTTTTATCAAATTTGGAACTTTTTGTGTCGGGATTACTATTCATGTATACGGCACTATTCACGTATACGGCACTATTCACGTATACGGCACTATTCACCGAAAAATAAAATTTTTCCTTTTTGTCCAAGATGTCTATTATGGTTACTATCTTTGATTGTATCCATGTTTTAATCTTTATTTTTGAATTCTGCTTCACAATTGATTATTATGAAGTATTATTGATCTTGGATAAACTGTTATACGAATCCCTACTATTTGTCCTTCTGTCTCATTGGATTCGTTCTCTTTAAGATATTTTTCATCATCCTCAGTCCTAAATGATGATACAAATGAATATCTTTGGCCTGTAGTGTAAAGATGTATAATTACTTGATGAATATCTTTGGCCTGTAGTGCAAAGATGAACAGGTGTTGAGATGAACATGACCGACTGATGATACAAATGAATATCTTTGGCCTGTAGTGCAAAGATGAATATTTGGTTAAAGATGATTATTAATTGATGTTACAGGGATAAAATATTGATGATGGACTTTTAAATCTTAGAAGATAGTAGAATTCTTTCTCTACTTGACTCTTCTAATGGTTTGTTGTTTCCGCTGCAGTTGTTGATCTAAAACTTGTTGTCGATTATATTTTATCAGATTTTTTCCTGTTGAAGACTAACGATAATTTGTTGTATATTATCTTAGTCATAATATTCTTTACTGGGCTAGTTGAGCTCACCCTTTTCCTTTTTGTTCCATTTTTCTTCTCAGGAGGTGAGAACATAGCAGGATCTAGTCGGGGTATGGAGTAATGGTTCTAGAAAGATGTATTAGCAGTCCTCACTATTTCTGTAAAATAGTGTTTGAATAATTGTAATGAGGATTTATTTGAGTGTGGATATTGTCTAGAAGACAATATTTGTATTTAAACTCACAGTATGTGTTGTCGTATTTTGCACGACAATTGTATTATTGAAGTTGTAGTTTGCTTTCTGTACCATGTATTTGGCGACTCAGAATGGGTGTTGTATACCTATTCTGGGGGCGTCACAGTTGGTATCAGAGCTTAGGGATATGATCCCTGGCTGAGATGTGAGACAAGAACTAGGAGGGGAGAGACGGGGAATTCCTTCGCTAGTATGACCTGACTAAGTTTATTTGGTGTTTATTTGGTCGGTCAGAGTATAGGGATAATATATGACATGACTATTAACCCTTGTTTTATGGCAGTATTTAAGAATGGCAGCTGAGAACGTTAATAATGGAGTAAATCAGACCGTGGAGACACCTTTGATCACTACCCAGGGGAACGTGCAACAGGAAGGCAATATTCCTCCTGTAAACAACGTTACCGAGCAAACGATGAATGATGGAATGTTTAGGAGCTTTTTGCAGTTCATGCAAAATCAGACGAGGGAGACTCGTGTGCAGAATACGGGTGGAAATGATAACAACGCGCGGTTTGTCACAGCTAAGCAGTTCAAAGAATTGGGACCACCAGAATTTAAGGGAAAGCCGGATCCGATCATGGCGGAAACGTGGGTCAAGCAAATTACCAAGATATTTGATGTCTTGGGATGCACGGAGGAACAGAAGGTTCCATTCGCCACATTTATGTTCCGCGGTGAGGCAGACTACTGGTGGGAGTCTGTGAAGCGTACCCAGCCTGACGCACTCAACATGTCCTGGGAAACATTTCAAAAACTGTTCAATGACAAGTACTTTCCCGAAAGTATTCGTCATATGAAGGAGGTTGAGTTTATTAGACTGGAACAAAACAACATGACGGTGTCCCAGTACGAGGCGAAGTTTGCAGAGTTATCCAGGTTTGCACCTCATTTGGTCGAAAATGAGGAACGAATGACGCGGATGTTTCTGAGAGGTTTAAAACCTGAGATTCGTCAATACCTTATCTCTCATAAATTTTCTCTGTATTCAGACGTTGTCAACAGGGCCCAATTATTAGAGAGAGATAATGAGTATACTCAACCGAGGGACCACAACCAGGGTCATACCGGTGACAGCAATCATCAGAGCGATGATAACCAACGAGGAGGGAAAAATACGAACAAAGGCGGTAACCACTCGGGTGGTCATCGTGGCCATGATAATAGGAGAGGTGAGTCAAGTGGAAATTTCAGAAAGAGGAGATTCAACAATGACGGGAAGACATCAGCACCAGCACCAGCACCAACAACAAATTTTAGGGGAGGAGAACGACCGCCAGTTAGATGTTACAAATGCGGGAAAGAGGGACATATCAGCCCAAACTGTCCACAACAATCCAAGGTGTGTTACAACTGTGGGAAGGAAGGCCACATCGCTCGAGATTGTACTATAGCGAAACCAAGTTCAGCGGGAGTGGTGATTCCAAGGGCTGTCCCGGATAAGGCGAAATCAGCGGTTCCTGGAAGAGCGTTTGTCGTTACTGGCCAAAACGCGAGAAACCCGAACGAGGTGATCACGGGTAAGCTAATCTTGAATTCTTGCGAAGTTTATACTTTACTAGATACCGGTTCTACCCATTCTTTTATCTCTCCTGCTTGTGCTCAACGTTTAAACTTGACTCCGGAGAAATTGGACTTTAACTTATCTGTTGAAACTCCGTTGGGTGAAACCTTCGTTACATCTACAGTTTATAAATCTTGCATGATCCAAGTTGGCGCTATCACATTACCTGTTGATCTTATCTCTTTAAAGATACTTGCTTTTGATGTGATTTTAGGAATTGATTGGTTAACCACTCATCATGCTAAAATTGATTGTTTTCGTAAGGTTGTTAGTTTTCATATTCCTAACCAACCTGTCATACGAATTCAAACTACTAAACCACTAAAATCAGTCACTGTCATATCGAGCCACAAAGCTATTCGTTTATTGAAAAACGGATGTCAAGCTTTCTTAGCCCATGTTATGGATTTGAACAAAGACAAGTCAGATTTGAATAATATTTCTATTGTTAGAGAATTTTCCGATGTATTTCCTGAAGAACTTCCCGGTCTACCCCCGGAACGAGAAATTGAATTCTTTATTGACCTTGAACCCGGTACAAAGCCCATTTCTAAAACCCCATATCGAATGGCTCCTATTGAACTTCAGGAGTTAAAAGTCCAACTACAGGAGTTGTTGGACATCGGTTTTATTCGTCCTAGTACGTCTCCTTGGGGTGCTCCTGTTTTATTCGTAAAGAAGAAAGACGGGAGTATGCGACTTTGTATTGACTATCGAGAATTGAACCATGTCACCATCAAGAATAGGTATCCGCTACCTCGCATTGATGACCTGTTTGACCAGTTGCAAGGAGCACAATTCTTTTCAAAGATCGATCTTCGTTCTGGATATCATCAGCTGAAGATTAAAACTGAGGATATTCCAAAGACTGCCTTCAGAACTCGGTACGGGCATTATGAATTCTTAGTAATGTCTTTTGGATTGACTAATGCTCCTGCTGCCTTCATGGATATGATGAACCGTGTATTCAAAGAATATTTGGATCAGTTCGTTGTTGTCTTTATTGATGACATCCTCATCTATTCCAAAAGCCGTGAAGATCATGAGCGCCATTTGAAGCTGGTACTGCAAAGGCTTCGTGAAAACAAGCTATATGCCAAACTGAAGAAATGCGAGTTCTGGCTTGAGGAAGTAGCATTCCTTGGGCACGTAGTGTCAAAACATGGAGTATCTGTCGACCCGGCGAAGATTGAAGCCATACAAAGTTGGGAGCAACCGAAGTCGGTAACCGAAGTACGTAGCTTTCTGGGCTTAGCTGGTTATTATCGGAGATTTGTGGAAGGATTTTCTCGAATCGCTACTCCGTTAACTCAGCTGACTCGGAAAGATACAAAATTCGTATGGAGTGAGGAATGCGAGAAGAGTTTCCAAGAACTCAAGAGGAGACTCATTTCGGCACCTGTTTTGACAATACCATCTGGTTCGGATGGATTTGTTATCTACAGCGATGCTTCAGGCAAAGGGTTAGGATGTGTTCTCATGCAACATGGGAAAGTCATAGCCTATGCCTCACGACAACTCAAAGAATATGAGAGGAATTATCCTACTCATGATTTGGAGTTGGCAGCAGTCGTTTTTGCGTTGAAGATCTGGAGACACTACCTTTATGGGGAGAAAGTGGAGATCTATACAGATCATAAAAGCCTCAAATATTTCTTCACCCAAAAGGAACTCAACATGCGGCAACGACGTTGGCTTGAGCTGTTGAAAGATTACGATCATACCATCCAATACCATCCTGGAAAAGCAAACGTAGTAGCTGACGCATTGAGTAGAAGATCATATGCGGGTACGAGTGCAATGTTTTTAACACAAAGGCCCATTTTGTATGACTTGCAAAGGATGGAGATAGAGATGAAGGCTCCAAGTACCCACATGATGATATCAAATATACGAGTAGAACCGACTTTAATCGATAAAGTTAAAGCTGCTCAAGCTACGGATATAGAGCTGATGCGTATGAAGAAGAAAGTGCAAGAAGGTGCTATTCCAGAAGCAAGAATCGATGAAGAAGGAATACTTCGAGTCAACTCCAGACTTTGTGTTCCTAACGATTTTGACTTGAAGCATAGAATAATGATGGAGGCACACAACACACCGTTTGCAATCCATCCTGGGAGTACCAAAATGTATCACGATCTTCGACATACATTTTGGTGGAGCAATATGAAAAGAGAGATCGCGGAGTTTATCTCGAGATGTTTAACTTGTCAACGTGTAAAAGCGGAGCATCAAGTACCAAAGGGTCCATTGCAACCACTTGAGATTCCGAAATGGAAGTGGGAACACATTACTATGGATTTTGTTACGGGTCTTCCCAAGGTTTCTCAAGGCATAGATGCGATTTGGGTTATTGTTGATAGATTAACCAAGTCCGCTCATTTCTTGCCGATACGTGAGACTTATTCCCTTGAACGTCTTGCTAGTATGTACGTGAACGAGATTGTGAGATTGCATGGCATGCCAGTATCCATAGTTTCGGATCGTGACCCAAGATTCACTTCACGATTTTGGGTTAGCTTGCAGAAAGCTATGGGCACGGATTTACGATTCAGTTCAGCATACCATCCTCAAACGGACGGACAATCAGAGAGGACTATTCAAACTCTTGAAGATTTATTAAGACTTTGTGTCTTAGATCTCAAAGGGAGTTGGGATAAGTACCTACCATTGGTGGAATTCTCCTACAACAACAGTTATCAGGCGAGCATAGGTATGGCTCCATTTGAGGCGTTGTATGGAAGAAAATGTCGTTCTCCAGTATGCTGGGACGAGGTGGGTGAAGCAACATTGTTGGGACCAGAGTTGGTACGCATTACTACAGAGAAGATCCAAACGATTCGACAACGTATACAAACGGCACAGGATCGACAAAAGAGTTATGCGGATCTTCATCGGAAGGACGTGGAATTTAATATTGGGGATCATGTATTGTTACGTGTTGCACCATGGAAGGGAGTTACAAGATTTGGGAAGAGAGGAAAGCTCAATCCAAGATTTGTTGGTCCATTTGAGATTCTTGAGCGAATAGGAAATGTGGCATATAGACTCGCATTACCTCCAAGCATGTCTCGTGTTCATAATGTTTTTCACATATCTATGCTTCGTAAATATGTTAAAGACCCGAACCACATTATTGAGTTAGAACCAGACGAGATAGCTGAAGATTTAACGTACGAGGAGGTACCTGTTAAGATCTTGGATAGGAAAGAGCATGTCCTACGCACGAAGGTTATACCACAAGTTAAGGTTTTGTGGAGAAACCATGCTATTGAAGAAATGACCTGGGAGTTGGAATCAGAAATGAAAGCGAGGTATCCTCACCTTTTTGAAATATCAGGTACGTACGTCAATTTCGAGGACGAAATTTCATAAGGAGGGGAGGTTGTAAGACCCCAACTTATTAATGAATAAAATCAAATTTTCTCTAAATATTATTGTGAATAATAAGGGGTTAATTTGATATAATACTTTGGTTATGGGTGAAATGTGCAAATTTTGCAAAATAAGCAAGTGGTTATAAAATATTTATTTTTGGTCGGTGAATATTCGGTTGGTCGTGGAATATTCTTGCTGTCGGGGAATATTCGTACGACGACGCAGCCTTGTGTGGGCCCCATAACGGAAAGCGATTGGATGAAGAAAACGACAAGTATAAGTTGTTTATACATAACGGCGTAGTTGTTACCGTTAATACTGTTGGAATACCCGGTGGTTAAAATACAGTAGCACACGGTATTGCACCAATTATTGATTCTTACGTAAGAAGGCACTACTCAATAATTGTTACAGTAGTTATTATTCAATATTTTATTTTATTGATTCAATAATTGCTGCGTTGATATTTTATATTATTGTTGTTTCAATAATTGTTGCTGCACAGTATTTTCATTTATCAGATCAATAATTCATATTATTTGAATAATATTATTAGATAACATTATTGGCAATGTCTAGAAAGTTCTGTCTAAGGAGAGGTTTGGTCATCTAATTGCGCGCCAGTAAGGAGAAATCCTTATTGGAAAGCCCCCTCTTTCCTGGGAACGGCCTGGTTGTCATAAATGTGATTCTGTAATATTATTTGTGAATAATTAATTATTGATTCATATGATAAGGAAATATTTATTTTATGTGGATATAAATGAGGGATATATTTTTGTGGTTAAAAATGAAGGAGTTAATGTTGAGGTGTTTTATCAGTATTTTTATCGGAATGGAGGTATTAAAAAATCAAATCAGGGTTTTTGAGAAATATTGCGGGTGTTATAATTTTTAATCCGACCGTTGGATCGTGGTAATTTTTGGATATGTTATACATATATAAGTTGAGTATATGTCCACAAATTTTGAACCGTTAAAAATGAACGTATGATTTATTATGAATTTTACAAGATGACTGGTTCAGAAATTGTTGAATTTTCGGAGTTTATCATTTTGGTGGAAAATTCTAGAATTGGTGGGCCCCACTTGTGGTTGGTGAAGAAATGTGCTGAATTATATTTCAAATGTGGTAGGTGGGAATAGTAGCAGGTAAAGCCATCAGGTTGCAGGTCAAATCTACCAAAATTTTCCTATAAATAGAGGGCTAAGTTAGAATTGAAAATTACACCAGAAACAAGTTTTCTCTCTTTCTCTCTCTAGATTATTGAGTGTATTTTGTGAGTATTTAGATACTTTGAGAGTTTCTATTCATCAGAGCAAGTTTCTTTCAGCCTTATACCGGTATTCCGACCAGAAGTACTGATATTTTGAGGTAAGGGATATTATTTTCTTCTTAATGATATTATTTTCTTCAATATCATTATGCTGAAATATTGATATGAACTTTTTATCAAATTTGGAACTTTTTGTGTCGGGGTTACTATTCATGTATACGGCACTATTCACGTATACGGCACTATTCACGAATACGGCACTATTCACCGAAAAATAAAATTTTTCCTTTTTGTCCAAGATGTCTATTATGGTTACTATCTTTGATTGTATCCATGTTTTGATCTTTATTTTTGAATTCTGCTTCACAATTGATTATTATGAAGTATTATTGATCTTGGATAAACTGTTATACGAATCCCTACTATTTGTCCTTCTGTCTCATTGGATTCGTTCTCTTTAAGATATTTTTCATCATCCTCAGTCCTAAATGATGATACAAATGAATATCTTTGGCCTGTAGTGCAAAGATGTATAATTACTTGATGAATATCTTTGGCCTGTAGTGCAAAGATGAACAGGTGTTGAGATGAACATGACCGACTGATGATACAAATGAATATCTTTGGCCTGTAGTGCAAAGATGAATATTTGGTTAAAGATGATTATTAATTGATGTTACAGGGATAAAATATTGATGATGGACTTTTAAATCTTAGAAGATAGTAGAATTCTTTCTCTACTTGACTCTTCTAATGGTTTGTTGTTTCCGCTGCAGTTGTTGATCTAAAACTTGTTGTCGATTATATTTTATCAGATTTTTCCCTGTTGAAGACTAACGATAATTTGTTGTATATTATCTTAGTCATAATATTCTTTACTGGGCTAGTTGAGCTCACCCTTTTCCTTTTTGTTCCATTTTTCTTCTCAGGAGGTGAGAACATAGCAGGATCTAGTCGGGGTATGGAGTAATGGTTCTAGAAAGATGTATTAGCAGTCCTCACTATTTCTGTAAAATAGTGTTTGAATAATTGTAATGAGGATTTATTTGAGTGTGGATATTGTCTAGAAGACAATATTTGTATTTAAACTCACAGTATGTGTTGTCGTATTTTGCACGACAATTGTATTATTGAAGTTGTAGTTTGCTTTCTGTACCATGTATTTGGTGACTCAGAATGGGTGTTGTATACCTATTCTGGGGGCGTCACAATCATTATAATTTACAAAATAATAATTAGGGTTTGTAATTTTAGCAAATTAGGGTTTTCAAATAATAATTAGTATTTATCCTAATTACAGAAATTCTATAATAAACAGTAAAATTCATATAACACAATTACTACACAGTCTCGAACTCATAACTGAGTTTGACAATTAGGGTTTAATAACATGATATAAGGGTTATGACATAATTTACCATAATTGACCACCCATTATCAGTCTACACATTTACAGTACATATTTATAGCACTGAAAATTCAAAATATAATTAATATTATATTATTATTCTCATTCATAGCTCGAAATCCAAAATTAGGGTGTTGATTCCATATCTGATTTATCTTTCATATATAACATCATTAATTAAGTTAAAATCATTAACTTAATAATCTGAACTAAAATTCATAAAATGAAATAATAATTATAATAATTCCAACAATCATTTCATATATTATTTAAATAATACAAAAATCATATTTTCATAGAAAATAATTAATAAAGACATTTCTACTATAAAATTAATTATTATAAAAATAAAATTTGTAATGATCAAAAATTCTAAATTACAATTATTTGAAATTATTCACGTAATAAATAATTTTTATTTATCACAAATTTACATACGCATTACTTGACACTTATTCTCATCATTAAAAAAAAATTATGTGCAAAATTTTTTATTTATTTTATATTGAAAATATCGGGTTATTACATTCACCCTCCCTTATACGGATTCCGTCCCCGGAATCACCGTTTTAAAGCACATACATACAAGGGTATATAGCCTACACAATCATTGCAAGTAGATCTCGATCATAATTGATCGAACATTTCTTTAACCATTCGACATAAAGCTTGTCTGTCTGATTAAACGGAAGTTTGATTTCAAAAAAAAAAACTCAAATTCCTCCCTCAAAATTTCTTTATAACATAATTTGCTATATATAGGAAAATCATATATATATGAAAATAAAAGTTATTCGAATAATACCTGGAGTTCCATTCCCAGCTGCCACTATATCTTGGACCGTCATGTTGAAGACTCTCGCGGTTGGTTTGTTACTTGAAGTTGGTCCTGTGATTGCCAGAGTCTCGCTGCCTTTTCCCGTGGTTACACTCCCTGCCTCCATTTTCCTTTTTGGACAATAAACTCTACCTCCTTCATATGATGAATATTTTTAGGAAAGTACTTGTCATTGAACAGTTTCTGAAATGTTTCCCAAGACATGTTAAGTGCGGCAAGCTGGGTACGCTTCACAGATTTTCACCAGTAATCTGCCTCACCATGGAACATAAAGGTGGTGAATGGAACCTTCTGTTCCTCTGTGCATCCCAAGACATCAAATATCTTTGTAATTTGCTTAACCCACATTTCCCCCTTGATCGGATCCGGCTTTCCCAAAAATTATGGTGGTCCTAACTCTTTGAACTGCTTGGCTGTGACAAGCCGCGCGCTGCTATCATTTCCATCCGTATTTTGTACATGAGTCTCCCTCGTCTGATTTTACATGAACTACAAAAAAGCTTCTAAACATCCTATCATTCATTGTTTGTTCGGTAGTATTGTTTACAGGATGAATATTGCCTTCCTGTTGCACGTTCCCCTAATTGGTTATTAAAGGTGTCTCCACGGTCTCATTCACTCCATTGTTAATATTTTCAGCTGTCATTCTCAAATACTACCATAAAACAAGGGTTATTCAAAGAAATTGACATACCACATAATACCCCTATATTCTGACCGACCAATTAAATACCAAATAAGCTTAAGTAGGACACACTAGCGAATGATTTACTCGTCTCTCCCCTCGTAGTTCTATTCCCCGATCTCCACCAGAGAACATATCCCTAAGCTCTGATACCAACTATGATGCCCCCAAAATAGGAATACATCACCCGTTCTGAGTCGCCAAATACATGGTATAGAAAAAAACTACAACTTCATTATTACAATTGTCGTGCAAATTACGACAACACATAAACTGTGAGTTTAAATACAAATATTATCTAATAGGTAGTATTCAAACTCAAAAGGAGTCCTCATTACAATTATTATCACACTATTTTACAAAATAGTGATGACGGCTAAAACAACTGTATGGACCCATCACTACACACCCCGACTAGTTCCTGTTATATTATCGTCTCCTTAGAAGAAAAATGGAACAAAAAGGAAAAGGGTGAGCTCAACTATCCTAGTAAAGAATATTATGACTAAGATAATGTACAAGAAATTATCGTTAGCCTTCAATAAATCAGATAAAATATAATGGACAATAAGTTTTAAATTAATATTCGCAACGAAAATAACAATTCATTAGAAGAGTTAAGTAGAGAATGAAATCTACTATCTTCTATGATTTAAAAGTTCATCATCAATATTTTATCCCTATAACATCAATTAATATACATCTTGAACCAAATATTCATTTTTACACTACGAGCTAAATATATTCATTTGTATCACCAGTTGGTCATGTTCATCTCAACACCTGTTCATCTTTGCAATACGGCCAAAGTTATTCATCAGATAATCATTCATCTTTACACTACATGCCAAAGATATTCAGTTATATCATCATTTAGGACTGAGGATGATAAAAAAATATTTCAAAGAAACGAATCTAGTGAGATAAAAGGAAAAAGATTAGGGATTCGTACTTTAAATAATCCAAGTTAAAAAATACTCCATAATTGTGAGGGCCCCGAATCCAGGTCCTAAATCACCTCGGTTCCGGTTCTATCATTCTATACAACTATTACTATTTGCGGAAGAGATAAACATAAATTATTTATACATTAAACTTACATACTTTTCCCCAAGGTTGAGTAACCTTCACTTAATCACATTCATAACTTTTCTAACATATAACAACATTATTATCATACAACACTATACAATTTAGCTGCACACATATCCTAACGCTGGAACTGTCTTTAACCTTTCCTTATATCCGACGCATTCGCCTTAATCTGCAATGTTTTATCATGATATAGCAAGGGTGAGCATAAGGATTGCCCAACAAGTTTAAATTCAACAATATAACGATATATCATGATTGAAGAGTTTGAATAATAAGCTGGCTATAATTCAACAATATAATTGTGAACTAGCAGGAACAAGTTTATGACTGAACAAGTATTATACATGAACAAATATATCTGAAACCAACTGGTAATGAAGGTGATCAGCCTTTCATACCTGACTTATACATGAAATATGTACAGAGTACAAATTATACATGGCAATCAGCAATGATTAACCATAAGCATATCCGAATGAAACACTCTTAGTAGAGTTAAGTAAAACAAACTTTCCTGAACCGTTGATGACTGCTACGCAATTTATATCGCTTTATCCGAAGACCTAATATTAGTAATATAGATCTCTAATATTAGAATAATATCATCACAGTATAATATTACAATATATATATATATATATATATATATATATATATATATATATATACACACACAGAATAACCTAAACACATAACATATAACCCTATCATTCTATAACACACATAGGACTCGGTATCAAGTCAAACTTTTGCTGTCTGAGTTGAACCTGACACAAAACTGACATCCCGACGGTCTAGTCGGACAAAACTTTGAGTTTAAGTTCAATTAAACTCTGTCTAACACTTAACAAATAACACAGATAATTTTAATAACAGCCGATATATTTTTCTAAGTCTTATAATAAATTTCACATAATTATTCTCATTTTTCATGATTTTTCAATCATTAATATCGTATTTAAATGAATTAAATACCACATAATTCCTTTATCATTAATATTTTTTTATTATCAAATATTAATGAAATACATGTCATAATATTATAATATATTTATAATATCACAAAGTATTTTTAATACTTTAAAATCACCTTTATATGATTTTTAAACCGTTAAATTCATTATCCGATAATTACTATTAATATTAAAATATTAATATTTTCATGATAAAATATCAAAAGTTATATTTTATAACTTAAAATATTTTTATAACACTTAAATCATTTTTATATGATTTATAAAGCATTAAATCCATTTTTTCTTAATTTATTTAATATATTCATTAAATAAACTAATTACCATTAATAATAATTTATTAATGAATTTCACCACAAAATATTAAAAGTCACTAAAAATATCTTTAAATATTTTCTTATACCATAATATTATTTTTCATGATTTTTCATGTATTTAAATCATTTTTAAATAATTTATTTAATATTATAATTAAATAAATTAATTACCTTTTATATTCCGAAAATATTAAATATTTATGAAATATACTCAAAATAATTAAAAACTATTTTTCAGACTTTAAAATAATTTTTCGGACTTTCTTAAGTATTTTTAGTAATTAAAAACCATTTTTATCAATTTCTAAATAATTTCCGGAAAATAATAATAATAAACTATCGCTAAAGGGCCCTATAGCGATAGAACCGTCGCTATAGGTGTTCTTGAGGTGTTCTTGAGCCTTCCTAGATTTCTTGTCAGTCACTAAGGGGCTCGGTTTGACCGGCTTTTAAGCTATGATACTAATATTTTCTGGGTACGGTTTTGGATTCATGTTGTAGTATTAATGCAATACTACAACCTTTAACAAACATCATGGCCATCCAACACCAAATCAGTGAGATACAGACTTTCGAATTTCATGTCAGACCTGTTCTTCAAATTCTGGGTTTTCCAGAATTTAAGAACAGTCAAGGTTCCTATTTTGAGCCCTTAAATCCTTGCTTTACAAGCTTGTTTTGTGTGATCTAGTGATTCATATATGTAGTAGATATGTTAGTCTGCAAGTAGATAACATCATAACATTATAATATCAAAACATAACTGAGATCTGGCATGGTCAAAGTACCTGTCAGATATATGCTCAAGAACAAATCTGGGTTTTCCAGACTGTTCATCAAGCAGTTCGGTCAACTACGTTGGACCACAAATTTATAACTTATGGTTACGGCTATGAGTGATCTTATGTTTTCAACATGTAGTACTCATGTCAACCTACAATAACAACACAAAAACGAGGTCAAAACACATGTCAGACGCAAGATCAATGGCCTCGAAAGTCACTGTCAGAGACATCTGGGTTTTTGGTTTTGCCCAGATTCCAGAAGTCGTGATGGGTTAACGCTATTTGACCGCTCGTATCTCTCAACATATGCATGATCTGAGTAATATAAAACCATATATGTGAAGTCCTCATGACAGAGAACACAACCAAAACATAAAACACAACATATCATTAACACACAAAGATTTATGGGCTCTGACATATGGCTGTTAGGCCAAAAATTTCTAGTTTTCCAGATTTTTCAAAACATCATTTTCGTGCACTTTAATGTTATAAATCCTTGATCTATCAACCCAGATCACTTATAGACACCCTATTACACAACTTTAACCAACAACTAACATTAAACAACATAAGATCAAAGGATTTCGAAATTTAGGGTTTTTACCACTTTAGAGTTTTTGATCTTTGATTCTGACTTTAATCCTGTTATGGGAAGCTATGATCTGATCATGGTTCATCTTTTCTCTCTCTATCACTCTATATCCCGAATTTCTAGAGAGAGGAGGTTTAAGAGAAAAAATGAAAATGCAAGTAACTTTTTCTCTCTCCTTTTAATCTTATATGTAATAATGCAATGCTATGTGGCTGCCAAAATTCGGCTGATGTGTTTGATATTGAGCATGAGGAGTTGATAGAGTAGTTGACCAACTCTCTTATTTTGCTAGATTTGCAAGCAACACTAAATAATACAACCAATGGCATTTTAGTCATTTCCATTTAATTTCTAGAATTTCCATTTGTTGTACACCCTTAAGATTTAGGGTTTGAGCAAGCTAGGGTTTAGGGTTTGAAACATTTAGGGTTTATAAATTTAATTTTTTCTAAAATTTCTAATTTAGGTTTTAAAAATAGAAAACTAGTATTTCTAAATAGTAATTAGAATTTTCTAATTATATTAAAATTTCTTAATCACTAATTAAATCTTGCTAATTAAGATTAGAATTTCCGAATTATAATCGCTAACTACGCAATTAGGGTCAAAATGGTCATTAGGGTTTATAAACCACTAATTAGGGTTTCTAGTAGAAAAATTAATTTTCTAAAATAGAAATAAGATTTCCGTAATTAGATTATGGTTTTCTAATTACTTAACTTGAAAATTAGAATTAATATATCCTAATTAACATTAAAACTATTAAATTAACACTTAGGTTTTTCCGAATTATAAATTAGGGTTTCTAACCCAGAAATTAGGGTTTTCAAAAATGTGAAATTAGGAGTTGCTAATAATTAAGCTTTTCCCCAATTAATATTATAATTATTTACACTTACGCCACTAAGTTCCCGATTTAGGGTTTCATGCACCGAATTAGGATTTCGGATTCCCAGAACTGAAATTAGGGTTTCAAGAACCAGTTTCTAGGGATTCTTGTTAATCGTTAGGGTTTTCTAACCGAACGTTGACGTTCTTAATATATACTTAGGGTTTGTTACAGATATCAATTATCTGGTCAACCCTTGACCCTTAACCACATACTGTACACATATACACAGAACATATTTACGTATTTCTTAATCCTAAATATTTCACCTAAATTATTCACAGAATTTTGAAATCCTCAAAATTCCATCTTAAAAACATCAAACGCATACACTTATTTTCTGTCTAGGTTTTAATTTTGAACCTTAAATCAATTAATTAAAATTTTTAAAAATTCTCTAAATTCTCGGGTTGTCACAATAATAAACCATAGTGGAGTGAAATTCAAGAATAAAGATCAAAATATGGATACAATCAAAGATAGTAACCATAATAGACAACTTGGACAAAGAAGAGAAAATTTTATATTTCTGTGAATAGTAACGTATTCGTGAATAGTGCCGTATACGTGAATAGCGTCGTATACGTGAATATAAAAATTTCACAAGAAAAATCATAATTCGTGAATAGTACCGTATTCATGAATAGTGTCGTATACGTGAATAGTGTCATATACTTAAATAGTAACCTCGACATAAAAAGGTAAAAATTTAATAATAAAATTCATACCAATATTTTGGTATAATGGTATTGAACAAAATAACATCATTTACGAAGAAAATAACATCCCTTACCTCAAAAGAATAGTACTTTCGCCTGAAATATCGGATATAACAATGAAGGAAACTTGCACTAAATAGCAACTCTCAAAGTATCTAAATACTCACAACATATGCTCGATAATATAGAAAGAGAAAGCTTATGATTCTGGTGTGATTTTTAATTCTAACTAAGCATCATATTTATAGAAAAATGCTTTGAACGACAAAGCAGACTAAAATTAATAAAATAATATTTTATACAAAAAATTCAAGCACGCCACTTTTGATCAAATTTCAGCACATAACAGTGGGGCCCACCAAAAATTAGATTTTTTCACAACAACCAAAAGTGGGGCCCACTATGTTTTTAATAAAAATATTTATTTCTGAAACTTCAATAATTCATAATAAATAGCCCTTTTAGCATAAAATTATGAATTTTATGTCCATTTAATAGGAAATTTAATTCTCTAAAACTTTGTAAAAGAATATTTTTCCAAATTCCAATAAAAAAATATCCGAAATTCACATACGGAAGATATTTAATACCTCTATTCCAACAAAATACTGATAAAACACCTCAACATTAATTCTTTCATTTATATTCACATAAATAAATATTTCCTTATTATATAAATTAATAATTAATTATTCACAAATAATATTATAGAATCACAATATGACAACCAGGTCGTTCCCAAGAAAAAGGTGGCTTTCTGATAAGAATTTCTCCTTACTGGCTCGCAATTAGGTGACCAAAGCCCTTTCCTAGACAGTACTTTCTTAGACATTGCCAATAATGTTATCTAATAATATTATTCAAATAATATGACTTATTGATCAGATAATGAGAAATACTGTGTAGTGATAATTATTGAAACAACAATAATATAAAATATCAATATAGCAATTATTGAATCAATAAAATAAAATATTGAACAATAATTACTTTAACAATTATTGAGTAGTGCCTTCATACATAAGAATTAATAATTCAAAAATATTGTGCAATACCGTGTGCTACTGTGCAACCATGCATATTACTATATTTTAATCACTGGGTATTCCAACAGTGTTAAAGATAACAATTACGCTGTTATTTATAAATTTGCACGATCGACCGTTTTCCGTTATGGGTCTCATAAAGGGTTGCGCCATCGTACGAATATTTCCCGACAGTAAGAATATTCCACGACCAAATGAATATTCCCCGACAACAATGAATATTTTATAACCACTTGCTTATTTTACAAAATTTGCACATTTCACCCATAACCAAAGTATTATATCAAATTAAAACCTTATTATTAAAAATAATAATTAGAGAAAAATTGATTTTATTTATAAAAAGTTGGGGTCTTACAGCGCAGCTGCGCCCTACCAGGACCAAAAGCAGTAACTTGCTCTGTTCTGCAGAGTATCCACCAACTTTGATTTCTCTTAATTCAAACATGTTCAAATCCATTATTAAAGGTTCCATATATGTACACATACTTCCTAAACACATGATAGTGTGCTAACTCATGCTAATTGATATAGAAATTCAAGAGATTTCAAGAATTTAACAAAACTCAACTAAGAACACAAGTTACGACTTTTATACCTTTTGTAGCTTAATTGAATTCTCCAACACACTGATTATACTCCTTCAATTGCTCAGCAACTTAGAACTCTCAAACTTAGAATTTGGCAGACAAATTTTTCAGTAACGGGAAATGAAAATGCAATTGTCCTTATATACAGAAATGATGGACTGGATTTTGGGTTTACATGGAAGTTGGAATCCATGGTGTATTTGTGACACCCCCAAATCCCGATACTTCATTTCCTCAAGATTTGGTGTTCACGTAATCAAAACATTCATTACTAACTACCCAATTGATAAAATTGAATAAATAAAACCTGCCCATACAGGATTAAACTTAAATAAAAATCTCCCAGGTTATCTAACCTTTACAAACATTCATTCATGCGGAATTTAAATTAATATAAACTTCTTTACAATCTTTAAACAAAGTCTAAAAATAAACTGTCTTACTATTACAGGTCTTCAGCATTGCTTAATCTTTCCTTTCCCTTTACTGGTGCTAGGTATATCACCAGTTTCAACCTTAGCTGTAAGAATGTTTACAGGCAAGAGTGAGCAAACAAGGCCCACTTGAAATAATAATAAATAAATCAGTTAACTTTACATCATGTACCAACATTAGGTTTAATAGAACTGAACAATAAGTTCTATTACTTTCTAAAAACTTTAATCAATTACTGAGGGTCTAATGGCCACGAATCATGTTCACAGTTATAAGTAATTTTTCAACTTAAACTTTAACAGTCATAAGACTATAAGGACTTCACGTACTTAGGGGGATCAACCCTTCGTACAATGTATTGTGCACAATCATTTCAACGCTAAGCGTAACCACTTATAAAAGAGTTGTTCTTCTCAGTATTTAGAATACAAGTCCGTACCTAAGTGAGTTTGGTTTGGATACATCATGGGGTAATTTAGAATTCAACGGTAATCAACTAAGGGTTAGTTGATTACAAACAACATAACTGTATACTATGGAATAATCATAGTTGAATGGATATTTATAAACTAACATCATGCTTTAGGAATAATTTAATAGCATAATCATGGAATAATCATAACATGCATCCTCGTAAACCAATAGATACACGAGCTTAATCAACAATAAACAATCTAACTCTACAAAAGTGTAAAGTTAGCCATTTGTACAATTGAAATGGAATTAAAGCAATAATGTGTTTAACGAATTCAATCTTGTACAATGAAGTTCTAGTATTAGATAAAACTTGCTCAATATCAAAAGATAAGATTTATAAAACTTGCATACAACGAAACAAGTTAAAGACAATAATAACTTGTTCAATATCAAAAGATAAGGTTTAGAAAACTTACTCAGTTATAAAAATAGAGTTAAGGAAACTTGCACAATGAAGTTTTGAGTTAGAGAACTTGCATAAGTATAACATAACAGTGAAAAGTAACCTTGCTGAATAATAAAGTAGAAAAGGTTAGGGAACTTGCCTCGTGTGTAGGTTAAACAATTACTATTCACGTTCACCCCAAGTCCTACACATACCATATGCATTGATAATACACATTAGTTACACTAACATTACCTTTATGAGTTCCTTTATTACTCTTAGTATAGCTACTAACTAAGTTTAAGTTTAAACAACACATCTTTCATGAACATTACTTTTTAGCTTTATTACAACTACTTAAATGATCATGTCATTGCACCACATGTACATTAACAACTTGATAAAACATCCTAATACATGTCCAACATGTTATCATTAAGTTATACTAATACCCAAAGGGTTGCACTTGCATTCGTGCATCCCGACGCCCTCCGATTGGCTCCAAATACACAACAGTCCTAAAGATGGCCATTTTGACTACTGTTACAGACCTCAAATTAAAACACTTAAAGAATGAAAGTTGTAGGTCTACTCGTCCTCTTTCCGAATCATCTTGAATTACCTAAATCGGAGTTCGTATGAAAAAGTTATGGCCATTTTACTATAGGAGGTCAAAACTGCCCAACTAGGCCACTTTTCCGGCGCCGGGGCGCGGAACAGTGGCGCTGGGGCGCGAGCTACGGCGCTGGGGCGTGAGCATCAGCGCTGGGGTGCGAGCTTCAGCGCTGGGTGCGAGCTACGGGCCCATTTTTGACGCTGGGGCGCGAACCTTGGCGCCAGGGCGCGAGATTTGGCGCTGGGGCGTGAATTTTGACACTGGGGCGCCGAAACTCATAGAACCAACCCCGAAAGACAGAGCAAAGCTACTGTCTAATTTATTTTTAACAACCAATGGCATCTAACACATGTATAACTTCATGAAAATTACACATAAAAGTTAACAATCATCAATATATCTATCACCAATCATTAATTATCAATATCATAAACTAATTCTTTGGAACACTGTGTTTTAAAGTAAAAATCCATTGATGAAATATAAATTACAGTGAACGAAAATTTTCACTGTTATCAACAAATTTTGATTCCTTTGAAATACAACTATACCAACATAACAAATTAACATGTATAGTTCAATTCCTCAGTTAGCATACAATTTATCGAATCACATACAAATTTTGTTATTTTTCAAAACATATGTTCGTATATAAATTTTCACTGAAAAACCAAGTTATCTTCCTCAATGATAATTTAGCATACAACACCTACACACCTATATATACATACTAGTTATAACAACACAACATGTAATACCAAAACAATTTCTGGAACAAGGTTTACAGACAATTTGGTAAAACTTATACACGGTTATGACAAGAAAACAAAGACATACAATTTCTCAAAAACTATATAACGTAAACATATATTATAAGGTTTGTACAACCTACCTTTAATTTGTTCTAGAAAACTTGTAATTCAAAACTTGTTTTGGACAACCTTGCACTTGGCTTCTTCTCAAAATCTCTGAACTTTTCCTTTCTCTTTTCTTACTTCTCTCAATGATAGACTAGGTACTAACAATGAGCGTAAACCCAAAACTAATATACGTAGAATAAAACTGATATGGCAATAATAAGCCTACTTATTATATCAGTTATTAAACATATAACGTATAACTTATAAATATAAATATATTTCATTTATATATTTGTTTTATTTTATTAATAATTTTAATTCAAAAGATACCCAAAAGCCATAAGGCTTCGTTTGGCAACCCATTTAAAATTTAAGGATTAATACTTAAGTCTTGTTTGGCAAAGAACTAAATTAAACTACTTTAATTTAATTTAATAACTCTTTATAACATAGTTATTTGTCACACTTTATGAAATAATAATTTATTAAATAAATCACTTAACCACATAACTCAATCCACATAACACATTAATTATTTAACAAATAAATACTTAACTAATTACATTAATTATTTAGCAAATAAATAATTAACTAAATAAACTCAATCAAATTGAACAATTACTTATTCACTAATAAACACATCCAATAAATATTTATATAAATCAATAAATATTTATAACTTACATTTTAAAAATATGGAATGTTACATCATTTCCCCCATATAAGGATTCTGTCCTCAGAATCACAACTCAAACAACACATTCGTTACAGTATTGGAAGGAAACAATGGTTATTTAAAAGTTGGCCAACCACCAATTGTCTAGCCATCATCACTACACATTCTAGCCTTTTTGGTTTGCTGAGTTTTACGCAATGGAGAAGTAGACCACTATTCATGTACTAGTGAGTCACTCATTTTGGGACAAGATCAAATCTCAGCAATAAGCTTAGTTCAGTTACTTTAACTCCCAAAAATATAATCTTAATGTACAATAGTTACTATATTAGGAAATTAGGGATTATTTATGTACTCACATCATATAATCCATGTACATTAAATACACACAATAAAATAACGCAGTTAGGTATTACTGTCTGGGTATCTCCCATAATTATTTTTACTACTCACATAACCACATAATAACATTATTTAAAATTAAATGTTTATTTAAATATTTAATTCCTTTCCCAATTTCAAGAATACACATCTATTTTAATTATTTCGGTATTAAAGATTACATATGATTTCATTATACTACTTGGTAAATCATGTCATTAAAATGTACTCTTATTGTAGACACTTGAAATTTCGTTTTCCTGTGACTAACTATGCAGGAGGACAAAAGCGTCTTTTTTACACTCTAGAGATAACCCTGGAGGACCACAACATTAATTCCAACCCCAGAAATAGCCCCAGGAGATCCAGTTTTAAACCCCAGAGATAACCCTGGGAAATCAGTTTCCAACCCCAGAGATAACCCCGGGAAAATCAGTTCCAACCCTGTAAATAACCCCAGGGGATCAAGTTAAAAGCCTAGAGATAACCCCAGGAGGTCAAGCCAACCTCAGAGATAACCTTGAGGACTGTCAAAGTCAACATCAAGTCAACCACAAAGATAACCCTGAGTAAAGACTGCTACAACTGCGCAAAAATTGGAGATAACCTCGGGAGGGGCAAAATGGTTATTTTACCAATTCAACTTTAACTCATATTAAATACACTCATTTCAACTCAAATTGCTTCAATAGAAGCCCCACAAGAACCATATATTAACTTTCGAGCGCAAACTACGCAAAATAGCTCAACGGACTACCTGACGGAAACCCGAAAATGTCATTTCGGTTATGGAACCATCTTCCTAGATTCAAAAAAAGTTAAATCCTATGTCATTACAAAACCTTCAGAAAGAGTTTTCTGGAATGGTATGGCACGCTTCCATCGGACTCCCAAATTGAAAGTTATGAAGGTTCGACCGAACAACGCGTTGTTTGAGTGCACGTACTTCGAGACGGTGGGACTCACATTGCTCGGGGCAGCCGTAGGGACACCTGCGGCTCCCCCCTCTATAAATAAAGGGCTTGGGGTGGCCATATTTGCAAGAGAAAAGGCGAGGAATCCCTATCCAATTTGCTTTGTAGACACTATAAACTGAGTGCTTTCTCATTTTAAACACTTGTGATCTTCTATATTGTTATATTTTTACCGGTGGGAGCCGAGTGTTCATCCATTTAAAGTCATTGAAGTCTTCTTTGGCAGTCCACTTTAAGCCTTCTTACACTTTCTAAAGCCTTTCTCAACTACTGTGCACATACAGTTCTGTACGTTGAGAGTCGTGTTGCATGTGTATGCCCGAACTTCGGTCTGCGGCTTTTATTTCTTTATTTATATATATATATATATATATATATATATATATATATATATATATATATATATATATATATATATATGGACTAACATTATCGAGTTATGCCTTGATTGAGCCTGGACTCACGTCCGGAGCGTTTATTTACTTATATATATATATATATATATATATATATATATATATGAATTATTGTCAAACTCTGTTCGATGAGCCTGGATTTTACATCCGGAGCATTTACTGCTTTTAACAACAGTTCATATATATATACGATCCGGATCAAGTGCATACCCCTTATCTTACTCACCCGTGCTCACCCCCATTTAGGCGACGGTTTTGGTCATACAATCGTTGTCTATACTTTTAGCGATGGACAACATATAGCATCGCTAAAAGTATAGACGACGGTTGTATGACTGAAACCGTCGCCTAAAGGGGGTGAGAACAGATGAGTAAGATAAGAGGTATGCACTTGATCCTTGCTCTATATATATATATATATATATATATATATATATATATATATATATATATATGTCAACGTCGATATTTTTATTTGTCCCTTTTTTGTTCTTGTTCTTTGGTGTTCTCATGTTAGGTGAGATTTGTTTGAAAAAACAAGTTGTAAAAAAGGTTGAACATGTATATGTCGACGATTTTACTGTAAGAGTTGTAAGTTGGTTTTTTATATAGTTGTACCAACACAACCAAGAAAAGGTTTGCACATTGACCCAATGATGTGACACTGCTAAACGTGTCTGTGAAACCGAAATTCATTATGGTCCGGGGGCTTGGTTATGCCGAGAGAACGTGTTAGGAGCCCCCCCCCGTCATCTGTGTTACGACGGTGACCGCCACTTTTCAAGAAACTATTATATGAATGTGTGTGTGTGTATGGGTCAATGTGAAGTTATATAGAAGTATTGTGAGGCCTCGGTCGCACCTATATACATAGGGTTTGAATTTGTATAAAAATTCAGTTTAAACAAGATATGGCAGTGGTGTTTTGGAAAAGAGGTTTTTTCAAACCCTTATGCTCAATAGTAATTGAGACCTTTTACACTTCAATTTTTTATTAAGTGTTCGGCTTAATTGCTTTTAATTTTCGGGATGTGAAGCATCCTCGAGAAAATAATGTACAATGCAGTGATGAACTCCTCGTGGGCATGAAAATCATTTGAGAAAACCCAAACACCGTGAATAAATTTACAAGCTGCTTACATCTGAAAATGTCCATCACGAGAACCGAATCTAGATCCAGTAGACTGAATCTGTAATCACATGATTCCTAGGCTCACATGATGCCGCGATTTATATGAAAGCAGTAAGCAGTTATATATATAAAAGATGTAAATATATATATATATATATATATATATATATATATATATATATATATATATATATATATATATATATATATACAGACATGATCAACCACCACGAAGCACCTTCTTGGGGGATCGAAAATGTAAATAAAGCTGTAAAAACAATCAACCACCACGAAGTAAACTCCAGGTGGGACGAAAAGTGTATATATATACAAAAGCAAATAAACGCTCTAGACATATGTCTAGGCTCAATCGAGGCATAACTTGATAATATTAGTCCATATATAACTATATGTATATACAAACTGAAATAAAACCACGGACCAAAGTCCGGGCATACACACACAACATGACTCTCAACGTGAAGAATGGTGTGTGCAAAGATAAAGAGAAAGGCTTTAAAGTGTGTAAGAAGGCTTACAGTGGACTGTCAAATAAGACTTCTATAACTTTAAGTGGATGAACACTTGGCTCCCGCCGGTAAAATAGTAGCTATATGTGAGTTCATAAGTGTTTAAAATGAGAAAGTACTCAGTTTATGGCGTGTACAAAGCAAATTGGACAGGGCTTCCTCGCCTTTTTCTCTCTTAAAATAGCCACCCCAAGCCCTCTATTTATAGAGGGGGGATGCGGCTAGCCGCAGATGTACCTGCAGCTGCCCGGGGTGCCCCGGGCTCCACGGGTCCCACCGTCTCGAAGTACGTGTACGAGTGCATTGTGATGTCCGCTCGAACTTTCAGAATTACAATCCAGGCATTCGATTGAGGTTTATAAGACCTATTTCAGACCGCCGTTGTCGAGAGCTACGCCATGACATGGGATTAGAGGTTGTACGAAGTCAGAAAGACGAGACCATGCCCTCGGTCTTCAAGCTTCAAA
The DNA here is from genome assembly GCA_016801055.1 of Panax notoginseng. Taxonomy (NCBI): domain Eukaryota; kingdom Viridiplantae; phylum Streptophyta; class Magnoliopsida; order Apiales; family Araliaceae; genus Panax; species Panax notoginseng. Next base: position 106,538,196 of record CM029014.1, read on the forward strand.
TTCTATCCGGTGTGCTGCCTTGCGTAGTAGTCACTCAGGATTGGACCTCCTTGGTTCTTGTCGGACATTGCTGTGCAGAAATGTATGTATGAGATGTTGAGACGGCACAATATAGGGTCGAGGTGGAAAAATGACAATTTTATCCCTTACCGGGGTTATCTCTGGTTAGGGCTGATAAAGTAGACGTTGCTCAGGGTTATCTCTGAGATTAGACTGCTGCAAGTACTGAAGGTTCTCAGGGTTATCTCTGAGGTGTGTTTGTCTTCCCGGTGTTATCTCCGGGTCTTGTACTGAGTGCCTTGGTGTGAGTTCCGAGGTTGAAGCTGACTACACGCATTTGAAACAAGCAATTCCGAAGCTATCTCCGGAACTGCAACTGCACTCCTTGGGGTTATGTCCATGGTTAGCACTGCTATTCTCGGTGTTGTTTTCGAGACTAGAACTAAGCATCTCGGGGTTATCTTTGAGACAGAACTGTCCTCTCCGGTGGAATTTCCGGTATTTGAACTGCATGATCTTTCAAGGTTATCTCTGAAAGACAAATATGCCCTCCTATAATGTTAGTGACAGGTGTGCAGAAAAATTTGAGTGTCTGCAGATGCCCCACTTTATCGTATTCATGCAATGCAATGGCATGGATAGGATAAAGAATCATAGACACTTGAAATGCGACAAGATAAACATGATGCCATGTACAGTAATACGATGCAAATGTATGATGCATATGCGCTGTTGGGGATGGCAATAGATAAGCAACCTGATGAACTGTCATGGACGTGTGATCCACAGCTACCAGGAATCTTTGGGATTGTTGACATTGGGGTTATCACCAAAGTCGTGAATCCTTGATACAAACTTTATACTGAAGATGTATCTCTTATGTACAAGAGACTCTGTATGGATGTAGCCTTGTCTGCTTGAGGATGTGTATAACATATTCCATCACCGGTCCTCCATGATGAGGATGATTTTTCCTGGTTTGTATCGTCAGGACATATCAATGTTATGTCGAAATTACTGCCAACAATTTGTGTTATCAGGGTTGCCTGACCTTCGCTGACATGTACATCACCGGATAATATCCCTGTTGGGAAAACTGTTAAGGTTGCTTGACCTTCATTGACTTGTGCATCAATGAAAAATGCGTGACACCCTCACCGGGGATATGTACTCGACATATGAAAACTTTTGATACCCCTGTCGGTGATATGTACTTCGACATATGAAAACACATGATACCCCCGCCGGGGACTCTGTTTGATCTTCGCTGATGTATGCATCAACGGCTGAAATGTGTATTACCCCCTGCCGGGGGTTCTGTATTTGAGAATGTGTGATGCCCCCGTCGGGGATTCATCTTGAGAATGTATGATGCCCCTGCCGGGGATTCTGAAAGGATTAGGGTAACTACCCTGAATTGGCGGCATTGGACATGCGCAAGGTATTACCGAGTATGACTTGTAATAGCTGAGATCATCGACATAGTGTACCCTATGCTTGGGCGAACACCAATGAGTGATGTGCAGACCCACAGTTCGGTCTGAGAAAACAAAGATTTTAAGCTATTCTGCTCAACCGCGTAGCGTTTTTATTCCTGATTTGGCCTTTTCAGCTTGTGAGAACTACTTTGCAACTCGAACTAGACCGAGCCAGAGGGGTGGGACCCACGTAGGGGTGCCATAGGTACACTTGCAGGCCAACCGTAAATGTCCTTAAATGGATAGGTTACTTTCCCAAGTCATTTTCAAGTCACGCCGCAAAGGAAATCTGAGAGTTCTTTTTCAGATCTGCTGAGTTCGGACGTCTTTCTACAAATTCTACCATCGTACAAGTGTTCTACACTGTCCTGATAACGTATGCATGTCTTCTTTTCCATTTTTTATTCGTTGGAAAATGACTTATAACATGAAATGCGTCTAAACACATAGTAGTGCATATGCATGCTCAAACAACTTGATAAAAAATATTCAACATAGTAAATGTTAATATTAAACCATGCTGAACATAATGATGTGCAAAATTTTGACTTTTGAAACATTCAAATTAGCACCTTTTTTTCTACTATTTCTTATCCTATTTGAGGACAAATGAGCAAAAGGTAAAAATACAAAGTAATCCTAGTAATTAAACTACCCTTATGGATTGATGAGTTTGACTCTTTAATGCATATAGTATGTATATGACTGTGGGTAGGTGTGCTCCTAAATGGCCACCTAGTCATGCTTATGTGCCTGTGGATATTCCTACTTGCGGAGGGGACTATGACAAAAAATTTTAAAATGTAGGCATTAAGTAGTCATACATTTTTAACTCTATTGTAGACATATGTTAAAGTAATGCATGCATGCATGTAGTCATAAAATTCATTTTGAAAAGAAAGCTCTAGGTTAAAAATTACCACACCCTTTCTGAGGTGATTTAGAGACTTTTGTCCAGATATTATGGATCCGGATCAGCCGAGTAGTTCCCGCAGGACCACTTCTGGTGTATAGAGGAGGGCTTCTGAAATGCCTCGACCCCGTTCTGTTAGACAGCCTCGCCGGTTGGTGGAGGCGGTGATACGTCCAGTCCAGGTTGATGTGCTGGACGTCGAGGACAAAGAGGAGGATGTTCCGGCTGCGGACCCCGCTCTTGCTGCACATGTTCCTCATATGGACCTCCCGAGTATTCAGGTGGCAAACCCAGAGCTTCTGGGTGATTTGAGTAGACATGCCTCGATGTATTTGCACGCAAATGAGGTATAAAGTTAGATCTTAATCTTCCTTCTTCCCTATTTGATGAGGAGTAAAGGATTTTGAAGTCGATCTTCATTTCATGTAGGTTCCTGGCTTTACACAGCCTTGAGGGAACTGGTTCAACATCCACTCTATGTACCAGGCTCTGCATCCTGACTATAGAGCGATTATGCATGTCTGGAGATTTGGCACATTCTTTTCCATCCTTCGTCGCCGCAGTCCTTGGGCTTACCACAGGGCATTGTCTGAGCGCTGATTTCACCAGACTCAATCACTCCATTTGCTGGACTGTGAGGTGATGATGACGCCGATGGATTGGCAGTTTATCACAGGTATGGAGTTTGGATGGGCATTAGTGCCTTGTACGGCAGATATTATCCCGAATGCTGTCAGATCTTTGTTAGGAGTTCTGGATGGGGCGCTCAAGGGTAGGACTGTGCGTACAGATCCTTTAAGCGTAGATGCTATGAGTGGGCTGTTGAGTGAGCCCATACCGCTGATCTCAGAGTCAGGGATCGTATTCTTCGGCGATTGTTCCTGATGATAGTTTGGGGCTGCTTCGTAGCTGATAACTCTGCTATGGTGTCATTAGCTTTGATCAACACCACACGACATGTGAACCGTATATGAGAGTATGATTGGGGTCTGTGACAATCCCAAAATAGGTCCATTCCATCCAACCTATTCTGAGTCGCCAAATACATGGTACAGAAAATAACTACAACTTTATTACAACAATTGTCGTACAAAATACAACAACACATATGCTGTGAGTTTTGATACAAATATATACCAACTGTGACTCTCATCCCAACATTGGATAGCACGTTACATTGGCACCTTACATAAAGGTATAGTCAAAAACTGTTTTAGAAATTAGAATCTTTGGGAAATGCTCAAGGAAACCTTCGTACATGGGAGGCCATGTGTCTAAGTTATGATATATATCATATGTCCACAGAATTATCCTTGGTTGACCCAATAGACCCCAAAGAAAAACGAGAAGATTACTATCATATTCTTTCCAATGATGAGTCTTCTCTTGACATTTCATTATCTCTACTGTCTCTAATTGAGAATTATACTTCAAACAAACACCAAGATTATATAGGTAGTGCTCGTAGATATACTCAGTAAGTGGATGTGCACAACCGTGTCTTATGATGACACGAGGTTGTATGTCATTAGACATCTTGTATGATAGTGACAAAACACCATTCCAACGTTGGGTTCGCCTCACCCTATATAATTCACCAAATATAACTACTAAATGATGTATACAACACACTTTTCTATACTGGTTAGGGAGAACTCCACAGCTAGAGACCACCATTCTATCCCTTGTTACCCCCGCTCAACCCAGCTACACTCTTATTACCTGAAAGGAATTGTGAAACAAAAGGTGAGCTCAACTAGCCCAGTAAAGAATATCATCACTAAAGGTAAATAAATTATCAATAGCCTTCAACTGTAATAAATTAGAGATTTAGAACATATAGTAGATGATAAAAATTTTCAACCATAGTTGCAGCGGAACGAGCAATCCATTAGAAGAGTCAAATAGACCATAAAATCTATTATCTTCTCCATGTTAAAAATCCATCAACAATGTTTTATCCCTATAACATCAATCAACAGTTCTGGTCCACAATCATATAAATAACTCATAATCATAATTGTGATTCTAAATTCCTCTTTGCATCTAGGATGAAGATAATTTTCATCACGTGTCTCTACCTGAAATATCAAAGATCATGGTTATACCAAATCACAGTTCCTATTTATAATCATACTAACAATTTCATCTTTGGACTACGACCAAAGATATTCATCAACAGACCATCTTTGCACTACATGCCAAATATGTTCAACAACAGATCATCTTTGCACTACAGGCCAAAGATATTCATCAACAATTCATCTTTGCACTACAGGCCATAGATATTCCTTAACAGTTCGTATTTACACTATAGGCCAAATATATTCATCAACAGTTCATATTTGCACTACACACCAAATATATTAATATCTCAAAGAAATATATTGTGACGCCCCCAGAATAGGTATACAACACCCATTCTGAGTCGCCAAATACATGGTACAGAAAGCAAACTACAACTTCAATAATACAATTGTCGTGCAAAATACGACAACACATACTGTGAGTTTAAATACAAATATTGTCTTCTAGACAATATCCACACTCAAATAAATTCTCATTACAATTATTCAAACACTATTTTACAGAAATAGTGAGGACTGCTAATACATCTTTCTAGAACCATTACTCCATACCCCGACTAGATCCTGCTATGTTCTCACCTCCTGAGAAGAAAAATGGAACAAAAAGGAAAAGGGTGAGCTCAACTAGCCCAGTAAAGAATATTATGACTAAGATAATATACAACAAATTATCGTTAGTCTTCAACAGGGAAAAATCTGATAAAATATAATCGACAACAAGTTTTAGATCAACAACTGCAGCGGAAACAACAAACCATTAGAAGAGTCAAGTAGAGAAAGAATTCTACTATCTTCTAAGATTTAAAAGTCCATCATCAATATTTTATCCCTGTAACATCAATTAATAATCATCTTTAACCAAATATTCATCTTTGCACTACAGGCCAAAGATATTCATTTGTATCATCAGTCGGTCATGTTCATCTCAACACCTGTTCATCTTTGCACTACAGGCCAAAGATATTCATCAAGTAATTATACATCTTTGCACTACAGGCCAAAGATATTCATTTGTATCATCATTTAGGACTGATGATGATGAAAAATATCTTAAAGAGAACGAATCCAATGAGACAGAAGGACAAATAGTAGGGATTCGTATAACAGTTTATCCAAGATCAATAATACTTCATAATAATCAATTGTGAAGCAGAATTCAAAAATAAAGATCAAAACATGGATACAATCAAAGATAGTAACCATAATAGACATCTTGGACAAAAAGGAAAAATTTTATTTTTCGGTGAATAGTGCCGTATTCGTGAATAGTGCCGTATTCGTGAATAGTGCCGTATACATGAATAGTAACCCCGACACAAAAAGTTCCAAATTTGATAAAAAGTTCATATCAATATTTCAGCATAATGATATTGAAGAAAATAATATCATTAAGAAGAAAATAATATCCCTTACCTCAAAATATCAGTACTTCTGGTCGGAATACCGGTATAAGGCTGAAAGAAACTTGCTCTGATGAATAGAAACTCTCAAAGTATCTAAATACTCACAAAATACACTCAATAATCTAGAGAGAGAAAGAGAGAAAACTTGTTTCTGGTGTAATTTTCAATTCTAACTTAGCCCTCTATTTATAGGAAAATTTTGGTAGGTTTGACCTGCAACCTGATGGCTTTACCTGCTACTATTCCCACCTACCACATTTGAAATATAATTCAGCACATTTCTTCACCAACCACAAGTGGGGCCCACCAATTCTAGAATTTTCCACCAAAATGATAAACTCCGAAAATTCAACAATTTCTGAACCAGTCATCTTGTAAAATTCATAATAAATCATACGTTCATTTTTAACGGTTCAAAATTTGTGGACATATACTCAACTTATATATGTATAACATATCCAAAAATTACCACGATCCAACGGTCGGATTAAAAATTATAACACCCGCAATATTTCTCAAAAACCCTGATTTGATTTTTTAATACCTCCATTCCGATAAAAATACTGATAAAACACCTCAACATTAACTCCTTCATTTTTAACCACAAAAATATATCCCTCATTTATATCCACATAAAATAAATATTTCCTTATCATATGAATCAATAATTAATTATTCACAAATAATATTACAGAATCACATTTATGACAACCAGGCCGTTCCCAGGAAAGAGGGGGCTTTCCAATAAGGATTTCTCCTTACTGGCGCGCAATTAGATGACCAAACCTCTCCTTAGACAGAACTTTCTAGACATTGCCAATAATGTTATCTAATAATATTATTCAAATAATATGAATTATTGATCTGATAAATGAAAATACTGTGCAGCAACAATTATTGAAACAACAATAATATAAAATATCAACGCAGCAATTATTGAATCAATAAAATAAAATATTGAATAATAACTACTGTAACAATTATTGAGTAGTGCCTTCTTACGTAAGAATCAATAATTGGTGCAATACCGTGTGCTACTGTATTTTAACCACCGGGTATTCCAACAGTATTAACGGTAACAACTACGCCGTTATTTATAAACAACTTATACTTGTCGTTTTCTTCATCCAATCGCTTTCCGTTATGGGGCCCACACAAGGCTGCGTCGTCGTACGAATATTCCCCGACAGCAAGAATATTCCACGACCAACCGAATATTCACCGACCAAAAATAAATATTTTATAACCACTTGCTTATTTTGCAAAATTTGCACATTTCACCCATAACCAAAGTATTATATCAAATTAACCCCTTATTATTCACAATAATATTTAGAGAAAATTTGATTTTATTCATTAATAAGTTGGGGTCTTACAACCTCCCCTCCTTATGAAATTTCGTCCTCGAAATTGACGTACGTACCTGATATTTCAAAAAGGTGAGGATACCTCGCTTTCATTTCTGATTCCAACTCCCAGGTCATTTCTTCAATAGCATGGTTTCTCCACAAAACCTTAACTTGTGGTATAACCTTCGTGCGTAGGACATGCTCTTTCCTATCCAAGATCTTAACAGGTACCTCCTCGTACGTTAAATCTTCAGCTATCTCGTCTGGTTCTAACTCAATAATGTGGTTCGGGTCTTTAACATATTTACGAAGCATAGATATGTGAAAAACATTATGAACACGAGACATGCTTGGAGGTAATGCGAGTCTATATGCCACATTTCCTATTCGCTCAAGAATCTCAAATGGACCAACAAATCTTGGATTGAGCTTTCCTCTCTTCCCAAATCTTGTAACTCCCTTCCATGGTGCAACACGTAACAATACATGATCCCCAATATTAAATTCCACGTCCTTCCGATGAAGATCCGCATAACTCTTTTGTCGATCCTGTGCCGTTTGTATACGTTGTCGAATCGTTTGGATCTTCTCTGTAGTAATGCGTACCAACTCTGGTCCCAACAATGTTGCTTCACCCACCTCGTCCCAGCATACTGGAGAACGACATTTTCTTCCATACAACGCCTCAAATGGAGCCATACCTATGCTCGCCTGATAACTGTTGTTGTAGGAGAATTCCACCAATGGTAGGTACTTATCCCAACTCCCTTTGAGATCTAAGACACAAAGTCTTAATAGATCTTCAAGAGTTTGAATAGTCCTCTCTGATTGTCCGTCCGTTTGAGGATGGTATGCTGAACTGAATCGTAAATCCGTGCCCATAGCTTTCTGCAAGCTAACCCAAAATCGTGAAGTGAATCTTGGGTCACGATCCGAAACTATGGATACTGGCATGCCATGCAATCTCACAATCTCGTTCACGTACATACTAGCAAGACGTTCAAGGGAATAAGTCTCACGTATCGGCAAGAAATGAGCGGACTTGGTTAATCTATCAACAATAACCCAAATCGCATCTATGCCTTGAGAAACCTTGGGAAGACCCGTAACAAAATCCATAGTAATGTGTTCCCACTTCCATTTCGGAATCTCAAGTGGTTGCAATGGACCCTTTGGTACTTGATGCTCCGCTTTTACACGTTGACAAGTTAAACATCTCGAGATAAACTCCGCGATCTCTCTTTTCATATTGCTCCACCAAAATGTATGTCGAAGATCGTGATACATTTTGGTACTCCCAGGATGGATTGCAAACGGTGTGTTGTGTGCCTCCATCATTATTCTATGCTTCAAGTCAAAATCGTTAGGAACACAAAGTCTGGAGTTGACTCGAAGTATTCCTTCTTCATCGATTCTTGCTTCTGGAATAGCACCTTCTTGCACTTTCTTCTTCATACGCATCAGCTCTATATCCGTAGCTTGAGCAGCTTTAACTTTATCGATTAAAGTCGGTTCTACTCGTATATTTGATATCATCATGTGGGTACTTGGAGCCTTCATCTCTATCTCCATCCTTTGCAAGTCATACAAAATGGGCCTTTGTGTTAAAAACATTGCACTCGTACCCGCATATGATCTTCTACTCAATGCGTCAGCTACTACGTTTGCTTTTCCAGGATGGTATTGGATGGTATGATCGTAATCTTTCAACAGCTCAAGCCAACGTCGTTGCCGCATGTTGAGTTCCTTTTGGGTGAAGAAATATTTGAGGCTTTTATGATCTGTATAGATCTCCACTTTCTCCCCATAAAGGTAGTGTCTCCAGATCTTCAACGCAAAAACGACTGCTGCCAACTCCAAATCATGAGTAGGATAATTCCTCTCATATTCTTTGAGTTGTCGTGAGGCATAGGCTATGACTTTCCCATGTTGCATGAGAACACATCCTAACCCTTTGCCTGAAGCATCGCTGTAGATAACAAATCCATCCGAACCAGATGGTATTGTCAAAACAGGTGCCGAAATGAGTCTCCTCTTGAGTTCTTGGAAACTCTTCTCGCATTCCTCACTCCATACGAATTTTGTATCTTTCCGAGTCAGCTGAGTTAACGGAGTAGCGATTCGAGAAAATCCTTCCACAAATCTCCGATAATAACCAGCTAAGCCCAGAAAGCTACGTACTTCGGTTACCGACTTCGGTTGCTCCCAACTTTGTATGGCTTCAATCTTCGCCGGGTCGACAGATACTCCATGTTTTGACACCACGTGCCCAAGGAATGCTACTTCCTCAAGCCAGAACTCGCATTTCTTCAGTTTGGCATATAGCTTGTTTTCACGAAGCCTTTGCAGTACCAGCTTCAAATGGCGCTCATGATCTTCACGGCTTTTGGAATAGATGAGGATGTCATCAATAAAGACAACAACGAACTGATCCAAATATTCTTTGAATACACGGTTCATCATATCCATGAAGGCAGCAGGAGCATTAGTCAATCCAAAAGACATTACTAAGAATTCATAATGCCCGTACCGAGTTCTGAAGGCAGTCTTTGGAATATCCTCAGTTTTAATCTTCAGCTGATGATATCCAGAACGAAGATCGATCTTTGAAAAGAATTGTGCTCCTTGCAACTGGTCAAACAGGTCATCAATGCGAGGTAGCGGATACCTATTCTTGATGGTGACATGGTTCAATTCTCGATAGTCAATACAAAGTCGCATACTCCCGTCTTTCTTCTTTACGAATAAAACAGGAGCACCCCAAGGAGACGTACTAGGACGAATAAAACCGATGTCCAACAACTCCTGTAGTTGGACTTTTAACTCCTGAAGTTCAATAGGAGCCATTCGATATGGGGTTTTAGAAATGGGCTTTGTACCGGGTTCAAGGTCAATAAAGAATTCAATTTCTCGTTCCGGGGGTAGACCGGGAAGTTCTTCAGGAAATACATCGGAAAATTCTCTAACAATAGAAATATTATTCAAATCTGACTTGTCTTTGTTCAAATCCATAACATGGGCTAAGAAAGCTTGACATCCGTTTTTCAATAAACGAATAGCTTTGTGGCTCGATATGACAGTGACTGATTTTAGTGGTTTAGTAGTTTGAATTCGTATGACAGGTTGGTTAGGAATATGAAAACTAACAACCTTACGAAAACAATCAATTTTAGCATGATGAGTGGTTAACCAATCAATTCCTAAAATCACATCAAAAGCAAGTATCTTTAAAGAGATAAGATCAACAGGTAATGTGATAGTGCCAACTTGGATCATGCAAGATTTATAAACTGTAGATGTAACGAAGGTTTCACCCAACGGAGTTTCAACAGATAAGTTAAAGTCCAATTTCTCCGGAGTCAAGTTTAAACGTTGAGCACAAGCAGGAGAGATAAAAGAATGGGTAGAACCGGTATCTAGTAAAGTATAAACTTCGCAAGAATTCAAGATTAGCTTACCCGTGATCACCTCGTTCGGGTTTCTCGCGTTTTGGCCAGTAACGACAAACGCTCTTCCAGGAACCGCTGATTTCGACTTATCCGGGACAGCCCTTGGAATCACCACTCCCGCTGAACTTGGTTTCGCTATAGTACAATCTCGAGCGATGTGGCCTTCCTTCCCACAGTTGTAACACACCTTGGATTGTTGTGGACAGTTTGGGCTGATATGTCCCTCTTTCCCGCATTTGTAACATCTAACTGGCGGTCGTTCTCCTCCCCTAAAATTTGTTGTTGGTGCTGGTGCTGGTGCTGATGTCTTCCCGTCATTGTTGAATCTCCTCTTTCTGAAATTTCCACTTGACTCACCTCTCCTATTATCATGGCCACGATGACCACCCGAGTGGTTACCGCCTTTGTTCGTATTTTTCCCTCCTCGTTGGTTATCATCGCTCTGATGATTGCTGTCACCGGTATGACCCTGGTTGTGGTCCCTCGGTTGAGTATACTCATTATCTCTCTCTAATAATTGGGCCCTGTTGACAACGTCTGAATACAGAGAAAATTTATGAGAGATAAGGTATTGACGAATCTCAGGTTTTAAACCTCTCAGAAACATCCGCGTCATTCGTTCCTCATTTTCGACCAAATGAGGTGCAAACCTGGATAACTCTGCAAACTTCGCCTCGTACTGGGACACCGTCATGTTGTTTTGTTCCAGTCTAATAAACTCAACCTCCTTCATATGACGAATACTTTCAGGAAAGTACTTGTCATTGAACAGTTTTTGAAATGTTTCCCAGGACATGTTGAGTGCGTCAGGCTGGGTACGCTTCACAGACTCCCACCAGTAGTCTGCCTCACCGCGGAACATAAATGTGGCGAATGGAACCTTCTGTTCCTCCGTGCATCCCAAGACATCAAATATCTTGGTAATTTGCTTGACCCACGTTTCCGCCATGATCGGATCCGGCTTTCCCTTAAATTCTGGTGGTCCCAATTCTTTGAACTGCTTAGCTGTGACAAACCGCGCGTTGTTATCATTTCCACCCGTATTCTGCACACGAGTCTCCCTCGTCTGATTTTGCATGAACTGCAAAAAGCTCCTAAACATTCCATCATTCATCGTTTGCTCGGTAACGTTGTTTACAGGAGGAATATTGCCTTCCTGTTGCACGTTCCCCTGGGTAGTGATCAAAGGTGTCTCCACGGTCTGATTTACTCCATTATTAACGTTCTCAGCTGCCATTCTTAAATACTGCCATAAAACAAGGGTTAATAGTCATGTCATATATTATCCCTATACTCTGACCGACCAAATAAACACCAAATAAACTTAGTCAGGTCATACTAGCGAAGGAATTCCCCGTCTCTCCCCTCCTAGTTCTTGTCTCACATCTCAGCCAGGGATCATATCCCTAAGCTCTGATACCAACTGTGACGCCCCCAGAATAGGTATACAACACCCATTCTGAGTCGCCAAATACATGGTACAGAAAGCAAACTACAACTTCAATAATACAATTGTCGTGCAAAATACGACAACACATACTGTGAGTTTAAATACAAATATTGTCTTCTAGACAATATCCACACTCAAATAAATCCTCATTACAATTATTCAAACACTATTTTACAGAAATAGTGAGGACTGCTAATACATCTTTCTAGAACCATCACTCCATACCCCGACTAGATCCTGCTATGTTCTCACCTCCTGAGAAGAAAAATGGAACAAAAAGGAAAAGGGTGAGCTCAACTAGCCCAGTAAAGAATATTATGACTAAGATAATATACAACAAATTATCGTTAGTCTTCAACAGGGAAAAATCTGATAAAATATAATCGACAACAAGTTTTAGATCAACAACTGCAGCGGAAACAACAAACCATTAGAAGAGTCAAGTAGAGAAAGAATTCTACTATCTTCTAAGATTTAAAAGTCCATCATCAATATTTTATCCCTGTAACATCAATTAATAATCATCTTTAACCAAATATTCATCTTTGCACTACAGGCCAAAGATATTCATTTGTATCATCAGTCGGTCATGTTCATCTCAACACCTGTTCATCTTTGCACTACAGGCCAAAGATATTCATCAAGTAATTATACATCTTTGCACTACAGGCCAAAGATATTCATTTGTATCATCATTTAGGACTGAGGATGATGAAAAATATCTTAAAGAGAACGAATCCAATGAGACAGAAGGACAAATAGTAGGGATTCGTATAACAGTTTATCCAAGATCAATAATACTTCATAATAATCAATTGTGAAGCAGAATTCAAAAATAAAGATCAAAACATGGATACAATCAAAGATAGTAACCATAATAGACATCTTGGACAAAAAGGAAAAATTTTATTTTTCGGTGAATAGTGCCGTATTCGTGAATAGTGCCGTATACGTGAATAGTGCCGTATACGTGAATAGTAACCCCGACACAAAAAGTTCCAAATTTGATAAAAACTCATATCAATATTTCAGCATAATGATATTGAAGAAAATAATATCATTAAGAAGAAAATAATATCCCTTACCTCAAAATATCAGTACTTCTGGTCGGAATACCGGTATAAGGCTGAAAGAAACTTGCTCTGATGAATAGAAACTCTCAAAGTATCTAAATACTCACAAAATACACTCAATAATCTAGAGAGAGAAAGAGAGAAAACTTGTTTCTGGTGTAATTTTCAATTCTAACTTAGCCCTCTATTTATAGGAAAATTTTGGTAGGTTTGACCTGCAACCTGATGGCTTTACCTGCTACTATTCCCACCTACCACATTTGAAATATAATTCAGCACATTTCTTCACCAACCACAAGTGGGGCCCACCAATTCTAGAATTTTCCACCAAAATGATAAACTCCGAAAATTCAACAATTTCTGAACCAGTCATCTTGTAAAATTCATAATAAATCATACGTTCATTTTTAACGGTTCAAAATTTGTGGACATATACTCAACTTATATATGTATAACATATCCAAAAATTACCACGATCCAACGGTCGGATTAAAAATTATAACACCCGCAATATTTCTCAAAAACCCTGATTTGATTTTTTAATACCTCCATTCCGATAAAAATACTGATAAAACACCTCAACATTAACTCCTTCATTTTTAACCACAAAAATATATCCCTCATTTATATCCACATAAAATAAATATTTCCTTATCATATGAATCAATAATTAATTATTCACAAATAATATTACAGAATCACATTTATGACAACCAGGCCGTTCCCAGGAAAGAGGGGGCTTTCCAATAAGGATTTCTCCTTACTGGCGCGCAATTAGATGACCAAACCTCTCCTTAGACAGAACTTTCTAGACATTGCCAATAATGTTATCTAATAATATTATTCAAATAATATGAATTATTGATCTGATAAATGAAAATACTGTGCAGCAACAATTATTGAAACAACAATAATATAAAATATCAACGCAGCAATTATTGAATCAATAAAATAAAATATTGAATAATAACTACTGTAACAATTATTGAGTAGTGCCTTCTTACGTAAGAATCAATAATTGGTGCAATACCGTGTGCTACTGTATTTTAACCACCGGGTATTCCAACAGTATTAACGGTAACAACTACGCCGTTATGTATAAACAACTTATACTTGTCGTTTTCTTCATCCAATCGCTTTCCGTTATGGGGCCCACACAAGGCTGCGTCGTCGTACGAATATTCCCCGACAGCAAGAATATTCCACGACCAACCGAATATTCACCGACCAAAAATAAATATTTTATAACCACTTGCTTATTTTGCAAAATTTGCACATTTCACCCATAACCAAAGCATTATATCAAATTAACCCCTTATTATTCACAATAATATTTAGAGAAAATTTGATTTTATTCATTAATAAGTTGGGGTCTTACATATATAATCATTTCAGAATATATATAAACAATAATTATAACCATGTTGATCATTTCACCTTTGCACTTAAGCTAAAGATAATCAATTATAAATTCAATGGTCATGATCATACCAGTCAACAATTCAACTTTGTACTACTGGCCAAAGGGAACCCATAGTCATGATCATACCAAAAATCTACCCATCTTTACACTCAAGTCAGATAGAAAAAGCATCATTAGGGTTATAAAAATGTTATATATAATAGTAAAATCAATATAATCAAAATATTTAGATTTAATCTCAAGAGTAATATTCATAAATCAACTATAATTTGGTGAGAAAAAGAAATCAATTTTGTCATAAATAGTAACTCGTGAATAGTAACTCATGAATAGTTACTCGTGAATAGTAACTCATGAATAGTTACTCGTGAATAGTAACTCATGAATAGTTACTCGTGAATAGTAACTCATCAATAGTAAACCCGACTCAAAAAGGTAGAAATTCCACAATAAAATCTATACCAATATTTCGGTATAATGATATTGAAATAACATTTCTTAAAATTATAAACAATTTATTTTAATTGTTTACACTTTATTAAATAATGCATTTAATCATCCTAAAATTCTAAACTCATAAGATTTCATCGCCAATAACCAAAACTCTCATCAAAAATTTGCATATACCTTATATAGGATTCTCAAGCCATAAAATCATATTTTTTAATTTTCTTACTTCACATAACATATTTAATTCATTTACTCATAACTAGTCCATTTTCATGAAAAATACCAAATCAGTACAAACAAATTTTTCTTTTATGAGATTTAGTAGAATATAGTCCCATATTGAACATATATTTTTCTCAATATTTTTTTAAAAATCATTTACTATTTTTCATATGGCCAAAACAGCCGAATATTTAGATATTTATCAAAAATTATACTTTTATCCAAAAATTCCAAAAGTTACAGAGTATACTTCTATCATATACATATACTCTCAATAAAAATTTTACAAATTTTGGAGTTAACCATAATGAGTTATAAGCGGTTACTTTTAAAATAGTCTTTTCTCATAAAATTCACAACTCTTAATCTATACATCCAAAAATGGCCATTTTTGGACACAATCAAGAAAAATCATCAAATTATTATTTCAAATTTTTTCAGAATTTTTGAAGGTCAGAAAAATTACGAAACTGAAAAACATAACAACTCTTAAAATTCCTTACTATCCCTTACCTCAAAAGAGTAGCACTTCTGACTGGATATAGGATATGACGCTGAAGGAAACTTGCACTGATAAATAGCAACTCACCAAGTATCTAAATACTTACAAAACACACTCGATAATCTAGAGAGAAAAAGAGAGAAAACTTATGAATTCTGGTGTGATTTTTAATTTTAACTTAGCCCTCTATTTATAGGAAAATGTTAGCACGCCGAAGCAGACTTGACCTGCTACCTGATGGCTTTACCTGTTACTATTTCACCCACCAAAAATCAGCCATCTTCCCCAACAACCAAAAGTGGGGCCCACCCATTTCTAGAATTTTCCACCAAAGTCATTTATAAACCTAATTTCCGAATCAGTCGCCTCTTAAAATTCATAACAAATCATTTGTTCATTTTTAACGGTTCAAAATTTATGAACATATACTCAACTTATATATGTATAACATATCCAAAAATCATAACGATCCAACGGTCAGATTAAAAATTTTAACTCACACAATAAAGCTGTAAGAACACAAATTTGATCTTTTAATACCTCCAATCCGACAAAATACTGATAAAATACCTCAACATTAATTCCTTCATTTATAACCACATAAATAAATCCATCATTTATATCCACATCAAATAAATATTTTATTATCATATAGATCAATAATTAATTATTAGCAAATAATATTACAGAATCACAATTATGACAACCAAGCAGTTCCCAAGAAAGAGGGGGCTTTCCGATAAGGATTTATCTTTACTGGCGCGCAATTAGGTGACCAAACCTCTCCTTGACAAAACTTTCTAGACATTGCAAATAATGCTATCTAATAATATTATTCATATAATATGAATTATTGATCTGATAATGGAGATACTGTGCAGTGACAATTATTGAAACAACAATAATATAAAATATCAACGCAGTAATTATTTATTTAATAAAATAAAATATTGATCAGAAATTAATGTAACAATTATTGAGTAGTGTCTTCTCACGTAAGAATCAATAATTGAAAAAATATTGTGCAATACCGTGTGCTACTGTGCAACTACGCGTATTACTGTATTTTAACGACCAGGTATTCCAACAGTGTTAACGGTAACAACTACGCCGTTATTTATAAAAACTCAAATTTATCGTTTTTTTCATCCGACAGTTATTCTGTTATGGGGCCCACAAATGGTTGCGCCGTCATACGAATATTTCCCGACAGAAAGAATATTCCACGACTAAGCGAATATTTCCTGACAACAATGAATATTTTATAACCACTTGCGTATTTTGAAAAAAAATTTATATATCACCCTTAACTTTAACATTTATCAATTTAACCACTTACTGAATAGTAATTATAAGAAAAATTGAATACTTTTATTTCATTAAATTCGGGGTCTTACAATCTCCCATCCTTATGAAATTTTGTCCCCAAAATTTACATATCTGGTATTTTGAAAAGTTGAGAATACCTTGCTTTCATTCCAGATTCTATCTCCCTGGTCACCATGATTTCTCCATTGCTCATCTCCCGTGATAATTTCATTTGGGTTCCTCACTTGTTGGGAAGTCATGACAACCGCTATCCCTAGAACTACTCGACTTTGACTTGTCTGGAGCAACATTTGGTGTCATCACTACCGTTGGAATATACTTTTCTATAGGGCATATTCCACCCTTAACTGCTTCATTGTACTCCTGATTCATGATCTGAATCATCAATCTTCGATCCATATCGTATTCAAGTTGACCACTCTGTACAGGGTAATTCAAAACTCGATGTTGGGTTCTCCCAAATGCTGTCCAAAAAGAGAAATACATATCATCTATCTTGGCCTTCTTAGATCGGACATCTCTTTCCACAATATCAATGCGTCGTGCGGCTTTTCCCCATGCATCACTCACTCTTACTCGTTCAGTTTTTTCTTCTTTCAGCTTAGATTCTAGCTTTATCATCTTATACTCTGCCAAAGAATGCTTCTGTTCAAGCATCACATATCGGGTAACACAAGCTTGAATTGCTGCATTCTTTTGCTCCACGGCTGCCTTTCGTTCTTCAGCCTGCTTTTCTAACTCATGAATACGATTTTGTAATTCTACATTTTGATCATATAATACCTCTAATAAATTCTCCTCAGGTACCTCTTCTTCTTCTTCTTCCTCACTCTCAGCTGTTACCTCTGCGACCATCTCGGGTGCAACTATCAATTCTTCACTCACCACAAGGATTTCTCTAATTCATTCTTCGCCTGACATCACATTATCCTGGTTGGTGATTAGAGGTATCCCCACGGTCTCATTCACTCCATTGTTAACATTCTCAGCAGTTATTCTCAAATACTGCCATAAAATAATGGTTAATTAAACAATGTAACATATCACATAATATCCCGATATTATGACTGACCAACAAATAAGCTTATGTAGGACACACTAGCGAATGATTTACTTATCTCTCCCTTCATAGTTATATTACCCGATCCCGCCAGAGACCATATCCTTAAGCTCTGATACCAAATGTGTCAACCCCAAAATAGGTCCATTCCATCCAACCTATTCTGAGTCACCAAATACATGGTACAGAAAATAACTACAACTTTATTACAACAATTGTCGTGCAAAATACAACAACACATATGTTGTGAGTTTTGATACAAATATATACCAACTGTGACTCTCATTCCAGCCTTGGATATCACGTCACAATGGCACCTTACATAAAGGTATAGTCAAAAATTGTTTTAGAAATTAGAATCTTTGGGAAGTGCTCAAAGAAACCTTCGTACATGGGAGGTCATGCGTCTAGGTTATGATAGATATCATATGTCCACAGAATTATCCTTGGTTGACCCAATAGACCCCAAAGAAAAACGAGAAGATTACTATCATATTCTTTCCAATGATGAGTCTTCTCTTGATATATCATTATCTCCACTATCTCTAATTGAGAATTATACTTCAAACAAACACCAAGATTATATAGGTAGTGCTCGTAGATATACTCAACAAGTGGATGTGCACAACCGTGTCTTATGATGACACGAGATTGTATGTCATTAGACATCTTGTATGATAGTGACAAAACACCCTTCCAACGTTGGGTTCGCCTCACCTTATGTGATTCACCAAATATAACTACTAAATGATGTATACATCACACTTTTCTATACTAGTTAGGGAGAACTCCACAGCTAGAGACCACTGTTCTATCCCTTGTTACCCCCGCTCGACCCAGTTACACTCTTATTACCTGAAAGGAATTGTGAAGTAAAAGGGTGAGCACAACTAGCCCAGTAAAGAATATCATGACTAAAGGTAAAAAAATTATCAATAGCCTTCAACAGTAATAAATCATAGATTTAGAACATATGGTAGATGATAAAAATTTTCAACCATAGTTGCAGCGGAACGAGCAATCCATTAGAAGAGTCAAGTAGTCCATAAAATCTATTATCTTCTCCATGTTAAAAATCTATCAACAATATTTTATCCCTATAACATCAATCAACAGTTTTAGTCCACAATCATATAAATAACTCATAATCATAATTGTGATTCTAAATTCCTCTTTGCATCCATGACGAAGATAATTTTCATCACGTGTCTCTACCTGAAATATCAAAGATCATGGTTATACCAAATCACAGTTCCTATTTATAATCATACTAACAATTTCATCTTTGGACTACGACCAAAGATATTCATCAACAGACCATCTTTGCACTACATGCCAAATATATTCAACAACAGATCATCTTTGCACTACAGGCCAAAGATATTCATCAATAATTCATATTTGCACTACAGGCCAAAGATATTCCTCAACAGTTCATATTTGCACTACAGGCCGAATATATTCATCAACAGTTCATATTTGCACTACAGGCCAAATTTATTAATATCTCAAAGAAATATATAATCATTTCAGAATTTATATAAACAATAATTATAACCATGTTGATCATTTCACCTTTGCACTTAAGCTAACGACAATCAATTATAAATTCAATGGTCATGATCATACCAGCCAACAATTCAACTTTGCACTACTGGCCAAAGAGAACCCATAGTAATGATCATACCAAAAATCTACCCATCTTTACACTCAAGTCAAATAGAAATATCATCATCAGGGTTATAAAAATGTTATATAAAATAGTAAAATCAGTATAATCAAAACATCTAGATTTAATCTCAAGAGTAATATTCATAAATCAACTATGATTTGGTTAAAAAAGAAACTAATTTTGTCATGAATAGTAGCTCGTGAATAGTAATCCATGAATAGTAACTTCGTGAATAGTAACTCATGAATAGTTACTCGTGAATAGTAACTTATGAATAACAACTTCGTGAATAGTAACTCATGAATAGTAAACCCGACACAAAAAGGTAGAAATTTCACAATAAAATTCATACCAATATTTCGGTATAATGATATTGAAATAACATTTTTTAAACTTATAAATAATTTATTTTAATTATTTACACTTTACTAAATAATGCATTTAATCATCCTAAAATTTCAAACCCATAAGATTTCATCGCCAATAACTAAAACCCTCATAAAAAATCTGCATATATCATATATAGGATTCTCAAGCCATAAAATCTTATTTTCTAATTTTCTTACTTCACATAACATATTCAATTTATTTACTCATAACTAGTCTATTTTTATGAAAAATACCAAATCAGTACAAACAAATTTTTCTTTTATGAGATTTAGTAGAATATAGTCTCATATTGAACATATATTTTTCTCAATATTTTTTTAAAAATCATTTACTATTTTTCATATGGCCAAAACAGCTAAATATTTAGATATTTATCAAAAATTATACTTTTATCCAAAAATTCCAAAATTTACAGAGTATACTTCTATAATATACATGTACTCTCAATAAAAATTTTACCAATTGTGAAGTTAACCACAAGGAGTTATGAGCGGTTACTTTTAAAACAGCCTTTTCTCATAAAATTCACAACTCTTAATCTATACATCCAAAAATCGCCATTCTTGGACACAATTAAGAAAAGTCATCAAATTATCATTTCAAATTTTTTCAGAATTTTTGAAGGTCAGAAAAATTATGAAACTGAAAAACATAACAACCCTTAAAATCCCTGACTATCCTTTACCTCAAAAGAGTAGCACTTCTGACTAGATATCAGATATGACTCTGAAAAAAATTTATACTGATGAATAGCAACTCACAAAGTATCTAAATACTCACAAAATACAATCGATAATCTAGAGAGAAAAAGAGAGAAAACTTATGAATTCTGGTGTGATTTTCAATTCTAACTTAGCCCTCTATTTATAGGAAAATATTAGCACGCCGAAGCAGACTTGACCTGCTACCTGATGGCTTTACCTGCTACTATTCTACCCACCAAAAATTAGCCATCTTCCCCAACAACCAAAAGTTGGGCCCACCCATTTCTAGAATTTTCTACCAAAATCATTTATAAACCTAATTTTCGAATCAGTCACCTGTTAAAATTCATAACAAATCATTCGTTCATTTTTAACGGTTCAAAATTTGTGAACATATACTCAACTTATATATGTATAACATATCCAAAAATCACAACGATCCAACGGTCAGATTAAAAATTATAACTCATACAATAAAGATGTAAGAACACTAATTTGATCTTTTAATACCTCATATCCGACAAAATACCTCAACATTAATTTCTTTATTTATAACCACATAAATAAATCCATCATTTATATCCACATCAAATAAATATTTTATTATCATATAGATCAATAATTAATTATTCGCAAATAATATTACAGAATCGCAATTATGACAACCAGACAGTTCCTAGGAAAGAGGGGGCTTTCCGATAAGGATTTCTCCTTACTGGCGCGCAATTAGGTGACCAAACCTCTCATTGACAGAACTTTCTTGATATTGCCAATAATGCTATCTAATAATTTTATTCAAATAATATGAATTATTGATCTGATAATGGAGATACTGTGCAGTGACAATTATTGAAATAACAATAATATAAAATATCAACACAGCAATTATTGATTCAATAAAATAAAATATTGAACATAAATTAATGTAATAATTATTGAGTAGTGCCTTCTCACGTAAGAATCAATAACTGAAAAAATATTGTGCAATGCCGTGTGCTACTGTGTAACTACACGTATTACTGTATTTTAACCACCAGGTATTCCAACAGTGTTAACGGTAATAACTACACCGTTATTTATAAAAACTCAAATTTGTCATTTTCTTCATCTGACAGTTATTCTGTTATGGGGCCCACAAATGGCTGCGCCGTCGTACGAATATTCCCCAACAGAAAGAATATTCCACGACTAAACGAATATTCCCCGACAACAATGAATATTTTATAACCACTTGCGTATTTTGAAAAAAAATTCATATATCACCCTTAACTTTAACTTTTATCAATTTAACTATTTACTGAATAGTAATTATAAGAAAAATTGAATACTTTTATTTCATAAAATTCGGGGTCTTACAGGGTCCCTATACCTTGCCTATTTCCTTAGGGGCATCCGTATGCATTCGCAGGGCTTGACCGAGGCTTGGTTAGGATTCTACCCATTTCTGCTGGTGAGTATTTCTCTTTTGATTTCCCTTGTACAAGTTTAAGAGTGTTAACTAATAGCAGATGTTTGCCTTTGTATTGACAGTTCTGGGCCTATGAGAGGCTCGCATGCTTGCGTCTTGTGAATGTGTTAAGATTGGATACATATCCACGAGGACGGCGATGACATCATTGCATACTGGCGGAGGTCCTTGTAGCTGAGGGTTTTACTCATTGTCGCCTACATCTGGAGTTGTTGACAGCTGATGTCATCACATGGATTCCCTATTTTAGGGAGCACTTGGCTATTAAATTTGAGGATGGGTACCCGACTGGTGTCGAGGACGTGATTTTCACCCGTAGGGTTCCTCGTTTTACTGATGGAGGATGGGAGCTCTATTTAGGAGAGAGCGTGCTATTAGGAGCACCACGGGAGAGATCCGTGTACCGATCTTGCCTCCTGCCAGGAGGTATTAGCCTATGTTGCAGTCACCCGTCATTGATATCCCATTATTGGGTGTTGACAGTTTTGCACTATCAGAGGGTCCTTGCATTCAGGAGATATTCCAGCATTGGTGGTTCCCTCGTACCATTGGAGCCCAGACCCACACCACTCAGTTCATTGGGGATATGGTTCTAGGATCCGTGATGATGATGGATTGGTTATACTGTGTCCGAGATCCGATTCATTTGACACAGATTGATAGCTTGACCCAGCGACTGGACCGGGCACATTTCTTAATCTGGTATTTGGGCAGAGATCCGACAGAGACAAATACTTTTGACCCTTCCAGCTCAGGTGCTGGCCCCTCAGATGACCCATTTTGCTTTACCGGTGCAGATCCTCCATTATATTGGCCTAACATCCCTGTCGATAGAGATCTAGTGACGCATGAGGAGTTACATCTGGTGGACAGGATTGATAATGTAGATATTGACACCATTGTCTTCTTCTGATGTGTATTCTCGTTATCTCTTTTGATAGGCCTTTGTTAAATATTGGGTGGCTATGCCCCATTCCCACTATATCTTTTGATAGGCCTTTGTTAGTAGTAGGGCGTCTGTGCCCCATTTCCGAGTATTTTTAGCTGTACAGAGATGATGTATTAGGTAATGATATACTTAGGAATGTATGTATAGTTTTTCATTCCCTATATCATATTTCCATCTATTATTTGTAATGCATGTATCATGTTATGCGTATGTATGTATGTCCAAAGATATTCAGCATTGACCCCTGGATGGTCTTATGATACGGCCTACACAGATGTCTTCTTCGATAGTCAGCCGCATAGATCACACCCCACCAGTATTGGTGGCATCCCGCTTGAGATCTTTGTATGATAGCATGTCACCTCCAGGTAGGGTGACCGTAGATCTGCTACTATAACATTCCACGACCCTCTTTATATTTCAGGTTCCTGCAGGTTTTGTGGAGGTTATGCTAGATCATTGGATACCAGAGAGACAGGTCTTTCGATTTAGTACCCAGGAGCTGACTCCTACATTGGAGGAGTATCAGCGGTTGACGGATCTGTCCTTAGACAGACCTTGTGCTCGTATGGCTGTCGGAGATATGTGCCGGCAGTTCATGACCCTCACCGGGTTACGGCGTAAAGTAGTAGAGGATGAGATTACATCCGGTCGTGTACTATCCCAACATTTCCTGATAGACAGGTTTGGCTCATTGGACATCTACACACGTTATTCTGGGGATTTCACCACACAAGAGGATCAGTGGCATTTGGCCAGTGGATGTATTCTTGATGTGCATAGCGGCGTATGTATACATGCCACGGTATATGGACGAGCTGGACATCGGTGTTATCATAGAAGTGAGAGCTCTCAGGGAGGGTTATACCATCATCTCGATGATTGTGGTGGAGACGTTGAGATCAGCCACATTTTGTAGCACCTACCCTGTAGGGGTATTCACAGGAAGTTTGGTCATGTTGTACGTGTGGTTTATGTCACACTTGAGACCGATTGGCACTTTTCGCCGACACAGGTACTGCTTTACCCATGATATAGCTATGTCTTACTCCTTTCAGCCATTGGAGTGTACAAACGCTATGTCTTGGTCGGTATTCCTGGCAGAGATCAGAGATCTGTTTGGCATTCTGCAGTGCACAGGGCTCAGCTCACCCTACAGCTTTATTACTCATGCTCCAGACATGGATTATCTCCCTCTGGTTGGTTTGAGGGGCATGACTACCTATCACCCACTGGCCGTGATGTCACAGTTTGACCAGTTCTAGGACTTCCATCCTTTTGAGGGGGCGTTAGGTTAGCATTTAGCTTCTCACCATCTATCAGCAAAGAACCGATCCTGGGTGCATGCATGTTGGGATCAGCGTGAGATAGCTAATTTTTCTGTTAGCCATCCGGGCTATTCGCCAGAGTATTCAGCGTGGATGGAGACAGAGACTTCATTGGCTGCGGTAGTATTCATAGTGCCAGGTATTGATTCAGGTGGTGTAGAGTCCATGGAGGATATTGATTCACACACCGAGGTGGAGCCATCTACTGAGTTGCCAGTAGCTCCGTTAGATTCTCCCAGTACTAGCACTGTTGTGATCCAGCATTCCGCACAGTACTTCGAGCAGAGTCTTCATTTGATAACCTTCGAGAGAGATCAGGCTAGAGCCTTGATGTTGATAACTCTTGATGGGAGAGACACAACTCTGTAGAGAGAGATGATGCATTAGCTCGTAGAGATGCCACTGTTGTTGAACGGGACGATGCCAGATCAGTTACATTATAACAATAGACCTATACTATTACAAGACAACTTAACAATCTGCCTTAGCTTTTCCTTTATCTCTTTTTGATCCTTCGGGACGTTCAGTCTTAGCTGCATTCATATGGTTCAAGCAAGAGTGAGCATGGCTAGCTCAACAAGTATAACAATTCAATAACAACATGTTTGACACATACGAATCGTATATCTTCAATAACTGAACAATAGTTATGAAGTACTATTGATAATTCAAAATAGCACTTCATCTTTTCTTTCAAAATGTTTTACAATATTAAAAATATTTAGTAAAACCTTCACTCCGGTCAAAGACCTTGAGTGTTCATTCTTTCTTGGAAAAAGGACAACCCAGAACGAATTCCGTAAGCCCGATATTACTTACGAGCACTTCTAGGTGATCAGCCAATTGTACTCTATGTTGATCAACACTACATCCATTAAACGTATGTACGTTTAATCATTTGGCAACCTCACGTGCCTGTCGTTTTACCAACAAAACATTTGTTTAATATTTCAGTCTTCTTTTGAAAACTATATCAAGTAGTTGACAAAAGATAGCAACATTTGATAATGCAAGAGTAGATTATCAAGTCTAGCCAAAGGGGATTGGCTTTCCTCTACATACCTCAATTCATGTGAAAGAATACATAAATCTTAAACTTGTTCAGATTGAACTGAAACAAGAGTTAGAATACTTTCCTTTAGCGTCTGCTACGATAAATTATCTTTATGTTCAAGTCGTTCAAGTCTCTACAATACATGACCACATAATGACTTTACATTAGGCCACATATAATCAAATATGTATATGACTATATCATACCTTTTATTTCAATATAATCGTGTATTAGATTAAGTTACTATTCATTCCGGTTTAACATTACCAATTGCATTTATATTCGACTAGGTTATCTTAACCTTTACATTACATTCCTTAAGGTTTAACAAAGTTTAACAATGTTACATTATCGTCCTAAGTTATGTTTACTTTTCATCAATTTAGGTTTTCTTTTCTTTGTACATAGAAACCTTTCTTTCTATCTTTGTTCTGAGACTAGCGCTGCGGCGCCGGTCTTATATTCACATCTCGCGCTGCGGCGCGAGCCTTATCCTAGCATGTCGCGGACATGACGCTGGGGCGCGAGTCCTTACTTAATGGACTGCGCTGCGGCGCCACTCTCTAGCAACTTATTGTACTGTACATAGCGCTGGGGCGCGAGTAATTTTCCTTGGGTTGGCGCCGCGGCGCCAACTCTGTGCACCAGATAAAAATTTCAGTTTTGAAATTTTGTGAACTTCCCGGACGCATAACTTCTTCGTTATAAGTCCGAATTGGCTCGTTCAAAAGCCTACGGTTCACAAATTTCGTAATCTACATGATCATCCAAGAATTTTATCTATTTGACCTTGTTTGCTAAAAATTCACCTATTTGTTCATTTTTTTAACGAAACGATAAACGTTCGTGAACGTTCAATGCTCGTTTCTTTGTTCTAAGTCGGAATCCGGTCATTTTTGAGTCCGAACTCTTAAATGCCAAATATGACTTAACTCCATTGTAAAGCAATAATTCCGTGATCAAACACAAAATTTGACTTCCATTCCGAGAATTTTACGAATTCGACGATTGTCGTCCAATCGTGCAATTTCTGGCAAATCTTCATTCATACGATTTGTTCAACATTACAAATGATTTTCATTCATCATGTGAACATCTCAACCTACTTATTACAACCACTTATAATTATTGTTGCACTTTGACTTCTCATGAACTTATAACTTATCAAATTATAAACTACTTAAGATTTAATTATTCATGACTTATGACAATTAAAGTTTCTTAAGCATCATTTCTTATATGTTCTTAACATACAACTTAACTTAGGTATACATGATACACATGATCATAAAAATTATTTTACCTTTGTATCAATTCTCTTAATAAACTCCTTATAAGTTCATATTATCTTCACATAAGTTTATAACTTATGTTAGTTTAAATGACTTATTACTAACTTATGTGGCTTAAGTCCATGACTTACATAATCTTCTTGCTTATTATCATTCATGTTTCTTAATTCAACTTTTCTTATTACCCTACCATGGTACAGATAGAAGATAATTGAGAAGAAGTCTTACTCTTAGTTGTCTTGGTAAGTAGCTTGCTTATTCTTCTTGGCTTATGGAAATGACTTATTGCTAGCTTATTCTCTCTAACACTTAAGCACTTTAGAAGTGTTGGATTATTTGAACAACCAAAAATTGCCTTGGAAGTCTTCTCTATTTATAGAACTTGAAAAGTTAGGGTAGTTTGGTCTTTAAAACATCCCACCTCCTTAAGCCACCTCCTTACTATTCAGTACTTGCTAACCACTCTCTTATCCTTTACTTGGTCCTTACTCATTTAACTTGGTGATTAATTCAAAGTCTTGATCACCACTTATCTTGGCCATTACTTTACTTGGTCATTACTTTAACTTGACCAACACAATACTTGGTTATCACATTCAACCATAATAATATGGTTTGCCTCATGGGTCAACCAATCCATGGATTCTAATTTGGGCTTGGATTAATTAAATCCTTGGGCTTTGTATGAACAACCCACTAGTCGATTCCTTAATTAATAATTGGGCCTCTCCCTTTAATTCCCTTGGACTTATATTAATTCCCAACAATCTTTCCAAGTCCATTAACATTTCCTAATACATATAGTTTATGTATTATTTTCGTATTCTAATTCCTATAGAATTTATATACGAAATTTCATCCTTCATACAACCTCATATAATTCTTCGTATTATACTCATTTCCATTTCTTTGTACAATACGTAAGTATCATACCATTATTACATATTCATTACTATTTTGCCTTCCTTAACGTTTATAAATTAAGTCCACAAGCGAAATATCATTTTTTCCATAACTAGATTTTTATTACATAATTCATCTCACCTTATTATTCCATCATTACGTATTTCTCGGAAATCCAAAATTATATCCCGAGCAAATACCGATGAATAGTATTTTTCAGAAAATTTCTCGGAATACTTTTATTTTCGTCTTGAAAATTCAAACACTTTAATTCATCCACGTAGCTAAAATACTACGACATTCCAACGTCACTAGGTTATATAGCGACAACCATCTTGATAACACATAGAATAAGATTTTATTATTATTTAAATTAATAAAATCATTTTACAATAAGATCCGAATTTCTCGGTCGTTACATTCTTCCCCCTTATAAAGATTCTGTCCCCAGAATCTCGTCTTACTTTAATCTAATAGATGAGGAAAATTTTTCTTCATCTTTTCTTCTAGTTCCCACGTTGCTTCTTCAGCATCGTGGTTTCTCCATAATACCTTCACTGATGGTATTACCTTGTTCCTCAGAACTTGTTCCTTTCTATCAATGATTTGCATCGGCAACTCTTCATACGTTAAGTCTTTCTCGATATGAATTGGCTCATACTAGATTACATGCTTATAGTCCAGCTTATATGGACGTAATACAGATACGTGAAACACGTTATGTATTCGTTCTAGGTCTGGAGGTAATGCTATTATATAAGCTACCTCTCCTACCCGTTTTAATACCTCAAAAGGTCCTATAAAACTTGGACTTAACTTTCCTTTCTTTCCAAAGCGTATCTTTCCTTTCTAGGGAGATACCTTTAGAAATACATACGAACCCACCTCAAACTCTTGACCTAGTCTATGCGAGTCCGCATACTTCTTCTGTCTGTCCTGAACCGTGACGAGACGCATCCGAATTAACTTTACCACCTCCGCTATCTGCTGCACCAATTCTGGTCCTAGCATACGGCGTTCTCCCATCTCATCCCAACACAAAGGTGTTCTGCATTTTCTTCCATACAAAGCTTCGTACGGCGGCATGCCTATGCTTGCATGATAACTATTGTTATACACAAACTCTACTAGTGGTAGGTGATCATCCCAACTACCCTTGAAATCCATGACGCAAGACCTCAACATGTCTTCTAACGTCTGAATTGTTCTCTCGCTCTGCCCATCAGTCTGAGGATGATAAACCGTGCTTAGCTTTAGCTGTGTTCCCAACTGCTCTTGCAAACTCCTCCAAAAGTTCGAAGTGAATCGTGGATCACGATCTGACACAATCGATACCGGTACTCCATGTCTAGAAATAATTTCCTTAACATAAAATTTAGCTAATTGGTCCAAGTTATACTTGATCCTAATTGGCAAAAAGTGAGTTGACTTCGTTAACCGGTCCACTATTACCCAAATCGCATCATATCCTTTATTCGTTGTCGGAAGTCCCATCACGAAATCCATCGTAATATGCTCCCACTTCCATTCTGGAATCTCCAATGACTGTATTAAGCCACTGGGTCGTTGATGTTCGGCCTTAACTTTTTGACAAGTCAAGCACCTACTCACATACTCTGTTATTTCTCTCTTCATGTTTGGCCACCAAAAACTCTGTCGAAGGTCTTGATACATCTTAATGCTACCAGGATGTATCGAGTACCTATAATTATGAGCTTCTTGTAACACTTGCTCCTTTAATTCCGTCTCATTCGGAACCCAAATTCTTCCCTCATATCTTAATAATCCTTCATTATCAAGACTATACTTAGCATCTTCCTTCTCGGATAACCTCTTCTTCATTTGATTACACTCGTCTGTCGTGAGTTATACTTCCTTGACTATTTCTACGATGGTAGACTGCATCTCCGTCACAAACAGTCTCTGCTCCGCCTCAATTGGCAACTTTACCTCTAATTCCATCCTAGCCATCTCTGTTATTAACTCATTTTGAGCCGTTAACATAAACAACTTTTCCCGACCCTTCCGACTTAAGGCGTCGGCTGTGACAACCCCAAAATAGGTCCATTCCATCCAACCTATTCTGAGTTGCCAAATACATGGTACATAAGACAACTACAACTTTATTACAACAATCGTCGTGCAAAATACAACAACATATATGCTATGAGTTTGGATACAAATATATACCAAATGTGACTCATGTCCCAATCTTGGACAACACCTCACAATGACACCTTACATAAAGGTATAGTCAAAAACTGTTTTAGAAATTAGCATCTTTGGGAAGTGCTCAAGGAAACATTCGTACATGGGAGGCCATGCGTCTAGGTTATGATAGATATCATATGACCACAGAATTATCCTTGGTTGACCCAATAGACCCCAAAAAAAATGAGAAGATTACTATCATATTCTTTCCAATGGTGAGTCTTCTCTTGACTTATCATTATTTCCACTGTTTTTAATCGTGAATTATACTTCAAACAAACACCAAGAATATATAGGTAGTGCTCGTAGATATACTCAGCAAGTGGATGAGCACAATCCTGTCTTATGATGACACGAGGTTGTGTGTCATTAGACATCTTGTATGATAGTGGTAAAACACCCTTCCAACGTTGGGTTCGCTTCACCCTAGATGATTCACCAAATATAACTCCTAAATGATGACCACCGTTCTATTTCCCTGTTACCCCCGCTCGACCCAGCTACACTCTTATTACCTGAAAGGAATTGTGAACAGAAGGGTGAGCACAATTAGCCCAGTAAAGAATATTATGACTAAAGATAAATAAATTTTCAATAGTCTTCATCAGTAATAAATCATAGATTTAGAACATATGGTAGATGATAAAATTTTTCAACCGTAGTTGCAGCAGAACGAGCAATCCATTAGAAGAGTCAAATAGACTATAAAGTCTATTATCTTCTCCATGTTAAAAGTCCACCAACAATGTTTTATCCCTGTAACATCAATCAACAATTCCTGTCCACAATCACATGTATAACTCATAATCGTAATTGTTGTTCTAAATTTCTTTTCTCATCCAGGACAAAGATAATTTTCATCACCTCAAAAATGCAGTATTTCTGACTGGAATGCAAAGTCGAAGGAAACTTGCACTGAATATCAACTCTCAAAGTATCTAAATACTCACAAAATATACTTCATAATATAGAGAGAGAAAGAGAGAAAGCTTATGTTTCTGGTGTGATTTTCAATTCTAACTTAGCCATCTATTTATAGGAAAATGTTAGCACGCCGAATCAGACTTAACCTGTAACCCGATGACTTTACCTGCTACTATTCCCACCCACCACATTTGAATAAAAATATCAGCACATTTCTTCACCAACCAAGAGTGGGGCCCACCAATTCTAGAATTTTCCACCAAAATGATTAACTCTGAAAATTCAACAATTTCTGAACCAGTCATCTCGTAAAATTCATAACAAATCATACGTTCATTTTTAACGGTTCAAAATTTGTGGACATATACTCAACTTATATATGTATAACATATCCAAATATTACCACGATCCAACGGTCGGATTAAAAATTATATCCCTCACAAAATATCTCAAAAACCCTAATTTGATTTTCAATAGTACCGTTCTGACAAAAATACAGATTAAACACCTCAACATTAACTCCTTCATTTTTAACTACAAAAATATATCCCTCATTTATATCCTCATAAAATAAATATTTCCTTATCATATGAATCAATAATTAATTATTCACAAATAATATTACAAAGTCACAATTATGACAAACATGCCGTTCCCAGGAAAGAGAGGGCTTTCCAATAAGAATTTCTCATTACTAGCGCGCAATTAAGGGACCAAACCTCTCCTTAGACAGAACTTTCTAGACATTGTAATTAATGTTATCTAATAATATTATTCAAATAATATGAATTATTGATTTAATAATGGAAAATACTGTGCAGTGACAATTATTGAACAACAATAATATATAATTTCAACGTAGCAATTATTGAATCAATAAAATAAAATATTGAACAACAATTACTGTAACAATTATTGAGTAGTGCCTTCTTACGTAAGAATCAATAATTTTAAAAATACTGTGCAATACCGTGTGTTACTGTGCAATAACGTGTATTACTGTATTTTAACCACTGGGTATTCCAACAGTGTTAACGGTAACAACTACGCCGTTAATTATAAAAACTCAAATTTGTCGTTTTCTTCACCCGACAGTTATTTTGTTATGGGGCCCACAAATGGCTGCGCCGTCGTACAAATATTCCCGGACAGAAAGAATATTCCATGACCAAACGAATATTCTCCGACAACAATGAATATTTTATAACCACTTGTGTATTTTGAAAAAAAAATAAAAAAATCATATATCACCCTTAACTTTAACATTTATCAATTTAACCATTTACTGAATAGTAATTATAAGAAAAATTAAATACTTTTATTTCATAAAATCCAGGGTCTTACATCGGCAACTACATTGGCTTTTCCAAGGTGATACAGGATTTCACAATCATAATCCTTTATCAACTCTAGCCATCTTCTCTATCTCATATTCAACTCCTTCTGGTGAAGATATACTTTAGACTCTTATGGTCCGTATATATCTCACATTTTTCCCCATAAAGATAATGTCTCCATATCTTTAGGGCAAACACTACTGCGACCAGTTCCAGATCATGAGTAGGATAAAGTTTCTCATAATCCTTCAACTGTCGTGACGCATACGCAATGACTTTGCCATGTTGCATAAGCACACAACCATGTCCTCTATGCGAAGCATCACTGTACACTACAAAATTTCCTGTGTCATCAGGCAACGACAAAACAGGCGCTTCACTTAATCTTTTCTTCAGTTCTTGAAAACTGTCTTCATATTTATCCGTCCATATGTATTTCACCGTCTTCCTTGTCAAATTAGTTAACGGGGTAGCTATCTTCGAAAAATCTTGGATAAATCTTCGATAGTACCCTACTAACCCTAGGAAACTCCGCACCTCAGTCGGCGTTTTTGGCTGTTCCCAATTCATCACTGCTTCCACCTTCGCTGGATCTACTGAAATCCCTTCTTGGTCAATGACATGGCCTAAAAACTGCACCTTTTCCAG
Organism: Panax notoginseng; assembly: GCA_016801055.1. NCBI lineage: Eukaryota > Viridiplantae > Streptophyta > Magnoliopsida > Apiales > Araliaceae > Panax > Panax notoginseng. The sequence continues at coordinate 106,571,264 of CM029014.1, forward strand.
CCAAAATTCACATTTGGTGAATTTCGCATATGGCTTCTCCTTCCTTAGTGTTTCCAACACTAATCTTAAGTGTTTAGCATGATCTTCTGGCGTCTTAGAATAGACTAGAATATCATCGATAAACACAATGACGAACTGGTCCAAATATGGTTTGAACACTCTGTTCATCATATCCATAAATGCAGCAGGTGCATTTTTCAACCCAAATGACATCACCAGAAACTCGTAATGACCATAACGAGTCCTGAATGCCATCTTTGGTACATCTTCCTTCCTAACTTTCAACTGATGATACCACGTCCGAAAATCTATTTTAGAAAAATACTTTGCCCCTTTTAATTGATCAAAGAGCTCATCGATCCTAGGCAATGGGTATTTATTATTTATCGTTAACTTGTTCAACTCCCGATAGTCGATACAAATCCTTAACGATCCGTCTTTCTTCTTGACAAACAACACTGGTGCCCCCTACGGAGAAACACTTGGTTGAATGTACTTTATGTCCAATAGTTCCTGTAACTGAACCATTAGTTCTTTCATTTCCACAGGCGCCATACGATACGGGGCCCTTGAGACTGGTGCCGCTCCTAGCACAACGTCTATCACAAATTTAATCTCCCTATCCGGCGGTAACCCTGCTAACTCACTTGGAAATACATCCATGAACTCATTTACTATATGTATTTGTTCCATGGTTGCTCCCACTCTCTGGGTATCCACAACATGGCAAAGGTAACCCACACAACCTTTCCTTAACAATTTTCTAGTTTGTGTCATCGTAAGGCAACACGGACGTCTCGGCAACTTACTACCGTAAAATACTATAGGAGGTTGCTTCAACGACTTAATTCTCACACATTTCTTTTGGCAATCTATAATTGCTCCATGATTAATTAACCAATCCATTCCTAGAATTACGTCGAATTCTCCTAACTTTATCGGTATTAAATCTACCAATAACTTACAAACCCGTACATCTACGCAACAACTCCTATGAATATCTTCAATAGGAATTATCTTTTCGTTTGCTACCTTAATGTTCAAAGGTATAGGTAATTTTTTGGAAAATAATTCTAGTCGTTTAGCAAAATCACATGCTATAAACGAACAAGTAGCACCCGAATCAAAAAACACGTATGCATTTATGTTATTGATCGGAATAATACATGCAACTACCTCTCTTGATGCCACAGCATCTTGGACCGTCATATTAAAAGTGTGCGCCATTGATTTACCTGGCTGAGATGGACCACTAATAGCTAACTTCCCGCTATTAGTTCCCATATTCCCTTCTGTCCCCTTTTTCGGGCAATTATTTGCTATGTGGTCAGTTGATCCACATACAAAACATCCTTTGTTTTTCTTCAAATTTGGACAGTTAGGCGAAATGTGCCCTTCCTGTCCACAATTATAACATACTAACTTTCATTTGAGACAGACTCCTAAGTGAGTCTTCCCGCAGGTTTTACAGGTCTCCATCATTCTCTTAGAATCCCCTTGTTTTACTCCGGTATTCCCAGAGTTAAAGCTCTTCCTCTTTTGACCATTTCGACTTCCACTGACTCCCTCGGTCTTGGTTCCTCCATCAACCTTGCCCTTGCTCTTCTTATCCTTGTGGTACTGGCTAAGAGCCTCATTCCCACCTTCGGTAATTATTGCGTTTTCTAATATGGTTCCAAAGGAAGTACTTTGGAACACTGAGATTCGGCTATAGAGCCAGGGTTTCAAGCCCTGCTCAAATCTCCAAGCCTTTCTCACTTCAGTGTCCACTTGATGTGGAGCGAATCGTGCCAGTTCATTAAACTTGGCAGCATACTGGGGAACTGTCATCTCCCCTTGTTTCAATTCAAGAAACCTCATTTCCATCCTTCCTTGCATACTCGTGGGAAAATAGTTCTCGAAGAAAATCTCCTTAAACCTCTCCCACGTTAGATTTCCTATATCGGCCCTATCCTGGTTTGCCTCCCACCAGAAGTTGGCCTCTCCTTTCATCAAATAGGTTGCAAAGGCAACCTTTTGACCCTCCTTAACATTTGCTATTACAAATGCCTTCTCGATTTCTTTTACCCAAGTTTGGGCTTCTATAGGGTCCGTAGTTCCTTTGAACTCTGGTGGACCTACACTTTTAAAGTCCTTAAAAGTAGTAGCTCGTACTACTCCAGGAATCACGGGTACATTAGCCCCCGCTCTATTAAATGCAGCCGTTAAAAGGTTAACGAACTCCTGCATTGGATTAACCGAACCACCCTCCGATTGGTTAACATTAGCGTTTTGATTTCGTTGTCTCCTTCTTGGCGGCATTTTGCTGTTAAGAAAACAACACATCATTATTACTTTATTCTTGTTGGTTTGTTATTATTTATAATAAAACAATAACTCATACTCATTACTCAATATTTTCCAAGAAAAGACTTATATTGATTCATAACTTGTAGTATAATACTACATTGTTTACATTACTCAGCCTTAGCTGATTACATTACCATCCCGCAATTACTTTCTAAAAATTGGGATTTTACACAAGACTACCCTTTGTTTATGCAAAAGAGGGTTTTACATCACTACTAGATATATAATATTTACATATCTAAGCTACTCTAGCTATTGCTAGATTACATCTGCCGTAAGGTATTCTCAAAATCTGCTCTGGCCAAACTGGCAATCACATCTCTACTGATGGTATGACGAGTTTGTCCTGCTTCTACCTGATATCCAACTACCTGTTGCTGGAAATCCACATGAGAACTCCTATGTATATAGGACATCCTCTCCAACTTCTGCTGTTTAGTCTTTAGCTCCTGTTTGAGCTCAAAGACTTCTCCTTTCAAATCTCGGACCTTGTCCATAGCTAGGACTCTATCATCGTGCCCCTCTTCCCACATTCCTTCTATACTAGCCTTGTCCTCCTGGACAGCTTGGAGTTCCTCTTTCAACTCCTTATCCTCTTGGCAGTAATGGATATTTCTATCCAATACTGACATAAACAATGCCTTCATTGATTCTCCCGTAGACAATTCCTCGGTAGGTGGAACCTGATCAAAGGATATCACGTCCACCTCATCCTCTATCATGCCATCAAATATAGACATATAGTCTAAATCGTCTGAGTCTCCAGACTCAATTGTCACCACTTCTGGTTCTACGGTTACAGGATTTGGTAGTATCTCTACCCGATTAACCGAATTCTCGCTCACTAACTGTATGTCTCTATACATATCATTTTCTTCTGACATCTACAATAAACCAATATAGTTTGATTAGTACATGTCAGTCAATAATAAAAACACATAACATAATATAATACATTTTTATAAGGTTACTTTCCATCTTTTACTTCTTTTCTTAAGGTTATGACTTAAGGTTCTACTTTCTCCCTTAAGTTTTATAACCTAGGCTCTGATACCAACTTGTAGCGCCCCCAAATCCAGGTATCTTCCAACCCGACAGATGGTGCAATACTGTACAACATTCATATATTCATTCAATTGAAAAGTCTCAAAGAACGAATATAACTTCTATATATTAAGGTAATATTTACAATTTCCCAGGTTCTATACCCAATACAAAGTTCTTTGTCATAATATCAGTTACATTACAACAATAGACCTAGACTATTACAAGACAGCTTAACAATCTGTGTTAGCTTTTCCTTTATCTCTTTTTGATCCTTCGGGACGTTCAGTCTTAGCTGCATTCATATGGTTCAAGCAAGAGTGAGCATGGCTAGCTCAACAAATATAACAATTCAATAACAACATGTTTGACACATACGAATCGTATATCTTCAATAACTGAACAATAGTTATGAAGTACTATTAATAATTCAAAATAGCACTTCATCTTTTCTTTCAAAATATTTTACAATATTAAAAATATTTAGTAAAACCTTCACTCCGGTCAAAGACCTTGAGTGTTCATTCTTTCTTGGAAAAAGGATAACCTGTAATGAATTTCGTAAGTCTGATATTACTTACGAGCACTTCTAGGTGATTAGCCTATTGTACTCTATGTTGATCAACACTACATCCATTAAACGTATGTACGTTTAATCATTTGGCAACCTCACGTGCCTGTCGTTTTACCGACAAAACATTTGTTTAATATTTCAGTCTTCTTTTGAAAACTATATCAAGTAGTTGACAAAAGATAGCAACATTTGATAATGCAAGAGTAGATTATGAAATCTGGCCAAAGGGGATTGGCTTTAACCTCAACATACCTCAATTCATGCGAAAGAATACATGAATCTTAAACTTGTTCAGATTGAACTAAAACAAGAGTTAGAATACTTGCCTTTAGCGTCTGGTACGATAAATTATCTTTATGTTCAAGTCGTTCAAGTCTCTATAATACATGATCACATAATGACTTTACATTAAGTCGCATATAATCAAATATGTATATGACTATATCATACCCTTTATTTCAATCTAATCGTGTATTAGATTAAGTAACTATTCATTCCGGTTTAACATTACCAATTGCATTTATATTCGACTAGGTTATCTTAACCTTTACATTACATTCCTTAAGGTTTAACAAAGTTTAACAATGTTACATTATCGTCCTTAAGTTATGTTTACTTTCCATCAATTTAGGTTTTCTTTTCTTTGTACATAGAAACCTTTCTTTCTATCTTTGTTCTGAGACTGGCGCTGCGACGCCGGTCTTATATTCACATCTCGCGCTGCGGCGCGAGCCTTATCCTAGCATGTCCCGGACTTGGCGCTGGGGCGCGAGTCCTTACTTAATGGGCCGCGCTGCGGCGCCACTCTCCAGCAACTTATTATACTGTACATAGCGCTGGGGCGCGAGTAATTTGCCTTGGGTTGGCGCCACGGCGCCAACTCTGTGCACCAGATAAAAATTTCAGTTTTAAAATTTTGTGAACTTCCCGGACGCATAACTTCTTCGTTATAAGTCCGAATTGGCTCATTCAAAAGCCTACGGTTCACAAATTTCGTAATCTACATGGTCATTCAATAATTTTATCTATTTGACTTCGTTTGCTAAAAATTCACCTATTAGTTCATTTTTTTAATGAAACGATAAACGTTCGTAAACGTTCAACGCTCGTTTCTTCGTTCTAAGTCGGAATCCAGTCATTTTCGAGTCCGCAACTCTTAAATGCGAAATATGACTTAACTCCATTGTAAAGCAATAATTCCGTGATCAAACACAAAATTTGACTTCCATTCCGAGAATTTTACGAATTCGACGATTGTCGTCCAATCGTGCAATTTTCGGCAAATCTTCATTCTTACAATTTGTTCAACATTACAAATGAACTTCATTCATCATGTGAACATCTCAACCTACTTATTACAACCACTTATAATCATTGTTGCACTTTGACTTCTCATGAACTTATAACTTATCAAATTATAAACTACTTAAGATTTAATTATTCATGACTTATGACAATTAAAGTTTCTTAAGCATCATTTCTTATATGTTCTTAACATACAACTTAACTTTGGTATACATGATACACATGATCATAAAAATTATTTTACCTTTATATTAATTCTCTTAATAAACTCCTTATAAGTTCATATTATCTTCACTTAAGTTTATAACTTATGTTAGTTTAAATGACTTATTACCAACTTATGTGGCTTAAGTCCATGACTTACATAATCTTCGTGCTTCTTATCATTCATGTTTCTTAATTCAACTCTTCTTATTACCCTACAATGGTAGAGATAGAAGATAATTGAGAAGAAGTCTTACTCTTTGTTGTCTTGGTAAGTAGCTTGCTTATTCTTCTTGGATTGTGGAAATGACTTATTGCTAGCTTATTCTCTCTAACACTTAAGCACTTTAGAAGTGTTGGATTATTTGAACAACCAACAAATGGCTTGAAAGTCTTCTCTATTTATAGAACTTGAAAAGTTAGGGTAGTTTGGTCTTTAAAACATCCCACCTCCTTAAGCTACCTCCTTACTATGCATTACTTGCTAACCACTCTCTTATCCTTTACTTGGTCCTTACTCATTTAACTTGGTGATTAATTCAAAGTCTTGATCACCACTTATCTTGGCCATTACTTTACTTGGTCATTACTTTAACTTGACCAACACAATACTTGGTTATCACATTCAACCATAATAATATGGTTTGCCTCATGGGTCAACCAATCCATGGATTCTAATTTGGGCTTGGATTAATTAAATCCTTGGGCTTTGTATGAACAACCCACTAGTCGATTCCTTAATTAATAATTGGGCCTCTCCCTTTAATTCCCTTGGACTTATATTAATTCCCAACAATCTTTCCAAGTCCATTAACATTTCCTAATACATATAGTTTATGTATTATTTTCGTATTCTAATTCCTATAGAATTTATATACGAAATTTCATCCTTCATACAACCTCATATAATTCTTCGTATTATACTCATTTCCATTTCTTTGTACAATACGTAAGTATCATACCATTATTACATATTCATTACTATTTCGCCTTCCTTAACGTTTATAAATTAAGTCCACAAGCGAAATATTGTTTTTTTCATAACTAGATTTTTATTACATAATCCGTCTCACCTTATTATTCCATCATTACGTATTTCTCGGAAATCTAAAATTATATCCCGAGCAAATACCGGTGAATAGTATTTTTCGAAAAATTTCTCGAAAAACTTTTATTTTCGTCTTGGAAATTCAAACACTTTAATTCATCCACGTAGCCAAAATACTACGACATTCCAACGTCACTAGGTTATATAACGACAACCATATTGATAACACATAGAATAAGATTTTATTAGTATTTAAATTAATAAAATCATTTTACAATAAGATCCGAATTTCTCGGTCGTTACATCAATCCTTCGTATAATGTATTATGCACAACCATTTCAATGCTAAGCGCAAACCCCTAAACATAAGGTTGTTCATCTCATTATTTAGAGTACAAGTCCGCACCAAAGAAAGTTTGGTTTGGATAAGCTTTCAAGGGTAATTGAAGTTTAATGATCATCAACTAGGGAACTAGTTGAATCAACAATGATTGATAATACAATAGTTGTTTAATAACAACATAGCTGAGAACATTTGAGAATCATAAATGAACTAATTCTACATATCAAACTCATGCTTGAAATAGCTATAGAGCATAATCATTCAATAAAATGAATAAAATCGTTAACCTTTGCTTGAACAGTAAAATAAGCTAAGGTTCAAGTCTTATAACATTAGAAATCCTGAACGTACATTTAATTGATAGCAAGCTGGAAACTAAAAACATGCCCAACAATGTATTAACTTGTGTAAAGAATTAAAACAGTTCAATAATAGAGACGAGGGTTCAAAATTACGTTCATTATATAATAATAGAACTTAAGAAACTTGCTTAACTGTAAACAAGTTAGAATGAATCAATCCATAAAATTGATTTATTCAATAACAATTAAGATAAGAAGCTTGCTCAATCAAAAGCATGAAGTTATACAATATAATAATAGAACTAACTCAACGAAAGTGTAGAGTTAGAAAACTTGCCTCGAGTGTAAGCTAAAATACTAAAACTCATGTTCACCTATACACAGTATTAAAACCATAACATCTATTAGACGTACTAATATTCACTTTTCAATATAAAACACATTACTAGCTAAACTTGTTATTTTAGCACAAGTCTTAAGCTACCATTTGTGAGACCCCGAATTTTATGAAATAAAAGTATTCAATTTTTCTATTTTGGTAAATGGTTAAATTGATAAAAGGTTAAAGTTAAGGGTGATACGTGAATTTTTTTTTAAAGTAAACAAGTTGTCATAAAATACATGGTCACTATTCACGAGTTACTATTCACGGGTTACTATTCACCCAAATTACTATTCACTCTAGTATCGTTCACTCGAGTATTTGGGACACTTTTTGTGTCGGAGTACTATTCATGAGTTACTATTCACAAATTACTATTCACAGGTTACTATTCACCAAATTACTATTCACTATAGTACCGTTTACTCGAGTATTTGGGACACTTTTTGTGTCAGAGTACTATTCATGAGTTACTATTCACGAATTACTATTCACAGGTTACTATTCACCTAAGTTACTATTCAGTCTAGTATTGTTTACTCGAGTATTTGAGACACTTTTTGTGTCGAAGTACTATTCATGAGTTACTATTTACGGGGAATATTCATACGACGGTACAATCATTGGTGGACCCCACAACAGAATTATTGTCAGATTGAGAAAACGATAAAAATATTTTATTAAAAATAACGGCGGAAGTTTTACCGTTGATACTGTTGAACTACTCGGTAGTAAAAGTACAGTAATACGTGTGGTTGCATAGTAGCACACGGTATTGATGCTTATGTGAGAAGTCACTCAGTGAAATATTAATTCATAGATGTGGTAAAAGTCATCTGTGGCTTACGTGCATAGATGGACTTGGTATGATTATGACCAGGGATTGTTCGGTATAATCATTACCGTAATTGAAAACACGATTATCTTTGGCACGTAGTGCATGGATAATTCGTGGTCCTGATACTAAAGAATATCCTTGGCCTATAGTGCAGGGATGATTCGATGATGTGGATTAATTATTGAGCTAAGTCTCAGCAATGAAATATTAATTCATAGATGTGGTAAAAGTCATCTGTGGCTTACGTGCATAGATGGACTTGGTATGATTATGACCAGAGATTGTTTGATATAATCATGACCGTAATTGAAAACACGATTATCTTTGGCACGTAGTGCATGGATAATTTGTGGTCGTGATACTATTAAGCTGAGTCTCAGCATTATTGATTTTACAGTTGTATATCCTTGGCCTGTAGTGCGAAGATTAACTGTTGATTATTAGTTATACAGTTGTAAATCTTTAGCCGTAGTGCAAAGATGAACTTATTAGTATGATTATGAGCAGGAATTGTGATTTGGTATAACCATGAATTTTGATATTTCAGGTGAAGATAGGTGATGTAAATTTTCTTCTTCCTGGGTGCGAAAAGTAATTCAGAATCACAATTATGATTATGAGTTATTCATATGATTGTGGACATAAATTATTGATTGATGTTACAGGGATATGGTCACTGACGGAGATATTAGTCTAGAAGACGAGTAATATACTTCGCTAGGGTGTGACTTATCTAAGCTGAAATTGTTTACTTAATAAGTGGATAAATTGTGGTATGTCGATTAACCTTTGTTTTGAAGGTATATTCTAGAATGATATTCGAAATACAGGAGATGAGAAATGGAAAAATCCTGATAGGGCGGAATTATCCGGAAAGGTAAAATCCGAAAAGAAAGTAAGGTATTCTCATCCCTTCGAATATCAGGTACGTACGTTAATTTCGAGGGCGAAATTCCATAAGGAGGGGAGATTGTGAGACCCCGAATTTTATGAAATAAAAGTATTCAATTTTTCTATTTTGGTAAATGGTTAAATTGATAAAAGGTTAAAGTTAAGGGTGATATGTGAATTTTTTTTAAAGTAAACAAGTTGTCATAAAATACATGGTCACTATTCACGAGTTACTATTTACGGGTTACTATTCACCCAAATTACTATTCAGTCTAGTATTGTTCACTCGAGTATTTGGGACACTTTTTGTGTCGAAGTACTATTCACGAGTTACTATTTACGAGGAATATTCGTACGACAGTACAATCATTGGTGGACCCCACAACGGAATTATTGTCAGATTGAGAAAACGACAAAAATATTTTATTAAAAATAACGGCGGAAGTTTTACCGTTGATACTGTTGAACTACTCGGTAGTAAAAGTACAGTAATACGTGTGGTTGCATAGTAGCACACGGTATTGATGCTTATGTGAGAAGCCACTCAGTTTGATTCAATTATTGTCAATTAATAATATGAATTAATTAGCGATAATGAAGTTTTGTTTTATTCGTATTATTAACGTAATAAAACAGAAACATCTTTTTATATAAAACAGAATACTTTATTAAAGTTATTCTATAAATAGAATATATTATATTCTATTGTGCATAGTATTTTGCATAGTAAAATCATTTTATATAAAACAGAATACTTTATTAAAGTTATTCTATAAATAGAATATATTATATTTTATTTAAAAGATTTTTCTTTAAATATGGACCGTCAGATTAAAGTAAATCAATCTGGACCGTTCATGGATTAGTTACTATGCATTTTATTTTCCTATAAATAGAAGCTCATTCCTTCATTATTTTCTTACGAATTCGCTGAACTCTAAAGAGAGAAACTATAGAGAGAAAGAAGAAGAGTATTATGCCACTTAACTACTTCTTTATTTCAGTTCTTCTTTAAAATGGTAAGGGGTGTTATTCTTTCTTATTCATGAAGAGAACTTATGTTATTCCATTCTTTATTATTCTGTTGGAATAACCTGTATGCGTGGTTTATCCTATACTTGGTGGAATGACATGTATATGCGGTTTACCCAATACTTGGTGATCTTCTTCTGTTATTCCATTCTTTATTATTATGTTGGAATAACCTGTTTATGCGAAGTACCGCATACTTGGTGAAATTCTTTTATTATTCCGTTCTTTACGATTCTGTTGGAATATCCTGTCGGTGTGAATTTCACCTGACCTGGTTCCATCATTTATTATTCCGCATTTATTATTCTGTCGGAATATCCTGTCGGTGTGAATTTCACCTGACCTGGTTCCATATTTATTATTACGCATTTATTATTCTGTCGGAATATCCTGTCGGTGTGAATTTCACCTGACCTGGATCCATATTTATTATTCCGCATTTATTATTCTGTTGGGAATAACCTGTCAGTGCGGTCTTTATCGCATGCATGGTGAATCCTTCTGTTATTCCATTCTTTATTATCCTGTTGGAATAACCTGTCTATGTGGATTGCCACATGCATGGTGAATGATCCTTTATATTCATTCCTTATTAAATTGTGGAAATGATCTGTATACGTGGATTACCGCATGGCTGGTGAAAATCCATTTGCAGTTTCATATATTCTTTATTATACTCATTTGGTTAAAGTTTTGATTTCTATACTCCATGAAATTAGTGTAATATCCTTGATATTTGCGCTTCATCCAGTATCTTTTCATGAAAATATTCTTCTGAGCATTCTTGACTGTTACTTTACAAAGAAGTATCATGTTGACAATTTGGATATTATTAGTTCCTGGATAAACTAATTCTTGAACTTGTTTAATTGAATTCCTATAACATTGTCATCATCCTCATGTTTATTTTATGTTAAAAGTCATCTTTGGCTTACGTGCATAGATGGACTTAGTATGATTATGACCAGGGATCATTCGGTATAATCATGAACTGTGATGTTATAAGTGGTGTGGTAAAAGTCCTCAGTGGCTTGTAATGCATTGATAGACAGTTTGTGGTATGATTATGACCAGGGATTTTTCGGTATAGTCATGATCATTGATGATTTAATGAATATCCTTGGTCCGTAATACAAGGATGATTAGAAGATGTGGTTTATTTATTAAGCTGAGTCTCAGCAATAAAAGTTGATGAAAATATTTTTAAATCATAGAAGATAGTAGGTTTTATTCTCTACTTGACTCTTCTAATGGATTGCTTATTCCGCTGCAGTTAAACTTGATGTCTATTGTATTTTATCAGTTTAACATTGTTGAAGACTATTGATAATTTATTCTTCATTATCTTAGTCATAATATTTCTTACTGGGCTAGTTGGGCTCACCCTTTCTTTCAATGTTCTCTTCAGGAAATGAAAATATAGCTGGGACGAGTCAGGAAAAGAAGTGATGGTCCAGAAGATAGCATTAGTAGTCCTCACCATTCTGTTAAATAGTGTGACAATAAATGAAATGAGGACTCCTTGAGTATGGATATTGTCTAGATGACAATATTCCTATTAGAACTCTCAGTTTATGTATTGTCGTATGTTACACGACATTTGTATAATTAAGTTTGTATTTATATTTTGTACCATGTATCTGACGACCCAAGATGGGTGATAAATACCTAATTTTGGGGGCGTCACAGTTGGTATCAAAGCTTAGGGATATGATCCCTGGCTGAGATGTAAGATAAGAACTAAGAGGGGAGAGATGGGGAATTCCTTCGCTAGTATGACCTACCTAAGTTTATTTGATATTTAATTGGTCGGTCAGAGTATAGGGATAATATGTGATATGTTAATTAACCCTTGTTTTGTGGCAGTGTTTGAAAATGGCATCTAACAATGTTGAGATAAGCATTGGAGCAAAATAATATGACCATATCGCAGTACGAGGTTAAATTTGCGGAGTTATCCCGGTTTGCATCCCATTTGGTCGATAATGAGGAGCGAATGATGCGAAAGTTTCTAAGAGGTTTGAAACCCTATATACGTCAATACCTCATTCTCATGTTTATATTTTGCTGAAAGTCATCTGTGGCCTGTAGTGCACAGATGGACTTGGTATGATTATGACCAGGGATTATTCGGTTAATCATGACCGTAATGTTACAAATGATGTGAAAAAGACCTCATTGGCCCGTAATGCATTGATGGACAGTTTTTGGTATTATTATGGCTATGGATTCTCTTTGGCCGTAGTGCAAAGACTAATTGTTTTATGGCATGATCAGGACCGTTGATGAAAACACGATTATCTTTAGCCGTAGTGCATGCATAATTCGTGGTCGTGATACTAAAGAATATCCTTAGCCGGAGTGCAAGGGTGATTCGATGATGTGGATTAATTATTGAGCTGAGTCTCAGCAGTGAAATATTAATTCATAGATATGGTAAAAGTCATCTGTGGCTTACTTGCATAGATGGACTTGGTATGATTATGACCAGGGATTGTTCGGTATAATCATTACCGTAATTGAAAACACGATTATCTTTGGCACGTAGTGCATGGATAATTCGTGGTTGTGATACTAAAGAATATCCTTGGCCTGTAGTGCAGGGATGATTCGATGATGTGGATTAATTATTGAGCTGAGTCTCAGCAATGAAATATTAATTCATAGATGTGGTAAAAGTCATTTGTGGCTTACGTGCATAGATGGACTTGGTATGATTACGACCAGGGATTGTTTGATATAATCATGACCGTAATTGAAAACACGATTATCTTTGGCACGTAGTGCATGGATAATTCGTGGTCGTGATACTATTAAGCTGAGTCTCAGCATTATTGATTTTACAGTTGTATATCCTTGGCCTGTAGTGCGAAGATTAACTGTTGATTATTGGTTATACAGTTGTAAATCTTTAGCCGTAGTGCAAAGATGAATTTATTAGTATGATTATGAGCAGGAATTGTGATTTGGTATAACCATAAATTTTGATGTTTCAGGTGAAGATAGGTGATGTAAATTTTCTTCTTCCTGGGTGCGAAAAGTAATTCAGAATCACAATTATGATTATGAGTTATTCATATGATTGTGGACATAAATTATTGATTGATGTTACAGGGATATGGTCACTGACGGAGATATTAGTCTAGATGACGAGTAATATACTTCGCTAGGGTGTGACTTATCTGAGCTGAAATAGTTTACTTAATAAGTGGATAAATTGTGGTATGTCGATTAACCTTTGTTTTGAAGGTATATTCTAGAATGATATTCGAAATACAGGAGATGAGAAATGGAAAAATCATGATAGAGCGGAATTATCCGGAAAGGTACAATCCGAAAAGAAAGTAAGGTATTCTCATCTCTTCGAATATCAGGTACGTACGTTAATTTCGAGGGCGAAATTCCATAAGGAGGGGAGATTGTGAGACCCCGAATTTTATGAAATAAAAGTATTCAATTTTTCTATTTTGGTAAATGGTTAAATTGATAAAAGGTTAAAGTTAAGGGTGATATGTGAATTTTTTTTAAAGTAAACAAGCTGTCATAAAATACATGGTAACTATTCACGGGTTACTATTCAGTCTAGTATCGTTCGCTCGAGTATTTGGGACACTTTTTGTGTCGGAGTACTATTCATGAGTTACTATTCACGAATTACTATTCACAGGTTACTATTCACCAAATTACTATTCACTCTAGTATCGTTCACTCGAGTATTTGGGACACTTTTTGTGTCGGAGTAATATTCATGAGTTACTATTCACGAATTACTATTCAGATGTTACTATTCACCCAAATTACTATTCAGTCTAGTATTGTTCACTCGAGTATTTGGGACACTTTTTGTGTCGAAGTACTATTCACGAGTTACTATTTACGGGGAATATTCCTACGACAGTACAATCATTGGTGGACCCCACAACGGAATTATTGTCAGATTGAGAAAACGACAAAAATATTTTATTAAAAATAACGGCAGAAGTTTTACCGTTGATACTGTTGAACTACTCGGTAGTAAAAGTACAGTAATACGTGTGGTTGCATAGTAGCACACGGTATTGATGCTTATGTGAGAAGTCACTCAGTTTGATTCAATTATTGTCGATTAATAATATGAATTATTTAGCGATAATGAAGTTTTGTTTTATTCGTATTATTAACGTAATAAAACAGAAACATCTTTTTATATAAAACAGAATACTTTATTAAAGTTATTCTATAAATAGAATATATTATATTCTATTGTGCATAGTGTTTTGCATAGTAAAATCTTTTTATATAAAACAGAATACTTTAATAAAGTTATTCTATAAATAGAATATATTATATTTTATTTAAAAGATTTTTCTTTGAATATGGACCGTCAAATTAAAGTAAATCAATCTGGACCGTTCATGGATTAGTTACTATGCATTTTATTTTCCTATAAATAGAAGTTCATTCCTTCATTATTTTCTTACGAATTCACTGAACTCTAGAGAGAGAAACTATAGAGTGAAAGAAGAAGAGTATTCTGCCACTTAACTACTTCTTTATTTCAGTTCTTCTTTAAAATGGTAAGGGGTGTTATTCTTTCTTATTCATGAAGAGAACTTATGTTATTCCATTCTTTATTATTCTGTTGGAATAACCTGCATGCGTGGTTTACCCTATACTTGGTGGAATTGTAACGACCCCAAAATTCATACAATTTAATTCTCGACTTCGGTCGTTAATAATACATTCAACCTCTAATTTTACATCATTAAACGATAATACAACCATTGAAATTTGCGGAATAATTAAAATTTTCTATTACAAACTATCCTCGTTCCCAAAACCTTCAACCTTTACATCTAAATATCTCAGAATCATTTTAATACTACAATAGTTTACATTCGCAAAATAATATTACAATTCAACATTAATACATTATTTGAAACCTTAAACATGGTTCAAATAATAACACAACCAAAGTATATAAATCTTCAAGTATCACATCTGATTCATGTCTTTCAAGTAACGCATAACTTTACCTTGAATCTTGAACCTGCAAAAGTGGTTATTTGCAAGGTTGAGCTCGACAGCCCAACAAATTTAACAGTCTATCATGTTTCACATAGCACACAATTCATGCATTCTACATTTCTAATTTATCGAGTTACATTGTACAACATGAATGTGCTATCACATATCACATATAAATTGAGTTCCATAACCCAATTAACTTAGTCATATTTTGACTTTAACAATTCATAAAGCATGGTATGTAACTCACCACATAATCACATTTAATCCACAAACATAATAGAACTGAAAATCTTGCCTTGGATGTTGTTTAATATTTATAACTTATCTGCGCTGTGATGATCCTACAAAAATTGAGGATACATACATGTACATATTAGTTTCACATACAAAATTCACGTACTCAATGTAAACTAATTTTATTTAACTATAATATTTTGTTCTTGTCTTAAAACCATTCTATGTTTCTTCAGAATCTTTTGTCCGTTATAACCTTTTTACGCCCAAAAGGTTCTCTCATGGATTTAGTATGTAAATACTTTACGTATCAAAACATAAACCATTTATATCCCCTTCGTTTTATATTATTAGGTTCAATATAATTTCACAAGGCAGCAACCCCTCACCTTTGACACCCATTTCGCGGTTTAATAGCTTGCAATTTACTTATCTAATCGTAAGGCATTTTTTTAGTATTTTTTCATGGCATACAAGACTATTTTTAAGAAATACTAACCTCTCATTTCGGGTTTGTTAAGTAGTCTAAAAAGCGTGCCAAAAATTGACGTTCATAGCAGTCTTCAATTTTTTTTCCCAGCTTTACCCTCTTTCGCTAAAACAGTCATAACTAATTCGTTTCAAAATATTTTTGAGCGATTCTTGAGCCCACGCGAAGCTAACTTCCGATGCTATAACTTTCATTCTTTGACCATTTCCAAATTCAAAACAGAGAATTCAGAAAAATTCGTTCAAGGTGACTGCCCCGAGTGGTTAGACAGTTTTGACGCGACTACTTTGAATGGTCATAACTCTTTGGTCCGAAGTCGGAATTAGTCCGTTCCGGAGTCTATGGAAAGCTAATTCAGTGTACTATAACATACCAAAAGCCCAGAAGTTTGTGGAAATATTAACTGATCGAAACAGTGTCCCGAATAGCACATCCCGCTGCTGACTTTCAGTTTGACAAATTCGATACATTTTTTTCCAATCACCATAACTCCCTCATCCGAGGTCGGAATGAGGTCATTCCAAAGCCTATGGCTTCCTAACTCAGTGCACTACAACTACCCAGAAACTCAAAATTTTTCAGGAAACATAGCTATTCCAGAATTTGACACTATAGTCACTGTTCATTCAATTTTCATTTCTAGACATGGTTTACTAAAATATTCACCACGGATTCATTTTAACTCCGTTTTGGTTCATTCAAGTTAGGAAATCTTCAGAACTTAGAGGGATATAACATACAATCATCAAATTAATCTTTTAGACATAAATCAAAAGCACAAAGAGTCCTCAAGCTCAGTCCCAAAAACTGCCCAACAAGGTTCTTTGTAAATCTTTTATTTTGTGAGTTTTGGTTACACTTGGATGATGTTAAGGTTTCATATCTCTAATTACAATCATTATAACTCATTTACATAATCAATTACAAGCCAAAATAAACATAGTAAACTAACTAGTTTTCTAACAAAACTAACTAAACTTCCAAAATACAAACTTTAACTAACAAACTAAATACAATATTTAAAATAATAACATTACCAAAAATTAAATAAGAAACATACCCGAAAATACGAATTCTACAAACTGAATACGTACTCGACCAAAAATTAACTAAGAGAAGATCTTTATAAAAAGTCCTCCCACAACAAAGCATTTCTCAAAATTGGAGGCCTTATTGTTGGTGAATGAAACAAAGGATCAAAAAGCCCTTCTATTTATAGGTTTACCAAAGGGTAAAGTTCTCAATTTAGTTGATGTGGGACTTGATTTATACTAATTCTAATTTGTTTATACTAATTTTTTCTATTTTCAACATACTGAGTGTATTCATTCATCAAGAATTCGTTTTTTAACCAATTCGATCCGTTCAAGTTGCGTTGTTTTCGTTTTATAGAGGAGAACAACAATCATCCATCAATTTAAAGTTTTCATCATGAATTCATCATTAACTTTAGTCCCAAAGTACACCAAAACACACATTACAATCAAAACCCAAATTCCTCTTCTTTAGTATAAATACATGAACTTGATTTCTAAAAATTTGTTTCTAGATGACCACTATCAAATTATAAATATCTAATAACATATATAACATCGTAACCCACAAATTCATTAACCAAAACTCCAATTTTAAAAGAAACTCAAGAACACATAAACTAGAAATATAAACTAGATTATGTACCTTTAATTCCTTAAGAAATAAAATTAACCTTATTAGTAAAATTATAATTTCTATTCAACCATTATAATCATAACATTATTTAACAAATTCTCACTCCTCTAATTTAATTATTTAATTAAATTAGAATATCACAATTATACTCGCGTAATAAAATACGTATAAATCTCATCTATTTTATCACACTTAAATAAACTATCTCATACCAATTTTCATCAAATATTTATTTAATATCATAAATATTCATCTAATTCCATAAAGTTTCCAACTAAAATATTTAATGTACTTAATAAATATTTTACTCGCATTATACTAATATTTACATTTTCATGCAATATATTACCTTCTCACTTTATTAAATCAATTATACTTGTATTAATTCACTATTTAAATTAAGTGAATTATTCACACTATTTATGAAACTTAACTCATAATAATTTTCATTGCCCACAAGGCATAATAATTAAAATTATATTATCTCATAACATAATTTCAACTTAATTAAATTAACTAATATTATTTAATTTCTTTAATAGTTTAATTACCTATTAAATCTCACATTCTCCAACATATGAATATATAATTCTCTTCACACCAAATCATATAATTCAAAATATATACACCTCATAATAAGAATTTTAATTATTAAATTCTTATTTTAATAACTTATAAAAATCCGGGTTGTCACAGGAATGACCTGTATATGCGGTTTACCCAATACCTGGTGATCTTCTTCTGTTATTCCATTATTTATTATTATGTTGGAATAACCTGTTTATGCGAAGTACCGCATACTTGGTGAAATTCTTTTATTATTCCGTTCTTTACGATTCTGTTGGAATATCTTGTCGGTGTGAATTTCACCTGACCTGGTTCCATCATTTATTATTCCGCATTTATTATTCTGTCGGAATATCCTGTCGGTGTGAATTTCACCTGACCTGGTTCCATATTTATTATTCCGCATTTATTATTCTATCGGAATATCCTGTCGGTGTGAATTTCACCTGACCTGGTTCCATATTTATTATTCCGCATTTATTATTCTGTTGAGAATAACCTGTCCGTGCGGTCTTTATCGCATGCATGGTGAATCCTTATGTTATTCCATTCTTATTATTCTGTTGGAATAACCTGTCTATGTGGATTGCCACATGCATTGTGAATGATCCTTTGTATTCATTCCTTATTAAAGTGTGAAAATGATCTGTATACGTGGATTACCGCATGACTGGTGAAAATCCATTTGCAGTTTCATATATTCTTTATTATACTCATTTGGTTAAAGTTTTGATTTCTATACTCAATGGAATTAGTGGAATATCCTTGATATTTGCGCTTCATCCAGTATCTTTTTATGAAAATATTCTTCTGAGCATTCTTGACTGTTACTTTACAAAGAAGTATCATGTTGACAATTTGGATATTATTAGTTCTTGGATAAACTAATTCTTGAACTTGTTTAATTGAATTCCTATAACATTGTCATCATCCTCATGTTTATTTTATGTTAAAAGTCATATTTGGCTTACGTGCATAGATGGACTTAGTATGATTATGACCAGGGATCATTCGGTATAATCATGAACTGTGATGTTATAAGTGGTGTGGTAAAAGTCCTCAGTGGCTTGTAATGCATTGATAGACAGTTTGTGGTATGATTATGACCAGGGATTTTTCGGTATAGTCATGATCATTGATGATTTAATGAATATCCTTGGTCCGTAATACAAGGATGATTAGAAGATGTGGTTTATTTATTAAGCTGAGTCTCAGCGATAAAAGTTGATGAAAATATTTTTAAATCATAGAAGATAGTAGGTTTTATTCTCTACTTGACTCTTCTAATGGATTGCTTATTCCGCTGCAGTTAAACTTGATGTCTATTGTATTTTATCAGTTTAACATTGTTGAAGACTATTTATAATTTATTCTTCATTATCTTAGTCATAATATTTCTTACTGGGCTAGTTGAGCTCACCCTTTCTTTCAATGTTCTCTTCAGGAAATGAAAATATAGCTGGGACGAGTCAGGGAAAGAAGTGATGGTCCAGAAGATAGCATTAGTAGTCCTCACCATTCTGTTAAATAGTGTGACAATAAATGTAATGAGGACTCCTTGAGTATGGATATTGTCTAGATGACAATATTCCTATTAGAACTCTCAGTTTATGTATTGTCGTATGTTACACGACATTTGTATAATTAAGTTTGTATTTATATTTTGTACCATGTATCTGACGACCCAAGATGGGTGATAAATACCTAATTTTGGGGGCGTCACACCATTTACAATTCAGAATTCCTAAGTGTTAATCACCACAACAGATAAAATTTACAGAGTATGGAAATTATTGTCGTAATATTCATATATATGCTTATAGTATCAAAGTTATAAAACATACTTTCAATTACAAATACAATCGCTACTAATCACTTGAATTTGCTGTGAAAGTTCATAACGCTCTCTCAATTTTCTCTGCTAACCTCTAACAAGTTTTCTGAACTCTCTCAAAACCCAGCAACTAGTATGCGTACAACTAAAACAAACTGATAGCCAATATGCGTAATATAAAAACACAAAACTGATATGAACTTAATAGCCATCATCAGTTATCAAAATAATGTATACATTATAAATATATTATATTTATTATTTTATTTAATTTAAAAATCTAGAAATCCCAAAAGCCATAAGGCTTGTTTGCCAAAACCCTTTAAATTTTAAAGAATTAATATATTAAGCCTTGTTTGGCAAAAACTAAATTAAACTACTTTAATTTATTTTAATAACTCCTTATAATATAGTTATTTGTCACACTATATTTAATCAAGCTTTCATATTTATTTTAATTAATTCAAATCACAATTAATTAAATAAATCCTTTAATCACATAACTCAATACAAATAATTAACCATTAAATTGAAATATCAATATAATAATCATTTCCTTAATTCATCAATTATTTATTTAATAAATAATTAACTAAACAAAATTAAATCAATTGAACACATATTTATTCAACGATAATCACATCCATTAAATATTTATATAAATCAATAAATATTTAATATTACATTTAAAATTCTGAAATGTTACATCATTCCCCCCTTAAAAGGATTTTGTCCTCAGAATCACAATTCAAACAATCAAATCGCCACATTCCTTTGCTAGTTGTAGGTTTATCTACCTTCTCAATCATAGCTGCAATAAGTGTATAAATATGCAAGAGCGAGCAAACAAATCTCACTTGAAATAAGAATAAATATCTTTACAACATTTGCCAAATAATAGGCTCAATAGAACTGAATGATATGTTTTATTAACATTACAACATTTGACAATTCATAGGCTTAATAGAACTGAATGATATGTTCTATTAACATTGCAACATTTTCCAGTTCATAGGCTCAATAGAACTGAATGATATGTTCTATTAACATTCTTAAATATACTACTGAGGGTCAAATGACCATGAACCATGTCCGCAGTTATAAGTAATCTTTCAACTTTAACTTTAACAGTCATATGACTATAAGGACTCCACGTACTTAGGGGGACCAATCCTTCGTACAATGTATTGTGCACAACCATTTCAAAGCTAAGCGTAAACCCTTAAACATAGGGTTGTTCATCTCAGTACTTAGAGTACAAGTCTACACCAAAGAAAGTTTGATTTGGATAAGCTTTCAAGGGTAATTGAAGTTTAATGATCATCAACTAGGGAACTAGTTGAATCAACAATGATTGATAATACAATAGTTGTTTAATAACAACATAGCTTAGAACATTTGAGAATCATAAATGAACTGATTCTACATATCAAGCTCATGCTTGAAATAGCTATAGAGCATAATCATTGAATAAAATGAATAAAATGAATAAAATGGTTAACATTTGCTTGAACAGTAAAATAAGCTAAGGTTCGAGTCTTATAACATTAGAAATCCTGAACGTACATTTAACTGATAGCAAGCTGGAAACTAAAAACTTGCCCAACAATGTATTCACTCATGCAAAGAATTAAAACAGTTCAACAATAGAGACGAGAGTTCAAAATTACGTTCATTATACAATAATAGAACTTAAGAAACTTGCTTAACTGTAAACAAGTTTGAATGAATCAATCCATAAAATTGATTTATTCAATAATAGTTAAGATAAGAAGTTTGCTCAATCAAAAACATGAAGTTATACAATATAATAATAGAACTAACTCAACGAAAGTATAGAGTTAGAAAACTTGCCTCGAGCGTAAGCTAAAATACTAAAACTCACGTTCACCTATACACAGTATTAAAACCATAACTTCTATTAGACATACTAATATTCACTTTTCAATATAAAACGCATTACTAGCTAAACTTGTTATTTTAGCACAAGTCTTAAGCTACCATTTACATTTCAGAATTCCCAAGTGTTAATCATCACAACACATAAAATTCACAAAGTATGAAAATTATTGTCGTAATATTCATATATATGCTTATAATATCAAAGTTGTAAAACATACCTTTAATTACAAATACAATCGCTGCTAATCACTTCAATTTGTTGTGAAAGTTCGTAACTCTCTCTCAATTTTCCCTCCTAACCTTTAACAAGTTTTCTGAACTCTCTCAAAACCCAGCAACTAGTATGCGTACAACTAAAACAAGCTGATAGCCAATATGCGTAATATCAAAACACAAAACTGATATGACCTTAATAGCCACCATCAGTTATCAAAATAACGTATACATTATAAATATATTATATTTATTATTTTATTTAATTTAAAAATTTAGAAATCCCAAAAGCCATAAGGCTTGTTTGGCAAAACCCTTTAAATTTTAAAGAATTAATATATTAAGCCTTGTTTGGAAAAAACTAAATTAAACTATTTTAATTTATTTTAATAACTCCTTATAATATAGTTATTGGCCACACTATATTTAATCAAGCTTTCATGTTTATTTTAATTAATTCAAATCACAATTAATTAAATAAATCCTTTAATCACATAACTCAATACAAATAATTAACCATTAAATTGAAATATCAATATAATAATCATTTCCTTAATTCATCAATTATTTATTTAATAAATAATTAACTAAACAAAATTAAATCAATTGAACACATATTTATTCAACGATAATCACATCCATTAAATATTTATATAAATCAATAAATATTTAATATTACATTTAAAATTCTGAAATGTTACATCATTCCCTCCTTAAAAGGATTTTGTCCTCAGAATCACAATTCAAACAATCAAATCGTCACATTCCTTTGCTAGTTGTAGGTTTATCTACCTTCTCAATCATAGCTGCAATAAGTGTATAAATATGCAAGAGTGAGCAAACAAAGCTCACTTGAAATAAGAATAAATATCTTTACAACATTTGCCAAATAATAGGCTCAATAGAACTGAATGATATGTTTTATTAACATTACAACATTTGACAATTCATAGGCTTAATAGAACTGAATGATATGTTCTATTAACACTGCAACATTTGCCAGTTCATAGGCTCAATAGAACTGAATGATATGTTCTATTAACATTCTTAAATATACTACTGAGGGTCAAATGACCATGAACCATGTCCACAGTTATAAGTAATCTTTCAACTTTAACTTTAACAGTCATATGACTATAAGGACTCCACGTACTTAGGGGGATCAATCCTTCGTACAATATATTGTGCACAACCATATCAACGCTAAGCGTAAACCCCTAAACATAGGGTTGTTCATCTCAGTACTTAGAGTACAAGTCTACACCAAAGAAAGTTTGGTTTGGATAAGCTTTCAAGGGTAATTGAAGTTTAATGATCATCAACTAGGGAACTAGTTGAATCAACAATGATTGATAATACAATAGTTGTTTAATAACAACATAGCTTAGAACATTTGAGAATCATAAATGAACTGATTCTACATATCAAACTCATGCTTGAAATAGCTATAGAGCATAATTATTGAATAAAATGAATAAAATGGTTAACATTTGCTTGAACAGTAAAATAAGCTAAGGTTCGAGTCTTATAACATTAGAAATCCTGAACGTACATTTAACTGATAGCAAGCTGGAAACTAAAAACTTGCCCAACAATGTATTCACTCATGCAAAGAATTAAAACAGTTCAACAATAGAGACGAGAGTTCAAAATTACGTTCATTATACAATAATAGAACTTAAGAAACTTGCTTAACTGTAAACAAGTTTGAATGAATCAATCCATAAAATTGATTTATTCAATAATAGTTAACATAAGAAGTTTGCTCAATCAAAAGCATGAAGTTATACAATATAATAATAGAACTAACTCAACGAAAGTATAGAGTTAGAAAACTTGCCTCGAGCGTAAACTAAAATACTAAAACTCACGTTCACCTATACACAGTATTAAAACCATAACTTCTATTAGACATACTAATATTCACTTTTAAATATAAAACGTATTACTAGCTAAACTTGTTATTTTAGCACAAGTCTTAAGCTACCATTTACATTTTAGAATTTCCAAGTGTTAATCATCACAACACATAAAATTCACAGAGTATGAAAATTATTGTCGTAATATTCATATATATGCTTATAATATCAAAGTTGTAAAACATACCTTTAATTACAAATACAATCGCTGCTAATCACTTCAATTTGTTGTGAAAGTTCGTAACTCTCTCTCAATTTTCTCTCCTAACCTTTAACAAGTTTTCTGAACTCTCTCAAACTCAGCAACTAGTATGCGTACAACTAAAACAAGCTGATAGCCAATATGCGTAATATCAAAACACAAAACTGATATGACCTTAATAGCCATCATCAGTTATCAAAATAACGTATACATTATAAATATATTATATTTATTATTTTATTTAATTTAAAAATCTAGAAATCCCAAAAGTCATAAGGCTTATTTGGCAAAACCCTTTAAATTTTAAAGAATTAATATATTAAGCCTTGTTTGGAAAAAACTAAATTAAACTATTTTAATTTATTTTAATAACTCCTTTTAATATAGTTATTGGTCACACTATATTTAATCAAGCTTTCATATTTATTTTAATTAATTCAAATCACAATTAATTAAATAAATCCTTTAATCACATAACTCAATACAAATAATTAACCATTAAATTGAAATATCAATATAATAATTATTTCCTTAATTCATCAATTATTTATTTAATAAATAATTAACTAAACAAAATTAAATCAATTGAACAAATATTTATTCAACGATAATCACATCCATTAAATATTTATATAAATCAATAAATATTTAATATTACATTTAAAATTCTTGAATGTTACAACCCCTCAGGACAATTTGTAGCCAATGAAAAGTTTGATCCCATGTGCAGGACAAACTGCGGGGGAAAAGAAAGTTTGATCCTAAGTTCAGGATAAACTGCAGGTGTGAAAAAGTTTGATCACATGTTTGGGAAAAACTGCAAGTGTGAAAGGTTCAATCCTTAGTGGGATAACCAAAGTTGTATGAATGGTTTAAAATGGAGTGAAGCCAGGTTGTTGGCTTGAAGAGTATGTTTACCTGAGGGGCAAAGTGAGAAAAATAGTTGTATGTAGGGAAGGGTTAAAGAACCGGAATGGCTGATGATCTGATGATCCAAAACTAGGATGTTTACTTGACGGTAACCTTAGATATAGTATCGTTTCACGGTGTCTAAGTTGATGAGTTGCGAAAATTCATCACCGTCCATTTCTTGTAAGCTGAGAGCGCCTCCTGTCAATACCTCCTTGACAACAAACGGGCCTTCCCAGTTTGGAGTGAATTTTCCCTTGGACTGATCTTGGTCGTCAATGATCTTCTTTAAAACCAAGTCATGTTGTTTAAACTGCCATAGCTGAACTTTTCTGTTGTAGGATCTGGCGATCCTTTGTTGATATAACTGACCATGGAAGATAGCCGCAGTCCGCCTTTTATCTATTAGAGACAATTGGTGATACATGTCTTGTACCCATTGGTCTTCATCCAGCAGAGCGTCTATCAACACTATGAGGGATTCCATTTTCACTTCTACAGGGAGCACTACTTCCATCCCATAGGTTAATGCGTAGTGGGATACCCTAGTGGAAGTGCGCATTGATGTCCTGTAGGCTAACAGAGTAAGAGGCAATAGGTCAGGCCACCCTTTGTGGTTGGCGGACATCTTTTGCATGATCTTCTTAATGTTTTTGTTAGCCGCTTTAACAACATCATTCATCTCTGGACGATAGATGACGAAATTGAGGTGTTTGATGTGGAATTTATTGCATAACTCCTTCATCATTATGTTGTTGAGGTTCTTAGCATTGTCTGACAGAATATCCTCGGGTTGTCCATATCAACAGATGACATTATTTCTGTTGAAAGCAATGATAATTTCTTTGGTAACCCTAGGGGAAGGAGGCTGCTTCTACCCTTTTGATGAAGTAGTCGATCATGGTGAATATAAAGCAATGTCAATTACTGACTTTGGACTTGATGGGCAAGATCACGTCCATTCCCCACATTGAGAAGGACCAGGGCGAACTCATATTGTGGAGTTCCCTTGGAGTGGCGTGGATGGCATTTCAATGAATTTGAGATTGATAACATCTCTTGACATGATCATCACATTCAGCCTTGAGTGTAAGCCAGTAATGTCCTGTTCTGAGGATCTTCTTAACAAGTAGGGAGCAGCTCATGTGTGGGCACATACTCCACCATGGACCTCATCCATGAGCCTCTGAGCTTGGTCCTTGTCCAGACATCTGAGGAGACCTAATCCTGCATCTCTCTTGTAGAGTGCATCTCTGCTCAGGTAGAATTTCATAGCAAGTCGATGGATCCACCTTTTCTCAGTCAGGCTCACCTCAACGGGTGTAGATTCATCCCGTAAGTACTCCTTGATGTGCTGGTACCAAGGATGCTGGATGGGTGTCGACGTCGGGCTTTTTATTTATCCCTTTTTCCTGTTCTTTTGTGTTCTTATTTTATATGAGATTTGTCTGAAAACATACGTGAAAAAGGTCCGACATGTGTAATGTCGACCATTGGACTATAAGAGTCACCAGTTGGTTTTTTAACTGGTTGTACCAACACAACTGAGAAAAGGTGTGCACATTAACCCAGTGATGTGACACTACTAAACGGGTCGGTGAAACCGAGATTCAATTAGGGTCCGGGGACTTGATTATGCAGAGGGAAGGTGTTAGGCACCCCCCGACATCCGTGTTACCACGATGACTGCCACTTTTCAAGAAACTATTATATGAATGTGGGTGTGTGTGTGTGTGGGTCAATGTGCTGTTATTTAGAAGTAGTGCTATGCCTCGTTTGCGCCTATATACAATAGGTTTGAATTTATGAAAAAAATTCAATTTTAAATAAGATATAGCAGTGATGTTTTAGAAAAGAGATTTTTCAAACTCTTGTGTTCAATAGTAATTGAGGCCTTTGATACTTCTATTTTATTCCGTATTCGGCTTGATTGATTTTATTTTACAGATGCGAGGCATCTGTATGAAAATAATGTACCAAAAAGATGCCGAATTCCTCGTGGGTATGAAAACCATCTGAGGAAATCCAAATATCACAGATAAATTTACAAGCTGCTTACAGCTGAAAAGGTCCATCACGGGAACTGAATCTAGATTCAGTGGACTGAATCTATGATCACAAGATTCCTAGGCTCACATGATGCCGCAATTAATAAAAGCGCAGTAAGAAGGTATATATAAAAGCTGTATATATATATATATATATATATATATATATATATATATATATATATATATATATACGAAGCACCTCCATGGGGGGGATCAGAAATGTAAATAAAGTTGTAAAAGCTATCAACCACCACGGAGGAAACTCCAGGCGGGGCGAAATGTACAGAAAGCTGTAAAAATGGTCAACCACCACGAAGTAAACTCCAGGTGGGACGAAATTTAAATATATATATAAAAGGGATAAACATACCAGATATAAAATCCAGGCTCATCGGACCAAGTCAGACAACAGTTAATATATATAAGTATATATATATTAAAGCAGTAAACGTACCGGATGTAAAATCCAGGCTCATTGAACATAGTTCGACAGATAGTTCATATATATATATATATATATATATATATATATATATATATATAAATACAAACTGAAATAAAACCACAGACCGAAGTCCGGGCAAACACACGCAACACAACTCTCAATGTGAAGAATAGTGTCTGCAAAGATGAAGAGAAAGGCTTTAACGTGTGTGAGAAGGCTTATAGTGGGATGCTAAAGAAGACTTCTATATCTTTAAAGTAGATAAACACTAGCTTCAGCATGTGCAAAAGTAGCTATATGTGAGCTCGCAAGTGTTTAAAATGAGAAATCGCTCAGTTTAGGGTGAGTACAGAGCAAATTGGACAGGGCTTTCTTGCCATTTTCTCTTACAAAATGGCCACCCCAAGCCCTCTATTTATAAAGGGTGGAGCCGCAGCTGGGCCGCAACTTGCCGTCTCGAAGTACGTGCACGTAGGCAACGTGATGTCTACTCAAACTTTTAGAATTGTAATTCGGGCATCCGACTGAGGTATATAGGGCCTATTTCGGACCGTCGTTGTTGAGAGTTATGCAATGACATGGGATTAGAGGTTGTACGAAGTCATGAAGATGGGACGATGCCCTCCGGTCTTTAGCTTCAAATTCTATACGTTATCCTGCACAATAGTCACTCGGGATTGGTTCTTCTGAGCTTTTATGGGATATTGTTGTGTGGAAATGTATGTCTGAAATGTTGAGACAGCGTGATGTGGCATCAAGTTGGCGAGATGATGACTTTGCCCCTCATCGGGGTTATCTCCGGTTTGGGCTGATAAAGTAGACGTTGCTCAGGGTTATCGCTGAGATTGGACTACTGTAATGGTGGAAGGTCCTCAGTGTCATCTCTGAGGTGTGTCTGTCTTGTACAGAGTGCCTCGGTGTGAGTGCCGAGGTTGAAGCTGATGGCATACATTTGAAACAAGCATTTTCGGGGTTATCTCCGGAACTGCTACTGCCTTCCTTGGGGTTATATCCAAGGTTGGAATCTGCTATTCCCACTATTGGGACTGAGACGGAACATCTCGGGGTTATCTCCGGGATGAAACGGTCTTCTTCAGTTTGTGTTCCGGTATTATAACTGTAGGCGTCAAGGTTATCTCCGAGGTTGGAATTGTTACTCCCGATGTATGTTTCGGGGTTGAGGCTGTTACTCCCAGTTGTATCTGGGGTCGAGCTGTTCCTCCCTGTGGTATTCGGAATGGATATGAACCGTCTTCCAGGGTTTCCTCTTAAAAGATGAATTTACGCTCCTATGATGTCAGTAACAGATATGCAGAAAACGTTGAGTGTCTACAGATGCCCCTCTTTATCATATTCATGCAAGGCAATGCATGGATAGGATAAAGAATCCTAGACACTTAAAATATAACATGAAGTATCTAGGTGATGCAGGTGTATGAGGTTGTCGCCCAACATACTGAAGATGATTGCTATCTCCTTGTAGCTTCTACTGGGGATTTGGCAATGATGACCAAATTGGATGTGCGATCCAACTCTTTAAGGATGTTGACATTGGGGTTATCACCAAAGTCTTGAATCCTTGATACAGACTTGATTCCAAAGAAGTGCCTCTTATGTGTAAGAGATATGTGGGGATAAAGCTTTATCTGTTTGAGGATGTGTATAACATATTCTATCATCAATCCTCCTTGATGACGTTGACCTTTCCTGGTTTGTATTGCCAGAGTATGTCAATGTTATGCTGGTTTTACTGCCAACATCAAATGTTGTCAGGGCTGCCTGACCTTTGTTGACGTGTGAACCACGGTTTACTACGCATTGTAACCCTCGCCGGGGATACATTTGATCCTCTGTTGATGTGTAGATAAACGGATGAACTCCCTGCTGAGGATAAATGCCAAGGCTACTTGGACTTTGTTGATGTGTGTATCAACAAATGAAATCACCGGATGGTTTCTGATGCGATGTTGGGTTTACTTGCCAACGGCTAAACTGATGTTAAGGTTGCTTGACCTTCATTGATACGTACATCAATGGATGACAATGCGTTGTGATCCCCATCGGGGTTGTTGTATTATCGTTGATGTGTGTGTCAATGGAACATGCATTGTAACCCCCGCTGGGGATACGTATTGGATCATCGTTGATGTATGTGTCAACGGAACATACGTTGTAACCCCCGTCGGGGATACGTGTTGGATCATCGTTGATGTGTGTGTCAACGGAACATGCATTGTAACCCCCGCCGGGGATACGTTGGGGAATATGAGTACCCGAGTATGAAATCCTCGAATAGCTCTTGATGCTTCGATGGGCTTACTTGCCATCAGCTGTAATAACGTCAAGGCTGCTTGACCTTCATTGATACGTACATCAATGGATGACAATGCGTTCTGACCCCTGCCAGGTTTATGTACTTCGACATATGTACTGCGTTGTGACCCCCACTGGGGTTGTTGTGGCAAAGTAGGATGACAATCCTGAATGAGAGAAATTGGACCTGTGTGAGGTATTGCTGAGCATGACTTTTATCAGTTGAGATATATATGTATATAAATGTTTATTTACTTTTAAATATATATATATATATATATATATATATATATATATATATATATATATATATATATATATATATATATATAAAACTGTAACGTCCACGAATTTAAAACTCCTTATTAATTAAATATGTGATTTAAATTTAATGAGTTAATTTTTTGAATTTATTTAAATCTTATGTGGTTATGTAAAGTTATGGATTGATTAAAGGGAGTCACTAATAGTTATTTAAATTAGTGGACTAACCTTAAGATTTTAATATCAAAGACTTGATAAGAGTATTAATTAAATATTCAATTTATTTGAATATAGTGGCAAGATTTGAACATATTGATTTATGTCAAGTATGGGTATATCACCATTGAAGAAGTTAAATTATCTCATACAAGACTTATGTGGTAAAAGAATTTTGAATTGGCTTGAAGCTAACCCGTTTTGGCACTGCTAGGGACCGACGCAGCTGCGCCCTCCCAGCAGTACAAAATGGCGCAGCTGCGCCAGTGTCCAAACTTAGAAAGTTAAGTTCTGATATAGAAAATGAATTGGAACATTAGGGTAATGTGTGACATGCTTATAATCATATAAGAATACATTCTAATGATATGAAGTATCAAGTAAGTGCAATAAAATCATAAGTGATTGTTAAACAGAAATAAATTAATATCTGTGCATTCCTGAAATCGGAAAAGAAGTTATGTGTGTACACTTGATATATAATATTAAATAATAATATGCCTATGTGAGTAGTAAAGATAATTATGAAACTACCCGAACAATAATACTCAACTGTGTTATTTAATTTCGTGTATTTAATGTACATGGGTTATGTAACATTCCAGATTTTTTTAAATGTAAGTTATAAATATTTATTGATTTATATAAATATTTATTGGATGCGTCTATTATTGAATAAGTAATTGTTCAATTTGAGTGAATTGATTTAGTTAATTATTTATTTGCTAAATAATTAATGTGATTAGTTAATTATTTATTTATTAAATAATTAATGTGTTATGTGGATTGAGTTATGTGATTAAGTAATTTATTTAATAAATTGTTATAACTATATTATAAGAGTTATTAAAAATAAACTAAAGTAATTTTAATTTTAGTTTTGCCAAATAAGGTGTAAGTATATTTATTTTATAAATGGTTTGCCAAACAAGGCCTTATGGCTTTTGAAATTTTTGTTAACTGTAAATTATATTATTAATAGAATAAAACAAATATATAAATAAAATATATTTATAAGATTATACGTTATATGTTTGGTAACTGATAAGAGTAAATAGGCTTATTATTGCCATAACAGTTATTTTACGTGTATGATTATCAATTTTACGCTCAGTGTTAGTACCTAGTCTATTGCTGAGGGAATTAAGAAAAGAGAAAGGAAAAGTTCAGAGAGTTTGAGAAGAAGTCAAGTGTGTGACTGTTCAAAACAGATTTTGTTAACAAGGTTTTCTTAACAACAAAAGGTAGGTGTTTATAACCTTAATATATGTTTTACGGTATATTGTCTCTTTGAATGTGATAGTTGGTGTTCTTAAACTTCACTGTGTATAAGTTGTTACAAAATTCTTGTAAACTATGTTTTGGTAATTGTTATACTAGCATATATATATATTTGTATATAATTGTATGCTTAATATATAAATATGATGGTATGCTAAATTACGTATTCAAGAAATTGAATTTTTTTCACAGTGGAAACATGTGATTACGAACTTGAGTGTAGAATTTATCAAAGGTTATATATATATATATATATATATATATATATATATATATATATATATATATATATATATATATATATATATATATATATATATTTGTATGTTAATTGAGATATATATTGGTATACTTGTATTTCAAAGGAATCAAAATTGGTTGATAACAGTATAAATTACATTCACTGTAAATTGATATTTCGTCAATGGAGTTTAATTTTTAAAACACAGTGTTTTCAAAGAATTAGTATATAATAACGTTAATTAGTGGTTGGTAATTGGTATATGGATGATTGTTAGCAGTTATGTGTAATTTATATTAGTTATACATGTTGTTTTGGGTGAATTATTGTTAAGATTTGAGACAGTAGCTTTGGCTATGTTCTTCGGTTTGGTTATGTGAGTTTCGGAGCCCCAGCGTCAAAATTCACGCTCTAGCGTCAAGTTTCGCGCCCCAGCGTCAAAATCAGCGCCCCAGCCAGACTTCGCGCCGTAACGCCGAAGTCAGCGCCGGAGCGCCGGACTTCGCGCCGCAACGTCGAGTCCTTATATAAATCTCGCGCCGGAGCGCCACATCAGCGCCGCAGCGCGGCCCACAGTTCAAACTGTGGCGCCGGGGCGCCGCTTAGCAGAATGTTCTGAAATGACTTCTATCTTGCACAGAAGTCTGAAATTTTGATAATAATACTACAAGACCAAATAAATTCTGTCATTATAGTGTTGTAATGTGTTGAACGAACATGATGTTAATACCTAACGAATTTATTATCGTTTAGGAATATGATTTGATTACATGCTTAGACAATTAAACCATACGTGATGTAGTGTTGATTAGGACTAATCATGTCATGTTAACATATGTATATAGGATATTGTGATTTGGATTATAACGGTTTAATCTACGCGCAAGGCAAGTTCTCTAACTCAAAACTTCATTGTGCAAGTTCTCTAACTCAAAACTTCATTGTGCAAGTTCTCTAACTCTACTTTTATAACTGTGCAAGTATCTAGCTATCTTTGAGCAAGTTTTCTAATCTACTATCTTGTTAATTCAATTACTGTTTTCAATTCGATTACAATATAATGATATAAGTTATTCTGGAGCAAGTTTTTCTTGTATTTAACTTGTTGTTTAGCATGCACAACTATATATACTAATGTCGAACATTTCTATCGTTCAAATTGCTATGCATGCTTAGTATTCAACTCTAATTAACCTTTGCTTAGTATTGTTCAAGCAAGGTATGTTATATTTATTCAAATTGTATGCTATTAGATTATTCCTAAAGCATAACTTTAGTTTACTATGATTGATTCAATCACGATTATTCTATAGTATAGTGTTATTGGTTTTATTCAACTACTCCTTAGTTAATGTTCGTTGAATTCCAAATTCCCTTGAAAGCTTATCCAAACCAAACTTACTTTGGTGCGGACTTGTATTCTAGATACTGAGATGAACAACTCTTTTAATAGAGGTTTACGCTTAGCGTTGAAATGGTTGTGCACAATACATTGTACGAAGGGTTGATCCCCCTAAGTATGTGGAGTCCTTATAATCTTATGACTGTTAAAGTTAAAGTTGAAAGATTACTTATAAATGTGGACATGATTCGTGGTCATTAGACCCTCAGTGAATGTTATAATTTTCAGAAAGTTAATAGAATATATTGTTCAGTTCTATTGAGCCTAATATTGGCAATTGATGTGAAAGTTTAAAGATTTACTTATTGTTATTTCAAGTGGGCCTTGTTTGCTCACTCTTGCCTGTAAAATTTCTTACAGCCAAAGTTGAAACGGGTGATGTACCTAGCACCAGTAAGGGAAAAGGAAAGATGAATAAATACTGAAGACTTGTAATAGTTTTGATAGTTTACTTCCAGAATTTGATTTAAAGATTGTAATGAAGTTATTTAATTTTCCGCATTTGAATGATTGTTGTTAAAGGTTAGATAACCTGGCAGATTTTTTATTTAAGTTTAATCCTATATGGGCAGGTTTTCTTTTATTATTCAATTCTATTATGATTGGGTAGTTAGAAATGAATGTTTTGATTGTGTGAACACCAAATCTTGAGGTAATGAAGTACCGGGATTTGGGGGTGTCTCAGGTTGGTATCAAAGCCTTGGGTTATGAACCTTAGGTGGAGGGAAAAGCCTTAGGAAGTAACCTTTGAAAAGATAGTGGAGATAACTCTTATCGAGTTTTAAGAAAGAAGTAATAAAACACTTATGTGCTTATGTGAATATAATTTATGTACTCGTGAGTGTCGAGTAGTAATGATTAATAATTAATACTTTAAAACTTTGTTGTCAAGATGACTAATGTCGGAGAATCCTGTCAGGCTAGGAAGGAGGGACCTCAAATGCCTATAGAGGAGGAGCCTCGCGACATTCAGGTAGTTTGGGAACAACTACTGCCATGGGAGTCAGCCCCGTTGGTCACAGTAGTTGAGGATGAGGATGATGAGGTGGAGACACACGAGGAGGATCCCATTGAGTTACCACAAGAGCATGAGGATGATGAGGACGAGGAGGAAAGGATCCCACTTAACTCGATAGCAGGCCGTATATACGATGAGGTGCATGATCGTAACGTGGAACTTCAGGATATAGTTGAGGACTTATAAGAGATAGTAGCTGAACAACAAACTGCAATGACACAAAAAGACGGTGAGATCCAGGATCGTGAGGAACGACTGACAAACGCTGAGGAGAAACTAATACAGACCGAAGGAGAAAAAGAATAATTGATCGAGGTGGTTGCTGAACTGAAGAGCAAGCTGAGGGAAGAAGCTGCTAAGAGGGCAAGAGCTGAAGATGCATACGAGGAAGCTTATCAACGAGCTGGAAGAGCAGCGAGAGACGCGCAGGTAAAGAGGATGAAGATGGAAGAGATGGATAAAGTATTTAACACCGCAATTAATCGAGCTCAAGATCGGGTCATGGGATATTCGATTCAGTTTGAGACGCTACCATCATTCGTGTTAGATCGCAGAACAATGTTTCGAGTCATAGAGGAAGAACGTGATAGGGCTAAGAAGTATCTTAATAGAACAACGTAGATGTATTACAATGAGTGAAAGGTTAAATAAATTGTAAATCCCAAGTGTTATACAACCTATGGGATATGACTATGATGTTATCCTGAAACTTTTGTAGTTCAGAAATGTAATGTAGATAGTAGTGATGCTATTGTTTTATGTTTTCCAAAGAGGTTTTGAATAAATAAAAGTTGTTACTTTATTCAAAGTGTTATATGTTATATGGCTATTTTTTTTATGGAGGCAAGTTAATTAGAAAAATACTTAAAGAAGCTGAGTAATAGTCTAATAGATGTTTTATTTTAACAGAAAATACCTCCCAGACGTGAACCACCCCGACAGAGAAACAATGAGAGAACAACCAATAACAACAATGTTGACGATAACCCTGTTCAACAACTAGTGACACTACTGACAGGAGCGTTGTAGAATCAACCACAAAACCATGATACAACATTTAAGGAATTCAAGGCAGTTGGACCACCTGAATTCCGTGGGTCCATGAATCCAATCGAAGCACAAACCTGGATTATGGAAATAGAAAAGGTGTTCGATGTCGCTAGGGTAGGGGATGATCAGAAGACTGCTTTCGCAACTTTCATGTTGAAAGCAGAAGCTAGTTATTGGTGGCATGCCAATAAAACTCGTGAAGGGCCAGGAGTGATGACCTGGGATAGGTTCAAGGAGTTGTTATTCGAGATTTATTTCCCGGAGAGTTCGAAGAATTAGCTAGAAGTACAGTTTCTGGAACTAAAACAAGGAACGATGACGGTATCTGAGTATGCTATGAAATTCAACGAATTGGCAAGATTTGCGCCATATCAAGTCAGCACAAACGAACGTAAGGCGAAGAGATTTGAACAGGGACTGAAACCCTGGCTATACAGTAGGGTTTCCCTGTTCCAGTTGAAGACATTTGCAGCGGTGACGGAGAAAGCAGTACTCGCTGAAGGTGGAGGTGAGGCAGTGACAAAGTTCAATTAGGAACAGAAGAATAAAAAGAATGAGAATGAGATTAAGAATGGAGGTGGTAGCGGTGGAAACAACAACAACAACAACAACAACAACAACAATAACAACAATAGCTTGAAGAGAAAGTGGAATGGGAACATGGGTGCTGGAAACCATCAGGATAACCAGCAAAATAAAAAGTTTAAAGCATGTACGACATGCGGGAAATTTCATAAGGGTGCGTGCTTGATGGGAAAACGAGTTTGCTATAATTGTGGCCAGGAGGGTTACATCGCCCCAAATTGCACTCAATCGAAGAAGAAGGCGTGCTTCACGTGCGGATCCAAGGATCATTTTGCTCGTGAATGCCCTAAGAAGAAGGAGGGAGGGACAACCAGAAGCAATGGAGGTAACAATGGAAGTACATGGGCCATTACAGGACCTGCAGCATCAAACAAACCCACAGCCAGAACCTTCAACATGACTGTGCAAGATGTTGTGCAATCAAAAGATGTAGTATCAGGTATTATCCCAATCAATGATATTAATGCATATGTATTATTTGATTCGGGTGCTACTTGCTCGTTTATATCTGATGAATTTGCCAAGAGGTTAGAATTGCCTAGAAAAGAACTGAATTTTCCTTTGAACATAAAAATTGCGAATAAGGAAGTAATCCCTGTTAGATTCGTATACAATAACTGTAGGGTGAATATTAAGGAGAATATCTTGTTGGTAGATTTGATTCCGATCAGACTCGGGGAATTTGATGTAATTTTGGGAATGGATTGGTTGTTCAAATACGGAGCGGTAATTGACTGCCAAAAGAAGTGTGTAAACCTTATGACTTCGTCAAAGGTAGTATTTTATGGTAGCAAGTCGCCTAGATAAATGAAATGTCTGACGACTATGTAGGCCAAGGAATTGTTGAGTCAAGGTTGTGTGGGCTATTTAGCTTACAAAGTCGATACTCAGAAGAAAGGGTAAAACTAGAAGAAATACCGGTAGTGAGAGAATTCGAAGACATGTTTCTAGAGGATTTGTCAGGACTTTCGCTTGACCGAGAAGTTGAGTTCGTGATCGACTTAGCGCCAGGAACAACACCGATATCGAAGGCCCCGTACAGAATGGCTCCGATAGAAATGAAGGAACTGATGGTACAGTTACAAGAGCTGCTGGACAAGAAATATATTCAACCAAGCGTATCGCCGTGGGGAGCGCCAGTTTTTTTTGTGAAAAAAAGGACAGATCAATGCGTCTTTGCATTGATTACAGGGAGTTAAACAAAGTCACTATTAAAAACAAATACCCGTTGCCAAGAATAGATGACTTGTTTGACCAATTGAAGGGTGCCAAATACTTTTCGAAAATAAATTTGAGAAGTGGGTATCACCAGTTGAAAGTGAGGAAGGAGGATATACCACAAACGACATTCAGAACTCAGTATGGACATTACGAGTTTCTGGTGATGTCTTTTGGTTTAACCAATGCACCTGCTGCGTTCATAGATTTGATGAACAGGGTGTTTAAACCATTCCTAGACAAGTTTGTAGTGGTATTCATCGATGACATTCTAGTGTATTCCAAGACTCAAGAAGAACACGTGGAACTGTGACGACCCGAAAATTCGGGTTGTCCAGAATTTAGGTTTAAGGAATTAGTTATTAATAAAACTAAATTTTATTAATACTATTCTGTGCTATGTGTTTATTAATCGTTCTATAACATAGGATGATTATAAGTCGGGAGTATTCTGGATATGAGCTAGATTGAGCGAATAAGAATTTTCAAGACGAAAACGAAAGTTTTTCGGGAACAAAATATTTTCGGAGAAAAAGACGAAATAGGCACTATTCATCCATTTCTGCTCGGAGATTTATTTTGAAATTCCGAGAAGTTATAGATTACGTTTAATTCTGAGACGTGATGGAATATTCAATAATATTTCAATTATGGCAAAAATAAAGTTTTCGCCTACGGACTCAAAACCTAAGGGTTAGGAAAGTGAGTTCCGAGAATTTTATGATCACGTATAATAATTAGTGTTATTATGCTTGAGAGATATAAGTATGATATGAAGTATTATACGAGGATAGTACGAAGATTATTACGACATATAATACGAATATCATACGAATAATATACGAAGAGATTACGAGAATACGAGAATGGAATGCGTAGAATACGATTAGTCTTAATGGACTTTGAGTTCATGGACTTTGTAGAATCTAATTGGACTTGGATTATGTCAAGCCCAATGCTTTGTGAATCAAGCCCAAGTTAGGCCCAATAAGAATTAGGGTTAAGGCCCAAACCAAGAAAAGAAACCGCGGATCGAACCGATGGGTAAACGGATGGGCAAAACCAATGGGGCAACCCATGGGCAAGAGGGACGGCTACTTGGCCACCAGGTAAGGGTGGTGGCCAAGTAAACTTGGTGGTTAAGGCTTGGAGGAGATGGGAATAGTAAGGAGGTGGGGGCGAAATGACTAAAATGCCCTTAGCTTTGAAAATCTATAAATAGTAAGCTTATTTCATTATTGGTGGATTTTGAAAATCCCACACTTGAGAGAGAGAGAGAGAGAAGTCGGATGGAAGGGAGAAGGAAGAGCGTGAGCATAAATGATCGGATCGAAATTGATCGTGTAATAGCAAAGCTTGTAAATCGCCGGCTTTGTATAACGGAAGAGGATTAAAGAAGAACGGTAATTCGGAACTTAGTTTCTTTTTAAACTTCTTTAAGCTTCTACGCTTGAAAACATAAATTAATGAAGATAAGAAGTAGATAAGGTTGGAGATGAGTTCATATGGTTGAAATCATGAGAAAAGAAGGAATAAGAACTTAGAAATTTAGTTTATAAATTTCTTAAGGAAGTATAAGATTCGTAATGAATTAGAGCGATCCGAGTGGATTATATGAATAAGTAGGTGAAATAAGTAAGGAATAATGTTCTATAACATCAAATTCCAATAAAAAGTGGAATCGTAATCCAAAATATCGATTAAAACGAAGAACACGAAGAACACGCGAAGAACACGAAGAACGTTGTTGATGGACAAATTTAAAACCATCGTAGGATAATTGTTGTTGATGGACAAGTTTAAAACCATCGCATATAAGTTAATTGCATACTGCTTGGTTAGGATCGGTAGAAACGTTCATGAAGAACGGATTAAATCTTAGCTATAACGAAGTTATGGCGAAATTTTGTAAAAGACGAACGAGAATTAGAAAGTTAGTAAATGAACCCGAATGTGTATGGTTTCATAAGGAAGTAAGGGAACATAGAAAACATGAGTCGTGAACTCAAGAATGAACGATTTCCGAGTTCGGATGACCGAATTACGGACGAACGAACAAAGAGCGTTAAAGGCGTAAAAATGAATAAAGGGTGAAGATCAAGCAAATCGAATGGCACGTTATCAGATTTAGAATGAAGTTCTATGTAAGAGGTATTAAAGTACATAAGATAAGGAAGAGAATGGGTTTGGAACGACCTCGTTCCGAGTTATAATGAAGGAGTTATGAGATCGGGAAGTGAGCGTCTCAAAGAATTTATTTAACACTTAGAAAATTTCTAGGGTGAGGGCTTGGCGCCGCGGCGCCAGTCATGCCTTGTAATGTGGTGTTGCAGTGCCAGACCAGGGGGCCGGGTACTACAAACTCGCACTGCGGCGTGAGAAATAAAGAAGGGAGTGGCGCAGCAGCGCCGGTGATGAGAAAAGCCAGAGATGAGCTTGTAACTGCTCAGCTCTTGGGGGAAATGTAAGGGAAGATAAATAGTATAATATTCAACTAATGTAACACTTAATCAAGTAAAGTAAACCTTTATTAAAGGTTGATCGTAAAGAGTAAAAAAGATTAATTGACAAAGAATATAAACGCGGGTTACGTAACCAATATCCGGGGACCGTAGTCGCGATGAACGAACGTGAGGGATTGCTATGGTTGTGATTCATTAGACGTTGAGTGACGAGGGTAATGAATAACATTTTGAGGTGATGTCATGATAATGATAGATGAGTGTGAAGCATATAAACGCTGTGAACGTAACATTGTTGCGATGGATGAGCGGTCTTAGCATACAACGATTAGTATGGCTTCGACACTAAGAACGAGTAATGAACATGGGGTTCATGTAAAGGATAACGAAAGTATGAAATAAGATATGATTTATCAAGAAAGCCTTAATGAACGGTAATAAGATTAATGAAAGCCGAAGGTGAGTCAGCTAAGAAAATGAATCATCCAAGATAATGAACGTATGAGTAAGACATCTCCGTATGTCATAAAGCTATAAATTGGTAAAGGAAGTTAGTCGCGCAAACTTATATTGCAAGAACGCGAACCCTAAGAAGTAAAGTTAAGTAAACCAATGTGTAAGTTCAAAATATGACTAATTGGTGTTTATGTTTTCTCCTTATGTGTTACATAGGAATTGGAATGAACAGTTTGGCGTAAGTTGTAGCTGGGCGTAAGGCAAGTTTTCTAACTTCATTCATACTTTAAATGAATGCTAGTTTCTAAAACTTCTCAGATGTTGAACTTGAGAAGTTCTGTCTATGTGCATATGTGCGATGTATGTACAAGGTGGTAGAATGTATGAGGCCTTGAGCCACAATTTGAACACTTCGGTGTTTCCATGATATGCAATGTTCTGTGATTGAGCTGTTCAATACAAGTATGTTCTGTTTATACATGAACCTTTATTGTTAAGTCTGTGCTAATGATTCTAGCCAGACAGGATGTGTATGAAAAAGGTAGAGGAATGAAAGTATTTCAAGGTGAAAATGATTGATGTTTTAAATGATAAGAATCGAGACTATTCCTATTATTCAAGTTGCTTCATAACCTTTGTTTGGTTATAGAAGTTCTAAGGAAATGTTTTAAATTCTGAAGTTGTTTGTTCAATTGTTATGACTTGCTGGGCAATTGAATGCTCACACTTGCTTTAAATAAAAAACAATTTTCAGCGATCAAGGTTAGAAGAACTTAAGGATCCCGTAAAGATCAAGCTGAAGGTATCCAGACGAAGTGCCATTCAGTATGTGAATGTACGTGCAGAGCAAATGAAGACTTGTAATATAGAATGATAGAATTAAATTATAGACTAGTTTAATGAACAGTTATGAATCCTTTGTGGCAGATGAAAGTCACTCGTGTAAGATAAAATGGATAATGTAATTTACCATTATTTGTAAGGAAATAGGTTATAAGGTTTCTAGAACCTGGGATTTGAGAGTGTATGTTGTTATATTTTAGTATATAATGATGTATGGTGGATGAAGGATGTACTCGTGACGTACAGAATTCGGGTGTGAAGCCAGACCGGATTTCGGGGCGTCACAGGAACACTTACGTTTGACATTGGAGACACTACGACAGGAAAAGTTGTACGCAAAATTCTCTAAGTGCGAATTTTGGCTCGACCGTGTACAATTTTTGGGTCATGTTATTTATAAGGATGGGATTTCAGTGGATCCATCAAAAGTGGAAGCTGTAATCAATTGGGAACAACCAAGAACACCGTCAGAAGTGAGGAGTTTCTTGGCACTGGCTGGTTATTATAGAAGATTCATTCAACATTTTTCTAAGATAGCCACTCCGCTAACAAATTTGGCAAGGAAAGCTGTAAAATTCGTATGGACGGAGAAATATGAAGAAAGTTTTCAAGATTTGAAGAAGAAGCTAAGTGTGGCACCTGTGTTGACATTACCAGACAATACAGGAAATTTTGTGGTGTATAGTGATGCCTCACACAAAGGGTTGGGTTGTGTTTTATGCAGAACGTCAAAGTTATTGCGTATGCATCAAGACAACTGAAGGATTATGAGAAAGGGTATCCAACTCATGATTTAGAATTGGCTACAGTTGTATTTGCTCTGAAGATATGGAGACACTATCTTTATGGAGAGAAATGTGAGATCTACACAGACCACAAAAGTCTGAAGTATATTTTCACTCAAAAGGATTTGAACATGCATCAGAGAAGGTGGATGGAATTGATAAAAGATTACGATTGTGAGATCTTTTATCATCCGGGCAAAGCGAATGTGGTTGCAGATGCTTTAAGCAGGAAAGGTCGAGAAAAGTTGATGCTGATAACAACTTAGGAAGAACTCATCTCAGCAATGACAAAACTGGAGTTAGAAATCCAATTTCCAAAAGAATCTGACGAACAACTATTCCAGATAGAAGCTGGTCCAACTTTAGTGGACAAAGTGAAGGATGCTCAACTACAAGATGAAGAGTGTGGGAAAATCAAAGAGAATCTAGTTGAAAGTGGTGATGTAAAATACAAAGTCGATACCGAAGGATTACTACGGTTCGAGGGAAGAATTTGGGTTCCAGCAATGCTAGAACTGAAAGACGAAATCTTAACCGATGCACACAACACAAGATATTCGATTCATCCAGGAAGCACAAAAATATATCAAGATTTGTGCCGACATTTTTGATGGCTAAACATGAAAAGGGATGTTGCTGAATGCGTAGCGAAATGCTTGACATGCCAGAGAGTAAAAGACGAACATCAAAGACCTAGCGGATTACTCCAATTATTGGAAATACCAGAATGGAAGTGGGAACACATCACGATGGATTTTGTGGTGGGTCTTCCAACTACTCAGAAAGGATACGATGCGATTTGGGTAATAGTGGACAGATTGACAAAATTTGCACACTTTTTTTCAATAAAGATTAGATTCAATCTTGATCAGTTGGCAAAACTATATGTTAAAGAGATCGTTGCAAGACATGGAGTTCCACTGTCAATTGTGTCAGACAGAGATCCGAGGTTCACATCAAACTTCTGGAAGAGACTACAAGAATGTATGGGAACACAGTTGCGAATGAGTACGGCATATCATCCGCAAACAGATGGCCAAAGCGAGCGAACGATTCAGACATTGGAAGATATGTTGAGAGCATGCGTCATGGATTTCAAAGGAAGCCGGGATGAACAATTACCGTTGGTGGAATTTTCCTACAATAACAGTTACCACGCTAGCATCGGCATGCCGCCTTACGAAGTATTATATGGCAGGAAGTGCAGAACTCCACTGTGCTGGGATGAAGTCGGTGAATGCCAACTGTTAGGATCAAAATTGGTGCAACAAACTGCTACCGTTGTTAAACTCATCAGGACAAGATTAATAGCCGCCCAAGACAGACAGAAAAAGTATGCTGATCAACACAGACAAGATCGTGCATTCGATGTAGGAACTTTTGTATTCCTAAAAGTTTCTCCCTAGAAGGGGAAAATTCGTTTCGGTAAAAAGGGAAAGCTAAGCCCAAGGTTTATTAGACCCTTTGAAGTGCTGCGAAGGGTGGGAGAAGTGGCTTACGAGGTAGCTCTACCTCCAGAGTTGGAAAACATTCATAATGTTTTTCACATTTTGGTGTTACGACCATATAAACCCGACTACAAACATGTGATCGAGTATGAACCGTTACAGTTTGAGAAAGATTTGTCTTATGAAGAGGTTCCTATCCAGATAGTCGACATGAAAGAACAAGTACTCAAAAATAAAGTGATACCTTCTGTGAAGGTTATATGGAGGAACCACAACGCTGAAGAAGCTACGTGGGAACTCGAAGAGAAAATATTGAAAGAATACCATGAGTTATTTGTTTAATATGTGTCTTCGATTCTGGGGACAGAAACTTTGTAAGCAGGGAAGAATGTAATGAATGTGTTGTTTGAGTTGTGATTCTGGGGACAGAATCCTTATAAGAGGGGAATGATGTAACATTCCAGATTTTTTTAAATGTAAGTTATAAATATTTATTGATTTATATAAATATTTATTAGATGTGTTTATTATTGAATAAGTAATTGTTCAATTTGATTGAATTTATTTAGTTAATTATTTATTTGCTAAATAATTAGTGTGATTAGTTAATTATTTATTTGTTAAATAATTAATGTGTTATGTGGATTGAGTTATGTGATTAAGTAATTTATTTAATAAATTATTATAACTATATTATAAGAGTTATTAAAAATAAATTAAAGTAATTTTAATTTTAGTTTTACCAAACAAGGTGTAAGTGTATTTATTTTATAAATGGTTTGCCAAACAAGGCCTTATGGCTTTTGAAATTCTTGTTAATTGTAAATTTTATTATTAATAGAATAAAACAAATATATAAATAAAATATATTTATAAGATTATACGTTATATGTTTGGTAACTGATAAGAGTAAATAGGCTTATTATTGTCATAACAGTTATTTTACGTGTATGATTATCAGTTTTACGCTCAATGTTAGTACCAAGTCTATTGCTGAGGGAATTAAGAAAAGAGAAAGGAAAAGTTCAGAGAGTTTGAGAAGAAGTCAAGTGCGTGATTGTTCAAAACAGATTTTGTTAATAAGGTTTTCTTAACAACAAAAGGTAGGTGTTTATAACCATAATATATGTTTTACGGTAT
Source organism: Panax notoginseng (assembly GCA_016801055.1). Lineage (NCBI taxonomy): Eukaryota > Viridiplantae > Streptophyta > Magnoliopsida > Apiales > Araliaceae > Panax > Panax notoginseng. Next base: position 106,615,745 of record CM029014.1, read on the forward strand.
ATTGTCTCTTTGAATGTAATAGTCGGTGTTCTTCAACTTCACTGTGTATAAGTTGTTACAAAATTCTTGTAAACTATGTTTTGGTAATTGTTATACTAGCATATATATATATTTGTATATAATTGTATGCTTAATATATAAATATGATGGTATGCTAAATTACGTATTCAAGTAATTGAATTTTTTTCATAGTGGAAACATGTGAGTACGAATTTGAGTGTAGAATTTATCAAAGGTTATATATATATATATATATATATATATATATATATATATATATATATTTGTATGTTAACTGAGAAATTGGACTATACATGTTAATTTGGATATATATTGGTATACTTGTATTTCAAAGGAATCAAAATTGGTTGATAACAGTATAAATTACATTCACTGCAAATTGATATTTCGTCAATGGAGTTTAATTTTTAAAACACAGTGTTTTAAAAGAATTATTCTATAATAATGTTAATTAGTGGTTGGTAATTGGTATATAGATGATTTTTAGCAATTATGTGTAATTTATATTAGTTATACATGTTGTTTTGGGTGAATTATTGTTAAGATTTGAGACCGTAGCTTTGGCTCTGTTCTTTGGTTTGGTTCTGTGAGTTTCGGAGCCCCATCGTCAAAATTCACGCTCCAGCGTCAAGTTTCGCGCTGCAGCGTCAAAATCAGGGCCCCAGCCAGACTTCGCGCCACAGCGCCGAAGTCAGCGCCGAAGTGCCGGACTTCGCGCCGCAGCGCCGAATCCCTATATAAATCTCGCGCCGGAGCGCCACATCAGCGCAGCAGCGCGGCCCACAGTTCAAACTGTGGCGCCGCGGCGCCACTTAGCAGAATGTTCTGAAATGACTTTTGTCTTGCACAGAAGTCAAAATTTTTTATTATAATACTACAAGACCAAATAAATTATGTCATTATAGTGTTGTAATGTGTTGAACGAACATGATGTTAATACCTAACGAATTTATTATCGTTTAGGAATATGATTTGATTACATGGTTAGACAATTAAACCATACGTGATGTAGTGTTGATTATGACTAATCATGTCATGTTAACATATGTGTATAGGATATTGTGATTTGGATTATAACGGTTTAATCTACGCGCAAGGCAAGTTCTCTAACTCAAAACTTCATTGTGCAAGTTCTCTAACTCAAAACTTCATTGTGTAAGCTCTCTAACTCAAAACTTCATTGTGCAAGTTCTCTAACTCTACTTTTATAACTGTGCAAGTATCTAGCTATCTTTGAGCAAGTTTTCTAATCTATTATCTTGTTAATTCATTTGTTGTTTTCAATTCGATTACAAAATAATGATGTAAGTTATTCTGGAGCAAGTTATTCGTGTATTTAACTTGTTGTTTAGCATGCACAACTATATATACTAATGTCGAACATCTCTACCGTTCAAATTGCTATGCATGCTTAGTATTGAATTCTAATTGACCTTTGCTTAGTATTGTTCAAGCAAGGTATATTATAGTTATTCAAATTGTATGCTATTAGATTATTCCTAAAGAATGACTTTAGTTTACTATGATTAATTCAATCACGATTATTCTATAGTATAGTGTTATTGGTTTTATTTAACTACTCCTTAGTTGATGTTCGTTGAATTCCAAATTACCTTGAAAGCTTATCCAAACCAAACTTACTTTGGTGCGGACTTGTATTCTAAATAATGAGATGAACAACTCTTTTAATAGAGGTTTATGCTTAGCGTTGAAATGGTTGTGCACAATACATTGTACGAAGGGTTGATCCCCCTAAGTACGTGGAGTCCTTATAGTCTTATGACTGTTAATGTTAAAGTTGAAAGATTACTTATAACTGTGGACATGATTCGTGGTCATTAGACCCTCAATGAATGTTATAATTTTTAGAAAGTTAATAGAATATATTGTTCAGTTCTATTGAGCCTAAAATTGGTAATTGATGTGAAAGTTTAAAGATTTACTTATTGTTATTTCAAGTGGGCCTTGTTTGCTTACTCTTTCTTGTAAAATTTCTTACAGCCAAAGTTGAAACGGGTGATGTACCTAGCACCAGTAAGGTAAAAGGAAAGATGAATAAATACTGAAGACTTGTAATAGTTTTGATAGTTTACTTCTAGAATTTGATTTAAAGATTTTAATGAAGTTATTTAATTTTCCGCATTTGAATGATTGTTGTTAAAGTTTGGATAACCTGGGAGATTTTTTATTTAAGTTTAATTCTGTATGGGCAGGTTTTCTTTTATTATTCAATTCTATTATGATTGGGTAGTTAGAAATGATTATTTTGATTGCGTGAACACCAAATCTTGAGGTAATAATGTACCGGGATTTGGGGGTGTCACAGGTTATATGATGTGGGTACATAAATAACTCCCAACTTTCCTTGGTGTTGTAGCATTTAAACATTTATATTACAGTATGGGAATTATATTATCCAAACCAAGCCTTAAATAACTTGTTGCTGAGATTTTCTTTCTTGTTCCAAAATGAGTGTCACATTAGTACATGAACAGTGGACAAAAGCTAGTTTACGTAACTTTCATATGGCTAAAACTTAGGCAATGATTTCAAGGCCAATGGCCTATGCGGAGTTGTTTTAACCACTTCTTTGCAACCAATGTGTTATTCCTTTACACCGTGAGCTTCAACCTTAGTGCAATATGAATATCTAGTCCAAAGTTCTTCTATAAATAGTAGCCCAATTTTTAGTCTTGTTATTTGCTAAGTCTGATATTGAGAATTCTAATTTGCTGAGAGAGTTTGGAAGCATACTTAGGGTATAAGGAAGCCAATCCAAGCTTAAGGAGGTATAAACTTTGCTTATGTTAATAGTTGGGTTTTGCCAAAATTCTTAGGAATTTCTAGAATTATTTGTTAATCAACGTGAATTAACATGCCATGATATGTTTATGAAGTATGTTTTCATGTTTGAACTCTTAAGTGTTGGGTTAGAGCATGTTTGAATTAAGAAAATTGGAGTTGGTTTGTGCCCTGCAGAACAGAGCAAGTTTTTGTTTCTGGTGCAGGCATGGCACAGCCGCTCCTTATTTGTACTAGGGTGCAGCGCAACTGCGCCGTACCTCATATTCAGTTGATGGTTTCTGTTGTGCTAACTTGTTGGTACATTGTTAGAGAAAGCTTGAAAACTGTATTTTAGCACACATACATAAGCATGAGCATGTAGTATGAACAAGTATAGAAATGATTGGCATAATACTTGGGGTTTTGAAATGAGATTTGTGATTTCAAAAGTGAACTTTGTCAAGAACATATAATGCGAGCATTCTGACTTTATGAACATGATAATATGTTGTATGTTGACATGAAATGCAAGACTAAAGTTATTAAACCCACCAACATACATGATTGACAGTTAAGACTAGTTCTAAGATAAGAAATTTAGGACTTTTGAATGTGAACTTGACCAAGACTTTTATCTTATAAGTTCTGACCATTTGAACATATATATGTGACTTCAATATATGTTGTAAAGGCATGAAAGTTATTTGTAAGGATGCCTTGTATATGCTAAGTTGGCTTAGTGTAAAATTCAAAGAAAGTTAGAATGAGAAAGCTAATGTCATCAATAAATGAGTAAATTACATTATGACCATGCAAGCATGTATGTTAGGATTCACTATGCCTGTAGACATATTGACACGAACATCATTTGGTTAATGTATGGTTTTCACTTATTCACACATAGTCATGAAAAAGGAAATTTCTAAAATATGATCTATGTGAGTAAAGTATACATGTGTTGTCTATATACAAGCATGACTACTGAGCATTGAATGATCAAGTTGTAAGGCACAAATGATTGCATGACCTTTTTATGTTTTAATGACTTATAACTTGTAAGTTAAACTTGTGGTATTGAACTCAAGTATGATCATGTGTTATATGTGAACCTCTAGCATGTATATATGTTAAAATACATGTGTAATTGGTGTGTTAGAGTTGGACTGCAGTCAAGAGAGTAAAGCTCAAAATTGGTCTGGCTAGGGGACAGTGCAGCTGCGTCGTCTCTAAGGCTAGACCAGGCGCAGCTGCGCCATCCTGCAGTCTTGCCGAGATTCTATTTTTGGTTCTGAAATTTAAGGCATGCTTATAGGATTTCTTTGCCTTGTAATATATGATCAATGTGCTATATAATGTGTTGAGAAGCATGCTATGTGATGACTTGATTCTTTTAAGTGCAGACTCGTACTAGTTTGCACATACTAATGGAAAGACCGACTTGTTAACGTTAGGTTGTTTCAACGCAAGTTAGTTAAAGCTAATATTGTATTGTAGCTGAGAAAGCAGGCAAATTCCTAAACTCTTATTCATTTACTTGAGCAAGTATCCTAAACCCTTGCATTACATTATTTAACGCATATCGTAAGCAAGTTCCCTAAACTTACTCAAATTGTTATATTGAGCAAGTATCCGAACCCTATTTTGTTGTGTTGCAAGTTCCTAGCTTACGCAACTTTATTTGTTGTGAAAGTTTCTTATCCTTCTCATATTGTATTGAGAAGGTTATTGTTGAATTAAAAGTTACTCATTTAAGCTTGAATCTTATTTCCAAGAATGCTATTAAGTGGTTTAATTACCTTACAATTATTTCACATCTATATTATTGATATCCGCACTTAGTGCACTTAAGTTCGTACAGCCTTGGACTTATACTTCATTTAAAGTTCTATAATTCTTGAACTGTGTCAGATAGAGTCTGAACCTTTGTTCGGTCAGACAAGTATATGAAGTTTTATAAAAGCTATCCAAACCAATTGATGGTAAGAATTTTTAGATTGAAAGAACAACCCTTTCTATGATAAGGGAGTACCAAGTATCTAATATAAGATACACAGAGCAGATTTAAATGTTATGCATATACATAGTGTACGCGAGGCTGATCCCCTCAAGTACTTATTCTGTAGCCAGTAACCAAAGGGTCAATCAGCTTTTGATTCCATTGGAGTGTTATAGTTCAAAGTTTACTTGACTAGCAGTTGTTCTAAAAGTGATCATTATCTTTGCTTCTAATTTTCATATTGTTGAATCCTTCAGATATTCATATTATTGAATTCTTTGTTAGATATTTTCCTTTCATCATAATATATCCTTATTGTTGTATTTAAACTTGTTGAGCAAACTTGTTGCTCATCCCTGCTATATCATGAATTATATTGCAGCTAAGTCCGAGACCTCAGGAAAGGACAAGAGCAAAGGAAAGATGTAGATTAGTCGCCAGGAGCATACTTTTCTATATGCCTAGTTTAAATTATGTTATGTAATAAGAACCCTAATTATTATTTTAGGGTATGTTTGTAAGACTTTATTAAGGTTATTGAATCTTGGGACTAGTAACACCTTTTGAATGAACGACGTACGTTTTTTATATTCCGCATTTTAGTTATCGTATGTTGTTTAGAGGTGGATGTTTGTATTTTATCATGATGACCGAACCAGGGTAAGGGGACCCGGATTCGGGGGCGTCACAGGTTGGTATCAAAGTTGTAGGTTATAAACATTAGGAATGCGAAACTTGGGTTATAACCTTAGTAGAAAACTTAATTAGAGTATGTAAGTGATGGGATGAGGAAATCCATCGAGTTTTATTGTGATATTGAAGTGGTTTATTTAAATCAAGAATGATTGATAGACATCTTAAACTTCTTAATGCTAACATGGATAGCATATCACATAAAACCTAATTGTTTCTTCCTTTCCTCAGATCATGTTGCCTAGGAGACTTCAGCGGAATCAGAGGGAGGAAGGATCCATTAACAATGGTGGAGGGGAAAATGTTTATCCGATGCAGAACTTCGTTAACATGTTAACTGAGGCAATGCAAAACAGACCCCCGCTAGCAGCAGGGCAGCTAGGACAACACTTGTCTAGCTTTAACGACTTTAAATTAATAGGACCACCGGAGTTTCGAGGAACCTTAGACCCAATTGAAGCCCAGACATGGATAGAAGAAATGGAGAAGGTTTTTGAGGTCGTACGAGTGGCTGAAGCACAGAAGACGAGTTTTGCCACTTTCATGATGAAGGGCAAAGCTAAGTATTAGTGGAAAGCCAATAAGGGGCGAGCAGAAGAGGGAGTTGTTCCTTGGGAGAGATTTAAGGAGTTATTCCTTGAGAATTACTTATCAGAGATTATGCAACATGATATGGAAGTTAAGTTTCTGGAACTGAAGCAAGGTAGTATGTCTGTCGCAGAGTACGCGACAAAATTTAACGAGTTGGCCCGATTCGCGTCACACCAGGTTGGCACGGAGGCCAGGAAGGCAAGAAGGTTTGAATTAGGACTGAAACCATGGGTACAGAAAGCACTGGCTATATTAAAGATTAAGATTAAGTATACTTTGGACCAGTTAACCAAATTATATGCCAAGGAAATTATCTCGAGTCATGGGGTGCCGGTATCTATTGTATCAGATAGAGATCCGCGATTCACCTCAAACTTCTGGAAGAGTCTTCAAGAAAGAATGGGGATGTAACTACTAATGAGTACCGCTTATCATCCGCGGACTGATGGACAAAGCGAGAGGACAATTCAAACACTTGAAGACATGCTCTGAGCTTGTGTGATGGACTTCAAGGGTAGTTGGGAGGATTACCTTCCATTAGTAGAGTTCACGTATAATAATAGTTATCACGCCAGTATTAGAATGCCGCCGTACGAAGCACTGTATGGGAGTAAATGTAGAACTCCCTTATGCTGGGACAAAGTTGGAGAACGTCGATTGTTGGGACCAGAGTTGGTACAACAAACGGTGGAGATCATCAGGGAGATAAGAGCCCATCTAATAGCAGCTCAAGATCACCAGAAGAAGTATGCAGATTTACATCGCAAGAAGAGAGATTTTGAAGTAGGGAGCTATGCATTTCTGAAAGTATCTCCCTGGAAAGGGAAGATTTATTTTAGGAAGAAGGACAAGTTGAGCCCTAGGTTTATAGGATCGTTCGAGATTTTGAGGCGAGTCGGTGAAGTGGCGTACGAGGTAGCAGTACCTCCTGAACTTGAGCATATTCACAATGTGTTTCATGTGCCAGTATTGCGGCCATATAAACCAGACTACAAGCATGTTATCTTCTATGAACCAATTCAAGTCAAGAAAGACTTATCGTACGAGGAAGTTCTAGACCATATACTAGATAGGAAGGAACAGAAGTTAAGGAATTAGATTATCCATTCCGTTAAGATTCTCTAGAGGAATCACGCCGTAGAAGAAGCTATGTGGGAGTTAGAAGAGAAAATGAGAGCGAATTATCCGTTATTATTTGAGTAACCTTATTTTTGCAATTCTGAGGACGAAATTTTTATAAGGGGGGAGGGATGTAACGTCCACGAATTTGAAACTCCTTATTAATTAAATATGTGATTTATTTTTAATGAGTTAGTTTTGTGAATTTATTTAAACCTTATGTGGTTATGTGAAGTTATGGATTGATTAAAGGGAGTCACTAATAGTTATTTAAATTAGTGGACTAACCCTAAGATTTTAATATCAAAGACTTGATAAGAGTATTAATTAAATATTCAATTTATTTGAATATGATGGCAAGATTTGAACATATTGATTTATGTCAAGTATGGGTACATCACCATTGAAGAAGTTAAATTATCTCATATAAGACTTATGTGGTAATAGAATTTTGAACTGGCTTGAAGCTAACCCATTTTGGCACTGCCAGGGACCGGCGCAGCTGCGCCCTCCCAGCAGTACAAAATGGCGCAGCTGGGTCAATGTGAAAATCTTTTCTTGGTTGTGTTGGTACAACCATTTAAAAAACCAACTGGCGACTCTTGTAGTCCAATCGTCGACATATACATGTCAGACATTTTCACAACTTATTTTTTCAAACAAATCTCATCTAACATGAGAACACCAAAAGTCAAGAACAGAAAAGGGATAAATAAAAATTCCTACGTCGACACTTAACATATGATTTTATTAATGTCACACACATTACAAAAATGTCCCATTTAATTTCTACAGTAAATACTAACTTATCCCATATTGACCAGTACCGCAGCTGCACCATTTTGTACTACTTGGAGGGCGCAGCTGCGTCAGTCCCTGGAAATGCCAAAATGGTTTAGCTCTAAGCTAGTTCCAACTTCTATCACCACACTAGTTTTACAGGATATGAATTAACTTCTTTATTTGTGATATTACTAGTTTAAGAGTGTATTCATTCTTTATATGGAATCATATAATTATACGCAATTAATCTCCCTCTTAGTTTAACCACTTAAATTTCCCTTCTCATGCCACACAAGGCATTTCTCAATTCTCATCACAACTTCACACTTATAAATTCGATTTGAATTAATTTAATTACTCGGCTTACAAAACATTAACATTTATATTCAAATAAATATTCATTCTCTTATTATATTAAAATAATTATTAAATCATGTATTTCACAGTTCTTACATCCTCCCCCCCCCTTATAAAAATTCCATCCTTGGAATTGGTACAAGGTTACACAAATAAATGGGGATAATCCCCTCGCATCTTATCTTCTAATTTCCACGTGGCCTCCTGGGCGTCGTGGTTTCGCCAACGTACTTCTACAGAAGATATACTATTATTCCTTAATGTTTGATCTTTCGTATCTAATATCTAGATAGGAACATCTTCATATGATAAATTCTTCTCTACTTGGATGAGCTCGAAAGAAATCATGTGTTTGTAGTCGGGATTGTACGGACGCAACACAAATATGTGAAACACGTTATGAATGTGCTCCAACTTGGGTGGTAATACAACTTTGTACTCCACTTTGCCCGCTCACTTCAGTATCTCGAATGGTTCTATGAACCTCGGACTTAGTTTTCCTTTCTTGCCGAATCGTATTTTTCCCTTCCAAGGAGATACTTTTAAGAAAACGTGACTTTCGACTTCAAAGTCGCAGTCCTGTCGATGCAAGTCTGCGTATTTCTTCTGGCGATTTTGTGAAGCTACTAGTCTAGCTCTTATCAATGTCACCACATCTACGGTTTGTTGAACTAATTTCGCCCCTAGCATCTTTCGCTCTCCAACTTCATCCCAGCACAACGATGTCCTATATTTCCTCCCATAAAGAGCTTCGTACGGTGGCATGCCTATACTTACATGATAACTATTATTGTATGCAAATTCTATTAGGGGTAGGTGATCATCCCAACTTCCTTTGAAGTCCATCACACAAGTTCTAAGCATTTCCTCCAGCATTTGTATTGTTCGCTCACTTTGCTCGTCTGTCTGCGGATGATAAGCGGTACTTAACCTCAATTGTATTCCAATCCTTCCTTGTAAGCTTTTCTAGAATTTTGACGTGAAGCGCGGATCTCGGTCAGAGACAATCGATACTGGCACTCTATGTTGTGAAATAATTTCCCTTACATACAGATTCGCTAACTGATTCAAATTATATCGGATCTTGATCTGTAGAAAATGAGTCATCTTTGTTAGTCGATCAACGATAACCCAAATGGCGTCAAAACCTTTCTGTGTGACTGGAAGTCCCACCACAAAGTCCATCAGAATGTGCTCCCATTTCCACTCCTGTATTTCCAATGGTTGGAGTAAACCACCTGGCCTCTGGTGCTCTACTTTAACCCGTTAACACGTAAGACATCTACTAACACACTCCGCGATTTCTCGTTTCAGATTGGGCCACCAAAAATGGTGCCTCAAATCCCGGTACATTTTCGTGCCTCCTGGATGAATGGAATACGTTGTACTATGTGCTTCGTGTAAAATTTCTTCTCTCAACTCGTTTATCGTTGGCACCCACACTCTCCCTTCAAATCTCAAAATATTATCTCTATCCATCTTGAATCTCTCCTCTTCATTTTCTGTGATCCTCTTTCTGATTCTCTCGCACTCCTCATCCTTTTCTTGTGATTCTATAATTCTGTCCAACAAGGTTGGACGAGCTTCTACTGCAAATAATTTTTCCTCAGACCTCTCTAGTCCCTTTACTTCTATCTCTAATTTCTCCATATCCCTTATTAACTCATCCTGAGTTGTCAATTGACATAACTTCTCACTTCCTATCCTACTTAGGGCGGCCACTATGTTCACCTACCCCGGTTGATAAAGAATATCGAAGTCATAATCCTTAATCAATTCTAACCGCCTCCTCTAACACATGTTCAACTCCATCTGTGTAAAGATATATTTCAGACTCTTGTGGTCTGTGTATATCTCACATTTTGCTTCATAAAATAGTGTCTCCAAATTTTTAACGCAAAAACTACTACTGCTAACTCTAAATTATGAGTAGGGTATCGTTTTTCATAATCCTTCAATTGTTGTGACGCATACGCAATGACCTTGCCATGTTTCATTAGCACACATCCCAGTCCTTTATGCGATACATCACTATACACATCAAGTCCTTCCGTATCATCTGGTAGTGATAATATAGGTGCCTCACTCAATCTCTTCTTGAACTCCTAAAAACTCTCCTCACACTTGTCCGTCCACACGAACTTCACCGTCTTCCTCGTTAGATTGGTCAACGGGGTTGCTATCTTAGAAAAATATTAGATAAATCTTTGATAATACCCAGCTAACCCTAAGAAACTTCTTACTTCAGTTGGCATCTTTGGGTGCTCCCAACTACTCACTGCTTCTACTTTCATGGGGTCTACTGAAATTCTATCCTTATCCACCACGTGTCCTAAGAATTTAACTTTCGCCATCAAAAATTTACACTTCATAAATTTTGCATATATCTTTTCTTTTCTTAGTGCCTCCAAAACCACCTTCAGATGTTCGACGTGTTCTTCTTCTGTTTTCGAGTAAATGAAGATATCGTCGATTAAAACTACTACGAATTTATGTAAGAATGGCTTGAAGACTTGGTTCATCAAGTCCATAAATGCTGTTGGAGCATTCGTTAACCTGAATGACATCACTAGAAATTTAAAATGTCCATAACTAGTTCGAAACACCGTCTTCGATATGTCATCCTCCCGCACCTTCAACTGGTGATAACCCGTTTGTAAATCTATCTTCGACAAACACTTGGCTCCCTTCAGTTGGTCGAAAAGGTCTTCTATCCTCAGTAATGGATATCTATTCTTAATCGTTACTCTATTCAATTCTCGATAATCGATACAGAGCCTCATCGATCGATCCTTCTTCTTTACAAACAACACTAGTGCTCCCTGAGGAGACACACTCGGTCGTATGTAACCCTTATCCAGTAACTCTTTCAATTGTATCATCAATTCCTTCATTTCTACTGGCGCAATACGGTATGGAGCATTCGAAATTGGTGTCATTCCCGGTGCTAAGTCTATTACGAATTTGATTTCTCTGTCTGGCGGAAGACCAGGCAGATCGTTCAGAAATACATCTTGAAATTCCCTTACTACGTATATATCCTTAATTTCTACTCCCTTTTTCCGAGTGTCAATGATGTATGCTAAGTAACCTGCACATCCTTTTCTTACCAATTTTGTGGCCTGCATCATCGTAAGACAGCGTGATTGCTTAAGCGACGAGCTACCATAAAACACCACCTTAGACTTATTCGGAGTCTTTAGGTTCACACTATTATTCTAACAATCATTTATTGCGGCACGGTTATACAACCAATCCATTCCTAATATTACGTCAAATTCTCCTAATCTTATCGGGATCAACTCTATGCTTAATTCATTATTTCTAATATTTACACGACCATTTGGGTAAATATACTCTACAGGGATTACTTCCTTATTCGCAACTTCTATGTTTAAAGGATCTCCTAATCATTCTCGAGGTAAATTAAGTTGACTAGAAAATTTCTCCAATATAAAAGAACAGGTGGCACCTGAATAAAATAATACATAAGAATTTATATCATTGATCGGGATGATACCTAGCACAACATCCTTTGCAGCCACTGCATCCTGGACGGTCATATTAAACGTTCTGAAAGTTGGACGGTTATATGGTGTCGGTCCGCCAATCATCAGCTTGCCGCTTCCTCCTTGCTGGTTGCTTCCCCCACCGCTTCCTTTCTTTGGGTAGTCTTTGATCAGATGGTCCGCCGAACCACAAGCGTAACAACCTTTGATTTTCTTTGGCTTTAGGAAAATGGGCAAAATATGCCCCTCTTGGCCACAGTTGTAACATACACTGCTCCCTTTCCAACACTCGCTCTGATGATACCTCCCACACTTCGAACATCCTTCTGTCTTCTTCTTAAACTCTCTACGAAACTTTCCCACTTGATTGTTGAAATTTTTGTTGTTGTTGTTATTCTCCCACTTTCTTATTCCTAAATTACTTCCTCCTTTACTTCTTACTCCACGACTATCTCTTCATGAGCTTTTTCTATTTTTCTCTTTGTTATACAGACTTTAAGTTTCACTTCCTCCCTCTTCAATAATATCCTTTTCCAAAAATGTTGCAAAAGAATCAATCTGAAGAACTGATACCTTGTTAAACAACCAAGGCTTCAATCCTTGTTCGAAATGCCTAGTTTTCTTCTATTCTTCTACCACCTGGTGTTTAGTAAATCGGGCTAGTTCATTGAACTTAGCCGCGTATTGCGCCACCGTCATATCTCCTTGCTTAAGTTCTAAGAAGTTCACTTCCATCCTATTTTTCATGCTCTTCGGGAAATAATTCTCGAAGAACAGAGTCTTAAATCTCTCCCGTGTTACTACTCCTTCTCTTGCTCTCTGCCGATTCGCCTCCCACCAGTAGTTCGCTTCGCCTCTCATTATGTAGGTTGCAAAAGTTATCTTCTGGTCTTCACCCACACGAGCGATGGTGAAAGCTTTTTCCATTTCTTTGATCCACGTCTGAGCCACGATCGGATCGGTAGTGCCTATATATTTTGGAGGTCCTACACTTTTAAAATCCTTAAAGTTTGTGACTGGAGCTGCTTGGGGAATGGGTTGTACTTGTTCATTTCTTCCCATAGGAGCTTCTCCTAACAAGTCTACCAGACTCTGGATCGGGTCTACTTGCCCTCTCTCATTATTAACCAACTCTTTCGGTGCAGTTATTCTACGTCTGGGTGACATTTTTCTGCATCACAAAATTTTCATTTTTACTATTATCTTATTAGGTTATTTAAACATTTCTCAAATAAGAATAACATTTTATAACACGTTCTTGGAATAAGATCATTTATATTCATATGCCAAATTGTTACAATTACATGATCCTCTCTAGCATACTTATATAAATGACAACAACATATCCCCCCTTATCACAAAAGACGGGGACCACACCAACCTACTACCCCTGTAACATTTTTCAAAAGTTGGGGTGTACAACTATCTCACATCTTACACAAAAGACTGAGATTTCAACAACAAATTAAATAACACATAAATAAATACAATACTATAACCACTAAATTCTGCATCTAGACTTAATCCAACATCTCTCGCTCCACGGCGCTCTGGTATTCCTTTTAAGTAATGTGCACCATCAAATCTCGGTTTATGGTGTGCCGGGTCTATCCTTGCTCTACCGGGTAATGATGTACCCCATCAATCAACCTCTCTATAGCCGCACGCAAAGCATAGATCATCTTCCTTCTCATGCATCTCACCTCATATTATAAGTTATTAGCCCGATCATTAGTTTCTTCCCACTTCTCCTTGAAGTGAATCCTATCCATCACCTCCATCTCTAATTGAGTACGGAAAGCCTCCTTCTCCGTCCTCTCGCTAAACTCTTTCTGCTAAATTTCTTCCAACTTCTCTGCCAACTTTATATTCCTAGCGACCGATCGGTGAAACAAAGTCCCCATCTGGATCCCTGCCTCCAAACGGTGAGCAATTTCCACCTCCATCTCCTGCATCACTAATTTCCTCTGATGGTCCTCGTCCCTCAGTTTCTGGAACTCAGACTCCCTCTCCCTAGTCTCAGCCTCTAATTCCTCAACTCTGCATCCCAACTCCAAAATCTGCTCCTCATACTTCCCCAACATATGATCCTCGAAAGTAGCCTCGTCAGAATCCTCCATAGGTTCTGGCTCCTCCTCTAGATCAGACTCCTCATGTAAAGGCTCGATAGCAAGAAGTATCAATGATTATCAACAATAGTCGCTATAGACAAAAAATATCAATAATATTCAACGATTAATCAATTCAAGATTTCGATATAATGAATATTGAGCAGTCACTAAGGACTAAGAACTTCTCAAAGAATTCATAGTAATAAACTTATAATTTTATAAAACAAGTACAATAGGTGATCAGCCTAAAGTACTCTTTGTCAATGCATTACATTTAATCTTTCTCAAGTGCGCACATCGTGTGACACCCCCAAATCCTGGTACTTCATTACCTCAAGATTTGGTATTCACTTAATCACAACATTCATATCTAACTACCCAATCATAATAAAAGTTGAGTAATAAACCTTCCCTTAAGGGATTACATTAATAAAATCTCCAAGGTTATCTAACCTTTAGTTACAATCATTCAAATGCGGAAATTAAATAAATAATTCATTACATCAATCAAATTAAAGTTTTATAAATAATTGTCAACATATTACAAGTCTTCAATACTTGTTAATCTTCCCCTTTCCCTTACTGGTGCTAGGTACATCTACCTTCTCATCTTTAGCTATAATAGTTATAGAAGCAAGAGTGAGCAAACAAGGCTCACTTGAAACAAGAATGAATAAACTTTACAACATTTGCCAAATAATAGGCTCAATAGAACTAAATGATATGTTCTATTAACATTCTGAAATATACTACTGAGGGTCTAATGACCACAAACCATGTCCACAGTTATAAGTAATCTTTTAACTTTAACTTTAACAGTCATTAGACTATAAGGCCTCCACGTACTTAGGGGGATCAGGCCTTCGTACAATGTATTGTGCACAACCATTTCAACGCTAAGCGTAAACCCCTAATAATAGGGTTGTTCATCTCAGTATTTAGATTATAAGTCCGCACCAAAGCAAGTTTGGTTTGGATACATTTCAAGGTAATTTGGAATTCAACGAACATCAACTAAAGATTAGTTAAATAAAATATAATCACATTATGCTATGGAATAAATCATAAGTGAATTAACATTGTGTATTAAAGTTATGCTTCAGGAATAATCTAATAGCATAAATATTGAATAACTATCACATGCCTTGCTTGAACAATATAAAGCCAAGGTTATTTAGAATTGAATACTAAGCATGCATAACGAATATCAATTTGAACACTAAAAACTATTCAACAACAATATATTAGATTATATATAAACTTGCACGCTATTTGACAAGTTAAAGACAAGAATAACTTGCTTAACATCAAAATAAGGTTTAGAAAACTTGCATCATCATGAACAAACTAGATACAAGAGCTTGCCAAATTGCAGTTGAAATAGGACAAGTAAACTTTCATAACAATAAACTAGCTCAACGAAAGGGTAGAGTTAGAAAGCTTGCTCAATTGTAAAAGTAGAATTAGAAAACTTGCTCAATGTAAAAGGATAAGTTTAGAAACTTCCCTCGAGCTTAAGCTATAATATTAAACTCACATTAACCTACATATAGGTTTAGAATAACCATCTATTAGATATACTAACATTCACATTCAAACATAACACGCATTTCTTAGACTTATTATTTTAGCACAAGTCTTAAGCTACCATACAACTTTCAGAAATTACAAGGGTTAACCTTCATAATACCTATTTACTATTCATCATGCTCACTAAGTTCTAATATACCACGTTCATCACTTACTAATCATTTAAACTTCGATTTTATCAATTACATATCATAGTTCTATTTTAACTTTCTTACTACTTGTATGACGCTTAATCATAACCTTAGACCAAGTGCTAAGGTTTCCCCATGGTCTGCAACAGCAGCAAACAGCTCTACCTCAGATCAGTGTGTGGCGCAACTGCGCCACACACAGCACAGCTGCGCCTGTGCAGCTGCGCAGGTTTTAGCCTTGGCACCAGCGTAGCTGCGCTGGTGCACAGACAGAGGCAGACACGGCATGAACAGTAGCCATTTTTAGCCCAACTAACACGAATTTCACCCACCAAATAGTGAAATTAACACAAACAATTGATATAAACTAATCATAAACATGTTTGCTAACATTTACAACTAATTAGAACAATTTAACATCAACTAAAACTAGTTTAATTTCTCAAATTCCATATTTTCATATGAAAACTCCATTTTTGACATCTCTTGAAAAAATCATCACTGTAATCTCTATACTTGGCCAAATTGCTTCGTTCAAATTATGTTATGCTCGTTTCTTAACGAACTAGCATGAACAAGACCCAATTTGTAGTTTAACATATGAACTGACCATCAAAATTGGTACTTACATAATCCATATGAAAAAAATACAAACACTGTCATAATTTCTTCCTTTTTAACTGTAATACGCATACAATTTCTTATCAACACACAAACTCCAGTATTATAAACAAGTATAATCATAATTACCAACTATATATATCCACAATTCATCAATTTGATTTCACAGAACGTAAACAAAACTATGCCGTGATATATATATATATATATATATATATATATATATATATATATATATATATATATATATATATATATATACACACACACACACACACACACAATACTAAGGTTATGTAAAAAAATACCTTTACTTTGCTTGAAATCCTTATTATCACCACTTATAATCACTATGAAATCCTCAGGTTTCCTCTCAACTCTCTCTCAATTCTCTCTGAATGTGATTCTCTCTTTTCTCAGCAACTAGAATACGTAAAAAGAAAACAACTAATAGTTATAATGCGTAAAAATAAAACTGCTAATGCTTAATATGTCAAACTTAATAAAATATCAGTTACAAAACTAACGTATATATTATAAATATATTATATTTATTATTTTAATTTATTTTATTAAAATTTAAAAATTAAAAATCCAAAAGCCATAGGGCTTTGTTTGGCAAATCATTTAAAATTAAAGAGTTTATATCCTTAAGCAATGTTTGGGTAAAACTAGATTAAAACTACTTTAATTTATTTTAATACTCCTTATAATATAGTTATTTGTCACACTATATTTAATCGAGCTTTCATACTCAGTTTAATTAATTATTCAAATAACAATTAATTAAATAAATCATTTAATCCCATAACTCAATACAAATAATTAACCATCAAATTGAAATATCAATATAATAATAATTTTCTTAACTCATTAATTATTTATTTAACAAATAATTAACCAAATAAAATCAAATAATAATTAAACAAATATTTATTTAATGATACACATTCATAAATATTTATATAATTCAATAAATATTTAATATTACAATTAAAAATTCTAGAATGTTACATCATTCTTTCCTTACAAGGATTCTGTCCTCAGAATCACAATTCAAACAATCAAATCATCACATTCTTCCCTTCTTACAAAGATTCTGTCCCCAGAATCGAAGACATAGATTAAACAAATAACTCAGAGAAATTTTTCATCATTTCAGATTCGAGTTCCCACGTAGCCTCTTCGACGTTGTGGTTCCTCATATCACCTTCACAGAAGGTATCACTTTATTTTTGAGCACTTGTTCTTTCCTGTCGACTATCTGGATAGGAATCTCTTCATAAGACAAATCTTTACTGAACTGCAATAGTTCATACTCGATCACATGCTTCTAATCGATTTTATACGGTCGTAACACCGAAACGTGAAAAACATTATGAATGTTTTCCAACTCTGGAGGTAGAGCTACCTCATAAGCCACCTCTCCAACTCTTCGCAGCACTTCGAAGGGTCCAATAAACCTTGGGTTTCAATTTCCTTTCTTGCCAAAATGAATTTTTCCCTTCCAAGGAGAAACTTTTAGGAAAACAAAATTTCCTACTTCAAATGCACGATCTCGTCTATATTGATGAACATACTTTTTTTGCCTGTCTTGGGCTGCTACAAATCTTGTCCGAATAAGTATGACAACCTCAGCAGTTTATTGTACCATTTCTGGTCCTAACAGTTGGTGTTCACCGACTTCATCCCAGCACAGTAGAGTTCTGCACTTTCTACCGTATAATGCCTCGTAAGGCATCATGCCGATGCTCGCATGGTAACTAATGTTGTATGCAAATTCCACCAATGGTAGATGATCATCCCAGTTCCTTTTGAAATCCACGATACGTGCCCTAAGCATATCTTCTAGCGTCTGTATTATTCGTTCTCTTTGCCCATCAGTTTGCGGATGATACGCTGTACTCATCTTCAGTTGCGTTCCCATGCATTCTTGCAGTTTCTTCTAGAAATTTGATGTGAATCTCGGATCTCTATCTGATATTATTGACACTAGAACTCCATGCCTGGACACAATCTCTTTAACGTACAGTTTTGCCAGCTGATCAAGATTAAATCTAATCTTTATTGGCAAAAAGTGTGTAGATTTTTTCAGTATGTCCACTATCACCCAAATCGCATCGTATCCTTTCTGAGTCATTGGAAGACCTACCACAAAATCCATTGTGATATGCTCCCATTTCCATTCCGATATCTCTAACAGTTGAAGTAATCCACTTGGTCTTTGATGCTCCACCTTCACTCTCTAACATGTTAGACACTTTGCAACGCATTTTGCAATGTCTCTTTTCATATTTGGCCACCAAAAATGTCGCTGCAAATCTTGATACATCTTCGTACTTCCCTGATGAATCGAATATCTTGAGCTACGAGCTTCTATCAAGATGTCTTCTCTAATATTCTGTACTGCTGGAACCCAAATTCGTCCCTCGAATTTTAGCATTCCCGCAGTATCAACCTTGTACTTTGCATCACTACCTTCACCCACTTTCTCTTTGATCGTTTAACATTCTACATCTTGTAGTTGAGCATTCTTCACTTTGTCCACCAAAGTTGGATTAACTTATATCTAGTATAATTTTTCATTGGATTCTTTTGGAAATTTTATTTCCAACTTTGGCTTTGCCATTTCTGCAATAAGCTCTTCCTGGTTGGTCAACAACATCAATTTTTCCTGACCTTTTCTGCTTAAAGCATCTGCAACCACATTCGCTTTGCCCGGGTGATTAAAGATCTCACAATCATAATCTTTTATCAATTCCATCCATCTTCTTTGACGTATATTCAGGTCCTTCTGTGTGAAGATATACTTCAGACTTTTATGGTATCTGTAGATCTCACATTTTCTCCATAGAGATAGTGTCCCCATATCTTCAGAGCAAATACTACTGCAGCCAATTCTAAATCATGAGTCGAATACCATTTTTCATAATCCTTCAGTTGTCTTGATGTATACGCAATAACTTTGTCGTTCTGCATAAGAACACAACCCTACCCTTTATGTGAGGCATCACTATACACCACAAAGTTTTCTGCATTATCTGGTAATGACAACACAGGTGCCATGCTTAATTTCTTCTTCAAGTCCTGGAAACTTTCTTCACATTTCTCCGTCCAAACAAACTTTACAGCTTTCCTTGTCAAATTTGTTAGCGGAGTGGCTATCTTGGAAAAATCTTGAATAAATCTTCTATAATAATCGGCCAGTCCCAAGAAACTCCTCACCTTCAACAGTGTTCTTGGTTGTTCCCAATTGATTATAGCTTTCACTTTTGATGGATCCACTGTAATCCCATTTTTGTCAATCATATGACCTAAAAATTATACACGTCCTAGCCAAAATTCACATTTAGAGAACTCCGCGTACAATTTTCCTTTTCTTAGTGTCTCCAGCGTCAAACGTAAATGTTCCATGTGTTCTTCTTGAGTTTTTGAATACACCAGAATGTTGTCGATAAATACCACTACAAATTTGTCTAAGAATGGTTTAAACACCATGTTCATCAAATCCATAAACGTTGCAGGGGTGTTTGTCAAACCAAAAGACATCACCAAAAATTTGTAATGTCCATACCGAGTACAGAATGTTGTCTTTCGTACATCCTCCTTCCTTACTTTTAGTTGGTGATACCCACTTCTTAAATCTATTTTCGAGAAATATCTAGCACCCTTCAATTGATCAAACAAGTCATCTATTCTTGGAAACGAATATTTGTTTTTAATAGTGACTTTGTTCAATCCCCTATAATCAATGCAAAGACACATTGACCCATCCTTCTTCTTCACGAATAACACCGGCGCTCCCCATGGTGATACACTAGGCTGAATATATTTTTTGTCTAGAAGCTCTTGCAGTTGTACAATTAGTTCCTTCATCTCCACCAGAGCCATTCTATACGGGGTCTTCGATATTGGAGCGGTTTCTGGCGCTAAGTCAATCACGAACTCGATTTCTCTGTCAGACAGAAGTCCTACAAAATATTTCGAAAACACGTCTATGAATTCCGTAACCACTCGTATTTCCTCCAATTTCACACTTTCCTTCTTTTGAGTATAGACTATGTAAGCTAAGTACCCTACACAACCCTGACTCAATAGTTTCTTGGCCTGCATAACCGTCAAACACCTTGTTTATCTCTGCGATTTGCTACCATCAAAAACTACCTTTGACGGAGTTATAAGGTTTATACACTTCTTTTGGCAATTAATTATTGCTCCATAATTGAATAACCAATCCATTCCCAAAATAATATCGAACACTCCGAGTTTTATCGGGATTAAATCTACTGTCATAACATTCCCCTTAATAATCACTCTACAGTTCTTGTATACGAACCTAACAGGAATCACTTCCCTATTCGCAATTTCTATATTTAAAGGAAAATTCAACTCTTCACTAGGTATTTCTAACTTCTTAGCAAATTCATCAGATATAAACGAGCAAGTAGCACCCGAATTAAATAATACATATGCATTTGTATTATTGATTGGGATAATACCTGACACGACATCTTTTGATTGCACCACGTCCTGCACCGTCATATTGAAGGTTCTGGCTGTGGGCTTATTTGTTGATGTTGGTCCAGCAATAGTCAGTGTACCTCCACCACCATTTTCTTTGCTTCCAGCTGTCTCACCAGACTTCTTCTTTGGACACTCGCGAGCAAAATGATCCTTCGACCCGCAGGTGTAGCAAGCATTCTTCTTGGGTTGATTGCAATTTTGGGTAATGTGACCCTTCTGGCCATAGTTGAAGCATACTCGTTTCCCCAATAAGCACACACCCTTACCCTTATGAAACTTCCCGCATGTAGCACATGCTTCGAACTTCTTATTTTTTGTGTTACCTTATTGATTCCCAGCTCCCATATTTGCATTCCACTTCCTCTTCAAACTGTTGTTGCCATTTCCACTGTTACTACCTCCACCATTTTTAACTTTACCCTCATTCTTCTTCTTCCTCTGCTCTTGGTTGTGCTTTGTTACAGCTTCGCCTCCACTCTCAGCTAGAATTGCCTTTTCGATTACTGCTGCAAACGTATTTAACTGGAACAGGGAGACTCTGCTGTACAACCACGGTTTCAGTCCCTGCTCGAACCTTCTTACCTTGCGCTCATCCGTATTCACCTGATATGGCGCAAACCTTGCCAACTCATTGAATTTCGTTGCATACTCTGACACTGTCATTGTGCCTTGTTTCAATTCTAGAAACTGTACTTCTATTTGATTCTTTGAACTTTCTGGGAAATAGGTCTCAAAGAATATTTCCTTGAACCTTTCCCAAGACATTACCCCTTGACCTCCTCGGGTTTTATTGACTTGCCACTAATAACTAGCCTCTGCTTTCAACATGAATGTTACAAAAGCAGTCTTCTGATCCTCCCCTACTCTCACAACATCGAATACCTTCTCTATTTACATGATCCATGATTGTGCCTCCACGGGATTCATTGACCCATGGAATTCAGGTGGTCCAACTGCCTTGAAGTCCTTAAAAGTCGTAGCTTGATTCTGTGGCTGATTTTGTAATGCTCCCGTCAATAGCGTTATGAATTACTGAACCGAATTAGCATCAACATTGTCGTTATTGTTGGTTCCTTCAGTGGTTCTCTGTCGTGGTGGTTGACGTCTGGGAGGCATTTTCTGTTAAGATACACCCATTAGATTATATTCAATCTTTTAAGTATTATATACTTAAGTTGCACATCATAAAAGATTATCACATAACAAATAACATTTTGAATAAAATAAGAACTTTTATTTCTTCATAATCTTTTTGAAAATATTATAACAATAGCATCACTGCTATTTACATTACTTTCCTGAACCACTAAAGTTCCAAGATAACATCGTCACCATATCCCATAGGTTACATCACACTTGGGATTTACATAATAATTATCATATTAATAATCTCATATCAAGTACATTCCCTTCAATGTCCTACTAAGATACTACGTAGCCTTGTGGCACTCTTCTTCCATAATACGGAACATTATTCGGCGATCTAATATATATGATGGCAGCATCTCGAACTGAATCAGATAATTCATGACCCGATCTTGAGCTCGATTAATCACGGTGTTGAATGCGTTATTCATCTCTTCCATCTTCATCCTCTTTTCTTCTGCGTCACTTGCTTGTGACGCCCCAAAATAGGTATACAACACCCATTCTGAGTCGCCAAATACATGGTACAGAAAGTAAACTACAACTTCAATAATACAATTGTCGTGCAAAATACGACAACACATACTGTGAGTTTAAATACAAATATTGTCTTCTGGACAATATCCACACTCAAATAAATTCTTATTACAATTATTCAAACACTATTTTACAGAAATAGTGAGGACTGCTAAAACATCTTTCTTGAACCATCACTCCATACCCCCGACTAGATCATGCTATGTTCTCACCTCCTGAGAAGAAAAATGGAACAAAAAGGAAAAGGGTGAGCTCAACTAGCCCAGTAAAGAATATTATGACTAAGATAATATACAACAAATTATCGTTAGTCTTCAACAGGGAAAAATCTGATAGAATATAATCGACAACAAGTTTTAGATCAACAACTGCAGCGGAAACAACAAACCATTAGAAGAGTCAAGTAGAGAAAGAATTCTACTATCTTCAAAGATTTAAAAGTCCATCATCAATATTTTATCCCTGTAACATCAATTAATAATCATCTTTATCCAAATATTCATCTTTGCACTACAGACCAAAGATATTCATTTGTATCACCTGTCAGTCATGTTCATCTCAACACCTGTTCATCTTTGCACTACAGGCCAAAGATATTCATCAAGTAATTATACATCTTTGCACTACAGGCTAAAGATATTCAGTAATATCATCATTTAGGACTGAGGATGATGAAAAATATCTTAAAGAGAATGAATCCAGTGAGACAGAAGGACAAATATTAGGGATTCGTATAACAGTTTATCCAAGATCAATAATACTTCATAATAATCAATTGTGAAGCAAAATTCAAAAATAAAGATCAAGACATGGATACAATCAAAGATAGTAACCATAATATACATCTTGGATAAAAAGGGAAAATTTTTATTTTTCGGTGAATAGTGTCGTATTCGTGAATAGTACCGTATACGTGAATAGTGTTGTATACGTGAATAGTAACCCCGACACAAAAAGTTCCAAATTTGATAAAAACTCATATCAATATTTTAGCATAATGATATTGAAGAAAATAATATCATTAAGAAGAAAATAATATCCCTTACCTCAAAATATCAGTACTTCTGGTCGGAATACCGGTATAAGGCTGAAAGAAACTTGCTCTGATGAATAGAAACTCTTAAAGTATCTAAATACTCACAAAATACACTCAATAATCTAGAGAGAGAAATAGAGAAAACTTGTTTCTGGTGTGATTTTCAATTCTAACTTAGCTCTCTATTTATAGAAAAATGTTAGCACGCCGAAGCAGACTTAACCTGCAACCTGATGGCTTTACCTGCTACTATTCCCACCCACCCCATTTGAATAAAAATCTCAGCACATTTCTTCACCAACCAAGAGTGGGGCCCACTAATTCTAAAATTTTCCACCAAAATGATTAACTCCGAAAATTCAACAATTTCTGAACCAGTTATCTCGTAAAATTCATAATAAATCATACGTTCATTCTTAACGGTTCAAAATTTGTGGACATATACTCAACTTATATATGTATAATATATCCAAAAATTATCACGATCCAACGGTCGGATTAAAAATTATAACCCCCGCAAAATATCTCAAAAACCCTGTTTTTTAATACCTCAATTCCGACAAAAATACAGATAAAAACCTCAACATTAACTCCTTCATTTTTAACCACAAAATATATCCCTCAGTTATATCCACATAAAATAAATATTTCCTTATCATATGAATCAATAATTAATTATTCACAAATAATATTACAGAATCACATTTATGACAACCAGGCCGTTCCCAGGAAAGAGGGGGCTTTCCAATAAGGATTTCTCCTTACTGGCGCGCAATTAGATGACCAAACCTCTCCTTAGATAGAACTTTCTAGACATTGCCAATAATGTTATCTAATAATATTATTCAAATAATATGAATTATTGATCTGATAATGGAAAATACTGCGCAACAACAATTATTGAAACAACAATAATATAAAATATCAACGCAACAATTATTGAATCAATAAAATAAAATATTGAACAATAACTACTGTAACAATTATTGAGTAGTGCCTTCTTACATAAGAATCAATAATTGGTGCAATACCGTGTGCTACTGTATTTTAACCACCGGGTATTCCGACAGCATTAACGGTACGTAACAACTACGCCGTTATTTATAAATAACTTATACTTGTCGTTTTCTTCATCCAATCGCTTTCCGTTATGGGGCCCACACAAGACTGCGCCGTCGTACGAATATTCCCCGACAGCAAGAATATTCCACAACCAAACGAATATTCCCCGACAAAATGAATATTTTATAACCACTTGCTTATTTTGCAAAATTTGCACATTTCACCCATAACCAAAGTATTATATCAAATTAACCCCTTATTATTCACAATAATATTTAGAGAAAATTTGATTTTATTCATTAATAAGTTGGGGTCTTACAACCTCCCCTCCTTATGAAATTTCGTCCTCGAAATTGACGTACGTACCTGATATTTCAAAAAGGTGAGGATACCTCGCATTCATTTCTGATTCCAACTCCCAGGTCATTTCTTCAATAGCATGGTTTCTCCACAAAACCTTAACTTGTGGTATAACCTTCGTGCATAGGACATGCTCTTTCCTATCCAAGATCTTAATAGGTACCTCCTCGCACGTTAAATCTTCAGCTATCTCGTCTGGTTCTAACTCAATAATGTGGTTCGAGTCTTTAACATATTTACGAAGCATAGATATGTGAAAAACATTATGAACACGAGACATGCTTGGAGGTAATGCGAGTCTATATGCCACATTTCCTATTCGCTCAAGAATCTCAAATGGACCAACAAATCTTGAATTGAGCTTTCCTCTCTTCCCAAATCTTGTAACTCCCTTCCATGGTGCAACACGTAATAATACATGATCCCCAATATTAAATTCCACGTCCTTTCGATGAAGATCCGCATAACTCTTTTGTCGATCCTATGCCGTTTGTATACGTTGTCGAATCGTTTGGATCTTCTATGTAGTAATGCGTACTAACTCTGGTCCCAATAATGTTGCTTCACCCACCTCGTCCCAGTATACTGGAGAACGATATTTTCTTCCATACAACGCCTCTAATGGAACCACTCCTATGCTCGCCTGATAACTGTTGTTGTAGGAGAATTCCACCAATGGTAGGTACTTATCCCAACTCCCTTTGAGATCTAGGACACAAAGTCTTAATAGATCTTCAAGAGTTTGAATAGTCCTCTCTGATTGTCCATCCGTTTGAGGATGGTATGCCGAACTGAATCATAAATCCGTGCCCATAGCTTTCTGCAAGATAACCCAAAATCGTGAAGTGAATCTTGGGTCACGATCCGAAACTATGGATACTGGCATGCCATTCAATCTCACAATCTCGTTCACGTACATACTAGCAAGACGTTCAAGGGAATAAGTCTCACGTATCGGCAAGAAATGAGCGGACTTGGTTAATCTATCAATAATATCCCAAATTGCATCTATGCCTTGAGAAACCTTGGGAAGACCCGTAACAAAATCCATAGTAATGTGTTCCCACTTCCATTTTGGACTCTCAAGTGGTTGCAATTGACCCTTTGGTACTTGATGCTCCGCTTTTACACGTTGACAAGTTAAACATCTCGAGATAAACTCCGCGATCTCTCTTTTCATATTACTTCACCAAAATGTATGTCAAAGATCGTGATACATTTTGGTACTCCCAGGATGGATTGCAGATGGTGTGTTGTGTGCCTCCATCATTATTCTATGCTTCAAGTCAAAATCGTTAGGAACACAAAGTCTGGAGTTGACTCGAAGTATTCCTTCTTCATCGATTCTTGCTTCTGGAATAGCACCTTCTTGCACTTTCTTCTTCATACGCATCAGCTCCATGTCCGTAGCTTGAGCAGCTTTAACTTTATCGATTAAAATCGGTTCTACTCGTATATTTGATATCATCATGTGGGTACTTGGAGCCTTCATCTCTATATCCATCCTTTGCAAGTCATACAAAATGGGCCTTTGTGTTAACAACATTGCACTCATACCCGCATATGATCTTCTACTCAATGCGTCAGCTACTACGTTTGCTTTTCCAGGATGATATTGGATGGTATGATCGTAATCTTTCAACAGCTCGAGCCAACGTCGCTGCTGCATGTTGAGTTCCTTTTGGGTGAAGAAATATTTGAGGCTTTTATGATCTGTATAGATCTCCACTTTCTCCCCATACAGGTAGTGTCTCCAGATCTTCAACGCAAAAACGGCTGCTGCCAACTCCAAATCATGAGTAGGATAATTCCTCTCATATTCTTTGAGTTGTCGTGAGGCATAGGCTATGACTTTTCCATGTTGCATGAGAACACATCCTAACCTTTTGCCTGAAGCATCGCTGTAGATAACAAATCCATCCGAACCAGATGGTATTGTCAGAACAGGTGCCAAAATGAGTCTCCTCTTGAGTTTTTGGAAACTCTTCTCGCATTCCTCACTCCATACGAATTTTGTATCTTTCCGAGTCAGCTGAATTAACGGAGTAGCGATTCGAGAAAATCCTTCCACAAATTTCCGATAATAACCAACTAAGCCCAGAAAGCTACGTACTTCGGTTACCGACTTCGATTGCTCCCAACTTTGTATGGCTTCAATCTTCGCCGGGTCGACAGATACTCCATGTTTTGACACCACGTGCCCAAGGAATGCTGCTTCCTCAAGCCAGAACTCGCATTTCTTCAATTTGGCATATAGCTTATTTTCACGAAGCCTTTGCAATATCAGCTTCAAATGGCGCTCACGATCATTAGTCAATCCGAAAGACATGACTAAGAATTCATAATGCCCGTACCGAGTTCTAAAGGCAGTCTTTGGAATATCCTCATTTTTAATCTTCAGCTGATGATATCCAAAACGAAGATCGATCTTTGAAAAGAATTGTGCTCCTTGCAACTAGTCAAACAGGTCATCAATGCGAGGTAGCGGATACCTATTCTTGATAGTGACATGATTTAATTCTCGATAGTCGATATAAAGTCGCATACTCCCGTATTTCTTCTTTACGAATAACACAGGAGCACCCCAAGGAGATGTACTAGGACGAATAAAACCAATGTCCAACAACTCCTATAGTTGGACTTTTAACTCCTGAAGTTCAATAGGAGTCATTCGATATGGAGTTTTAGAAATGGGCTTTGTACCGGGTTCAAGGTCAATAAAGAATTTAACTTCACGTTCTGGGGGTAGACCAGGAAGTTCTTCAGGAAATACATCGGGAAATTCTCTAACAATAGAAATATTATTCAAATCTGACTTGTCTTTGTTCAAATCCATAACATGGGCTAAGAAAGCTTGACATCCATTTTTCAATAAACGAATAGCTTTGTGGCTTGATATGACAGTGACTGATTTTAGTGGTTTAGTAGTTTGAATTCGTATGACAGGTTGGTTAGGAATATGAAAACTAACAACCTTACGAAAATAATCAATTTTAGCATGATGAGTGGTTAACCAATCAATTCCTAAAATCACATCAAAAGCAAGTATCTTTAAAGAGATAAGATCAACAGGTAATGTGATAGTGCCAACTTGGATCATGCAAGATTTATAAACTGTAGATGTAACGAAGGTTTCACCCAACGGAGTTTCAACAGATAAGTTAAAGTCCAATTTCTTCGGAGTCAAGTTTAAACGTTGAGCACAAGCAGGAGAGATAAAAGAATGGGTAGAACCGGTATCTAGTAAAGTATAAACTTTGCAAGAATTCAAGATTAGCTTACCCGTGATCACCTCGTTCGGGTTTCTCGCGTTTTGGCCAGTCACGACAAACGCCCTTCCAGGAACCGCTGATTTCGACTTATCCGGGACAACTTTTGGAGTCACCATCCTCGCTGAACTTGGTTTTGCTACAGAACACTCTCGAGCTATATGACCCTCCTTTTCACAGTTATAACATACCTTAGATTGTTGTGGGCAATTTGGGCTGATATGTCTCTCTTTCCCACATTTGTAACATACGACCGGTGGTCGTTCTCCTCCCCTAGAAACAGTTGATGTTTGTGCTGACGTCTTCACGTTATCATTGTTGTACCTTCTCTTCTTGAAATCTCCTCCCGACTCGCTCCTTCTATTATCACGACCACGATTACCACCAGAGTGGTTACCGCTTTTGTCCGAATGTTTTCCTCCCAGCTGGTTTTCATTCCTTCGATTACTGCCGCCACCGGTATGACCCTGGTTGTGGTCCCTCGGTTGCACATACTCATTATCTCGCTCTAATAATTGAGCCCTGTTTACAACATTTGAATATAAAGAAAATTTATGAGAGATAAGATATTGTCGAATCTCGGGTTTTAGACCTCTCAGAAACATCCTTGTCATTCGTTCCTCATTTTCGACCAAATGAGGTGCAAACCTGGATAACTCTGCAAACTTCGCTTCGTACTGGGACACCGTCATGTTGTTTTGTTTCAGTCTGATAAACTCTACCTCCTTCATATGACGAATCCTTTCAGGAAAGTACTTGTCATTGAACAGTTTTTGAAATGATTCCCAGGACATGTTGAGTGCGTCAGGCTGGGTACGCTTCACAGACTCCCACCAGTAGTCTGCCTCACCGCAGAACATAAAGGTGGCGAATGGAACCTTCTGTTCCTCCGTGCATCCCAAGACATCGAATATCTTGGTAATTTGCTTGACCCACGTTTCCGCCATGATCGGATCCGACTTTCCCTTAAATTCTGGTGGTCCCAATTCTTTGTACTGCTTGGCTGTGACAAACCGCGCGTTGTTATCGTTTCCACCTATATTCTGCACACGAGTCTCCCTCGTCTGATTTTGCATGAACTGCAAAAAGCTCCTAAACATTCCATCATTCATCGTTTGCTCGGTAACGTTGTTTACATGAGGAATATTGCCTTCCTGTTGCACGTTCCCCTAGGTGGTGATCAAAAGTGTCTCCACGGTCTGATTTACTCCATTATTAACGTTCTCAGCTGCCATTCTTAAATACTGCCATAAAACAAGGGTTAATATTCATGTCATATATTATCCCTATACTCTGACCGACCAAATAAACACCAAATAAACTTAGTCAGGTCATACTAGCGAAGGAATTTCCCGTCTCTCCCCTCCTAGTTCTTGTCTCACATCTCAGCCAAGGATCATATCCCTAAGCTCTGATACCAACTGTGATGCCCCCAAAATAGGTATACAACACCCATTCTGAGTCGCCAAATACATGGTACAGAAAGCAAACTACAACTTTAATAATACAATTGTCGTGCAAAATACGACAACACATACTGTGAGTTTAAATACAAATATTGTCTTCTGGACAATATCCACACTCAAATAAATCCCCATTACAATTATTCAAACACTATTTTACAGAAATAGTGAGGACTGCTAAAACATCTTTCTAGAACCATCACTCAATACCCCGACTAGATCCTGCTATGTTCTCACCTACTTAGAAGAAAAATGGAACAAAAAGGAAAAGGGTGAGCTCAACTAGCCCAGTAAAAAATATTATGACTAAGATAATATACAACAAATTATCGTTAGTCTTCAATAGGGAAAAATCTGATAGAATATAATCGACAACAAGTTTTAGATCAACAACTGCAGCGGAAACAGCAAACCATTAGAAGAGTCAAGTAGAGAAAGAATTCTACTATCTTCTAAGATTTAAAAGTCCATCATCAATATTTTATCCCTATAACATCAATTAATAATCATCTTTATCCAAATATTCATCTTTGCACTACAGGCCAAAGATATTCATTTGTATCACCTGTCAGTCATGTTCATCTCAACACCTGTTCATCTTTGCACTACAGGCCAAAGATATTCATCAAGCAATCATACATTTTTGCACTACAGGACAAAGATATTCAGTAATATCATCATTTAGGACTGAGGATGATGAAAAATATCTTAAAAAGAACGAATCCAGTGAGACAGAAGGACAAATATTAGGGATTCGTATAACAGTTTATCCAAGATCAATAATACTTCATAATAATCAATTGTGAAGCAGAATTCAAAAATAAAGATCAAGACATGGATACAATCAAAGATAGTAACCATAATAGACATCTTGGACAAAAAGGAAAATTTTTATTTTTCGGTGAATATTGCCGTATTCGTGAATAGTACCGTATACGTGAATAGTGTCGTATACGTGAATAGTAACTCTGACACAAAAAGTTCTAAATTTGATAAAAACGCATATCAATATTTCAGCATAATGATATTGAAGAAAATAATATCATTAAGAAGAAAATAATATCCCTTACCTCAAAATATCAGTACTTCTGGTCGGAATACCGGTATAAGGCTGAAAGAAACTTGCTCTGATGAATAGAAACTCTCAAAGTATCTAAATACTCACAAAATACACTCAATAATCTAAAGAGAGAAAGAGAGAAAACTTGTTTCTGGTGTGATTTTCAATTCTAACTTAGCCCTCTATTTATAGAAAAATGTTAGCACGCCAAAGCAGACTTAACCTGCAACCTAATGGCTTTACCTACTACTATTCCCACCCACCATATTTGAATAAAAATCTCAGCACATTTCTTCATCAACCAAGAGTGGGGCCCACCAATTCTAGAATTTTCCACCAAAATGATTAACTCCTAAAATTCAACAATTTCTGAACCAGTTATCTCGTAAAATTCATAATAAATCATACGTTCATTTTTAACGGTTCAAAATTTGTGGACATATACTCAACTTATATATGTATAACATATCCAAAAATTACCACGATCCAACGGTCGGATTAAAAATTATAACCCCCGCAAAATATCTCAAACATTAACTCCTTCATTTTTAACCACAAAAATATTTTTCTCGTTTATATCCACATAAAATAAATATTTTTTTATCATATGAATCAATAATTAATTATTCACAAATAATATTACAGAATCACATTTATGACAACCAGGCTGTTCCCAGAAAAGAGGGGGCTTTCCAATAAGGATTTCTCCTTACTGGCGCGCAATTAGATGATCAAACCTCTCCTTAGACAGAACTTTCTAGACATTGCCAATAATGTTATCTAATAATATTATTCAAATAATATGAATTATTGATCTGATAATGGAAAATACTGTGCATCAACAATTATTGAAACAATAATAATATAAAATATCAACGCAACAATTATTGAATCAATAAAATAAAATATTGAACAATAACTACTGTAACAATTATTGAGTAGTGCCTTCTTACGTAAGAATAAATAATTGGTGCAATACTGTGTGCTACTGTATTTTAACCACCGGGTATTCCAACAGTATTAACGGTAATAACTACGCCGTTATTTATAAATAACTTATACTTGTCGTTTTCTTCATCCAATCGCTTTCCGTTATGGGGCCCACACAAGGCTGCGCCGTCGTACGAATATTCCCTGACAGCAAGAATATTTCACGACCAAATGAATATTCCCCGACAAAATGAATATTTTATAACCACTTGCTTATTTTGCAAAATTTGCACATTTCACCCATAACCAAAGTATTATATAAAATTAACCCTTTATTATTCACAATAATATTTAGAGAAAATTTGATTTTGTTCATTAATAAGTCGGGGTCTTACAATTGCTGCTATCCCGACTCATTGATAAACTTCCTCGTACGCGTCTTCGGCTCTTGCCCTCTTAGCCGATTCCTCCCTCAACTTGTTCTTTAGCTCTGCAATCTCCATTGTCATTCGTTCATTCTCTTCTTCGGTGTGAACCAGCTTCTCTTCGACATTATTCAAACATTCATCTCGATACTGGATCTCATCGTCCTTCTGAGCCATCGATGTCTGTGACAACCCCAAAACATGTCCATTCCATCCAACCCACTCTGAGTCGTCAAATAAATGGTACTTAAAATAACTACAACTTTATTACAACAATTGTCGTGCAAAATACAACAACACATATGCCGTGAGTTTGGATACAAATATATACCAAATGTGATATTGGACACCATCATGTGTCAACACCTCACAATGACACCTTAAATAAAGGTATAGTCAGCATCTTTGGGAAGTGCTCAAGGAAACCTTCGTACATGGAAGGCCATGCGTCTAGGTTATGATAGATATCATATGGCCATAGAATTATCCTTGGTTGACCCAATAGACCCCAAAGAAAAACGAGAAGATTACTATCATATTCTTCTCAATAGTGAGTCTTCTCTTGACTTATCATTATCTGCACTGTCTCTAATTGAGAATTATACTTTAAACAAACACCAAGATTATATAGGTAGTGCTCGTAAATATACTCAGCAAGTGGATGAGCACAATCTTGTCTTATGATGACACGAGGTTGTATGTCATTATACATCTTGTATGATAGTGGCAAAACACCCTTCCAACGTTGGGTTCGCTTCACCCTAGATGATTCACCAAATATAACTACTAAATGATGACCACCGTTTTATTCCCCTGTTACCCCCGCTCGACCCAGCTACACTCTTATTACCTGAAAGGAATTGTGAACAGAAGGGTGAGCACAACTAGCCCAGTAAAGAATATCATGACTAAAGATAAATAAATTATCAATAGTCTTCATCAGTAATAAATCAGAGATTTAGAACATATGGTAGATGATAAAAAATTTCAACCATAGTTGTAGCGGAACGAGCAATCCATTAGAAGAGTCAAATAGACTATAAAGTCTATTATCTTCTCCATGTTAAAAGTCCACCAATAATATTTTATCCCTGTAACATCAATCAACAATTCCTATCCACATTCATGTGAATAACTCATAATCATATTTATGGTTCTAAATTTCTCTTCTCATCTAGGACAAAGATAATTTTCATCACTTGTCTTTACCTGAAACATCAAAGATCATGTTTATACCAAATCACAGTTCATGTTCATAATCATACTAATAATTTCATCTTTGCACTGTGGGCCAAAGATATTCGTCAACAGTTCATCTTTGTACTACTGGCCAAAGATATTCAACAACAGTTCATCCTTGCACTACAGGCCAAAGATATTCAATCAACAGATCATCTTTGCACTACAGGCCAAAGATATTCCTCAACAGTTCATATTTGCACTACAAGCCAAATATATTCATCAACAGTTCATATTTGCACTACAGGCCAAATATATTAATATATCAAAGAAATATATAATCATTTATATAAACAATAATTATAACCATGTTGATCATTTCACCTTTGCACTTAAGCTGAAGATATTCAATTATAAATTCAATGGTCATGATTATACTAGTCAATAATTTAACTTTGCACTATTGGCCAAAGAGAACCCATAGTCATGATCATACCAACAATCTACCCATCTTTACACTTAAGTGAAAGAGAATTTCAACATCAGGGTTATAAAAATATTATATATGATAATAAAATCAATATAATCAACATATAGATTTAATCTCAAGAGTAATATTCATAAATCAACTATAATTTGGTCAGAAAAAGAAACCAATTTTGTCGTAAATAGTAACTCGTGAATAGTAACTCATGAATAGTAATTCGTGAATAGTAATTCATGAATAGTAACTCGACATGAAAAAGGTAGAAATTTTATAATAAAATCCATACCAATATTTCGGTATAATGATATTGAAAGAATAATATTTCTTAAGCTTATAAACAATTTATTTAAATTGTTTACACTTTACTAATTAATGCATTTAATCATCATAAAATGTCAACTCTTAAGATTTCATCACCAATAACCAAAATCCTCATAAAAAATCTGCATATAACTCATATATGATTCTCAAGCCATAAAATTATATTTTCTAATTTTCTTACTTCACAAAACATATTTAATTCATTTACTCATAACTAGACCATTTTCATGAAAAATACCAAATCAGTTCCAAAAATATTTCTTTTCTGGGATTTAGCATAATATAGTCACATAGTGAACATATATTTTTCTCAGAATTTTTAAAAGTCATTTACTATTTTTCATATGGCCAAAACAGCCGAATATTTAGACATTTATCAAAAAATGTACTTTTATCTAAAAATTCTAAAATTCACAGAGTATACTCCTATCATATACATGTACTCCCAATAAATATTTCATCAATTTTGGAGTTAACCACAAGGAATTATAAGCGGTTACTTTTAAAATAGTCTTTTCTCATAAAATACATAACTCTCAATCTATACATCCAAAAATCACCATTTTTGGACACAATCAAGAAAACTCATCAAAATATCATTTCAAATTTTTCCAAAATTTTTGAAGGTCAGAAAAATTACGAAACTGAAAAACATAATAACCCTTAAAATCCCTTACTATCCCTTACCTCAAAAGTGCAGTATTTCTAACTGGAATGCAAAGCTGAAGGAAAATTGCACTGAATAGTAACTCTTAAAGTATCTAAATACTCACAAAATATGCTTCATAATATAGAGAGAGAAAGAGAGAAAGTTTATATTTCTGGTGTGATTTTCAATTCTAACTTAGCCCTCTATTTATAGGAAAATGTTAGCACGCCGAAGCAGACTTAACCTGCAACCTGATGGCTTTACCTGCTACTATTTCCACCCACCACATTTAAATAAAAATCTCAGCACATTTCTTCACCAACCAAGAGTGGGACCCACCAATTCTAGAATTTTTCACCAAAATGATTAACTCCGAAAATTCAACCATTTTTGAACCAGTCATCTCGTAAAATTCATAACAAATCATACGTTCATTTTTAACAGTTCAAAATTTGTGGACATATACTCAACTTATATATGTATAACATATCCAAATATTATCACGATCCAACGGTCGGATTAAAAATTATAACCCTCACAAAATATCTCAAAAATTCTAATTTTTAATACCTCCATTCCGATAAAAATACTGATAAAAACCTCAACATTAATTTCTTCATTTATAACCACATAAATAACTCCATCATTTATATCCACATCCAATAAATATTTCCTTATCATATAAATCATTAATTAATTATTCACAAATAATATTACAGAATCACATTTATGATAACCAGGCCATTCCCAGGAAAGAGGGGATTTTCTAATAAGAATTTCTCCTTACTAGCGCACAATTAGATGACCAAACCTCTCATTAGACAGAACTTTCTAGACATTGTCAATAATGTTATCTAATAATATTATTCAAATAATATGAATTATTGATCTGATAATGGGAAATACTGTGCAGTGACAATTATTGAACAACAATAATATAAAATTTCAACGTAGCAATTATTGAATCAATAAAATAAAATATTGAACAGTAATTACTATAACAATTATTGAGTAGTGCATTCTTACGTAAGAATCAATAATTTCAAAAATACTATTCAATACCGTGTGCTACTGTGCAATAACGCGTATTACCGTATTTTAACCACCGGGTATTCCAACAGTGTTAACGGTAACAACTACGCCGTTATTTGTAAAAACTCAAATTTGTCATTTTTTTCATCCGACAGTTATTCTGTTATGGGACCCACAAATAGCTGCGCCGTCGTACGAATATTCCTCGACAGAAAGAATATTCCACGACCAAACGAATATTCCCCGACAACAATGAATATTTTATAACCACTTGCGTATTTTAAAAAAAATTCATATATCACCCTTAACTTTAACTTTTATCAATTTAACCATTTACTGAATAGTAACTATAAGAAAAATTGAATACTTTTATTTCATAAAATTCGGGGTCTTACAATGTCTGTTGCTCAGCTACTATCTCTTGCAACTCCTCGACGGTATCCTAAAGTTCCACATTACGGTCGTAGACGTCATCGTACATATGAGCAGTAATCGAGTTCAGTGGACTCTCTTCCTCCTCGTCCTCGCCATCCTCATTCTCCCATGGCAGCTCAATTGGATCCTCCTCATCGGTCTCTACATCATCATCCTCATCTTCAACTATTGTGACCAACGGGGCTGACTCCCGTGGCAGTAGTTGTTCCCAAACCACATGAATGTCACGAGACTCCACCTCTCTAGGCATCTGAGGTCCTTCCTCCCTAGCCTGACTGGATTCTCCGACATTAGTCATCCTGACAACAAATTATTTTTTTTAAGTTTTAATACTCCTTCCTTAAAACTCGATAAGAGTTTATCACCACTATATTTTCAAAGGTTACTTCCTAAGGCTTTCCCCCCACCTAAGGTTCATAACCTAAAGCTTTGATACCAACTTGTGACACCCCCAAATCCCGGTACTTCATTACCTCAAGATTTGGTGTTCACTTAATCAAAACATTCATATCTAACTACCCAATCATAATAAAAATTGAGTAATAAACATTCCTTTAAGTGATTACATTAATAAAATCTCCCAGGTTATTTATCCTTTAAGTACAATCATTCAAATGCAGAAATTAAATAAATACTTCATTACATTAATCAAATTAAAGTCTGATAAATAACTGTCAACATATTACAAGTCTTCAATACTTATTCATCTTCCCCTTTTCCCTTACTGGTGCTAGGTACATCTACCTTCTCATCTTTAGCTGTAATAGTTATATAAGCAAGAGTGAGCAAACAAAGCTCACTTGAAACAAGAATGAATAAACTTTACAACATTTGCCAAATAATAGGCTCAATAGAATTGAATGATATGTTCTATTAACATTCTGAAATATACTACTGAGGGTCTAATGACCACGAACCATATCCATAGTTATAAGTAATCTTTCAACTTTAACTTTAACAGTCATTAGACTATAAGGACTCCACGTACTTGGGGGGATCAGCCCTTCGTACAATGTATTGTGCAAAACATTTCAACGCTAAGCGTAAACCGTTAATAATAAGGTTGTTCATCTCAGTATTTAGATTATAAGTCCGCACCAAAGTAAGTTTGGTTTGGATACATTACAAGGTAATTTGGAATTCAACGAACATCAATTAAGGATTAGTTGAACAAAAATGAAATCACACTATGCTATGGAATAAATCATAAGTGAATTAACATTGTGTATTAAAGTTATGCTTTAGGAATAATCTATAGCATAAATATTGAATAACTATTTCATGCCTTGCTTGAACAATATAAAGCCAATGTTATTTAGAATTGAATACTAAGCATGCATAACGAATATCAATTTGAATAATAAAAACTATTCAACAACAGTATATTAGATTATATATAAACTTGCATGCTATTTGACAAGTTAAAAACAAGAATAACTTGCTTAACATCAAAATAAGGTTTAGAAAACTTGCATCATCAAGAACAAACTAGATACAAGAGCTTGCGAAATTATAGTTGAAATAGGATAAGTAAACTTGCTTAACAATAAACTAGCTCAACGAAAGTGTAGAGTTAGAAAACTTGCTCAATTGTAAAAGTAGAATTAGAAAACTTGCTCAATGTAAAAGGATAAGTTTATAAACTTGCCTCAAGCGTAAGCTATAATATTAAACTCATGTTGACCTATATATAGGTTTAGAATCACCATCTATTAGATATACTAACATTCACATTCCAACGTAACACGCATTTCTAGTTAAACTTATTATTTTAGCACAAGTCTTAAGATACCATACAACTTTCAGAAATTACAAGGTTTTACCTTCACAATACCTATTTGCTATTCATCATGCTCACTAAGTTCTAATATACCACGTTCATCACTTACTAATCATTCAAACTTTGAATTTATCAATTACATATCATAGCTCTATTTTAACCTTCTTACTACATGTATGATGCGTAATTATAACCTTAGACCAAGTGGTAAAGTTTCTCCAAGGTCTGCAGCAGCAGCAAAAAGCTCTACCTCAGATCAGCGCCAGCTGCGCCACACACAGAGCAGCTGCGCCTGCGCAGTTGCGCCTACGCAGCTGCACAGTTTTTAGCCTTGGCACCAGCGCAGCTGCTCTGGTGTACAGACAGAGGCAGACACGGCCTGAACAGTAGCCGTTTTTAGCCCAACTAACACGAATTTCATCCACCAAACAGTGAAATTAACACAAACAATTGATATAAACTAATCGTAAACATGTTTGTTAACATTTACAACCAATTAGAACAATTTAACTTCAATTAAAACTAGTTTAATTTCTCAAATTCCATATTTTAATATGAAAACTCTATTTTTGACATCTCATGCAAAAATCATCACTATAATCTCTATACTTGGCCAAATTGCTTCGTACAAATTACGTTATGCTCGGTTCTTAACGAACTAACATGAACAAGACCCAATTTGTAGTTTAACATATGAACTGACCATCAAAATTGGTACTTACATAAGCCATATGAAAAAAATACAAACACTGTCATAATTTCTTCCTTTTTAACTGTAATACGCGTACAATTTCTTATCTACACATAAACTCCAGTATCATAAACAAGTATAATCACAATTACCAACTATATATATCCACAATTCATCAATTTGATTTCACATAACATAAATAAAACTATGTCGTGATACACATAAACACACACACACACACACACACACACACACACACACACACACACACACACACACACACATATATATATATATATATATATATAAACAATACTAAGGTTATGTAAAAAATAATACCTTTAATTTGCTTGAAATCCTTGCTATCACCACTTATAATCACTATGAAATCCTCAGGTTTCCTATTAACTCTCTCTCAATTCTCTCTGAATGTTCTTCTCTCTTTTCTCAGCAACTAGAATGCATAAAAAGAAAACAATTTATAGCCATGATGCATAAAAATAAAACTGCTAATCCTTAATACACCAAACTTAATAAAATATCAGTTACAAAACTAACGTATGTATTATAAATATATTATATTTATTATTTTAATTTATTTTATTTAAATTCAAAAATTAGAAATCCAAAAGTCATAGGACTTTGTTTGGCAAATCATTTAAAATTAAAGAGTTTATATCCTTAAGCAATGTTTGGGTAAAACTAGATTAAATCTACTTTAATTTATTTTAATACTCCTTATAATATAGTTATTTGTCACACTATATTTAATCAAGCTTTCATACTTAATTTAATTAATTATTCAACTAACAAATAATTAAATAAATCATTTAATCCCATAACTCAATACAAATAATGTAAGACCCCAACTTTTATAAATAAAGATGAATTTTCTATAAATATTATTTTTGAATATTATGGAGTTAATTTGATATAATGTTATAGTTGTGGGTAATATTTATAAATTTTGTAAAGTACGCAAGTTGTTATATAATATTCGATTGGTCGGGGAATATTCGTTTTAACAGGGAATATTCGTACAACGGCACATTCATTGGTGGACCCCACGACGGAATTATTGTCAGATTGAGAAAACGATAAAAATATTTTATTAAAAATAGCGGCGGAAGTTTTACCATTGATACTGTTGAACTACTCTGTAGTAAAAGTACAGTAATACGTGTGGTTGCATAGTAGCACACGGTATTGATTATTAATGCTTATGTGAGAAGTCACTCAGTTTGATTCAATTATTGTCAGTTAATAATATGAATTATTTAGCGATAATGAAGTTTTATTTTATTCGTATTATTAACGTAATAAAACAGAAACATCTTTTTTATATAAAACAGAATACTTTATTAAAGTTATTCTATAAATAGAATATATTATATTTTATTTAAAAGATTTTTTTTTAAATATGGACCGTCAGATTAAAGTAATCAATCTGGACCGTTCATGGATTAGTTACTATGCATTCCATTTTTTTTAAATAGTAGCTCATTCTTTCATTATTTCTTACGAATTCACTAAACTCTAGAGAGAGAAACTATAGAGAGAGAGAAGAAAATTATTCTTCTACTTAACTACTTCCTTATTTCAGTTCTTCTTTGAAATGGTAAGGGGTGTTATTCTTTCTTATTCATGAAGAGAACTGTTGTTATTCCATTTCTTATTATTCTGTTGGAATAACCTGTATGCGCGGTCTACCCTATACTTGGTAACATTCTTCTGTTATTCTGTTGGAACATCCAGTCTATGTGTTTTACACCGGACCTGGTTCCGTCTTGTTATTATTCTGTTGGAACATCCTGTCTATGTGTTTTACACCGGACCTGGTTCTGTTTTTATTATTATTCTGTTGGAACATCCTGTCTGTGTATTTTACACCGGACCTGGTTCCGTCTTGTTATTATTCTGTCGGAACATCCTGTCTTTGCGTTTACGCCGGACCTGGTTCCATTATTTATTATTCTGTCGGAATATCCTGTCTGTGCGTTAACGCCGAACCTGGTTCCATTACTTATTATTCTGTTAGAATAACCTGTCTGTGCGGTGTATCGCATGCCGGGTGATTTCTTTTGTTATTCCATTCTTTATTATACTCAGTTGGTTAAGTTTTAACTTCTATACTCCATGAAATTAGTGGAATATCCTTAATAATTGCGGTTCATCCAGTAACTTTTCATGAAAATATTCTTCTAAGCATTCTTGAATTTTTCTCCACAAAGCAGTATCATGTTGACAATTTGGACGTTGTTAATTCTTGGATAAATTAATTCTTGAACTTGTTTTATTGAATTCTTATATCATTGTCATCATCCTCATGTTTATAAAATATTGAAAGTCATCTATGGCATGTAGTGCATAGATGGACTTGGTATGATTATAACCAGGGATTATTCGGTGTAATCATGACCGTAATGTTATAAATAAAGTGGTAAAAGTCCTCATTGGCCCGTAGTGCATTGATTGACAGTTGTTGGCATGATCATGACCATTAATGAATACACGAATATCCTTGACCGTAGTGCAGGGGTGATTCGATGATGTGGATTATTTTATTAAGCTGAGTCCCAGCGATAACAGTGTTGAAAAACCTTTTAAATCATAGAAGATAGTAGATTTTATTCTCTACTTGACACTTTTAATGGATTTCTTGTCCCGCTGCAGTTAAACTTGATGTTCATTATATTTTATCAGTTTAACACTGTTGAAGGCTAATGATAATTTATTCTGCATTATCTTAGTCATAATATTTTTTAATGAGCTAGTTGAGCTCACCCTAACCCTGATACACTAACTACATCAAATCAATAAAGACAAGAAAGATCTGGGCCCATGAACTTATTGTCAGACATTGCTGAACAAGTTCTGAGTTACCCAGAAAATACAAAGTCATGGTCGGTCAACACAGTTTGACCTTCCATAACTTGAAATATACATATGATCTAAAAACATGATTTCAAGTCCACATCAAAGTCCTCCTAGCATGCTATAGGATCAATACATCAAACAAACAAAATCATCAACAGAGAAGAATCTACAGCCTCTGACTTTAGCTTGTCAGACAAAAAATTAGGATTCATGGCAGTTTTGAAAAACTTTAATTTTTGAGCACTTTGATGTTATGGAGACCACTAAATAACATCTAATAACATTATATTAAACAGAAAAACAAGAAATCTAACATGGCTTTAAAGATCAGATTTGGGTTTTAGGGTTATACCTCTTCCTTAAACAAGCTTTGATTTTGGCTTTCTATTCTGTTCTTGATGTTCTAAGAACTTGTTTGGGGACTGATTTACTAAAATATTTTGTGGGTTAGAGAGACAGAGGGACTTGGTAAAGAGATGGTGATCAAATGGCTATTTTGTGAACTTTTCTCTCTCTAATTCTATATATAATAAGATGAAATGTATATGGCTGATCAAATTGACTGATTGTTGGAGTTTTAAGTCACACGGTGTATCTAGTAAGTCACCCACTCAATATCTTGGCTAGATTTGCAAGCAACTTAATAAAGAATGTGACAAAAGGGCATTTAGGTCATTTTGTTTGTGATTTTAATGGCAAAAAAGGCTAACTCTTAGGGTTTGACCCTTAGGGTTTAACCCTAAGGTTTTATTTTTTTTATTTTTTTAGGATTTCTAATTTGGCTTTAAAATGAAAATTAAATTTTCTAAAAATGGAAATTAGGGTTTCCTTAATCATGCTTAGTTTCCTAATTAGTTTAGGTTTTCTAATTATATTATACTTGAACATTAGGGTTAAGGTTCCCTAATTATCATTATATTTTCTTAATTAGCAATTAGGGTTCCTAAATTAGCAATTTATGGTTTCCTAATTACTAATTAGGGTTTCAAATAATTAGGGTTTTCCCTAATTAGGGTTAATATCTATAATACTCATCGTTAATCACCTTAACGCAATTACATAATAGTCTTGAACTCTTATTTGAGTTTCAAAAATAAGGTTTAACAAATTAATGATAGGATTTTGTCATGATACAACTTAATTGACCAACTATTATCAGTCTATACATATAGTACATATTTTATAGCACTGAAATATAATAATAATATATTATTATTCTCATTCATTGTTCAAAATCCAGAATTAGGGTTTTGAATCCATATTCAACATAACTTTCATATATACCATTATTAATTAAGTTAAAATAATTAACATAACTATTATGAATAAATTCATATAATAAAATATTTATTATAATAATTCTAATAATCATACCATATATTAAATAATACATTAATCATATTTTTCATAGAAAATAAATAATAAAATTATTTTTACTTAAAAATCAATTATAAAAATATAACTTATAATGATCAATATTTTTTTTTAAAAAAATTATTTGAAATTATTCATGTAATAAATAAATTTTATTTATCACATATATACATACACATTACCTTGCACATATTCCCACCTTTACTTTTTTTTAAAATTTATATGCAAAATTTCTTATTTAAATATATTAAAAATATTGGGTTATTACAATCCCGCTCCAATAATTGAGCTCTATTCACCACATCTGAATACAAACAGAGTTTATGACATATGAGATGTTGACGAATTTTGGGTTTCAAACCCCTAAGAAATATTCGTGTCATTTGTTCCTCATTATCTACTAAATGAGATGCAAACGGGGATAAGTCCGCAAACTTAGCCTCTTATTGCGATACAGTCATATTGTTCTGCTGCAGTTTGATGAATTTCACCTCCTTTATATGACGAATACTTTCTGGAAAGTTCTTGTCGTTGAACAATTCTTGGAACTTCTCCCAAGATATCTTAAGTTCATACAAATGAGTACGTTTTACAGATTCCCTCCAGTAATATGTCTCTCCGCGCAACATAAAGGCGGCAAAGGGAACCTTTTGCTCTTCAGTGCATCCCAAGACATCAAATATCTTGGTAATCTGTTTAATCCATGCCTCTGCCTGAAGTGGCTTTGTCTTTCCCAAAAACTCCGGCGGTCCCAACTCCTTGAATTGCTTAGCAGTGACCAGCCATGAGTTTCCATTGTTTCCACCTGTATTTTGAACAGGAGTTTCTCTCGTTTGGTGTTGCATGAATTATATAAAGCTCCTAAACATCTCATCTTTCATCATTAGGTTGGTGTTGTGGTTTACATGAGGATTATTGCCTTCTTGATGCACATTATCCTGGTTATTAATTAGCGGTGTCTCAACGATCTCATGTGCTCTATTGCTCATCTCAAAATTTTTAGATGCCATTTTTAAAACAGGGGTTAATTAAAAAAATTCACATGCCACATATTATCCCTATATT
Source organism: Panax notoginseng (assembly GCA_016801055.1). Classification (NCBI taxonomy): domain Eukaryota; kingdom Viridiplantae; phylum Streptophyta; class Magnoliopsida; order Apiales; family Araliaceae; genus Panax; species Panax notoginseng. The sequence continues at coordinate 106,659,753 of CM029014.1, forward strand.
CTGACCGACCAATAACAAATAAGCTTTGGTAGGACACACTAGCAAAGATTTTACTCGTCTCTCCCCTCCTAGTTCTAATCCCAGATCTCCAGCAGAGATCATATCCCTAAGCTCTGATAACAACTGTGACGCCCCCAAAATAGGTCCACACAACCCATTCTGAGTCGCCAAATACATGGTACAGAAACCAAATACAAACTTCATTAATACAACTGTCGTGCAAAATACACCAACACATACGCTGTGAGTTTTAATACAGATATTATCTTGTAGAAAATATCCAAACTCAATTATTGAGGACTGTTATAATAACCATCTTGAATTCTTATTCCACTCTCCGGCTAGTCCTAGCTATATTCTCGCCTCTTGAGAAGAACAATGAAACCAAAAGGAAAATGGTGAGATCAACTAGCCCAGTAAAGAATATTATAACTAATATAATATTGAACAAATTATTCTTAGTTCTCAACAGGGAAAAATCTAATAGAATACAATAGACAACAAGTTTTAGAGTACAACTACAGCGGAAACAATAATCTATTAGAAGAGCCAAGTAGAGCATGATATCTACTATCTTCTATGATTTAAAAGTTCATCATCAATATTTTATCCCCGTAACATCATTCAATAAATATTTCAAATCAACGAATTATCCATGCACTACGGACTAATGATATTCGTTAGTGTCACCAGTGGTCATGATCATGCCAAACACCTGTCAATCTATGCACTATGGGCCAATGAGGACTTTCACTACAAACCTTATCTGTAACATTAAAGGTTTTGATTATACCAATATACAATTCTTTGTCATAATCATACCAATCAACATTCCATCTTTGCACTACAGGCTAAAGATGACTTTCAACACAATATAAGCATGAGGATGATGACAATGATATAAAGATTCAATAAAGTGAGATAAAGGATAAATATTGGATATTTATAATTCAATTTATCCAGAGTTCAAGAATGTCTAAATTGTCAACATGATAACTATTTGTGAAGTAAAATTTAAGAATGATATTCATATATCAAAAATAATTTAGACATAAAAGAAAATTAAATTCTATTGTGAATAGTACTCGTAAATAGTATCGTATGAATAGTACCGTATGTATAAATAGTGTCCGTGAATAGTACCGTATGAATAGTACCCAGATATGAAAAGTTTAAAATTTAATAAGAAAGTTCATACCAATATTCCAGTGAAATAATATTAAATGAAGCGCAAAACTTAAGGAATTTTTAATCATTTTAGGAATTATAGAAGCAATACTTACCATAGTAAGTTTAAATTTAGGAATATGAAATGAAATAATATCCCTTATATAATATGGAGTATGAAAGAAAATAATATTTCTTACGAGTATTGCAATAAAATAATATCCTTTACCTTAGTAGAAATTGGATTTAACTGGAATATCAGATATTATTCTGTAAAATTTTGCACAAAAAGCTACACTCAAAGTACCATTATACTCAAGAGAAATACTCACAATACTATAGAATAATAATTTCTAATATTGAAGGTGTGTTTAGGAAGGAGTGTTACCCCCTATTTATAGTGCAATGGAGGGAGAAACGTCAAATAACCATGCCTAACTCTGCCAAACTTCCTCCGCCTATCCTTTTCATTCAATGCCTAACATCTCACTTTCAATAGTTGGGGCCCACAATTTGGAGAAAATTTTTCTTTGCAGGAGAATCTATTCTGCCCACCAACTTGGAAAACATTAAAAAGAATTTGCACGAGGAAAATAATACCAACACATGGTTTTGAAAAGGAAGTGCAGTACCCGATTTTGAAAAATAAAGGAATGTAAAACTAAGCTTCTCACCTCCACTTACCTTAACATATTCACATGCTGAAGATTATATATTATTATAATAATATTATCTTTTAAATTATAAAAATTATGTTATTATTTTATCACATTATACTATTATATGTAATATTTACAATAATATATTTGAATGAATATTTCATCAGAGAAGATAATTGCCAAACTTTCAACAAATACTTCATTCTAAATTCCTTCATTTATATCAAAATTGAACCAATATCCACCACATAATAATGATTCATAAATAATATTATAAGCTCACAATATTAACAACCAGATCATTCCCAGGAAATAGGAGGCTTTCCGATAAGGATTTATCTTTATTAGCGCACAATTATATAACCTAACCCCTTTCCTCGACAGAATTTTTTAGACATTGCCAATAATACTAACTAATAATATGAATAATTGTGTCGCGTCAATTATTGATTTAATAATATAAAATATTGTGCAGACGATATTGTGACAATAATTGAATCAATAATATGAGATACTATGTAACAATTACTGTGGCAATTATTGAATGAAATTGAGTGACTCCTTATGTAAGAATCAATAATCAAAAATACTGTACAATATCGTGTGCTACTGTGCAACCACACGTATTATTGTATTTTTATCACCGGGTATTTCAATAGTTAACGGTAAACATTTTGCCGTTATTATTTATAAAAAGGTTATTTCTGTGGCTTTCTATAGCTGACAGTTATTCTGTTATGTGGTCCACCAATGATTGCGCCATCGTATGGATATTCACTAACAAAAAGAATATTGCCTGACCAAACGTATATTTTATGACCACTTACTTATTTTGCAAAATTTTCACATTTCACCCATAATTAAAGCATTAAATCAAATCAACACCTTATTATTCAAAAGAATAATTAGAGAAATTAAATTTTTATTCATAGAAAGTAGGGGTCTTACATATTAGCACTCCTCCGACCTCATATCCGAAAAAATATCACTGCTATGTGTAGTGGCTTACAATGACCCGTCCTTTTGGGAGGTATGTCATCATCAGTGAAGGATATCATGTTGCTATTGAAGATGTGATCGACCAGATGATGAAACTTTTCCACATCCACTATCTCTGGGAAGTGGGCTTCTTCCAATATCTTTATTAAGACCTTCTGATGATCTTCTGAAGAGAATACCAAGTCCAAAATATTTGTTGTGGTGCTTCTTTCAAGCTTTGCACCACCTTGGCTTCATTATGTCCCATCTTGCGAAGGAATTCTTTAATTTTCTCCTTGGGCACTTTCCCCTTAGATCTGATGACTGGCTTCATCACTCGTTGAGGGAGATATAGCGGATTTTCCTTAGATACCGCATCAGTTGTGTTTGATGTTGATCCTTCAAACTCTCCATAGTTCCATAGGACTTTCTTAAGGCTGATGATAGGATATTGTGGCCTGAATGGTAATATTAGTGGTTCTGGTGCATCCACTTTCAAAGGGTTTTCAACTCCTTTGAGCTTGATGAGTTGAATTGTAAGGGGTGTTGCAGCAAGGTCTCCCTCAGAGGATATGACTGCTATGATTTCCCTCCATCATTGTGATCCTGGAGGAAATGTATGTGTTGGGTAAATTCTAAATTACACATAGCACGCAAGTATATGTAATCAACAAGTAATATAATGATAAGTAGAGTATCGTTCCCACAGAGACAAGTATGAATATTAATCAATCAATTATCAGCTTTATTGTGACAACCCCAAAATAGGTCCATTCCATCCAACCCATTTTGAGTCGCCAAATACATGGTACAGAAAATAACTACAACTTTATTACAACAATTGTCGTGCAAAATACAACAACACATATGCTGTGAGTTTGGATACAAATATATACCAAATGTGACTCATGTTCCAACCGTGGACATCACCTCACAATGACACCTTACATAAAGGTATAGTCAAAAACTGTTTTGGAAATTAGAATCTTTGGGAAGTGCTTAAGAAAACCTTCGTACATGGGAGGCCATGCTTCTAGGTTGTGATAGATATCATATGGCCACAGAATTATCCTTGGTTTACCCAATAGACCCCAAAGAAAAACGAGAAGATTACTATCATATTCTTCCCAATGGTGAGTCTTCTCTTGACTTATCATTATCTCCACTATCTCTAATTGAGAATTATACTTCAAACAAACACCAAGATTATATAGGTAGTGCCCATAGATATACTCAGCAAGTGGATGAGCACAACCCTGTCTTATGATGACACGAGGTTGTATGTCATTAGACATCTTGTATGACAGTGGCAAAACACCCTTCCAACGTTAGGTTCGCCTCACCCTATTGGATTCACCAAATATAACTACTAAATGAACTTTTCTATACTGCTTCGGGAGAACATCCACAGCTAGAGACCACCGTTCTATTTCCCCGTTACCCTCGCTCGACCCAGCTACACTCTTATTACCTGAAAGGAATTGTGAAGCAAAAGGGTGAGCACAACTAGCTCAGTAAAGAATATCATGACTAAAGATAATTAAATTATCAATAGCCTTCATCAATAATAAATCAGAGATTTAGAACATATGGTAAATGATAAAAATTTCAACCATAGTTGCAGCAGAACGAGCAATCCATTAGAAGAGTCAACTAGACTATAAAGTCTATTATCTTCTCCATGTTAAAAATCCATCAACAATGTTTTATCCCTGTAACATCAATCAACAGTTCCTTTCCACAATCATATGAATAACTCATAATCATAATTGTGATTCTAAATTTTTCTTCGCACCCAGGACGAAGAATATTTTCATCACCTGTCTTTACCTGAAACATCAAAGATCATGGTTATACCAAATCACAGTTCCTGTTTATAATCATACTAACAAATCCATCTTTGCACTACGGGCCAAAGATATTCATCAACAAACCATCTTTGCACTACGGGCCAAAGATATTCAACAACAGTTCATCTTTGCACTACAGGCCAAAGATATTCATCAACAGGCCATCTTTGCACTACATGCCAAAGATATTCACCAACAATTCATATTTGCACTACAGGCCAAATATATTCATATCTCAAAGAAATATATAATCATTTCAGAATTTATATAAACAATAATTATAACCATGTTGATCAATTCACCTTTGCACTTAAGCTTAAGATATTCAATTATAAATTCAATGGTCATGATCATACCAGTCACAATTCAACTTTGCACTACAGGCCAAAGAGAACCCTAGTCATGATCATACCAATAATCTACCCATCTTTACACTCCAGTGAAAGAGAATTTCAACATCAGGGTTATAAAAATGTTATATATGATGATAAAAATAATATGATCAACATATAGTTTTAATCTCAAGAGTAATATTCGTAACTCATGAATAGTAAATCGTGAATAGTAACTCATGAATAGTAACCCCGACACAAAAGATAGAAATTCCACAATAAAATTCATACCAATATTTCGGTATAATGATATTGAAAGAATAACATTACTTAAATTTATAAACAATTTATTTTAATTGTTTACACTTTACTAATTAATGCATTTAATCATCATAAAATGCCAACTCTTACAATTTCATCATCAATAACCAAAACCCTCATCAAAAATCTGCATATACCTCATATAGGATTCTCAAGCCATAAAATCCTATTTTCCAATTTTCTTTCTTCACAAAACATATTTAATTCATTTACTCATAACTAGACCATTTTCATGAAAAATACCAAATCAGTTCCAAAAATATTTCTTTTCTGGGATTTAGCATAATATAGTCTCATAGTGAACATATATTTTTCTCAGAATTTTTAAAAGTCATTTACTATTTTTCATATGGCCAAAATAGCCGAATATTTAGACATTTATCAAAAATTATACTTTTGTCTAAAAATTTTGAAATTTACAGAGTATACTTCTATCATATACATGTACTCCCAATAAAAATTTCATCAATTTTGGAGTTAACCACAAGGAATTATAAGCTGTTACTTTTAAAATAGTCTTTTCCCATAAAATTCATAACTCTTAATCTATACATCCAAAAATCACCATTTTTGGACACAATCAATAAAACTCATCAAAATATCATTTCAAATTTTTCCAGAAATTTTAAAGTTCAGAAAAATTACGAAACTGAAAAACATAACAACTCTTAAAATCCCTTACTATCCCTTATCTCAAAAGAGCAGTACTTCTGATCGGTATAAGGCTGAAGGAAACTTGCACTGATGAATAGAAACTCACCAAGTATCTAAAAACTCGCAAAATATGCTTCATAATATAGAGAGAGAAAGAGAGAAAGCTTATGTTTCTGGTGTGATTTTCAATTCTAACTTAGCCCTCTATTTATAGGAAAATTTTGGTAGGTTTGACCTGCAACCTGATGGCTTTACCTGCTACTATTCCCACCCACCACATTTGAAATATAATTCAGCACATTTCTTCACCAACCACAAGTGGGGCCCACCAATTCTAGAATTTTCCATCAAAATGATAAACTCCGAAAATTCAACAATTTCTGAACCAGTCATCTTGTAAAATTCGTAATAAATCATACGTTCATTTTTAACAGTTCAAAATTTGTGGACATATACTCAACTTATATATGTATAACATATCCAAAAATTACCACAATCCAACGGTCGGATTAAAAATTATAACCCCCGCAAACTATCTCAAAAATCCTGATTTTTAATACCTCCATTCCGACAAAAATACTAACAAAAACCTCAAGATTAACTCCTTCATTTTTAACCACAAAAATATATCCCTCATTTATATCCACATAAAATAAATATTTCCTTATCATATGAATCAATAATTAATTATTCACAAATAATACTACAGAATCACATTTATGACAACCAGGCCGTTCCCAGGAAAGAGGGGGCTTTCCAATAAGGATTTCTCCTTACTGGCGCGCAATTAGATGACCAAACCTCTCCTTAGGCAGAACTTTCTAGACATTACCAATAATGTTATCTAATAATATTATTCAAATAATATGAATTATTGATCTGATAAAGGAAAATACTGTGCATCAACAATTATTGAACAACAATAATATAAAATTTCAACGTAGCAATTATTGAATCAATAAAATAAAATATTGAACAGTAATTACTGTAACAATTATTGAGTAGTGCCATCTTACGTAAGAATCAATAATTTTAAAAATACTGTGTAATACCGTGTGCTACTGTGCAATAACGCGTATTACTGTATTTTAACCACCGGGTATTCCAACAGTGTTAACGGTAACAACTACGCCGTTATTTGTAAAAACTCAAATTTGTTATTTTCTTCACCCGACAGTTATTCGTTATGGGGCCCACAAATAGCTGCGCCGTCGTACGAATATTCTCCGACAAAAAGAATATTCCACGACCAAACGAATATTCCCCGACAACAATGATTATTTTATAACCACTTGCTTATTTTGAAAAAAAAAATTCATATTTCACCCATAACTTTAAACTTTTATCAATTTAACCATTTACTGAATAGTAATTATAAGAAAAATTGAATACTTTTATTTCATAAAATTCGGGGTCTTACATTTATATTATTTCAATTTTATTAAACTAATAGAATTAATTTTTGAAAATAAGGAAAAACTAATAAAATAAAAATCAAAACAAATCAACACAACTAAGTACCACAAATTTTAATCAGATAATGGAGAATTAAGCCTACAACTTCACTTTAAGCTTCACTCAGATTATCACACTTCTTCCCAATTCAATTAACTATCCTAGTTCATTAATCAAAAATACCAAAGTAGAATTTGTCATCTCTCAATGCACTAACACCATATTAACTTAAATCCACAATTGATAGAATTAAGCCAAACACCCTAATTAACTAGCTCACTATATCTCTATGTGAATTACAATTAAAGAAAGTTTAAATTCAAAGTTCTTACATGATTACACGCGATGTTAGGTATATCTCTATCCTAAATATACATCAACAATTCCATCAAAACGCAGAAATCATGAACACGTGCTATTATGACTATGTCTAGATTCATATCTCATCCCTCGAATCTATAAAATTTCACATATAATTGGTGATCAAGCAATTCATAAATTAAACACAAATCACAACAGATGAACATAAGAAATTTATTTCATAACTAATGAATTAAAAACCATGTCGATTAAAGAAATCATCATCCCAATTTACAGAAACTAAAATAAAGAAATAGATTAGTATAGAACCACCATTCTTTACTCTCAGCGCTGAAATCTTCGTGATATTGCTTTCTTGCTCTACTTCTGCACTATCTTCTATGAAATTAGGGCTCAAAAGTTGCAATTGATGGTTGAATGATTCAAGTCTGCATTCTTTGACATAAGTAACTGTAAAAACTGATAGAAATGTGCCAATTCCAGTCCCAATCAAAGCTAATTACATTCTGTCCACGCCACTGCAGTGATTGAATTGCATCAGAACACCTCTTCCTTGGGAGTGCCTGCCGGGGCGGAGTGCTGATTTTCTTCCACGTGTACCCTCGCCCTGGCAGGGTCTTCTTTTTGTAATAAGCCCGTCCCAGCGGGGTACTTGACTGCTAACTTCTATTTTCATTACTTTTCATGCACATTACTGCCATATTGCCACCACCATGCCAAAGCTAACACATAATAGAAACCTACACACAAAATAGACACAAATAAGTAAAATGACACTAAGATAGACAGAATTAACATTGTTTAAGTCCAAATAGGAACCCAATTCGTAGGCATGAAACCCACTCATCAAACTCTGCCAAACTTAAATCGTGCTAGTCCTCAAGCACAAAAATATACAATGCAATGCAACTAACTACATGACTACAAATCCAGCAGCAAGATAGAACAAAGTCTATTTATATGGCCTCAAAGAAATTACAATAGACATGATAGTATATCATACCAAGACAAATCAATAACTTTTGAATAAATCATCAAATCTTAATCTGTTATAACTGATATAGTGCGTGTGTGCTCAACAACTATGCAAACTGATGTAAAGTCAAATAAAACACATAATAAACCTCTTTTAAGGAATCACACAATGTAAAGTCAAGAAATCCAAAAATAAGCAAGATCCGACTAAAATCAAACAGTTACCAAATTCAAAGGTTAAAATGGGATACTTATGCTTTATTTACTCACATACGGGGGCTTTTCGCTCTTTTCCCTACTTTCCACTTCTTTTTTTTACTTTTTATTTTTCTCATGGCTATGCAATGTCTAGTCCTCTTAGGCTTTTCAATGCTATCCCTTAGCGAGCTTTCGACCAACGACTCCTAAACCGTTAGGCTTTAGGGCTCTAGGTGTAGAGACATCCCATCGGGCGTACTTACTAAAGTAACAAAGGCCACAGAAGTAGACTAGCCACGGTGTTTATTAATTTTTTTTCTTTCTTTTCCTTTCTCTTTTTTTAGCTTATATATCCCAAATTTTCCCCCAAACTTAGGTTCCTGTCTAATCTTAGTCATCTCTGTCTATTCATAACTTTCCTTCATTCAAACTAGTATTATCCTTAAGAGTTCCATTATGTATCAATTTAGACTCAGTCAGTCAACATAGTCGTTTCTTAATGTTATATCCTAATTATATCAGTTTCAAACAGATAAAGATCTAATTCATGATAAGAAATCACATCAAAGCCTTAACAATCAATACTATACTTGTCTACGTAATTCCAATCTCATCATTGGCCCAAAATAGACTTTTACACATCTAACAGTTGGAATCATGCAAATATGAACTAAATGCAATATAAATAGTAAACTAACTACAATTTTTGAGATTTTTCAATTTTTTTATATAACTCATAAGAACAGAAACAAAAAAAAACTATTTACAGTTCTAAACTATTATGCAAACAAAACTATATTAACAAACGATGCAACTATATGAATGTAAAAACTAACTAGCACAAAAAATCAATACATGACATAAAAACAAAACTAAAACTTAAACAAATAACTATACTCACCCAAACTTAACACTTACAATGTCCTCATTGTAAAAATATTACATTAATGTAAAAGAGGACTTCCATGTATCATGCTAAGCCTGTGGTGGTGGTGGCGGTGGCGGTGGCTGTGGAATAAGGACTAAAAACTCCTCCACATCAGAATCAGTAGAAGGGTACTGTGGCATTGGCTCAGGAATTGGAGACTAAAACTGGTCCGCAGCGGATGGATTCAATCTTTGCAATGCCTCATTTAATGAAGTAGGGGAATTATTCATCATGTTGAACATATGATCCTGTCTTACGGCCAGTCTCTTCATATTTCTATCTTCTTCTTTATCTCTCTCCTCTAGATGCCTTTGAAGACTACGGAACTGGGTACTAAACATATACTTGGTAGACCTACTAGCCCCCGCAGCTTCCTCCTCACTAGTCACCTTATCATCTCGGAACTCATCATCCTCTGAGGTATCCTCTGCCTCCTCCTCCTCAAGAGCATCAGGAAATACGAAACCTAAACCTCGAGGATGCAATTCACCTCCAGCTCAAACCGAGTATCGATAATCAGTATGGAATCCAGAAGCTGGAGAGGCTGCTACACATGCTCATCACCTGACCATTGAACCCCAGAGTGCCTGCACAACCTGCAGATAAGTGAAGGGTGTGGCAGTCCTCTTGAAAATGGTCCGCACAGACAATGCCAAATTAAAATGCTGATTATGGCACCAATGTCTATGTCAAAATCTTTCACTATTGCATAGAGGAGTAGCACATTTTCCTTGGCACCCTCACTGGTATGCGTTAAAGGAAATAGCTTTGCACATAGAAACACATACCATATCTTTCCATAAAGGCTCAGATCCTTACTCATGAAAATGGTGCCACCATTATTCCCTTTCGCCCAAACAGTGTTAGGTTTTGTTATCTCTATGAGGATCTAGTAATAATTTGGATTACTGTCACGTAGCTGGACATATTGACACATTGCAGGGGCTCGTACACTATAATACTCATTTATTGCTGTAAGACTAAATAGGACCTTCTTACCCCGTACAAATACCATATATGGTGCTTTATCTTTAGCGTTGGCATAAAACTCCTTTACTACATTCTCAATAGCAGGATTCGGATCATTAGTAAGTACCTCCCAGCCCTATTCATGAATCTGTCTCTGCATTTGTCCATCAAAAGCATCCAGCCTTAAACCCCTCTCCGGTGTCAGTGCCTTGGGCATGAAATAGTCGTACTTGTCAGCCACAGAGGCACTGGCAAACTTTCTTTTATCATAGCTGTGAGTCAGTGGCGATGAACCCTCACCACATTGGCGCTTAGAGGGAGTATGAGGAGCCATTTCAAACTAATACAATCACAAAATCCCCCAAACTTCTGTCTTGGCAATATCACTAACACGTGGCGTGAACCACCACTCACACATACCCAAAACTGATGAATGAAATCCAAATTTTGTGCAAATCTTGATAACAGTAGGTTACCACACTAATTTACCCCAATTGATGATGATTTTGTAATGATGATTAACCAAATCTGAAATTCCTCTTCCTCCCTTACTGCAATCCTTAACAGTGGATGAAACCCTAGGTTGTGGTGAAGAAATTCAAATAATTTGATGGAGATTTGGTGTGGGATGGAATGAATTAGGAGTTATGTGTATATATAATGGGAGTGATGGATGACTTTTGTGGAGAATAAGGGAGCATGGGGCAATTTCGTGGGTTTGTGGGAGTTGAGGTTCGGCTATAAGGAATAGAAGTGGAGAAGACCATGTTCTGTAGGCGTTTTTATTTTTCTAGAATCCCGTACCCCCGCCGGAGCGGGGTCATTTTAGCCTAGGAAGCCCGTCAAGACGTACAAATACAGAGAACCCCTTTTGCAGAACTTCAATTTTTTTTTATCAAATTTTGACCCGCACGCATAGAAAACTTCATCATTAGTATCTCAAACCAATAAAACCCAATATATAAGATAATTTCATGGAGTTTGAGCAAGCCTGTTGAAAAATACTGAATTGAATAACTAGTTACCTAAGAATTGTACATACGCGAACTGCGTAATACTAAATTATTAGCTAAACTACGAATTGAATAACAAGAAGCAAAAATATTCTACATGACAAGAGAATTGAGTTACCTCCCAATAAGCACTTGTTTTTTAGTCTTTTAGCCTGACTACTCCCTGTTCATGGCACATCGACAAGAGTGATCGTAGTGGTTTGATTGTCGATGTCGCCACCCCAACAATGCTTTAGACGCTGCCCGTTGACTTTGAACGTTTTCAAGTGGATTCCTACTGTAGAGTTCAACGGCGCTATATGGGTAGACTGTCTTGATAGTAAATGGCCCCGACCATCACGGTTTAATTTTTCCAGGAAATAACCTTAGTCGTGAATTATACAATAACACAGATTGGCATGTTTCAAACTTCCTTTGCATAATTTTCTGATCATTCCACTTCTTAACCATTTCTTTGTACATCTTTGAGTTTTCGTAGGCTTGCAGACAAAACTCGTCAAGCTCATTAAGTTGCAGCAATCTCTTCTCACCTGCAGCTGTTTGATCAAAATTTAGCTTTTGAATGGCCCAATACGCTTTGTGTTTTAGTTCCACTGGGAGGTAACACGTTTTCTGGTAAACTAATTGATACAAAGACATCCCAATTGGTGTCTTGTATGATGTCCGATAAGCCCATAAAGCGTCGTCGAACTTTAAAGACTAGTCCTTTTTGTTCGGATTCACGACTTTCTCTAAAATTTGTTTCACCTCTCTATTTGAAACCTCAACTTGGCCACTCGTTTGGGGATGATATGTCGGTGCAACCTTGTGATTAACTCCATACTTTGCCAAGAGAGCTGTAAAGAATCTATTGCCGAAGTGACTTCCCTTGTCACTTATAATTGCTCTCGGTGTGCCAAATCTTGTGAAGATATTTTTCTGTAGATATTTTAAAACCGCTTTGCATCATTCGTAGAGAGTGCCACAGTTTTAACCCACTTTGATACATAATCTACAGCTAGCAGAATGTACAAATTGTTGTATAAAGTAGAAAAGGTCCCATGAAGTCCATCCCCCATATATCAAAAATCTCGATTTCCAGCTTTTTGAAATATGTCCCACCCTTTGACATCTATCACAGCTTTTAACAAACTGGTGGGCATCCTTGAATATAGTAGGCCAGTAGAATCCTGCCTGAAGAACCTTAGCCATTGTCCGCTCACTTCCATAGTGTTCCCCATACGCCGATGCGTGGCATGCGTGCAAGATGTTATTAACTTCACTATAAGGCACACATCTACGAATCATTTTATCTGCACACTATCTAAATAGATAAGGCTCATCCCACATGTACCACTTGACATCATGTAGGAACTTTTTTTTCTATTGACGTGTCAAATCAGGGGGAAAGATCTTGCTCACCAAATAATTAGTAAAATCCGCATACCATGGAAATTCAGAGTTTACTGCAAATAACTGTTCATCTGGAAATGACTCGTTGATCAAACACTTTTCTGCCCTGTCCTTGTTCGGATTCTCCAACCTCAAAAGATGATCAACCACTTGATTTTCTGTCCCCTTCCTATCCTTGATTTCCAAATCAAACTCTTAAAGGAGTATAATCCATCTAATAAGCCTAGGCTTAGTACATTTCTTGGAAATAAGATACCATATCGTCGAGTGGTTTGTGTACACAACAACCTTTGTTCCTATCAAATAAGCTCAAAATTTAACAAAGGCATACACGACCACAAGTAACTCCTTCTCGGTGGTTGTATAGTTTAATTGAGCATCAGTGAGGGTTTTACTTGCATAATATATGGCATGAAAGATCTTCTCTCGGCGTTGTCCCAAAACAACCCCTATTGCGTAATCGCTAGCTTCACACATCAACTCAAACGACATTGTCCAATTGGGTGCTACGATCACGTAAGCTGTCGTCAATTTCTTTTTTAACTACTCAAAAGATGTCATACACTCTTCATCAAAACTAAAAACTGCATCTTTCTCTAATATACTACATAGATGTTTTGCAATCTTAGAGAAATCCTTGATAAATCTATGGTAGAATCCGGCATGCCCAAGGTAACTTCGAATTCCTTTAACTGAGGTCGGCGGTGGAAGATTTGTAATTGTATCTAGCTTTTCCCGGTCAACTTCCAACCCTTTCGCAGAGACCTTATGCCAAAGAATAATTCCCTCTTCGACCATAAAGTGGCACTTTTTCCAATTCAGTATAGGGTTGGTTTCCACGGAGCGTGTCAAAACCATGACTAGATTTTCTAGACAACTATCAAAAGTGTTCCCATAAACTAAAAAGTATTCCATGAAAAATTCAACATTACGCTCCACCATGTTTGAGAATATGGCCATCATACATCTCTAAAAGGTTGTCGGTGCATTACACAACCCGAACGACATCCTCTTGAAAGCAAAAGTGCCATATGGGCACATGAATATTGTCTTCTCTTGATCCTCAAGAGCAATAACGATCTGGTTACACCCCGAATATCCGTCCAATTGGCAATAATACTCATGCCCAGCCAAACGGTCCAACATCTGATCGATTAAAGGAAGAGGAAAGTGGTCCTTCCAGGTTACCTCATTAAGCTTCCTGTAATCAATGCATACCCTTCCGCCGGTCACTATCCTCGTCAGTATCAATTCATTGTCGTCGTTTCTCACAACTGTCATTCCACCTTTTTTTGGGACACACTGAACTGGGATTACCCATGAACTATCCGAAATGGGGTAAATTATCCCAGCATCCAACCATTTTAGAACCTTTTTCTTTACAACCTCTTTCATGATTGGATTGAGTCTTCTCTGATGTTCCACTATTGGCTTTGAATCCTTTTCCACGAGTATCTTGTGCATACAAAATGATAGGCTTATTCCCTTGATGTCAGCGATTATCTATCCTATTGCAGACTTGTACTCTCGAAGTACCCTAAATAACTTACTTTCCTGCAAATCGTTAAGCGTAGATGCAATAATAATAGGTAAAGTATCAGAATATCCTAAAAATGCATACCTGAGGTGTTTAGGAAGAGGCTTAAGCTCAAGAGTGGATGGTTCCTCAAGTGAAGGTTTCATTCGTGCCGATGCTTTGTCTTTCGTGTGTAGTGGCTTGAATGGCGCCTTGAATCAACTTACTCTGGGTAATGCATCCAATATATGCAAGTAATCCATGAATTTTGGATCATCTAAGTCATCATCCCCCATCAAAGTGTTTTCTAATGGATCCCTAGCTAAACCTCTCATCAAGTCTTAATTAACTATCTTGTCGATCACATCCATTCAGAAACATTCTTCATCATTTGTAGGGAACCTCATGGCTTTGAACACATTAAATTTCACTTCTTGGTCTTGTACCCTCATTGTTAACTCCCCTTTTTGAACATCAATGAGATTCCTCCTAGTAGCCAAGAATGGCCTCCCTAAGATGATTGGGATATTATTGTCCTCTTCATAATCCAAAATAATAAAATCTGCTGGAAATATGAACTTATCCACCTTAACTAGAATATCTTCAACAATTCCTCTTGGATAAGTTAGCGATCAATCAGCCAACCGTAGTGAGATGTTTATAGGTTTTGGAGCTGGAAAACCCAACTGAGTATACACCGATAATGGCATGAGGTTCACACTCGCACCCAAATCACACAAACATTTGTTGAAGGCCATGTTCCCAATTGTTCAGGGAATGGTAAAACTCCTCGGATCCTTCAACTTCGGTGGCAACTTTCTTTGTAATATGGCACTGCATTGTTAGGTTTGTAATATTCATGAACGCAATCAAATTACACAAAATAGCGAAAACGTGGAAAATCAGAGTTTTAAAATTTTACAAACCATATACCCGGATCACCCTTTATGTGCAATTATTAATTAAACGAAAAAGAAAGAACAAGAATCATACCCTTGAAGATCCGAGCTTCCTCAGGTACAAGTTCACCTCCAATCCTTTTCGCGTCCAACTTGAGTCCACCGGGTTTGGTTCCTTCCTTTGATCAACGTTAGCCACCCAAGTGTTTGGCCTCTAGAGGTGATCCACTAAGGAAGAAGAAAGATCCAAGAAGATGGGAGTTTTGCAAAACCCTAGTTTTTTCTATCTCTATAGAAAAGGAGCGTACTCTCCAACAATTGGAATAACGTATGTTTGATATCTGATATAAGACTCCTCTTATAAAGATATCAAGTAACCCTATTAAAAATAAGGTATTATTTATTTAATTAAACTCTTTTAATTAAATGGGCTCCCTAATCTTATTAGGGATAATTAATTAAACTTCTTTAACTAATTTTTCCTCCTAATCCTATTAGGAATAAATGAGAGTACATATATTAAATTAATTCCTAAACTCTTTTAGAAATTAAAATAATAATAATTGTAATAATATTAATAAGACTCCTCTTATTAATTTATATTTAATATTTCTAAAATATTAAATAATAAATATTAAGCTATTTAATTTATTCTATCACCATAGATTAAATTAAATATACTTAACGTATTATTACGATTATGTAATTAACTTCTTAAATAATTATTCTTCCTTTTATGGTGTGACCCTTTAGGTTCTCTATATTAAACCGGTTGTGAATAAATCAATTAAAACAATTCTAATCTTATTTAAATTAATAAATTAAACTATTAATTTATTTAAATAAATAATATTTATTATACAATAGGGATAAGCCTCCCTAGCGATCAACGACTTTCCAGATAATATAGATTTCAACATTAATCATAAAAGAACCTTTGAGTAAATAGTTACCGTACAATTCAATCCTTCCACCATACAATGTCCCAATTAAATATAAGATATGAAATTACTGTCAAGTCTTATTTTATTTAATTATATGTATTTCGACTCTTAAATGCACAACCCCAAATAATGCAAATTAGAAACTCCTTCCTAATTTCATTCTGCCTTGGCCAAGGACTACTGGGTTGTCATTTATCGAATCACATAGGACATTTCTCTTCTTTTACTAGAAGTGGTAGATTCTTTATTGATCATACATTATCTCTATGTACAACTTATTATACCCAAGCATACCCTTTGATATACCCTAAGGGTCTTAAGGAATAAGTCAAAGTATAACTCATCATACACAAGATATTATGATGATCTCAAGTCCAAGGATCACTTGTACTACTATCACTACAGGAATTCCTATTGACAGGCAAGTAAAACTCCATTAGGTATTCTTAGCGAGTCACGTTCAGTGAACTTATTCTCTAATAAGCACCTATATACTTGCTTTAGTGTCTCCACACAAATGATCATGAAATCAATTATCCTCATCCAATGAGCAAGCAACGTATGTACCAATCTATCCGGATTCACTAATTCTCGATTTAGTAATCCAACGATTGGGAACTATTTTAGTTTTAAGCTTTCTAAGAATTTAGATCTCATTAGAATGATCATCATCATTATTCTAAAAGCTTTGCTTAAAACAATGGGTTTATCACATACTATAAAATAGCATCATGTAGATAATTAAAAGCATTTAATAAATTAATACCTTTTATTAATAAATGAATAAGATTGCTACAAAGTATATGCTTTATCATCAAACATGATTGGCTCGTATGCATACTACTTTCAATCTTCTACTTGCACTAAAGCCAATCATCATGGTATCTCATACTCTTCTTCTCTAAGTGACGATTATCCTGCTGTTGGATAAGCTTCAGTAAATGGATATGTAATGTTATTCTTGAGAGTCCACTATCTCTATAGTAATTTCCCATCTTTCAATGATTCCTATAATCAAATGAAAGTGCCACAACACATGTTTAGATCCAAGATGAGACTTAGAAACTATTCCTAGTTCTGTAATGAACTTTTATCCAAATAATCAACTTGCAGCTTCATTTATAGCTACTTACTTTGTCTTTATCACTAAACCAGTAACTCTTTGCTGTTTGAAACCTTTCCAATTCACTGCACCACTGTTCAAGGTAACCCTTTACCTTAAAGTGGATTTTCTGTCGTTTTGGTCTGTTTGAAAAACTTGAGTCTGTTAAGCCCTCTAGTTTTAATTCAGACTCACCATAAATCTGACATCCTTAGTGCTGGTTAAGTACTTTAAGATGTTTTTCACTGTCTCACAGTGAACTTCTCCAGAATATGATTGATTAACATCACGTCTCGTACATTTCATTGCATACATGATAATTACTCTTGCGATCTCTCTTTTTGGAGTCTTTGGGGATTATTAAGAGAGATACACTCCATGTCTCATCAACATGAGATATCTCTTGGAGTTTGCCATGCTAAACAACTTTAGCATCAAATGAATGTATGTTCCTTGGGTTAAGCCGAGCATCCTTTTAAATTTATCTATATTGATTTGCATCCCCAATTAAGATACTCTTCCCAAATCATTCATGGAGAAATATTTAGACAACTTTATCTTTACTGATTGTAGCATTGGTATGTTATCTCTCATCCGTAGTATATCAACATATTATACTAGAAATTTCACGATGCTCCCACTAACCCTTTTGTACACACTAGAACTCTTACCTCATCGTAAGTAACTAGTTCATCATCTTCTATGATACGTACCTCATCATCATCCATGATAAATCCATACCTCCCAGGTATGTTCAGTACTATTCCAAATTTACGATTCGATTGTGGTACAATAGATCTATCTACAGGTTCCTCTTATTTGACTTATAGTATTTTGTGGTTCTTGAACTCTTCAAGATCTATTATCCTCCCACTAGCCCCTTCAATGATAAATATTTTTATCTTAGAAGACAGCGTGTTTCGCAATAAACACCTTTTGCTAAGTAGGATTATAGAACATATGCCCTAAACTTACTTTAGGATGTCCCATAAATCTGTACTTGCCAAATTTTGTCCAAAGCTTATCCTTTGAAACCTTTTCATATAAGTTGAACAACCCCTTATCTTAACATACTTAAGATTAGGAATCGTACCTGTCCACAACTTTTATGGAGTCTTGGGGCCAGATTTTGAGGTTACCTTTCCGTATATATGCAACCATTTCTAGGGCATGACCCTAGAAGGATACTGGAATGTCGGTAAAATTATTATGGACCGCACCATGTCCAACAAGGTACAATTTTTTCTTTCAGATACATCAATTAATTATTGCGTATCAGGAAGCGTCCATTGTGAGAAAACCATTTGAGATGATCTAAAAACTTATTGCACAAGTATTTATTCCTTGATCTAATCAAAGAATCTTAATACTTTGCCAATTTATTTCACTTCTGAATTCTTCGAACCTTTCAAACAATTCACAATTGTATTTCATCAAATACAAACATTCAACTCTTTGAATGATCATCTCCTTTTCTTATACTAATTTGTTCAATATGCAAGATTATTTTTCATGTAAGTCAAGTACATAAAATTCATTAATTAATATTCCAGTTCTATACAAAACATTATTAATATAAATAGAATAACAATTGTTCTTAATTATAATACCAAAGATTTCATTGTCCAACAATAAAATAGAAATAATGTTTCTAACAAGAACTGGAATACAATAACAACTTATTGACTTAATAGATTTGCCCTTAGGCATTGCTAAACTATAAGTTTCTATGGCTAATGTAGCAACCTTTGCTTCATTTTCCACACATAGGATTACTTATATTTGTTTAGCTTTCTACTTCTGCTTGGTCCCTTCATAAATCTATAATTTTGATAACCAAAGCCGGTATCAAATACCCAAGTAGAACCTTGACTTAAAGAAAATATTATTTAAATCATGAACAAATTTGTATTTAAAATCGAAACTTCACTAAGCTTCTTTGGTTAGCCTCTGCAAGATGCTTCTTGCAGTTTCTTTCCAGTGTCCAGGCTTATTGCAGTGGAAGCAAACTCCTTTGCTATCCATATCAGTTTTGTTCTTATTATCCTTTGTTTACGCCTTTCTGTTTACCTTCTTTGAATAGTTTTTTTTTCAGAAGATCCTTTGGCCCCTACCAGTAAGACATAGCCTGTCTTGGTTGAAAAGTGATTCTCAATATTTTTCAACATGTTAAGCAAATCAGCGAGGCTAATATCTAGCTTGTTCATACAAAAAATTCACAACAATTGTGAAAGGAGTTCGGGAGTGAGTGCAAGATCAAATCTTCGCTCAACTCTCCATCCATGACAAAACCTGTTGTCCTAATTGATCAATCAAATTGATTATGTTAAGGACTTGTGTCTGTACTATAGTGTCATCAGTTATTCTAGATTGGAAGAGCTACTTAGATATCTGATATCTATTAGTCCTACTTTCCTCACCATCAACTACTTGATGTGCGGGAATATAGTAAGAGCATCCATAGTTTCATGCTGATGCTGAAGCTCGTTACTCATGGATGCGAGCATGATGCATTGAGCCAACTGTACATCATCTTGCCACTTTTTAAAAGTAGCAATCTCTTCCTCAGAGGCATTGTCTGCAACCATTGCAGGGATAGGCGTATTAAGAACATAAGACAGCTTTTCAGCCATGAGAACTATTCTCAAATTTCTTAACCAATCCGTTTAATTCAGTTCGGTTAAATAACATCTAATATGCTTCGCAGTGATAGTAATTTAGACATTGTAAAATTCTGTAAATGAATTTGTAATTAACAACATTTTAACATACATTCTTTTATTAATTACCAAAATAAATTAGGTCTTGTTTTAAATTGGTATCTCCCACTATTTTCTTCAAACTATATTACCCTCAATATTTATAGTTCGGCAAAATCTAATTAAAGATTTGCTAGTGAGAATAAGGATCTCATTTCAAATGTATATAGCCTTGTGGTGACACAACAAACTATATATAAATAAATAGGTAGACAACTCTTGTCAATTACATTAACTATGTAACTCCTTGTATTTTGCCTCTTAGATTATTTTGATCAAGTGGTGGCACATCCGAAACAAAATTATCCAAGTTAAGTCCAACCTAGCACTCCATATATTTAAAAAAGAAAAATATTGTCCTTGTGGTGACACAACAAAATAATACTGTTCAATTTTCTTTATAAGCATCAAATGTGATAAATTAACATCTTAAATACTTAATACTTGTCTTGTGGTGACACAACAAACTCATATTAAATATTTAATACTCTATTAATTTTATCATGCTAGAAGGCGACGTTCGATATTTTAAATATATTTGAACGCTTAGAACTTAATATAAAAAATTGAGGGATTTGTTATTAATTTGTCTCATCTTGTTTAGCGCGCATGCACACACACACACATACACACATACACACACACACACACACACACACACACACACACACACACACACACACACACACACACACACACACACACACACATATATATATATATATATATATATATATATATATATATATATATATATATATATAAAAATACACGTCATATTAATGAACATGCGAAGCATGTTTGCATAATATATAATATATATATATATATAGTATAAGCATGCACATATAGAATACTATATTCTACCCGGATTGATTATGGACTTTTATTTTAGTTTGGTTCACTAGAGCCACCAAGTGAACCAAAAGGTCAAGCCCTAGGGGTGCAAGAATTAATATTTAAATATAACTATTACATTTAAATCCGGGCACCATTACAAACGGGTCTTCAAGCGCTCCTTGCTCCTTAATCTCAAATTCTTCAAAATTAATTCTAACTATTCCTATTACAAAACTATTTTAAAATAAATAGAAACCTTGATCAGCAGTCAAGGGAAAGTACATAGGAGGAAGATAGAATTTACATTAAGAAAAATTAGAGAAGACGAGGTACGCAGAACCCATTTAATAAAACCCATACATTTATGCATCCACCTAAAATAAAATCCAATCACATTGATCAATAGTCCATAATCAATCTCATTTATTATCATACACATCACCATATTCATCTCATGAATAATAAACATTCAATATATATATTGATATCATTTAATGGGCAAATTTAGTTAGTATAAAATCTAATTTTGAATTAAAATAAACTCCTTTATTTTAATCCAAATTTAAATCAAAATAAAATTATTTTATTTTAATTTATCCAATTTTCAATAAAATAAGCTATTTTATTTTAATCAAAATCATTAATCAGAATAAACTCCTTTATTTTAATTAATTATGTAATCCAATTCCATGTAAAAAAAATTCCTTTATTAAAAGAAACACGGATTCTCTTTCCTATTCACAAATAAACTCCTTTATTTTGAATAATATGAAATCTTATTCCATATCTAAATAAACTCATTTATTTAAGGAAATTAGGATTCTCTTTCCTATTCACAAATAAAATCTTTTATTTTGAATAATATGAAATATTATTTCATATCTAAATAAGCTCCTTTATTTAAGGAAACATGAAATCTAATTTCAACTCTAATTAGGTATCATGGAATCTAATTCCAACTCTAATTAGTTAGCATGAATATTTTAATATTAAAATAAATCTTTTTATTTTAAAATTAAAATAAACTTTTTATTTTAAGATTAAAATAAACTTTTTACTTTAATTATAAAATTATTAAGAATATTATATATATATATATATATATATATATATATATATATATAGTGTAAGAAACCAAATGAATTAAGTAACATTAAGTAACTTACAGGACATGAGATTCCTTTTAAAAGTTAAAGGTGAATCCTTCAAAAAAGTTTCAGGTGATATCTTGTGAAAGTTACCATAAACCGCATATAAGTATAATTATACATAATATATAATATGAATCAAATAACCTAAATCATATCCGGTTCACCAGATTACAGGATCAGTTTATTTAAAAAAAAACAGCCGCAATCCCTATGAAATAGCGAAATCACAGCGAACAACAAAATTTTCGAAAATCAGTTCGTGATTTTCAACAGTTTTTCGGAATTTTATTAAGCCATTCTTTTTTTTAAATAAATTTTATATAACAAATTATGCCCAATTAAATTATTCTAAACACATATCAATATATATATATATATATATATATATATATATATATATATATATATATATATCAAATTAAAATAATTAATAATTCGCATAAAAGTTTGGCTCTGATACCACTGTTAGATTTGTAATATTCATGAACGCAATCAAATTGCACAAAATAGCGAAAACGTGAAAAATCAGAGTTTTAAAATTTTATAAACCATATACCCGGATCACCCTTTATGTGCAATTATTAATTAAACGAAAAAGAAAGAACAAGAATCATACCCTTGAAGATCTGAGCTTCCTCAGGTGCAAGTTCACATCCAATCCTTTTCGCATCCAACTTGAATCCACCGGGTTTGGTTCCTTCCTTTGATCAACGTTAGCCACCCAAGTGTTTGGCCTCTAGAGGTGATCCACCAAGGAAGAAGAAAGATCCAAGAAGATGGGTGTTTTGTAAAACCCTAGTTTTTTCTATCTCTATAGAAAAGGAGCGTACTCTCCAACAATTGGAATAACGTATGTTTGATATCTGATATAAGACTCCTCTTATAAAGATATCAAGTAACCCTATTAAAAATAAGGTATTATTTATTTAATTAAACTCTTTTAATTAAATGGGCTCCCTAATCTTATTAGGGATAATTAATTAAATTTCATTAACTAATTTTCCCTCCTAATCCTATTAGGAATAAATGAGAGTACATATATTAAATTAATTTCTAAACTCTTTTAGAAATTAAAATAATAATAATTGTAATAATATTAATAAGACTCCTCTTATTAATTTATATTTAATATTTCTAAAATATTAAATAATAAATATTAAGCTATTTAATTTATTCTATCACCATAGATTAAATTAAATATACTTAACATATTATTACGATTATGTCATTAACTTCTTAAATAATTATTCTTCCTTTTATGGTGTGACCCTTTAGGTTCTCTAAATTAAACCGGTTGTGAATAAATCAATTAGAACAATTCTAATCTTATTTAAATTAATAAATTAAACTATTAGTTTATTTAAATAAATAATATTTATTATACAATAGGGATAAGCCTCCCTAGCGATCAACGACTTTCCAGATAATATAGATTTCAACATTAATCATAAAAGAACCTTTGAGTAAATAGTTACCGTACAATTCAATCCTTCCACCATACAATGTCCCAATTAAATATAAGATATGAAATTACTGTCACGTCTTATTTTATTTAATTATATGTATTTCGACTCTTAAATGCACAACCCCAAATAATGCAAATTAGAAACTCCTTCCTAATTTCATTCTGCCTTGGCCAAGGACTACTGGGTTGTCATTTATCGAATCACATAGGACATTTCTCTTCTTTTACTAGAAGTGGTAGATTCTTTATTGATCATACATTATCTCTATGTACAACTTATTATACCCAAGCATACCCTTTGATATACCCTAAGGGTCTTAAGGAATAAGTCAAAGTATAACTCATCATACACAAGATACTATGATGATCTCAAGTCCATTAGGTATTCCTTAGCGAGTCACGTTCAGTGAACTTATTCTCTAATAAGCACCTATATACTTGCTTTAGTGTCTCCACACAAATGATCATGAGATCAATCATCCTCATCCAATGAGCAAGCAACGTATGTACCAATCTATCCGGATTTAGTAATCCAACGATTGGGAACTATTTTAGTTTTAAGCTTTCTAAGAATTTAGATCTCATTAGAATGATCATCATCATTATTCTAAAAGTATTGCTTAAAACAATGGGTTTATCACATATTCTAAAATAGCATCATGTAGATAATTAAAAGCCTTTAATAAATTAATACCTTTTATTAATAAATGAATAAGATTGCTACAAAGTATATGCTTTATCATCAAACATGATTGGCTTGTATGCATACTACTTTCATGCATTCCTCCGTGAATGCCACATTCTCATAGTCCTCTAACTTCTTATTCCTTGACAGAATACCCTTCATAAACTTTGCATAGCTCGGCATTTGTTCTAGGGCTTCTGCGAATGGAATATTAATCTATAATTTCTTGAAAATTTCCAAGAACTTAGAGAACTGCTTATCCACTTTCTTCTTTTGAACTCTCAATTGAAACGGTGGTGGAGGATAGACAACTGGCTCAACATCTTCCTAATTCTTGTCCACTTGCATATCTTCACCCTATTTCTCTTTGTCTAACTTGTCTTCGCTTTCCTTGACATCTTTCTTTGGTAAATTTTTTTCATTATGACCCTCAAGATGTTTTCCACTTCTTAGTGTGATTGCTTGACATTGTTCATGATTTCCACTTGGATTCTTTTCTATGTCACTTGGTAAAGTCCCTTGAGGCCTATTATTCAATGCTAATGCAAGCTGTCCCATCTGATTTTCCAAATTCTTTATTACCGCTGCTTGCATTTTCATGGCTGCCACATTACTCGATATGTATTTCAACAATAGCTCTTCCAAATCTGACTTTTTCTCTTATTGCGAAGCTGGCTGTTGATGCTAATTTTGGAAATCGGGGGGATAAGATGGTCGTGGAGCCTGCTGATTTTGATTATTACTCCACGAAAAATTTGGATGATTTCTTGCCACCAAATTGTAGGCATTCTGATAAGGATTCTATGGAATTCTGTTATAACTGCCTACAAACTGAACCACAACTTGATTTATGGCACATTGCTCTGTTGGATGTTCCCCCGCACACAATTCACATACATATGCCACATGTTGAACCTGTGCACCCGTGAGGGCATCCATCTTCTTTGACAACGGTGAAATTTATGCCGCTAAAGCTATCACTCCATCTACTTCTAACACCCCAGCTACCTTAGGTTGTGTCATTCTTACTGTGGGCCACTGATAGTTGTTAGCCGCCATTGTCTCAATTAGCTCATATGCTTCCTCGAAACTTTTAACCATAAAAGCTCCACCAGACGCTGAATCTATACTTGTCCTCAAATTACTATTCAGCCCATCGTAGAAGGTACTCATCTATAGCCACTTGGGTAGTCCATGATGTGGATACTTTCTTAGCAATTCCTTGTACCTCACCCAAGCTTCGTATAGAGACTCCCCATTTTGCTACTCAAACATCGTAATCTCATTCCTCATCTTAGCAGTCTTCGCCGGTGGGAAAATTTAGCCAAAAATTTCTGAGCAAGGTCATCCCAAGTTGTAATTGACCCTGGCGGTAGTGAGTGTAACCAACTCTTCGCCTTGTCCCGTAGTGTGAACGAAAACAAGCGAAGCCTAACTACATCATCAGTTACCCCATTGTACTTGAAGGTGTCGCAAATCTCTAGAAAGCTTATGAGGTGCTCATTCGGATCATCATTGGCTAATCCCCCTAAACTGTACTGAATTCTATATCATTTGTATCATCCCAGGATTTATCTCGAAATGGTTTGAAATTATCGCATGCCTGGTAATGCTTGACTGAATTTCAGTGACTCTAGGAGTAGCATAGTCCCTCGACACTTTCTGATCTTCTACAGCCATAACTTCTTGTTTATCAAAATTCTCTCGATTTTCCTTAATCCACTTACTAAGTCTCTGAAACCTTCGTTCGATGTCGTCCTCGTAAGGAAGAAAATCTGGTTTCTGTGACCGAGTTTGCATGCACTAAGTAAGAGAACCTGAAACAAGAAATAACCAAAAACGATAAGAAATTTTTTAACTAAAACTCAACTAATTAAACTGATATTGAAAGTAATAAAATCAAAACTAGTCCCCGACAACGACAAAAACTTGTTGGATAAATTCTAAATTTCGTGCAGCACGCAAGTATACATGATCAACAAGTAATATAATGATAAGTAGAGTATCGTTCCCACAGAGACAAGTATGAATTTTAATCAATCAATTACCAGTTTATATTATTTCAATTTTATTAAACTAATAGAATTAATTTTGGAAAATAAGGAAAAACTAATAAAATAAAAATCAAAACAAATCAACACAACTAAGTACCACAAATTTCAATCAGATAATGGAGAATTAAGCCTACAACTTCACTTTAAGCTTCACTCAGATTACCACACTTCTTCTTAATTCAATTAACTATCCTAGTTCATTAATCAAGAACACTAATGTAGAATTAGTCATCTCTCAATGCACTAACACCATATTAACTTAAATCCACAATTGATAGAATATCGTTGCCAAAGAGACAAGTATGAATTTTAATCAATCAATTACCAGCTTTATATTATTTCAATTTTATTAAACTAATCGAATTAATTTTGGAAAATAAGGAAAAACTAATAAAATAAAAATCAAAACAAATCAACACAACTAAATCCCACAAATTTCAATCAGATAATGAAGAATTAAGCCTACAACTTCACTTTAAGCTTCACTCATATTATCACACTTCTTCTCAATTTAATTAACTATCCCAGTTTATTAATCAAGAACACTAAAATAGAATTAGTCATCTCTCAATGAACTAACACCGTATTAACTTAAATCCACAATTGATAGAATTAAGCCAAACACCCTAATTAACTAATTCACTATATATCTATGTAAATTACAATTAAAGAATGTTTAAATTCTATGTTCTTACACGATTACATGCGATGTTGAGTATATCTCTATCATAAACATACATCAAGAATTCCATCAAAATGCATAAATCATGAACACATGTCATTATGACTAAGTCTAGATTCATATCTCATCTCTCGAATCCATACAAATCTACATGGAATTGGTGATCAAGCAATTCATAAATTAAGCACAAATCACAATAGATGAACTAAAAATATAGTTTTATTAAAGTGAATTCAAAGTATGATAATCATCGTTCCACATTAAAGATGCATTGCAAGCTTAATAAGAAATTTAGTTCATAACTAATGAATTAAAAACCAAGTAGATTAAAGAAATCATCATCCCAATTTACAGAAACTGAAATAAAGAAAAAGATTAGTATAGAACCACCCTTATTTACTCTCAGCTCTGAAATCTTTGTGATGGTGCTTCCTTGCTCTGCTTCTCCATGATCTTCTCTGAAATTAAGGATCAAAAGTTGCAATTGATGGTTGAATGATTCAATTATATATTCTTTGGCATAAGTAACTGTACAAACTGATAGAACCATGCTAATTCCAGTCCCAATCAAAGCTAATTACATTATGTCCATGCCACTGCAGTGATTGAATTGCATCAGAACACCTCCTTTTTGTCTACGCACCCCGCCTCGACGGGGGTATTTATTCTTGGGAATGCCCGCTGGGGCGGGGTGCTAATTTTCTTTCATGTGTACCCCCGCCCTGGTTGGGTCTTCTCTTTGTAATAGGCCCGCCCTAGCAAGGTACTAGACTACTAACTTTTATTTTTATTGCTTTTCCTATATATTGCTGCCATATTGCCACCACCATGCCAAAGCTAACACGTAATAGAAACCTACACACAAAACAGACACAAAAATATAAAACTACACTAAAATAGACATAATTAACATTATTTAAGTCTAAATAGGAACCCAATTCGTAGGCATGAAATCCACTCATCAGTATATCCACTCTCAAGTGATACAGTGTCATTGTCTGCCATTTGTAGGTCACCGATGTCAATCATATTTTGGATAAGATGACAAAGTGCCCAACATTCTTCAGTGCTATGACCACGAGAATGGGAGTGGTATTGACATACTCCAGTAGCATCAAATCTTTTTTAGCGCGGATTAACCAGCATCTGTAATATTTCTTCCATCGGTTGGCCTAAGTAGGTGAACTCGCTTTTGTTGGCAAAGTCCCGACGGGCTAGGGCTCTTGCTTTTCTTACAAGCTTTTCCTCCAAGGTTTCACTCTCTTGGGTATGTGGTGGAGTTTTTGTGATGAGGGAGAGGTGACTTGCATGCTCCTAACTGTACAACTGTAGTGTGACTTGGTGTTGATGTATCACTAGTTCTGCCAGTTGATTAACCTATTCATCAATAGCCTTCAACTCCCGTTCTATCATGAACTAGAACTTCAAATAATCCCACTTGTCGGAATTATCTTTACTGGTTTGGGGAAAACCACCCACGTATTTAAGGTACTTGGAGCTCTAACCACTACCTCTATTGATCATGTTAACATCCTCTTCCTTGTGTTGAGGGAGAGGATTATCTTGAACGTGTGTATGCTCGGTCTTTGTTACCACGATTTGACCACTGTCTATTAAGTTCTGGATCTTATGCTTGAGGGCCCAACAATCTTGAGTGTCGTGGCCTGGAGCTCTAGAATGGTAAGCACACTTTTTACTTGTATTGAAGCCCTTTCCACTTGGATTGGCTGGTGGAAGGAGATGACTGATTTTCTTCTAAGCTGTCAGAAGTTTGAATATGTTTTCGAGTAAGTCCCCTAAGGGTGTGAACACTCTTGAACGTCTGACTTCTCCACTCTTTGGTAAGGGAGGATTTGATGACTGTTCTTGAAAAGGGGAATAGTTTCTCTTTTAAATAGGCAACTTTTGATTACCTTTTTAAGTTTGCCCTTGCAATATCAAGGAGACATCCTCTTCTTTCTTCTTATGGACCCTCCAGGGGTTTTTCCCATAACTTCCAGATTGGATATGCTCAGCTACGACTTTTAATCTCATCTCTACCATTTCTCTATGCTTAATCATTTATAAGAATGGTTTTCCTATACCTGCTAGGACCCTCTCATAAAATGGAGCTTCACTACTACAAAACAGTAAATAGATAACGCGTAAAAAACATTGTAGAAGGTCTGTGAGAGCCCCGAATCAGTGTCCCAAATCACCGTGGATCCGGTTTAATCAATTCTACAACTATTACTATTTGCAGAAGATAAAAACATAAATTATTTATACAATAAACTTTACACACTATTCCCCAAGGTCGAATAACCTTAGCTTATACACAATTCATAACCTATCTAACATATAACATTATTATCATACTATACTTTACAATTTAGCTGCACAAATAATTCCAAGCTGAACTTGGCTTTATCCTTTCATGTATCCGACGTATTCGTCTTAATCTGCAATGTTTATCATGATATAGCAAGGGTGAGCAATAAGTTTACCCAGCAAGTTTAAGTTCAATAAATTAAGGATATATCATGATTGAAAGAATTTTCAATAATAGCTGGCTAACATTCAACAATATAATTGTGAACTAACATGAACAAATTTTCATAGTTGAATAAACATGGAACATGAACATATATATATCTGGACCGAATGGTAATGAAGGTGATCAGCCTTTCATACCTGATGAATACATGTAATATGCACATAGTGCGATTTAATAATTCTTAGACATGACAATCAGAAATGATTAACCACAAGTATAATTGAATAATACAACTCGAGGTCGAGTTAAGAAAAACTTGCCCGAACCGTTGATTACCGCTATGCAATTAATAAACTTTGTCTGAAAACCTAATATTAATAATATTTATTTCTATGTTAGAATAATATCATCACAATATTTAAAATAACATAACACATTATCACATAATCCTATCCGTCTATAACACACATAAGACTTAACCTCAAGTCAAACTTTTACAGTCTGAGTCGAGTTCGGTACAACTCTAACATTCCGACGACCTAGTCGGACCATTATCGAGTTTAAGTTCAACTAAACTCGGTCTAAACACTTAACAATTATCTTAGCTAATTATATTATCAGTCAGAATAATTTTTCATAAGCTCGTAATAATTTTCAGATAATTATTATCATTTATCATGAATTTTCAATCATTAATATTATATTTATATGATTTAAATACTTTAATCTCATATATTATAAGTTTTTCTTGAAATAAGTCAAATACTAATCTAGTAACCCAGATTTGGAATCCAGCAAGCTAGATTCAAAATCTAGTATCTAGAAGGCCAATCCAGCAAACCAAACTGTAATCCAGCAAACTGGATTTCAAATCCACCAAGCTGGATTCAACATATTTTCAATTTAATAAACTGTTTTTCAACCCAGCAAGCTGAATTCATCAGATTTTTCAATTCAGTAAACTGGTTTGCATAAATTATTCAATCCAACAAGCTGGATTCCATATCCTTTTTCATGAAAATACCAAATCAATTTTATTATTTTTCTATCCTTTGTCCAAACACATATACATATAAATCATACACAAAAAGTATTTTTCCATAATTTTCCAACTTTCTTTAGTATTTTTCAAAAATTATTTTTAGTGTGTAGCTTAAGAAATTAGCCCTATCATGCTTAACTCCAAAAATTCTCATCTCTTGGTACAATCTTATACATGTTAACGTGAGCCTCCAGTTTAAATTCCGTGGCCATTGGAGTTATAAAACTCTAATTATAGATATTTTTGTCCGAAAAATCCAAATATTGAAATGGTCATAACTTGGTCATTTTAAGTCAGAATGGGGTTATTTTTGGACAGTAGGTACTTTATACCATATATTTTCATGTCCCAAAAAGCCAGAATTTATTTCATAAATTAAGTGGCCGAAACAGCCCCTGGAAAGTTCTTGGTCGTTTACTTTTGTCATTTTTCTGTTTTTGACTCCTTTGCTAAAATCAGTCCACACGAAACTCTACACCACCTTTTCCAGTGATTCCACTGGGATAAGTTAGAAAACTCATAGATCTAACTCTAGGACTTGACCACACTCAAAAATTCGTAATATAATAGGAGATATGGTCGATTGAATTTCATGTTTCATTTTCACAAAAGTCTGATTTTTAGCTCTTGGTGATTTCTACGAAAACTTCTATGTTCTCACATAATAACCAACATAACTCATCATAATACCTAAAAATACTTCATATATCCATGAATATACCATAATACATGATCTATTTCATCAAACAAGCATCAATCACAAGATTAAACACAATAAAGCTAAGAAAAATTAGGTTCTCTACAGTTTGAAAAACGTAGTTTCCCTTTCATACTTTAGATCTAACTTTTAACACACAAAATGGATAGATCTACACATAACATATTCTAAATCATGTAGATTTAAGATTTTGAAGTTCAAGAACATAAATCCATGTTTTGATTAAAATAACTAAGAATAACTAGTTAAATATAGTTTATACATTGATATCTTGCTAGCCTTTCTTAATCTATCAAAGTAGATGATGATCTTGGTTAGCTTGAAGATCAATACCTCCTCTCCCTTACCTCTTGTGGCTGCCAAAAATACTAGCTCCTCCCTCTCTCTAGTTTTGTTTTTGTTAGCTAATAAGAAGTAATAGGATGAGAGAGAAATTAAATTGCTTTTGTGATTTAGTAAAAACAAATGTGTAGATATATTTGTATATCTCATATTAGTCTCCCAACAACTCTCTCTTGCTTCTCTTTCTCACTTATTAGAAGGTTTCTTGGATGATAAAAATTACTTGTAGCTTTAGTTAAAATAGGTGGGTTATCCTTCAAGTGACACATGTGAGGGAGTTAGAAAGAGTTGGTGAAGAAAATCATTACATTCATTCCCTCTTTCCCTCCTCTTTCTAGGACCGAAAATCCCATTCCTTTTATCCCCAAATTTGTTAAATTTTAATGATATATAATGCTTTACTAATTATCCAAAATGTCCCTTCATAATTGGGCCAACAATTGGGCTTAACAATTAATTGTTTTGGGCTATCCAATAAACATATTTTGACTTCCTAACTAAAATATTTGGGCCATAAGAATTAATATGGTCCATTATCTTAAATTTTATCTTACCCTAATCATTAAATTAGGATTTCCTTTTACTCACTTATAATCCAAATCCTTACTCATGTACATTTAATTTCTTAACCTAATTAGACTTGCTATAATTAGGTTATAAAATTACTTAATTGAGATGTGTAAAATAAATCTATTGGAATTAGTATAAATTTTAAATATCAATATTCTCTCATACCATAACCCTTAAGTTAAATAAATTTTTCATTCTTAATATATAATTAGGATCACCCTAGTTTCTTTTATTTGTTTATATAATAAACAAGTATAAATCATCACATAATATTCATATTCATTACTCATATAACTTTTAGCCCTTAGGATTTTATACTTAGCATTAAGGTTCCCAAATTAAGGGTCCCAAACAATTCGCTAGGGTTTTCTAACTGAACGCTGACGTTCTTAATATATACCTAGGTTTTGTCACATATATAGTTTATTTGGTCAAACCTTGACCCTTAACCACAAACTGAACTCATATAATACCATATACACAAAACATATACGTTTATATATTTAATCCTTAATAATTCACCAAAAGATTTTGAAATCCTTAAAAATCATTCTCAAAAATGTTAAATCCATTCACTTATTTTCTGTCTAGGTTTATTATTCAACCTTTAATCCATCATTTAAGATTTAAATAATTATCTAAATTTTCGGGTTGTCACAAGGTCTTACAGAAACGTCGTATTTAAGTGTATTGTCTATTTGACACCTTTATACAACGTTTTTAAAACATTGTAGTTTGACACATTACACAACGTATTTTTCTTAAAAAAATGTTGTATATTTGTTTTCCATAAATTCTTGGATGCTTGAAAACGTTGTAGATGATATGATTCCACAAC
This sequence comes from Panax notoginseng, assembly GCA_016801055.1. Taxonomy (NCBI): domain Eukaryota; kingdom Viridiplantae; phylum Streptophyta; class Magnoliopsida; order Apiales; family Araliaceae; genus Panax; species Panax notoginseng. The sequence continues at coordinate 106,693,048 of CM029014.1, forward strand.
GTTTTCTGGCATAAAATGTTGTGGTTTGATATAACAGACAACGTTTAAACACATTTATACAACGTTTAGAAGGTGTCATCTATTTAAAGCCAAAATGTATCAAACATTCAAAATATACCAATTACAAATAATATTACTATCCATACATCTCAAATTCAAAATATACCAATTACAAAGAATATTAATACCATACAATACGTTTACATCCCAATAATACCAAACTATCCATACATCTCAAAAATTATGGCTTTTGGCAAGAATTAAGGAACTTCATCAAAAATATTGAATGATTACAAGCACAGAAATTGCAGAAACACCAAGTAACGCGTACACCACATTTGATAGAAGTCCCTCCCCACTATGAGATATGACCTGAATAGCCATGGCTTCAAATGATCCTTTAGAGATACAAGTCAGAGATTCCAATAGAGAAGTTAGGCTAACCTCCAAGAAACTTGCAAGGCTCAGCAAATCAATAAAGCCAATATTGCATCACTTTGGCTAGTTATGATTAAATCCTAATTAACACTCGTACTTGAATACATGTACAAAATAAATATGAAGAGCAAAGTTCTATACTCACAGGACATATATGACATTGTTGCTAGTGCTGCTCCACGAAACATAGCCGTACAACATATAGCAGCCTTCTAAAAGGATACTTAAAGAAGGGCATCAGAAGAAGCTAATACTTCCTGAAACAACTCCACAGCAGGACAAGTCATTCTAGTTCCCCCTACAACGCATATCTATGTATACATGTACGTCTATGTATTCTATATATCACCTCTGTCAGATATGGAAAAAATAAATAGATTTTCAATAAAAAAAAATTACAACGAAAGTAGGATTCTTTTTTCTCGATGGGAGTATTTTACTACAAGAAAGACAAAGTAATTATTTCTTTTTCTTCCTGCAATTCTTCTAAATGATATAGAAGTAGAAACGCCATATTTTGAGATGCAGATTAGGAATTCATGCAAATGAAATGCATAGTGCTATAGTGAGTTGGGTATTGAGCACTTACACTAGCAATAGGCACACCAGTGACTGCATTTGGTTTCTTCCCATCGAGTCCCCAACAAATGCCATTGTCTTCCCTGTGACAAGCTCCAAGAACTGGGCTACATAAAAAAGAGGCAGCTCACATTCATAAGACAAAAATTACAACATAATCTTGTCACCAATCACTATGATGTGTTTAATTATATGATAAGCATATGAGCTGGATACATGTGGCTAAACTGTATGTACTTCCAGATAACATTGTGGCCACAAGGCTGCTACTTTGCATTAACAGACATAATGTTGGCGTATATTTGATGAAGAAAATACTCCTCTATGGTCCTAAATTAGTTGTGATATATTCTTTCCTTTTTCAAGCTAGCTTATTAAGTTACACTACCAATTTCGATCCCCATGGTTTAGAGAAGTCTGGTGAGGTGAAGTTATTCAAGTAAAAGGGACAAATATTAAAACTACTACACATACACTCATTTCTTAAAGTGCATCAAGCTCCAAAAGGGACAAAAGTTGCAAAGTCATCATTCATTGCAAATCCCTGACATAACAATGATTCATCCTTGTAAGTCATCATTCATTGCTAATCCCTGACATATCAATGATTCATCCCTGCAAGTAACATAAATTAAGCAGCAAAAGGTGGCACATAGTGGAACAAACTTAAACATTACCACTTCCTAGTTTGGGTCATTTATTCTTTAATTTTTAGGGGATGGGGATTAGTTGTAAACCTCAAATATACAGCCCAAAAGAAACATCAAATTAAGCATGAAAAACTAAAAACATTCCCATAAAAAACATCATCTAAAGAGCTAAAAGTAATGGGAAAATGTAGATAGAAAAACAAAGACAAAATTAAATGCATAAAATAGACCATTAACACAAATAAGGGTGGTTCATAATGGGTCTAAATAATAAGTATCACATTTGAAAGAAAAAAATCTACAAGGGTGCAAGAGTTATTAACAGTTGTACCATGAAATAAAAAAAAATAGGAAGTTAGTAGCAGGGAGAATTGACTATTCTCTGACAAAATTTCAAATCTATAGGTCAGAGAATAACTATGGGATGGGAAAAAGGAACAGAAATAAAAAGCCATATTCTATCATTCTAGATTTAGTGAGATTAAGAAAAAAATTATGTAACTTCAGGAGTTCTTTTTCAGGACTTTTAAGCTACCTATCACCAAAGAAAAATATGTTAACATCGGTATAGATTACAAAATGAGACATCCTAAAGAAATGAATATGTAACCTACCAAGGGAATGGATAACTTGATCTACACACTCTTTGGTGTACTTCTTGTATTTCATTAGGCATCAGATATCAAAGTCTGTTACATAGTCCCACCAAAGCCATGGTTTTCCACCTTCACTGGCCACTTTATAGAAGCAAGCCTAGCGTAAGTTTTGAACGACCACATTTTTCTGATCATATCCTTTACTGAAGTCCTACTTTGGATCTGGAGCACAATACCTCCCATGGTTGATGCATTGGGACTTGCACTATTTGCTCAAAATAAAAGCCTCTGGGCAATACCAAGTAATGTGGTGTGGCGTGAATTGGGTGTACCCTTTCTGCTCAATTATCTGGGCTACTCCTTTAAAGTTCTTCACAAACTCTATCTGGCTTTCACACTTGGGGCCACACTCATCATTGCTATTAATCCAGAACTCATATTCGACACGCTCATCAGGATGTGGAAGAGATTCCCTGTGATGCCCCCAAATTCTGCCCTCCACTTGGTCACCCAAATTTGGTTCATCACATGCTCAAAGTATTACCATAATAACTAAAATCATACATTCACAACGGAAAATCTAAATTAGAATAATATACAATGATTTATAATAATTATTCTCCCAAGTCTCGCAACCTACAGTACTTAAAAGATTACATAATAGTATCGAATATAGACCTATTACATAATCCTACTTAAGTTTAAACATAGTCTTAATACAACATAATAATCTTAAACATAAAAGGGACAAGCTAGTCGGTACCCTTGCCCTTGTCTGTTCCAGAGACACCTCCCTATTCTTCCTTAACTGAAAGGTTTTAAATAAGCAAGGATGAGCACAAATTGCCCAGCAAGTAATATACAATAAGGGTGTAGGATATAATATCACAAGGTTTGGAATATCGAACTATCATCTGTAAGATAGTTCATAGTTTTAGAATAATATCATGAGTAATGAATATCAATAATTCTTGTAATAAGAACGACAATTCAATATAAATCAACTGATATATATGAATTCAACGACTATCAAGGTATCCGACTGGATAAACAATTTATACTGAGCAGTCACTAAGGACTATTGAACATCTACTAGAATTACCAATATTAAATTGATAACCCAAAAGAATTAAGTAATGTAGAGGATCAGTCTACAATACTCCACGTTATGCATAACACCACAACAATAATATACTTATGTGTTGGGGTTTCCAACAACATACAATCCCATTACCATAAGGGTTGTTTAACTCAGTTTTCAAGATTTCCGCACTAATCAATTGGTTTGGAAAGTTTTATAAACATGCATATAGTCTAGCCGAATCAAATGGCATCGACTCTTTCACAATATTGAAGAACAATACTAAGTTCATTATGAATAATAGTTTTCACAAGGGTTTAACCATAATGGCTCATTTGAACGAGAAAACAATATAACGCGTACTCAAAGAGATAAGCTTACCGTATTCGTCGAATAAAGAATGCAAAGATACTTGCACAATAAGATAGGTTTAGAAACTTGCCTTAAGCGTAGTTTATTGACGTTTAAGAAATCAACACTTTTGAATCCTATTTATAGTGTATCACATGTATCGGATGTCCATTAGTTAATCATATTCGATAAACAATCCTGATATATAGATCAAGTGTACACATATGACTCCATCATGAAATCAAATAACATAGTCTTTAATCGTTGCTTTATAGTTTGCAACTACTTTTTGGACTTATCCCTTGAAAGTCTATAATCACATCATTAAACATTCACTCCTATCATCTAGCATGCTTATTAACACATTGGACATGCACTGGTCATATAATACAAGCTAGAGTAATAATACAAGTATGCAACTCCTATAAATTAATTGCAGAAAACTGATCCTACTGTAGACTGGCGCGGCCGCACCTGATTTATACTAAGGAGAAGCGCGACCGCGCGGCTCTCAGTTCAAACCAGAGATGGCTGCTCCTGCAGAAGGTTAGTGCATACTCGACTTGTACATACATAAATAATCATGAAATACACCCATGTTACTATGTGGATAACCAAGTTTGACCTCATATCATAACATTATCATAGGTCACCATATATTCTTAACCAAGACTTTAAGGGCTCAGTTCATAATTTTCTTACAATTGAACGTTGGGCACAGACTATATGATCCATAGGTTTCAACAACTCATGTTTGCATTAGGTTAGTTATGTATTATAAGTTATGACGTTATAGTTCATTCATACTTGTTCTAAGCCACCTTTAACTAGTTTTACTAAGCATAAGACTCATTACGCATTCATATTAATCACATGTACATGCATTACACACCTAGTTGTGATGTCTTGTATACACAAGTTAACCCACATAAGCATGCTGACAACTCTTAACTTAACGTACATAGTTCATCAAGTTAATATTTGAAACTTTTAGTTTCTTTAGTAAACTTATTTAAGCATGCAAGATAAGCACACATTGTCTAAATCATACTTTCGTACACATTTGTGCACATGCTCACATTATTTACATAAGCTAGAAATATCAGAATTTGAAACATAATGCTCCTCATACTTTGTTTTGCAAAACTTTAAGTTTTCCTTTAGAAATCCCATAAAACCAAACTATAAAACTCTACTATATACCAAACAAGTTCATGCCTTATGTTATACTCATGTATGTGCATACCTAGATTATTTAAACATGCTCACAGAATCAGAATATACATTATTCCAAGTTTACCATTTCAAGTTTTCCAAATCTTGCAGTTTTCTTGAAAACTCAACTTAAATCAAGCTAAAACAACGTACTATGTTCAAAACAATATTTAGCCACATGCTAGGGTCATTTAAATGCATATTATAACAAAAGTAACATGCTCAGAATGATACAAGATCACAAAAGTAGTGCACATGACTGGCAGCAGGCGCGATCGCGCGGTCATATACTATCGAAGTGGCGTGGCTGCGCCACTTCGAGCAGAACACAGAAATGAAGGCTCTATTTATGCAGAGTTCCCACACAACCAACATCAAACTTGAATCCAAACCAACTATATAGCTTCTAGACATGCACACAAACCCAAACAACACAATGGCATGCTATTCTTCATCAATTAACAAAGAATTTCTGAAATTGTTAGAATTTAGGCAACATCCAAACTAAGAACAAAATTAGGGATTATACCTCCTTGATGCTTAAATTTTGAATTCCCTCTATATTTGATTACGCTCTCTTAATACATTAACAACACACACTCTCAGTTCAAACTTAGCAGACAATTTCAAGCAATCAGAGAATGGAATAGAAATGGTGCTATATATAGAGGATGGATTGCCCAGTTCATGGCATTGCTTCATGGTTTGATCCAACGAAAATTGAGAAAGAATGTGGGATAAAGAAGAGTTGGCCAACTGCCCAAACTCGTAGCCACCATCACCATAGCTTTGTAGCAGCTCAGTTCACGTAATGAAGGTATAGGCTACTGTTTATGTACTGAGAAGGTCACTGATTTTGGAACAAGGGTTGTAATTCCCGACAAAGTGATTAAAATGCTTAGTTTGTTTCTTTTAATTCCCAAAATATAATTTTAATGTGCTACTGCTACTACATAATGAAAAGTTAGGGATTATTTAGGTACTCATATCATATAATCCATGTACATTATTCTAGTCTAATTATTATTTATAATAGGCATGGATTCCATTTAATTACCCACTAGTAATTAATATCTCCGTTAAACTTTATTATTCTAGTTATATTAACTTATTGGAATAGTTTATAATTCCTTGACAGAGTATATCTTTTAATGTTTCCACATATGCTTAATGTCACATAAACAATTGTTTTTTTTTTTGTAACTTATAATTCTCTACACTTTATTATATAGTTTATATATATTAATGTGCCACACCACATTTTCTTTTTAATGTAAGAACTATATAAGATCACATGTCTTGCACACATAAATTAACTGAATCATACCATTCTAGTCATGCAGTTTACTTTACCCACAATAATAATTAATAATCACATATTATTAATTAATCACCATTAATATTTAATTAATATAACAATTAACAATTAATATTACTTAATTGCTCACTTGGTAATTCACTCGTTAATTAATATTACTATTAATATTTTCCATCACGATGCCACACAAGGCTCTCAACGAGTTCATCACAAACTCCACATATTCTCAATTATTCAATTATTTAATATAATTGAGATAACTCATCTCGTAACACAAAATTATTTATATCCAAATAAATACTCATTTTATTAATACGTGAAAATTCTCGGGTAATACATCATCTCCCCTTATAAAAATATCGTCCCGGAATTGCTACAAGGTTATACGAATAGATGGGGATAATCCCTCATAATCCTATCTTCTAACTCCCACATTGCCTCCTCGACATCGTGGTTACGCCAAAGTATTTTTACAGAAGAAATAACTTTATTTCTCAAGGTTTGCTCTTTCCTATCAAGAATTTGGACATGAATTTTTTGGTATGCTAAATTCTTTTCCACTTGAATGGGTTCATAAGAAATCACGTGCTTGTTGTCAAGCTTGTACGGACGCAACACGGATATGTGAAACACGTTATGGATGTGCTCCAACTCAGGTGGTAATGCAACTTTGTACGCTACCTCGCCTACTCGCTTCAGTATCTTGAACGGTCCTATGAATCTTTGAATCAGTTTCCCTTTCTTACCGAAACGGATCTTTCCCTTCCACGGAGATACTTTTAAGAATACAAAACTGCCAACTTCAAAATCTCGGTCTTGCCGATGCAAATCTGTATACTTCTTCTGGCGATCTTGAGCTGCTGCTAGTCTGGATCTTATCACTGTCACCACGTCTGCGGTTTGTTGTACTAACTCTGGTTCGAGTATTCGTCGTTCTCCGACTTCGTCCCAATATAATGGCGTTCTGCACTTCCTCCCATAAAGAGCTTTATACGGTGGCATGCCGATACTCACATGGTAACTATTATTATACGCAAATTCGACTAAGGGTAGGTGGTCGTCCCAATTTCCCTTGAAGTACATCACGCAAGTCCTAAGCATATCCTCTAGCATTTGTATTGTTTGCTCACTTTGTCCGTCTGTCTGAGGATAATAAGCAGTACTTAACCTTAACTGTGTTCCCATCCTCTCTTGCAAGCATTTCCAAAATTTTAACGTGAAACGCGGGTCTCGATCAGAAACAGTCGATACCGGCACTCCATGTCGTAAAACGATTTCCTTTACGTACAGACTCGCCAATTGATTTAAACTGTAGCTGATCTTGATAGGTAGAAAATATGCGGTCTTCGTAAGCCGATCTACGATAACCCAAATGGCATCCAACCCTTTCTACGTGGCCGGAAGTCCTACCATGAAATCCATTGTAATATGCTCCCATTTCCACTCCGGTATTTTCAACGGTTGTAGCAACCCACTCGGCCGCTGAAGTTCTGCTTTTACACGTTGACACGTAAGACATCTACTAACGTACTCCGTGATTTTTCATTTCAAATTTGGCCACCAAAAATGTTGCTTCAAGTCCCAGTACATCTTTGTGCCTCCCGGATGAACGGAATATGCCGTATTGTGTGCCTCGTGCAAAATCTCCCCTCTCAACTCGGTTACCGCCGGTACCCACGCTCTCCCTTCGAATCTTAAAATACCTTCTTTATCTATTCGAAATTTTCCTACCTCATTTTCTGCAATCCTACTCCTGATTTTCTCACATTCTCCATCTTTCTCATGTGTCTCCTTTATCCTATCCAACAATGTCGGACGAGCTTCCATCACAAATAATTTCTCTTCAGACCTCTCGGGTCCCTTCACTTCTATTTCCAACTTCTCCATATCTCTTATTAACTCCTTCTGAGTTGTCAGTTGCAACAATTTCTCCCTTCCTTTCCTGCTCAGAGCGTCGGCAACTACGTTTGCCTTCCCCGGGTGATAAAGAATCTCATAGTCATAATCTTTGATTAATTCTAACCACATTCTCTGACGCATGTTCAACTCCTTCTGTGTGAAGATATATTTCAGACTTTTGTGGTCCGTGTATATCTCACATTTCTCTCCGTACAAATAATGTCTCCATATCTTTAACGCAAAAACTACTGCTGCTAATCCTTTAATTGTCGTGACGCATACGTAATGACTTTGCAATGTTGCATCAGCACACACCCCAGTCCTCTATGCGATGCATTACTATACACCACAAATCCTCCCGTATCATCTGTTAAGGATAATACAGGCGCCACGCTTAATCTCCTCTTCAATTCTTGAAAACTCTCTTTGCATTTGTTGGTCCACATAAATTTCACTGTCTTCCTCGTCAGATTAGTTAACGGGGTCGCTATCTTAGAAAAATCCTGGATAAATCTTTAATAGTACCAAGCTAACCCTAAGAAACTTCTCACCTCCGTCGATGTTCTCGGTTGTTCCCAACTACTTACTGCTTTGACCTTTTCGGGGTCTACTGAGATTTCATTCTCATCCACCTCGTGGCCTAAGAATTGAACCTTCTTCATCCAAAATTCGCATTTTGAAAACTTCGCATACATCTTCTCCTTTCGTAGTGCCTCCAAAACAATCTTCAGATGTTCGACATGTTCTTCCTCTGTCTTCGAGTAGATCAAAATGTCGTCAATGAAAACTACTATAAATTTATCCAAGTATGGCTTGAAAACTCGATTCATCAAGTCCATGAATGTTGTCGGAGCATTAGTTAAACCGAATGACATTACCAAAAACTCGTAATGTCCATAACGGGTTCGAAACGCAGTCTTTGGTATATCCTCATCACACACTTTCAGTTGATGATATCCTGTCTGTAAGTCGATCTTCGAGAAACATTTCGCTCCCGTTAGTTGATCAAACAAGTCATCTATCCTCGGTAATGGATATCTGTTCTTGATCGTTACTCTGTTCAATTCTTGATAATCGATACAGAGCCTCATCGATCCGTCCTTTTTCTTCATGAATAATACTGGTGCTCCCCAAGGAGACACACTCGGTCGAATGTAACCCTTATCCAATAATTCTTGAAGTCCTATCATCAATTCCTTCATTTCTACTGGCGCCATACGGTATGGAGCTTTTGAAATTGGTGCCATTCCCGGTGCTAAGTCTATTACAAATTCGATTTCTTTGTCTGGCAGAAGACCAGGCAGATCGTCTGGAAACACGTCTTGAAATTCATTAACTATGGGTATATCCTTAATCTCTACTCTTTTCTTTCGAGTATCTACGATGTAAGCTAAATAACCTACACATCCTTTCTTTAACAATTTCCTGGCCTGCATCATCGTAACGCAACACGATTGCTTAAGCGATGAGCTACCATAAAACACCACCTTAGACTTACTCGGAGTCTGAAGGTTCACACACTTGTTGTGACAGTCAATTACTACCGCATGGCTATATAACCAATCCATCCGCAGTATTATGTTGAATTCTCCTAATCTAATAAGAATCAAGTCTATGCTCAGTTCATGTTCTCTAATGTTTGCACGATAATTTTGATGGACGTATTCTACAGAGATTATTTCCTTATTGGCAATTTCTATGCTCAAAGGATCTTCTAAATGTTCTCGAGGTGTATTAAGTTTACTAGCGAATTATTCAGATACAAAAGAACAGGTCGCACCCGAATCAAATAATACATAAGCATTTATATTATTATTTAAGAGTTTACCTGACACCACGTCCTTTACAGCTACGACGTCCTGGACGGTCATGTTAAAGGTTCAAGTGGTCGATTGATTGGGTTGCGCAGGTCCACCAATCATTAACTTTCTTCCTCCTCCCTGGCTTCCGCCAGCTCCACTGCTTCCTTTTTTCAGGCAATCCTTTATCTGGTGCTCTGTCGGTCCACAAGCGAAACATCCTCTGATCTTCTTCGGCTTTGGGCAATTTGGCGATATGTGCCCCTCCTGGCCGTAATTATAGCAGGTGTTCTTTCTCTTCCAACACTCTCCCTGATGGCTTCTTCCACATTTATTGCAGGCTTCGGTTCTCTTCTTGAAGTTTCCCTGGTGACTTCCACCTTGGTTATTGTTTCTGTTGTTATTGTTTTCAAATTTCCTCTTTCCGGAGTTACTTCCTCCGCTGCTGCTCCCTCCACGATGCTCACTACCAGTGTTCTTGTTCTTCTTCTCCTTATGATATAGACTTTAGGTCTCACTGCCACCTTCCGTAATGATTTCCTTTTCCAATAATGTTGTAAAGGAATCAATCTGGAAGACCGATACCTTATTATACAACCACAGCTTCAACCCCTGCTCAAAACATCTCGCTTTCCTCTCCTCATCCACAACTTGGCTAGTTCATTGAACTTCACTGTGTATTGCGCCACCGTCATATCACCTTGTTTCAACTCTAGGAATTTTACTTCCATCTTACTCTTCATACTCTTCGGGAAATAGTTCTCAAAAAACAGCGTCGTAAACCTCTCCCAAGTTATCGTTCCTTCCCCCGCTTTCTGCTGATTAGTTTCCCACTAATAGTTCTTTTCGCCTCTCAGCATGTATGTGGCAAATACGGTCTTCTGGTCTTCACCCACGCGAGCTATAGTGAAGGCCTTCTCAATCTCCTTGATCCAGGTTTGCGCAACTATCGGGTCAGTAGTTCTTGTGAACTCTGGGGGTCCTACACTCTTAAAATCCTTAAAGGTTGTTACTGGGACAGCTTGGGAAACGGGTGGTATAGGTTCGTTTCTTCCCCTCAGAGCTTCTCCCAATAAATCTACAAGTCTCTGTATCGTATCTACATGACCTCTCTCGTCATTAACTGACTCTTCTGGGATAGTTATTCTATGTCTGGGCGGCATTTTCTACATCACAAAATTTTCATTTTATTATCTCGTTATAATACTTAGACATTTCTCAATAGAAAAGAACTACAAGTTTATAACACGTTTCTGAAATAGGATCATTTATATTCATATGCCAAATGGTTACAGTACACGTTCTTTTCTAGCATACGGCTATAAATGAAATACATATCCCTAATATCACAAAAGACGGGGACCACATTAACTTACTACCCCTCCAACATTTTTCTCCAACATTTTTCTAAAGTTTAGGGTTACCACTGTTTCACATCTTACGCAAAAGATGGAGATTACAACAACATATTAACAACACATAAATAAAACTAGTACACTACTGAGCTTTTCCCTCTAGACTCAATCTAACATCCCACGCTCCACGACGCTCTGATAGTCCTTCTACGTAATGGGTTCTACCATATCCCGACTTATGGTATGTCGGGTCTGTCCTTGCTCAGTTGGGTAGTGATTTACCCCATCGATCAATCTCTCCATGGCTGTGCGTAGAGCATAGCCCATCTTTTTCATCGTCCTCCTCTTGCATCGCACCTCGTCCTCTAGGTCATTCACCCTGTCATTGGAATCCTCCCACTTCTCCTCGAAGTGAATCCTATCCATCACCTCCATCTCTAACTGAGTTTGGAGAGCCTCCTTCTTTGTCCTCTCACTCAAAACTCTCTGCTCCATTTCTTCTAGCTTTCCTGCCAATTAAATGTTCCTTGCCACCAATCGGTGAAACAAGGCTCCCATCTGGATCCCTGCCTCCTTTCGGTGAGCAATTTCCACCTCCATCTCCTGCATCACTAATTGCCTCTCAAGAGACTCAATCTCTAACTCCTTGACTCTACACCCTAATTCCAAAATCTGTTCTTCGTATTCTCCTAACATCCGATCTTCGAAAGTAGTCCCATCAGAGTCCTCCATAGGCTCGGTTTCCTCCTCCACGGGTTCCTCCTCCGGATCAGACTCCTCAGGTAGAGGCTCCATCTTCTCCTCATCCTCATCATCATCATCAATAGGGGCAACTACCGATATAGGTTCTGCTATCAAGGGTGTCTCTTAGACTACGTGGATATCACGCGGCTCCTCCTCTACTACTCGGCTAGGTCCTCCCATGTTAGTCATCCTACAAACACCAACATAAGACAAGACAAACAACAACTACATCAGAATGTTAAATAACATAAGTTCATTGTATAGATTGAAGTTACATTTCACAACACACTAAGTCTCTCAAGGAAAACTCTACATGAGTTTTATCCCCTTCCTAACTTCAAAGTTTTCTTAAGTTATAATCTAAGGACTCTCGTTCGTAAGGTTTATAACTATAGCTTTGATACCAATATGTGACGCCCCCAAATTCTGACCTCCACTTGGTCACCCGAATTCGGTTCATCACGTGCTCAAAGTATTACCATAATAACTAAAATCATACATTCACAACGGAAAATCTAAATTAGAATAATATACAATGATTTATTATAATTATTCTCCCAAGTCTCGCAACCTACAGTACTTAAAAGATTACATAATAGTATCGAATAAAGACCTATTACATAATCCTACTTAAGTTTAAACATAGTCTTAATACAACATAATAATCTTAAACATAAAAGAGACAAGCTAGTCGGTAGCCTTGCCCTTGCCCTTGTCTGTTCCAGAGACACCTCCCTATTCTTCCTTAACTGAAAGATTTTAAATAAGCAAGGATGAGCACAAATTGCCCAGCAAGTAATATACAACAAGGGTGTAGGATATAATATCTCTAGGTTTGAAATATCGAAGTATCATCTCTAAGATAGTTCAGAGTTTCAGAATAATATCATGAATAATGAATATCAATAATTCTTGTAATAAGAACAACAATTCAATATAAATCAGCTGATATATATGAATTAAACGACTATCAAGGTATCCGACTGGATAAATAATTTATACTGAGCAGTCACTAAGGACTATTGAACATCTACTAGAATTACCAATATTACACTAATAATCCAAAAGAATTAAGTAATGTAGAGGATTAGTCTACAATACTCCACGTTATGCATAACACCACAATAATAATATACTCATGTGTTTGGGTTTCCAACAACATACAATCCCCTTATCATAAGGGTTGTTCAACTCAGTTTTTAAGATTTTCGCACCAATCAATTGGTTTGGACAGTTTTATAAACATGCATATAGTCTAGCCGAATAAAATGGCATTGACTCTTTCACAATATTCAAGAACAATATTAAGTTCATTATGAATAATAGTTTTCACAAGGGTTTAAGCATAATGGCTCATTTGAACGAGAAAACAATATAACTTGTACTCAAAGAGATAAGCTTACGGTACTCGTCGAATAAAGAATGCAAAGATACTTGCACAATAAGATAGGTTTAGAAACTTGTCTTAAGCGTAGTTTATAGACGTTTAAGAAATCCTATTTATAGTGTATCACAAGTATAGGATGTCCATTAGTTAAACATATTCGATAAACAATCCTGATATATAGATTAAGTGTACACATATGACTACATCATGAAATCAAATAACATAGTCTTTAATTGTTGCTTTATAGTTTGCAACTATTTTTTGAACTTATCCCTTGAAAGTCTATAATCACATCATTAAACATTCACTCGTATCATCTAGCATGCTTCTTAACACAGTGGACATGCACTGGTCATATAATACAAGCTAGAGTAATAATACAAGTATGCAACTCCTACAAATTAATTGCAAAAAACTGATCCTATTGCAGACTGGCGCGGCCGCGCCTGATTTTTACTAAGGAGACGCGCGGTCGCGAGGCTCTCAGTTCAAACTAGAGCTGGCTGCTCCTGCAGAAGGTCATTGCATACTCGGCTTATGTGACAATCCGAGAATTTTGATTATTTTTTAAATTTTTATTAATTAATTTAGGGTTCAAAATTAGAACATAGACATAAAATAAGTGTAAGCGTTTGATATTTTTAAGATGGAATTTTGAGGATTTCAAAATTCTATGAAGGATTTAGGTGAATTATTTTGGATTAAGGGTATACGTGAATATGTTCTGTGTATATATGTTCAGTATGTGATTACGGGTCAAGGGTTGACTAGATAAATGATATCTGTAACAAACCCTGGGTATATATTAAGAACGTCAACGTTCGGTTAGAAAACTCTAGCGAATTACAAGAAACCCTAATTTCGGTTTCGGGAATCCTAATTTATAATTAGAGAAAACATAATTGTTAGTTAAATAATTTAAATGTTAATTAGGAAATATTAATCCAAATTTTAAAGCTATTAGTAATTAGAAAACATTAATCTAATTACGAAAATATAATTTTTTAAATTAGAAAATTATTTTTCTATTAGAAACCCTAATTTTTGGGTTATAAACCCTAATATATGATTTTGACCCCAATTGCTTAATTATCGAGTTTAATTAGGAAATACTAATCCTAATTAGCAAGATTTAAAATATGATTAAAATTTTTTAATATAATTAGAAAATTCTAATTATAATTTAGAAATATTAATTTTATATTTTGAAAACCGAAATTCGGAAATGTTAGAAATTAAAAATTTGCAAAGTTAAGGGTTAAACCCTAAACCCTAAAATGGTCTAAACCCTAAATCCTAACTTAAATCCTAAACCCTAAGGGTTTGGCTAATTGACAAAATTGCCATTAAAATTAAATGAAAAAGACTAAAATGCCCTTTAGTGCATTATTGAATGTAACTTGCAAATCTTTGTATATTTGGGCTTGGTGAACTACTAAGGTTGACATTGTGACACATAATCTCAGCAACTCAGCTGGCAAACATCAGATCTAGGACTTTATATCATAATATATATAGATTAAAGAGACAGAAAAAGGCAACTTTACTCTCATTTTCTCCCAAGCTCTTCTCTCCCTAAAAATTCGAAAGTGTAGAGTGAGATAGAGAGATAAGATAAGCCAATATCAGTTCATTGCTAGCCTAGATCAGATCACTATGACCAGAATCAAAAATCAAAGCTCAAAAGGTATATGAACCCTAAATTTCGAAATCTCTTGATTTTATGTTTGATGTTGTAATTGATTGGTTAGACATGTGTAATAGGGTGTCTATAAGTGATCTGGGTTGATATATCATGGATCTATAACACTTAGATGCACGAATCAGGCATTTTTTTTTCAAATCTAGAAATAGTTCAAAAAGTGACCTGACAGTCGAATGTCAGGCTCTCTAGATCCTTGTGTGTTCATGCTTTTTGATGTTTTATTGTTTGCATCTATAGTCTGGTATATGGTATTTAATCTGCAAGTGGTAGCATAGCCATTTGATGTCTAGAATTGAAGATATTTAAGGTCAAACATCGTTGACCAAGGTTGACCGGATGAATTCTGGGAAAACTCAGAATGTTCAAAATCGAGTCTGACAAGTTTTGTAGCGATTAGATCTGTCAGTCGTGTTAGCTTGTTTATGATGTGTTGTATTCATATTGTAGCTTGTATGATGGACTACAGATCTGGGTCCTTAGATCTCTTATAACCTCAACATATCGATCGTGAAAGGTGGTCAAAGTGGACCACCCGAACTGCTTTTTACTTTTCTGGAAAACCCAGAAAAAATAAGAACATCACTGTCTGACATACTTTGACCCTATGATTCCTGGTGATCCTGTTGATTATAAATTGATCTATTGATTTATTAATGTTCCTTGACATACGGAGTACACATTTGAGCCATTATAGCATATGAAACATGAACAAAACACTTAGATAATCGAGCTTCAATATAGCCACTCAAACTGCCTGGGTTTCTGGAAAACCCAGGTGACATCTGACAACGACTTTGATTGCCCAGATCGTCATGTTATGTTGTGTTTTGACCTAGATAATGGTTGGTTATTATAGTGTTACAATTTAGCTACATGATAAATACTTAACCTGAACCATAAACATTTTGGATTGGAAGATAAGAGCGGTCAAACAAGCCACCTTGTACACTGTCTGACAGTGTTCTTGAGCAGCAAGAACACCTATGACGACAGACAAGTGTCGTTATAGGCTATAGCGACGGTTGTATTTATTTTATTTTCTAAATATTTCGGAAATTATTTAAAAATAGAAAAAAATGGTTTTTAATTATTAAAAATACATAATAAATTCAGAAAAATTATTTTAAAGTCCGAAAAAAAGTTTTTAATTATTTAGAGTATATTTCATAAATATTTAATATTTTTGGAATGTAAATGGTATTTAATTTATTTAATTATAATATTAAATAAATGATTTAAAAATGATTTTAATACATGAAAAATCATATTATGGTATAATAAAATATTTTAAGTTATTTTTGGTAACTTTTAATATTTTGTGAGAAAATTCATTAATAAATCAATATTAATGATAATTAGTTTATTTAATAAATATATTAAATAAATTATGAAAAAATATAATTAATGTTTTATAAATCATATAAAAATGATTTAAGGGTTAGAAAAATATTTGAAGTTATAAAATATAACTTTTGATATTTTGTCATGAAAATATTAATATTTTAATATTAAAAGTAATTATCGGATAATGAATTTAACTGTTTAAAAATCATATAAATATGATTTTGAAGTATTAAAAATACTTTGTGATATTATAAATATATTATAATATTAAGTGATGATTTTCATTAATATTTTATATTAAATAAATATTAATGATAATAGAATTATGTGGTATTTATTTCATTTAAATACGTTATTAATGATTTAAAATTCATGATAAATAGTAATAATTATTTAAAAATTATTCCAAGCCTATGAAAAATATTTCGACTGTTAATAAAATTATCTTAGATAATGGTTAAGTGTTTAGTCAGAGTTTAATTGAACTTAAACTCGAAGTTTTGTCCGACTAGACCGTCGTGATGTCAGATTTGTGTCGGGTTCAACTAAGACTGCAATAGTTTGACTTGACACCGAGTCTTAAGTGTGCTATAGACTGATAGGGATGTCTGTTACGTGTTTAGGTTATTATATGTTTATATATATATATATATATATATATATATATATATATATTGTGATGATATTATTCTAATATTAGAGATCTATATTACTAATATTAGGTCTTCGGATAAAGCGATATAGATTGTGTAGCGGTAATCAACGGTTCATGCAAGTTTATTTTTACTTAACTCTACTAAGACTGTTTCATTCAGATAAGCTTATGGTTAATCATTGCTTGTTACCATGAATTGTACTCTGTACATAATACATGTATAAGTCAGGTATGAAAGGCTGATCGTGTAAGACCCCAACTTATTAATAAATAAAATTAAATTTCCTCTATTTACTATTTTGAAATAGAAATGGTTGATTTGATTAATGTGGTTAGTTATGGGTAAAATGCGCAAATATTTCAAATAAGCAAGTGGTTATAAAATATTCATTTTTGGTCGGTGAATATTCGTTTGGTCGTGGAATATTCTTGTTGTCGGGGAATATCCGTACGACGGCGCAGCCTTGTGTGGGCCCCATAACGGAAAGCGATTGGATGAAGAAAACGACAAGTATAAGTTATTTATAATTAACGGCGTAGTTGTTACCGTTAATAGTGTTGGAATACCTAGTGGTTAAAATACATTAGCACACAGTATTGCACCAATTATTGATTCTTACGAAGGAAGACACTACTCAATAATTGTTACAATAGT
Source organism: Panax notoginseng (assembly GCA_016801055.1). Lineage (NCBI taxonomy): Eukaryota > Viridiplantae > Streptophyta > Magnoliopsida > Apiales > Araliaceae > Panax > Panax notoginseng. Next base: position 106,710,819 of record CM029014.1, read on the forward strand.
TACTGTTCAATATTTTATTTTATTGATTCCATAATTGTTGCATTGATATTTTATATTATTGTTGTTTCAATAATTGTCACTGCATAGTATTTCCCATTATCAGATCAATAATTCATATTATTTGAATAATATTATTAGATAGCATTATTGGCAATATCTAGAAAGTTCTGTCTAAGGAGAGGTTTGGTCATCTAATTGCGCGCTAGTAAGGAGAAATCCTTATTGGAAAGTCCCCTCTTTCCTGGGAACGGCCTGGTTGTCATAAATGTGATTATGTAATATTATTTGTGAATAATTAATTATTGATTCATATGATAAGGAAATATTTATTTTATGTGGATATAAATGAGAGATATATTTTTGTGGTTAAAATGAAGGAGTTAATGTTGAGGGTTTTATCAGTATTTTTGTCGGAATGGAGGTATTAAAAATCAAGGTTTTTGAGATATTTTGCGAGGATTATAATTTTTAATCCGACTGTTGGATCGTGGTAATTTTTGGATATGTTATACATATATAAGTTGAGTATATGTACACAAATTTTGAACCGTTAAAAATGAACGTATGATTTACTATGAATTTTACGAGATGACTGGTTCAGAAATTGTTGAATTTTCGGAGTTTATCATTTTGGTAGAAATTTCTAGAATTGGTGGGCCCCACTCTTGGTTGGTGAAGAAATGTGCTGAGATTTTTATTCAAATGTGGTAGGCTTGAATAGTAGCAGGTAAAGCCATCAGGTTGCAGGTTAAGTCTGCTTCGACGTGCTAACATTTTCCTATAAATAGTGGACTAAGTTAGAATTGAAAATCACACCAGAAACAAGTTTTCTCTCTTTCTCTCTTTAGATTATTGAGTGTATTTTGTGAGTATTTAGATACTTTGAGAGTTTCTATTCATCAGAGCAAGTTTCTTTCAGCCTTATACCGATATTCCGACCAGAAGTACTGATATTTTGAGGTAAGGGATATTATCTTCTACTTAAATGATATTTTCTTCAATATCATTATGCCGAAATATTGATATGAACTTTTTATCAAATTTGAAACTTTTTGTGCCGGGGTTACTATTCATGTATACGGCACTATTCACGAATACGACACTATTCACCGAAAAATAAAATTTTCCCTTTTTGTCCAAGATATCAATTATGGTTACTATCTTTGATTGTATCCATGTTTTGATCTTTATTTTTGAATTCTGCTTTACAATTGATTATTATGAAGTATTATTAATCTTGGATAAACTGTTATACGAATCCCTACTATTTGTCCTTCTGTCTCACTGGATTCATTTTCTTTAAGATATTTATCATCATCCTCAGTCCTAAATAATGATATTACTAAATATCTTTGGCCTGTAGTGCAAATATGAATGATTAACTGGTGAATATCTTTGGTCCATAGTGCAAAGATGAACAGGTGTTGAGATGAACATGACCAACTGGTGATACAAATGAATATCTTTGGCCTGTAGTGCAAAGATAAATATTTGGTTAAAGATGATTATTAATTGATGTTACAGGGATAAAATATTGATGATGGACTTTTAAATCTTAGAAGATAGTAGAATTCATTCTCTACTTGACTCTTCTAATGGTTTGCTGTTTCGCTGCAGTTGTTGATCTAAAACTTGTTGTCGATTATATTCTATCAAATTTTTCCCTGTTGAATACTAATGATAATTTGTTGTATATTATCTTAGTCATAATATTCTTTACTGGGCTAGTTGAGCTCACCCTTTTCCTTTTTGTTCCATTTTTCTTCTCAGGAGGTGAGAACATAGCAAGATCTAGTCGGGGTATGGAGTGATGGTTCTAGAAAGATGTTTTAGCTGTCCTCACTATTTCTGTAAAATAGTGTTTGAATAATTGTAATAAGGACTTATTTGAGTGTGAATATTGTCTAGAAGACAATATTTGTATTTAAACTCACAGTATGTGTTGTCGTATTTTGCACGACAATTGTATTATTGAAGTTGTAGTTTGCTTTTTGTAGCATGTATTTGGCGACTCAGAATGGGTGTTGTATACCAATTTTGGGGGCGTCACAGTTGGTATCAGAGTTTAGGGATATGATCCCTGGCTGAGATGTGAGACAAGAACTAGGAGGGGAGAGACGGGGAATTCCTTCGCTAGTATGACCTGACTAAGTTTATTTGGTATTTATTTGGTCTGTCAGAGTATAGGGATAATATATGACATGACTATTAGCCCTTGTTTTATGACAGTATTTAAGAATGGCAGCTGAGAACGTTAATAATGGAGTAAATCAGATCGTGGAGACATCTTTGATCACCACCCAGGGGAACGTGCAACAGGAAGGCAATATTCCTCCTGTAAACAACGTTACCGAGCAAACTATGAATGATGGAATGTTTAGAAGCATTTTGCAGTTCATGCAAAATTAGACGAGGGAGACTCGTGTGCAAAATACGGGTGGAAATGATAACAACGCGCGGTTTGTCACAACCAAGCAGTTCAAAGAATTGGGACCACCAGAATTTAAGGGAAAGCCAGATCCGATCATGGCGGAAACGTGGGTCAAGCAAATTACCAAGATATTCGATGTCTTGGGATGCACGGAGGAACAGAAGGTTCCATTCGCCATATTTATGTTTCGCGGTGAGGCAGACTACTGGTGGGAGTTTGTGAAGCGTACCCAGCCTCACGCACTCAACATGTCCTAGGAAACATTTCAAAAACTGTTTAATGACAAGTACTTTCTTGAAAGTATTCGTCATATGAAGGAGGTAGAGTTTATTAGACTGGAACAAAATAACATGACGGTGTCCCAGTACGAGGTGAAGTTTGCAGAGTTATCCAGGTTTGCACCTCATTTGGTCGAGAATGAGGAACGAATGACAAGGATGTTTCTGAGAGGTTTAAAACCCGAGATTCGGCAATATCTTATCTCTCATAAATTTTCTTTATATTCAGATGTTGTAAACAGGGCTCAATTATTAGAGCGAGATAATGATTATATTCAACCGAGGGAACACAACCAAGGTAATACCGGTGACAGCGGTCATCGGACCAATGAAAACCAGCAGGAAGGAAAACATTCGGACAAAAGCGGTAACCACTCTGGTGGTAATCGTGGCCGTGATAATAGAAGGAGCGAGTCGGGAGGAGATTTCAAGAAAAGAAGGTACAACAATGATAATGTGAAGACGTCAGCATAAACATCAACTGCTTTTAGGGGAGGAGAACGAGCACCGGTCGTTTGTTATAAATGCGGGAAGGAGGGACACATCAGCTCAAACTGCCCACAACAGTTCAAGGTATGTTATAACTGTGGAAAGGAAGGTCATATAGCTAAAGATTGTCTTGTTGCAAAACCAAGTTCAACGGGGATAGTGACTCCGAAGGCTGTTCCAGACAAGTCAAAGTCGGTGGTTCCTGGAAGGGCGTTTGTTGTGACTGCCCAAAACGCGAGAAACCTGAACGAGGTGATCACGGGTAAGCTAATCTTGAATTCTTGCAAAGTTTATACCTTATTAGATACCGGTTCTACCCATTCTTTTATCTCTCTTGCTTGTGCTCAACGTTTAAACTTGACTCCGGAGAAATTGGACTTTGACTTATTTGTTGAAACTCCGTTGGGTGAAACCTTCGTTATATCTACAGTTTATAAATCTTGCATGATCCAAGTTGGCACTATCACATTACCTGTTGATCTTATCTCTTTAAAGATACTTGCTTTTGATGTGATTTTAGGAATTGATCGGTTAACCACTCATCATGCTAAAATTGATTGTTTTCGTAAGGTTATTAGTTTTTATATTCCAAACCAACCTGTCATACGAATTCAAACTACTAAACCACTAAAATCAGTCACTGTCATATCAAGCCACAAAGCTATTCGTTTATTGAAAAACGGATGTCAAGCTTTCTTAGCCCATGTTATGGATTTGAACAAAGACAAGTCAGATTTGAATAATATTTTTATTGTTAGAGAATTTTCCGATGTATTTTCTGTAGAACTTCCCCGTCTACCCCCAGAACGTGGAGTTGAATTCTTTATTGACCTTGAACTTGGTACAAAGCCCATTTCTAAAACCCCATATCGAATGGCTCCTATTGAACTTCAGGAGTTAAAGGTTCAACTACAGGAGTTGTTGGACATCGATTTTATTCGTCCTGGTACATCTCCTTGGGGTGCTCCTGTGTTATTCGTAATGAAGAAAGATGGGAGTATACGACTTTGTATCGACTACCGAGAATTGAATCATGTCACTATCAAGAATAGGTATCCACTACCTCGCATTGATGACCTGTTTGACCAGTTGCAAGGAGCACAATTCTTTTTAAAGATCGATCTTTGTTCTGGATATCATCAGCTGAAGATTAAAATTGAGGATATTCCAAAGACTGCCTTCAGAACTCCGTACGGGCATTATGAATTCTTAGTCATGTCTTTTGGATTGACTAATGCTCATGCTACTTTCATGGATATGATGAACCGTGTATTCAAAGAATATTTAGATCAGTTTGTTGTTGTCTTTATTGATGACATCCTCATCTATTACAAAAGTCATGAAGATCATGAGCGCCATTTGAAGCTGGTACTGCAAAGGCTTCGTGAAAATAAACTATATGCCAAATTGAAGAAATGCGAGTTCTGGCTTGAGGAAGTAGCATTTTTGGGCACGTGGTGTCAAAACATGGAGTATCTGTCGACCCGACGAAGATTGAAGCCATACAAAGTTGGGATCATTCGAAGTCAGTGACCGAAGTACGTAGCTTTCTGGGCTTAGCTGGGTATTATCGGAGATTCGTGGAAGGATTTTCTAGAATCGCTACTCCGTTAACTCAGCTGACTCGGAAGGATACAAAATTCGGTTGGAGCGAGGATTGTGAGAAGAGTTTTCAAGAACTCATGAGGAGACTCATTTCGGCACCTGTTCTGACAATATCATCTGGTTCTGATGGATTTGTTATCTACAGTGATGCTTCAGGCAAAGGGTTAGGATGTGTTCTCATGCAATATGGGAAAGTCATAGCTTATGCCTCGCGACAACTCAAAGAATATGAGAGGAATTATCCTACTCATGATTTGGAGTTGGCAGCAGTCGTTTTTGCGTTGAAGATTTGGAGACACTACCTGTATGGGGAGAAAGTGGAGATCTATACGGATCATAAAAGCCTCAAATATTTCTTCACCCAAAAGGAACTCAACATGCGGCAACGACGTTAGCTTGAGCTGTTGAAAGATTACGATAATACCATCCAATATCATCCTGGAAATGCGAACCTAGTAGCTGACGCATTGAGTAGAAGATCCTACGCGAGTACGAGTACAATGGTGTTAACACAAAGGCCCATTTTGTATGATTTGCAAAGGATGGAGATAGAGATGAAGGCTCCAAGTACCCACATGATGATATCAAATATACGAGTAGAACCGACTTTAATTGATAAAGTTAAAGCCGCTCAAGCTACGGACATAGAGCTGATGCGTATGAAGAAGAAAGTGCAAGAAGGTGTTATTCCAGAAGCAAGAATCGATGAAGAAGAAATACTTCGAGTTAACTCCAGACTGTGTGTTCCTAACGATTTTGACTTGGAGCATAGAATAATGATGGAGGCACACAACACACCGTTTGCAATCCATCCTGGGAGTACCAAAATGTATCACGATCTTCGACATACATTTTGGTGGAGCAATATAAAAAGAGAGATCGCAGAGTTTATCTCGAGGTATTTAACTTGTCAACGTGTAAAGGCGGAACATCAAGTGCCAAAGGGTCCATTACAACCACTTGAGATCCCAAAATGGAAGTGGGAACACATTACCATGGATTTCGTTACAGGTCTTCCCAAGGTTTCTCAAGCCATAGATGCGATTTGGGTCATTGTTGATAGATTAACCAAGTCTGTCCATTTCTTGCCTATACGTGAGACTTATTTCCTTGAACGTCTTGCTAGTTTGTACGTGAATGAGATTGTGAGATTGCATGGCATGCCAGTATCCATAATTTCGGATCGTGACCCAAGATTCACTTCACGATTTTGGGTTAGCTTGCAGAAAGCTATGGGCACGGATTTACGATTTAGTTCAGCATACCATCCTCAAACGGACGGGAAATCAGAGAGGACTATTCAAACCCTTAAATATCTATTAAGACTCTATATTCTAGATTTCAAAGGAAGTTGGGATAAGTACTTGCCACTGGTGGAATTCTCCTACAACAATAGTTATCAGGCAAGTATAGGTATGGCTCCATTTGAAGCCTTATATGGACGAAAGTGTCGTTCTCCAGTATGCTGGGACGAGGTGGGTGAAGCAACATTGTTGGGACCAGAATTGGTACGCATAACTACAGAGAAGATCCAAACAATTCGACAACGTATACAAACGGCACAGGATCGACAAAAGAGTTATGCGGATCTTCATCGAAAGGATGTAGAATTTAATATTGGGGATCATGTATTGTTACGTGTTGCACAATGGAAGGGAGTTACAAGATTTGGGAAGAGAGAAAAGCTCAATCCATGATTTTTCGGTCCATTTGAGATTCTTGACCGAATAGAAAATGTGGCCTATAGACTCGCATTACCTCCAAGCATGTCTCGTGTTCATAATATTTTTCACATATCTGTGCTTCGTAAATATATGAAAGACCCGAACCACATAATTGAGTTAAAACCAGACGAGATAGCCGAAGATTTAACGTACGAGGAGGTACCTGTTAAGATCTTGGATAGGAAAGAGCATGTTCTACGCACGAAGGTTATACCACAAGTTAAGGTTTTGCGGAGAAATCATGCTATTGAAGAAATGACCTGGGAGTTGGAATCAGAAATGAAATCGAAGTATCCTCACCTTTTCGAAACACCAAGTACGTACATGAATTTCGAGGACGAAATTTCATAAGGAGGAGAGGTTGTAAGACCCCAACTTATTAATAAATAAAATTAAATTTCTTCTATTTATTATTTTGAAATAGAAAGGGTTGATTTGATTAATGTGGTTAGTTATGGGTAAAATACGTAAATATTTCAAATAAGCAAGTGGTTATAAAATATTCATTTTTGGTCGGTGAATATTCGTTTGGTCGTGGAATATTCTTGCTGTCGGGGAATATTCGTACGACGGCGCAGCCTTGTGTGGGCCCCATAACGAAAAACGATTGGATGAAGAAAACGACAAGTATAAGTTCTTTATAATTAACGGCGTAGTTGTTACCGTTAATACTGTTAGAATACCTGGTGGTTAAAATACAGTAGCACACGGTATTGTACTAATTATTGATTCTTACGAAGGAAGGCACTACTCAATAATTGTTACAGTAGTTACTGTTCAATGTTTTATTTTATTGATTCCATAATTGCTGCATTGATATTTTATATTATTGTTATTTCAATAATTGTCACTGCATAGTATTTCACATTATCAGATCAATATTTCATATTATTTGAATAATATTATTAGATAGCATTATTGGCAATATCTAGAAAGTTCTGTCTAAGGAGAGGTTTGGTCATCCAATTGCGTGCTAGTAAGGAGAAATCCTTATTGGAAAGCCCCATCTTTCTTGGGAACGGTCTGGTTGTCATAAATGTGATTCTGTAATATTATTTATGAATAATTAATTATTGATTCATATGATAAGGAAATATTTATTTTATGTGGATATAAATAAGGGATATATTTTTGTGGTTAAAAATGAAGGAGTTAATGTTGAGGGTTTTATCAGTATTTTTGTCGGAATGGAGGTATTAAAAATTAGGGTTTTTGAGATATTTTGTGGGGGGTATAATTTTTAATCCGACCATTGGATCGTGATAATTTTTAGATATGTTATACATATATAAGTTGAGTATATGTACACAAATTTTGAACCGTTAAAAATGAACGTATAATTTATTATGAATTTTACGAGATGACTGGTTCAGAAATTGTTGAATTTTTAGAGTTAATCATTTTGGTGAAAAATTCTAGAATTGGTGGGCCCCACTCTTGATTGGTGAAGAAATGTGCTGAGATTTTTATTCAAATGTGGTAGGCTTAAATAGTAGCAGGTAAAGCCATCAGGTTGCAGGTTAAGTTTGCTTCAGCGTACTAACATTTTTCTATAAATAGAGGGCTAAGTTCGAATTGAAAATCACACCAGAAACAAGTTTGCTCTCTTTCTCTCTCTAGATTATTGAGTGTATTTTATGAGTATTTAGATACTTTGAGAGTTTCTATTCATCAGAGCAAGTTTCTTTCAGCCTTATACCGGTATTCCGACAAGAAGTACTGATATTTTGAGGTAAGGGATATTATCTTCTTCTTAAATGATATTTTCTTCAATATCATTATGCCGAAATATTGATATGAACTTTTTATCAAATTTGAAACTTTTTGTGTCGGGGTTACTATTTACGTATACGTTACTATTCACGTATACGACACTATTCACGAATACGACACTATTCACCGAAAAATAAAATTTTTTCTTTTTGTTCAAGATATCTATTATGGTTACTATCTTTGATTGTATCCATGTTTTGATCTTTATTTTTGAATTCTGCTTCACAATTGATTATTATGAAGTATTATGGATCTTGGATAAACTGTTATACGAATCCCTACTATTTGTCCTCCTGTCTCACTGGAATCATTTTCTTTAAGATATTTTTCATCATCCTCAGTCCTAAATGATGATATTACTGAATATCTTTGGCCTGTAGTGCAAATATGAATGATTAACTGGTGAATATCTTTGGTCCATAGTGCAAAGATGAACAGGTGTTGAGATGAACATGACCGACTGGTGATACAAATGAATATCTTTGGCCTGTAGTGCAAAGATGAATATTTGGTTAAAGATGATTATTAATTGATGTTACAGGGATAAAATATTGATGATGGACTTTTAAATCTTAGAAGATAGTAGAATTCATTCTCTACTTGACTCTTCTAATGGTTTGCTGTTTCGCTGCAGTTGTTGATCTAAAACTTGTTGTCGATTATATTCTATCAAATTTTTCCCTGTTGAATACTAATGATAATTTGTTATATATTATCTTAGTCATAATATTCTTTACTGAGCTAGTTGAGCTCACCCTTTTCCTTTTTGTTCCATTTTTCTTCTTAGGAGGTGAGAACATAGGAGGATCTAGTCGGGGTATGGAGTGATGGTTCTAGAAAGATGTTTTAGATGTCCTCACTATTTCTATAAAATAGTGTTTGAATAATTGTAATGAGGACTTATTTGAGTGTGGATATTGTCTAGAAGATAATATTTGTATTTAAACTCATAGTATGTGTTGTCGTATTTTGCACGACAATTGTATTATTGAAGTTGTAGTTTGGTTTTTGTACCATATATTTGGCGACTCAGAATGGGTGTTGTATACCTATTTTGGGGGCGTCACAGATCACCTTCATTACTAGTTGGTTCAGATATATTTGTTCATGTATAATACTTGTTCAGTCAAAAGTTTGTTCCTGCTAGTTCACAATTATATTGTTGAATTATAGCCAGGTTTTTATTCAGACTCTTTCAATCATGATATATCGTTATATTATTGAATTTAAACTTGTTGGGCAATCCTTATGCTCACCCTTGCTATATCATGATAAAACATTACAGATTAAGACGAACGCGTCGGATACAAGGAAATGTTAAAGATAGTTCCAGCGTTAGGATATGTGTGCATCTAAATTGTATAAGTGTTGTATTTTAAGGTTATGTATTAGAAAAGTTATGAATTGTGTAATAAGTTAAGGTTACTGTGACGCCCCCAAATTCAGGTACTTGAAACCCGAACTCAGTGCTTCACGATACCATTTCTATGAGCGGAATAATACTAATAATAATAACAATAATGTAGATTATCAAATTTAATTTACATATTATCAGAGTTTTTAATCCCAAGTACGAAACCTTCAAACATTCGTTTCATTAATATATATCATCATTACCCTAATAAAATCTAGTTATTACAAAAGATAGCCTTATAATGCATTCATCGATCTTCCCTTTCCCTTTGTTCTTAGAAGAGCCACCAGGTTGTTCACATTTAGCTGAAAACATTTAAATTTAAGCAAGGATGAACATTTGAGTGCCCAGCAAGTAATAGCAACAATAACAGTTAGCTGAACGAATTAAATATTTTCTTTGAACGATACTTCTACAACGAATCAACAGTTGTAAAGTAATCTGAACCGATAATAAACAACATATCATTTCGATTTCAAATTTTTGAAACTACGTACTGACTATAAATGAGGATCAGTTGACAAACTATGAACATTATTTTCTATTTTCAAAAAGGTTAAACAAAACTTCATCTGTAAACCGTCATTACTTACGGGCACGGGGGGTGATCAGCCCGTTATGCCCTGTATTGATCAATACTACATTAAAGGACGATATTTTCGTCCAGCATTCCCGCCTTAGGCGCATAAAAGTTTCCCATATTTGGGATGTTCATACCAGTCTTGAATCCAAACCAAAACAATTTAGTTGGATAAAGTTTTATCTTGTTCAACAACAACTTTAAATATATGTCTAGCTGGATCAAATAGCTTAGACGACTTTTAATTCAACTTATACATACTGAACACCGATAAGTATGTATCAACATGTGATAAAATATAATGATTATCCAAGTGGGGACACTTGTATAACCATGTTTTAGAAATTAACGATCAGAATATATAATTTGATCAATAATAACATAATAAAGGAACTTGTACAACAATTATAGTTTAATAACTTACTTATACAGAATCATTGCATAAGTATATACAAAAGTTGAAATATTTGAACAATTGAAATGAACAATTCAGATATTATCTTACGCATGTCTGTTGCATAAAGTAAATGCAAAGAGTTAGATACTTGCCTAAAGCGTTGCTTACAGTTTATAATTTAGATTTATCGCTTATCTCACGACCTATCATTAATCAGATCATTCGTTCGATTAGAACAATATACTATAACACATAACACTGCTTATTGCAGTCAGCACATACCCTAATCAGATTGGCACATAGGTTTAACAGCCATTGAATCACAAATAATCACTTACCTAATCATATTATCTAAGTCCAGATCAATTTTTGAAACATGTCGGTGTATTGACAACTTTATCGGGTAATTATCGAGTCTAAGACTCTATTCTGTAACTTAGTATCAGTCATACTATTTTTAAATGACTTAATATAGTTTTTAAACATTTAATATTATTCATCATGAATTTTCAAACCTCGGAATCACATTAAAATGATTTAAATACTAATCAATTCTATTATCATTAATATTTAATTAGTATTAAACTATTAATGAAATCATTTCTAAAATGTTGAAGTTATTTATAATAACTCAAAATACTTTTAAAGTATTATTATTACCCTTAAATGATTTTTAAAATATTTAAAATCATTTCTAAATAATTACCATTATTATTAAGGTATTAATGTTCTATTTATCAAAATATTAAAAGTCATTATTCATAACTTAAAATATTTTTAATTCATTTATTTCCTTTTAAATGATTTTTAAATTAATAAAACTATTTTTAAACTATTTATTTAATATAATTATTAAATAAATTTATTATTTTTAATAATAAGTTAATAATCATTAATATGAAATTATCCTTTAACTATTAAAAGTTATATTTTATAACTTAAAATATTTTTAAACACTTTATTTTCATTTAAAATGATTTTTATAATATTAAAATTATTTTTAAACTATATTATTAAATAATTTAATATCATTAATAATAATTAATTAATGAAATTTATCTTTAAATATTAAAAGTTATATTTTATAACTTAAAATATTTTTAAATACCTTATTATTATTTAAAAATGATTTTTAATATAATAAAATCATTTTTAATTAATTTATTTAAATCATTTATTAAATAAATTAATTACCATTAATATCAATTTACTAATTAAAATTTATCACAAAATATTAAAAGTCATTAAAAATAACTTAAAATATTTTCTTATATCATAAAATAATTTTTAATAATTTTTCAAATATTAAAATCATTTTTAAATAATTTATTTAATATTATAATTAAATAAATTAAATACTTTTAATATTTTAAAAATATTAAATATTTATGAAATATATTTAAAATAATTAAAAACTAATTTTTGGAATTTAAAATAATTTTTAATAATTTATTTTGTATTTTTAATAATTAAAAACTATTTTTTTCTATTTTTTTATTAATTTTCGGAAAATAATCTACTGTCTGTCGCTAAAGGCCACCTATAGCGACAGAACCGTCGCTATAGGTGTTCTTGGTGTTCTTCAAGCAAAACCCAGAAATCAGATCGTGTAGTGTTACTGTAAGAGACCGGGCTAGCTACTTTGACCGAGATTAAGTTCGTGTGTGATGTGTTTCTGGGCAATTTGTTGATCAGATCGTGTAGTGTTACTGTAAGACTACAAGATCCACCAACAAAAATATTTATAACACCTATAACCAAGGAGATCTGAGCCTCCAAAAGTGTTGTCAAAGGCTGTTCTTCATTTCTGGGTTACCCAGCAATGAAGAACAGTTCGAGCATACACTTTTGGGCTTCCACAACTTGAAATCCGTGCAATCTTTTAGTGATTTAAGAGTCCTAGATTGTAGCAAGCATGCAAGAGAGTAGATCTATTACATAAAATACAAATAACATCAACTTAATCAACCGTTATGATCTGGTCAAACCATGTCAGTCGACATGTTCATATGTTTTCTGGGTTACCCAGAAAACATAGATCATGCTCGACTCGGCTAGTTTGACCAGCCACTGTGTTCAATCCACTTGATTATATAGTGATATTAAAGCATGGATCCATATTACACATACCCAACTACAACTTAGTTACAAAAACAGAATTAAAACAACAACACACTTACAGATCCAAGACAAACAAAAACTTGTCAGACACGGTTAAAGGATTTCTGGGTTACCCAGAAATCACTTGGTCATGGTCGGTCAACCGACTTTGACCAAGTATAACTTTCAATCAATATATTATTTGGTCCTGCTTCTTTTTGCATATCAAAGACCTCATACCAGACTACAAGTACAAGGCTTTAAACTACAAAAAAACATAACAGGTAACGATTAAAGAGGCCTGACATTCGGTTGTCAGACATCAAATAAAATTTTTCCAGATTTTTCAAATCTTCAAATCCAAGCCTCTAGATGTTATGGATCTAACATCTAGCAACCCAGATCATCATTAGACACTATAATAAACATATTCTAACACTCAAACATAACATCTAACACATAATTTATGGACATATTTTTTTGGGGTAGGTTTTATACCTTGCTAAGAAAATTGTTGATTCATTGATTCTGAGTTTGATGTGGTTGTTCGTGGGGCTGATCTTGGGACTGGTTTGTCTTATAATTTCGTGGGTTTGGGTGGAGAGAAAAGGTTTGGGTGTTTGGTACAAAAATGGCTAAAAAAAGTAAACTTCTCTCTCTCAATCTATATATAGAGCTTGCTAGATGCATGAATGACTGGTACAAGAGCTGAATGTTGTCCATTTAAAGTCAAGGTAGTGGTTAGAGTTTGGTCACCAACTCTTCCTATTAAGTCAAAACCTATTCTAGCCAAAATAATTCAATTAGGGGCAAACTAGCCTTTTGATAATTCATTTAAATGACAAAATAAAAACTTGTCAAATTAGGGTTTAACCCTAAGGTTTAGCACAAAATGTAGAATTTCCATTATAAGGTTTGCTCAAAAATAATATAAAATAAAAATTTTAGTTTCCAAAATTAGATAATTAGGGTTTTATAAATATCAAATTAGGGTTTTTAGAAATTTATATTTCCATTTGTCAATTAGGGTTTACCTAATTAATCACAACATCATATAACCCAGTTATATAATAATATTAAACTCACAATTGAGTTTCAAATTAGGGTTTATCACAGTAAAATTAGGGTTTAACCAATTAATATTAGGGTTTTGAAATTAAACACCACAATTGACCAATCATTATCAGTCCACATACATACAGTACATATGTATAGCACTGAAAAATCAAAATATAATTAATATTATATTATTATTCTCATACCTTGACAATAATCCAAAATTAGGGTTTGGATTCCATATTTGATTTATTCTTCATATTTAATCTTAATAATTAAGGTAAAATAATTCACTTAATAACTTGTACTAAAATTTATATAATAAAATTATTATTATAATTATTCAAAAAAAAAATCACTTCATATATTATTTAAATAATATATGATCATGTTTTCATGAAAAATAATTAATAAAATATTTCTACCATAATTTAATTATTATAAGAATAAACTTTTTAATAATCAATAATTCTAAAATAAATTTACTTGTAAACATTTATGCAATAAATATATTTTTATTTACCACATAAATACATATACTCATTATCTTGTACAAATCCTCATCCTTAATATAAAAAAAAAATTATACGCAAAATTTCTTATTTATTAATGTAGAAAATATCGGGTTGTTACATTTACTCGACCTTGGGGAAAAGTGTGTAAGTGTATTGTATAAACAATTTATGTTTATATCTTCTGTAAATAGTAATAGTTATATAGAATGATCGAACCGGATTCGAGGTGATTTGGGACCTGGATTTGGGGACGTCACAGTTGGTATCAGAGCTGTTGGTTATGAAGCTTAGGTAGTAATACGTGAGACCAATAACCGCAGTGCTTAGGATAAGTACTAACTTACATAGAGTTAGTTAGGTCGGCAAGATTCAAAGATGAATCTCGGCGAGTTATAAGATACAGAGTTTCCTAACTCTGATAATAAAAGTTGAATAGTAGTGATAAATAGATTGAGTCTAAAAGACTGAAAATGCAGTGATAGGAGATCGTAAAACAAAACGATCTAGATATAGAAATGAATCGTAATATATATGATGAGATCACTCCGTGATCAGATACGGTTATAGTATGAAGAAGGATCAAGCGAATGATTGAAAAGTTACAGCAAGTTTGCTGGGTAACAGTTGTACTATAAATTGGTACAGATTCAGGAAAGGATTATAAATACGAGTTGAATGAAATTCGTATTGAGAAGGGGGTTAGTGTTAGGTGGGAATTCAATTGAGGATTCATGTCGGCAGCTGAGTTGTATGATTCCTTGTATGGGCAGGGAATTGTACTTGGTGTAAAAACTACTTAGTTTTGGCAATGATAATCATTGAAATGTTTGTGTGGCGCTATTTGTCATATGCATGTTAAGAGGGTGATTCCTTTCTCATGTGTATAACAGATAGATAGGTTATAGGTAGAGGATATAAGGATTAAGTACGAGTTCTTAAAACTCATACTTATGTGACATTCTTAACTCATAGTTATATGAAATGTTTATGAACCCCTCAGCGAATGGACGCCAAAGGTCTGACTAGGACAAGTTCTTAAACTCATATGATTGTGGCAAGTAAATGAACTCATAAGTGTGGTTTTACGAACTGGGCATAGTTGTGTGTGAATGCAGTATTGAGGATAATAGGAACAGATAGATTACTAAGCAACTGATTATTAGTGGAGACATAAGTTTTCCAAAACTCCTAGCAATGCTAGACTTCGAAATTTTGACATCAAGCTAAATACGCACTTTGTGCTTTTGAAAAAAAAATGTAGACTCATAATCATTTTTAAAACGGTTTAAAGTATAGTCTATGCTACTTATTTCAGCTAGACGCAAATGATTTGAAATATCAAAATTTATTTTATTTATCACTCATGTACCATGTAACCTGGTGCAGAGATGATAAAAAATTGATAGAGTTGTAAATACAGGAATACTTAGTGTGAATTTGATCTAAAGTTATTGTTCCACTATTGTATGATGTGTTATGACAAATTCATACAATGACGGCATCATCAAACGGACTGTTAATACAGTACGGCATCATGGCGTCATTCTCAAAAATATTTTCAAAAAATTTTAATTTTCCAACGGGGTTTGGCAACACTTAAATAATTCAATTGAATTGAATTATTGATATGAGTCTATGCTATTCGATTCAGCTAGACTAAAGTTTATGAAAACTCTAAGTGTTCGTTGAAAGAAATTTCCCAAACCAAATTGTTTTGGTGCGAAATTCAATAAGACTGAGGTAAGAAATTTTGTGCGCCTAAGACGGATAAGAGGAACAAATTGTTCCGACCAACAGTACTTGGCCAGTACAGGGCATATAGGGCTAATCACCCTCTGTGTCTGTAAGTTATGACGGTTTGCGGATGAATTTCCATAAAACCTTTGCGAAAATGACAGACAAATAGTCAATATGACTCCTCAGCACAATTTGAAAAAACTTTCACTCTTGTGAGTGGTGTATTAGGTAGCATGTGATGATGTGTGAATGGTGTAAGCAGTATGGTGTAAGGTAAATTTTGGGGACGAAATTTTTAGAAGAATGGGTGAATGTGACAACCCGAGAATTTTGAATATTTTTAAAAATTTTATTAATTAATTTAGGGTTCAAAATTAGAACCTAGACAGAAAATAAGTGTATGCGTTTGATATTTTTAAGATGGAATTTTGAGGATTTCAAAATTCTGCGAAGGATTTAGGTGAATTATTCAGGATTAAGGGTATACGTGAATATGTTCTGTGTATATGTGTTCAGTATGTGATTAAGGGTCAAGGGTTGACCAGATAAATGATATCTGTAACAAACCCTAGGTATATATTAAGAACGTCAACGTTCGGTTAGAAAACTCTAGCGAATTACAAGAAACCCTAACATCGGTTCTGAAAACCCTAATTTCGGTTCGAGGAATCCTAATTTATAATTAGGAAAAACTTAATTGTTAGTTAAATAATTTTAATGTTAATTAGGAAATATTAATCCTAATTTTCAAGTTATTAGTAATTAGAAAACATTAATCTAATTACGAAAATTTAATTTTTTAAATTAGAAAATTATTTTTCTATTAGAAACCCTAATTTTTGGGTTATAAACCCTAATATATGATTTTGACCCCGATTGCTTAATTATCGAGTTTAATTAGGAAATATTAATCCTAATTAGCAAGATTTAAATTATGATTAAGAAATTTTAATATAATTAGAAATTTCTAATTATAATTTAGAAATATTAATTTTCTATTTTGAAAACCGAAATTCGGAAATGTTAGAAATTAAAAATTTGTAAAGTTGAGGGTTAAACCCTAAACCCTAAAATAGTCCAAACCCTAAACCCTAACTCAAATCCTAAATCCTAAGGGTTTGGCTAATTGACAAAATTGCCATTAAAATTAAATAAAAAAGACTAAAATGCCCTTTAGTGCATTATTGAATGTAACTTGCAAATCTTTGTATATTTGGGGTTGGTGAACTACTAAGGTTGAAATTGTGACACATAATCTCAGCAACTCAGCTGGCAAACATCAGATCTAGGACTTTATATCATAATATATATAGATTAAAGAGACAGAAAAAGGCAACTTTACTCTCATTTTCTCCCAAGCTCTTCTCTCCCTAAAAATTCGAAAGTGTAGAGTGAGATTGAGAGATAAGATAAGCCAATATCTGTTCATTGCTAGCCTAGATCAGATCACTATGACCAGAATCAAAAATCAAAGCTCAAAAGGTATATGAACCCTAAATTTCGAAATCTCTTGATTTTATGTTTGATGTTATAATTGATTGGTTATATATGTGTAATAGGGTGTCTATAAGTGATTTAGGTTGATATATCATGGATCTATAACACTTAGATGCACGAATCAGGCATTTTTTTTCAAATCTGGAAATAGTTCAAAAAGTTACATGACAGTCAAATGTCAGGCCCTCTAGATCCTTGTGTGTTCATGCTTTTTGATGTTTTATTGTTTGCATCTATATCCTAGTATATGGTATTTAATCTGCAAGTGGTAGCATAGCCATTTGATGGCTAAAATTGAAGATGTTTAAGGTCAAACATCGTTGACCAAGGTTGACCGGATGAATTCTGGGAAAACTCAGAATGTTCAAAATCGAGTCTGACAAGTTTTGTAGCGATTAGATCTGTCAGTCGTGTTAGCTTGTTTATGATGTGTTGTATTCATATTGTAGCTTGTATGATGGACTATAGATCTGGGTCCTTAGATCTCTTATAACCTCAACATATCGATCGTGAAAGGTGGTCAAAGTGGACCACCCGAACTGCTTTTTACTTTTCTGGAAAACCCAGAAAAAAATAAGAACATCACTGTCTGACATACTTTGACCCTATGATTCCTGGTAATCCTGTTGATTATAAATTGATCTATTGATTTATTAATGTTCCTTGACATACGGAGTACACATTTGAGCCATTATAGCATATGAAACATGAACAGAACACTTAGATAATCGAGCTTCAATATAGCCACTCAAACTGCCTGGGTTTCTGGAAAACCCAGGTGGCATCTGACAACAACTTTGATTGCCAAGATCGTCATGTTATGTTGTGTTTTGACCCAGATAATGGTTGGTTATTGTAGTGTTACAATTCAGCTACATGGTAAATACTTAACCTGAACTAGAAACATTTTGGATTGGAAGATAGGAGCGGTCAAACAAGCCACCTTGTACACTGTCTGACAGTGTTCTTGAGCACCAAGAACACCTATGACGACAGACAAGTGTCGCTATAGGCTATAACGACAGTTGTATTTATTTTATTTTCTGAATATTTCGGAAATTATTTAAAAATAGAAAAAAATGATTTTTAATTATTAAAAATACATAATAAATTCTGAAAAATTATTTTAAAGTCCGAAAAATAGTTTTTAATTATTTAGAGTATATTTCATAAATATTTAATATTTTTGGAATGTAAATGGTATTTAATTTATTTAATTATAATATTAAATAAATGATTTAAAAATGATTTTAATACATGAAAAATCATATTATGGTATAATAAAATATTTTAAGTTATTTTTGGTGACTTTTAATATTTTGTGAGAAAATTCATTAATAAATCAATATTAATGATAATTAGTTTATTTAATAAATATATTAAATAAATTATGGAAAAATAGAATTAATGTTTTATAAATCATATAAAAATGATTTAAGGGTTAGAAAAATATTTGAAGTTATAAAATATAACTTTTGATATTTTGTTATGAAAATATTAATATTTTAATATTAAAAGTAATTAGCGGATAATGAATTTAACTGTTTAAAAATCATATAAATATGACTTTGAAGTATTAAAAATACTTTGTGATATTATAAATATATTATAATATTAAGTGATGATTTTCATTAATATTTGATATTAAATAAATATTAATGATAATAGAATTATGTGGTATTTAATTCATTTAAATACGTTATTAATAATTTAAAATTCATGATAAATAGTAATAATTATTTAAAAATTATTACAAGCCTGTGAAAAATATTTCGACTGTTAATAAAATTATCTTAGATAATGGTTAAGTGTTTAGTCAGAGTTTAATTGAACTTAAACTCGAAGTTTTGTCCGACTAGACCGTCGGGATGTCAGATTTGTGTCGGGTTCAACTCAGACTGCAATAATTTGACTTGACACCGAGTCTTAAGTGTGTTATAGACTGATAGGGATGTGTGTTATGTGTTTAGATTATTCTATATTTATATATATAATAGTATTATATTGTGATGATATTATTCTAATATTGGAGATCTATATTACTAATATTAGGTCTTCGGATAAAGCGATATAGATTGTGTAGCGGTAATCAACAGTTCAGGCAAGTTTGTTTTTCCTTAACTCTATTAAGAGTGTTTCATTCAGATAAGCTTATGGTTAATCATTGCTGGTTACCATGAATTGTACTCTGTACATATTGCATGTATAAGTCAGGTATGAAAGGCTAATCACCTTCATTACCAGTTGGTTCAGATATATATTTGTTCATGTATAATATTTGTTCAGTCAAAAGTTTGTTCCTGCTAGTTCATAATTATATTGTTGCACTATAGCCAGCTTTTTATTCAGACTCTTTCAATCATGATATATCGTTATATTATTGAATTTAAACTTGCTGGGCAATCCTTATGCTCACCCTTGCTATATCATGATAAAATATTACAGATTAAGACGAACGCGTCGGATACAAGAAAAGGTTAAAGACAGTTCCAGCGTTAGGATATGTGTGCAGCTAAATTGTATAAGTGTTGTATTTTAAGGTTATGTGTTAGAAAAGTTATGAATTGTGTATTAAGTTAAGGTTACTCGACCTTAGGAAAAAGTGTGTAAGCGTATTGTATAAACAATTTATGTTTATATCTTCCGTAAATAGTAATAGTTGTATAGAATGATCAAACCAGATTCAAGGAGATTTGGGACTTGGATTTGGGGACGTCACAGCTTGTACGTGCATAAATAATCATGCAATACACACATCTTACTATGTGGATAGCCAAGTTTGATCTCATATCATAGCATTATCATAGGTCACCGTCTATTCTTAATCAAGACTTTAAGGGCTCAATTCATAATTTTCTTACAATTGAACGTTGGACACAGACTATATGATCCATAGGTCTCAACAACTCATGTTTGCATTAGGTTAGTTATGTATTATAAGTTATGACGTTCTAGTTCATTCATGCTTGTTCTAAGCCACATTTAACTAGTTTTACTAGGCATAAGACTCATTAGGCATTCATATTAATCACATGTACATGCATGACACACCTAATTGTGATGTCTTGTATACACAAGTTAACCCACATAAGTATGCTCACAACTCTTAACTCAACGTACATAGTTTATCAAGTTTATATTTGAAAGTTTAAGTTTCTTTAGTAAACTTATTTAAGCATGTAAGATAAGCACACATTGTCTAAATCATACTTTCGTACACATTTGTGCACATGCTCAAGTTATTTACATAAGCTAGAAATATCAGAATTTGAAACATAATGCTCCTCATACTTTGTTTTGCAAAACTTCAAGTTTTCCTTTATAAATCCTATAAAACCAAACTATAAAACTCTATTATACACCAAACAAGTTCATGCCTTATGTTATACTCATGTATATGCATACCTAGATTATTTAATTTAAACATACTCACAAAATCAGAATATACATTATTCCAAGTTTACCATTTCTATGTTTCCAAATCTTGAAGTTTTCTTGAAAACTCAACTTAAATCAACCTAAAACAACGTACTATGTTCAAAACAATATTTAGCCACATGCTAGGGTCATTTAAATGCATATTCTAACAAAAGTAACATGCTCAGAATGATACAAGATCACAAACGTAGTGCACATAACTGGCAGCAGTCGCGGCCGAGCGGTCACGTACTATAGAAGTGGCGCGGCCACGCCACTTCGAGCAGAACACAGAAATGAAGGCTCTGTTTATGCAGAGTTCCCACACAACCAACATCAAACCTGAATCCAAACCAACTATACAGCTTCTAGACATGCACAAAACCCAAACAACACAATGGCATGCTATTCTTCATCAATTAACAAAGAGTTTATGAAATTGTAAGAATGTAGACAACATCCAAACTAAGAACAAAATTAGGGATTATACCTCCTTGATGCTTAAAATTTGAATTCCCTCTATATCCGATTATGCTTTCTTAATGCATTAGCAACACACACTCTTAGTTCACACTTAACAGATAATTTCAAGCAATCAGAGAATGGAATAGAAATGGTGCTATATATAGAGGATGGATTGCCCAGTTCATGACATTGCTTCATGGTTTGATCCAACGAAAATTGAGAAGGAATGTGGGATAAAGAAGAGTTGGCCAACTGCCCAAACTCGTAGCCATCATCACCATAGCTTTGTAGCAGCTCAGTTCACGCAATGAAGGTATAGGCTACTGTTTATGTATTGAGATGGTCATTGCTTCAAATGCTTAGTTTGTTTTTTTTTAATTCCCAAAATATAATTTTAATGTGCTACTGCTACTATATAATGGAAAGTTAGGGATTATTTAGGTACTCACATCATATAATCCATGTACATTATTCCAGTCTAATTATTATTTATAATAGGTATGGATTCCATTTAATTACCCACTAGTAATTAATATCTCCGTTAAACTTTATTATTCTAGTTATATTAACTTATTGGAATAGTTTATAATTCCTTGACAGAGTACATCTTTTAATATTTACACACATGCTTAATGTCACATAAACAAATTTTTTTTTTTTGTAACTTATAATTCCCTACACTTTATTATATAGTTTATATATATTAATGTGCCACGTCACATTTTCTTTTTAATGTAAGAACTATATAAGATCACATGTCTTGCACACATAAATTAACTGAATCATACCATTCTAGTCATGCAGTTTACTTTACTCACAATAATAATTAATAATTACATATTATTAATTAATCACCATTAATATTTAATTAATATAACAATTAACAATTAATATTACTTAATTGCTCACTTGGTAATTCACCCATTAATTAATATTACTATTTATATTTTCTATCACGGTGCCACACAAGGCTCTCAACGAGTTCATCACAAACTCCATATATTCTCAATTATTTAATTATTTAATATAATTGAGGTAACTCATCTCGTAACACAAAATTATTTATATCCAAATAAATATTCATTTTATTAATACGTGAAAATTCTCGGGTATTACATTCCCTCCTCAAGATTTATGTTAACCATGTCACCGCTAGATAGAGCTTTCTTGATTTTATCCCCAAGTGATTTGCTAATGAGTGCTGAAGGAATGGTAATGTTTTGCAAATAATCTACTCGTACATCCTCTTCCTCTGGGGTGTCCATGATGATTAGAGGTTAAACCCTATCATCTACAACAAGAATAGTTGCTGCTCCAGCCATCTGTGCATTCCAGGCCTTCAAGGCGAAGTAACAATTTGCCATATAAGCAAATTAAGATAAGAAGGTGCCTTGAGGCTGAACCAAATCAATATGCCCACAGATATAAATCATATCAAGATCAATTTTCTCCACAATTCATTTAAGACAGTCTCATTTCTATACTATACTAAATAAGATCGAGTTACAACAAACAATTCAAATTTAAGGCGTAATACATCGACACTGCCGGTAGGAATGTTAAACCATATAAAGGTTAACCGTGCAAAGATAAAAGTAGGGAGAAAATGGTGGAGGAGGGATGGAAATTATTCAACTGAGGCATATAAGAATATATAGGCAGAAGGTAATAATAGATTTCTAGTTTCCATAAAACTCAGAGGTTTTGAAAAAGTTTAAGCCGCTGATAGCTTGGATCATAATTAAATCAGAAACCCAAAAATGTTTTTGAATTGTCTTCTATAAAAAAATTACAAATTCTAAATAAGAAAATTTGGTAATATGAATATGACTTAGACCACTTATCCTTCCATTAAGAAGGCAACAAATTGAATAAAGTGGCTCATTAATGAACTTGCAAAGTAATGCTCCTTAAACAGTAAATTCAACAGCTTTGATAATATTTAAACCTTAAATGGAAATATTAACCAACAAACATGAAATCGCATTAACTAGATACTTAATGACCAAATTTAGAAGCCAAAATATATACCTGACTTTTTAATTACTTGACTAGTACCAAATGAAACAGAAAAAGTGAATTACTAAAAGAACACAAGAGTCCAACAAAAAAAAAGCCTGCAAGTTATAATTTATGTTACTTCATCAAACTAGTAACAGTTGCAAGTTATCATTCATTGCTAATCCCTGACATAGCAATGATTCATCCCTGCAACATTAAATTCAGTTAAAACCACTAGTTGAGAAGAAATTATAAGAAGAAATAGGATGCACATATCGAAATAACCATAAAAACGTGACTATTAAATTAAATGCAATATCACTTACATCTTTTAGTGTGAGTATAATCTCATTGAGTATAAGAAAAGTCTTTTTGTCCTCGTCCAGTATCTGCAAAAAATGCATAGGAAGGTAAGCATGAATTAAACTTAATACAACAAATTGTAGACTTGCTGCAGCGCATATCATTAAGAGATGATATTGATTGAGGGTAGTACATCGAACTTGTAACGACCCCAAAATTCATAAAATAATATTCTCCTTCGCGGTCGTTAACAAAACAACTTTAATCTATATTTACATCATTATTCGATAATAAATTACTAATATGCGGAAATTTTTTAAAACTTTTATACATTTCCTTCTGTATAGCCCTAAATCGCAACCTTTACATTACATCTTTTCGATTAAAACTTATATCATGAATCGATACAATAAAATGACTATACAAAGTCTTACATCATAACTAAATATCCATATACATTGGATAGCTCAAATTACAATTCAACAACATGTTACATTCAAAATATGAAATACATTTCTCATAAACATAAGTAATCTTCGTGAATATAGATCTCTATAACTCACTTAGCACATATCTTTACCTTCACATCTTGACCTGTAAAAGTGGTTATTTACAAGAGTGAGCTCGACAGCCCAGCAAAATCTAATAATTTTCATGCATCACATATCATATAATAACATGCTCGATATACATCTCATTAAAGTAACATGGCATACATGCTTTAAATTTACATAGCAAATATCAAGATTGAGTTCCTTACTCAATCATCATTCTTTAGCCAAAATAATGCAGTCATATATTGACTTTAACATTTCATGATTTCAACATATATAACATATCATGCAATTTAAAATAGTTCATCAAAGTCCACGTAGAAAATAGGAACCGAAAGACTTGCCTTGATCGTTGTTTATCAATAACAGTTTAACAGCTTACAGCTATCTGCACTTCACGTGCCCTACGCAATTATATAATCATACACATTAAATATTAGTCACATAACAACACATAGTAATTGTAATGTAAACTCTACTCTACGTCTCATAACCCTTCCTATCATAAATACACAATGTTCAACTTAATTGTGTTAACTTTCAACTTATATCTCACTGTATTTCATATTCGCAGTTCATTCAAGTGCTTGAGTCTTGCTAGAACTACTTATTGGTTTTATATTAAATTCATTCTATATCTTATAATATTCATTTCAATTGAATGAAAACACTTTTTAAGTTTACTGACACTTGGCACGGTGTTTCGACGTTCATTCGTCACACGCCCGATTTGCCTCTCTTGTGTATGCTTACTATGCTTTTATAACTTATCTAATACATTATTTATTAATGTTAAGCATCATTATATTAACTAATATTCATGTTTTGTAACTTAAGACATCATCTTTTATGGTCAGGAGCACAACACATGCATATGTGCATGCCCAACGCCCTCCGAAAACACAATAGTCCTAAAGATGACCATTTTTACCCTTAATAGTATCCTCAAATTGAAAAACTTAAAGAACAAAAGTTGTAGGTCTATTCGTCCTCGTTCCCGATCATCTTGAATCACCTCAATCGGAGTTCGTAAGAAAACGTTATAGCCGTTTTACTATAAGAGGTCAAAACTGTCCAACCCAGGCCACTTTTCCAGCGCTGAGGCGCGAGACAGTGGCACTGGGGCGCGAATTCCAGCGCTGGGGCGTGAATTCTAGCATTGGGGCGCGAAGTTTTGGGCTATTTTTGGAGCTGGGGCTCGAAATTCAGAGTTGGGGTGCAAAACTTGGCGCTGAGGCTCCGAATTATAGAACATCCCAAAACAAAACACAGAACAAAGCTATGTCTTAATTTCTAACACCAATTAACATGTATAACTTATGCAAATTACACATACACATTACTTAATCATGCATATACGAATTACCAACAACTAAACCATGATTCTAGAAATCTTAAATTTTGAAACCACGGTTTAAACATTAAAACTCCATAGTTGTCATATTTTAACACAGTAAACACTGTAAATTCTAATAACCACCAATTGGTTTACTTTAACTACGATTCTCTGAACTTCTTAACAACAGAATTAACATGTTTTAAATTTTAATTTCCCAATTAGCTACCAACAATTTACTGATTTTGATCTTCTTAACAACCAAACTAATGAATATTTTAACTATTAATAGCCATGTACCGGAACATAAACTGAAAAACAGTTTCCTTCCTTTTAAACGAAATTAACATAACCTTTCATGTTTAAACACTACCTCCAACATCATACACCCATAAAACACCATAGTTCAGTTATATAACAACTACTACAAAATTTTGTAAAAACCTTATATTTACAGTGAAATAGAAGAACACAGACTTTAGTATCACGATGTAAAACATATAAGATTATGGGAAAATACCTTCTTGTTGCTTTGAAATTACTTGCTAACCACTGAGAAACGTTTTGGAATTAAAGAACCCTTTCTCTCAAAATTCTTAATTCTCTCTCTGTGATTTCCTTGTTAAACTTATAAAAATGAAGAAGAAGAAGACGTATAATAAAGGAAGCAACTGACGCGTTGAGGTCAGTTACCCAATCATGGGTAACTGTTATGAACTCCCATTAGGGCTTTGTTTGGCTAGCAATAATAGGTTTCAAAACTAATTAATTGTATAAATCTCTTATATTATAGTTTAAATTATGTCACGCCCAATCAGATAGTAAATCAAACATCTAACTTAATTTATTTTAAATAACATATAATGATTTCTCATTAATTCACATAGTCAATTATTTAAATTCTCATTTATTAATATGTCAAATTATTAGATTTCTAATTAATTATTAAATTATTTAAAATAACATTAGGCTTATTAAATATTTCTTTTAATTTAATAAGCTCACGTAAAAACATACATCGAATAATAAAATTCTCCACATTAATTCAATAAATATAACACATAATTAGATTAATCTACCACAACTTCATCAATTAATTATTTAATCTAATAATTAATTCATCGAAAAATATTTATTTAATTCAATAAATATTAAAATTAAATTACAAAATCTCGTTTGTCACAGAACTGAAACCACATAAATAAGTGGAAAGTTCCCAAATTATATGATAATGTTTGAAAGCCATACAACAACAAAGATTAAGAGAATAACTTACCGATTATTGTATGACGAACAAGCTCAAATTTCTTCCACTTATTAATAATTTGCAGATCTTTGTAAACTAGGTTTATTGCGTTCGATTGGGAATCACAGCAGTAAGAGAAGAACTTACCGATTATTGTCTGACGAACAAGCTCAAATGCCGACCAATTATTAATAATTTGCAGATCTTTGTAAACTAGGGTTCTTGAGTTCGATTGGGAATCACAGCAGCGTCGACAAATCGTAGCAGGTTTGAGCAGCAGCTTCGACAAATCGCACTAGGGTTTGAGGATTTTGAAAAAGGGAAAGGAACAAAGGAACGCCAATTTATTTTTCTTACCCGACACCCAGGCCTCCGTGTTTTTTAAAGGAGGGTTTAGGATTTTTGAAAAGATGATTTTGCTCCGTATTTTTTTTACATAGATAACATTTTTTTAAAAAAATGTTATCTATTTAAAACCAAAAATTGTCATTATAAATACATAACATTTTTTTCATATGTATGTACAACGTTTTGCTCCGTGTTTTTTATGGTTTTGTACTAGTGCTTCTTGAATGTCTATGAAGATCATCACCATCTCATTCTTTATCATGGATGGGATTACTTGAGTAGCCAGACGCCTCCATCTTTGGGCATACTCTCTGAATGACTCATTGGCTTGCTTCTTGACTTTGGTAATTTGATACTTGTCTGGAGTCATCTGATTTTGAAAGCTGTATTGACTGAGGAAAGCATGGGCTAACTCCTCCCAACTGTGAATTTTGGAGTTATCTAATTTGGTGTACCATGCTCTGGCTTCTCCAGTCAGACTTTTCTGAAACAACTGCATTCTCAGCTTTTCATTATCAGCGCAGAATCCGAGCTCTCCAATGAAAACTTTCAAGTGCTTGTAAGGATCTCCCAATCCATCATATTTCTCAAAATCAGGAGCCTTGAATTTCTCCGAATAATAAAAACCGGGGAAAATGCAAAGGTCTGAATAGGAAACACTTTTGTGCGTTCCAATCCCTTTGATGCACAGAATGGTCTCTTCCATTTATAGAACCTTCTTCCAAATATCACCGGTGTCTTGATCTTCTTTAAGATGGGTGATTTCAGGGGTTTTGTTGGACTTCTCAATTTGAGACTCAGGTATTGGGACTTCTCTATCTGGACCTTGGATTCCTCCCTGTGTAGAGGATTCTGTTTGGATGGGTATTTATGGACCCTGAGTTGATTTGTTTAGTTCGTTGAGAAGAACAACCAACTTTGTTATTTGATTCCTTAATCATTCGAACTCCTCGCTAGAGACAGGAGTAGGAATAGGCGGGGCACTTGTAGCCATGTCTGACTATGGGCTTAGTGCCTTTTTAAACTTTGAACGGGTAACAGGACCAATCGTTTCCCTATAAAAAGACTACGTATTTTAGTTTGGGAAAATGTGAAAATGTTATGCAATGTGTCCCTTTTTTTAGGAGTATTTTAATGTTCTCCTGCAAAACGGATGTCAGTCGTTTTGATGAAAGGATAACATGACATGTCTTGATATGAAAAAGGAATGCATATTTACATACTACTTTATATTTTCCATTACATTGAGATTGACATGGAAATGAAATTTCAAGTAATTAAAATTACAGGTAATTGAAAAAGGGAAGATATGAAGAGTCTTCCCTCCTCGTTTGGTTTATCAGAGGTTGACCTATCTTAGGCTACTCTCGCGGCTTTTTGGCATGAAGGTCCCCAGATCATTGCAATTTACTAGATGAGAAGTTAATCCGATCTTTCAACTAGAGCGAATTTGGGTGGTGCCTTTCCTAAGCCTCGCAAAATTAGTCTTCCTTGAGTCCAGTAATTGAACACTGACGGGTTAGCCTCCTGGTGGAGGAATCACACAATATACATTCACATACATCGCGTCTCAATAGAAATGATGACATGTGTGAAGCACTAATATCACAGGTAAATATGGTGCGAAGCACTAAACTGCAGTAAATAAAGTATTAGTATACATCCATTCAAAGTAAATACAGTATTCATATATAAGTAGATAAAAGTTTTGAAAAGCTTGAATAGCAGCTTAAACCCTCTTATTGGAGTCCCCAGCAGAGTCGCCACCTGTCAACGTTGGTATTTTTATTTGTCCCTTTCTGTTCTTTTCTTTTTGTGTTCTCATTTTAAATGAGTTTGTTTTGAAAAAACAAGTTTAAAAAGGTCTGACATGTGTCTCAACCGAGAAAAGGTTTCCACAAAGACCTAGTGGTTTGGCACTATTTAACTGGTCTTGGAGACCGAGATTCGTTAGGGTCTAAGGGCTTGATTAAGCGGAGGGAAGGTTTTAGATACCCCTCCGACTTTCGTGATAACACGGTTACCGCCACTTTTCATTAACTTTTATCTATGTATATGTGTGTGTGTGTGTGTGTGAGTTAGGTCTATGTGCAATTGTATGGAAGTAGTGATATGCATCGTTTGCACCTATATACAAAGGGTTTGACTTTTGTATAAAAGTTCAATTTTAACAAGATATAGCAGTGAAATTTTGGAAAACAGGTTCTTCAAACCCTTATGCTTAATAGTAATTCAGGCCTTTGATACTTCCATTTTATTATGTGTTTGGCTTGATTGCTTTTATTTTCGAGATGCGAGACATCTTCAAGAAAATAAGATGCATAGCAGTGCCGAACTCCTTGTGGGCATGAGATCCATCTAAGGATATTCGGACACTGTAGATAATTTACAAGCTGGCTGCAGCTACAAAATATCCATCACGGGAACCGAATCTAGATTCAAAAGTTGAATATATGATAACATGATTCTTAGACTCACATGAAAGAGTAATATGTACAAAAGCAAGAAAAATAACTAGATTTGAGTAAATCTAAACCTTTCTAGCTTCAACGGTTCCAGTTTAGTCACTTTGAATGGGCTAAAGTTAGAAATAGCCAAATTTAGGCAAATCTAGCCCGCATGCTGAAAGATTAAATATCTACATTATAAAAGCAGTTAAAGCATATATTTATATAAAAACAGTAAATATATATATATATATATATATATATATATATATATATATATATATGGTTTATTATTGAAGTAAACTTTGAACCAAAGGAACTTTGGTTCCACATCCAATAAATGCAATCCCCTCAGTTAATCTAGTTAATAGATATTAGCTACTTGGAACTATTCCCAAGCCCTATAACACGGTTTTGTCCAGTAACCTAAAACCAATTGACCCATTTTGTGACCCGTCACAAGCCACAAATCCTATTCAACCATCTTCCCAATACATGCCCAATTATGAAGTTAACCTATTTCATATCAAACCTCATACAAAATCGAAAGATGATCCTATTAAACTTTCTTCCCAGTATTTCCCTACTGGATGGCACTTTCTTCCCCTTGCTCCTTATAAATCCCTTGCATATTATAAGGATATTCTTTTACAAACCGAGTCAGTCTTCATTAAACCTATCTATGCTAGAGATGATGAATCTAAAGTCCATTATCACTCTTTGTATATTAAACAAATTGTTCAGATAACAAACTGGGGGAATCATCCCTCTGATCTTCGTCCACTTTTCAATCAAAATAATTTATTTTGTTATTTCGATTATATGGAAGCATGGAACAAGATCTTCCTTTTTCAGATTCAATATTTTAGTCATTCATGGTTCATCCAATTTGACCATAAATTCAAAAGTTATATTCCTTTTTGGTTTCTTCTTTAGTGTTCGAGATTTGGTTCTTCCTTCGACCTGTTTCCTAAGCCATTAAAAGCTCAAGTCAGTCACTTCTGCAATCGTTGTCAGTATAATTCAAAGTTTTATGGTATCCCAATATTGCTGCAATTTGTTAGTAAATACAAAATTCCATGGATCCTCAAATGGTAGTATAACCTTCTAACGCCAATTGTAGAGTCAATTTTCCAGTCTCCTTCTAATTAGAATTCTACTTCTACCACTGTTAGTCAAGTCACCATGGTTTCCCGCATTTTCTTAATTAAATGGTGGGATAAGTTTGATATTAAATAGGATAATTGGTCAAGTTCAGAAGGAGTTTCCTTCTGCCCCTCTTCCTATTGTCCCAATCAAGTCTCTTCCTTCTAAGGGATCTTTCAGTAAAGAAAAAGAGTCAAAATCCAGCCCAACAAATTCTATTGATATTTCTAATATCAAGAATTGTTCAAGTTTATAATTAAAACTCTAAGCCCAAGCCATTCAAGAAAGAGTCACCAAGTTACATGAAGAAATTGAAGCTTTAGAATGTTCTTCTTCTTCATCCAGAAATACAAATGCCAGTAAAAATGATGAAGATGAAGACCCATATGGCTCCATCAGCTTGCAAGATGCTCAGGACTCATTTGCCTAAAAATCCAGTCAATAAAAGCCAGTATGCATTCCTACATCTCCTTAGTAAAATGATTCGATCACTTTGTCAAAAGTAGCCGAAAGTTTGGTTACATAGTAAAAAGTCAACAATGTTCATTACTATTCATCAACAGTTAAAGTTGTTTGTAATCATTCACTTTTATAATAGTTATTTGTAATAGTTCATTCCTTATTCTATAAAAGAAATTCGAACTCATTTAGTTATTCAGACTTAGAAAGACTCAGAGTTCTCTCTGACTAATCTTTAAACTCACTTCTCTTTATCTTCTACTTCATCTAATAATTTAAGTAAAATGTAAGTCACTTTTATTTTCTACTTTGTTTGTAAATATTTCTTTTATCAGTAAACATTTATATTTTTATTACTGTTGTAAGTATTTATATGAGCCACTTTCTTTGTTTGTAAATTTGTTTTCATGGTCTTATAATATATCCTATAAATCAAAGCTAAGGCTTGAGAACCTTTAATCATTTGAGTTATTTCCCCAGTTGTTTTAATATTTAGAGTTAAAGCTTTTAGTAAGTTAGGATCACTTAGGCTTAAAGTGAAATCAGGAAAGCAATTGAAATGGATTGGTCCATTATGCATACTTGATTCCATGATGCCAATGATACTTGGAAAATAATTAAGAAATCTAGCATCTCTGAGACATAGGTACATATTTGAATTAATTCCTTTAATGTTTAGTGGTTTAACTGCAACTTGAATAAGTCCAATATGAATGAAATTATAACCCTTTTTCCTATGTTTTTAAATAACATCGGAAGATAAAAGACTACAATTTTCATACTCCTTATTGATTGCATAAACCTTTTCAACAGTTTTAACATTATAATCAGTTTTGAAATTATCTAAAAAGGTTGACTAATAGATTTCTCTTGCGGAAACACTGGGTATGTTCCAATTACTCAAAACTTGATTAATTTTTTTTTATAATTGTCTTCTTCTTGGTTCACTATGTCTAGAACAGGGGGTAAAGTTGATCGGTGACTAGTTGAGTAGTTAGATCTAAATAATAGATTCATATTTAACTAAGTTCAAAATTTATTCTTAATCATTATTCTTTCATGCATACCCTCTTACCTTAAGTAGGCACATACCTATGTTCTCTTGTTTTGACCCAACACTGCTCGCACCTGAGATGTAACGACCCCAAAATCTATACAATTTAAATCCCGACTTCGGTCGTTAACCATACATTCAACCTCTAAATAATACATCACTATTCGATGTTAAACTTAATAAAATTGCGGAATATTTAAAACTATTATACATTTCCTTCTTTCTTGCCCTGAATCGCAACCATTACATTACATCTCGTTGATTCAATCTAATGTCATGAATCGTTACAACAAAATAACTATACAAAGTCTTACATCATAACTAAATATCCATATACATTAGATAGCTCAACTTACATTTCAACAACATGTTACGTTCAAAATATGAAATACATTTCTCATAAAACATAAGTAATCTTCGTGAATATAGATCTCTATAACTCACATAGCACGTATCTTTACCTTAAAATCTTGACCTGCAAAAGTGGTTATTTGCAAGAGTGAGCTCGACAGCCCAGCAAAGTCTAACAGTTTTCATGCATCACATAGCACATAATAACATGCTCGATATACATCTCATTAAAGTAACATGGCATACATGCTTTTAATTCACATAGCAAATAAAAAGATTGAGTTCCTTACTCAATCATCATTACTTAGCCAAAACAATGCAGTCATATATTGACTTTAACATTTCATGATTCAACATGCATAACATATCATACAATTTAAAACAATTCATCAAGTCCACGTAGAAAATAGGAACCGAAAGACTTGCCTTGATCGTTGTTTACCAATAATAGTTTAACAACTTACAGCTATCTGCACTTCACGTGCCCTACGCAATTATATAATCATACACATCAAATATTAGTCACATAACAACAAATAGTAATTGTAATGTAAACTCTACTCTACGTCTCATAACCCTTCCTATCATAAATACACAATGTTCAACTTAATTGTGTTAACTTTCAACTTATATCTCCCTATATTTCATTTTTGCAGTTCATTCAAGTCCTTAAGTCTTGCTAGGACTACTTATTGGTTTTATATTAAACCCATTCCATATCTTATAATATCCATTTCAATGGAATTGAAACACTTTTTAAGTTCATTAACACTTGGCACGGCGTTTCGACATTCATTCGTCACACGCCAGATTTGCCTCTCTTGTGTATGCTTACTATACTTCTATAACTCATCTAATACATCATAAATTAATGTTAAACATCATTATACTTACTATTATTCATGTTTTGTAACTTAGGACAACATCTTTTATGGTCTGGAGCACAACACATGCATATGTGCATGTCCGACACCCTCCGATTGCCTCTGAAAACACAATAGTCCTAAAGATGACCATTTTGACCCATTCTAGTGACCTCAAATTGAAAAACATAAAGACCGAAAGTTGTAGGTCTACTCGTCCTCGTTCTGGATCATCTTGAATCTCCTCAATCGGAGTTCGTATGAGGAAGTTATGTCCATTTTACTACAAGAGATCAAAAATGTCCAACCCAGACCACTTTTCCGGCGCCGAGGCGCGGAACAGTGGCGCTGGGGCGCCAGATACAGCATTGGGGCGCGAGCTACTGGCCCGTTTTGGCGCTGGGGTGCAAACCTTGGCGCCAGGACGCAAAATTCGGCGCTGAGGCGTGAATTTTGACGCTGGGGCGCCGAAACTCGCAGAACCCAACCACGAAGAACAAAACAACTAATTTTTTTTGTCTATTATTTCAATTCTAACACTAATTAACATCCATAACTTCATCGCAAACTACACATAAACATTTAACAATCATCCATATAACAATTACCAACAATTAAACAACTACTTTAGAAAACTTCATTATTTGAAAACACTGTTTTTAAGAAAAACTCCATTGTTAACGTTGTTTAACACTGTAATATCAATAATAACCCAAACTTGATTACTTTAAAGTACGATTCTCTGAAATTCATACCCAATTAACATACATAAGCTTCAATTTCACAATTAGCATACGATAAAATACTAATTTTGTTATACTCCAAAACATGTTCATGTTCATCCTCATGTCCACTGTAAAACTAATTTCTTCTTTCTCTTTGAACGTATTTTAGCATACAACATATATATACATTTACGCTAGTATAACCATTAAAACTACTTTAATTTATTTTAATAACCACTTATAATAAAGTTATTTGTCACACTTCTAATTAATTAAGTTTTCATACTTAATTTAAATAATTCTAATAACAATTCATAATATTATAACTTTCTAACTTAATTATTAAATTAAAATATTATCTCAGAATTTTCTTAACTCATTAATTATTTATTAAATAATTAATTAATCAACTCAAATCAAAACAAACAAACATTTATGCACGATAAATACATCCATTAAATATTTATATAATTCAATAAATATTTAAATATTATAATTAAAAATCTGGATGGTTACATCATTCCCTCCTTACAAGGATTCTGTCCTCAGAATCACAACTCAAACCACTCATTCGTTACAATCTTCCCTACTTACAAAGATTATGTCCCTAGAATCGAAGACACAAATTACACAAATAACTCAGAAAAATCTTTCATCATTTTATCTAAATATAGATTTTATATTTCCTACTATATTCATTACCTAACAAATTCTAGGTTTCATTTCATAACTTTCATTTGAACTCAATTATATTTTGAGTATTATATACATTTTAACCCATTCATTTCATTTTCTAAGGATCATTATCATCAACACTCGGGATATTACATTCACCCTTTCTTCTAAGAATTTCGTCCTCGAAATTTTATTTATTAATTTTTATTCATTCATTCTATCAAATTAGATTTTACATTACTACTTCATTCATTCCTTAGGTTCTATAACCACTTCTTCCACAAAGATCATTCTACAATTCATACAATTATTAACTTTTCTATTAAAAGTTTCACATTATTCTTTAATAACTCATATCCTTCTGACTTCAAAATCTATTTTCTCACTTATTCGACATATTCATCATTCAGTGTCGTATTCTATAACTCACTTCTTTCTAAGGAATATCATCCTTACCACATTCACCTTTTAGAATACCAAGAATCTTCCACAATTGCTCAATAATTGGGAAGCGATATGAATAACAGGAATTTAAAAGATTCCAAATCATGCTGAGGGTCATAAGACCACGAACTATGTCCACAGTTGCAAGTAATCTTTCAACTTCAACTTTAACAGTCATAAGACTATAAGGACCCCAGTACTTAGGGTGTTAAGCCCTTCGTACGATGTAGTGTGCACAAACATTTAAACACTATGCGTATGTCCATAGTTATAAGTAATCTTTCAACTTAAACTTTAACAGTCAGAAGACTATAGGGACTCCTCGTAGTTAGGGTGATCAGCCCTTCGTACAATGTATTGTGCACAAACATCTCAACGCCTCCGCGTAATCCCCTATAAAAGGGTTGTTCATCTCAGCTTTTCAATATCTGAATCCGCACCAAAACAATTTGGTTTGACATAACTTCTCAAGAAACTATTGAATTTCATGAACATCTTTCAATATTCGTCTAGCTGAATCAAATAGCATAGACTTCTACAACAATTCGGACGTCAATCGAAATATACATATACATATACATACATATATATATATATATATATATATATATATATATATATATATATATATTCTCATATCTTAAAGAAATCTCAAAAATCTTTTTATGACGTCATGATATCGCATTGTATTTACAGTCCGTTGAGAATTCCGTCATTTGGTGACTTTATCATACTACATCATACCATAGTGGGTTGACGATCCTTAGATCACATCCAACACTAGGTAATACTGCATTGATGACTCCATCGTTTTTATCATCTTTGCACCAAGTTACATGATGCATTAATGATATAAAATACATTTTGATATATTGCAAATCATTTTTGTCTAGCCAAAGTAATTAGCATAGACATACGAATAACAGTATTGTTGTTAAAACTCATTAGTTCCATCATTTAATCCAATGTTTTTCAAGAAAATAAAAGTGTAAACATCAGCACGAAGTCAATAAATTTCGAAAGTCTAGCATAGCTAGTAGATTTAGAATACTTATGCTTCCACCATCAACTCCACTTTCTATAATGATTCATTGCTCAATAGGTCTATCTATTCATATCATCCTCAATACTCCATTCACACTTAATTATACCCCAGTTCGTCAAACTTACCACACGTTATGAGTTCAGGAACTTGCCACAATCATATGAGTTTAAGAACTTATCCTAGTCAGACCATAGGCGTCCATTCGCTGAGGGGTTCAAAAACATACCATATAATTATGAGTCACGAACCTACCATAAGTATGAGTTTTAAGAACTCGCACTTAACCTTATAATATTCTCTAACTATACTCTACCTATCTGTTATACACATGAGAAAAGAATCACCTTCTCAACAGGCATATAGCAAATAGCGCGACACAAACATTCCAATGATTATCAATGTGATAAACTGAGTGCAAGCACAAAATCCTCGCCCATACAAAGGTTTGAACAACTCAGCCATCACATGAGTTCTCAATTGAAATCCCACCTAACTCTATCTTTCTTTTAACTTGCTCTTTGCTCGATACGAATTCCTCATATCACATCATCTATAACTCCTCATGAGTTATCTCGTACTATTTCATAGTACACCATCTTCATAGCATTAAGCTCTAATCATTCAAACATTACAGAACATCTTTCTTTTATAACTTAAACAGATCACGTCGTGACCTTATTCTATAATCATCTCTCTTAAAATTCTTTTGTTAACTCGTGATCGTTTTGTTTTACGATCCTCATTCTTTCTCTTTTTCATCATTTACGACATTATTCGTTATCTTGGCTATTGGAGTTAGGAAACTCCCATTTCTTACCTTTATATGTCTTCAAGATTCTTCTTTGAATCTTCTTGTTTATATAACAATTCTTACTTTAAGAATTCCTAACTTCAGTTACATCGCTCAAAATTTCATTCGAGTTCTACACTTTCATCATACGTGTCCATTTCTACACTTGGTACACATCGAGTCTCTAACAGTTTTAATATGGTACGCTGAGTGGTTTCCCACAAACAACTAACAAACTAGGTTCCGAGTTGCTAGTTCGTATATACCTCCGCTCTATGAAGGAATCGTTTAGCCCAGATACCATACATCAACTACTAAAGAGTACAATTGCACCATACTTAGATATAACTCTCTTTTCTTAACTTCTTTATCACTCTTCTTATAGACACTGTCTATTTATTATCACATTACATCCTTATTATTGGAGTTGGGTAACCCCACATTCATAATCCTGATAACTCTGCGAGATTCTTCTTTGAATCCTTTCACGCAAGTTTAAATCCCCTCTTTATAAATTGCTTAAATTACTTCTTATTGTTCAAACTCTATTTGAGCTTATTCTTTCATTATATTCACCTCTCTTCTCTAAGGTTATAGCCTACGGTACTCCTACCTATGGTTTATAACCTACAGCTTTGATACCAACTGTAACGACCCCAAAATCTATACAATTTAAATCCCGACTTCTGTCATTAACCATACATTCAACCTCTAAATAATACATCATTATTCGATGTTAAACTTAATAAAATTGCGAAATATTTAAAACTTTTATACATTTCCTTCTTTCTTGCCCTGAATCGCAACCATTACATTACATCTCTTTGATTCAATATTATGTCATGAATCGTTACAACAAAATAACTATACAAAGTCTTACATCATAACTAAATATCCATATACATTAGATAGCTCAACTTACATTTCAACAACATGTTACGTTCAAAATATGAAATACATTTCTCATAAAACATAAGTAATCTTCGTGAATATAGATCTCTATAACTCACATAGCACGTATCTTTACCTTAAAATCTTGACCTGTAAAAGTGGTTATTTGCAAGTGTGAGCTCGACAGCCCAGCAAAGTCTAACAGTTTTCATGCATCACATAACACATAATAACATGCTCGATATACATCTCATTAAAGTAACATGACATACATGCTTTTAATTCACATAGCAAATATAAAGATTGAGTTCCTTACTCAATCATCATTACTTAGACAAAACAATGCAGTCATATATTGACTTTAATATTTCAAGATTCAACATGCATAACATATCATGCAATTTAAAATAATTCATCAAGTCCACGTAGAAAATAGGAACAGAAAGACTTGCCTTGATCGTTGTTTACCAATAATAGTTTAACAGCTTACAGCTATCTGCACTTCACGTGCCCTACGTAATTATATAATCATACACATCAAATATTAGTCACATAACAACGCATAGTAGTTGTAATGTAAACTCTACTCTACGTCTCATAACCCTTCCTATCATAAATACATAATGTTCAACTTAATTGTGTTAACTTTCAACTTATATCTCCCTATATTTCATTTTCGCAGTTCATTCAAGTGCTTAAGTCTTGCTAGGACTACTTATTAGTTTTATATTAAACCCATTCCATATCTTATAATATCCATTTCAATGGAATTGAAACACTTTTTAAGTTCATTAACACTTGGCACGGCGTTTCGACGTTCATTCGTCACACGCCAAATTTGCCTCTCTTGTGTATGCTTACTATGCTTCTATAACTCATCTAATACATCATATATTAATGTTAAACATCATTATATTTACTATTATTCATGTTTTGTAACTTAGGACAACATCTTTTATGGTCTGGAGCACGACACATGCATATGTGCATGTCCGAGACTGGGGCGCGAGATATAGCGTTGGGGCGCGAGCTACTGGCCCGTTTTGGCGTTGGGGCGCAAACCTTGGCGCTAGGGCGTGAAATTTGGCGCTGGGGCGTGAATTTTAACGCTGGGGCGCTGAAACTCGCAGAACCCAACCATGAAGAACAGAACAACTAATTTTTTTGTCTATTACTTCAATTCTAACACTAATTAACATCCATAACTTCATCGCAAACTACACATAAACGTTTAACAATCATCCATATAACAATTACCAACAATTAAACAACTACTTTAGAAAACTTCATTATTTGAAAACACTGTTTTTAAGAAAAACTCCATTGTTAACGTTGTTTAACACTGTAATATCAATAATAACCTAAACTTGATTACTTTAAAGTACGATTCTCTGAAATTCATACCCAATTAACATACATAAGCTTCAATTTCACAATTAGCATACGATAAAATACTAATTTTGTTATACTCCAAAACATGTTCATGTTCATCCTCATGTCCACTGTAAAACTAATTTCTTCTTTCTCTTTGAACGTATTTTAGCATACAACATATATATACATTTATGCTAGTATAACCATTAAAACTACTTTAATTTATTTTAATAACCACTTATAATAAAGTTATTTGTCACACTTCTAATTAATTAAGTTTCATACTTAATTTAATTAATTCTAATAACAATTCATAATATTATAACTTTCTAACTTAATTATTAAATTAGAATACTATCTCAGAATTTCCTTAACTCATTAATTATTTATTAAATAATTAATTAATCAACTCAAATCAAAACAAACAAACATTTATGCACGATAAATACATCCATTAAATATTTATATAATTCAATAAATATTTAAATATTATAATTAAAAATCTGGATTGTTACATGATACTTACAAGGGCTGAACTCACATGAACAAGGTGGACTACAGTAAGTTTAGGTGACTTCTGATTAATATAAAGAAGTATAACTTTGAAAAAAGAAAACATTAGCCTATTATCGAGGTCTCAAATACCAACTAGAAACAACAAACAACTTGGCTTTGATACCATTACATGCGGAGTGAAGGAAAGAAGAAGAAAAGAAAGTGGCGCATACAAATACTTACAACAATAATATAAATTTTTATTGATAACAGAAATATTTACAAAATTAATGAC
Organism: Panax notoginseng; assembly: GCA_016801055.1. Classification (NCBI taxonomy): domain Eukaryota; kingdom Viridiplantae; phylum Streptophyta; class Magnoliopsida; order Apiales; family Araliaceae; genus Panax; species Panax notoginseng. Next base: position 106,751,139 of record CM029014.1, read on the forward strand.
TAGGCGGGGAATTCCTCTTTCCTTTTCTACATCATTATTAACATAAAAGGCAGGACAGGACCAAGAGAATTAACTATGTCTGATCAATAATTTACTATAAAGGTCATTAATTTCTTTCTTATATAACTCCATTTGTTCATGATTCATCTGAATAGGTCTAGCCTTAGTACGAATTAAATGCTCTTTGAATTCCTTAGCATAAGGAAGCCTTACAACACGTTTCTTATGATGCCAAAAGGCAATAGGAGAGTCTGAACAAAGGTTTTCTTTTAAATAGTTTTTTAATCCTTCAATTTTTTCTTTAATCTTTTTATCTTCAAGTTGTTTTTCAACATGCTTATATTTAATTTCTTCCTTTAAGAAATTCAATTGGGTGATTTTACAGTTTAGTAGTTTAGTGATTTAGAAATAGATTCATCTTGAATAAATTTTAAATCTCTTTCTTTAGGTTTAATAAGAAACTTGAATGTTATCTTTTTACCTAAGTGTTTGGTGCTTAATCCTTCATTGCTAGCAATGAAACGGTAAAATAATTATATAAATGGTAATCCCAAGATTATCTTATCTGTAAGATTACGGATAAAAACAAAAGATATTTTAAAACACATATTATCTTGACAAATATGAACTTTAGGAAGTTTATATTTTATTTCCATTTAACTACTATTAGCAGAATTTAACCTTTCACTAATTTTCTTATAGTACTTGGTAGGGATTAAACCTTCTTAAATATAATTCAGATCTGCACTAGTATCAACCAAGGCAGAAAGTTGTATTGTGAAAGTTTTATCAATTACCAAAGTAATAGAAATATACCATTTTTGAATGGTGGTATCTTTAACTCTTTTAAGCGAAAGACCTTGAATAAAAAACCTTGACTCTTCTTTAGTATTTGACGATTCTGGTTCGTCATGATTTTCATCAATAGAAGAATTGTATACTTGAAGATCTAGTTTTTTAACCTCAATTTCTTTTCTTAAATTGGAAATATCAATTTTAAGTGTAGATATTTCTCTTTTTAGTTTATTGACTTCTTGATTTAATTCAGAGAGAGTAACTTCCATACTGGGTGTTTTAAATCTCTCAAGAGTTTTATTAAGGATAAATATAGGTTTATCTTTAGCTTTAATCATTTAGTTTTTAGCATTATTATCTTTAGTTAGTAAATCTTTTAACTGTCATGTGTACTTGGCTTTTAACTCTGGATCTATAATTTTACAAATTAGATCAATTAACAAATAATTTTCTTCTTCTTCTTTGGTAATTATATTTAATTTTTTATTACAACAATTTTCATTACAATTCTCTACACAGATAGTAACTTCATTAACACTACCTGTTTCACTGTTACTAATACTGCTATTAGAAGAATAAGAAATATCAGAACCCTCATCATTATTTATGGTGTTCTCAATCCTCATCAATTCTAACAGTTATTCAGTATCTTCATTTGAGATATTTAACTGGGTTAATTTTTCTATATTTTACACTCATTTTTGTAGTGTCCTCTTTGTCCACAATTGTGGTAAAAAATATTAATTTTATCAAAATTTTAGATTTTTACCTGATATTTTAGGATTATCATAGTAACTATTTTTATTTTTATGATGACTATGTTTTTTCTTTTGACGTTTGTGACTTTTGTCAATATGTTTATGTCTGTGCTTTCTTCTAGAAGGAGCGACAGAGGGTAAACCATATTGTTCACAAAATGTCCCTAATTCATATTTAGCTTTATTTTTGTCTTTTCTAGCTTGGTTAGCTATTTTAAAATCAATACACATTTTTAATCTGATTTTTTGTATATAACTGATTATATCTCTATAGGTTAGATTGTCATAATCAATATAACCTAAATCTTTACTTAATTCTTCACGAACTTTATGAGGGAATAAGTTAGGTAAACCATTAGCAAATTTTTCTTTCCAGAATGGTTTATTGCTATCATTTCACATCATAACTCTAGAAGTAAACACATCTTTATACCATCTAAAATCACTTAGACTGGGACAAGTGAGATTACTTAACTGATCGTGAATCCTTTCTGCAATATTACTAGGAGTTCCGACAAAATGTTTGATTATGGTAAATATAAGTGTGTTAACTCCATCTGACGGACCAATGCCAACATCTTCATTAAAGATGGGGTTGCCGTCATCATCCATTTGGACAACATGGACTATTGATAGTCTAGTATCTTCCAAAAGATATTTTTTCCACCAAGATCTAAGAATACCAGTGAATCCACTAGCTATTAATTCAACAATATTTGGTTGAGTTAGATTGTTGAACTTAGTGATATAGTTATTGGCTACCATGGATATATGATTTAACTTGTTTAAAATTTCTTGTTCACTAAAACTATCAATATTCCATTCGTAAATTTTATTTGAAGAAACATAAAATTGCTTATCTAGGTTTCTCCCTTCAAATTGTAGATCCGGAGGAGTAGGTCTAGAATACCAATTTTTTGTTATAGTAGTGTTGTAAAAGGTTAATTTATTTAACTGATCAGTAAAATCTGGAATTGAAACAGTGTCAGATTGATCTGATTGACTAATACTTTCATTGTCAGATTCAATTTGATCAATGACAACAATAGTACCACTAGTTCAAGCTTCAATTTTTAGTTTTTTAAATAATTTATCAATAACTTGGGTAAGTTCACTATCTTTGTTAGGTAGACCTAGTCCAACCCTGTTTTCTAGAAGACTTAACAGAGGTTGTTCTAATTCAAAATCTGGTTTTTTAATAATAGTTTCATCAAACTTTTCTTCACTTTTATCTAGTTGTTTACCTATGGTTGCTAGATACTGATTTGTAAAATTATTCTGCTCTATAATTTTCTTTTCATCCTTATTACCATCTGCAATTTTAAAAGGACTGGCAACAACAAATGTGTTTTTAATGGATAAAAGAACAGTTTCAAGTGGGGACTGACTGGACGAGACTTTGGACTTATCCTCTTTAGTCCACAGTGATTTACATATAACATTACATTTACCATAATATTTTTCATACTAATTGTAAAAAGTAATGTTTAACTTTTCGTTTTTAATAAATCTTTTCCATCGATTTATAACTTTATCTCATTCTTTATTAGTTGGGTGATTATAACAGAATAAATGTCATTTTTCTTTATTAGCCTTGGAATTGAAATCTTCAACAAGATTATCCTAATCTAATTTAAATTCTTTTTTAATAACTCTCAATTGATTATTAACTGGAATTTCAAAATCTGACTGAGTAGGATATTCTGAAGGTGTAGGAGATGTATCTTTTTCTACAGGTTCATTTGTTGTATAACAGGGATGACTAGTTTTACCATGATTTAAAATACCTTTCATTTTAATATCTTGACTAGAAGTTTTACTCAATATTTCAGTATCTCTTCGAGTATGAATTGAAGGTGTTGAAGAACTAGTAAAATATTCTATTATAACTGGTCTTCTAGATCGTCCAAAACTTATTTTGACCGGACCGTCAGAAAATTGCTTAATATTTTCTACGTTTAATAAATTTTTAGTAACTGGTTGATGAGGTATTTCACTTGGTAAAGTCCATTAACTAGGTAAAGTAATGTCTTTCCAAAGAATGGTCCTTGGAATTTGAACATTGGCATCATTGGTTGAACTTTGAATTAAAATAGTTTGATCTTTAGTACTTTTGTTAAGAGCATGAACATTTAAATTTGTTTTCATGGTCTTATAATATATCCTATAAATCAAAGCTAAGGCTTGAGAACCTTTAATCATTTGACTAATTTCTCCAGCTGTTTTAATATTTAGAGTTAAAGCTTTTAATAAGTTAGGATCACTTAAGCTTAAAGTGAAATCAGGAAAGCAATTGGAATGGATTGGTCCATTATGCATACTTGATTCCATGATGCCAACGATACTTGGGAAATAATTAAGAAATCTAGCATCTTTGAGACATAGGTACATACTTGAATTAATTCCTTTAATGTTTAATGGTTTAACTGCAACTTGAATAAGTCCAATATGAATGAAATTATAACCTTTTTTCCTATATTTTTAAATAACATCGGAAGATAAAAGACTACAATTTTCATACTCTTTATTGATTGCATAAAACTTTTCAACAGTTTTAACATTATAATCAGTTTTGAAATTATCTAAAAAGGTTGACTAATAGATTTCTCTCGGGGAAACACTGGGTATGTTCCAATTACTCAAAACATGATTAATTTTTTTTTATAATTGTGTTCTTCTTGGTTCACTATGTCTAGAACAGGGGGTAAAGTTGATCGGTGACTAGTTAAGGAGTTAGATCTAAATAATCGATTCATCTTTATCTAAGTTCAAAATTTATTCTTAATCATTATTCTTTCATACATACCCTCTTACCTTAAGTAGGCACATACCTATGTTCTCTTGTTTTGACCAGACACTGCTCTCACCTGAGACTTACAAGGGCTAAACTCACATGAACAAGGTGGACTACAGTAAGTTTAGGTGACTTCAGATTAATGTAAAGAAGTATAACTTTGATAAAGAAAAGATTAACCGATTATCGATGTCTCAAATAGCAACTAGAAACAACAAAAAACTTGGCTTTGATACCATTACAGGCGGAATGAAGGAAAGAAGAAGAAAAGAAAGTGGCGCATACAAATACTTACAATAGTAATATAAATTTTTAGTGATAAAAGAAATATTTACAAAATTAATGACTAGGCGGGGAATACCTCTTTCCTTTTCTACTTCATTATTAACATAAAAGGCAGGACATGACCAATGGAATTTACTATGTCTAATCACTAATTTACTATGAAGGTCGTTAATTTCTTTCTTATATAACTCCATTTGTTCATGATTCATCTGAATAGGTCTAGCCTTAGTACAAATTAAATGTTCTTTGAATTCCTTAGCATAAGAAAGCCTTACAACATGTTTCTTACGATGCCAAAAAGTATTAGGAGAGTCTAAACAAAGGTTTTCTTTTAAATAATTTTTTAATCCTTTAATTTTTTATTTAATCTTTTTACCTTCAAGCTGTTTTTCAACATGCTTATATTTAATTTCTTCCTTTTAAGAAATTAAATTGTGTGATTTTACAGTTTAGTAAAGTTAGTGATTTAGAAATAGATTCATCTTGAATAAATTTTAAATCTCTTTCTTTAGGTTTAATAAGAAACTTGAATGTTATCTTTTTACCTAAGGGTTTGCTGCTAAATCTTTCATTACTAGTAGTGAAAGGGTACAATAAATATATAAACGGTAATCCCAATATGATCTTATCTGTAAGATTGTGGATTAAAACAAAAGTTGTTTTAAAACACATATTATCTTAACAAATATGAACCTTAGGCAGTTTAAATTTTATTTCCATTTGACCACCATTAGCATAATTCAACCTTTCACTAGTTTTCTTATAGTACTTGGTAGGGATTAAACCTTCTTGAATACAATTTAGATCTGCACCAGTATCAACCAAGGCAGGAAGTTGGATTGTGAAAGTTGTATCAATTACCAAAGTAATAAAAATATACCATTTTTGAAAGGTGATATCTTTAACTCTTTTAAGCAAAAGACCTTGAATAAAAAAACCCTGACACTTCTTTAGTATTTGACGATTCTGGTTCGTCATAATTTTTATCACTAGAAGAATCGTACACTTGAAGATTTGGTTTCTTAACCTCAATTTATTTTCTTAAATTGGAAATATCAATTTAGGTGTAGATATTTCTCTTTTTAGTTTATTGACTACTTGATTTAATTCAGAGAGGGTAACTTCCTTACTGGGTATTTTAAATCTCTCAAGAGTTTTATTAAGGCTAAATATAGATTTATCTTTAGCTTTAATCATTTGGTTTTTAGCATTATTATCTTTAGTTAGCAAATCTTTAACTGTCATGTGTACTTGGCTTTTAACTCAGGATCTGTAATTTTACTAATTAGATCAATTAACAAAGAACTTTCTTCTTCTTCTTTGGTAATTACATTTAAATTTTTATTGCAACAATTTTCATTGCAATTCTCTGCACAGATAGTAAATTCATTATCACTATCTGTTTCATTGTTACTAATAATACTATTAGAAGAATCAGAAATATTAGAACCATCATCATTACTGATGTCGTTCTCAATCCTCATCAGTTCTAACAGTTGTTCAGCATCTTCATTTGAGATATTTATTTGGGATAATTTTTGTTTTATTTTACACTCATTTTTGTAGTGTCATTTTTGCCCACGATTGTGGCAAACAATTTTACTTTTATCAAATTTTTTAGATTTTTTAGTAGATTTTTTACCGGATGTTTTAGGTTTATCATGGTAACTATTTTTATTTTTATGATGACTATGTTTTTCTTTTGATGTTTGTGACTTTTGTCAATATGTTTATGTCCGTGCTTTCTTCTAGAAGGAGCGATAGGGGGTAAATCATATTGTTCACAAAATGTCCCTAATTCATATTTTGCCTTATTTTTGTCTTTTCTAACTTGGTTAGCTAGTTTGAAATCAATACACATTTTTAATCCAATTTTTTGTATATAACTGATTATATCTCCATAGGTTAGATTGTCATAATCAATATAACCTAAATCTTTACTTAATTCTTCACGAACTTTATGAGCGAATAAGTTAGGTAAACCATTAACAAATTTTTCTTTCCAGAATGGTTTATTGATAGCATTTCGCATCATAACTCTAGAAGTAAACACATCTTTGTAACATCTAAAATCACTTAGAGTGGGATAAGTGAGATTACTTAACTGATCGTGAATCATTTTTGTAATATTACTAGGAGTTCCGACAAAATGTTTGATTATGGTAAATATAAGTGTGTAACTCTATCTGGCGGACCGATGCCAACATCTTCATTAAAGATGGGGTTGTCGTCATCATCCATTTGGACAGCATGGATTATTGATAATCTAGTATCTTCAGTAAGATGTTTTTCCTACCAAGATCTAAGAATACCAGTGAATCCACTAGCTATTAGTTCAACAATTTCTGGCTGAGTCAGATTGTTGAACTTAGTAATATAGCTACTGGCTACCATGGACATATGATTTAACTTGTTTAAAATTTCTTGTTCACTAAAATCATCAATATTCCATTCGTAAATTTTATTTGAAGAAACATGAAATTGCATATCTAGGTTTCTCTCCTCGAATTGTAGATCTGGAGGAGTAGGTCTAGAATACAAATTTTTTTTTGTTATAGTAGTGTTATTAAAGGTTAATTTATTTAACTGATCAATAAAATTTGTAATTGCAACAATGTCAAATTGATATGGCTGACTAATACTTTCATTGTCAGATTCAATTTAGTCAATGACAGCAATAGTACCACTAGTTTCAGCTTAAGTTTTTAGTTTTTTTAAATAATTTATCAATAACTTGGGTAAGTTCAGTATCTTGGTTAGGTAGACCTAGTCCAACCTAGTTTTCTAGAAGACTTGACAGAGGTTGTTCTAATTTGGAATCTGTTTTTTTAATAATAGTTTCATCAAAATTTTCTTCAATTTTATCTAATTGTTTACCTATGGTTGCTAGATACTAATTTGTAAAATTATTCTACTCTATAATTTTCTTTTCATCCTTTTTACAATCCGAAATTTTATAAGGACTGGCAACAACAGATGTGTTTTTAGTGGATAAAAGAACAATTTCAAGTGGGGGATGACTGGACGAGACTTTGGACTTATCTTCTTTAGTCCACTGTGATTTAGTTACAACATTACATTTACCATGATATTTTTCATACCAATTGTAAAAAGTAATGTTTATCTGTTCGTTTTTAATAAATCTTTTTCCAACAATTTATAACTTTAGCTCGTTCTTTATTAGTTGGGTGATTAGAATGGAATAAATGTCTTTTTTCTTTATTAGCCTTGGAATTGAAATCTTCAACAAGATTATCCCAAACTAATTTAAATTCTTTTTTAATAACTCTCAATTGATTATTAATGGAAATTTCAAAATCTGACTAAGTAGGATATTCTGAAGGTGTAGGAGATGTATCTTCTACTACAGGTTCATTTGTTGTATAACAGGGATGACTAGTTTGACCATGATTTAAAATACCTTTCATTTTAATATTTTGAATAGAAGTATTACTCAATATTTCAGTATCTCTTCGAGAATGAATTGAAGGTGCTAAAGAACTAGTAAAATCTTCTATTATAACTGCTCTTCTAGTTCGTTCAAAACCTATTTTAACCGTACCGTTAGAAAATTGCTTAATATTTTCTACGTTTAATAAATCGTTAGTAATTGGTTGTTGAGGTATTTCACTCGGTAAAGTCCATTGACTAGGTAAAGTAATGTCTTTGCAAATAATGGTCCTTGGAATTTGAATATTAGTATCATCGGTTGATCTTTGAATTAAAACAGTTTGATATTTAGAGTTAAAGTTTTTAATGAGTTAGGATCACTTAGCCTTAAAGTGAAATCAGGAAAGCAATTGAAATGGATTGGTCCATTACGCAAACTTGATTCCATTAAGCCAATGATACTTGGGAAATAATTAAGAAATCTAGCATTCTGAGACAGAGGTAGATACTTGAATTAATTTCTTTAATGTTTAATGGTTTAACTGCAACTTTAATAAGTATAATATGAATGAAATTATAACCCTTTTCCCTATATTTTTGAAAAACATCGAAAGATAAAATAATACAATTTTCATATTCCTTATTGATTGCATAAACCTTTTCAACAGTTTTAACATTATAATTAGTTTTAAAATTATCTAAAAAGGTTGACTAAAAGATTTCTCTCGGGGAAACACTGGGTATGTTCCAATTACTCAAAACTTGATTAATTTTGTTTTATAATTGTGTTCTTCTTGGTTCACTATGTCTAGAACAGGGGGTAAAGTTGATCGGTGACTAGTTGAGGAGTTAGATCTAAATAATCGATTCATCTTTATCTAAGTTCAAAATTTATTCTTAATCATTATTCTTTCATACATACCCTCTTACTGTAAGACCCCGAATTTTATGAAATAAAAGTATTCAATTTTTCTTATAATTACTATTCAGTAAATGGTTAAATTGATAAAAGTTAAAGTTAAGGGTGATATATGAATTTTTTTTTTCAAAATACGCAAATGGCTATAAAACATTCATTGTTGTCGGGGAATATTCGTTTGGTCGTGGAATATTCTTTTTATCAGGAATATCCGTACGACGGCGCAGTCATTTGTGGGCCCCATAACAGAATAACTGTCAGATGAAGATAACGACAAAATTGAGTTTTTATAATTAACGGCGTAGTTGTTACCGTTAACACTTTTGGAATACCCGGTGGTTAAAATACAGTAATACGCGTTATTGCACAGTAGCACACGGTATTGCACAGTATTTTTGAATTATTGATCCTTACGTAAGAAGGCACTACTCAATAATTGTTACAGTAATTACTGTTCAATATTTTATTTTATTAATTCAATAATTGCTGCGTTGAATTTTTTATATTATTGTCGCTCAATAATTGTCACTGCACATCATCTCCATTATCAGATCAATAATTCATATTATTTGGAATAATATTATTAGATAGCATTATTGACAATGTCTAGAAAGTTCTGTCTAAGGAGAGGTTTGGTCATCTAATTGCGCTCCAATAAAGAGAAATCCTTATTAGAAAGCCCCCTCTTTCCTGGGAACGGCCTGGTTGCCAGTACTGTAATTCTGTAATATTATTTGTGAATAATTAATTATTGATTTATATGATGAGGAAAATATTAATTTTATGTGGATATAGATGGAGAAAAATTTTTTAAGTGACAATTGTTGAAAAATAATATTTTATCTTTTCTGATAAAATAATTTATTATTATATTTAATAATATAATAATGGTGATAGTTTTACAATAAATGTGGGATATATGAGTATATGAGGAGGAAGAGTATTTTTGTTGTATTAAATGATTAACACATGTTTTGTGTGTCGGTGGACCCCATTTCTTGACTGAAATTTGAATATAGGTGTAAAATCGCCCGTTTATGGATTTCGGTTAATTTCTGTTTAGAATTTAGAAAAACTTTCTTTTGTAAAGTTGTAGAGAATTGAATTTCCTATAAAATGTCGCGAGATTCGAATTTTCTGATAAAAGAGCTATTTTCTATGAATTATTGAAGTTTCGGAAAATAAAATAATTTTTATTAAATTATAGGGTGGGACCCACTTTGGTTGGTGTTAATAACATGTGGGCTGCTATATTTTTTTCAGAATTGGCATGCTTGGATGGCTGGTCTTGGATGGTTGGTGTGTAGAAAAGAAAAATAATATTTTATTATTTTAGTTTCGTTTGGCGTTCTAGCATTTTCTTATAAATAGGTGCTTATGTTAGAATTGAAAATCACACCAGAAATAAGTTTTCTTTCTCTCAATATTATCAAGCATATTTTTATTAGTATTTAGATATCTTGAGTGTTGCTCAGCGTTATATCCGATATTCAAGTCAGAAGTACTACTCTTTTGAGGTAAGAGATTTTAAGGGTTATTATGTTTTTCAGTTCGTACTTCTTCTGACCTTCTGAAAATTCTGAAAAAAATTAAAATAATATTTTGATGAATTTTATTGATTGTATCCAAAAATGGTGATTTTTGGATGTATAGATTAAGAGTTATGAATTTTATGAGAAAAGACTATTTTAAAAGTAACCGCTTATAACTCCTTGTGGTTAACTCCAAAATTGATAAAATTTTTATTGGTAGTATATCTATATAATATCAGTGTACTCTGTGAATTTCGAAATTTTTGGATAAAATTATAATTTATGATAAATATCTAAATATTCGGTTGTTTTGGCCATATGAAAAATAATAAATGAGTTTTAAAAATTCTGAGAAAAATATATGTTCAATATGGGACTATATTCTGCTAAATCCCAGAAAAAAAATATTTTTGGAACTGATTTGGTATTTTTTATGAAAATAGACTAGTTATGAGTAAATGAATTAAATATGTTATGTGAAGTAAGAAAATTGGAAAATAGGATTTTATGGCTTGAGAATCCTATATGAGGTATATGCAGATTTTTTATGAAGGTTTTGGTTATTGGTAATGAAATCTTATGAGTTTGGTATTTTAGGATGATTAAATTCATTATTTAGTAAAGTGTAAACAATTAAAATAAATTGTTTATAAGCTTAAGAAATTTTATTCTTTCAATATCATTATACCGAAATATTGATATAGATTTTATTGTGAAATTTTTACCTTTTTCATGTCGAGTTACTATTCATAAATTACTATTCACGAGTTACTATTTACGAGTTACTATTCATGAGTTACTATTCACGAATTACTATTCACGACAAAATTGGTTTCTTTTTCTGACCAAATTATAGTTGATTTATGAATATTACTCTTGAGATTAAATCTATATGTTAATTATATTGATTTTATTATCATATATAACATTTTTATAACCTTAATGATGATATTTCTCTTTGACTTGAATGTAAAGATGAGTAGATTTTTGGTATAATCATGACTATGGGTTCCCTTTGGCCAGTAGTGCAAAGTTGAATTGTTAACTAGTATGATCATGACCATTGAATTTATAATTGAATATCTTTAGCTTAAGTGCAAATGTGAATTGATCAACATGGTTATAATTATTGTTTATATAAATTCTGAAATGATTATATATTTCTTTGAGATATGAATATATTAGGCCTGTAGTGCAAATATGAACTGTTGTTGAATATCTTTGGCATGTAGTGCAAAGATGAACTGGTGATGAATATCTTTGGCCCATAGTGCAAAGATGACATGTGGTTGAATATCTTTGACCAGTAGTGCAAAGATAAATTATTGATGAATATCTTTGGCCCGTAGTGCAAAGATGACATGTAGTTGAATATCTTTGGTTGTAGTGCAAAGATGAAGTTATTAGTATGATTATGAACAGGAAATGTGATTTGGTGTAACCATGATCTTTGATGTTTCAGGTAAAGGTGATGAAAATTATCTTCGTCCTGGATGAGAAGAGGAATTTAGAACTACAATTATGATTATGAGTTATTCACATGATTGTGGACCAGAATTGTTGGTTGATGTTACAGGGATAAAACATTGTTGGTGGATTTTTAACATGGAGAAGATAATAGACTTTGTAGTCTATTTGACTCTTCTAATGGATTGCTAGTTCCGCTGCAACTATGGTTAAAATTTTTATCATCTACCATATGTTCTAAATCTCTGATTTAATTCTGTTGAAGGCTATTGATAACTTATTTATCTTTAGTCATGATATTTTTTACTGGGCTAGTTGTGCTCACCCTTCTGTTTCATAATTCCTTTCAGGTAATAAGAGTGTAGCTGGGTCGAGCGGGGGTAACAGGAGAATAGAACGGTGGTCATCATTTAGTACTTATATTTGGTGAATCATCTAGGGTGAAGCAAACCCAACGTTGGAAGGGTGTTTTGCCACTATCATACAAGATGTCTAATGACATACAACCTCGTGTCATCATAAGACAGGATTGTGCTCATCCACTTGCTGAGTATATTTACTAGCACTACCTATATAATCTTGGTGTTTGTTTGAAGTATAATTCTCAATTAGAGATAGTGGGGATAATGATAAGTCAAGAGAAGACTCATCATTGGAAAGAATATGATAGTAATCTTCTCGTTTTTCTTTGGGGTATATTGGGTCAACCAAGGATAATTCTGTGGCCATATGATATCTATCACAACCTAGAAGCATGGCCTCCCATGTACAAAGGTTTCCTTGAGCACTTCCCAAATATTCTAATTTCTAAAACAGTTTTTGACTATACCTTTATGTAAGGTGTCATTGTGAGGTGTTGTCCACGGTTGGGACATGAGTCACATTTGGTATATATTTGTATCCAAACTTACAGCATATGTGTTATTGTATTTTTCACGACATTTGTTGTAATAAAGTTGTAGTTATTTTCTGTACCATGTATTTGGAGACTCAAAATAGGTTGGATGAAATGGACCTATTTTGGGGTTGTCATAGTTGGTATCAGAGATTAGGGATATGGTCTCTGGCGGAGATCGGGGAATATAACTAGGAGGGGAGAGATGAGTAAATCCTTCGCTAGTGTGTTCTACCTAAGCTTATTTGTTGGTCAGTCATAATATCGGGATATTATGTGATATTTTAATTTGTTTAATTAACCCTTGTTTTATGGCAGCATTTGAGAATGGCTGCTGAGAATGCTAACAATGGAGTGAATGAGACCGTTGGGATACCTCTAATCATCAACCAGGATAATGTGATGTCAGGCGAAGAAGGAATTAGAGAAACCCATGTGGTGAGTGAAGAATTGATAGTTACACCCGAGCTAGTCGCAGAGGTAGCAGCTGAGAGTGAGGAAGAAGAAGCACCTAAGGAGAATTTATTAGAGGTATTATATGATCAAAATGTAGAATTTCAAAATCGTATTCATGAGTTAGAAGAGCAGGCTGAAGAACGACAGGCGGTCGTGGAGCAAAAGGATGCAACAATTCAAGCTTGTGTTACCCGATATGTGATGCTTGAACAGAAGCATTCTTTGGCAGAGTATAAGATGATAAAGATGGAATCTGAGCTGAAAGAAGAAAAAACTGAACGAGTGAGAATAAGTTATGCATGGACAAAAGCCGCATGACACGTGGATATTATGGAAAGAGATGTCCGATCTAAGAAGGCTAAAATAGATGATATGAATTTTTCTTTTTGGAAAGCAATGGGTGGAACCCAACATCGAGTTTTGAATTACCCTGTACAGAGCGGTCAACCTAAATTCGATATGGATCGAAGATTGATGATTCAGATCATGAATCAGGAGTACGACGAGGCAGTTGAGGGAGGAATATGCCCTATAAAAAAGTATATTCCAACGGTAGTGATGACGCCAAATGCTGCCCCAGACAAGTCAAAGCCGGGTAGTTCAAGGGAGAGCGGTTGTCATGACTTCCCAACAAGTGAGGAACCCAAATGAAGTTATCACGGGAGATGAGTAATGGAGAAATCATGATGACCCGGGAGATAGAATCTGAAATGAAAGTAAGGTATTCTCAACTTTTCGAAATACCAGGTTCGTAAATTTCGGGGATGAAATTTCATAAGGAGGGGAGATTGTAAGACCCCGAATTTTATGAAATAAAAGTATTCAATTTTTCTTAGAATTACTATTCAGTAAATGGTTAAATTGATAAAAGTTAAAGTTAAGGGTGATATATGAATTTTTTTTTCAAAATACGCAAGTTGCTATAAAATATTCATTGTTGTCGGGGAATATTCGTTTGGTCGTGGAATATTCTTTTTATCGGAAATATCTGTACGACGGCGCAGTCATTTGTGGGTCCCATAACAGAATAACTATCGGATGAAGATAACGACAAAATTGAGTTTTTATAATTAACGGCGTAGTTGTTACCGTTAACACTGTTGGAATACCCGGTGGTTAAAATACAGTAATACGCGTTATTGCACAGTAGCACACGGTATTGCACAGTATTTTTGAATTATTGATCCTTACGTAAGAAGGCACTACTCAATAATTGTTACCGTAATTACTGTTCAATATTTTATTTTATTAATTCAATAATTGTTGCGTTGATTTTTTTATATTATTGTCACTCAATAATTGTCACTGCACATCATCTCCATTATCAGATCAATAATTCATATTATTTGGAATAATATTATTAGATAGCATTATTGGTAATGTCTAGAAAGTTCTGTCTAAGGAGAGGTTTGGTCGTCTAATTGCGCGCCAGTAAGGAGAAATCCTTATTGAAAAGCCCCATCTTTCCTGGGAACGGCCTGGTTGCCAGTACTGTGATTCTGTAATATTATTTGTGAATAATTAATTATTGATTTATATGATGAAAAAAATATTAATTTTATGTGGATATAGATGGAGAAAATTTTTTTAAGTGACAATTGTTGAAAAATGATATTTTATCTTTTCTGATAAAATAATTTATTATTATATTTAAAAATATAATAAAGGTGATAGTTTTACAATGAATGTGGGATATATGAGTATATGAGGAGGAAGAGTATTTTTGTTGTATTAAATGATTAACACATGTTTTGTGTGTGAAACCCCAGATTTTATGAATAAATATTTAATTTTTCTCGAAATAATTTTTTTATATTATGGTGTGGATTTGATATAATAGTTATGGGTAGTATTTATAAATTTTATAAAGTATCCAAGTTGTCATATAATATTCGATTGGTCGGGGAATATTCGTTTTAACAGGGAATATTCGTACAACGACACAATTATTGGTGGACCCCACAACGAAATTATTGTCGGATTGAGAAAACGACAAAATATTTTATTAAAAATAACGGCGGAAGTTTTACCATTGTTACTGTTGAACTACTCGGTAGTAAAAGTACAGTAATACGTGTGGTTGCATAGTAACACACGGTATTGATTATTAATGCTTATGTGAGAAGTCACTCAGTTTTATTCAATTATTGTCAGTTAATAATATGAATTATTTAGCGATAATGACGTTTTGTTTTATTCGTATTATTAACGTAATAAAACAGAAACATCTTTTTATATAAAACAGAATACTTTATTAAAGTTATTCTATAAATAGAATATATTATATTTTATTTAAAAGATTTTTCTTTAAATATGGGCCGTCAGATTAAAGTAATCAATCTGGACCGTTCATGGATTAGTTACTATGCATTCTATTTTTCTATAAATAGCAGCTCATTCCATCATTATTTCTTACGAATTCACTGAACTCTAGAGAGAGAAACTATAGAGAGAAACTATAGAGAGAGAGAAGAAGAGTATTCTGCTACTTAACTACTTCCTTATTTCAGCTTTTCTTTAAAACGGTAAGGGGTGTTATTCTTTCTTATTCATGAAGAGAACTGTTGTTATTCCATTTCTTATTATTCTGTTGGAATAACCTGTATACGCGGTCTACCCTATACTTGGTGACATTCTTCTATTATTCTGTTGGAACATCCTGTCTGTGCGTTTTACACCGGACCTGGTTCCGTTTTTATTATTATTCTGTTGGAACATCCTGTCTGTGTGTTTTACACCGGACCTGGTTCTGTTTTTATTATTATTCTGTTGGAACATCCTGTCTGTGTGTTTTACACCGGACCTGGTTCCGTTTTTATTATTATTCTATTGGAACATCCTGTCTGTGTGTTTTACACCGGACCTGGTTCCGTTTTTATTATTATTCTGTCTGAATATCCTGTCTGTGTGTTTACGCCGGACCTGGTTCCATTATTTATTATTCTGTTGGAATAACTTGTCTGTGCGGTCTATCGCATGCATGGTGATTTTTTTTGTTATTCCATTCTTTATTGTACTCAGTTGGTTAAGTTTTGACTTCTATACTCCATGAAATTTGTAGAATATCCTTGATAATTGCGTTTCATCCAGTATCTTTTCATGAAAATATTCTTCTAAGTATTCTTGAATTTTACTCCACAAAGCAGTATCATGTTGACAATTTGGACGTTGTTAATTCTTGGATAAATTAATTCTTGAACTTGTTTTATTGAATTCTTATATCATTGTCATCATCCTCATGTTTATAAAATGTTGAAAGTCATCTGTGGCCTGTAGTGCATATATGGACTTGGTATGATTATGACCAGGGATTATTCGGTATAATCATGACCGTAATGTTACGAATGATGTGGTAAATGCCCTCATTGGCCCGTAGTGCATTGATGGACAGTTGTTGGCATGATCATGACCATTAATGAATATACGAATATCCTTGGCCGTAGTGCAGGGGTGATTCGATGATGTGGATTATTTTATTAAGCTGAGTCCCAGCGATCACAGTGTTGAAAAACCTTTTAAATCATAAAAGATAGTAGAGTTTATTTTCTACTTGACTCTTTTAATGGATTGCTTGTTCTGCTGCAGTTAAACTTGATGTCTATTATATTTTATCAGTTTAACATTGTTGAAGGCTAATGATAATTTATTCTGTATTATCTTAGTCATAATATTTCTTACTGGGCTAGTTGAGCTCACCCTTTCTTTCACTGTTCTCTTTAGAAAATGAGAACGTCGCTGGGGCAAGTCGAGGAACGGAGTGATGGTCTGAATGATAGTATTAGTTAGTAGTCCTCACTATTCTATATAATAGTGTGTTAATAAATGTAATGAAGACTCCTTTTGAGTATGAATACTCTCTAGAAGATAATATTTGTATTCAAACTCACAGTTTATGTTTTGTCGTATTGTACACGACAGTTGTATTAGTAAGTTGTATTTGTATTCTGTACCATGTAAGTGGCGACCCAAGATGGGTGACGTATACTTAATTTTGGGGGCGTCACAGTTGGTATCAGAGCTTAGGGATATGATCCCTGGCTAGGATGTGAGAATAAAACTAGGAGGGGAGAGACGGGGAATTCCTTCGCTAGTATGACCTACCTAAATTTATTTGGTATTTAATTGGTCGGTTAAAGTATATGGATAATATGTTATATGTTAATTAACCTTTGTTTTGTGGCAGTATTTAAAAATGGCAGCTGAAAATGTCAACAATGGAGTGAATGAGACCGTGGCACCTCTAATCACCAACCAGGATAATGTAATATCAGGCGAAGAAGAAATTAGAGATATCTACGTGGTAAGTGAAGAACTAATAGTTGCACCCGAGTTAGTGGCAGAGGTAGCAGCTGAGAGTGAGGAAGAAGAGGAAGAAGAGGAAGAAGAGGAGAATTGGTTAGAAGAAATCTATGATCAAAACTTAGAATTACAAAATCGTGTTCATGAGTTAGAAGAGCAGGCTGAAGAACGACAAGCGGTCGTGGAGCAAAGAGATGTAACGATTCAAAATTGTGTTACCCGATATGTGTTGCTCGAACAAAATTACGCTTTGGCAGAGTGTAAGATATTAAAGTTGGAATCTGAGAATTTAAATATCAAGGATCAGCTGAAAGAAGAAATAACTAAATGAGTGAGAATGAAGGATGCGTGGGTAAAAGCCGCACGACGTGTTAATATTGTAGAAAGAGACGTCCGATCCAAAAAGGCTAAAATAGATGATATACATTTCTCTTTTTGGACAGCAATTGAGAGAACCCAACATCGAGTTTTGAATTACCCTGTACAGAGCGGTCAATCTGAACTCGATATGGATCGAAGATTGATGATTCAGATCATGAAGCAGGAGTACGATGAAGCAGTTGAGGGTGGAATATGCCCTATATTAAAGTCAATTCCAACGATAGTAATGACACCAAATGCTACCCCAGACAAGTCAAAGCTGGGTAGTTTAAGGGAGAGCGGTTGTCATGACTTTCCAACAAGTGAGGAACCCAAATGAAGTTATCGCGAGTAAGCTAATCATAAACTCTTGCGAAGTCTATACCGTGTTAGATACCGGTTCTACTCACTCTTTTATTTCACCTAGTTGTGTTCAATATTTGAACTTAACTCCGGAGAAGTTAGACTTTGATTTCTCTGTTGAAATTCTGTTGGGAGAAACCTTTGTTACCTCCACTATTTATAAATCTTGTTCAAATCAACACTTTCACGTTACCTATTGATCTTATCTCTTTGAAAATACTTGCATTGATGTGATTTTTTGAAACGATTGGTTAACTGCTCATCATGCTTTTCGTAAGGTTGTTAGCTTTCATATTCCTAACCAACCTATTATGCGAATTCAAGTAACCAAATCACTAAAGTCAATCATTGTCATATCAAGCCATAAGTAAAAATCCTCGTTCCTTTCGTTGTTGACTTCCTGGTGTGGAATGCACCGAAGCTAGACTTTCCGTAGGAGACGTTGTAAATGACGATGGCAAGTTGATAGGTATCAATGTGACGTGTTATCCAAGTCTTGGATGAGGGTCACAGTTTTGAACGATATTTCTATTGTTAATAAATTTCTTGACGTATTCTTGAAGACTTTTTAGCCTACCCCAGAGCGTAAAATTAAATTTTGTATTGACCCCAGTACAAAACCCATTTCTTAAACCCTCAAATATTTCTTCAACTAAAACGAACGTATTATGCGCCAAAGACGTTGGCTCGAGCTGTTGAAGATTACGATCGTACCATTCAATAACATCGTGGAAAAGCGAACGTGGTAGCTGACGCGTTGTGTAGAAGATCGTATACGGTTACAAGTGCGAATATACGAACCCACGTGAAGATAATGAATATAAGATTAAAATCGACTTTAATCGATAAAGTTAAAGCCGCTCAAGCTACATACTCAGAGCTGATAAATGTGAAGAAGAAGGTTCAAGAGGACGTTATTCTAGAAGCAAGAATCGACGAAGAGAGGAAATCTCAACTCTCGATTTAATTGGCCCATTTGAAATCCTCGATGAAGTAGGAACTGTAGCCTATAGACTTGTTTTACCGCCAAGTATGTTGCGTGTTCAGAATATTATTTTTACGTATCGATGTTACGTAAATATGTGGACGACCCGAACAACATTATTAATTTAGAACCGGACGATATAGCGAAAGATTTAACGTATGAGGAGATACGTGTTAACATCTTGGATAAGAAGGATCATATTCGATGCTTAAAGGTTATACCTCAAGAGTTAGAATTTGAAGTGAAGTCAAGGTATCCTCACATGTTCGGCATACCAAGTGCGTACGTAAATTTCGAGGGCGAAATTCTATAAGGAGGGGAGATTGTGAAACCCCAGATTTTATGAATAAATATTTAATTTTTCTCGAAATAATTTTTTTATATTATGGTGTGGATTTGATATAATAGTTATGGGTAGTATTTATAAATTTTGTAAAGTATCCAAGTTGTCATATAATATTCGATTGGTCGGGGAATATTCGTTTTAACAGGAAATATTCGTACAACGACACAATCATTGGTGGACCCCACAACGGAATTATTGTCGGATTGAGAAAACGACAAAAATATTTTATTAAAAATAACGGCGGAAGTTTTACCGTTGTTACTGTTGAACTACTCGGTAGTAAAAGTACAGTAATACGTGTGGTTGCATAGTAACACACGGTATTGATTATTAATGCTTATGTGAGAAGTCACTCAGTTTGATTCAATTATTGTCAGTTAATAATGTGAATTATTTAGCGATAATGACGTTTTGTTTTATTCGTATTATTAACGTAATAAAACAGAAACATCTTTTTATATAAAACAGAATACTTTATTAAAGTTATTCTATAAACAGAATATATTATATTTTATTTAAAAGATTTTTCTTTAAATATGGACCGTCAGATTAAAGTAATCAATCTGGACCGTTCATGGATTAGTTACTATGCATTCTATTTTTCTATAAATAGCAGCTCATTCCTTCATTATTTCTTCCGAATTCACTGAACTCTAGAGAGAGAGAAGAAGAGTATTCTGCTACTTAACTACTTCCTTATTTCAGCTTTTCTTTAAAACGGTAAGGGGTGTTATTCTTTCTTATTCATGAAGAGAACTGTTGTTATTCCATTTCTTATTATTCTGTTGGAATAACCTGTATACGCGGTCTACCCTATACTTGGTGACATTCTTCTATTATTCTGTTGGAACATCCTGTCTGTGCGTTTTACACCGGACCTGGTTCCGTTTTTATTATTATTCTGTTGGAACATCCTGTCTGTGTGTTTTACACCGGACCTGGTTCTGTTTTTATTATTATTCTGTTGGAACATCCTGTCTGTGTGTTTTACACCGGACCTGGTTCCGTTTTTATTATTATTCTATTGGAACATCCTGTCTGTGTGTTTTACACCGGACCTGGTTCCGTTTTTATTATTATTCTGTCTGAATATCCTGTCTGTGTGTTTACGCCGGACCTGGTTCCATTATTTATTATTCTGTTGGAATAACTTGTCTGTGCGGTCTATCGCATGCATGGTGATTTTTTTTGTTATTCCATTCTTTATTGTACTCAGTTGGTTAAGTTTTGACTTCTATACTCCATGAAATTTGTAGAATATCTTTGATAATTGCGTTTCATCCAGTATCTTTTCATGAAAATATTCTTCTAAGTATTCTTGAATTTTACTCCACAAAGCAGTATCATGTTGACAATTTGGACGTTGTTAATTCTTGGATAAATTAATTCTTGAACTTGTTTTATTGAATTCTTATATCATTGTCATCATCCTCATGTTTATAAAATGTTGAAAGTCATCTGTGGCCTGTAGTGCATATATGGACTTGGTATGATTATGACCAGGGATTATTCGGTATAATCATGACCGTAATGTTACGAATGATGTGGTAAATGTCCTCATTGGCCCGTAGTGCATTGATGGACAGTTGTTGGCATGATTGTGACAACCCCAAAATAGGTCCATTCTATCCAACCCATTCTGAGTCGCCAAATACATGGTACAGAAAATAACTACAACTTTATTACCACAATTGTCGTGCAAAATACAACAACAGATATGCCGTGAGTTTGGATACAAATATATACCAAATGTGACATTGGACACCACCATGTGTCAGCACCTCACAAAGGTACCTTACATAAAGGTACAGTCAAAAACTGTTTTAGAAATTAGAATCTTTGGGAAGTACTCAAGAAAACCTTCGTACATGGGGGGCCATGCGTCTAGGTTATGATAGATATCATATGGCCACAGAATTATTCTTGGTTTACCCAATAGACCCCAAAGAAAAACGAGAAGATTACTATCATATTCTTCCCAATGGTGAGTCTTCTCTTGACATATCATTATCTCTACTGTCTCTAATTGAGAATTATGCTTCAAACAAACACCAAGATTATATAGGTAGTGCTCGTATATATACTCAGTAAGTGGATGAGCACATCCATGTCTTATGATGACACGAGGTTGTATGTCGTTAGACATCTTGTATGATAGTGGCAAACCACCATTCCAACGTTGGGTACACCTTACCCTATTGGATTCACCAAATAAAACTACTAAATGAACTTTTCTATACTGCTTCGGGAGAACATCCACAGCTAGAGACCACCGTTCTATTTCCCCGTTACCCCCGCTCGACCCAGCTACACTCTTATTACCTGAAAGGAATTGTGAAGCAAAAGGGTGAGCACAACTAGCTCAGTAAAGAATATCATGACTAAAGATAATTCAATTATCAATAGCCTTCATCAACAATAAATCAGAGATTTAGAACATATGGTAAATGATAAAAATTTCAACCATAGTTGCAGCGGAACGAGCAATCCATTAGAAGAGTCAAATAGACTATAAAGTCTATTATCTTCTCCATGTTAAAAATCCACCAACAATGTTTTATCCCTGTAACATCAATCAACAGTTCCTTTCCACAATCATATGAATAACTCATAATCATAATTGTGATTCTAAATTTTTCTTCGCACCCAGGACGAAGAATATTTTCATCACATGTCTTTACCTGAAACATCAAAGATCATGGTTATACCAAATCACAGTTCCTGTTCATAATCATACTAATAAATCCATCTTTGCACTACGACCAAAGATATTCAACAACAGTTCATCTTTGCGCTACAGGCCAAAGATATTCATCAACAGACCATCTTTGCACTACAGGCCAAAGATATTCAACAACAGTTCATCTTTGCACTACAGGCCAAAGATATTCATCAATAATTCATCTTTGCACTACGGCCAAAGATATTCATCAACAATTCATCTTTACACTACAGGCCAAAGATATTCCTCAACAGTTCATATTTGCACTACATGTCAAATATATTCATCAACAGTTCATATTTGCACTACAGGCCAAATATATTAATATCTCAAAGAAATATATAATCATTTCAAAATTTATATAAACAATAATTATAACCATGTTGATCATTTCACCTTTGCACTTAAGCTAAAGATATTCAATTATAAATTCAATGGTCATGATCATACCAGTCAACAATTCAACTTTGCACTACTGGCCAAAGAGAGCCCATAGTCATGATCATACCAATAATTTACCCATCTTTACACTCAAGCGAAAGAGAATTTCAACATCAAGGTTATAAAAATGTTATATATGATTATAAAAATAATATGGTCAAAACATGGATTTAATTTCAAGAGCAATATTCATAAATCAACTATAATTTGGTTAGAAAAAGAAACTAATTTTGTCGTGAATAGTAACTCGTGAATAGTAACTTATGAATAGTAACTCATGAATAGTAACCCCGACACAAAAAGATAGAAACTCTACAATAAAATTTATACCAATATTTTGGTATAATGATATTGAAAGAATAACATTTCTTAAGCTTATAAACAATTTATTTTAATTATTTACACTTTACTAAATAATGTATTTAATCATTCTAAAATACCAAACTCATAAAATTTTATCACCAATAATCAAAACCCTCATAAAAAATCTGCATACACCTCATATAGGATTCTCAAAGTCATAGAATCCTATTTTCTAATTTTCTTACTTCATAAAACATATTTAATTTATTTACTCATAACTAGACTATTTTCATGAAAAATACCAAATCAGTTCTAAAAATATTTCGTTTCTGAGATTTAGCATAATATAGTCCCATAGTGAACATATATTTTTTTTAGAATTTTTAAAAGTCATTTACTATTTTTCATATGGCTAAAACAGCCGAATATTTAGACATTTATCAAAAATTATACTTTCGTCCAAAAATTCTGAAATTTACAGAGTATACTTCTATCATATACATATACTCCCAATAAAAATTTCATCAATTTTGGAGTTAACCACAAGGAATTATAAGCGGTTACTTTTAAAATAGTCTTTTCTCATAAAATTCATAACTCTCAATCTATACATCCAAAAATCACCATTTTTGGACACAATCAAGAAAACTCATCAAAATATCATTTCAAATTTTTCTAGAATTTTTGAAGGTCAGAAAAATTACGAAACTGAAAAACATAACAACCCTTAAAATCCCTTACTATCCCTTACCTCAAAAGAGCAGTACTTCTGACTGGATATCGGATATGATGCTGAAGGAAACTTGCACTAATGAATAGCAACTCACCAAGTATCTAAAAACTCACAAAATATACTTCATAATATAGAGAGAGAAAGAGAGAAAGCTTATGTTTCTGGTGTGATTTTCAATTCTAACTTAGCCCTCTATTTATAGGAAAATTTTGGTAGGTTTGACCTGCAACCTGATGGCTTTACCTGCTACTATTCCCACCCACCACATTTGAAATATAATTCAGCACATTTCTTCACCAACCACAAGTGGGGCCCACCAATTCTAGAATTTTCCACCAAAATGATAAACTCTGAAAATTCAACAATTTCTGAACCAGTCATCTCGTAAAATTCATAATAAATCATACGTTTATTTTTAACGGTTCAAAATTTGTGGGCATATACTCAACTTATATATGTATAACATATCCAAAAATTACCACGATCCAACGGTCGGATTAAAAATTATAACGCCCGCAAAATATCTCAAAAACCCTGATTTTTAATACCTCCATTCCGACAAAAATACGGATAAAAATCTCAACATTAACGCCTTCATTTTTTAACCACAAAAATATATCCCTCATTTATATCCACATAAAATAAATATTTTCTTATCATATGAATCAATAATTAATTATTCACAAATAATATTACAGAATCACATTTATGACAACCAGGCCGTTCCCAGGAAAGAGGGGGCTTTCCAATAAGGATTTCTCCTTACTGGCGCGCAATTAGATGACCAAACCTCTCCTTAGACAGAACTTTCTAGACATTGCCAATAATGCTATCTAATAATACTATTCAAATAATATGAATTATTGATCTGATAATGGGAAATACTGTGCAGCAACAATTATTGAACAACAATAATATAAAATTTCAACGTAGCAATTATTGAATCAATAAAATAAAATATTGAACAGTAATTACTGTAACAATTATTGAGTAGTTCCTTCTTACGTAAGAATCAATAATTTCAAAAATACTATGCAATACCGTGTGCTACTGTGCAATAACGCGTATTACTGTATTTTAACCACCGGGTATTCCAACAGTGTTAACGGTAACAACTACGCCGTTATTTGTAAAACTCAAATTTGTCGTTTTCTTCACCCGACAGTTATTCTGTTATGGGGCCCACAAATGGCTGCGCCGTCGTACGAATATTCCCCGACAGAAAGAATATTCCACGACCAAACGAATATTCCCCGACAACAATGATTATTTTATAACCACTTGCTTATTTTGAAAAAAAAATCATATTTCACTCATAACTTTAAATTTTTATCAATTTAACCATTTACTGAATAGTAATTATAAGAAAAATTGAATACTTTTATTTCATAAAATTCGGGGTCTTACAATGATCATGACCATTAATGAATATTCGAATATCCTTGGCCGTAGTGCAGGGGTGATTCGATAATGTGGATTATTTTATTAAGCTGAGTCCCAGCGATCACAGTGTTGAAAAACCTTTTAAATCATAAAAGATAGTAGAGTTTATTTTCTACTTGACTCTTTTAATGGATTGCTTGCTCTGCTGCAGTTAAACTTGATGTCTATTATATTTTATCAGTTTAACATTGTTGAAGGCTAATGATAATTTATTCTGTATTATCTTAGTCATAATATTTCTTACTGGGCTAGTTGAGCTCACCCTTTCTTTCACTGTTCTCTTCAGGAAATGAGAACGTAGCTGGGGCAAGTCGAGGAACGGAGTGATGGTCTGAATGATAGTATTAGTTAGTAGTCCTCACTATTCTATATAATAGTGTGTTAATAAATGTAATGAAGACTCCTTTTGAGTATGAATACTCTCTAGAAGATAATATTTGTATTCAAACTCACAGTTTATGTTTTGTCGTATTGTACACGACAGTTGTATTAGTAAGTTGTATTTGTATTCTGTACCATGTAAGTGGCGACCCAAGATGGGTGACGTATACTTAATTTTGGGGGCATCACATTGTGTGTCGGTGGACCCCATTTCTTGACTGAAATTTGATTATAGCTTGTAAAATTATCCGTTTATGGATTTCGGTTAATTTCTGTTTAGAATTTGGAAACATTTTCTTCTGCAAAGTTGTTGAGAATTGAATTTCCTGTAAAATATCGCGAGATTCGAATTTTCTGATAAAAGAGCTATTTTCTATGAATTATTGAAGTTTCAGAAAATAAAATAATTTTTATTAAATTATAGGGTGGGACCCACTTTGGTTGGTGTTAATTACATGTGGGCTGCTATATTTTTTTAGAATTGGCATGCTTGGATGGCTGGTCTTGGATGGTTGGTGTGTAGAGAAGAAAAATAATATTTTATTATTTTAGTCTCCCTTGACGTTCTAGCATTTTTCTATAAATAGGTGCTTATGTTAGAATTACAAATCACACCAGAAATAAGTTTTCTTTCTCTCTATATTATCAAACATATTTTTGTTAGTATTTAGATATCTTAAGTGTTGCTCAGCGTTATATCCGATATTCAAGTCAGAAGTACTGCTCTTTTGAGGTAAGGGATTTTAAGGGTTATTATATTTTTCAGTTCGTACTTCTTCTGACCTTCAGAAAATTCAGAAAAAATTTGAAATAATATTTTGATGAGTTTTATTGATTGTGTCCAAAAATGGTGATTTTTGGATGTATAGATTAAGAGTTATGAATTTTATGAGAAAAGACTATTTTAAAAGTAACCGCTTATAACTCCTTGTGGTTAACTCCAAAATTGATGAAATTTTTATTGGGAGTATATCTATATAATATCAGTGTACTCTGTGAATTTCGGAATTTTTGGATAAAATTACAATTTATGATAAATGTCTAAATATTCGGCTGTTTTGGCCATATGAAAAATAGTAAATGAGTTTTCAAAATTCTGAGAAAAATATATGTTCAATATGAGACTATATTCTGCTAAATCCCAGAAAAGAAATATTTTTGGAACTGATTTGGTATTTTTTATGAAAATAGACTAGTTATGAGTAAATGAATTAAATATGTTATGTGAAGTAAGAAAATTGGAAAATAGGATTTTATAGCTTGAGAATCCTATATGAGGTATATATGCAAATTTTTGATGAGGGTTTTGGTTATTGGTAATGAAATCTTATGAGTTTGACATTTTAGGATGATTAAATGCATTATTTAGTAAAGTGTAAACAATTAAAATAAATTGTTTATAATCTTAAGAAATATTATTCTTTCAATATCATTATACCGAAATATTGGTATAGATTTTATTGTAAAATTTCTACCTTTTTCATGTCGAGTTACTATTCACGAGTTACTATTCACGAGTTACTTTTCACGATAAAATTGGTTTCTTTTTCTGACCAAATTATAGTTGATTTATGAATATTACTCTTGAGATTAAATCTATATATTGATTATATTGATTTTATTATCATATATAATATTTTTATAACCCTAATGATGATATTTCTCTTTGACTTGAGTGTAAAGATGTGTAGATTTTTGGTATGATCATGACTATGGGTTCCCTTTGGCCAGTAGTACAAAGTTGAATTGTTGACTGGTATGATCATGACCATTGAATTTATAATTGAATATCTTTAGCTTAAGTGCAAAGGTGAATTGATCAACATGGTTATAATTATTGTTTATATAAATTCTGAAATGATTATATATTTCTTTGAGATATGAATATATTTGGTCTGTAGTGCAAATATGAACTGTTGTTTAATATCTTTGGCCTGTAGTGCAAAGATGAACTGGTGATGAATATCTTTGGCCCATAGTGCAAAGATGACCTTTGGTTGAATATCTTTGACCAGTAGTGCAAAGATGAATCGTTGATGAATATCTTTGGCCCGTAGTGCAAAGATGACATGTTGTTGAATATCTTTGGCCGTAGTGCAAAGATGAAGTTATTAGTATGATTATGAACAGGAAATGTGATTTTGTGTAAACATGATCTTTGATGTTTCAGGTAAAGATAGGTGATGAAAATTATCTTCGTCCTGGATGAGAAGAGGAATTTAGAACTACAATTATGATTATGAGTTATTCACATGATTGTGGACCAGAATT
Organism: Panax notoginseng; assembly: GCA_016801055.1. Taxonomy (NCBI): domain Eukaryota; kingdom Viridiplantae; phylum Streptophyta; class Magnoliopsida; order Apiales; family Araliaceae; genus Panax; species Panax notoginseng. The sequence continues at coordinate 106,779,077 of CM029014.1, forward strand.
GTTGGTTGATGTTACAGGGATAAAACATTGTTGGTGGATTTTTAACATGGAGAAGATAATAGACTTTGTAGTCTATTTGACTCTTCTAATGGATTGCTAGTTCCGCTGCAACTATGGTTAAAATTTTTATCATCTACCATATGTTCTAAATCTCTGATTTAATTCTGTTGAAGGCTATTGATAACTTATTTATCTTTAGTCATGATATTTTTTACTGGGCTAGTTGTGCTCACCCTTCTGTTTCATAATTCCTTTCAGGTAATAAGAGTGTAGCTGGGTCGAGCGGGGGTAACAGGAGAATAGAACGGTGGTCATCATTTAGTACTTATATTTGGTGAATCATCTAGGGTGAAGCAAACCCAACGTTGGAAGGGTGTTTTGCCACTATCATACAAGATGTCTAATGACATACAACCTCGTGTCATCATAAGACAGGATTGTGCTCATCCACTTGCTGAGTATATTTACTAGCACTACCTATATAATCTTGGTGTTTGTTTGAAGTATAATTCTCAATTAGAGATAGTGGGGATAATGATAAGTCAAGAGAAGACTCATCATTGGAAAGAATATGATAGTAATCTTCTCGTTTTTCTTTGGGGTATATTGGGTCAACCAAGGATAATTCTGTGGCCATATGATATCTATCACAACCTAGAAGCATGGCCTCCCATGTACAAAGGTTTCCTTGAGCACTTCCCAAATATTCTAATTTCTAAAACAGTTTTTGACTATACCTTTATGTAAGGTGTCATTGTGAGGTGCTGTCCACGGTTGGGACATGAGTCACATTTGGTATATATTTGTATGCAAACTCACAGCATATGTGTTGTTGTATTTTGCACGACATTTGTTGTAATAAAGTTGTAGTTGTTTTCTGTACCATGTATTTGGCGACTCAGAATAGGTCGGATGGAATGGACCTATTTTGGGATTGTCACACTTACCTTTAGTAGGCACATACCTATGTTCTCTTGTTATGACCCAACACTTCTCGTACCTGAGACTTACAATGGCTGAACTCACATGAACAAGGTGGACTACAGTAAGTTTAGGTGACTTCTGAATAATGTAAAGAAGTATAACTTTGAAAGAAGAAAAGATTAACTGATTATCGAGGTCTCAAATAGCAACTAGGACCAACAAACAACTTGGCTCTAATACCATTACGGGCAGAACGAAGGAAAGAAGAAGAAAAGAAAGTGGCGCATACAAATACTTACAAGAGTAATAAAAAAATTTACTTATAAAAGAAATATTTACAAAATTAATGACTAGGTAGGGAATACCTCATTCCTTTTCTGCATCATTATTAACATAAAAGGCAAGAGAAGACTAACGTGATTTACTATGTCTGATCAATCCTTTACTAAGAAGATCGTTAATTTCTTTCTTACATAACTCCATTTGTTCATGATTCATCTTAATAGGTCTAGCCTTAGTAGGAATTAAATGCTCTTTAAATTCCTTAGCATAAGGAAGCCTTACAACATGTTTCTTGTGATGCCAAAAGGCATTAAGAGAATCTAAACAAAGGTTTTCTTTTAAATAGTTTTTTAATCCTTTAATTTTTTTCTTGAATCTTTTTATCTTTAAGTTGTTTTTCAACATTCTTATATTTAATTTATTCCTTTAAGAAATTCAATTTGGTGAATTTACAGTTTAGTAAGTTTAGTGATTTAGAAATAGATTCATCTTGAATAAATTTTAAATCTCTTTCTTTAGGTGTAATAAGAAACTTTAATGTTTTCTTTTTACCTAAGTGTTTGCTGCTTAATCTTTCATTACTAGTAGTGAAAGGGTACAATAAATATATAAACGGTAATCCTAAGATGATCTTATCTGTAAGATTGCGGATTAAAACAAAAGATGTTTTAAAACACATATTATCTTGAAAAATATGAACTTTAGGCAGTTTATATTTTATTTCCATTTGACTACCATTAGTAGAATTCAACCTTTCATTAGTTTTCTTATAGTACTCGGTAGGGATTAAACCTTCTTGAATACAATTTAGATTTGCACCAGTATCAACTAAGGCATGAGGTTGTATTGTGAAAGTTTTATCAATTACCAAAGTAATAGAATTATACCATTTTTGAATGGTGATATCCTTAACTCTTTTAAGCGAAAGACCTTGAATAAAAAACACTTACTCTTCTTTAGTATTTGACGATTTTGGTTCGTCATGATTTTCATCACTAGAATAATCGTATACTTGAAGATCTGGTTTCTTAACCTCAATTTCTTTTCTTAAATTGGAAATATCAATTTTATGTGTAGATATTTCTCTTTTTAGTTTATTGACTTCTTGATTTAATTCAGAGAGGGTAACTTCCTTACTGGTTGTTTTAAATCTCTCATGAGTTTTATTAAGGCTAAATATAGATTTATCTTTAGCTTTAATCATTTGGTTTTTAGTATTATTATCTTTAGTTAGTAAATCTTTTAACTATCTTGTGTACTTGGCTTTTAACTCAGGATCTGTAATTTTACTAATTAAATCAATTAACAAAGAACTTTCTTCTTCTTCTTCGGTAATTACATTTAGTTTTTTATTGCAATAATTTTCATTGCAATTCTCTGCAAAGATAGTAACTTCATTATCACTATCTATTTCAATGTTACTAATACTGCTATTAGAAGAATCAGAAATATCAGAACCCTCATCATTACTGATGTCGTTCTCAATCCTCATCAATTCTAACAATTGTTCAATATCTTCATTTGATATATTTAACTGGGAAAAATTTTGTTTTATTTTACACTCATTTTTGTAGTGTTCGTTCTGCCCACAATTATGGCAAATAATTTTACTTTTATCAAATGTTTTAGATTTTTTGGTAGACTTTTTACCGGATGTTTTTGGTTTACATTAGTAACTATTTTTATTTTTATGATGACTATGTTTTTTCTTTTGAAGTTTGTGACTTTTGTCAATATATTTATGTCTGTGTTTTTTTCTACATGGAGTGACGGGGTAAACCATATTGTTCACAAAATGTCAATAATTCATATATAGCTTTATTTTTTTCTTTTCTAGCTTGGTCAGCTAGTTTGAAATCAATACACATTTTTAATCCGATTTTTTTATATAACAGATTATATCTCCGTAGGTTAGATTGTCATAATCAATATAACATAAATCTTTACTTAATTCTTCACGAACTTTATGAGCGAATAAGTTAGGTAAACCATTAACAAAATTTTCTTTCTAGAATGGTTTATTGCTATCATTTCGCATCATAACTCTAAAAATAAACACATCTTTGTACCATCTAAAATCACTTTGAGTGGGACAACTGAGACTACTTAACCGATCGTGAATCCTTTCTGTAATATTACAAGGAGTTCCGACAAAATGTTTGATTATGGTAAATATAAGTGATTTAACTCAATCTGGCGAACCAACGCCAACATCTTCATTAAAGATAGGGTTGTCGTCATCATCCATTTGGACATCATGGATTATTGATAATCTAGTATCTTCAGTAAGATGTTTTTCCCACCAAGATCTAAGAATATCAGTGAATCCACTAGCTATTAATTCAACAAGATCTGGTTGAGTCAGATTATTGAACTTAGTGATATAATTATTGGCTACCATGGACATATGATTTAACTTGTTTAAAATTTCTTGTTCACTAAAACCATCAATATTCCATTCATAAATTTTATTTTAAGAAACAGAAAATTGCTTATCTAGGTTTCTCTCTTCGAATTGTAGATCCGGAGGAGTAGGTCTAGAATACCAATTTTTTGTTATACTAGTGTTATTAAAGGTTAATTTATTTAACTAATCAGTTAAATCCGGATTTGAAACAGTGTCAGATTCATCTGATTGACTAATACTTTCATTGTCAGATTTAATTTTTTCAATGACAACAATAGTTCCACTAGTTCCAGCTTCAATTTTTAGTTTTTTAAATAATTTATCAATAACTTGGGTAAGTTCACTTTCTTGGTTAGGTAGACCTAGTCCAACCCTGTTTTCTAGAAGGCTTAACAGAGGTTGTTCTAATTTGGAATCTGTTTTTTTAATAATAGTTTCATCAAACTTTTCTTCAATTTTTTCTAGCTATTTACCTATGGGTGCTAGATACTGATTTGTAAAATTATTCTGCTCTATAATTTTCTTTTCATCCTTATTACCATCTGAACTTTTAAAAGGACTGGCAACAACAGATGTGTTTTTAATGGATAAAATATTAGTTTCAAATGGGGGATGACTGGACGAGACTTTGGACTTATCTTCTTTAGTCCACTATGATTTAGTTATAACATTACATATACCATGATATTTTTCAAACCAATTGTAAAAAGTAAAGTTTATCTGTTCGTTTTTAATAAATCTTTTCCATCAATTTAACTTTATCTCGTTCTTTATTAGTTGGGTGATTAGAACGGAATAAATGTCTTTTTTCTTTATTAGCCTTGGAATTGAAATCTTTAACAAGATTATCCCAATCAAATTTAGATTCTTTTTTAATAACTCTCAATTGATTATTAATGGGAATTTCAAAATTTGACTGAGTAGGATATTCTGAAGGTGTAGGAGATGTATCTTCTTCTATAGGTTCATTTGTTGTATAACATGGATGACTAGTTTGACCATTATTTAAAATACCTTTCATTTTAATTTCTTGAATAAAAGTATTACTCAGTATTTCAGTATCTCTTCGAGTATTTATTGAAGGTGCTGAAGAACTAGTAAAATCTTCTATTATAACTTGTCTTCTAGTTCGTTCAAAACCTATTTTGACTGTACCGTCAGAAAATTGCTTAATATTTTCTACGTTTAATAAATTGTTAGTAACTGGTTGCTGAGGTATTTCACTGGATAAAATCCATTGACTAGGTAAAGTAATGTTTTTTCAAAGAATGGTCCTTGGAATTTGAGCATTAGCATCACTGGTTGAACTTTGAATTAAAATAGTTTGATCTTTAGGACTTTTGTTAAGAGGATGAACATTTAAGTTTGTTTTCATGGTCTTATAATATATCCTATAAATCAAAGCTAAGGCTTCAAAACCTGTGACACCCCCAAATCCGAGTACTTCAATTCCCACGTGATTTGGTGTTCACTATACAAACATCATATGTCTATCTACCCATAATAAATGAAAACCATAAATAGATAAAAATAAATCCTTTCCTTATGGAGTTACAACATATGATTTTAAATACATCAATCCTAGGTCATACTAACCTTAAATCTCAAATGCGGAAACATAAACAAATAATAAGTCTTACACAACTTTAACATAAGTATGAAACATAATACATCAAATAGACAACAAGTCTTCATCACTTGTTAACTTTGCCCTTGCCTTTGCTAGTAGAAGGCTTGTTGGACCGTTCATTCTTAACTACAATGTTATTATTATGCAAGAGTGGGCATGATTGCCCCCAAGTATAATAATGTAACAACAATATAATAACATGCTAGTGAATCAAGGACTTCTTAAATAAGAAAACTCGACTTTTGAATCAAGAATAAATAACAAGAATCAAAAGAACTTCTGAGGGTCATAAAACCATGAACTATGTCCTAGGTTGCCAAGAATTTATACTTGAAACCTTTCACAGTCATAAGACTATGAACTTCTCTTCTCGTACTTAGGGGGATCAGTCCTTTGTACCATACTATGCACAATATCTTAACGTTAAAACGTAATTAATCCCCTATAACAGGGTTGTTCATCTCAGTTTGACATTAGAATCCGCACCAAAAGAAGTTTGGTTTGGATAAGCTCAACAAGGATTTTGAAATTTAGAACGTTCATCAACTATGGACTAGTCGAATCAATAAGGGTTTGCTAATCTTACAAGGTTCAACAATAAATGATATTTAATTTGAATAATAAACTCAAGAGGTATACAATGGAAAGTATTGTATAATAGGAATCATGCTTTAAAAGAATGATAACATTTAATATGAAATCTTGAACTTGATCAATAAATGACAAGAACTTGCTCAACATAGATTATAATTCTAGAACTTGCTCAAATAATGTTTAGGGTTAGAAACTTGCCTCGTGCGTAGATTACACGTTAACTATTCACGTTCCTCAATTTAATCCTACATACCATTTACATTCATAATACTAGTTAATTATAGCGTAACTAGCATGACAAGTTCATTCTCTTCTGACTAAACTCTTATCATAATGTTAATTCTCACACAATATTAGACTTCACGAATGACGAGCTAAATACGCTTTCGATAAATCAATTAAACATGTAAATACCTTATTGACATGTTAAGAATCTATTTTAACATCACATTATATGTCTAATACATTTTTATATTCATTAGATTAGGTGACAATTACATTTCCCGAACTTAAATAATTAAAAATCTCATTTCTGAGCAAAACTGCATAGTTGCGCTGCAGCTCCGCCATTTGAACTGCATCTGGCACTGCAGCGCGGCTGGCGCTGCAGCTCCACCAAATGAACTATATATGGAGCTACAGCTCAGACCTTAGGCTTAAGTCTGGCGTTATAGCCCGGATTTTAACCCTGGAGCTGGAGCTGCAGCGCGGAACGCCTGTTCCAGAATCTGAAGTTCGCAAAAAATACTGAACAAGGCCATAAACTTCCAATTTCTTTGTTCATATATTAATTTAAGCATACCCAGATACTAAAAGTCATAAATGATCATTACCCAACCTTTCTAGCATAATTTTAACAACTTAATTCATGCAATTACTTGAATCAAATCACATAATTTCACTGTTCTTATGAAAAACTCCATTTTTAACATTATTAACGAAATCAACCACTGCGAACTCGTTTTTTGGCCAAATCAGTCCGTTTAAGTTTCGTTCTTTTTTTTACATGTATTAACGAAATCATTCATTAATTTACCGATTAATATGCAATTTAAACATAATTTTTTGTGCTTATAATCCATATTCATATATTTTTCTCTGTAAACTATAAAAATCCAATTACGACATAATTATATGAAATTGGTGGTTTGAAAACATAAATAGATGGTAGTAAACATGTTATGATTATATTTTATCATGTATATACATATAGATCATCAATTCATGCATTGATAATACAATATTTGTTTTACAGAGAACTCAAAACACCCCTTAATGGAAAAACTCTGATTATAGTATGTTTACATGAAATCGATTACTCTAATCATGTAACGCCCGAGAAAATCGGATCTTTATGTGAATTAAATTTTATTTGATTATTTAAATTAAATGAATTTAATTGATTATTTATGTGAGTAAGATGTTTAAAGGTCGTTCTATGACCTAGAATGTGCAGATGTGGTTAGTATTCTGGCTATGTGTTAGGATTAATTGTTTTGAATTTTTAAAACAAAAATAATAGTTTTTCGAGAAATTTCTGTAAAAATAATATTCATCCGTATCTGCTAGGAGATTAAGTTTGAATTTCTAGGAAACGCGTAATGATAGAATTATAAGACGTAATAGAACATCCAATAATATTTCAGTTATGACAAACGAAGTTTTCACCTGCGGACTTAAAACATAAGAGTTAGGAAAAGAGAGTTTCGAGAATTAAGTGACTACGTAAAATGATTAGGGTTATTATACGTGAGGAATAAGAGTATGATACTAGTTATTATACAATTATAGTACGAAGATTATTACTTTGTATAATACGAATATCATACGAACTATATACGAAGAGAATACGAGAATGGTATGCGTAGAATACGATTAGTCTTAATGGACTTTGAGTTCATCGACTTTGTAGAATCTAATTGGACTTGGATTATGTAAAGCCCAATGTGTATGAAAATCAAGCCCAAGATAGGCCCAAATTGGATTTATTCTAAGGCCCAAACCAAGAAATTAAACCGCGGACCGAACCGATGGGTCACCGGATGGGTAAAACCCATGGGGGGACCCACAAGGCCATGTGGGCCGGCCACTTGGTGACCAAGTAAAGTGGTTACTTGGTGGCTAAGCTATAAATTTGTCTATATAAGAGAAGCTTGGGTTGGTTTGTTTGTTGTTCACCAACTCTAGATAATTATATTGAGAGAGAGAGAAGTTCTATAACTAGTAATCAAGAGCAAGCAAAGCAAAACATCAAGCTTTATCAAGAACGCGAAGACCCTTAAGGTAATATTATGTAAAACCTAAGTCTTCGATCCTTTTCTATTTATTTTTCGTAGAGAAGTATGAATTGGTGGAGCATGTCTCTTCCGGAGTCATAAGGATGGCTAATAGTGGACTAAATCATTATAAGTCATGTATGATTAGTAATCATAAGAGGTTAAGAAAGTTTTAAATCAATGAAAATTGTTAAGCGTTTATTTGGTTGTTGATGGACAAATTGAAAACCATCATAGGGTATGTGCATCTTGTTTGGTTAGGATGTAGATAATGAATTAATGGAGTTATTCCATTTGATTTGGCATATAGAACTCGAGTAACGAAGTTATGGCGAAATTTACGAGATTAGGCGTTAAACGTTGAAAACATAGAAATCTTGGATTAGTAGTCGAAAGTTACCATTTAACTTGGAAACCTTAATTTTTGATGGCATAATGTAGGATAGTGTATTCAAGAGTCGTGGACTCAAGAATCGTCGAATTTTGACTCAGAACGAAGAAACGCGTTATGAACGCTCACGAACGTTAAACGAATGCGTAATAGGATGTTGAATAGTGAATTCATCGTTAACGGATTTAAAACTATATTTATCCTAATGAAATTGAAATACATGAGACATGTGAGAGAACGACTTTTGAATGAGCCAATTCCGACTTATAACGACCAAGTTAGGAGTCCGGGAAGAATCGAACTGAGAAAAAGACTTAGAATTCCAAGGCTCAGGGTCGACGCCGCAGCGCCGCCCAAGCCTTTGTTCCTCGCGCTGCAGCGCCAGTTCGAGAATGTAGACACTGCAGAGTCGCGCCGCAGCGCCACTCTTGCATAGAAGTCTCGCGCTGCAGCACCGAGACAAGGGATTAACTACTGTTAGTTGGCGCCGCAGCACCAATGGTAAGCATGAGGATGGTGCCGCATCGTCGAGACAGGGAAATGCTTAACTTAGTTTTTGAACCCAATTGTTGCATGGCAATTATGGGGCAAGTATATATACTAAATGTACATATTATGACCATTCCTATGTCACATATATAGTGATGACTTTAGGAATTCAATGTTGTTTAACTAGTAGTTAAACGAAGAACGTAAAGTGTAAGAAAGTAAACCGTAATCAATTAATATGGTACTTAACCAATGGTTATGAAATGTTGGTTTAGTGACGTAAGAACGTTAATAAGCCATAAAGAAGGATAAGTAACTGTAAACAAGTTTTTTTAATGAAATAAATTCGGTTAAGTTATAGAAGAGAAAGAAGTTGGTAGAAACAATGTGCTTAGATTGTTTGGTAGCTAATTACAGTGTGCTATGTGAATATGTCCTGTAGAGACTGTAAAGACTTAGAAATGTTGAATATTTATTTGAAGACGCTTGAAGGCAAGTTTTCTTAACGCTTGTCTAACCTTCATTTTAGCCAAGTTTACAGTGATTCATGTTATGAGATGCATGAATTGTTTTACGAAAGGGACGATGCCAATTTTACCTCGGCTAGACTAATCTTAAGAGTTTGATTGATTTGTTTACAAGCCTTTCAATATAGAATTGATAACGCTATCCTATGCCAATTTTTTTGGTACGGATTCAAAGGTAAGCCTGAGTATGAATAAACAAATGTATTTTACATCGATTATTCGATGGGCACGCGAGGTTGCCAAAACTTAAACATAAATGCGTTTAACGGATTAATATTTATCAACATAGAGTACTATAGGCTGATCACCTAGATGTGCTCGTAAGATATATCAAACTTATGAACTTAGTGTCAGGTTGTCCTTTTTCAAGAATGAAAACTAAAGAGAATGTTCATGGTCTTTTGGACCTACTCAGAATTCCTAAGTTACTATTTGTACTTCAGAATTATTCTCGACGTGGTATTTATATAATATGTTTCTAGACTTGTTGAGCTAGTTATGCTCACTTCTTGCTTGAATTATATGATTGCAGCTAAGGCCGAACGAACTGAGGGTTCTAAGAAAGATAAAGGCAAGGCTAAGATGGATAATTAGTTATCCTGTAATAGACTAGTATTGTAATACCCAGGAAAAAAAAATTTAGTTTTAAAACATATTAATTGGACTTTGTTTTTAATTGGGTCAAAATAGTCATTTAAATTATGTGGGCTAATAAATATTAATAAGTAATAGATAATATTATGTGATTAAAATTTGGGCCTTAATATTAAATTAACCCAATAAGAAGTTTATTAGGGCAACTTAATTAATAAATAGCTAAGCCTAATATTACTTCATTATACAAACTGAAAAAGAAGAGGAGCGGGGCTGCTACGGAGGAAGAAAAGGAGAGATCAGATTATATTTTGTAAAAGATAAAGGAACAAGAAATTGAGATTTATTTTCAAGTAAGTTATATATTTAAATGTTAGCGTGTGTTTTTTTTCCTACTTCTACAATCTAAGATAATTGTTGTTGTGATTAGGTTATTCTTTTCAGTTAGGTGTTTTGTTTCTTTTTTGACACTAATGTTAATAACTCACATGTTAAAGCTCAAAAGTTACATATTATATAATTATAAGTAGTATCATATATATATATATATATATATATATATATATATATATGTTAGTAATCAGAGTGTGCAGTGATTGAAACTTAATAACATGAAACATGGGACTATATTGGGCATGTAATGGTCTTTATTTTAAACAATTTGTTAATGAGATCTGACATACTAGTATCATTGTCCAATAATAAATGACCACATGCGAATTGTAAAATAATAAAGTATTAAGGCAATTGAATTGGGTAATTGAACTAAAGTCAGTGATAACAATATAATGTAAATATTTTTGGTCATACATGTCTAACAAAATTATAAAATTAATTTGAAATTATTATTAAACTTATAAGTTATTATTTATTTTAATTTGTTCGGAATGAGGGAGTCTAACAAGTTATATTTGGAATATATTTTGGGTAATAATTATAATAATAATTCACTAATTGTACTTATTTATTATTTTGTTTAATTAGTTCGGACGAAAGGAATTTAACGAGTTATATTCGGATTATAATTTTGGGTATGACGTTGCTTAACTCAGGTACGGATTCCGTACTCTTTCAGCGATACTCTTGTTAATTTGATTTGTTCGTTTTGTTGTTTGTTCGAATTTTATTATTATTTCACATAATTGTTTCTTGTGAAATAAATATATTAGTTTCATTTTGGGAGTTGATACATATGACTCGTATTTGTTTTCTTTGAATTAGGATATCACGTTTAGTATTTATTTTGATAATTATAGAGCGGTATATGTTGCTACCTTCTTTTTGAGACCTTGTGGCTATAATTTGATTTGGTTCAACATGTACATATAAAACCCTTTTGTTGGTATTGTGTCGCATGTGTTATGACATGGTATTTTTATTAGAATATACCGTAGGGTATACCTGAGCTATAACCACTTGTGGGAGTACCACAGGCATGTCATCTTGGCATGAGAGGCAGGACACTTTTCGTGGCAGTGTGATTAGTCCACGTCGTCTCCATTTGGGCTCCGGAGGAAGTGGACCATTTGGTGGTTTGTTGTGGGAGGCGTATGGGTTAACCCTAATTTTTTGTTCTGCGAATTTGTGATGTTGTGCCAAACACACCTATCCGATTTACATACATTTGGATTCACGGTCCAATATGTGATTTGCATGTGTGGCATTATTTTGGTTACCTGTGTGGCATCATTTGATTTGCCTGTGTGGCATTAGTTTGACTTGCCTGTGTGGCATGATATATTTCTGAGCTCAATCGATATGAAATAACCCTAGCCATTTGTTCTAGCCTATTATTTTATTGTATTAGTTTTGTTGGCTTTTGTTAAGTTTAATTAATTGGGTTAGTTATTTCAGTTCATTATTTTCTTTACTCTTCTGTTTGTTTCATTAATTTTGTTGGTTCAGATATATTCTATTCAAATCTTTAGAGATTATATTTTTTTGTCAGAGAAAATATTTTGTCTCTGTTGATTTCGTATTTCAGTTGTATATCTTTTGTATCTTTACATTCGTACTGGACATTTGGCCATGCAGTGATTTTTCTTCCGGCAGGTTTGTAGGGGTGATTCAGGGATAGTGTGATGAGAGTGTTGCCTTTGACCATCTAGGTTGATTCGAATTTTAAGTTTTGATTATTTTGACTCTGTTTGGAGAATTGTACTTAGTACTTTATTAATGGATCACCACTATTAATATTTTGAGGTTGTTAGTACTCTGTTTATTTATTTTGAAATTTGTTGTGCTTTGCACGTGACCTCCCTTTCCTTTTCGGGAAGGGGGTGTTACTAAAATAAAACTTTATAGAACTTATTTGAATTCCGAGGACGGAATTATTTTTAAGGAGGAAAAATGTAATAATTCGAATTTTTATTAATAATTAAATATTAATTTTTTTTCCTAAAATATCCGGAGCAGGAACCCCCTTGGGAGATGGAGGAGTCTATTCGAGCGGAGTATCCACATCTTTTTGATAATTAGGTACTTTCCATTCTTTTGATTCCGGGGACAGAATCCTTTTTAAGGGGTAGGTGATGTAATACCCGGGAAAAAAAAAATTAATTTTAAAACATATTAATTGGACATTGTTTTTAATTGGGTCAAAGTAGTCATTTAAATTATGTGGGCTAATAATTATTAATAAGTAATAGATAATATTATGTGATTAAAATTTGGGCCTTAATATTAAATAAACCCAATTAGAAGTTTATTAGGGCAATTTAATTAATAAATAGCTAAACATAATATTACTTCATTATACAAACTGAAAAAAAAAGAGGAGCGGGGCTACTACGGAGGAAGAAAAGGAGAGATCAAATTATATTTTGTAAAAGATAAAGGAACAAGAAATTGAGATTTATTTTCAAGTAAGTTATATATTTAAATGTTAGCGTGTGTGTTTTTTTCTACTTCTACACTCTAAGATAATTGTTGTTGTGATTGAGTTATTCTTTTCAGTTTAGGTGTTTTGTTTCTTTTTTGACACTAATGTTAATAGCTCACATGTTAAAGCTCAAAGTTACATATTATATAATTATAAGTAGTATTGTGCAGTGATTGAAACTTAATAACATGAAACGTGAGACTATACTGGGCATGTAATGGTCTTTATTTTAAACTATTTGTTAATGGGATCTGACATACTAGTATCATTGTCCAACTATAAATGACCACATGCGAATTGTAAAATAATAAAGTATTAAGGCAATTGAATTGGGTAATTGAACTAAAGTCAGTGATAACAATATAATGTAAATATTTTTGGTCATACATGTCTAACAAAATTATAAAATTAATTTGAAATTATTATTAAACTTATAAGTTATTATTTATTTTAATTTGTTTGGAATGAGGCAGTCTAACAAGTTATATTTGGAATATATTTTGGGTAATAATAATAATAATTCACTAATTGTACTTATTTATTATTTTGTTTAATTAGTTCGGACGGAAGGAATTTAACGAGTTATATTCGGATCATAATTTTGGGTATGACGTTGCTTAACTCAGGTACGGATTCCGTACTCTTTCAGCGATACTCTTGTTAATTTGATTTGTTTGTTTTGTTGTTTGTTCGAATTTCATTATTATTTCACATAATTGTTTCCTATGAAATAAATATATTAGTTTCATTTTGGGAGTTGATACATATGACTCGTATTTGTATTCTTTGAATTAGGATATCACGTTTAGTATTTATTTTGATAATTATAGAGCGGTACATGTTGCAACCTTCTTTTTGAGACCTTGTGACTATAATTTGATTTTGTTCAACATGTACATATAGAACCCTTTTGTTGGTATTATGTCGCATGTGTTGTGACATGGTATTTTTGTTAGAATATACCGTAGGGTATACCTGAGCTATAACCACCTGTGGGGGTACCACAGGCATGTCATCTTGGCACGAGAGGCATGACACTTTTCGTGGCAGTGTGATTAGTCTACGTCGTCTCCATTTGGGCTCCAGAGGAAGTGGACCATTTGGTGGTTTGTTGTGGGAGGCGTATGGGTTAACCCTAGTTTTCTGTTCTGCGAATTTGTGATGTTGTGCCAAACACACCTATACGATTTGCATACATTTGTATTCGCGATCCAATGTGTGATTTGCCTGTGTGCCATTATTTTGGTTGCCTTTGTGGCATCATTTGATTTGCCTGTGTGGCATTAGTTTGACTTGCATGTGTGGCAAGATATATTTCTGAGCTCAATCGGTATGAAATAACCCCAGCCATTTGTTTCAGCCTATTATTTTATTGTATTAGTTTTGTTGGCTTTTGTTAAGTTCAATTAATTGGGTTAGTTATTTCAGTTCATTATTTTCTTTACTCTTCTGTTTGTTTCATTAATTCTGTTGGTTCAGATATATTCTATTCAAATCTTTAGAGATTATATTTTTTTGTCAGAGGCAATATTTTGTCTCTATTGATTTCGTATTTCAGTTGTATATCTTTTGTATCTTTACATCCGTACTGGGCATTTGGCTCATGTAGTGTTTTTTCTTCTGACAGGTTTGTAGGGGTGATTCAGGGCTAGTGTGATGAGAGTGTTGCCTTTGACCATCTAGGTTGATTCGAATTTTAAGTTTTGATTATTTTGACTCTATTTGGAGAATTGTACTTGGTACTTTTTTAATGGATCACCACTATTAATATTTTGAGGTTGTTAGTACTCTGCTTATTTATTTTGAGATTTGTTGTGCTTTGCACAAGACCTCCCTTTCCTTTTCAGAAAGGGGGTGTTACAAGTATGTTTGTATGTATTATACTTTTGAACAATGAAGAATGTATTCGGTTTCCAAACCTGGGAAATGATTTATTATTATTGTAATAAGAATGTAGTTAATACACTCATTTTGACGTTTTTTTAATGGAGTGAATATATAGCTATGAGTACCGTGTAGCACCATCTGTCGGGTTGAAAGA
Organism: Panax notoginseng; assembly: GCA_016801055.1. Lineage (NCBI taxonomy): Eukaryota > Viridiplantae > Streptophyta > Magnoliopsida > Apiales > Araliaceae > Panax > Panax notoginseng. The sequence goes on from CM029014.1 coordinate 106,794,113, forward strand.
TACCCGGATTTGGGGGCGTCACAAATCACATAAATATATGATATAAACATATTATAAACATATACTAACATAAATAACGTCATATACTCATCAATTATTAATCCCTTCGATTATAAAGGACTTTGAAATAGTTTTTCACAAAATATAAGAACGTAAATTAAATTTTGGATTAAAGAGATTACCCTGCTAATTTGTGTAGATTAGTAGGAGATGATATTCTTCTCTATTTCTTCTTCAATTCACACTTTCCTTTAATTTTCTCTCTGAATACTCTCTGTTTCTCTCTAACTCTCTGAATTTGTTTTTCCAGATTTTTGAAAAATGACTGAATGCGTATAGATAAACCGACGTTGTTGTGGTCAGTTAATCCCTTCGTGGGTTAACTGGTTAACTCCCCTTAAGGCCCTGTTTGGCTAGCTTAATAATCTCTTTTTAATTTATTTTAAATAACTTATTTATTATATAGTTTAATAATGTCACACTCAATTAAGAAGTTAATCAAATATCTTATTTAATTTAATTAAGTAAAATAAAATAGAATTATTTCTTATTAATTCACATAGTCACATAATTAAATTCTCATTTATTAAATATGTCAAATCATAAAATCTCTAATTAATTATAAAATTAATTAGAATAACAGTATGGTTATTAAATAATTCATTTAATCAAATAAGCTCAATTAAATACATACTTTGAATAATAAAATTCTCCACATAAATTTAATCAATGTCACACATATAATTAAATTAATCTTTCATAATTTCATCAATTAAATATTTATCCTAATAATTAAATCATCGAAAAATATTTATTTAATTTAATAAATATTCAAATTAAATTATAAAAATCTCGTTTGTCACAGAACCTTCAATCATTGGAGTAATTTCTCTAGCTGTTTTAATATTTAGAGTTAAAGCTTTTAATACGTTAGGATCACTTAGGCTTAAAGTGAAATCAGGAAAGCAATTGAAATGAATTGGTCTATTATGCAGACTTAATTCCATTATGCCAATGATAATTGGAAAATAATTAAGAAATCTAGCATCTCTGAGACAGGGGTAGATACTTGAATTAATTGCTTTAATGTTTAATAGTTTAACTGCAACTTGAATAAGTCCAATATGAATGAAATTATAACCCTTTTTCCTATATTTTTTTAATAACATCGATAGATAAAAGACTACAATTTTCATATTACTTATTGATTGAATAAAACTTTTCAACAGTTTAAACATTATAATCAGATTTGAAATTATCTAAAAAGGTTGACTAATAGATTTCTCACGGGAAAATGCTAGGTATGTTCTAATTACTCAAAACTTGATTAATGTTTTCATAACTGTGTTCTTCTTGGTTTACTATGTCTGGAACATGGGGTAAAGTTGTTCGATGACTAGTTGAGGAGTTAGATCTAAATAATCAATTCATATTTATCTAAATTCAAAATTTATTCTTAATCATTATTCTTTCATACATGCCCTCTTACCTTAAGTAGGCACATACCTGACACTGCTCGCACCTGAGACTTACAAGGGCTAAACTCACATGAACAAGGTGGACTACAGTAAGTTTAAGTGACTTCTGAATAATATAAAGAAGTATAACTTTGAAAGAAAAAAAGATTAACTGATTATCGAAGTCTCAAATAACAACTAGAAACAACAAACAACTTGGCTCTGATACCATTACGGGCGGAATGAAGGAAAGAAGAAGAAAAGAAAGTGGCGCAAGTAATATAAATTTTTAGTGATAAAAGAAATATTAACAAAATTAATGACTAGGCGGGGAATACCTCTTTCCTTTTCTACTTCATTATTAACATAAAAGGCATGACAGGACCAAGGGGATTTACTATGTCTGATCAATCCTTTATTAAGAAGATCGTTAATTTCTTTCTTACATAACTTCATTGGTTCATGATTCATTTGAATAGGTCTATCCTTAGTACAAACTAAATGCTCTTTGAATTTCTTAGCATAAGGAAGCCTTACAACATGTTTCTTGTGATGCCAAAAGGCATTAGGAGAGTCTGAACAAGGGTTTTCTTTTAAATAGTTTTTTAATCCTTCAATTTTTTCTTGAATCTCTTTATCTTCAAGTGCTTATATTTAATTTCTTCCTTTAAGAAATTCAATTGGGTGATTTTACAGTTTAGTAAGTTTAGTGATTTAGAAATAGATTCATCTTGAATAAATTTTAAATCTCTTTCTTTAGGTTTAATAAGAAACTTGAATGTTATCTTTTTACCTAAGTGTTTACTTCTTAATCCTTCATTACTAGTAGTGAAAAGGTACAATAAATATATAATCGGTAATCCCAAGATGATCTTATCTGTAATATTACGGATTAAAATAAAAGATGTTTTATAACACATATTATATTGACAAATATGAACTTTAGGCAGTTTATATTTTATTTTCATTTGACTACCATTAGCAGAATTCAACCTTTCACTAGTTTTCTTGTAGTACTTGGTAGGGATTAATCCTTCCTGAATACAATTCTGATATACACTAGTATCAACTAAGGCAAGAAGTTATATTGTGAAAGTTTTATCGATTACCAAAGTAATAGAAATATACCATTTTTGAATGGTGATATCTTTAACTCTTTTAAGCGAAAGACCTTAAATAAAAAACCTTGACTCTTCTTTAGTATTTGACGATTCTGGTTCGTCATGATTTTTATCACTAGAAGAATCGTATACTTGAAGATCTGGTTTCTTAACCTCAATTTCTTTTCTAAAATTGGAAATATCAATTTTAAGTGTAGATATTACTCTTTTTAGTTTATTGACTTCTTGATTTAATTCAGAGAGGGTAACTTCCTTACTGGGTGTTTTAAATCTATCAAGAGTTTTATTAAGGCTAAATATAGGTTTATCTTTAGCTTTAATCATTTGTTTTTTAGCATTATTATCTTTAGTTAGCAAATCTTTTAACTGTCTTGTGTACTTAGCTTTTAACTCAGGATCTGTAATTTTAATAATTAGATCAATTAACAAAGAACTTTCTTCTTCTTCTTTGGTAATTACATTTAATTTTTTATTGCAACAATTTTCATTTCAATTCTCTACAGAGATAAAAACTTCATTATCACTATCTGTTTCATTGTTACTAATACTGCTATTAGAAGAATCGGAAATATCAGAACCCTCATCATTACTGATGTCGTTCTCAATCCTTATCAATTATAACAGTTGTTTAGTATCTTCATTTGAGATATTTAACTGGGATAATTTTTATTTTATTTTACACTCATTTTTGTAGTGTCCTTTCTGCCCACAAGTGTGGCAAATAATTTTACTTTTATCAAGGATGCCTCCGAATCAAATTTCTGAAGCATCAGTTTCAACTATTTTGAAAGCTAAATCATTAGAGATGCCAAGGCAAGGCAAAGCTTTAACATATTTTTTTACTTGTTGGACTATATAAGTATGAATGTTAGTCCAAGAAGGAGGGTTATCTTGCAAACGATGAAAGAGAGGTTTGCAGATTACTCGAGGACTTTCATAGAATCTGCCAATATAATTGAGCAATCCTAAAAATCATTGAAGTTGGGTTTTATTGGTAATTTTATTAGGAAATTTGTCAGCAAATTGAATATCTCTATCAATTGGCTGAATAAGACCTTGATAAATATTTAGACCAAGAAATCTAACTTTTGTCTGAAAAAGACTGCATTTAGTTGGAGACAAAACAAGTCCATTGATTTTTACTTTTTTGAAGAGCGAATTTAAATGTTTAAAATGTTCTTCAAAAGAAAAAAAACATTTATTCCGTTCTAATCACCCAACTAATAAAGAACGAGATAAAGTTATAAATCGATAGAAAAGATTTATTTAAAATGAACAGATAAACATTACATTTTACAATTGGTATGAAAAATATCATGGTAAATGTAATGTTATAACTAAATCACAGTGGACTTAAGAAGATAAGTCCAAAGTCTAGTCCAATCATCCCCCACATGAAACTGTTCTTTTATCCATTGAAAACACATCTGTTGTTGCCAGTCCTTTTAAAATTTTGGATGGTAATAAGGATGAAAAGAAAATTATGGAGCAGAATAATTTTACAAATCAGTATCTAGCAACCATAGGTAAACAACTAGATAAAATTGAAGAAAAATTTGATGAAACTATTATTAAAAAATCAGATTCCAAATTTGAACAACCTCTGTTAAGTCTTCCAGAAAACAGGGTTGGACTAGGTCTACTTAACCAAGATAGTGAACTTACTCAAGTTATTGATAAATTATTTAAAAAACTAAAAAATGAAGCTGGAACTAGTGGTACTATTGTTGTCATTAATCAAATTGAATCTGACATTGAAAGTATTAGTCAATTAGATCAATTTGACACTGTTTCAATTCTGGATTTTACTGATTAGTTAAATAAATTAACCTTTAATAACACTAGTATAACAAAAAATTGGTATTCTAGACCAACTCCTCCGGATCTATAATTCGAAGAGAGAAACCTAGATAAGCAATTTTCTGTTTCTTCAAACAAAATTTACGAATGGAATTTTGATTGTTTTAGTGAACAAGAAATTTTAAACAAGTTAAATCATATGTCCATGGTAGCCAATAGCTATATCACTAAGTTCAATAATCTGACTCAACCAAATATTGTTGAAGTAAACTTTAACTCAGCCAGTCATCTTTATCTAAGTTCAAAATTTATTCTTAAGTAGGCACATACATATGTTCTCTTGTTATGACACGACACTGCTTGCACCTGAGACTTACAAGGGCTGAACTCACATAAACAATGTGGACTACAGTAAGTTTAGGTGACTTCTGAATACTGTAAAGAAGTATAACTTTTAAAGAAGAAAAGATTAACTGATTATCGAGGTCTCAAACAGCAACTAGAAGCAACAAACAACTTGGCTCTGATACCATTACGGGCGGAATGAAAGAAAGAAGAAGAAAAGAAAGTGGCGCATACAAATACTTATAACAGTAATAAAAAATATAAATTTTTACTAATAAAAAAAATATTTACAAACAAAACAGAAAATAAAAGTGACTTACAGTTTACTTACAACAGTAATAAAAAATATAAATTTTTACTGAAAAAAAAAATATTTACAAACAAAGCAGGAAATAAAAGTGACTTACAGTTTACTTAGAACATTAGATGAAGTAGAAGATACAGAGAAGTGAGTCTAAAGATTAGTCAGAGAGAACTCTGAGTCTTTCTAAGTCTGAATAACTAAATGAGTTCGAATTCCTTTTATAAAATAAGAAATGAACTATTAAAAATAACTATTACAAAAGTGAATTATTATAGACAACTTTAACTGTTGATGAATAGTAATGAACAGTGCTAACTTTTTACTATGCAACCAAACTTTCGGTTACTTTTGACAAAGCGGTCGAATCTTTTGACTAAGGAGATGCTTTTGGCAGACGCATGTGACTAAGGCTACTTTCGGTGAGAAAGTAGGAATGTATGCTAGCTTTTGTTGACTGGACTGTCAGGAAAATAGGTCCTGAGCATCTTGCAAGTTGATGGAGCCATATGGGTCTTCATCTTCGTCATTTTTACTAGCATTTGTATTTATGGAAGAAGAAGAAGAATATTCTGAAGATTCAATTTCTTCATGTAACTTGGTGACTCTATCTTGAATGGCTTGGGCTAAGAGTTTTAATTCTTAACTTGAACAATTATTGATATTAGAAATATCAATAGAATTTGTTGGGCTGGATTTTGACTCTTTTGCTTTACTGGAATAGATCCTTTAGCAGGATGAGACTTGACTGGGATAATAGGAAGAGGGGCATAAGGAAAACTCCTTCTGAACTTGACCAATTATCCTGTTAATATCAAACTTATCCCACCATTTAATTAAGAAAATGCGGGAAACCATGGTGACTTAACTAATAGTGGTAGAAGTAGAATTCTGACTAGAAGAAGGAGATAGGAAAACTAACTCTACAATTGGCGTTAGAAAGTTATACTGCCATTTGAGGATCCAAGGAATTTTGTATTTACTAACAAATAGCAGCAATATTAGGATACCTTCAAACTTTGAATTATATTGACTATGAACGGAGAAGTGTTTGACTTGAGCTTTTAATGGCTTAGGAAATAGGTCGAAGGAAGAACCAAATCTTAACCACCAAAGAAGAAACCAAAAGGGAATTTGACTTTTAAATTTTTGGTCAAATTGGATGAACCATGAATGACTAAAAGATTTATTCTGACAAAGGAAGATCTTATTTTAGGCTTCCATATAATCGAAATAACAAAATAAATTATTTTGATTGGAAAACGGACAAAGATCAGAGGGATGATTTTCCCAGTCTATTATCTGGACAATTTGTTTAATATACAAAGAGTGATAAAAGGACTTTGGATTCATCATCTCCAGCATAGATAGGTTTAATGAGGACTGACTCGGTTTGTAAAAGAATATCCTTATAATACGCAAGGGACTTATAAGGAGCAAGGGGAAGAAAGTGCCATCCAGTAGGGAAGTACTGGGAAGCAAGTTTAATGGGATCATCTTTCAGTTTTATATGAGATTCGATATGAAGCAGGTTAACTTTATAATTAGGCATGTATTGGGAAGATGGTTGAATAGGATTTGTGGCTTGTGACGGGTCACAAAATGGGTCAACTGGCTTGGGGTTACTGGCTAAAACCGTGTTATAGGGTTTGGGAACAGTTCCAAGTAGCTGATATCTATTAACTAGATTAACTGAGGGGACTGAGTTAACTGGATGTGGAACCAAAGTTCCTTCGGGTTGATTACTAGGGCCTGAAGGGCGACCCGATCCACGAGAATTGGAACCACCTCGCACACTCATTTTGAATATGGGACACCTGAATTGATGAATTGTCGAGTAAGAAAATCAGGAATTGAATTATTACTTCCTTTAATATACTCAATTTCAAAATCAAAAATACTTAGAAGAGCTTGCCATCTAGCAAAAGTTTACTTAGCAGCGACGTTTTCAACATCTTTTTCTAAGATATATTTTACATATTTGCAATCTATTCTAACTAAAAACTTTTAATTTAATACGTCACTTTGAAATTTATTAATACATAGTACTAAAGAAAAAATTTCCTTTTTTATAGTACTGTAATTTAACTGCGTAGAATTCCATGCACCAGAATGAAAGTGAACAATTTGTTCAGATGAAGTAGGATTTAACTTTTGTTTGAGGATGCCTCCGAATCCAATTTCTGAAGCATCAGTTTCAACTATTTTGAAAGCTAAATCATTAGAGATGTCAAGGCAAGGCAAAGCCTTAACATATTTTTTGACTTGTTGCACTACAGAAGTATGAATGTCAGACCAAGGAGGAGGGTTATCTTGCAAACGCTAAAAGAGAGGTTTGCAGATTACTCGAAGACTTTCATAGAATCTGCCAATATAATTGAGCGATCTTAAAAATTGTTGAAGTTGGGTTTTATTGGTAATTTTATTAGGAAATTAGTCAGCAAATTGAATAGCTCTGTTAATTGGCTGAATAAGACCTTGATAAATATTGAAACCAAGAAACCTAACTTTAGTCTGAAAAAGACTGCATTTAGTAGGAGACAAAACAAGTCCATTGATTTTTACTTTTTTGAAGAACGAATTCAAATGTTTAAAATGTTCTTCAACAGATTTAGAGAAAATAAGGATATCATCAATGTAAACGATGATAAAATGATTGAAAGGATTTAGAATGTCATTAAGAATATTTTAAAAATTACTGGGGGCATTTTTCAAGCCAAAAGGCTGGACAATCCATTCATAATGGCCAAATGGGGTAGTGAATGATGTTTTGTACCTGTCATCTGAGTGAATGGCAACTTGTTAGAATCCAGACTTTAGGTTAAAGTAACTAAAAATTGTGGCATTGCTTAACCTATTAAGGAGATCTTCCTTATTGGGTAAAGGATACCTAATCCATTCTAGGACCTTGTTTAATGGTTTGTAATTAATGACTATGCGGGGAATACCACTTTCCTTTTCTACTTCATTATTAACATAAAAGGCAGGACAGTACGAAGGGGATTTACTATGTCTGATCAATCCTTTACTAAGAAGATCGCTAATTTCTTTCTTACATAACTCCATTTGTTTATGATTCATCTGAATAGGTCTAGCCTTAGTAGGAATTAAATGCTCTTTGAATTCCTTAGCATAAGGAAGACCTACAACATGTTTCTTGCGATGACAAAAGGCATTAGGAGAGTCTGAACAAAGGTTTTCTTTTAAATAGTTTTTTAATCCTTCAATTTTTTCTTGAATCTTTTTATCTTCAAGTTATTTTTCAACATGCTTATATTTAATTTCTTCCTTTAAGAAATTTAATTGGGTGATTTTACAGTTTAGTAAGTTTAGTGATTTAGAAATAGATTCATCTTGAATAAATTTTTAATCTCTTTCTGTAGGTTTAATAAGAAACTTGAATGTTATCTTTTTACCTGAGTGTTTGTTGCTTAATCCTTCATTACTAGTAGTGAAAAGGTATAATAAATATATAAACGGTAATCCCAAGATGATCTTATCTATAAGATTGCGGATTAAAATAAAAGATGTTTTAAAACACATATTATCTTAACAAATATGAACTTTAGGTAGTTTATATTTTATTTCTATTTGACTACCATTAGCAAAATTCAACCTTCCACTAGTTTTCTTATAGTACTTGGTAGGGATTAAACCTTCCTGAATACAATTCAGATTTGCACCAGTATCAACTAAGGCAAGAAGTTGTATTGTGAAAGTTTTATTGATTACCAAAGTAATAGAAATATACCATTTTTAAATGGTGATATCGTTAACTCTTTTAAGAGAAAGATCTAGAGTAAAAAACCCTGACTCTTCTTTAGTATTTGACGATTTTGGTTCGTCATGATTTTTATCACTAGAAGAATCGTATACTTGAAGATCTAGTTTCTTAACCTCAATTTCTTTTCTTAAATTGGAAATATCAATTTCAGGTGTAGATATTTCTCTTTTTAGTTTATTGACTTATTGATTTAATTCAGAGAGGATAACTTCCTTACTGGGTGTTTCAAATCTCTCAAGAGTTTTATTAAGGCTAAATATAAGTTTATCTTTAGCTTTAATCATTTGGTTTTTAGCATTATTAGCTTTAGTTAGCAAATCTTTTAATTGTCTTGTGTACTTGGCTTTTAACTTAGTATCTATAATTTTACTAATTAGATCAATTAACAAAGAACTTTCTTCTTCTAATTAATAATTATATTTAATTTTTTATTGCAATGATTTTCATTGCAATTCTCTGCACAGATAGTAACTTCATTATCACTATTTGTTTCATTGTTACTAATACTGCTATTAGAATAATCAAAAATTATCAGAACCCTCATCATTACTGATGTTGTTTCAATCCTCATCAATTCTAACAATTGTTCAGTATCTTCATTTGAGATATTTAACTGGGATACATTTTTTTTTTACACTCATTTTTGTAGTGTTCGTTCTGCCCACAATTCTGGCAAACAATTTTACTTTTATCAAATTTCTTATATTTTTTAGTAGATTTTTTACCAGATGTTTTAGGTTTATTATAGTAACTGTTTTTATTTTTATGATGACTATGTTTTTTCTTTTGAAGTTTGTGACTTTTGTCAAATATGTTTATGTCTGTGCTTTCATCTAGAAGGAGCGATAGGGGGTATACCATATTGTTCACAAAATGTCCCTAATTCATATTTAGCTCTATTTTTGTCTTTTATAGCTTGGTTAGCTAGTTTGAAATCAATACAAATTTTTAATCTGATTTTTTGTATATAACTGATTATATCTTCGTACGTTAGATTGTCACCCGCCCCGACGGGGGGTTTGTGCTTGAGGGGGCCCGCCCCGGAGGGGGTGGGTTATGTTAACTGGGTCCTTTGTGCTTATTGGTACTTTCTTAATGCTACTCTTTGCTCCTTAATACATCTATTAGCACCTTCATTACCTGCACATTATGCAACATAAGTCTCATTAGATCTAGTACAAATTAAGCATGAGAGATTAGATTATCTAGAACATTACAACTAAATAACTACTTAATGAAATTATTATTTCCTAATTATTATTCTAAACTATAATCTAAATAGCACGGATAAAAATATGAAAAATAAAAAGATGATTGGGTTGCCTCCGAATTAGCGCTTGATTTTAAGTCGTTCAGCCTGACTACTCCCTGTTTATGGTGCGTCGGTCAGTGTGATTGCGATGACGTTCCAATTGGACTCGCCACCCCAATAATGCTTCAACCATTAACCGTTGACCTTGAAAGTCTCCAATGGATTTCTACTATAAAGTTCAACGGCGCCATGTGAGAAAATGCTTTCGATGGTGAATGGACCCGACCACCTTGATTTTAGCTTGCCTGGGAACAACCTCAACCGTGAGTTGAACAATAGGACTGATTGCCCTGGCTCGAACATTCTTTGTATTATTTTCTTGTCGTGCCATTTCTTAACTTTTTCTTTGTATAACTTAGAGTTCTCGTAAGCTTGAAGTCAGAATTCATCGAGTTCATTTAACTGAAGTAGCCTCTTTTCACCCGCAGTTGCTTGATCAAAATTAATTTTTTGAATTGTCCAGTAGGCCTTATGTTGTAACTCGATAGGTAGGTGACAAGCTTTCTCATATAGTAATTGATATGGTGACATACCAATTGGTGTTTTGTACGCAGTTCGGTAGGCCCATAGTGCATCATCCAACCGGAGAGACCAATCCTTTCGATTCGGATTCACTACCTTCTCTAAAATTCTCTTCACCTCCATGTTCGAAACCTTAGCTTGCCCACTTGTTTGGGGATGATATGCTATAGCTACCTTATGGTTGACCCCATACTTTGCCAAGAGAGCAGTAAACGATTTGTTGCAAAAGTGACTACCTTCATCACTTATAATAGCTCTTTGTGTGCCAAATCTCGTAAAAATATTCTTCTGCAAGAATTTGAGAACCACTTTGGCATCATTAGTTGGGAGTGCTACAGCTTCAACCCACTTTGATACATAGTCAACCACAAGCAATATATAATAATTACTGAACGATGATGGAAATGGCCCCATAAAATCGATGCCCTAAACGTCAAAAATTTCAACTTCCAAGATTGTTCGTAGTGGCATCTCATTCCTTTTTGATATGTTGCCCACCCTTTGACATCTATCACAAATTTTAACAAACTTGTGGGCGTCCTTAAATAACATAGGCCAATAAAACCGGGCTTGGAGTACTTTTGCCGTTGTTCTCTCACTACCATAATGTCCCCTATATGCAGATGAGTGACATTCATGTAATATGTTCTTCACTTCACTGTAGGGAACACACCTTCTAATCATCTTGTTGGCGCACTGTTTGAATAAGTACGGCTCATCCCACATGTACCACTTGACGTCATGAAGGAATTTCTTTTCCTGCTATCGTGTAAGATCAGGGGGAAGCATGTTGCTCACTAGATAATTCACGAAGTTCGCGTACCATGGAAATTCTATATTTATCCCAAACAGTTGCTCATCCGAGAATGAATCATTGATTACACACTTGTCCTCTTCTTTTCTACCCTGATTTTCCAGCCTAGACAAATGATCTGCAATTTGATTCTCCGTCCCCTTTCTATCCTTTATTTCCAAATAAAATTCTTGTAAAAGGAGAATCCATCTGATAAGGCGTGGCTTAGCATCTTTTTTCGAAATTAACTACCGAATAGCCGAGTGATCTGTATAAACTACTACCTTTGTCCCGATCAAGTATGCCCGAAATTTATCGAAAACATATACCACCGCAAGTAATTCTTTTTTGTGTAGTTCATTTGAGTTTCCGTGAATGTCTTACTTGCATAATATATGGCATGAAATACCTTCTCTCGGCGTTGACCCAAAATAGCCCCAACCGCATAGTCGTTCGCATCACACATTAACTCGAAGGGCATATTCCAAATTGGCGCTACGATTACGGGAGTTGTAGTCAATTTCTTCTTCAATAGCTCGAATGCCAATTTACACTCCTCATCAAACTTAAAAACCGAAGTCCTTTATAAATCTCCTATAGAACCCAGCATGTCCCAAAAAACTTTGAATTCCCTTGAACTCGGTGGACGAAGCTTTTCAATCATTTCCAGCTTCGCTTTATCAACCGCTAATCCTTGAGCCGAGACCTTGTGCCCCAAAATTATTCCTTCTTCAACCATGAAGTGGCATTTTTCTCAGTTAAGGACCAAATTCGTGTATGTGCATCTCTGTAAAACCATTACCAAATTCTCCAGACTAGCATCAAAATCATCCCCATAAATAGAGAAGTCGTTCATGAAGACTTCCAAATTTTTCTCCACCATGTCCGAGAAGATGGCCATCATACACCTTTGGAAGGTTGCGGGTGCGTTACACAAGCCGAATGACATTCTCCTGAAAGCGAACGTGCCGTATGGGCACGTGAAAGTAGTCTTCTCTTGGTCTTCAAGAGCGATGACGATCTGATTATAGCTCGAATATCCATCTAATAAGTAGTAGTACTCATGTCCCACTAATCTGTCTAGCATCTGATCAATAAAGGGCAAAGGAAAGTGATCTTTGCGGGTTGCCTTATTCAACTTCCTGTAATCCATGCAAACCCTCCAACCAGTCACTGTCCTTATCATAATTAGCTCATTGTCATCATTTTGTACCACGGTCATTCCTCCTTTTTTCGGCACACATTGAACTGTACTCACCCACTTACTGCCTGAAATCGGGTAGATGATACCCGCATCCAACCATTTCAGGATTTCTTTCTTCACTACTTCTTTCATGATTGGGTTGAGCCGTCTCTGTTGCTCCACTGTCGGTCTTGCATCGTCTTCCATCAGAATTTTGTGCATGCAAAAGGATGGGCTGATTTCCTTGATATCCGCAGTTGTCCACCCTATGGCCGATTTGTGTTCTCTAAGCACTCTAAGAAATTTTTCTTCCTGCAATTCGTTAAGTGCAGCAGAAATAAGAACAGGTAAAGAATTAGAAATGCCTAAATATCCACACCTGAGATGTTTAGGGAGTGGCTTAATTTTAAGCGTAGGTGGTTCCTCTAATGACGGTTTTATCCTTGTTATGGCTTTTTCATCCGTGTGCAATGGTTCAAATGGTGCTTTAAATCTGCTGACTCGTGGCAAGGAGTCTAGCATCTGCAAGTAATCCACAAATTACGGATCATCTGATTCTTCATCTCCCAATAATGTCATTTCCAATGGATCGTCAACCAAACTCTTGCCCATGTCTTCGTTGATTATCTGATCAATGATATCCATCCTGAAACACTCTTCTTCATCCGTAGGGAATTTCATGGCCTTGAAAACATTAAATTTTACTTCTTGATCTTGGACCGTCGATCATCGTTAGTTCTCCTTTTTGTACGTCGATGAGCGTCATACCCGTAGCTAAGAAAGGTCTTCCTAGGATAATTGGGATGTTCTTATCTTCCTCAGAATCCAGAATTATGAAATCCGTGGGGAATATAAACTTGTCAACCTTTACCAATATGTCCTCCACAATGCCTCTCACGTACTTGACTGACCTATCCGCCAACTGCAATGAGATGTTCGCAGGCTTTGTAGCTGGCAAACCCAATTCTGTATATACTGATAACGGCATAAGGTTCACACTCGCCCCCAAATCACATAGACATTTGTTGAACGCCATGTTCCCAATCGTGCACAAAATTATGAAACTCCCCGTATCTTTCAGCTTTGGTGGCAACTTTTGCTGTAAAACCGCACTACACTCCTCTGTTAATGCCACTGTTTCAAAATATTCCAATTTCTTTTTCCTGGAAAAAATCCCTTTCATGAATTTTGCATAACTTGGAATCTGCTCTAGGGCTTCTGCGAAAGGGATGTTAATCTGAAGTTTCTTAAAAACGTCCAAAAATTTTGCAAACTGCTTATCTAATTTCTGCTTTTGAACTTTTTGCTGAATAGGTGGGGGAGGATAAACAACCGGTTCGTTAACTGTCTTGCTCTTTTCCACTTGTTTTTCCTCCACCTGTCTGTCCTCAACCACTTTATTTTCACTGTCTGTCTCAACCTTCTTTGTAGCTAAATTTTCTATTTTCTGACCCTCAAGCTATTTTCCACTTCGCAACATAATTGCCTGACATTGCTCGTGATTACCTTTCAGATTTTTCTCTGTATCACTTGGTAATGTTCCTTGCGGCCTGTTATTCAATGCAAAAGCTATTTGTCCCATCTAATTTTCTAAATTCTTGATGGCTATTTCTTGCTATTTCATGGCCATTGCTTGGTTTTTCATAGCTACCTCGTTGCTCGTTATGTACTTGGACAACAACTCCTCTAAATTTGATTTCCTCTCTTGACGTTGAGCTGGTTGTTGTTGATTCTGAAATCCTGGGGGATACGATGGTCGTGAAAATTGCTGATTCTGATTATTATTCCACGACAAATTAGGATGATTCCTATTCCCCGGATTGTATGTATTTTGGAATGTATTCTGTGGAATTCTGTTGTAGCTACCCACAAATTGTACTGACTCTGGGTTGATTGAACATTGATCCATAGGTTGTTCACCCACACACAATTCATAAATAACTATAACTTGTTGTGTCTGTACCCCTGACCAAACGTCAAACTTCTTAGAGAGCACTGAAATATGAACTGTTATTGCCGTCACTCCATCTAACTCTAACACTCCAGCTACTGTAGGTTGTGCCATTCGTGCCGTGGGCCACTGATAGTTATTAGCTACCATTGTCTCTATCAATTGATATGCCTCCTCATAATTATTTGCCATAAAAGCTCCCCCCGACGCTGCATCAATACTAGTCCTGAGATTCCCATGCAATCCGTTGTAAAATGAGTTCATCTGCAACCACTTAGGCAATCCATGATGTGGGCATTTTCTGAGAAACTCTTTGTATCACTCCCATGCCTCGTACAATGATTCCCCATGTTACTGATCAAATATAGTAATCTCGTTTCTCATCTTTGCAGTCTTCGCTGGCGGGAAAAATTTAGCTAGAAACTTTTGAGCCAGGTCATTCCATGTCATTTTTGAACCTGATGGTAGAGAGTGTAACCAACTCTTCGCCTTGTCCCGCAGAGTGAATGGGAACAAGCAAAGTCTGACTGCTTCATCCGACACCCCATTGTACATGAAAGTGTCGCATATTTCCAAAGAGTTGATCAAATGTTCGTTCGGATCATCATTTGCAAGTCCCCCAAACTGAACCGAGTTTTGGATCATCTAAATAGTCCCAGACTTAATCTCGAATGTGTTCGCGGCTATAGCAGGCCTGGTGATACTTGACTGCAGCTCAGTCACCTTGTGTGTAGCAAAGTCCCTCAACGCTTTCTGGTCTTCGGCAGCCATTGCTTCTTCTTTTTTAGAATTTTCGAAGTCGTCCCTTGTTTCCTTAATCCACTTACTTAGCCTTTGAAAGCGTCTTTCAATGTCGTCCTCAAAAGGAAGCAAGCCTGGATTTTTGGATCGAGTTTGCATAAACCAACTTCAAAAACCTGAAATAAAATAAACAAAACAAAAAATATTAAATGTTTAAGTAAAACTGGACTAATTAAACTGATATCGCAAAATATTAAAATCTATACTAAAGTCCCCGGTAACGGCGTCAAAAACTTATTGGGTAAAATCTAATTACGCACAGCACGCAAGTATACGTGGTCAACAAGTAATATAATAGTAAGTAAAGTATCGTTCCCTCAAAGACTTTAAATAGAAATCAACCCTCACGATTACCAATTTCTTATTAATCCTAATTTTATTAAACTAGCCAAATTCAAGTTTGTAACTAAAAGTATTAAAAATATTAAAATCACAAAACAATCAACAAACTCTAAAAACTGAATTTTCAAACAAATATTGGAGAATTAGGCTTGCGACTTCACTCTTAGCATCACTCTGATTATTACACCTTTCTTCCAATTTAATTCACTATCCCAGTTTATTAATCAAGAACACGTATATAGAACTAGCCACCTCTTGATGTACTAATACCGTATTAACTCAAATCCACAATTTAGATAAAAACAAGTTAAACACCTCAATCAACTAACTCACTATATCTCTATGTGAATTACAATTAAAGAAAGTTTAAGCTCAAGCACTTTATCTGATTACATGCGATGTCAAGCATATCTCTACCCTAACATTCATCAAGATTTTGTTCATTCATAAAATTGAAGAACACATGCTATATTAACGTCTAGACTCGTATTTCATCTCTCGAATTCATACAAGCCCACAAAGAATCGTTGATCAGGCAATTCGTAAATTCAAGCTCAAATTAATATAGATAAACTGGATAATAGCTTATTAAACTGAAAATCATAGTTACATAATCATCGTTCCACTTAAAGATCCGTCTTAAGCCTAAAAAGTATTTAGTTCATCATAAATGAAATAATAACTGAATAAATTCAAGATATCATCCTTTCAATTACTAATATAAAACTAAAGAAGAAGAATAATGCAGAACACCCTTCACTTTCGCCTTAATCCGCAATCAATATAAACGTTCTTCAAAATATTCACTCCAATGCTTAATATGAAAATCTATCCTCAATCTCTGTTAATTGCCTTGCGTGATTATCATGTTGTTATTTTATGTTCAATATATATCCAACACATGAATTCTGGTTGCAATCCCATGCCATTTAGAGTCCCAAAGCCATACAATCACTTGAGGCCGCACTTTAGCAGTGTTTAAATCAGTAAAGGACTGCCCAGACTTGGCACCCCCTGCCCCGGTGGGGGTATATACTTGGAAAATGCCAGCCTCGGCGGGCTAGGCTCCTATCAACTGAATTGAAGACCCCCCGCCATGGCGGGGGTATTAAGCATGAAGAGGCCTGCTCCAGCGGGGGTAGGCTATTTCTCCTGATGTTTTGTTTAGCCCATTTGTATCCCATAATGTACCATAACTCTACCCTTTTTGATCAAATGCAACACCACCATACCTACACAATAAAATAACACGAAACAAGTAAAAACAAACATAAACACAAGGAATTAACATTGATTAAGCTTGAATTAGGAACCGATTCGCGGGTATAAAACCCACTTATCAGCTTGGAGTTTACTTCGTGACCTTTTACTGCTTATATATATATATATATATATATATATATATATATATATATATATATATATATATATATATATATATATATATCGCTTTTTTATAAATATCTGTTTTAACTGCTTTCATAATGTAGATATTTAATCTTTCAGCCTGCGGGCTAGATTTTCCTAAATACGGCTATTTCCAATTTTAACCTGTTCAAAGTGACTAAACTTGAACCGTTGAAGCTAGAATGGTTTAGATTTACTCAAATCTAGTTATTTTTCTAGATTTACTCAAAGACCTCACTGCTTTGGAAGCCTTGGTTGAGCATTTTCAGGCCATAAATTATGAGAATAATCCTCTGAGAGTTCATTAGAAGAAGGAAGAAGATGTATCCTTGATACTGTAAGGTCAAACACAAAGAGGCAATCAAAACCTGCCCATCCAGAGAAAAATTTATTCCCCTTTCCAAACATATGTGCAACCTTTAAATCCTCCGTTCCAAAAGGCCAGAGAAGTTAGACATCGAATAATATTTACACCCTTAGGGGACTCACTTGAGAATATACTAAAGCTTCTGTCAGGACAAAAGAAAATTTCTCAGCTCCTACCCCCAGCCAATCCAAGTGGGAAGAATTTTGACCAAAGCAAGAAATGTGCTTACAATTCTGGGGCTCCTGGCCATGATACCCAAGAAAGTTGGTTTCTAAAGCACAAGATCCAAGCTATGATAGATAGTGGTGAGATTGAGGTAACAACACCAGAGCACCCACATGTTCAAGATAACCCTTTGCCTGATCACAATGAGGAGGGAGTCAACATGATTAGTATGGGGAGTGGAGAAGGTTCCAAGTACCTCAAGTATGTAAGGGACTCTCCCCAAACAAGCAAGGATAGCTTGGACAAATGGGAGTATTCCGAATGTTAGTTTCTGATACAACGAGAAATAAAGTCTATCAAGGAACAGATTGGTCAACTAGCAGAACTGATGCTATATCAACACCAAGTGACACGACAATTGATAACTCAAGTCAGCCATCAGAGATCAAATCCTCTTGAACCCAAAATTCTTTTAATTGCAAGGAAGGATCACTATCGGTTCCATGAACACAAAGCCTGGGCAGACAAAGTTTCCAGTGAAGAAAGACTCCAAGCTCACAGATAGTTTATCGTCAAAAGAAAGTTCACTTCTTTGAATCGGCCTATGGAAGAAACTCTATAGATGTTAATCAATGAGGGAAGAGTCATAGAGCTATTACCCCTAGTGGACCCTCAATCAAGGAAGCTCAACTCTTCCAAAATATGTCAATATCATTCCACCACTCCTAGTCATGATACAAAAGAATGTTGGGGACTTCGTCATCTAATTCAAAACCTAATTGAAAACGGCAATCTGCTAAAAGCAAGTTAAGATAAGGACTTTCCTGATGAAGAAGCAATATTTCCTCCTCTGGCATGGAGTTTGAAGGAAGTTATAGCAGCCATTTCTAGTGAAAAGGACAAAGTTATAATACTGATAAGTAGATTTTATACCTACTTATTCGGTATCTATTACTTGAATTAGTTGCTTAATCTCATGTTTCTTAGTTACTTTTCATGCATTTTGTGTTCGTTTTGTAAATTATATGCTTGGGAGCAGAAATCGCAAAGAATTGGAATGAAACTGCAAAGAAAAGCAATCCGGACTTTATTTGGGCTTTCATGTTTATTTCATGTTCTTGGCTTGGAACTTGGATTATATTATAGAGCTTCTTCTTAGCTTTCCAAAACATCTTGAATCATTCCAATCGGAGTTCGGATGCAAGAGTATGACATTTGTACCAACGGACGTCGAACGTCACTGTTTTGGGTGGTCATTTGCATAGCAGTCACTTCAAGCCCAATTTTGACCTTCATCCGTCTATTATTCCTCAATTCTCAAAGAATGAAAGTTGTAGAACTCATCGACAACTTCGATTTGATAGGTGGCAGGCCTCGTAACTCTTCCTGGATCAAACGTTATGGTCATTTTCCCAAAGGACGCCAAAGCAGAAAAGGTACCCCTGCTAGGGCGGGCTTTTCCTTCATAAAACCCCCACCGGGGTGGGGATACCAGTTGGAAAATAGTAGGGACCCCCGTCGGGGCGGGCCCTTTACAAGTATAAACCCCCGCCAGGGCGGGGGTACTCGTAAAAAACTCAATTTTTGTCCAAATTTGAGTTCGGAAAGGATTGTTTCGATCCGATTGACTCAAGGACTTCAAAGAGGACTTAAAGACATATAAAGAGGCTTATAAAAGGAGGAGAAACATAAGGATTAGAGAGAGAGAGAGAGAGAGAGAGAGAGAGAGAGGATTCCATTAGATTAGATTAGAGTAAATTAGATCAAAACTCTAGTTCTTATGAGATTTGGAGATTGAAGCAACTTGGAGACCATTAAAGATTCAAAGTAGGAACAAGGAGGGAGCTTCAAATCTGCTAACAATAGATTCTATCTTCTCATCTTCTTCCATCTTTGTCTTTTATTTTTTATATAATTGTGGATTCTTAGTTTTAATTCAATAATCATGAACTAATTCTTTGTTTGAGATTACGATGGATCTTATTGTGTAGTTTATTTTAATATGCTTCTCTATCAATTGTTATGTTCTATTGTGAGGATTGTCTATTGTGATTTGGACTTAATTGCCTAGCTAACAATTACCGTGATAATCTATATGAACTCAAGAGATGAAGTATAGATTTAGATTTGATCATGATAGCATGTGTTTGTGATTTCTGCATAAATGGAATTCATGATTCGTGTTTAGGATAGAGATATGCCTTTACGCCATGTATAATCTTATAGAGAATTTGTGCTTTAAATCCTTTTTAATTGTAATTCACATAGAGATATAGTGGATTAGTTAATTAGGGTGTCTTGCTTAATTCTATCATCAGTGGATTTAAGTGGGTATGGGTATTATGCATCGAGATGTGGTTTTATCTACTTTAGTGTTCTTGATTAACAATTTCGGATAGAAAATAATTGATGAGAAGTGTGCTAACTTAAATGAAGCAATAAGTGAAGTTGTGATCTTAAATCTCCATAATCTTAATTTAATTAGTGGTAATTAGAATTAGTTTACTTATAAATTGAAATTCATTCGTTTAAATAAGATTGAGTTGGTTACGGGTTAGTACTTGGTGATTTTTTATTAAACAATTCCTCGTGGGAACGATACTCTACTTTCACTTTATTACTTGTTGACCACATATACTTGCGTGTTGTGCGTAATTAGATTTTACCCAACAAGTTTTTGGGACCGTTGCCGGGGAATTAGTTAATATATTTTTGCCAATATTAGCTTAAATCAAATTAGTCTTAATTTAAACATTTTTTTTCCTTTTTATTTAATTATCTTCCTATTTTTCTTTCTTTTCAAGTACCATGGCGGAATTTAATTATCAATGGCCGTATACGAGAATGACTCAGTCAAGGGGAGCGGGGATTGATGATCTCAATGCATTTTCTGCATTATCAGTGCAGCTTGAGACACTTTCGAGGAGGTTGGATGTTGTTGCAGCCCAACGTAATCGAAGGATAGCAGTTAATTGCAACTATTGTGCTGGTAATCATTCGAGTCATCAATGCACCATTAGTTTTGGGCCGGGACAACACGGCGGTGAATACCTCAATGATTATACATATGCTAATTATCATAAAGTTTGGGGGTTGTTGGTCAAAAAACTGATCACTAAACACGCGCAAGTATACGTGGTCTAACAAGTAATATAGTGATAAGAAGTGTGTCGTACCCACGAGGAACTATGACTAATATTTACCGAGTACCGACTTTGAATTGCTAAAGTCTTATTCCAACAACTGTAAATGGAAGTGTGATTAATCTAATTAACTAATTAACAAAGCAAGTAAATGGATAACGAATGGTAATCTAAGGAATTACAAGCTAAGGTTACAACTTCACCCCACACAGGCATTCTGTCGAACACCTGGCATGTTATGTTTCATCAAACTAGCTACCCTTCAATCTTTGGTCTAAATGGTCACGACAATTTGTCGACCGAGAACACACAAGTGCTTATGCACCTCTGTCGAGGTATGCACAAATATATCCTATCCAGATCCACCCAAAAGGGAATAGAACGGAAAAGAATGTCCAAGTTAGATACAGTCCTACACATGTCTATGCGAATTAATCATAACAAGGATTTAAGCATAAGTTCTCAATGAGGTCGTACGTGACGCACAGAGATATGTCTATTCTACGCACAGCTTATGCAGTCGAGACCCACAATCACATGTTAATATATTTAGGTGAAAATCTACAATCTTTCTGTAGATATCATGTAGATTACAAAAATCATCACTAATGTCTTGCGAGAATTATAAAACACAAATATATTAAACCAAATCATATGGTGCCAACCAAAGAGATAAGACAGTCAATTTAAATAACAACGGGTTCTATTATAACCTTAGAGCAAATATTCAGTTGATAGCAATTAAAACAAATACAAGTAGCAATGAAGAAAGCATTTATAGAATACAAAACTAGAGGAAATAAATGGATAGAAGAAACTCTGTCAAAGCCCCTTCAATCCCCACGCATTCCGCTCAAATCAAGCTTTTCAATCCTTGTCGCTCACTGCTTGTGTCGCTCCCAGGATATGCCAGACTTCTCCCTAATCTACCTAATCTATATTTACATTCATGAGAATGAAAGTGGAATTACAAAATAAAACTAATCTAAGCTAAAACTAAGAGAAAAAACTATGATATAGGATGTCTCTTCTATATGAGATCATCAGGTATATTCTGAGATGCAGAGCTTCTTCTGTTATATACGCCTCCTTCCTTGACGCTAGGTCAAAATCACTTGCTCACTGTCTGGGCACCGGAGGTGGCGCTGCGGCGCGGCCAATATACCTATGGTTGGTGCTGTGGCGTCACATTAGTATGAAGGACACGGAGCTCGCGCTGCGGCGTAAGCCAATACGGGACAAGTGGCGCTACGATGCGGGATGATGTCATTAGGGACACTGAGGTGGCGCTGCGGCGCGGCCAATAAGCTTGGCATTGGCACCGCGGCGCGAGTGTGAGAAATATGGCTATATTGTCCCTGATTGCTAGAAAACACCTGTAATGCTCTGCAATTCATCGATTAAGCACAATAACACTATAATCATATAAAACTATATAAAATCCACGAGAACAGGCAACTATTTAAGTCATAAAATATCCGATTCGCGGGTATAAATTTCACTCATCAAATACCCCCAAACTTAAGTCTTTGCTTGTCCTCGAGCAAACTAACTAACACAACGCTAATAATAAATAAAACACACGCGAAATAAAAATAAAATAGTAAAGTAGTATCATTGCTTCAGAGCTAGATCATGGCCAGTCCCAGAGAATAGGGCAAACATAGAGATGAATAAGGGTTCATTCAATGTTAAGCATAAGACTGTATTCGATCCATTCTATGTATGTGTGTGGAGACCAACCGTTATAACTAATCATAACTCGAATAAGCTCGCACAGTTGATTGCTAATACTAATATGCATACTCTGTAACTTAAGCATTCAACAAGCATTAAGAGTAAGACGCAAATGCAGGAAAAGATCAAAAGACTCTAGCATGACGACAGCAAAATCTGACTCGGACAGTACTTAATTACCTTAGGCTATTCAGAACTACCCACGAATGGGCTTTTGATCAGTGACTCCCAAGCCATACGAATTTAGGGCACTAGGTGTAGAATACCCCTATGAATCTAATAACTCGAGTAGTAAAGGTCACGTAATCAACATAAGCCAACTGAGATTTTACAACAAAAACGAAGATTATTTAGCGAGTGCATTTTATGCTCCATCTCGATATCGGTCCTGCTTTTATGGGCGAGTGCGTTTTACGCTCCATCTCGACCCACCGCAAAACTTTTGATATAAACTCTTCTTTTCTATTTTTATTCTCTTTTCATTCATTATATATATATATATATATATATATATATATATATATATATATATATATATATGTCAACATGCTAGAAACCAAGATCCAAAATTGTATAAACGTCTAAGTCTTTTATTACCTTGTAAAAATGAAAGTTTATAAGAGTGACAAAGTTTTAAAGCAATAAACACACGAACTAAATTCGAGAAATAACTAGTTAACACTGCTGGTCGATGCTTGCTACGAAGGATGATTCAATAACAGTCTAAACTTATCGATTGAACAACCCCTAGCTCATACATGCTTGTCACGACTCTAAGAGATAGACAAAAATACTTAGCGCTTGTCATCAGCCACAATCAAAAATTAATGATAACTATAACACCCTTGCTAAATAGCAGCTCAAACTAGGGTAGAAAGGCCATTCAAATGGAACAAGCATCTAATCTGTTAAATCCCCAAAAAGATGGCTATAAACCACAATCATGCTGATAAAAATCAAAGTATTAAATAATAAAAACAAAAAAAAAACAGTTCATGGCATAAAAATTAAAGCATAATCCTGATAATCCCGCAGTTCAAAACGACTGCACTACAATCCTGATAATAAAAACATAATAATGTTCTAAAGTATGCAACCTAGTCATGGCAGTACGGAAATAAAATAGATAATAGCTAAAAACACCCCCAAACTTGAGGTGAGCAATGCCCTCATTGGTAAAACATAATTAATTGATACAAGAGGGCTTCACTGAAGTGGGCTCACTCATCAGCGGCATCAGCTTCATCCTCATCAGCAGCGGCGGGTGGTGATGGTGGAAGGTATGGTGGGAAGACAGGCGGCTCTGGGAACTGGTATGGCGTAAACTCAGCGTTCTCACCACAATAGTCGGTGTAGATGCTCTGCATAGTGTTCACCAGCTCAACTTGGTACTGCATCGCTATCTCCTGCCTCTGAGCCACAGCTGCTTTTGCCTCCGCTGCCTCTGTGCCTCGGCATCCTATTTCTGGTGCAGCAGGGTGAGGGATGCCATAATGTCTGTCAGTAGTCCTTGTGCAGCTGACCCGGAGTCTGAAGTCTGTGCCTGCTCTGGCTCTGCTGTAGGGGGCGACGCTGTAGGTGGTCCGTAGCCCTCGCCTCTGATATGAGATTCAGCCCCATCCCACACAGTGAAGCGTGAGATTATCTGATGGTCGATGACTGCCATGGGAGGCAAAGCTATCTCCTCTGGGCCCCACTGAATACCAGCCTGTTTGCACAGTCGAGTGATCAAAGACGGATGTGGAAGTCTCGAAGCAACTGTACTCTTGATTGCCTTCAGAATGGACTCGTTAATCAGAACTCCAATATCTACTTGCAGACCCGTGACAATGGTGAATAGTAGAATCGTCCTATCTTTGGTCACGTCACTTAAGTAACGGGTCGGGATCATGTTCGCACATATGAAGTTGAACCACGTTTTCCCATAATGACTGAGAACTGAAGTCGGGAAGCTGGTCTTTTCACTAGTATAATCATTCTTCTTCCACGCAGTCCCGGGATTGCACAGCCTCCTAATGATATCCTCTAGGTCGTAGCTGTAGAGACCCGGCTCCATATAGTCCTTGCCCGCATAGTTGGGCGTGGAAAATAGTGCATTAATGGCCTCACCTCTAAACGCCACTAACTTCCCCCGAACTTGGACAACCGCATCACCTTCAGGCACTGGCGTTCGCGTAAAGCTCCCGAACTATAGATACACTAGCTGAACCGGGTGGTTTTGTGAAATGAATCCATTGGCAACCCGCAATCATAGCCAACAACTCGCCATCCTCTTTGTTAGGCATCAACCCCCGCTCTGGAATCAAGTTTCGCACGGCAAAGGAGGTTTTATATCTTTTCCATGCCTCCTCATTGATGAATTTGGCTCTGTCCCAAGCCGTTGGTGGTGCCGCGGACGACGAACCTCCCATGCTAAGGCGTTGCCTCTTTTGTGCCATGTCTAATTTTCAGTTGGTTTGATGTAAAAGCAGTCTCTAAGCAGTGCCAAAATTCTGTAGAAACTTCCCTCTAAGCAAACACAGCAAATCCCCAATGCAAACCCCGTGAATTTAAGCCAAAATAATTCAACTTCTCTTTTAGGCAAATTAACAAACACCTTCCGTACGTTCTAAAAACTTGATTTGGACAACCTTTGTTTGAAAGTGCTCTAACTCGATTTTCGTCAGTGGAAATCACATAAATCAACAGAGAAAAACCAACCCAAACAATAACAACATCTACTGTCAATGATAAAATGAAAATCCCAAAATACCTGGGCGAACCCTAGCAATGGCAGCCGACTGGACAGACCTTAGTTATGTAGTCAAATTAGGGCCAATTTGTATGTTGGCGAGTGTAGAGTTGAAATCAGCTAGATTGTTGAGGAGTTGTGCTACTCGATCAATAAGGATGTTGGGGTGTCTTTTGTGTTGTGGTGTCAAGAGAGATGTGCTAAGACTACCGAGAGAATGGAAGATGAATGGCCCAACTGCTGGTAACATCAGTTTTTAAAAACAAAAATTCGATGCCGGCGTGGCCTTTCCTTTGTTGGTTGGCGCTGCGGCGCGAGTTAGCAGGAGGTAGTGCAAGTTCATGGCGCCGCGGCGCGAATCTTGTATTGATAATTGGGGCTGCGGCGCGAAGGAGAGAGACTGTGCACTAAGTACCGGCGCCCCGGCGCGAGTTGTCACGCTGAAGAGCGAAGGAGAAAAGTTGCCCTTAAGCACCGGCGCCCCGGCGCGAGGTGCAGTGCAATTGGTGGCGCCGCGGCGCGAAAGAAATTTCTGTGTTTTCTCTACCTGTTTTCTGCACATGCCAAGACAGTATAAAAACTACACTACAAAAGCAACGTACATTATTAAAAATCTCATAAACACTACTGTAATACACATTACATCATAGTAAACATGCTGCCTGAAGACTATTGACACAAAAACATTGATGCATAACCTGTCAGCTATGTTCATAACTAAAACGAACAGACATGAAGTAGACTAGACATAAGTAAAGAAAACAGATAAAATTAATACCAAGATGGGGGTGCCTCCCCACCAAGCGCTTGTTTTAAAGTCGTCGGCATGACTATACCAACGCCGTTCAATCCGGCTCATAAGCGAAAATGACCTTCTCATACCGCCTATTCGTCAATTCCTTTGGATTTTTGGCAGATAATGATGATGGATCATCTTCGTTTCCTACATCCATCCAATCATCCATTGGCACAAAGAATCATTCACCGCTGGAATTATCCTCTAATTCACCTTTTTTATTAAACTGGAAGCGTTCTTTGTGCTCTGTTGGGCCCTCTAGGATTTCCATAGTCGGGAGCGTGGTTTCTAATTATAGATCAGTATTGACTATACAACCATTGTTGATCCTTTTGTCACCAACTTCAGACTCCACCGGTTGGCTAGTTTACACTATGACGTCTCCCTCAACAACTGTGCGAGACTCATTGCATTTTCCTTGCGTATCCACCGTGCAATGCTCTTTTGCTTCATCGTCGAGATCAATTAAGACCGGGAGATTACCTTGCAGTGGATTTGTGATGGCATTGACGAGTTGCCCCAATTGATTCTCAAGGCTGTGCAATGTGGCTTCTTGGCTTGCCATCCGAACCTCATTTCTCTCAATAAAGTCGGCGAGAAGCTCCCCAAGCTTGTTCTCTTCTTCTCGTGTTGAGGTCTCATAAAAGCTCTCATTGGGTTGAGACGCAACTCATAATGCGGTGGAGACTGATAGTAAAACTGAGAGGCATGATTCAGATCATAATATTGTTCTTGACTGTAGTCCCATGAGTTTGGATAACCCTGGCAGTTTGGATGGTAGGGAATCGGTTTAAAGTCAGCTTATTCCTGACAGTAGGCATTCTGAGTGGACTGACACTCAAGATTGTCAAAAAATCTCAAGGCATTAGCAATTTAAAATTGCAATTTCTCAAGTCCTTCTTCTGAGTTTGGTTGCGTCGTTCCCTCATAAGGCCATTGATAACATTGCTCATCCATAATCTTTAACTTAAAAAAAACAAAAAGAAAGGAAGATCAAACAAATAAAGGAAATATATATATACAAGTTCAAAGTAAGAATAAATTGATTTAAATCAATATTGGACAATATTAGAATAACAGTTCCCCGGCAACGGCGCCAAAAACTTGTTGGTCAGAAAACCGATCACTAAACACGCGTAAGTATAAGCGGTCTAACAAGTAATACAGTGATAAGAAGTGTGTCGTACCCATGAAGAACTATGACTAATATTTATCAAGTACCAACTTTGAATCGCTAAAGTCTTATTCGAACAACAGTAAATGGAAGTGTGATTAATCTAATTAACTAATTAACAAAGCAAGTAAATGGATAATGAATGGTAATCTAAGAAATTACAAGCTAAGGTTATAACTTCACCCTACACAGGCATTCTGTCGAACACCTGGCATGCTATGTTTCATCAAACTAGCTGCCCTTCTCACTTTAGTCTAAATGGACACGACAATTTGTCGACCGAGAACACACAAGTGCTTATGCACCTCTATTGAGGTATGCACAAACATATCCTCTCCAGATCCACCCAAAAGGGAATAGAACAGAAAAGAAAGTCCAAGTTAGATATAATCCTACACATGTCTATGCGAATTAATCATAACAGGGATTTAAGCATAAGTTCTCAATGAGGTCGCACGTGGCGCACAGAGATATGTCTATTCTACGCACAACTTATGTAGTCGAGACCCACAATCACATGCTAATATATTTAGGTAAAAATCTACAATCCTTTTGTCGATATCATGTAGATTACCAAAATCATCACTAATGTCTTAGCGAGAATCATAAAGCACAAATATATTAAACCAAATCATATGGTGTCAACCAAAGGGATAAGACAGTCAATTTAAATAACAACGGGTTCTATTATAACCTTAGACCAAATATTCATTTCATAGCTATTAAACCAAATAAAAGTAGCAATGAAAACAACATTTATAGAATACAAAATTAGAGGAAATAAATGGATAGAAGAAACTCTGTCAAAGCCCCTTCAATCCCCACGCATTTCGCTCAAATCAAGCTTTCCAATCCGTGTCACTCACTGCTCATGTCGCTCACAGGATATGCCAGACTTCTCCCTAATCTACCTAATCTATATTTACATTCATGAGAATGAAAAAGGAATTACAAAATAAAACTAATCTAAGCAAAAACTAAGAGAAAAAACTATGATATAGGATGTCTCTTCTATATGAGATCATCAGGTATATTCTGAGATGCAGAGCTTCTTCTGTTACATACGCCTCCTTCCTTGACGCTAGGTCACTGTCTGGGCATCGGAGGTGGCACTGCGGCGCGGGCAATATACCTATGGTTGGCGCTGCGGCGCCACATTAGTATGAAGGACACGAGGCTCACGCTGTGGCGCAAGCCAATACGGGACAAGTGGCGCTGCGGTGCAGGATGATGTCATCAGGGACACTGAGGTGGTGCTGCGGCACGGCCAATAAGCTTGACATTGGCGCCGCGGCGCGAGTGTGAGAAAAATGGCCATTTTATCCCTGATTGCTAGAAAACACCTGTAACACTCTGTAATTCATCGATTAAGCACAATAACACTATAATCATATAAAACTATATAAAATCCATGAGAACAGGCAACTATTTAAGTCATAAAATATCCAATTCGCGGGTATAAATCCCACTCATCAAGGGTATCACCCGTATTCGTTATGGAGCGATACTTATAAAGACCAATACTACGCTCCAATTCTAACATACACACCGGAATTTTTATGTCCACCTCCATTGCCACAAGAAGAAAAGCCAAATCCGAGGGATGTAATATTGAAGGGCATAGCAAACCTAGAGGAGATGAGGATTAGCCAAGAGCTATCAACCCAAAATTTTAATAATCGGATGGAACAACTCGTCACTACCTCAACTAATGGTCCTCAATACATGGCTTCTGAGACTGATACAGATAATTCAAGGTTGGAGGAATTGGTGACCAAGTTCGTAGCATCAAATGAGGAGAGGAGGATTAATCAAGAGCGATCAATTCAGAATCAAGAGATATCAATTCAAAATCTGCAGAACCAGATGGATCAAATGCTCAAAGCCCTGAATAACTGTCTTCAAAACAATTGGTGTTATGCTGAGGATTCCAATATTGATGAATTGCCCGAGCCAAATCTACAACTGGATGAGCCACGAGATGTTGAAAAAGAGGAGACAAGTAGGGATAATGAAAACAAGGTCGGTGAAGAACTAACTATGAGTACTAACGAGGATGAGCCAATGTTATTAATGCCTCAAGTGCCTTCTCCACCAAAGTTCAAGGATCCGGTTAGGTTTACAAAACCTTGTCCACTAAGTAGTCCTGTCGTCGGTAATACTCCTTGTGACATAAAAGCGAGTACAACTTCGAAGCCATGGTGCGATGAGCTGGAGAAGATAGAAGAAGAGATTGTTGTGTTTGACAAGCTTCAATGCCAGAATTTAGTCGCAGACACAATGGAGAAAACACCTAGATGTTGGACGTTCTTGAATGTGATCTTATTTAAACAAAGCATGCTAGGCGACTTTAATGCAATAGCTATCATAAATGGGAACCTACCAAAAACTACATTATTTTCGATGGATGGAGGGTTCCTCAACTTTTGAAGAGAAATTAGATAGCATTGACCAGACCAAGTCAGGCTGAAAGACTGTAAATCAAGCGCTGACTAGGAGGCAACCCAGGAATTTTTATATTTATATGTTTTACTAGTTTAATTAGTGTTGTTAGTTCGTCAAAAATTTAGGAGTTAATTTGCTTATTAAGTTCTCTTATAATCTAATCCATGTTGTCTCTCTTCATTGTAGGTATTGGAGGTTCAATGGATAGGAAAATGATCGTCGCCGCCAATGCCACCATCACCACAAGCTTAAATGATTATAGGGAAGTCCTCGTCCACTTCATGCTTTATTTTACAATGAGGGCATTGTAATTGTTAAGTTTAGGGGAGTTAATTAGTTTAGTTTTGCATGTTTAATGTAGTTGTTTTAGTGTTGCATAAGTTGTCATGTTTGTTTAGTTTAGGAATATTATATGTTTGCATTCATGTAGTATAAGTGCATAATAGCTTGCATAGTAGAGTAGTTGTAAATAGTTTCTATTTATGTCTATAAAAAAAATTCAAAAATATTAGTTAGTTACTATGTTCATTTGCACGAATCCAGTTGTTAGACAATATAAGTTTATTTTGGCCAATGATGAAATTAGAATTGAGTAAACAAGTATAGTACTAATTATTAGAGCTTTGACGTGATTTTTTTGTTATGAATTGGATCTTTTTCTGTTTGAAACTGGTATAATCAAGGTTAACACGTTAGAGACAACATTGTTGACTGATTAAGTATAAATTGATACATAATTGACTTCTTAAGGATAATACTAATGTGAATGAATGAAAGACATGAAAAGGCGGAGATGACTAAATTTAGACAAGAACTTAAGTTTGGGGGGGGGGGGAATTTGGGATATATAAGCTTCAAAAAGAAAAAAAAAAGAAAAAGAAAAAAATGATGAAAAAAAAATATCGTGGCTAGTCTTGTTTCGAGACCTTTGTTACTTGAGCAAGTACACCCGAGGGAGTGTCTTTACACTTAGCACCCTAAGGTCTTTATGGTCTGGGAGTCGTTAGTCGAAAGATCGCTAAGGGGTAGCACTGTTAGCCTAATGGAATGAGACATTGCATAGTCATGGTAAAGAAAAAAATATAATAATAAATAAAAGAAGAAAAAAAATAATAAGACGGGAAAAGTGCAAAAAAAAAGCCCCCGTAATGCAAAGTAAAGCATAAGTATCCCGGATTGGACTCTTGAACTTGGTGAATGTTTGAATTTTGTTGGATTTAGCTTGTTCGTGAATTTTGTGAGATTACACTGTATGATGCCTTTAAAGAGATCTATTATGTATTGTATTTAGCATTATATCACTTAGCATGGATGTTGAGCACACACGCACTATATCAGTAATAACGGTTTAAGATTTGATGATTGATTGAGAAATTACTGATGAGTTTTGATATGATGTATTATCATGTTTACTTGATTTCGCTGAGGTCGGTTGAATAGACTTGTTTCTGTCATTACTGCTGGATTCGTAGGCATGTAGATTAGTTGCATTGCATATCATTATTGTTTTGTGTTTTTGCTTGAGGACAAGCAAAGGTTTAAGTTTGGGGGTATTTGATAAGTAGTTTTATACCTACTTATCCAGTATATGTTACTTGAATTAGTTGCTTAATCTCATGTTTCTTAGTTACTTTTCATTCATTTTGTGTTCGTTTTGTAGATTATACGCTTGGATGCTGAAATCACAAAGAATTGGTATGAAATCGCAAAGAAAAGTAATCTGGACTTCATTTGGGCTTTCATATTTATTTCATGTTCTTGGCATGAAACTTAGATTATATTTTAGAGCTTCTTCTTAGCTTTTCGGAACACCTTGAATCATTCCAATCGGAGTTCGGATGCAAGAGTTATAACATTTGTACCAACGGACGCCGAACATCACTGTTTTGGGTGGTCATTTGCATAGTAGTCACTTCAAGCCCAATTTTGACCTTCATCCATCTGTTATTTCTTAATTCTCAAATAATAAAAGTTATAGAGCTCGTTGATACCTTCGATTTGATAAGTGGCAGGCCTCGTAACTCTTTCTGGATCAACAGTTATGGTCGTTTTCCCAAAGGACGCCAGAGCAGAAAAGGTACCCCCGCTGGGGCGGACTTTTCCTTCACAAAACCCCCGCCGGGGTGAGCATACCAGCTGGAAAACAGTAGGGACCCCCGTCGGGGAGGGCCCTTTACAAGTATAAACCCCCGCCGGGGCGGGGGTACGCGCAGAAAACTCGATTTTTGTCCAAATTTGAGTTCGAGAAGGATTGTTTCGATCTGATTGACTCAAGGACTTCCAAGAGGACTTAAAGACATATAAAGAGGCTTATAAAAGGAGGAGAAACACAAGTATTAGAGGAGAGAGAGAGAGAGAGAGGATTCCATTAGCCTAGATTAGAGTAAATTAGATCAAAACACTAGTTCTTATGAGATTTGGAGATTGAACCAACTTAGAGACCATTGAAGATTCAAAGTAGGAACAAGGTGGTAGCTTCAAATCTGCAGACAACAAATTCTATCTTCTCATCTTCTTCTATCTTTGTCTTTTATTTTTAATTCAGTTATGGATTCTTATTTTTAATTCAATAAGCATGAACTAATTCTTTGTTTGAGATTACGATGGATCTTATTGTGTAGTTTATTTTAATATGCTTCACTATCAATTGTTATGTTCTATTGTGAGGATTGCCTATTGTGATTTGGACTTAATTGCTTAATTGCCTAGCTAACAATTACCGTGATAATCTATATGAACTCAAGAGATGAAGTATAGATTTAGATTTGATCATGATAGCATATGTTTGTGATTTCTGCATAGATGGAATTCATGATTCGTGTTTAAGATAGAGATATGCATTTACGCCATATGTAATCCTATAGAGAACTTGTGCTTTAAATCCTTTTTAATTGTAATTCACATAGAGATATAGTGGATTAGTTAATTAGGGTGTCCTGCTTAATTCTATCATCTGTGGATTTAAGTGAGTATGGGTATTATGCATCGAGAGGTGGTTTTATCTGCTTTAGTGTTCTTGATTAACAATTCCGGATAGAAAATAATTGATGAGAATTGTGTTAACTTAAATGAAGCAATAAGTGAAGTTGTGATCTTAAATCTCCGTAATCTTAATTTAACTAGTGGTAATTAGAATTAGTTTACTTATAAATTGAAATTCATTCATTTAAATAAGATTGAGTTGGTTACGGGTTAGTACTTGATGATTTTTTATTAAACAATTCCTCGTGAGAACGATACTCTACTTTCACTTTATTACTTGTTGACCACGTATACTTGCGTGTTGTGCATAATTAGATTTTACCCAACAAATACCCTTAACAGTTCTAGGAAAGTGGGTCAAGGAAGAAAGAATCCTATAAAAGTGGTTACACCAAAACCACTAATGTTGTTATTCAGACCACAATATCCCTTAATCAGCTTGAAAAGAGTCCCATGAAATTATGGGGAGAATGAGGGATCAACATCAAATCACATTACTACTATATCAAAGGAAAACACGATGTATCTACCTCAGCCAGTAATAAAGCCAGTCACCAAAACCAAGGGTAGAGTGCCCGAGGAGAAAATTGAAGAATTTCTCAGCAAAATGGGGTATAATGAAGCCAAGGTAGTGCAAAGATTAAAAGAGGCACCCCGACAGATATCCATTCTAGATTTGGTATTATCCTCGAAAGATCATCGAAAGATCTTAATGCAAGTACTGGAAGAAACACATTTACCAAAGGCAGTGGATACAGAAAAGTTCCATCGCCTGATAGATCACATTTTCAACAGCAATGTGATATCTTTCACTGATGATGACATTCCTGCAGAAGGGACTGGTCATTTCAATTCATTGCATATAGAAGTGATATCCTCTTGATATGTGATAGGAGGTGTGTTGATAGATGGAGGATCTTCCCTAAACATCTGACACTTTGGAAAGAATGAATATTAATCTAAATCGAATCCGGAGCAGTCATTTAGTCATAAGAGCCTTCGATGGGTCTCACCGAGATGCTGTAGAAGAAATCAAACTTCCAGTAAAGATTGGTCCATATACTTTATACATATCCTTCCAAGTGTTGAACAACACCACGTGATATAATTTACTGTTGGGAAGACCATGGATCCATATGGTAGGAGCAGTTCTATCCACTCTTCATCAGTAGGTCAAGTGCATCATCAATGGCAATCTGGTAACTCTTAATGCTGAGCTAGAAAATCTTGTCTATATACAAGGGGATATGGCTTTGATTAGCCTCAATAAGGGAGTTGAACCTGCCAGTTTTTAAGCCTTTGAAGTGAGAAACATTCACTATCGACCTATTGGGGTCCCAACCTTAAAGCCGAGAATTTCTTCCGAAGTAATGTCTGTCGGTCAAGAAATGATATCCTTGGGTTCATGTCTCGACAAAGGGTTAGGGAAAAGTCAACAAGGAATCATAAATCCAATTCAGGTACCTAGCCAGACAGGAAAGCCTGGATTAGGCTATTCTTATGGATCAAATCACAAGAACCAGCACAAGCATCAACCGATTCATGTATCCACCATTCTGCTACCAAATCTCGCGGATGCCAAATTCGTGAAACCAACGAGGAAAATCCTTGCTTCTGTCTCAGGTATGCTAATTTCCTAAGGTTAATCCGGTTAGTGAGAAAGAAATCCAGATTCCTGTTATGAAAAACAAGGAAAGGAATGAAAGATTCCTACAAGAAGTATAAGACAGATTTGCAAAAATGTATTTTCTGGCAAATACTAAAGGTATGAACGATGAGATCCCAGATGATGACTATTAAGAAGATCAATCCATGATCCATCGCATAAACAGGGCTAAGGAGAATGTTCCAAAGAAAAGCACTGACCCTGATGTGAATTCAGTTTTGGTCATCATTAAAGAGGAGGTGGATAGCAACAACCCCTTTATCACAACCATTAACAAAGACCCGACCCTAGACAACTGGAGCAGCACTCCTTGCATCAGTCGCAAAGGGTAAAAGGGCAGAGAGTCTATCTGCCCTAAAGTGTAGATATTATTTATTGCTTACTTTTGTTGCGTAGTGCTAGCAGTTACTTTTGTTATATATTTACTAACGCTTTGTATGATTAAACAGTTTCATATATTAAGTGAAAGCATTTTATTTTTAGGACTACAAGTTTGGATTTGTTTAGCCTTGCTGATGAATTGCCAAGTCTCAGCAGTGACTACGACTTTGATGTAGAGCTGGAATTTGACTTGATGGGGATTGATTAAGAGGAGATAGATGACTATGAGGTGCCTGAGGAGATCAAGAATGGGTCAAAGACAAACCCAAATCAAACCTCGGTCAAACTACCATTGTCAATATCGGGACCTTAGAAAATCCTAAAGATATCCAAATAGGGAAGGACCTTACCCTAAATCAAATAAAAGACCTAATTGACCTCTTAACTCAGTTCAAGGATGTGTTTTCATGGTCACATGAAGACATGATCGGCCTGTCCACTTATATTGTCATTCATCTACTGCCTATTAAAGAAGGGTTCAAACCAGTCCAATAAAAACTGTGATAACCCGGGATTTCTAAAAATCCAAAAATTACGAATAATTTTTTTTAATTAATATTAATATGGATTATTAATTTTGTGACAAGTTTCTATGGTACGAGTCTCGAGAAGGTCAATTTGTGTATTGACTAATAAATTTAGAGTAGAGTTGTGCTTAACAAGATTAGAAACCCTAACCCTAATTTCTGGATAGGGATTCGATAGAAAATATAATTAAAATAATTATATTAATATGTATGTGTTTGTACCATATAGAATTGTTGATCAATGATAGATCGGATAAGGTTTAAAAATTATAAACCCTAATAAGAGATTAGAAATTCTAATATCAGGATTAGAAACCCTAACGTACCGTTATAAACCCTAATCAAAAGCCGAGAAACCCTAATTTTATATTCGGGAATCCTAAAACCCTAATTAGGAAACCCTAATCCTGATTAGTGAGCTTAATGTGTTTAATAAATGTTAATTTGATTAGAAAACCCTAATCTTATTAGGAAATCTAATTTCGAAATTTGAAATATTATTTTTCTAAGTAAAACCCTAATTCGTGGGTTATAAACCCTAATGACCATTTTGACCCTAATTGCTAAATTAAGCAAATTTTAATTAGGAATATTAATCCTAATTAGAAAGATTGAATTTTATGATAAGGAAATATTAATATGATTATCGAATCCTAATTATAATTTAGTAATATTAATTTTCTATTTTGAAAACCGAAATTCAAAAATCTTGAAAATTAAATTGCAAACCTAAAGGATTTAAACCCTAAATCCTAAAGGGTTCAAACCCTAAACCCTAAGGGTTTGTGCATTTATCAAGATTGCCATTAAAATTAATTTGCTAAAGACCAAAATGCCCTTATTACTTTCTTTATTTGGTAACTTGCAAGAATTATCTAGACTTTAGTTGTTCACCAACTAATTTGACTTACATGTCTTAAAAATCTCAGCAAAACAGCCTCATAGTGATAGCAAGATCAGATCTTGCATGCATCCAAGTAATATATATTAGATTAGAGAGAGAAAGTTCATAAAACTTGCTCATTTTCAACTTTGCTCTCACCAACTCTTATTCTCTTTCATACCTCCGAAATTTTAAGGTAGATCAGTCCTAAAAACAGCCCCTCGATCAAATAAGATCAATTAGGAAGATTAAGATCAAGCATTTGAAGTTAGAAGGTATAAACCCTATCTCAACCTAGATCTTGTATGCTATGTTCAAATTTGTGTTTTTGTGTTTTTATAAGTGTTAGATAATGTTTTTAGTTGATCTATGTTGATCCATAATGGATCCATCGTATCAAATGGCTTTAAAAAGGTGTTTTTCAAAATCTGTCCAAGAACAGTTAAGAGGTCTGACAATCAAATGTCAGTCGCCCTAGATCTTTATGTGTTTATGGTTTTTGTTGTTTAATGTTTAAAATCTATAGTTTGGTATGTTGTCTTTCATATGAAAGTGGTTGTATAGCCATTAGATGTCTGGATTCGATGTTATTTAAGGTCAAAACCCATTGACCGACGTTGACTAGGCTAAAATCTGGGCAGCCCAGAACCTATGAAACAGAGCCTGACAAGATTTCTAAGCCGCTTGATCTGTCAGGATTTTAGTGTTATGATGTTGTTGGTGTAATATAATTGTAGCCTGTTGGTTGTAGTCTAGATACATGGCCTTATAACTCCTAAAAAATCAACAGATTGGTTGTAATTAATGGTCAAAGTATGCTATTTGTGCACGGATCGCGTTTCTGGGAAAAACCCATAAACGGATGAACACCTTTTCTGACAAGAGTTGACCGAATTAAATCTGGCACATGTGATGTTTTTGGACTGAGATCTTGGCATATCGTTGTTCCTTGTCAATAATACTACATGTATGAATACTAAAACCACCAAAATAATGATCAGAACTTAGATTAATTTGTACTGGAAAGTGGTCAGTCGAGGTTCTGGGTTTCCGGGAAAACCCAGGAGTTGTCTGACAATGTGTTTAAGAGGCTAGATCTCTTTGTTGTATTTTGTTTTGAGAAAGATAAGGATTGATCATGGTAGTATTACATGTCCACTATATTACCAAATTTTCAGTTAGCCCAGAATCGATTTTAAACCAAGAAGTTAAGCCGGTCAAACGTTGACCCTTGCACTGCCGGCTGTCAGTGTTCTTGAGGCTCAAGAACGCCAACAACGACGCTTTGTGTCGCTAAAGGGCTTTAGCGACGGTTTTATAATTTTCTAATTTCTGAATATTTCGAAAATTAGTTAAAATTAGAAATAAATTTTAAAAATTACCAAAAATAGTTTTAAAAATTATTTTAAATTATGAAAAATACTTTCTGATTATTTGGGACATTTTTTATTAATATTTATAATTATTTGGATATTAATGATATTTAATTTATTTAATTAGCGTGTTAAATAAATTAGAGAAAAATGATTTAATATTATGAAAATTTATTTAAATAAGAATAATGTATTTAAAAATATTTTGAGTTATAAAATATAACTTTCAATATTTTTAGAGAATTTTCATTAATAAATTAATATTAATGATATTAGATTTATTTAATTATTAGATCACACAAATAAGTTAAAAATGATTTTATTAATTTAAAAATTATTTTAAATAAGAATAATGTGTTAGAAAATATTTTGAATTATAAAATATAATTTTCAATATTTTTGGAGAATTCTCATTAATATTAATGATATTAGGTTTATTTAATTATTATATTAAATAAATGAATTAAAAATGATATTATTGATTTAAAAATCATTTAAAAATAAGAAAAAATGATTTAAAAATATTTTAAGTTATAATTAATGACTTTTAATATTTGGATAACAATTTCATTAATATTTAGATATTAATGGTGATGATTTAAAAATGATTTTTATTTATTTTAAAAATCATTTAAGTAGAATATTGATGATTTAAAAATATTTTAGGTTATTAATAATAACTTTAATATTTTGACAAGTTTAACTTTAATATTTTTATATTATTAAATATTAATGATAATAAGATTATTTGATAGTTAAATCATTTAAAAATGATTTAAGTGTTTGAAAACTTATTATAAATTATAATAATTGTTTATAAATTATTAAAAGCTTCCGAAAAATATTATAAACGATATTTGACTTATCTAAAATAATAGTGAAGCTTAGAGGCCAAGTTTAATTGACAATCAATGTGTTAATTGTCGAATAAAGTGACCAGAACACCGAGAATGGACCGAAGTCCAACCAGATCGAACTAGTTAGACTTAATAAGTGTTTATATAGGTTATAAACACTAATGTGGCTATGTGATAATGTGTCTATGAAAAGATTGACTGTGAATTACAGTGTTGTGTGTTATAGAATATTGTACTAATTGTGAGACCGATATTATTGATTATAGGTCTTACAAACGCAGTTAATTATATTGTGTAGCTGTAAACAGCGAAAGAGGCAAGTTTTCTAACTCAAACTTGAGTTATATTCATTCGAATATTATAATGGTTAATTATTGCTAATTATACCATATCCAGGGAATTTATTATTGACTATCCGCAGTTAGTGCATGTTTAATAATTCAAATTGAATTATTGATTCAGAAAATATACATTTGTAGAATAACTGTTGTTGGATATTAATTTTCGTAGAAGATAGAATTGACAGTACAGATAATTTTTGTTTATTGTCGAATTATGTTGAGAAATATATTAGCTAATCATTCTGGCTAGACGAACCTTTGTTAGAACTTGATAGGTTCGAGGAAAGAATTTAATTATTATTGACAAATCGATGTCAATTATTTCAGCTAGATCGAGAAGTAATTAGAAATTGAAATTTCAGTATTTCGTTGTTAAATCAAAATCTTGATTCTGAGATTGAGAAGAACAACCTCTTATATAAAGAGAATATTTTAAGTCGTATATCCGACCATTGCGCGCGACCTATAAGAATTATGCATAATATAGGGTACAAGGAGTTGGCCGACTCTAAGTACTTGCAGAGGGGTATGATTTAATCTTTATGGTTATCTGATACTCCTGCGTATGTATCAAAGTAAATCTTTGATAGATACCCTAGAAAGTAGAAGTTCTTGATCCAATGGATCGCTCAACATAAATCTGGAAAACATTTCACTTTGTTATTGCGTAGAATTGATTCTTGATTATTCAATAGAATATCGTAGAAACTTTGAAAGCGTTGTACTCTTTCATTATCAAATTATTGCGTTGCCTAGAATACGAGAAGACTTGTTATTGATTAAAGATTTGTTCAGCCATTTCAAAGTTCACCGAACTTTGGTTTCATTCTTTCAAAATAGATAGTCTGTTCTTATTGATTCGTATACATTTATTGTATATCTTAACTTACGGGGCAAACTTGTTGCTCACCCTTGCTATAAATAAAACATTTCAGCTAGGAACAAAGAGGCCAGCGGGTCAAAGAAGAACAAAGGCAAAGGCAAGATGCTGGAGTAGTATAATGAACAGTATTATTATTGTATTGTATTGTAAACCCTTTTTGGTATATCTAAAGGGTATGATTGTAATGTTAAGGTTAGAGAACCTGGGATTTATGTATTAACAACTTATGTTAATGAGTTATGTATTCCTATTTATATTTAAATGGGTAGTTAGATGTTATTATATTGTGGATCGTGAACACCAAATTTAGGGGTCAGGTAACCCGGATTTGTGGGCGTCACAAAAACTTAGGAGACTGAAGCCTGAGTGGAGTCTGAAGATTAAGGAATAAATTGTCAAGTAATTCAAAGTAGGCATTATCATGGTATCAACTTACCCTGAATGGATGTCCAATATAGTTCTTGTGCCTAAGCCCGAAGGGAAGGTATGAGTATGTTTGGATTATCGTGATTTGAATAAAGCCTATCTCAAAGATAACTTCCCAATACCTTTCATCCACATACTAATAGACAACACATCGCAATATGGATTGTACTCATTTATCGACTGCTTTGCCGGATATCATCAAATCATGGTTGCTGAAGAAGATAGGGAGAAAATAGCCTTTATCACCCCCTGGGGAACCTTTCGCTATAGGCAATTATCTTTCAGCCTTACAATACTGGTGCCACATATCAGCAAGCCATGATGGCCCTTTTTCATGATATGATACATAATGAGATAGAGGTATATGTGGATGATATCATCGTCAAATCGAAAAATGAGGACGACCACGCCGACCATCCCATAAAGCTATTTAACCAGCTTCAAAAATCCTACTTGAAGCTGAACCCAGCCAAGTGTGCTTTCGGTGTCAAATCTGGCAAATTATTGGGATTTCTTATAAGCAACACAAGAATTGAGCTGGATCCCGCCAAGATTAAAGCCATCACTGAGATGCATGTACTCTACACAGAAAAGAAGATATGTGGTTTTCTTTGGTGAATCAATATCATAAGCAGATTCATATCTCAACTCACTGCAACTTGTGAACCTATCTTTAAGCTGTTGAGGAAGAATTCCTCTGAAAAATGGAATAAAGACTGTCAAAAATCCTTCATCTCCATCAAAAAGCAGTTGATTAAAGCTCCTATCTTGGTACCTCCAAGAGAAAAAGTTCCCATGTTCATGTACATATCAGTTAACTTGAGCGGTATGGGCTGCATATTGGGGCAGAAAGATGGCAGAGGCAAGGAAAGAGCTATCTATTTCCTCAATAAAAGATTTAGTAGCAGTGAGCATAAATACACTTTGATTGAAAAAACCTACTGTGCTTTAGCATGGGCCGCCATGAGATTACAACATTATCTCCATGGTCACACAGTTTATCTCATATCTCGCATTGATCATCTGAAGTACATATTCAATAAACCCATGTTAAATTTCCAATTCTCCAAATGGCAATTAATCCTTCAGTAACTTGACATCATCTACGTGACTCAAAAGTCCATCAAAGGTCAAGGAATTGCGGATCAATTGGTCGAAGCACCATCAGATAATTTCGAACCCTTGAAAACTTATTTCCCAGATGACGGGATAATGATAATTCAACAAAACCTTCGAGAAGATACAAGCTAATTCTGGAAATTATACTTCGATGGGGCTGTAAACATGGAAGGTACAGGAGCAGGGGCAGTTCTTATATCTATTATGGGAGAACAATATCCCATGGCCATCAAACTACAGTTTGTCAACACCAATAACACAACCAAGTATGAAGGCTGTATAATGGGTTTGAAACTATCCTAATCCATAGGTATCAAACGGTTAGCAGTCTTTGGAGATTCCAAATTAGTTGTTAAACAAACCACTGGGGCATATCACACCAAAGAATTACATTTTCTACCCTATCATCGGCAGGTTATCGAGATGGCTATGAAATTTGAAGAAATAGCCTTTATCCATATTCCTCAAAATCAAAATTATTTTGCAGATACAATAGTAACCCTGGCTTCCTTAATCAACATGTCAGCAAGGAGAGGAATCCCAGATATCAAATTTACAAGCCAGATGGCACCAACCTATGGAAATTACATTGGAGAAGTATTTTATGAAATACCTCCCGTCAAACAACCTTGGTACTAGGATATCAAAGAATACATTTGGGACGGATCTATGCCTGTTGGGGCAAGTTAAGCTGAAAGAGAGGATCCACAAGATGGCCATGAAATTCTTTTTAAGAGATACACTTTACAAAAGGGATGCTGGAATAGGCATTTTAAGGTGTGTAGACAAAGATCAATCCCAAAGACTTATGGATGAAGTTTACGGTGGAGTATGTGGTCCACATATAAGCGGTTCTTTTACTTGCCAAAAAGATATTAAGAACGGGGCATTACTGGATATCTCTTAAAGCCGATTATGATGATCACATCAGAAGATGTTATCAATGCCAAGTCCA
This sequence comes from Panax notoginseng, assembly GCA_016801055.1. Taxonomy (NCBI): domain Eukaryota; kingdom Viridiplantae; phylum Streptophyta; class Magnoliopsida; order Apiales; family Araliaceae; genus Panax; species Panax notoginseng. Next base: position 106,836,183 of record CM029014.1, read on the forward strand.
TGGAGATGCCACCCTTGGTCCTCCAAATTAACTGCACAATATGAGCTCGCTATAGCCTTTTCCATGTGGGGGATGGACGTGATCGGACCAATAGAACCCAAAGCCAATAATGGTCATCGATTTATCTTCACTATGATCGATTACTTCACTAAATGGGTAGAAGTTGCCCCTTTTCCCAAAGTTACAAAGGAGGTAATCATTGGTTTCATAAAAAATAATATAATCTATCGATACGGACAACCAGAGGTGATCGTGTCAGATGAATCTAAACAATCAAATGATGAAGGAATTATATAGCAAGTTCAACATCAAACATCTCAATTTCGTCATATATCATCCCAAAATGAATGGTGTTGTTGAAGCAGCCAACAAAAACATCAAAAAGATCTTGCAGAAAATGTCCTCCAATCATAAAGGATGAGCTGACTTATTGCCTCTGACTCTGTTAGCCTACAGAACGTCAATGCGCACTTCTACTAGGACTACCCCCTGCTTATTGGTCTATGGCGTGGAAGTAGTAGTCCCCATAGAAGTGGAAATGGAATCATTAAGAGTATTGATAGACGCTCAAATGGGAAAAGACCAATGGATGCAAGAGCAGTATCACCAATTATCTCTGATAGATGAGAAAAGGGCGGCAACCATCTTCCATGGTCAGTTATATCAGTAGAGGATTGCAAAGTCTTACAATAAGAAGGTTCGAATTAGTCAATTCAAATAAAATGACTTGGTACTGAAGAAGACCCTCTCCAACCAAGATGAAGCCAAAGGAATATTCTCCCCAAACTGGGAAGGCCATTTCATTGTCAAGGAAGTATTATCAGGATGAGCCCTCAGATTGCAAGAAATAGATGGGGAAGAATTCCCCCAGCTCATCAATTCCATGTCTAAATCACCTGCAAACCGCCATCCTAGTCTTGAAAAAAAATCAGATGAAAACAATTCAAGTCTTTACTGCTGGGCCTGAACTACGAAAGACCTAATCTTCATCCATCAACGGGAGTACGCAGGCAGCCATTTATGGTGCGGTCAAACAAAGCAAAAACCCAAAACACCTACTCAAACCCAAATAAACACTTTTCAAACCATTCAGGCAAAGCCTGAACTATGAAAGACTTGATCTCCCTCCATCCTCTGGAGTACGTAGGTAGCCATCTATGGTGCTGTCTAACCTTCAAAAGAAAAGGCCAAAACACTTTATCTATAAATTTAAATACATATATAAATACCAGTCTCAAGATACCAAACCATACATAAAACCCAAATCCTATAAAGCCTCAAGGATCAACGAACCATTCTGATATACTCTTCGACATCTCAATGATAATCCATCAAGAAAGATCTCGTGATACATCAAGATAGCAAGTCACAAAGAAAATTGCAATTATCGAGTAAAGATCAAAATATATAAAAAAAAGGAAGTGAATTGAAATATATTTCCTTGCCATATAACACTGTTTAATATATACAATGTATCATGTACATGACAAAAATAGCTAACCTAGTCTATGCAGGAAAATGAAAGCTAGTCTATAAACCCATGGTCAAACTGGGCAGCAAATCGAACATTTTAACCCTCTTTGAAGATAGAGGTGCATCTCTGAGCTCCTGTCCTGCGGTCTCAATGCGAGCTAAAAGATATATGGCAGTCTAAAGAGTAATGACATAATCATCCATAAATGCACTCATATCTGCAACAATGTCCTTCGTATATGATCTGAGAGCAGTACTATCAGCAACAGAAGCATCCTTGATAGATCGGGTCTCATCCCTCTCAATAAAAGCAGCGTCCCGGCTAGATAGAGTCGTCAACACCAATGCCCTAGCCTGATCCCTCTCAAAGGTCAGAAGTTGTATCATCTGCTCTAAAGAATCTACAGAAGGTGGGGCAACAACAGCTGAAGAGCTATGAATGTCACTGACCAAAGCTGCTATAAAACCAGCAAATAGCTCATCCTTTGTAGGAGAAACATGATCCTCCATAGGCTCCTCCTTATCTGAATCAGTGATAGGCTCTTAATAAACAACCATAGTTAAAGCAATGTATTCCTCTAGCCATGCAGAATACTCTAAGGAGTGACCCGGGTGACTCTCTAAAAAATCAGCTCTCTCGATGGGTCCAATAACCATAAACTCTGGCTAGATCATCTTCTGACAAAGATAACGCTGATGATCTCTGACATGAAGCTCCATCAATAGGATGAACATCACGGAACTGATCAAACTGTCCCATGACAGCTAGTGGATGATATGTAGTCACCCCTCTCAGACCAGCCAAAGGCAAGAAGTCCATACCCACGTCATGAATAAAAAAACTTTAAGGGGAACTAAATCCTAAACAAGGAAGGATGGCAAAAGGATCCTCAATCACAGTTAGGAAAATAGACTAAGATGTTGCATCTATAAAAGTAGTCGGTCGGAAGGAGTAAGACATGACTATCTCGTGTGTAAAGCAGTACCTGTGGTGTCCAAAAGTGCCAATCGGTCTCAGATACATCATGAACCAGAGGTATAACAATATGACACTGCCTCTGAAATACCCAGTATGATGGGTACGACAGAATATAGCTGACATCAAAGTCTCTGCTAAGATCATAGGATGGATGGTAGGACCCTCCCTCAGAGCCCTCACTACAGTGATCAAGCCAATATCTAGGTGATCTGTGATGCCCCCAAAATAGGTCCACACAACTCATTCTGAGTCTCTAAATATATGGTACAGAAACTAAATACAAACTTCATTAATACAACTGTCGTGCAAAATATGACAACACATATATTGTGAATTTTAATACAAATATTGTCTTGTAGACAATATCCAAACTCAAATAAAGTCCTTATTACAATTATTGATACACTATTTTACAAAATAGTGAAGACTGTTATAATAACCGTCTTGAACCATAACTCCACACCCCGATTAGTCTCAGCTATATTCTCGCATCCTGAGAAGAACAATGGAACAAAAAGGAAAAGGGTGAGCTCAACTAGCCCAGTAAAGAATATTATAACTAAGATAATGTAGAACAAATTATCCTTAGTCCTCAACAGGGAAAAATCTAATAGAATATAATAGACAACAAGTTTTAAATCAATAACTGTAGCGAAAACAACAATCAATTAGAAGAGTCAAGTAGAGCATTATGTCTACTATCTTCCATGATTTAAAAGTCCATCATTAATATTTTACTCATGTAACATCAATCAATAATTATTTCTAATCAACGAATTATTTATGTACTACGGGCCAAAGATAATCGTTTGTATCACCAGTGGTCATAATCATGCCAAACAAATGTCCATCTTTGCTCTACGGGCCAAAGATATCAATCAACAGTTCATCTTTGTACTACGGGCCAAAGATATTCATCAATCAACAGTTCATCTTTGCACTGCGGGCCAAAGATAACTTTCAACATAATTTAAGTCTGAGAATTATGATAATGACATAAAGAATGAATCAAATGAGATCATAACATGGATTCAACTTCAAGAATAAGATTCATAAAATATAACTTGGACAAAGGAAAGAAATTAAATTATGTTGTGAATAGTACTCTTGAATAGTAACCTATGAATAGTACCGTATGAATAGTGCCATATGAATAGTACCCAGACATGAAAAGATTAAAATTTAATAAGAAATTTTAGGCCAATATTCCAGTGAAATGATTTTAGATGAAGTGCAATCCTTAAGAAATTTCAAATCATTTTAGGAATTATAGAAGCAGTACTTACTATAGTAAGTTTAAATTTAGGAATACGAGATGAAATAATATCGTTTACGTAATATGGAGTATGAAAGAAAATGATATCCCTTACGAGTATGGAAGGAAATAATATCATTTACGAGTATTGAAAGAAAATAACATTCTTTACGAAAAAAATAATATCCTTTACCTTAATAGGAAAGTAGTTCTGACTGGAATAACAGATATTATGTTGAGAAAATCTTGCACTGCTATCAACACTCAAAATATCCTTATACTCATAAGAAATACGCTCAATATTATAAAGAGAGAATTTTTTGATTCTGGTGTGAGTTTCATTGTTTAACTAAGCAGCCTATATATAGGAAAGTGGTAGCACACCACTTCTGACAAAATTCACCTTTGGATGATTTGCAGCACACACTTTTTGAAACCAAGCTTCCAAAACCAACTTTGTCACCTCCACCCTTTATCACATGTTTTTTTAAAATTATAATTAATTAAAAAAGAATTCAAATTCAATTTGCTCTCTTTCTCCTTATTTTATTCTTATACCATAAATTTATTATAATAATATTGTCATTTAAATTATAAAATTATACGATTATATTATTACATCATACTAATATAATATAATATTATAAAAATATATAAATATATTATCAGAGAAGATAATTATGGTTTCATAAAAAAATAACAATTTTTAACAATTATCTCATTCTAAAATTCCTCCATTTATATCAAAATTTAAAGAAATCTTTACTTACCGTATTCATCAATTATTTACAATTCTTCAATAATTATTTCTAATTAATATTATAGATTCACAATACAGATAACCAGATCATTCTCAGGAAAGAAGGGGCTTTCTGATAAGAATTTCTCCTTGCTGGCGCGCAATTATATAACCTAACCCCTTTCCTCGACAGAACTTTCTAGACATTATCAATAATGCTATCTAATAATATCATTTCAATAATATGAGTTACAGTGTCGTGACTATTATTGAATCAATAATGCAAAATACTATTCAATTATCAATGTAGCAATCATTGCACCAATAATATGAAAGACTATAATTTTTACTGTATCAATTATTGAGTGACTTCTTACATACGAATCAATAATCAGAGATGCTGTACAATACCGTGTGCCACTGTGCAATCACGCGTATTACTGTACTTTTATCACCGGGTATTTTAACAGTTCTTAACGGTAAAAGTTTTGCCGTTATTTTTATAAAAAGGTTATTTCTGTCGCTTTCTATATCCGACAGTTATTCCATTATGTGCTCCACCAATGATTGCATCATCGTACGAATATTCCCTGACAAAAAGAATATCCCCCGACCAAAATGAATATTTTATGACTACTTGTTTACTTTGCAAAATTTGCACATGTCACCCATAACTAAAGCATTATATCAAATCAATATCTTATTATTCAAAATAATAATTAGAGGAAATTAAATCTTTATTCATAAAAAGTTAGGGTCTTACATGATCCATGTAGAGCGGCATGTATAGATAAGATACAATGCACATCAAGAAAGTATCTACTCGATCAACCCGCCACTCATCCTCAGAAATGGTGAAATCTCCTAAGTATACTAAATAGTTGTTTGTCGACCCGAAATGATCAATAAAGAAATCCAAGGACATAACATGTCCTGGGGTGATCTCGTCCAAGACAACTGTATGGCGTAAACCTATCAATATCATGAACTACCGTCTAAACTCATCAACAGCCACTCTAGCGCAGGGCCTGTCCAGCGAAAAATTCGTAATGCACTCATACTCCTCCAATGTAGGAGTCAACTCATGGGTCCCGAATCTAAAGACCCGCCTCTCGGGAATCCAGCAAGATAGCATCCCCTCTACAAAATTCACTAGAACCTAGAAGGTCAAAAAGGCTATGGAGTGTCTCAGCATATGATCAGTGATCATCCGATCTAAATAAGGAAAACTATCATACCAAGAACTCAAAGATGAGGCTATCAAGATTGGTGGGATATGCTGAATACGGGTAACAATAGATGAAGACATCTGTAGAACTGTATCATAAGACTATCCAAGGGTCCAATGCTAAACTCAATAATATACATGCATATCCATGACATATAGTGCATGCATCGTGATAAATGATAATGATAAATGATAATATGATGCAATAAATAAAAGCATTATACATATATTTCTAAATACTTCATCTAATAAAGATTAAATACATCATCTTTATCAATAACTGAAAATAAAAAGTACAAGAAAATGGGGCACATCCGCCCAATAGCTAACAGAGGCCTATCAAAAGAGATAACATGAACCTATCCAAAGAAATCTATAATGTCTACATCATCCAGCTAATCAACTTGTTGTACCTCCTCCTAAGTCATCGATCTCTACCTGAGGGAATATTGTGTCGATATAGAGGGTGATCTGCTCCAATAAATTGTTAGAATATGGGCCACCTGAGGGACCAGCGCCAGAGTTGGATGGAGTAAAAGAATCTACCTCTGATGGATCTCGACGCAGATGCCTGATGAAAAAATGCGCCTGGTCTAAACTCTGGGTCAAGCTAGTAATCTATTCCAAATGAGTAGACTGTCTAATGCGGGTAATCTAGTTTGTCATCATCATGAACCTGGGAACCATGTCCACCAGGAACTGAGTGGCGCGGGTTTGAGCCCCAATGGTGCGAGGAGTCCACCAGCGATAGAAAGCATCCTGAGTGAAAGGACCCTCTGATAAAGTAAAGCCATCTAAGACCATCAGGGAAATCTCTGTGACCGGCTGAGATAAAGACTAATAACATCTAGCAGGAGGAAGATATGGAATACGAATCTCCCTTGTGGTGCTCCTAATAACACGCTCTCCCAAGTAGAGCTCCCAGCTTCCCTCAGTCAAGAAGGGGATCCTAGTCAGAAAACTGTCCTCGAAACCAACTGTCAAATGATTTGGGGTATAAGTAACCCATGTGATGACATCGATAATCAATAACTCCAACTGTAAACAAGAATAAGTAAACCCCTCCGCCACAGGGACCTCTGCCAAGGTGGAATAATACCGCGCTGTCCCCGCAGATAGGTCTCCAGACCTAAAGTAGTAATTGGGCATAGGCAAGAGAGCCTCTCATATGCCTAAAACTGAAAATGTAAAGATTAAATATCATCAGTTATGAAGACTAACAACCCGAGGGGGGAATTAAAAGATAAGGGGAAATTACTCACCAGTAAAAATGGGTAAAAGCCTAGCCAAGCCTCTGTCACGCCCTCTGAACGTAGGCTCATCCCTCGAAGGAAATAGGAGAAGGTGAATGAGCCCTAGTTAAAGTCTCTGATGTGGTCCACATCACGAGTAGAATTGATAAGAGAAAAAGAGACCGTTGAGGGGTTATCCACCAGGAAACTACCCCTAATGATGATCAAGAACAATCGCCGAAGAATGGAATCTCTATCCCTCTTATCAGCAGGCAGAAGCTCGGATAAAGCTCCACTCGAAGCATCAATGCTCAGAGGGCCAGAACGGACAGCTCGACCCTTGAGGGCAGAAGGAGGAACTCCTAACAGGGATCGAACTGCAGCTGGTGAAAAGTTAGCCACTAAGGGCACCGGCTCCCCTTTAAACTCCAATCCAGTGATGAACCGCCACTCCATCAGTGTCATCATCACCTCACAGTCCAGTAAATGGAGAAATTGAATCTGGTGAAACTAGCTCTCAAATAAAGCCCACAAACCCAGGAGTAGCGACAGGGAGGAATAGAAAAGAAGGCCTGAAAGCCCAGAAGTGGACGATCTCCTGATACTCCGGATGAAGGGTCTGGTATAAAGAATGAATGTTGAACTAGATCCCCTTGGGTTGAGTGAAGCCGAAAACCTTCATCAATTTCAAATCAAGATTAAATAATTATCCCAAAATTAGAGAAAGAAGAAAGGCAAAAATGAAAACTTCCATTACCTCGTTCGTATGAAGATAGATCGATGGGTGACATCTCAAATCGTCTAGAAGATCTTGAATTATCACACTAATACCAGGAAGATCCCGATGGGGTAGAAGAAGAAGGAGCGGGGTCCTCAATAGGAATGTCCTTATCCTCGTATATAGCATCCGTTCTATCAACCTAAATAGGATGAATTACTGACTCAGTCAACCGGTAAGGCTATCGAGCTGGACGAGGCAAAAGAATAGTAGAAGTCATCATCCTCACACCAAATGAAACCCTACAAGAGCTATGGCTGTTGGGTCTATCTGAATCCATTGCCTGAACAAAATCTCTAAATCACCTCAGAAGGGGTGAGTTACGTTTTAAATTTCAAGCTATTAAATTCAAATTATTACATCATTCATAGCCTATGTTATAAATCATGAATTAATTTAACATACATCTCTAGTAGAGTTAAATTTACATGTACATTAAATGCCCAGACTCGTGAAAAAATTTCGCCAGAGTCTCATTTATAAAATGGACTATCCGCATACACATAGGTATGACTAGGTGGCCATTCAGTAACACACCAACCCAATATCAAAATATAAATATTAAACATCAAAATTAAGACACAATGGCAGCCAAATTACCATGTACATTTTTATATAAAAATCCATACTCACTTGTTCTCAAATAGGATGAATAAACTAGTAAAAATGAGCGCAAAATGACCGTCTCAAAAATCAATTTTTTTCACATCAAAATGTTCAACATGGTAGAATACAAGTATTTACTAAGTCTATTCATTTTTATTAAGTCATCTATGCCTACATATTGGATACATTGCATTTCAACACATACTACATGAAATCTAATATTCTAACGATCAAAATTTAAAAAGAAGGGATGTAAACGTTACTCGGGTTGTTCAGAACGAGTGTATGGTGACGAATTTAGCGAAAAGCAGCCCGAACTAAGTAGATTCGACAGAGAATTTTTAGATTTTTTAGTAGGTTCAAGTTGAAAATTACTTTTGAGGGGTCGAGGGAGGTTTAAATCCACCAGCGGTCTACCGCGAGTCTACTTATCGTAGCCGTAGGTAGACCTACGGCAACCCAGGGTGGGTACCACCCCCTCCAGCTTGATCAAATTTAAGTTACAACGGAGTCCCCTGAAGCTAAAAAGTCAAATCAGGAAAAAAGGTTCTACGCGATTGAGTAGAAAGGGTCTGAAATCCTGAAATAGACAACCAAACTTTGGAAGTCTGAAAATGTTCTGTAAACCTTGGTGACAGCCCCAGCATAGCATCAGAGAGGGATCTGATGATACGAACTAGTGGTGACAACTCCAACGTAGCATCGGGAAAGGTTCCGTATTATTAGCTGTTAAAAACTGTTTTAACGAAAGCCAGATAATCTGATATTGGAAATCGTTGGCGACAACTTCAACGTAGCATTGAGAGAGTTTGGTGATGATCAACCTTTGTAAACTACCATTCGAGTAGGCATCGAGAAAGTTTGGTGATGGTTAACGTTTGTAAACTACCTTTTGAGTAGTCATCGAGATAGTTCGTTGATGATCAACCTTTGTAAACTACCATTCGAGTAGGCATCAAGAGAGTTCAGTGATGTGATTTGAATTACAAATAGGTGCAATGGAAACCCTAATTAATAATTTGGGTAAGATAGAATTAAAGTGTTGGAAACATGATTACCAATAAGCCCAAGCATTTAATAAAGTGGCTTAAAAAGCCTAAGCATTTAATAAATTGGCCCAACAAGCCCAAGCATTTAATAAAGTAGCCCAACTTTTGCCCAACAAGTGAAGGACTTGTTAGACATTTACTAAAGCAAAATAGAGCATTAAAAATAAAACAAAAAATGGGGAAAAGGGGCCTAGAATTTTCGGCCAAGAGAGAGAAGAAGAGGGAATGAATTTAATCATTACAAAACTTAAAAGTTTACTTACACACTCAAGCCCATATGTCATCCATGCAAGGATAGTCATCATTGTTATCCAAGATTTCAAGAAATCTTGTAATGATTAAAGAAGAAAAAAAAGAGATAAGTTGGGGAAGATGTATCTTGGATATACAAATCATATCTAAACATATCTTATAAAAAAAATCCTTTCCTTTTTCTCTTTCATCTTTTCTTTCATTTCACTTTCTACTTTTACTAACAAAGCAAATAAGAGAGAGACAAGAGAGGGAGAAAATTTCAGTTGGAGAGGAAGAAGAAGAAGGTTGATCTTTGATCTTCTATGTAACCTAGACTTAGATCATACTTTGGAAAAGGAAGAACAGTAGCCCAAAAATCAAGGCAAATTTAATCTTAAACTTTTATTTCCATTTCTTTTGGTAGTTTAATGGGATCTAGAGTTTATGTTCTCTAACTTAAAAACTCTATATCTACATTATTTATAGTATTACGTGTTTAGATCTAACATATTTTGGTGTTGGAAAGTTGATCAAAAGGAAAGAAAAGAAACTAGGCTGAAAGGACAAGAGAAAAAAGAGGTTAACCATAATGCAAGCCCATATCTCTCCATGATGAGCCAGCTAAATGAAGAAGATCAAAGCAGGCTAAAAGGACAAGAAAAGGGGGATGATAAAATTGCAAGAAGATCTCATCAACAGAAAAATCGCTCGGGGGAATGCAAATTCTCAAAGAAGAAAGATCAAACAACCTCCAAAAGAGCCCGAAAATTCACCCCTCTGAGCAAATCAAATGAAGAAATGCTACACTTTCTGATAAGCGAAGGAAGGATAACTGAGTTGATGCCTCCTATAAATCCCAAGATAAAGAGTTATGATTCTACCAAGATATGTCTCTACCATTCTAACTCACCTAGACATGCGACTGAGGAATGCTGGTCTTTATGACATAAAATCAAGATCTCATTGAAAATGAAGAGCTAAAGATAGAATTCCTCATAACCAGAAAAGGAAAAAAGGAAATAAAAAGCTTAATATGTCCACTCGAGATAGGCAGTTCAAAGGAGGTGAAGGCTATAAGCACCAATTCTGACAGAACACAAGGTGAACTGATCCAAATGCATGGAATGACAGAGGAGACAAGGGAATCCCTAAACGAGATTCCTCTGTCAACATCAAATATCTTGTGGTCCAAAGATAGCAACCACGTTCCTGATTTTATCACCTTAGATGATGAGGAGGAAATACTAATCCTTTGCAAGGAAGAAAAAGCTAAAAAGGAAAGTTCCTTGCAAGAAATGCAACAAAAGTTTGAGGGAGATTTCATGGTCGAATCCTCTCAAGCCCATGAAAAAGGCGAAGGAACAGGTGAAGAAAAAGGTGGTGAGGTTGTCGGGGAAACTAGCCCATCGAAGAATCAGGAGTTCATACCTTTTTACGATGGGTCCAGTTCAAGCGTCCCTGAGGAATGTACTAAATCAGGAAGTGATAAAGTAATGGCTATAAGTGAAGATATTCAGAACCATGGTTACGTGAGCGTAGGTTATAAGACGCGAACCATAAGAATGAAAGTTAGTTAAACCAATATGTACGTCAAATATATAACTAATTGGTATGTGTTATTCCTTATGTGATACATAGGAATATCAATTCAGCGTTAACTATAAGCTGTAGCTGTATGTAAGGCAAGTTTTCTAACTTCATTCATATTTTAAATGAATGTTAGTTTCTTAAGCTTTCTAAGATGTTAAACTTAATAAGTTTTATCTATGTGCAAATGTGTGATGTTTGTACAAGGTGGTAGAATGTATGAGGCATTGTGCCACAATTTTAACACTTTGGTGTTTCTATGGAATGAACTATTCTATGGTTGAATTGTTCAATATGAAGAAGTTCTATTTATTCATGAACTGTTATGTATCTTTTATGGCGGATGAAAGTCACTCTTGTAAGATGTAAAGAATAATGTGTCTATCATTATTTGTAATGAACGAGGTTTTAAGATAATAGAACTAGGGATTTGAGAATATATGTTGTTATATTTAGTTAAATAATGATGTATGTTTAAAATGAGATGTACTCGTTATTTACGGAGTCCGGGTGTGAAGATAAACCGGATTTCAGGGTGTCACAATTCTTACGCGCCCATATATGAATGAAACCTCTTGTCATGGATTCCTGCTCGGACTCCGTCTCTGACTTCGTTTCCTCCTCAGCTAGTGCGACCACCGAAATGAGCTCTACTTTTTGGGATGTTTCGGACACCACATGTATTCCATGTGGTTCCTCTTCCATGGTCCTACTAAGTTCAGCTATCTTTGGCATCCTACAACCATAAACACAAACAAACTCCATTAGTATCTCATAATAAAACATAAATTCATTGTTTTGAATAAATTATATTTTATAACACTACTAATTCTCCAAGAAAGCTTTATATGAGTTTTATCTCACTTTATTCCCTAATCTCATCATCTCCTGACATCCTATAATCAGTTTTGGACAACTTTAATTAACACTTCACCTATAAACACAATCCATAAACACTAAGTATCCATGTATCTTACTATTGATGATTTTTCTCAATATATCACTTAGAACTCTAAATAAGTTTCTTTTTCCCCACCTAAGGTTTATAACCTAAATCTTTGATACCAACCTATGACACCCCCAAATCTGGGTACTTCATTCTCATAAGACTTGGTGTTCACTTTTCATTCATTCATATCTAACTACCCAATTATAATAACATTTAAACAGTAAATCCTCCCAATAAAAAGGGTTACATAATTAAATTAATACGTCTCCCAGGTTATCTAACCTTTAACAAACATCAAGTGCGAAAATGAAAGTAATTACATCACATCATTTAAAATAAAGTCTATCATCATGAAAGCCAATAAATTACAAGTCTTCATAACTTGTTCTTTTTTCCTTTCCCTTTGCTAGTGGTAGGTTCATCGACCTTCTCAACCTTAGTTGCAATAATTATATATATGCAAGAGTGAGCAAAACAAATGCTCATTTGAAATAGCAATGAATAATAATAGCATAATAATTGCCAATGAATAGGCTCAACAGAACTGAATAATACTTTATTAGTGATAATTAAGAACTGAAATCAAAGTGTGAAATATATCTGAGGGTCACAAGACCACAAACTATGTCCAAGGTTATAAGTAATCTTTTAACTCAAACCTAAACAGTCATAACTATAGGGTTTCCCTGTACGTAGGCTGATCAGCCCTTCGTACCATGTATTGTGCACAAACATCTAAACGCATTGCGTAAATAATTCCTCTATAATAGGGTTGTTCTTCTCTGTTTTAGAATACAAGTTTACACAAAAGAAAGTTTGGTTTGGATAACTTCAAGGGTAATTTAAGGTTTAACGATCATCAACTAAGGATTAGTTGAATCAACAAAATTCAATATCATTTTGAATGATCATTAACAACATAATATGGAATCATTAGAAATCATAGGTGAACCAACTATATATCAAAGTCAAACTTAGAAATAAACTAGAAATCATAAGCATTGAGTAATGCACTAAACCTTGCTTTACCAGTATTAAGCTAAGGCTATAATCTTGTCGAATAAGAGAATTGAATTATTGAACATGCATTAATGAATAACAAGCTGAGAACGAAACTTGCTCCATATAATAATAAAGATTTGAAACTGTGTAAAGTAAATGAGATAGGACAACTCATTTCGAGATTGAAGTTCAAGAACTTGCATTCGTTATAAAGAGAATAAAACTGGGAAAGCTTGCTTAATTACAAAAATAAACAAGTTAGGATATATCAAACAAGGATTAGAGTTCACAACTTGCTTAAATAGAGTTTAAAGTTAAAGAACTCGCTCAAATAAAGTTTAGGGGTAAAGAAACTTGCCTCGTGCATAAGCTACAAATTACAACTCACGTTCACCTACACATATTATTAGAATCACAACATCTATTAGATATACTAACATCCACTTTCCAAATTAAAACTCATTTTTAGTTAAACTTGTTACTTTAGTACAAGTTTCAATTCACACCATATACACTTCAGAAATCACAAGTATTAGATTTGAAACACTTAGTCACTAACTCATGTGTTCAATAAATCACAACGTAATGTTTTCACAACTTACTAATTATACAACTTTGGAATTACCAACCACATGATATAAATCTGTTATAATATCTTTATTACATGTTCATCACATTAATATTTCATTAGACTAAGTTACAATGGGTTTTTAAGGTCTGCATAACCAGCAGCTGCGCTGCAGCGCAGCTGCACTGTTTTTGGCCTTGACACCAGCATAGCTACGCTGGTGCGCAGACAGAAAATACACAGTCTGTTTAAACACTATGTTCAGTCCAGCCATCACGAATTTCACACATAAAATAATAAATTATGCATACCCATATGACATAGAACTCATATAAACATTATTCATTGTGACGCCCCCAAATTCGGGTATCTTACATCCCGACAGATGGTGCTACACGGTGCTACAGTTCACATAAACATTCAATTGAAATGCCTCAAAAGAACGAATATGTCTTATATATATTAAAAAGAATGTTAACTTTCCCCAGGTTCTTTACAACCATTACATTTATCCTTGTCATAATATCAAATATTATTCTTATAAAACTATACTATTACATCAGTAATCTACGAGTTTGCCTTCGCCTTCCCTTTATCCTTACCGGATCCATCGGTCCGTTCGCTCTTAGCTGCATTCATATGGTTAAAACAAGTGTGAGCCTAACTAGCTCAGCAAGTACAACAATTCTAATAAAACTAGCATGCTTGAACATAAGAATCGTATATCTTCAGTAACTGAACAATAGTTATGAAGTACTATCGATGATTCAAAATAGCACCTCTTTTCATTCAAAACATTTTACAACAATAATATTTAGTAAAATATCAATTCCGGTCCAAGACCATGAGCATTTCATTAGTACTTTGAAAAGGACGTCCCGGCACTAAGTCTGTAAGTCCGGCATAGCTTACGAGCACGTCTAGGTGTTCAGCCTATAGTACTCTATGTTGATCAACACTACATTCATTAAACGTGTATACGTTTAAGTTGTGGAAACCTCAAATGCCTGTCGTTTGACGACAAAACAATTTGGCATACTCAGTCTCCTTTTGAAAACCACAACAATATTAGTTTGGTAAATCATTGTCAACACTTAATAGATTAACATAGCATAAGTCTAGCCGAAGGAAATGGGCTTTAACTTCATCAGACATTAACTCATACGAAGAATACATGAATCACAAAGACTTATCCAGATCGAACTGGAACAAGGGTTGGAGTACTTGCCTTTAGCGTCTGCTTACAGATATAACACGTGCACTTTAGGTCTTTAAGGTCTCTACAGTAGATGATCACATCACATAGCATATTAGGTCATGAATAACCATACATGGTTCCTAAAGAATCTTACCCTTCTTCTCAATCTAATTATGTATTAGATTTATTATTTATTGGTTCCGGCTTTCCGTTATGTCATTCTTACGTTCATATGAAACTGACTTTCTTTAACCTTAAATGATCATACTTAAGGCTTAATTTTGTCTTAACAATGTCTCATTAAGATCTTAGTTAAGTATTAATCAATTACTCTTCATGCTCAACATGTAAACATTTTTCACTATCTAGTTCATAAGGCTGGCACTGCGGCGCCGGCTAATACACTCTGTGCGGCGCTGCGGCGTCACACATTAGGGCTTGGAGACCGGACTCGGCGCTGCAGAGCAAGTTCCTTTGTTATGGGTTGCACTGCGGCGCGAACTAATAGAAACTGAGGGCAAGTTTGGCGCTGCGGCACCGGACTTTTAGCTTGGAGTCGCGCCGCGGCACGGACTCTGTGCCATAGATAATTTTGACAGATTTTTCAACTAGTGAGATTCCCGGACTCGTAAATTCTTCGTTATAAGTCCGAATTGGCTAGTTCAAGAGCCTACGGTTCACAAATCACATACTCTACGTGTTCATGCAAGAATTTCATCTATTCGACTTCATTTGCTAAAATTCACCTATTAGTCGATTTTTAACAAAGACGATAAACGTTCGTAACGTTCAATACTCGTTTCTTCGTTCTAAATCAGAAGTCGGCCATTTTTGAGTCCACAACTCTATAATGCCAAATACGACTTGTCTCTGTCAAAAACCAACGTTTCTGAGTTCAAACACAAAATATGACTTCCATTCCGAGATTTTCACGAATTCGACGATTGTCGTCCAATCGTGTGAATTCCGGCAACCTTCAATACTAGCGATATGATCGTGTTTCTAAATGGATTCTAACCATCAAATGGTCATTTGAACCTACTTGTTACATCCACTTATTTTTAAGTTAGGTTTTTGACTTATTCTTCATAAGTTCGTGACTTAATCAACTTATAAACTACCATTTTCATTTCTTATGACTTAATATTGGTTTAAGTCCTTTCCTCAATGTTCTCACAACTTATCCACATACTAAATTCATTTGACAATCATATGACAAGTTTATCATAAGTTAATAGCTTATTTAGGTTTAAGTTACTCATTCATAACTTATTCGGCTTAAGTCCATTGCTTATCCAATTCTCATATGTTCTTAGCATCCAAGTTCATTAGATTACACTTCTCTTATCACCCTATTATGATAGAGATAGAAGAGACAAGATCATTACCTTTGAAGACTAACTTCTCTTGCTTTGGAAATCTAACAATGAAGGTTAAGCTCAAAGTGCTTATTAGCTCTAACAATTAAGTTGTTTGTAAGGAGAGTTGTTGGATGAAATAACAAACATCAAATGAATTAAAGGGCTTGCTATTTATAGAGCTTTCAAGGTTAGGGCAATTAGGTCATTAGGCATCCTACCTCCTTAACTAACCTCCTTACTATTCATATCTTGCTCATTAAGTAATCTTGGCCATCAATCCTAATTCTTGCCCATCACACAAAGTTCTTATCCACTACTTCACCCATGGGTTGCCCCATGGATCCTACTTTACCCATTGGATCACCCTTTGGGCTTAGGTGTTAACTTAATTAAATCTTATCTTTAGGCTAGTATTAATCTACCATGGGCTTCATGTTATTATTACTTGGGCTTAAGAATAATCTCACATAGGTTTACACCTTATTATTATAGGACTTATTCTTCATACAAGATTTTACTATTCCATTTCATTAGAAATTAATACTAAACATTCTTAAATTAAGTCCGCATGCAAAAAATTTTTACGTTTTCCATACTTCGATTACTATTACATGATATTATAACGTTACGTATTTCTCGGAAGTTCAAAATAATTCCCGAGCGATAAACGGTGAATAGTGTTTTTCGTAAACTTTCTCAGAAAACTTTTATTTTCGTCTTGGAAATTTAAACACTTTAATTCATTCACGCAATTCAAATACTACGATGTTCTGACCTTTCTAGGTTATAGAACAACATATATCTTATTAACATATAATAATAACCAATAATATTATTTTATTTATTATTTAATTCTTTCAAGTATTTTATAAAGGTTCCGAATTTATCGGTCGTTACATTCTTCCCCCCTTATAAAGATTCTATCCCCAGAATCTCGCCTTTCACTACGCAAACAAATGAGGGTAATCCTCCTTTATCTTCTCTTCCAATTCTCACGTTGCTTCCTCGGCATCGTGGTTGTTCCATAATACCTTTACCGATGTTATAACCTTGTTTCGCAGAACTTGCTCTTTTCTATCGATGATTTGAATTGGCATCTCCTCGTATGTTAAGTCCTTCTCGATTTGAATAGGCTCAAATTCTATCACGTGTTTATAATTCGGTTTGTAAGGACGTAACACTGAAACGTGAAATATGTTATGTATTCGCTCTAAGTTTGGAGGTAATGCTACCATGTATGCTACCTCCCCTACCCGTTTTAATACCTCAAAAGGTCCTATAAACCTTGGGCTTAATTTCTCCTTCTTTCCAAAGCGTATCTTTCCTTTCCAAGTAGATACCTTTAGAAATACGTACGAACCTACCTCAAACTCCCTATTCTCTCGATGTAAGTTTGCGTACTTCTTCTGTCAGTCTTGAGCTGTTACGAGATGCATCCGTATTAGCTTTACTACATCCGCTGTCTGCTGCACCAACTCTGGTCCTAGCATTCTGCGTTCTCCCACTTCATCCAAATACAATGGTGTTCTGCATTTCCTCCCATATAAAGCTTTATACGGTGGCATACCTATTCTTGCATGATAACTGTTGTTATATGCAAACTCTATTAATGTTAGATGATCATCCCAACTACCCTTGAAATCCATGACTCAAGATCTTAACATATCTTCTAACGTCTGAATTATCCTCTCGCTTTGTCCATCGGTTTATGGATGATAAGTCGTACTTAACTTCAACTGCATTCCCAACTGCTCTTGCAGACTTCTCCAAAAGCTCGATGTGAATCGTGGGTCACGATCTGACACAATCGAAACTGGTGCTCAATGTCTGGAAATAATTTCCTTAACATAAAGTTTAGCTAATTGATCTAAATTATACTTGACCCGAATTGGCAAAAAGTGAGCCGACTTCATCAACCGGTCCACTATTACCCAAATCGCATCATATCCCTTCTGAGTAGTCGGAAGTCCCACCACAAAATCCATTATGATATGCTCCCACTTCCACTCTGAATTTTCCAATGACTGTAAAAAGCCACTTGATCGTTGATGTTTGGCTTTAACTCTTTGACAAGTCAAGCACCTACTCACATACTCTGCAATTTCTTTCTTCATGTTCGGCCACCAAAAACTCTATCGAAGGTCTTGATACATCTTAGTGCTGCCAGGATGAATCGAGTACCTTGAACTGTGAGCCTCTTATAAAACTTGTTCCTTTAATTCCGCCTCATTTGGAACCCAAATTCTTCCCTCAAATCTTAACAATCCCTCATTATCAAGACTAAACTTAATATCTTTTTCATTGGTCAATCGTTTCTTCATTTGGTCACACTCATCAGTTTTGAGCTGCACCTCCTTCACTCTCTCTACAATGGTAGATTGTATCTCCATTGCAAACAGTCTCTGATCCGCTTCTCTCGGCTACTTCACCTCTAACTCCATCCTAGCCATCTCTGTTATTTACTCAGCTTGAGCCGTTAACATAGACAACTTCTCTTGACTCTTTCTACTTAAGGCATCGGCAACTACATTGGCTTTTCCGGGGTGATACAAGATTTCACAGTCGTAATCCTTTATCAACTCCAGCCATCTTCTCTATCTCATATTTAACTCCTTCTGTGTGAAGATATATTTTAGACTCTTATGGTCCGTGTATATCTCACACTTTTCCCCATAAAGATAATGTCGCCATATCTTTAAGGCAAACACCACCGCGGCCAGTTCCAGATCATGAGTAGGGTAAACTTTCTCATAATCCTTCAACTACCTAGATGCATATGCAATAACCTTGCTATGTTGCATGAGCACGCAACCAAGTCCTCTATGCGAAGCATCGCTATAAACTACAAAATTTCATGTGTCATTGGGTAATGACAAAACAGGCGCTTCACTCAACCTTTTCTTCAGTTCTTGAAAACTGTCCTCACATTTCTCAGTCCATACGTACTTCATCGTCTTCCTTGTCAAGTTAGTCAACGGAGTAGCTATCTTCAAAAAATCCTGAATGAATCTCCAATAGTAACCTGTTAACCCTAGGAAACTCCGCACCTCCGTCGGTGTCCTCGGTTGTTCCCAATTCATCACGGCTTCCACCTTCGCTGGATCTACTGAAATCCCCTCGTGGTCAATGACATGACCTAAAAACTGTACCCTCTCCAACCAAAATTCACACTTAGTGAACTTCGCATATAACTTCTCCTTTCTTAGTGTCTCCAACACTATTCTTAGGTGTTCAGCATGATCTTCTGGCGTCTTAGAATAGACTAGAATATCATCGATAAACACCACAACGAACTTGTCAAAATATTGTTTGAACACTCTGTTCATCATATCCATAAATGCAGCAGGTGCATTAGTCAAGCCAAATGACATCACCAGAAACTCATAATGACCATATCGAGTTCTGAATGATGTCTTTGGCACGTCTTCACTCCTAACCTTTAGCTGATGATACCCCGTCCGCAAATCTATTTTAGAAAAATATTTTGCCCCTTTTAACTGATCAAAAAGATCATCGATCCTGGGCAATGGATTCTTATTCTTTATTGTCAACTTGTTCAACTCTCGGTAGTCGATACACAGTCTTAATGATCCATCCTTCTTCTTGACAAACAGTACCGGTGCTCCCCACGGTGAAAAACTCAGTTGAATGTACTTCCTGTCCAACAGTTCTTGTAACTGCACCATCAACTCCTTCATCTCCACTGGCGCCATACGATACGGTGCCCTGGAAACTGGTGCCGCTCCTGGCACAATTTCTATCACGAACTCGGTCTCCCTATCGGGTGGAAGACCCGACAATTCACTTGGAAATACATCCATGAATTCACTCACTATAGGTTCCATGGTCGCTCCCACCCTCTGGGTATCGACCACATGGCACAGATAACCTACACACCCCTTCCTTAATAGTTTCCTAGTTTGTGTCATGGTAAGACAACACGAACGTCCTGGTGATTTATTACCGTAAAATATTACCTGAGGTTGTCTTAATGTTTTAATATTTACGCATTTCTTTCGACAATCTATAATTACCCCATGATTAACCAACCAATCCATTTCGAGGATTACGTCGAATTCTCCTAAATTTATCGGTATCAGATCTACCGATAATTTACAACCCCGTATATCTACGCAACAACTCCTATGAATATCTTCAACAGGACTTATTTCTTCGTTTGCTACCTTAATGTTTAAAGGTATAGGCAACTTTTCGGGAAGTAATCCTAATCGTATAGCAAAATCACATGCGATAAACGAACAAGTAGCACCTGAGTCAAACAGCACGTATGCATTTAGGTTATTGATCGGGATAATACCTGCGACTACGTCCCCCGAGGCCATCGCGTCTTGGACGGTCATGTTAATGGTACGGGCCATCGGCCTACCCGGCTGTACTAAACCCCCAATAGTTAATATACCAATATTGGCTCCCTTATTCCCGTCTGTCCCCTTTTTTGGGTAGTTCTTTGCCATGTGGTCAGTTGACCCACACACAAAGCATCCATGGTTTTTCTTCGGACTCGGACAGTTAGGCGCAATGTGCCCCTCCTGTCCGCAGTTATAACACACAGCTTTACCCTTGAGACAGACTCCTAAATGAGTCTTCCCACAAGTTTTGCAGGCCTTCATCCTTCTCTTCGGGTCTCCTGGTTTCACTCCGGTATTCCCAGAGCTAACTACCTTCCTCTTATAACCTTCGCCACTCCCGCTGGCACCTTCAACCTTCACTCCCCCATCCTTCTTGCCTTTGTTCTTCTTATCCTTGTGGTATTGGCTCAATGCTTCGCTACCACCTTCGGCAATTATTGCCTTCTCTAAAATGATTCCAAAGGAAGTACTTTGGAACACAGAAATACGGTTATAGAGCTAGGGTTTCAAGCCCTGCTCAAACCGTTGTGCCTTTCTAATCTCGGTGTCCACTTGGTGTGGAGCGAACCTTGCCAGTTCATTAAACTTGGCGACGTATTAGAGAACCGTCATGTCCCCTTGTTTTAACTCTAGAAACCGCATCTCCATCCTTCCCTGCATGCTCGTGGGAAAGTAGTTCTCATAGAATATATCCTTGAACCTCACCCACGTTATCACATCTATTCCCGCCCTAGCCTGATTAGCCTCCCACCAAAAGTTGGCCTCTCCCTTCATCATGTAGGTTGCAAAGGCAACCTTCTGGGCCTCGTCGATATTTGCTATCATAAATGCCTTCTCAATCTCCTTTACCCATGTTTGGGCTTCGATAGGGTATATAGTTCCCTTGAACTCCGGCGGACCCACACTCTTAAAGTCCTTGAATGTAGTAGCTCGTACTACACTAGGATTTACGGGAGTATTAGCCCCAGTTTGATTAAACGCTGGGGTTAAAAGGTTCAAAAATTCATGCATGGGGTTAACCGGACCTCCCTGTTGATTTACGTTTGCTTGATTCCGCGGTACTCTTCTTGGGAGCATTTTGCTGTTACAATAAACACACATTTCATTATTATTCATTTCCTGTCAGTTAGCTATTATTCAATTTTTAACAATAACTCCAACATTCATTATTCCACATGTTTCAAAAAAGAAAACTTATATTGATGCATGGTAGTATAACACTGCCTCAGTTACATTACACAGCCTAATCTGATTACATTACTTTCCCGCAATTACTTTCCAAAAATTGGGATTTACAAAAGACTACCCTTGTTATACAAAAGAGGGTTTTACGTCACTACTAGATACAAAATATTTACATATCTAACTACTCTAGCCACTACCAGATCACATCTGCCTTAAGTCATTCTCAAAATCTTCCTTGGCAAAACCGGCAATAATATCACGGCTGATAGTATGCCGCGTCTGCCCTTTCTCAACTGGATAACCAGCTACCTGCAACTGGAAGTCCTCATGAGAACTCCTATGAATATAGGACATTCTCCCTATTTTCTGCTTCTTGGTCTTTAGCTCACTCCTAAGCTCAAAGACCTCTTGTTTTAGCTCATGGACCTTGTCCTTAGCCAAAACCCTTTCATCATGCTCCTGTTCCCACATGGACTCCACGTCCGTCTTATCCTCGATAACAGCCTGGAGCTCCACCTTCAGCTCCTTAATCTCCTGACAGTAGTGAATGTTTCTATCCATCACTGTCATAAAGAGTGACATCATTGACTCCCCCGGAGCCATTTCTACTGCTATAGCTACTGGGTTGAAGGATACTGCCTCCACCTCTTCCTCCAGCATGCCGTCAAACACGGACATATAGTCTAGGCTCTCTGAGTCTCCAGACTCAACCACCACTATCTCGGGATTTGCTGCTATGGGGTTTGGTATGATTTCTATCTGGTTTACCGACCCTTCACTGACTACCTACACTTCTCTATTTTCTCCTGACATCTACAACAACACAAAAGTTTGATTAGTAAACGTCAGTAGAATAAAACACATAATATATATAATGCATTTTATAAGGTTAACTTCCATCTTTTATTTCTTTGACTTTTCTTAAGGTTATGAGTTAAGGTTTTATTTCCCCCCTTAAGTTTTATAACCTAAGGCTTTGATACCAACCTGTGACGCCCCCAAATCCGGGTATCTTACAACCCGACAGATGGTGCTACACGGTGCTACAGTTCACATAAACATTCAATTAAAATGCCTCAAAAGAACGAATATATCTTATATATATTAAAAAGAATGTTAACTTTCCCCAGGTTCTTTACAACCATTACTTTTATCCTTGTCATAATATCAAATATAATTCTTACAAAACTATACTATTACATCATTAATCTACGGGTTTGCCTTCGCCTTCCCTTTATCCTTGTCGGATCCATCGGTTCGTTCGCTCTTAGCTGCATTCATATGGTTCAAGCAAGTGTGAGCCTAACTAGCTCAGCAAGTACAACAATTCTAATAAAACTAGCATCCTTGAAACATAGGAATCGTATATCTTCAGTAACTAAACAATAGTTATGAAGTACTATCGATGATTCAAAATAGCACCTCTTTTCATTCAAAACGTTTTACAACAATAATATTCAGTAAAACATCAATTCCGGTCCAAGACCATGAGCATTTCATTAGTACTTTGAAAAGGACGTCCCGGCACTAAGTCTGTAAGTCTGGCATAGCTTACGAGCACGTCTAGGTGATCAGCCTATAGTACTCTATGTTGATCCACACTACATTCATTAAACGTGTATACGTTTAAGTTGTGGCAACCTCACGTGCCTGTCCTTTGACGACAAAACAATTTAGCATACTCAGTCTCCTTTTGAAAACCACAACAATATTAGTTTGGTAAATCGTTGTCAACACTTAATAGATTAACATAGCATAAGTCTTGACTTCATCAGACATTAACTCATGCGAAGAATACATGAATCACAAAGACTTGTCCAGATCGAACTGGAACAAGGGTTGGAGTAGTTGCCTTTAGCGTCTGCTTACAGATATAACACGTGCACTTTAGGTCTTTAAGGTCTCTACAGTAGATGATCACATCACATAGCATATTAGGTCATGAATAACCATGCATGGTTCCTAAAGAATCTTACCCTTCTTCTCAATCTAATTACGTATTAGATTTGTTATTTATTGGTTCCGGCTTTCCGTTATGTCATTCTTACGTTCATATAAAACTGACTTTCTTTAACCTTAAATGATCATACTTAAGGCTTAATTATGTCTTAACAACGTCTCATTAAGATCTTAGTTAAGTGTTAATCAATTACTCTTTATGCTCAACATGTAAACATTTTTCACTATCTAGTTCATAAGGTTGGCGCTGCGGCGCCGGCTAATACACTCTTTGTCGCACTGCGGCGTCACACATTAGGGCTTGGAGACCAGACTCGGCGCTGCGGCGCGAGTCCCTTTGTTATGGGTCGCGCTGCGGTGCAAACTAACAGAAACTAAGGGCAAGTTTGGCGCTGCGACGCCGGACTTTTAGCTTGGAGTCGCGCCGAGGCGCGGACTCTGTGCCACAGATAATTTTGATAGATTTTTCAACTGGTGAGATTCCCGGACTCATAACTTCTTCGTTATAAGTCCGAATTGGCTCGTTCAAGAGCCTACGGTCCATAAATCACATACTCTACGTGTTCATGTAAGAATTTCATCTGTTCGACTTCGTTTGCTAAAAATTCAC
Source organism: Panax notoginseng (assembly GCA_016801055.1). Lineage (NCBI taxonomy): Eukaryota > Viridiplantae > Streptophyta > Magnoliopsida > Apiales > Araliaceae > Panax > Panax notoginseng. Next base: position 106,860,545 of record CM029014.1, read on the forward strand.
CTATTAGTCCATTTTTAACGAAAATAGTGAACGTTCAATGCTCGTTTCTTCGTTCTAAGTCGGAAGTCGGCCATTTTCGAGTCCACGACTCTATAATGCCAAATACGATTTGTTTCCAACGAAAACCAACGTTTCCGAGTTCAAACACAAAATATGACTTACATTCTGAGATTTTCACGAATTCGACGATTGTCGTCCAATCGTGTGAATTCTGACAACCTTCATTACTAGCGATATGATCGTGGTTCTAAATGGATTCTAACCATCAAATGGTCATTTGAACCTACTTGTTACATCCACTTATTTTCAAGTTAAGTTTTTGACTTATTCTTCATAAGTTCATGACTTAATCAACTTATAAACTACCATTTTCATTTCTTACACTTCTCTTATCACCCTATTATGATAGAGATAGAAGAGGCAAGTTCATTACCTTTGAAGACTAACTTCTCTTGCTTTGAAAATCTAACAATGAAGGTTAAGCTCAAAGTGCTTATTAGCTCTAACAATTAAGTTGTTTGTAAGGAGAGTTGTTGGATGAAATAACAAACTTCAAATGAATTAAAGGGCTTGCTATTTATAGAGCTTTCAAGGTTAGGGCAATTGGGTCATTAGGCATCCCACCTCCTTAACTAACCTCCTTACTATTCATATCTTGCTCATTAAGTAATCTTGGCCATCAATCCTAATTCTTGCCCATCACACAAAGTTCTTGCCCACTACTTCACCCATGGGTTGCCCCATGGATCCTACTTTACCCATTGGATCACCCTTTGGGCTTAGGTGTTAACTTAATTAAATCTCATCTTGGAAAACTGAAGGGACAAGTTACTATTTAAACTTTAAATCAACGATCCATATTGATTTACTATTATAATTTCAACCAACGGTCTAAAAATTAGCACATCTCCTTATAGAATAATATTGTACCAAAAAATGATTTGGACCGAAAAAAAATATATCTTTCGGGTGAATAGTATCCTTTGAATAGTAACTCGTAAATAGTAACTCGTGAATAGTAACTCGACACGAAAAGTACTCCGAATACCGGATTGAACAATATAACCTCCAGACATCAATTATTATTGAAAGAAATGTCGATTTCCACTAACACCAATAATTTTAACACAATGGAACTATCAAATTTATCTTTAATCAACACGAAATTATTCATCATTAATATTATAACTCACAATATTTAACAACCAGGTCGTTCCCAGGAAAGAGGGGGCTTTCCAATAAGGATTTCTCCCTATTGGCGCGCAATTAGGTGACCAAACATCTCCTTGATAGAACTTCTAGACATTGTAAATATTACAATTTAATAATATGAATAACTTTGGCATCTCAATTATTGATTTAATAATATAACATATTTTGCAGATGATACTGTGACAATAATCGAATCAATAATATGATAGATTTGATGCAGCAATTACTATAGCAATAATTGAGTATAACTGAGTAACTTCTTACGTAAGCATCAATAATCAATACAGTGTGCTACTATGTAACCACGCGTATTACTGTACTTTTACTACCGGGTAGTTCAACAGTTTTAACGGTAACACTTCCGCCGTTATTTTATAACAAGATAATTATGTCGTTTTCTTACTACGACAATACTTCCGTTGTGGGTTCACCAATGATTGTGTCGTCATATGAATATTCTCGACAAAAAGAATATTCCCCGACTAAACAAATATTTTATACAACTTCATACTTTGCAAAATTTGTAAATATCACCCACAACTATAACATTATATCAAATCCACACCATAATATAAAAAAATATTTCAAGAAGTTTAAATCTGTATTCATAAAATTTGGGGTCTCACATTAAGCATCATTATACTTCATAATATTCATGTTCTATAACTTAGAACAACATCTTTTATCGTCAAGAGCACTACACTTGCATACGTGCATGCCCGACGCCCCCCGATTGCCTCCGAAAACATAATAGTCCTAAAAATGGCCATTTTGACCCCTGCTCCAGGCCTCAAATTAAAAATTTTAAAGAATAAAAGTTGTATGTCTATTCGTCCTCGTTCTGGAGCTTATTGAATCACCTCAATCGGAGTTCGTATGAAAAAGTTATGGCCGTTTTACCAAAATAGGTCAAAGTAGTCACAGTCAGCAGACATGGGGCGTGGTCGCGCTGGGCAGTGCGCCCGTGCTCCTGGGCAGCGCGCCCGCACAGGGCTTCACCCAGATTACAGTGTTTTTGCGATTTTTGACCATTTTCTCCTACTAATCTTCATAACTTGAGTTATACACATCCAAATTAGTACGTTTTTAATTCTATGGATTCGTAATTCATAGAACTACAACATAGTAGAATTCTAACAATTTATAATAACATTAACCAATTTAAATTTTAACCCAAAATAAGTGACAACCCGAGAATTTTTAAAATTTTTATTAATTTATTTAGGGTTCAATATTAGAACTTAGACAGAAAATAAGTGTATGCGTTTGATATTTTTAAGAAGGAATTTTGAAGATTTCAAAATTTTCTGAAGGATTTAGATGAATTATTCAGGATAAAGTTTATACGTGAATATGTTCTGTGTAAATGTTATTATATGTGTACAGTATGTGGTTAAGGGTCAAGGGTTGACCAGATAAACCCTAGTATTATATTAAGAACGTCATCGTTCAGTTAGAAAACCCTAGCAATAGATAAAAAAAACCCTCATTCGGGATATTAAAACCCTAATCTGGGATTTTAAAGGATAATTATTATTCTTAAGTGCTATTAATTATAATATTAATTAGGGTAAAGCTTAATTAATTAGCAAACCCTAATTTCAAATTTTGTTAACCCTAGTTGATTTAGAAAACCTTAATTTCTGGATTAGAAACCCTAATTTATAATTAGGAAAAACCTGATTTTTAGCTTAATAATTTTAATGTTAATTAGGAAATATTAATCCTAATTTTCAAGTTATAGTAATTAGAAAACTCTAATCTAATTACGAAATCTAATTTCTAAATTTGAAATCCTTTTTCTAATTAAAACCCTAGTTTGTGGGTTATAAACTCTAATTACCATTTTGAACCTAATTGCTAAATTAGCCATTTTAATTAGGAAATACTAATCCTAATTAGCAAAATTTAAAGTATGATTAAGAAATTTAAATATAATTAGAAAATTCTAATTATAATTTAGAAATATTAATTTTCTATTTTTTGAAAACCTAATTTGGAAATTCTAGATTTTCTTCTAAAATCCTAAGGATTTCCAAACCCTAAACTTTAAGGCTTTCCAAATCCTAAACCCTAAGGGTTTGGCCAATGTCCAAAATGCCATTAAAATTAAATGCGAAATGTCCATAATACCCTTATTAAATAATTGAGGGTTTCTTGCAAATCTAGCCAAAGGAGAGTTGGCCACCAACTCCAACCACTCCATGTGACTAATATATCCAACAGATCAGCCCTAATATCTCAGCCACATTATTGCATCAAGTTATATATAGATTTAGAGAAAGAAAAGTACACTAATATGGCTAAATTGTTCATAAACACCCAACCAAGTCTCTCTCTCTCTAGACCCACGAAATCCTTAAGTTATTCAGTCCCTTGTATGATCCATAACAAGCCAAGAACAGATCCCAAAAGTCAGAATCAAAGATCAAGCATGAATGAGGTATAAACCCTAATTTTTGTAAATCTTGTGTTTTGATGTTAGTTATTGGTTAAATATGTGTTAGAGGGTGTCATTTAGATATCTGGGTTGTTGGATCATGGATCCATAACATCTAGATGCTCGAATCTAAAGATTTCAAAAATCTGGAAATGTTGAAAAAGTGGTCTGACAACCGAATGTCAGTGGCCTTAGATTATTTTCTATTTTTTATTTTTCTTGTTTTAAAGTTGAAATAGGTGGCTTGTCATGTGGTCTTTGATCTGGAAGTGGAATCACAAACATTATAGGTCTAGATCGTGAGTTATTAACGGTCAAAGTGTGTTGACCGACGTTGACCGGGTAAATTTAGGTTACCCAGAAATGGTTAATCAGTGTCTGACAAGTTTTTCTTTGGCTTTGATCTGTCAGCCGTGTTAGTGTTTTGATGATATGTTGTAATGGGTTTGTAGTTGGTCATGTGTACTTCATATATGTGGCTTTAAATCATTTAAATCATCATCAGATCGAACTTACCAGGTAGTCAAACTAGACCATCCGTTCACGATTTCAGTTTCTGGAAAAACCCAGAAACTCGATGAACATAGTTTCTGACATCATTTGATCGAGCCAAATCTGGAGCTTATAATGTTATTGGACTGAAATATTGGTATATAATTGTTCCTTGACATAAGGACATCAGAATTGAACCATTAGATCACCTGAACCATGATTGGAACATAGATTAATTTGGTCTGGAATGTACCTAGTCGAACTACCTGGGTTTCTGGAAAACCCAGAAACCTTCTGACAGTGACTTTGAGGGCTTGAATCTTGTTGGTGTTATATGATATAATCTAGATTGTGCTTGCTGCTTGTAGTGTTACATAAACACTACAAGATCAAGGTTTAATATTTCACAGAACATTTTTGGATCGAGAATTATAGGTAGTCAAACGTGACCCCTTGAAATATTGACTGTCAGTGTTCTTGAGGCCAAGAACACCTAAGACGACAAAAAGTGTCGCTAAAGGCCTACAGCGACGGTTTAATTATATTTAATTTCTGATTTTTTTGAAAATTATTTAAAAATAGAAAAAAATAATTTTTAATTATTAAAAATACAAAATAAATTCTGAAAAATAATTTTAAAGTCTGAAAAATAGTTTTTAATTATTTTGGGTGTATTTCAACAATATTTAATATTTTTGGAATATAAATGATATTTAATTTATTTAATTATAATATTAAATAAATTATTTAAAATGATTTTAATTCATGAAAAATCATAAAAGAATTATATTATGGTATAAGAAAATATTTTAAGTTATTTTTAATAACTTTTAATATTTTGTGAGGAATTTTATTAATTAATTAATATTAATGGTAATTAATTTATTTAATAAATATATTAAATAAATTACGAAAAAATAGAATTTAGGATTTAAAAATCATATAAAAATGATTTAAGTGTTAGAAAAATATTTGAAGTTATAAAATATAGCTTTTGATATTTTGTCATGAAAATATTTATATTTTAATATTACAAGCAATTATCGGATAATGGATTTAGCAGTTTAAAAATCATATAAATATGATTTTAAAGTATTAAAAATACTTTGTGATATTATAAATATGTTATAATATTATGACATGACTTTCATTAACATTTGATAATAAATAAATATTAATAATAATAGAATATTGTGGTATTTATTTCATATAAATACGATATTAACGATTAAAAATTTATGATAAATGGTAATAATTATTTAAAAATTATTACGAGCTTATGAAAATTATTTTGACTGAGAAAATAATTATCTAAGATAATTGTTAAGCGTTCAGGCAGAGTTAAATTAAACTTAAACTCAAGATTTGTCCGACTAGACCATCGAGATGTTAGATTTGTGTCGGGTTCAACTCAAATTACAATAGTTTGACTTGATACCGAGTCCTATGTGTGTTGTAGACTGATAGGGTTATGTGTTATGTGTTTAGGTTATTCTGTGTATATATATATAATAGTATTATATTGTGATGATATTATTCTAATATTGGAGATCTATATTACTAATATTAGGTCTTCGGATAAAGCGATATAAATTGTGTAGCGGTAATCAACGGTTCAGGTAAGTTTTACTTAACTCTACTAAGAGTTGTTTAATTCGGATATGCTTATGGATAATCATTGTTGATTGCCATTGTAGAATTGTACTTTGTACATATTGCATGTATAAGTTAGGTACGAAAGGCTGATCACCTTCATTACCATTCGGTCCAGATATATTTGTTCATGTTTAATACTTGTTTAGTCAAAAGTTTGTTCCTGCTATTTCACAATTATATTGTTGAATTATAGCCATCTTATTATTCTGACCCTTTCAATCATGATATATCATTAAATTATTGAACTTAAACTTGCTAGGCAATCCTTATGCTCACAATTGCTATATCATGATAAATATTGCAGATTAAGACGAATGCTTCGGATACAAGGAAAGGCTAAAGACAGTCCCAGCTTAAAGTTAATGTGTACGATTAGATTTGTAATAGTATGGTATGATAATAATGTTATGTGTTAGACATGTTATGAATTGTATTTATGTGAAGGTTACTCGACCTTGGGGAATAGTGTGTTAAATGTATTGTATAAACAATTTATGTTTATATCTTCCGCAAATATAGTAATAGTGATAGAATGATTGTACCAGATCCGTGGTGATTTGGGACCCGGATTTGGGGTTCTCACAGTTGGTATCAAAGCTGTAGGTTATGAACCTTAGGTAGGAATACCTGAGACTAATAATCGCAGTGATTAGGATAAGTACTAACTCATATAGAGTTAGTTGGTCGGTAAGATTCAAAGACGAATCTCGGCGAGTTAAAAGATACAGAGTTCCCTAACTCTGATAATAAATGTGAACAGTAGTGAAGAATAAATCGAGTTTAAAAGACTGAAGGTGTAGTGATAGGAGATCGTAAAACAAAACGATCAAGATATAGAAATGAATCGTAACATATATGATGTGATCACTCCGTGATCTGATAAAGTGATAGCAGGGAGAAGAATCAATCTGATGATTGTAAAGTTTATAATAAGATTGATGTTTGAATTGGTACAGATTCAGGAAAGGATTATGAATACGAGTTGAATGAAATTCGTATTGAGAAGGGATTTAGTGTTAGGTGGGGATTCAATTGAGGATTCATGTCGGTAGCTGAGTTGTATGATTCCTTGTATGGGCGGGGAATTGTACTTGGTGTAAAAACTACCTGGTTCTGGCAATGATAATCATTGAAATGTTTGTGTCGCGCTATTTACTATATGTATGTTAAGAGGGTGATTCCTTTCTCATGTGTAGAACAGATAGATAGGTTATAGGTAGAGAACATAAGGTTAAGTATGAGTTCTTAAAACTCATACTTATGCGACATTCTTGATTCATAGTTATATGAAATGTTTATGAACCCCTCAGCGAATGGACGCCAAAGGTCTGTCTAGGAAAGTTCTTAAACTCATATGATTGTGGCAATTTATGGACTCATACGTGTGGTTTTACGAACTGGGCATAGTTGAGTGGGAATGGAGAATTGAGGATTATAGGAACAGATAGATTGTTAAGCAAATGATTATTACTGGAGACATAAGTTTTTCAAAACTCCTAGCTATGCTAAACTTCAAAATTTTGACATAAAGCTAAATACGCGCTATATGCTTTTAAAAAAAATTATAATTTGCCAACGGCGTTTGGCTACACCTAAATAATTCGATTGAATTGAATTATTGATATGAGTCTATGCTATTCGATTCAGCTAGACTAATGTTTATGAAAACTCTAAGTGTTCATTGAAAGAAATTTCCCGAACCAAATTGTTTTGATGCGGAATCCAATAAAACTAAGGTAAGAATTTTTGTGTGCCTAAGGCGGATAAGAGGAACGAATTGTTCCGACCAGCAGTACTTGATCAGTACAGGGCATATCGAGCTAATCACCCTTTGTGTTCATAAGTTATGCCAGTTTGCGGATGAATTTCCATAAAACCTTTGCAAAAATGACAGACAAATAGTCTAAACGACTCCTCAGCAAAATTTAAACATTTTTACTCTTGTGAGTGGGGTATTGGGTAGCATGTGATAATGTGTGTGAATGGTGTAAGCAGTATGGTGTAAGGTGTAAGGTAAATTTCGGGGACGAAATTTTTAGAAGAAGAGGTGAATGTGACAACCCGAGAATTTTGAATATTTTTAAAATTTTTATTAATTTATTTAGGGTTCAATATTAGAACCTAGACAGAAAATAAGTGTATGCGTTTGATATTTTTAAGAAGGAATTTTGAAGATTTCAAAATTTTGTGAAGGATTTAGATGAATTATTCAAGATTAAGTGTATACGTGAATATGTTCTATGTAAATGTTATTATATGTGTACAGTATGTGGTTAAGGATCAAGGGTTGACCAGATAAACCCTAGTATTATATTAAGAACATCATCGTTCAGTTAGAAAACCCTAGCAATGGATAAAAAACCCTAAAACGGGTTCTGGAAACCCTAATTTTAGTTCCGGAAATTTGAAACCCTAATTCGGGATATTAAAACCCTAATCTGGGAATTTAAATGATAATTATTATGCTTAAGTGCTATTAATTATAATATTAATTAGGGTAAAGCTTAATTAATTAGCAAACCCTAATTTTAAATTTTGTTAACCCTAGTTGATTTAGAAAATCTTAATTTCTGGATTAGAAACCCTAATTTATAATTAGGGAAAACCTGATTTTTAGCTTAATAATTTTAATGTTAATTAGGAAATATTAATCCTAATTTTTAAGTTATAGTAATTAGATAACCCTAATCTAATTACGAAATCTAATTTTTAAATTTGAAATCCTTTTTCTAATTAAAACCCTAGTTTGTGGGTTATAAACTCTAATTACCATTTTGAACCTAATTGCTAAATTAGCCATTTTAATTAGGAAATACTAATCCTAATTAGCAAAATTTAAAGTATGATTAAGAAATTTTAATATAATTAGAAAATTCTAATTATAATTTAGAAATATTAATTTTCTATTTTTTGAAAACCTAATTTGGAAATTCTAGATTTTCTTCTAAAACCCTAAGGATTTCCAAACCCTAAACCCTAAGGTTTTCCAAATCCTAAACCCTAAGGGTTTGGCCAATGTCCAAAATGCCATTAAAATTAAATACGAAATGTCCATAATACCCTTATTAAATAATTGAGGGTTTCTTGCAAATCTAGCCAAAGGAGAGTTGGCCACCAACTCCAACCACTCCATGTGACTAATATATCCAACAGATCAGCCCTAATATCTCAGCCACATTATTGCATCAAGTTATATATAGATTTAGAGAGAGAAAAGTACACCAATATGGCTAAATTGTTCATAAACACCCAACCAAGTCTCTCTCTCTCTAGACCCACGAAATCCTTAAGTTATTCAGTCCCTTGTATGATCCATAACAAGCCAAGAACAGATCCCAAAAGTCAGAATCAAAGATCAAGCATAAATGAGGTATAAACCCTAATTTTTGTAAATCTTGTGTTTTGATGTTAGTTATTGGTTAAATATGTGTTAGAGGGTGTCATTTAGATATCTGAGTTGTTGGATCATGGATCCATAACATCTAGATGCTCGAATCTAAAGATTTCAAAAATCTGGAAATGTTGAAAAAGTGGCCTGACAACCGGAATGTCAGTGGCCTTAGATTATTTTCTATTTTTTATTTTTGTTGTTTTAAAGTTGAAATAGGTAGCTTGTCATGTGGTCTTTGATCTGGAAGTGGAATCACAAACATTATAGGTCTAGATCGTGAGTTATTAACGGTCAAAGTGTGTTGACCGACGTTGACCGGGTAAATCTAGGTTACCCAGAAATGGTTAATCAGTGTCTGACAAGTTTTTCTTTGGCTTTGATCTGTCAGTCGTGTTAGTATTTTAATGATATGTTGTAATGGGTTTGTAGCTGGTCATGTGTACTTCATATATGTGGCTTTAAATCATTTAAATCATCATCAGATCGAACTTACCAGGTGGTCAAACTAGACCATTCGTTCACGATTTCAGTTTCTGGAAAAACCCAGAAACTCGATGAACATAGTTTCTGACGTCATTTGACCGAGCCAAATCTGGAGCTTATAATGTTATTGGACTGAAATATTGGTATATAATTGTTCCTTGACATAAGGACATCAGAATTGAACCATTAGATCACCTGAACCATGATTGGAACATGGATTAATTTGGTCTGAAAGGTACCTAGTCGAACTGCCTGGGTTTCTGGAAAACCCAGAAACCTTCTGACAGTGACTTTGAGGGCTTGAATCTTGCTGGTGTTATATGATATAATCTAGATTGTGGTTGCTGCTTGTAGTGTTACATAAACACTACAAGATCAAGGTTTAATATTTCACAGAGCATGTTTGGATCAAGAATTATAGGCAGTCAAACGTGAGCCCTTGAAATATTGACTGTCAGTGTTCTTGAGGCCAAGAACACCTAAGACGACAAAAAGTGTCGCTAAAGGCCTACTTATATTTAATTTCTGATTTTTTCGAAAATTATTTAAAAATAGAAAATAAATGGTTTTTAATTATTAAAAATACAAAATAAATTCTGAAAATTTATTTTAAAGTCTAAAAAATAGTTTTTAATTATTTTGGGTATATTTCAATAATATTTAATATTTTTGGAATATAAATGATATTTATTTATTTAATTCTAATATTAAATAAATTATTTAAAAATGATTTTAATTCATAAAAAATCATGAAAAGTTATATTATGGTATAAGAAAATATTTTAAGTTATTTTTAATGACTTTTAATATTTTGTGAGGAATTTCATTAATTAATTAATATTAATGGTAATTAATGTATTTAATAAATATATTAAATTAATTATAGAAAAATAGAATTTATGATTTAAAAATTATATAAAAATGATTTAAGTGTTAGAAAAATATTTTAAGTTATAAAATATAACTTTTGATATTTTGTCATGAAAATATTTATATTTTAATATTACAAGCAATTATCGGATAATGGATTTAGCAGTTTAAAATTCATATAAATATGACTTTAAAGTATTAAAAATACTTTGTGATATTATAAATATGTTATAATATTATGACATGACTTTCATTAATATTTGATAATAAATAAATATTAATGATAATAGAATATTGTGGTATTTAATTCATATAAATACGATATTAACGATTGAAAATTTATGATAAATGGTAATAATTATTTAAAAATTATTACGAGCTTATAAAAATTATTTTGACTAAGAATATAATTATCTAAGATAATTGTTAAGCGTTCAGGCAGAGTTTAATTAAACTTAAATTTGAGATTTGTCTGACGAGATCGTTGGGATGTCAGATTTGTGTCGGGTTCAACTCATACTGCAATAGTTTAACTTGATACCGAGTCCTATATGTGTTGTAGACTGATAGGGTTATGTGTTATGTGTTATGTGTTATGTGTTATGTGTTTAGATTATTCTCTCTCTCTCTGTGTGTGTGTGTGTGTGTGTATATATATATATATATATATATATATAGGGGGAAAATGGGTATGCACAGCTGTGCAAATTTTTTGTTTACACAGTCGGCCGAAAACGACGTCGTTTTGGCTGAAAACAAAAAAAAACACGGCTTCCGTGTAAGGCTTCTCTCCCACGCTCGTTTGTTCCCCCAAAACAGAACTCCCGTTCCAGACCAAAACAAAGAAGCTGTAGAGGGGGGAAAGTACGAATCCAACTATTTCAGACCAAATCAAACGCCTAGTTCACCAGTTTGATCTCGACTTCTTCGATCTCGACTTCCTTGATGTATCTCATCTCCGATTCGGTAAGGATTTCTAGATTTCAGTATAGTGATATTTAGGTTTTATGTGAATGGATTTCTAGGTTTCAGTAGTGATTCCTAGGATTTCTAGATTTCAGTATAGTAGATTCGGTACTGATTTCTAGATTTCAGTATACCTCATTCATTTTAATTTATCTAAATGGGTTTCCTCCAACAGAAGAGAAAGTATTCGGGGTAAATAGGGGATGGAATTTAACTGTTGAATATAGCCATAGTAAACACAAAATACACCATAATTCATTGTTGGAATCCCATGGTTAAATCATCTTCAGATGGAAAATACTACCTCCGTGTTCCACAAAATTGATATTTTTCCATTAAACTAGATATATCTTAGCTTAACTAAATCCTAGATTCAAATTTTTGAATATGACATTGACACTGTTGAATTTTGTTCGTCTAGCGTCCCAGGAAAAGAGCCCCCACTTAAAATGCAGTGCACTATACATTTATGTAAGCAACGGTCGATATTAAAATTGTCTTCAATGTATCTTGATATTCATAGCGGACTTTTATTCAAAGATAGATGTCCCAAGATTTTAGAGCGGCAGATTATACTTCTTAATTTATTTCTTTTTCCTTCTTCCGAGTTCTTCATCAATGGAGAATCAACGGTCACTCTTCAATTTACTCTCTGTTTTTGGCAATTGTTATATATACTATTAAATGAACAAAATGAATCTAAACCTTAAAATAGTTCAACTTTAAAATCTACCATTTTTGTCTAAATATGCTTTTGGAGGATAAGATACCACAATACATTAAACCGGAACACCAATTAGATTGTCTGAGGTTTGAGGCTACTTTAGTATATTAGAAAGTTGAGCTTGCTTTAAGTTGTGGACAGAGAGAATGTCAACGGTATTACACTCTTCATGCGACATAATCTCAAAATTTGATCCACTTTGATTTTATCACCCAATTGAGATTATGCAGCATGAATATGCCGTTGATACTGAAATTTAGTTTTCTATTTCTATGAACAGAACAAGGCTTACTAATGTGGTAATTATGTGAGTTGTACCGGACAAATGACCGCATATGAGCTGGTTCAGGTATTAGTATCTTTGCTTTTACTTGCTGACTTTAATTTTGTTTGCATGTTGTCTTTAATTGGTTGAGTTAAGATGTGTTTAGTAGTATTGGGCTAGGTTTATTTCATAGTTTATTTTCTCATTTTGGGGACTGAAGGAGTAGTTGTTAGTGTACCATTAGTACTTCTTAGGGGATAAATTATGCAAGAAACTTTCAGTTTGGCACTTTCAATTTGTAGTATGTGAGTATGATTGTAACCCTTTATCAATCCCATTTGTATGGTTGCAATATTTAAGAGTGACATTTCCTAAATGATCTTTTACAGAATTGAAATTGTATGGATAGTAGACATTGACTAGTTCTATGTACTTTTTGATACTTTCTAACTATGATAATTTAGTTGATCCACAAAGTTCGACGGCCACCCATGAAAATCTCTTTCTGACTACTACAATTTTCAAAGTTTACTTTTCATACATTAATATCTTCTTTTTGACATGTAGAGGGCAGTGAGTATCGCAATGATGAAGGAAAGAAAATGGAAAACTGACTTGTTCATGGTTCACAATCAATACTGGTGAGCACAAATTATAATCTTGTTATATTTAGTTTTTAGTTTGCAATGTGTTTTGGTGCCTGGCTTATTTTAGTTAGTGGCATCTTGAATATAGGAACCTTATAGTTGATGTTCTTTTATGGCTCACCAAGATTGTATGACTGAAGCTTCTTTTCAAGATTCTTTGTAAAAAAAATAAGAAAAAAAAACACGCAATCTCTTCATCTCGCGTATGCCAAGGCACCCTTATAGTTGATTTTCCCTTCTTTTTTCTTTTTTGGATATAGTCAGTCTCGCTTGGGATAGACTCCAGGTAAATGTCCAAGTGTTTAATAAATAGTTGGGAGAAAAGTTAATGAAAGAGTGAAAATTTATAGAATATAGTGGTTTCTCACCTAGATGTGTTAGTTCAAAACCTGGTATATTGATTATTATGAATTCAACTGTATCATGATTAAGTTTATATTTCATCATTTAAATTTTATGCCAATGAGATTTGTTATCATGCAGGGGAAGCAATGGGCGGAGTTATAATGTCGTGAGCTTTTATGTCCCAAAGAAGAACCAAGTCAACCCACCTCCGGCAAAAGGCCTTCATATCCAAAAATGGGGAACGACATACGCAGCTATAAGGCAGTTCAGCGGATTTGTGTCAAGTCCAATGTTGCAGAGGAAGCTGCCACCTTGTACATCAGTATTTCTAGCACTAAATGGTCAGATGCCATCTATAAAAGTCACGCGGGGGAGGCCAGAACAAATTATATCGTTGCGCATTACAATTCTCCATTTGAATTTGACAACAGAGTGAATGAGATATGGTTGAGTTTTGAGATCTAAGATGAAATTACTTGTAAAGAAGTCTCTTTCTTCTGTAATCATATATAGTCACTATCTTTCAGTTTAAGGTGCACTTAGTAACCCTCGTCCTACTCGAACGTGTTTTCTGTGTTACTTGTATCAAATAACTCGTCAATATAAGTAAGTTATTATTCGTCTAATTCATTCCTTATTCTTACTTTCGTTGAGTATGAGTAAATGCATTAATATTTGCTTACTATTATGTATATAAGTTTGATGGCTTACGACTCTTGCATACGCTTGCTTAAAAGATAAAAAATAGATCAAGTGATTCAAGACAATTTACTTCCCTCTCTCCCTCCCTCCCTCCCTCCCTCCATCCCTCCCTACATCCCTCCTCCCTCCCTAAAACTAATTAATATGATTTGACATTTTCACCTTCTCCATGACATTTTTATGATCATGTGAAAAAAGATTGGCATACAAATATTTGATAGTTAAAATACACCTCGAAAATTTACCAAATCTTTATGAAAAGATTGTTCTTCTCAAACATACAAGCAAATGAATTAAAATACTAGTAGCTATTTAAACCCATTATTATGTGGTTTGTCTTCAAGGCATAAGTCATGACATAGGGAAGTTGATCACCCCATAAAAATTAATCAACTGCATAAAGCTGAAGAAAAAAGCTTGAGCAGGCATATTCATTTAATTGAAAACTCCATGTTTGTCGACTTCACATGACTTTCCACAAATGGAGGTCTATTGCTATTTGAACTACTAAAAATCCCATTAGAGGGATGGTTGGTGGTAAAGTACATTGGCATTTCTGGTTTATGGTCTACGGAATGCTCTGAGTTCACAAAGTGGCCACCGGATTTTCTTTGTCCTGCTCTTGATGACTTTTGAGTTTTTGACGACCAGTGCTTCAGAAATCCAGAGGCTTGGTGCTGAATAGGTTTTTTAGTATAATCTATTGCAGGGCGAGGGCAGGACCTACACAAGATATCTCATATTTTAAACAGGAATAAAGGAGTTGTTGTCATATATAGCGAGTAAGAAACCTAACAATGTCCAAATTCTTAATTTATTCATTCTGCTTGGTTGATTACTGTTACTGAAAATGAAGCTAAAAGGTCAAATTTGATTGAAGCACTGAGGTGGCCTGGTGGTGTTTCCTGTTCTTCTGTTTCCTTTTTCATTTATAATCAATATTTTCATGAATGAGCCACCAAATCATGTTCAGATAACTTGTTTATGCAAATTGATCCAAACAGAATTCTACTCCTATACATCTTATCTTACCTCATATAGAATAATATATATGATCCTTCTGACATGACCTGGCTCATTTGCACTGGTTGGACCTGTAATTAAAGTATGATTTTGGACCTTTAGAATCTTATTTCACCAGGAAGAAAAAACACCAAACAAATAGTAAGGCCCCTTTGGGACATAGAATGACTTCTAAAAATAAATTGTTTCATCTTATATGTTGCATTGATGAAAGCAGTAATGAATAAGAGCATTTTTGAATGCTCTAAAAGGTCCGGACACCCATGATTGCCATAAAGAAATAAATAAATAATAAAAGAAAATAAAAAGGCTCTAGCTTTAGATATTTTCTACTAATTACAAAGTGCTCCACCAACATAATGTAATATAAAGAGACCGAGTACCTAAGTGTCGTCTATCCTGAACCAATTGCCTTGTAGATCTTTCACGTAGGCAACATAATGCCCAAAAAAAGATGCATTCAACGTATCTAAATGCACCACCACATCATAAAGAATACACCACCACAGCACCACCACCGCTCTAAAATCTTGGGACATCTTTGAATAAAAGTCCACTATGAATATCAAGATACATTGAAGACAATTTTAATATCGACCGTTGCTTACATAAATGTATAGTGCACTGCATTTTAAGTGGGGGCTCTTTTCTTGGGACGCTAGACGAACAAAATTCAACAGTGTCAATGTCATATTCAAAAATTTGAATCTAGGATTTAGTTAAGCTAAGATATATCTAGTTTAATGGAAAAATATCAATTTTGTGGAACACGGAGGTAGTATTTTCCATCTGAAGATGATTTAACCATGGGATTCCAACAATGAATTATGGTGTATTTTGTGTTTACTATGGCTATATTCAACAGTTAAATTCCATCCCCTATTTACCCCGAATACTTTCTCTTCTGTTGGAGGAAACCCATTTAGATAAATTAAAATGAATGAGGTATACTGAAATCTAGAAATCAGTACCGAATCTACTATACTGAAATCTAGAAATCCTAGGAATCACTACTGAAACCTAGAAATCCATTCACATAAAACCTAAAAATCACTATACTGAAATCCAGAAATCCTTACCGAATCGGAGATGAGATACATCAAGGAAGTCGAGATTGAAGAAGTCGAGATCAAACTGGTGAACTAGGCGTTTGATTTGGTCTGAAATAGTTGGATTCGTACTTTCCCCCCTCTACAGCCTCTTTGTTTTGGTCTGGAACGGTAGTTCTGTTTTGGGGGAACAAACGAGCGTGGGAGAGAAGCCTTACACAGAAGCCGTGTTTTTTTTTTGTTTTCAGCCAAAACGACGTCGTTTTTGGCCGACTGTGTAAACAAAAAATTTGCACGGCTGTGCATACCCATTTTCCCCATATATATATATATATATATATATATATATATATATATATATATATATATATATATATAATAGTATTATATTATGATGATATTATTCTAATATTGGAGATCTATATTACTAATATTAGGTTTTCGGATAAAGCGATATAAATTGTGTAGCGGTAATCAACGGTTTAGGCAAGTTTTACTTAACTCTACTAAGAGTTGTTTAATTCGGATATACTTGTGGATAATCATTGTTGATTGCCATTATAGAATTGTACTCTGTACATATTGTATGTATAAGTCAGGTATGAAAGGCTGATAACCTTCATTACCATTTGGTCCAGATATATTTGTTCATGTTTAATACTTGTTCAGTCAAAAGTTTGTTCCTGCTATTTCACAATCATATTGTTGAATTATAGCCAGCTTATTATTCAGACTCTTTCAATCATGAAATATCGTTACATTATTAAACTTAAACTTGATGGGCAATCTTTATGCTCACCCTTGCTATATCATGATAAATATTGCAGATTAAGACGAATGCTTCGGATACAAGGAAAGGTTAAAGATAGTCCCAGCTTAAAGTTAATGTGTACGATTAGATTTGTAATAGTTTGGTATGATAATAATGTTATGTGTTAGACAGGTTATGAATTGTATTTATGTGAAGGTTACTCGACCTTGAGGAATAGTGTGTTAAATGTATTGTATAAATAACTTAATTTATATCTTCCGCAAATATAGTAATAGTGATAGAATGATTGTACTAGATCCGTGGTGATTTGGGACCCGGATTTGGGGCTCTCACAGTTGGTATCAAAGTTGTAGGTTATGAACCTTAGGTAGGAATACCTGAGACTAATAACCGCAGTGATTAGGATAAGTACTAACTCACATAGAGTTAGTGTAAGACCCCAACTTATTAATGAATAAAATCAAATTTTCTCTAAATATTATTGTGAATAATAAGGGGTTAATTTGATATAATACTTTGGTTATGGGTGAAATGTGCAAATTTTACAAAATAAGCAAGTGGTTATAAAATATTTATTTTTGGTCGGTAAATATTCGGTTGGTCGTGGAATATTCTTGCTGTCGGGGAATATTCGTACGACGACGCAGCCTTGTGTGGGCCCCATAACGGAAAGCGATTGGATGAAGAAAACGACAAGTATAGGTTGTTTATAAATAACGGCGTAGTTGTTACCGTTAATACTGTTGGAATACCCGGTGGTTAAAATACAGTAGCACACGGTATTGCACCAATTATTGATTCTTACGTAAGAAAGCACTACTCAATAATTGTTACAGTAGTTATTATTCAATATTTTATTTTATTGATTCAATAATTGCTGCGTTGATATTTTATATTATTGTTGTTTCAATAATTGTTGCTGCACAGTATTTTCATTTATCAGATCAATAATTCATATTATTTGAATAATATTATTAGATAACATTATTGGCAATGTCTAGAAAGTTATAACTGTGAAAAGGAGGGTCATATAGCTCGAGAGTGTTCTGTAGCAAAACCAAGTTCAGCGAGGATGGTGACTCCAAAAGTTGTCCCGGATAAGTCGAAATCAGCGGTTCCTGGAAGGGCGTTTGTCGTGACTGGCCAAAACGCGAGAAACCCGAACGAGGTGATCACGGGTAAGCTAATCTTGAATTCTTGCAAAGTTTATACTTTACTAGATATCGGTTCTACCCATTCTTTTATCTCTCCTGCTTGTGCTCAACGTTTAAACTTGACTCCGGAGAAATTGGACTTTAACTTATCTGTTGAAACTCCGTTGGGTGAAACCTTCGTTACATCTACAGTTTATAAATCTTGCATGATCCAAGTTGGCGCTATCACATTACCTGTTGATCTTATCTCTTTAAAGATACTTGCTTTTGATGTGATTTTAGGAATTGATTGGTTAACCACTCATCATGCTAAAATTGATTGTTTTCGTAAGGTTGTTAGTTTTCA
Organism: Panax notoginseng; assembly: GCA_016801055.1. NCBI lineage: Eukaryota > Viridiplantae > Streptophyta > Magnoliopsida > Apiales > Araliaceae > Panax > Panax notoginseng. The sequence continues at coordinate 106,879,082 of CM029014.1, forward strand.
TATTCCTAACCAACCTGTCATACGAATTCAAACTACTAAACCACTAAAATCAGTCACTGTCATATCGAGCCACAAAGCTATTCGTTTATTGAAAAACGGATGTCAAGCTTTCTTAGCCCATGTAATGGATTTGAACAAAGACAAGTCAGATTTGAATAATATTTCTATTGTTAGAGAATTTCCCGATATATTTCCTGAAGAACTTCCCGGTCTACCCCCGGAACGAGAAATTGAATTCTTTATTGACCTTGAACCCGGTACAAAGCCCATTTCTAAAACCCCATATCGAATGGCTCCTATTAAACTTCAGGAGTTAAAAGTCCAACTACAGGAGTTGTTGGACATCGGTTTTATTCGTCCTAGTACGTCTCCTTGGGGTGCTCCTGTTTTATTCGTAAAGAAGAAAGACGGGAGTATGCGACTTTGTATTGACTATCGAGAATTGAACCATGTCACCATCAAGAATAGGTATCCGCTACCTCGCATTGATGACCTGTTTGACCAGTTGCAAGGAGCACAATTCTTTTCAAAGATCGATCTTCGTTCTGGATATCATCAGCTGAAGATTAAAACTGAGGATATTCCAAAGACTGCCTTCAGAACTCGGTACGGGCATTATGAATTCTTAGTCATGTCTTTTGGATTGACTAATGCTCCTGCTGCCTTCATGGATATGATGAACCGTGTATTCAAAGAATATTTGGATCAGTTCGTTGTTGTCTTTATTGATGACATCCTCATCTATTCCAAAAGCCGTGAAGATCATGAGCGCCATTTGAAGCTGGTACTGCAAAGGCTTCGTGAAAACAAGCTATATGCCAAACTGAAGAAATGCGAGTTCTGGCTTGAGGAAGTAGCATTCCTTGGGCACGTGGTGTCAAAACATGGAGTATCTGTCGACCCGGCGAAGATTGAAGCCATACAAAGTTGGGAGCAACCGAAGTCGGTAACCGAAGTACGTAGCTTTCTGGGCTTAGCTGGTTATTATCGAAGATTTGTGGAAGGATTTTCTCGAATCGCTACTACGTTAACTCAGCTGACTCGGAAAGATACAAAATTCGTATGGAGTGAGGAATGCGAGAAGAGTTTCCAAGAACTGAAGATGAGACTCATTTCGGCACCTGTTCTGACAATACCATCTGGTTCGGATGGATTTGTTATCTACAGCGATGCTTCAGGCAAAGGGTTAGGATGTGTTCTCATGCAACATGGGAAAGTCATAGCATATGCCTCACGACAACTCAAAGAATATGAGAGGAATTATCCTACTCATGATTTGGAGTTGGCAACAGTCGTTTTTGCGTTCAAGATCTGGAGACACTACCTTTATGGGGAGAAAGTGGAGATCTATACAGATCATAAAAGCCTCAAATATTTCTTCACCCAAAAGGAACTCAACATGCGGTAGCGACGTTGGCTCGAGCTGTTGAAAGATTACGATCATACCATCCAATATCATCCTGGAAAAGCAAACGTAGTAGCTGACGCATTGAGTATAAGATCATATGCGGGTACGAGTGCAATGTTTTTAACACAAAGGCCCATTTTGTATGACTTGCAAAGGATGGAGATAGAGATGAAGGCTCCAAGTACCCACATGATGATATCAAATATACGAGTAGAACCGACTTTAATCGATAAAGTTAAAGCTGCTCAAGCTACGGATATAGAGCTGATGCGTATGAAGAAGAAAGTGCAAGAAGGTGCTATTCCAGAAGCAAGAATCGATGAAGAAGGAATACTTCGAGTCAACTCCAGACTTTGTGTTCCTAACGATTTTGACTTGAAGCATAGAATAATGATGGAGGCACACAACACACCGTTTGCAATCCATCCTGGGAGTACCAAAATGTATCACGATCTTCGACATACATTTTGGTGGAGCAATATGAAAAGAGAGATCGCGGAGTTTATCTCGAGATGTTTAACTTGTCAACGTGTAAAAGCGGAGCATCAAGTACCAAAGGGTCCATTGCAACCACTTGAGATTCCGAAATGGAAGTGGGAATACATTACTATGGATTTTGTTACAGGTCTTCCCAAGGTTTCTCAAGGCATAGATGCGATTTGGGTTATTGTTGATAGATTAACCAAGTCCGCTCATTTCTTGCCGATACGTGAGACTTATTCCCTTGAACGTCTTGCTAGTATATACGTGAACGAAATTGTGAGATTGCATGGCATGCCAGTATCCATAGTTTCGGATCGTGACCCAAGATTCACTTCACGATTTTGGGTTAGCTTGCAGAAAGCTATGGGCACGGATTTACGATTCAGTTCAGCATACCATCCTCAAACGGATGGACAATCAGAGAGGACTATTCAAACTCTTGAAGATCTATTAAGACTTTGTGTCTTAGATCTCAAAGGGAGTTGGGATAAGTACCTACCATTGGTGGAATTCTCTTACAACAACAGTTATCAGGCGAGCATAGGTATGGCTCCATTTGAGGCTTTGTATGGAAGAAAATGTCGTTCTCCAGTATGCTGGGACGAGGTGGGTGAAGCAACATTGTTGGGACCAGAATTGGTACGCATTACTACAGAGAAGATCCAAACGATTCGACAACGTATACAAACGGCACAGGATCGACAAAAGAGTTATGCGGATCTTCATCGGAAGGACGTGGAATTTAATATTGGGGATCATGTATTGTTACGTGTTGCACCATGGAAGGGAGTTACAAGATTTGGGAAGAGAGGAAAGCTCAATCCAAGATTTGTTGGTCCATTTGAGATTCTTGAGCGAATAGGAAATGTGGCATATAGACTCGCATTACCTCCAAGCATGTCTCGTGTTCATAATGTTTTTCACATATCTATGCTTCGTAAATATGTGAAAGACCCAGACCACGTTATTGAGTTAGAACCAGACGAGATAGCTGAAGACTTAACGTACGAAGAGGTACCTGTCAAGATCTTGGATAGAAAGGAGCATGTCCTACGCACGAAGGTTATACCACAAGTTAAGGTTTTGTGGAGAAACCATGCTATTGAAGAAATGACCTGGGAGTTGGAATCAGAAATGAAAGCGAGGTATCCTCACCTTTTCGAAATATCAGGTACGTACGTCAATTTCGAGGACGAAATTTCATAAGGATGGGAGGTTGTAAGACCCCAACTTATTAATGAATAAAATCAAATTTTCTCTAAATATTATTGTGAATAATAAGGGGTTAATTTGATATAATACTTTGGTTATGGGTGAAATGTGCAAATTTTGCAAAATAAGCAAGTGGTTATAAAATATTTATTTTTGGTCGGTAAATATTCGGTTGGTCGTGGAATATTCTTGCTGTCGGGGAATATTCGTACGACGACGCAGCCTTGTGTGGGCCCCATAACGGAAAGCGATTGGATGAAGAAAACGACAAGTATAAGTTGTTTATAAATAACGGCGTAGTTGTTACCGTTAATACTGTTGGAATACCCGGTGGTTAAAATACAGTAGCACACGGTATTGCACCAATTATTGATTCTTACGTAAGAAGGCACTACTCAATAATTGTTACAGTAGTTATTATTCAATATTTTATTTTATTGATTCAATAATTGCTGCGTTGATATTTTATATTATTGTTGTTTCAATAATTGTTGCTGCACAGTATTTTCATTTATCAGATCAATAATTCATATTATTTGAATAATATTATTAGATAACATTATTGGCAATGTCTAGAAAGTTTTGTCTAAGGAGAGGTTTGGTCATCTAATTGCGCGCCAGTAAGGAGAAATCCTTATTGGAAAGCCCCCTCTTTCCTGGGAACGGCCTGGTTGTCATAAATGTGATTCTGTAATATTATTTGTGAATAATTAATTATTGATTCATATGATAAGGAAATATTTATTTTATGTGGATATAAATGAGGGATATATTTTTGTGGTTAAAAATGAAGGAGTTAATGTTGAGGTTTTTGTCAGTATTTTTGTCGGAATGGAGGTATTAAAAATCAGGGTTTTTGAGATAGTTTGCGGGGGTTATAATTTTTAATCCGACCGTTGGATCGTAGTAATTTTTGGATATGTTATACATATATAAGTTGAGTATATGTCCACAAATTTTGAACCGTTAAAAATGAACGTATGATTTATTATGAATTTTACGAGATGACTGGTTCAGAAATTGTTGAATTTTCGGAGTTAATCATTTTGGTAGAAAATTCTAGAATTGGTGGGCCCCACTCTTGGTTGGTGAAGAAATGTACTGAGATTTTTATTCAAATGTGGTGGGTGGGAATAGTAGCAGGTAAAGCCATCAGGTTGCAGGTTAAGTCTGCTTCGGCGTGCTAACATTTTCCTATAAATAGAGGGCTAAGTTAGAATTGAAAATCACACCAGAAACAAGTTTTCTCTCTTTCTCTCTCTAGATTATTGAGTGTATTTTGTGAGTATTTAGATACTTTGAGAGTTTCTATTCATCAGAGCAAGTGTCTTTCAGCCTTATACCGGTATTCCGACCAGAAGTACTGTCTGTACGAGGTAAGGGATGTTATTTTATTCAAAAATGATATTATTTCTTCAATATCATTATGCCGAAATATTGGTTGGAAATTTTTATCAAATTTGGAACTTTTCACGTCGGGGTTACTATTCATGAGTTACTATTCACGAGTTACTATTCACGAGTTACTATTCACCGAAAAATAAAATTTCTTCTTTTCGCCCAAAATATCTATTCTGGGTACTAGCTTTGATTGTATCCATGTTTTGATCATTCTTGAATTCTACTTCACTATGAATAATTATAAGGTATTTTTGGACATGAATAAATCGAAATACGAATCCTTAATATTGTTATTTTGTTTCACTGGATTCGTTTTCTTTAAGATATTTTTCATCATCCTCAGTCCTAAATGATGATATTACTGAATATCTTTGGCCGTAGTGCAAAGATGAATGATTCACTGATGAATATCTTTGGCCCGTAGTGCAAAGATGAACAGGTGTTGAGATGAACATGACCGACTGGTGATACAAATGAATATCTTTGGCCTGTAGTGCAAAGATGAATATTTGATTAAAGATGGTTATTGATTGTTGTTACAGGGATAAAATATTGATGATGGACTTTTAAATCTTAGAAGATAGTAGAACTCATTCTCTACTTGACTCTTCTAATGGTTTGCTGTTTCCGCTGCAGTTATTGATTTAAAACTTGTTGTCTATTGTATTCTATTAGATTTTTCCCTGTTGAAGACTAACGATAATTTGTTCTGTATTATCTTAGTCATAATGTTCTTTACTGGGCTAGTTGAGGTAAGAAATTTTGTGCGCCTAAGGCAAATAAGAGGAACAAATTGTTCTGACCAGCAGTACTTGATCAGTACAGGGCATATCGGGCTAATCACCCTTTGTGTTCGTAAGTTATGCCGGTTTACGGATGAATTTCCATAAAACCTTGGCGAAAATGACAGACAAATAGTCTATACGACTCCTCAGCAAAATTTGAACATTTTTACTCTTGTGAGTGGTGTATTGGGTTGCATATGATAATGTGTGAATGGTGTAAGCAGTATGGTGTAAGGTGTAAGGTAAATTTCAGGGACGAAATTTTTAGAAGAAGGGGTGAATGTGACAGCCCGAGAATTTTGAATATTTTTAAAATTTTTATTAATTTATTTAGGGTTCAATATTAGAACCTAGACAGAAAATAAGTGTATGCGTTTGATATTTTTAAGAAGGAATTTTGAAGATTTCAAAATTTTGTGAAGGATTTAGGTGAATTATTCAGGATTAAGTGTATACGTGAATATGTTCTGTGTAAATGTTATTATATGTGTATAGTATGTGGTTAAAGGTCAAGGGTTGACCAAATAAACCCTAGTATTATATTAAGAACATCATCGTTCAGTTAGAAAACCCTAGCAATGGATAAGAAACCCTAAAACCGGTTCTGAAAACCCTAATTTTAGTTCCGGGAATTCGAAACCCTAAATCGGGATATTAAAACCCTAATCTGGGAATTTAAAGGATAATTATTATGCTTAAGTGCTATTAATTATAATATTAATTAGGGTAAAGCTTAGTTAATTAGCAAACCCTAATTTCAAATTTTGTTAACCCTAGTTGATTTAGAAAACCTTAATTTCTGGATTAGAAACCCTAATTTATAATTAGGAAAAACATGATTTTTAGCTTAATAATTTTAATGTTAATTAGGAAATATTAATCCTAATTTTCAAGTTATAGTAATTAGAAAACCCTAATCTAATTACGAAATCTAAATTTCTAAATTTTAAATTCTTTTTCTAATTAAAACCCTAGTTTGTGGGTTATAAACTCTAATGACCATTTTGACCCTAATTGATAAATTAGCAATTTTAATTAGGAAATACTAATCCTAATTAACAAAATTTAAAGTATGATTAAGAAATTTTAATATAATTAGAAAATTCTAATTATAATTTAGAAATATTAATTTTCTATTTTTTGAAAACCTAATTTGGAAATTCTAGATTTTCTTCTAAAACCCTAAGGATTTCCAAATCCTAAACCCTAAGGTTTTCTAAACCCTAAACCCTAAGGGTTTGGCCAATGTCCAAAATGCCATTAAAATTAAATGTGAAATGTCCATAATACCCTTATTGAATAATTGAGGGTTTCTTGCAAATCTAGCCAAGGGAGAGTTGGCCACTAATTCCAACCACTCCATGTGACTAATATATCCAGCAGATCAGCCCTAATATCTCAGCCACATTATTGCATCAAGTTATATATAGATTTAGAGAGAAAAAAGTACACTAATATGGAAAAATTGTCCATAAACACCCAACCAAGTCTCTCTCTCTCTCTAGACACACGAAATCCTTAAGTTATTCAGTCCCTTGTATGATCCATAAAAACCCAAGAACATATCCCAAAAGTCATAATTAAAGATCAAGCATGAATTAGGTATAAACCCTAATTTTTGTAAATCTTGTGTTTTGATGATACTTGTTGGTTAAATATGTGTTAGAGGGTGTCATTTAGAGATCTGGGTTGTTGGATCATAGATCCATAATATCTAGATACTCGAATCTAAAGATTTCAAAAATCTGGAAATGTTGAAAAAGTGGCCTGACAACCGAATGTCAGTGGCCTTAGATTATTTTCTGTTTTTAATTTTTGTTGTTTTAAAGTTGAAATAGGTAGCTTGTCATGTGGTCTTTGATTTGGAAGTGGAATCACAAACATTATAGGTCTAGATCGTGAGTTATTAACGGTCAAAGTGTGTTGACCAGGTAAATCTGGGTTACCCAAAAATGGTTAATCAGTGTCTGACAAGTTTTTCTTTGGCTTTGATCTGTCAGTCGTGTTAGTGTTTTGATGATATGTTGTAATGGGTTTGTTGCTGGTCATGTGTACTTCATATGTGACGCCCCCAAAATAGGTTCATTCCACCCAACCCATTCTGAGTCGTCAAATACATGGTATAGAAAACAACTACAACTTTATTATTACAATTGTCGTGCAAAATACGACGACACACATACTGTGAGTTTAAATACAAATATTGTCTTCTAGACAATATCCACACTTTAATAAGTCCTCATTACAATTATTGATACAATATTTTACAAAATAGTGAGGACTACTATGACAACTGTCTTGAACCATCATTCCATACCCCGACTAGTACCCGCTACATTCTCGCCTCCTGAGAAGAAAAATGGAACAAAAAGGAAAAGGGTGAGCTCAACTAGCCCAATAAATAATATTATGACTAAGATAATATAGAACAAATTATCGTTAGTCTTAATAGGGAAAAATTTAATAGAATACAATAGACAATAAATTTTAAATCAATATTCGCAGCGGAAATAATAATTCATTAGAAGAGTTAAGTAGAGGATGAATGTGACGCCCCCAAAATTAGGTATACATCACCCATCTTGGGTCGTCAGATACATAGTACAAAATACAAATACAACTTATTAATACAATTGTCGTGTACAATACGACAAAACATAAACTGTGAGTTTGAATACAAATATTATCTTCTAGAGAGTATTCATACTCAAAAGGAGTCCTCATTACATTTATTATCACACTATTACATAGAATAGTGAGGACTACTAACTAATACTATCATTCGGACCATCACTCCGTTCCCCGACTTGCCCCAGCTACGTTCTCATTTCCTGAAGAGAACAGTGAAAGAAAGGGTGAGCTCAACTAGCCCAGTAAGAAATATTATGACTAAGATAATGCAGAATAAATTATCATTAGCCTTCAACAATGTTAAACTAATAAAATATAATAGACATCAAGTTTAACTGCAGCGGAACAAGCAATCCATTAAAAGAGTCAAGTAAAAAATAAACTCTACTATCTTTTATGATTTAAAAGGTTTTTCAACACTGTGATCGCTGGGACTCAGCTTAATAAAATAATCCACATCATCGAATCACCCCTGCACTACGGGCAAGAATATTCGTGTATTCATTAATGGTCATGATCATGCCAACAACTGTCCATCAATGCACTACGGGCCAATGAGGACTTTTACCACATCATTTGTAATATTACGGTCATGATTATACCGAATAATCCTTGGTCATAATCATACCAAGTCCATCTATGCACTACAGGCCACAGATGACTTTCAACATTTTATAAACATGAGGATGATGACAATGATATAAGAATTCAATAAAACAAGTTCAAGAATTAATTTATCCAAGAATTAACAACGTCCAAATTGTCAACATGATACTGCTTTGTGGAGTAAAATTCAAGAATGCTTAGAAGAATATTTTCATGAAAAGATACTGGATTAAACGCAATTATCAAGGATATTCCATAAATTTCATGGAGTACAGAAGTCAAAACTTAACCAACTGAGTATAATAAAGAATGGAATAAAAAAAGAAATCACCATGCATGCGATAGATCGCACAGACAGGTTATTCTAACAGAATAATAAATAATAGAACCAGGTCCGGCATAAAACGCACAGACAGGATATTCCAACAGAATAATAATAAAGACGGAACCAGGTCTGGTGTAAAACACACAGACAGGATGTTCCAACAGAATAATAATAAAGACGGAACTAGGTCCGGTGTAAAACACACAGACAGGATGTTCCAACAGAATAATAATAAAGACGGAACCAGGTCCGGTGTAAAACACACAGACAGGATATTCCAACAGAATAACAGAAGAATGTCACCAAGTATAGGGTAGACCGCGTATACAGGTTATTCCAACAGAATAATAAGAAATGGAATAACAACAGTTCTCTTCATGAATAAGAAAGAATAACACCCCTTACCGTTTTAAAGAAGACCTAAAATAAGGAAGTAGTTAAGTAGCAGAATACTCTTCTTCTCTCTCTCTATAGTTTCTCTCTATAGTTTCTCTCTCTAGAGTTCAGTGAATTCGTAAGAAATAATGAAGGAATGAGTTGCTATTTATAGAAAAATAGAATGCATAATAACTAATCCATGAACGGTCCAGATTGATTACTTTAATACGACGGTCCATATTTAAAGAAAAATCTTTTAAATAAAATATAATATATTCTTTTTATAGAATAACTTTAATAAAGTATTCTGTTTTATATAAAAAGATATTTCTGTTTTATTACGTTAATAATACGAATAAAACAAAATGTCATTATCGCTAAATAATTTATATTATTAACTGACAATAATTGAATCAAACTGAGTGACTTCTCACATAAGCATTAATAATCAATACCGTGTGCTACTATCCAACCACACGTATTACTGTACTTTTACTACCGAGTAGTTCAACAGTATCAATGGTAAAACTTCCGCCGTTATTTTTAATAAAATATTTTTGTCGTTTTCTCAATCCGACAATAATTCCGTTGTGGAGTCCACCAATGATTGTGCCGTTGTACGAATATTTCCTGTTAAAACGAATATTCCCCGACCAATCGAATATTATATAACAACTTGCGTACTTTGCAAAATTTATAAATATTACCCACAACTATAACATTATACCAAATTAACTCCATAATATTCAAAAATGATATTTATAGAAAATTCATCTTTATTTATAAAAGTTGGGGTCTTACAACCTCCCCTTCTTATGAAATTTCGCCCTCAAAATTAGGGTACGTACCTGGTATGTCGAAGAGGTAAGGATACCTTGATTTCATTTGAGATTCTAACTCCCAAGTCATTTCCTCAACATCGTGGTTTCTCCACAAAACTTTGACTTGAGGTATAACCTTGGAGCGTAGAATATGTTCCTTATTATCCAAGATTTGAACAGGAACTTCTTCATACGTCAAATCCTCCGCTATTTCGTCCGGTTCTAACTCAATAATGTGGTTCGGGTCTTCCACATATTTGCGTAACATGGATATGTGAAAAATGTTATGAACACGAGACATACTTGGCGGTAAAGCGAGTCTATAAGCCACAGTTCCTATTCGATCGAGGATTAAAAATGGACCGATGAATCGAGGATTGAGCTTTCCTCTCTTTCCAAATCTCGTAACTCCTTTCCATGGAGCAACACGTAAGAACACATGATCTCCTATATCAAATTTCACGTCCTTTCGATGAAGATCAGCATAACTCTTTTGTCGATCTTGTGAGGTTTTTATACGTTGTAGGATCTTTTGAATCTTTTCTGTAGTCATACGTACCAACTCCGGTCCTAACAACGTTGCTTCACCCACCTCATCCCAGCATACTGGAGAACGACATTTTCTTCCATACAATGCTTCGAATGGAGCCATGCTAATACTTGCTTGATAACTGTTGTTGTAGGAAAACTCCACCAATGATAAGAACTTATCCCAACTTCCCTTAAAGTCAAGGACACAGAGTCTTAATAAATCTTCCAGAGTTTGAATAGTCATCTCTGATTGTCCGTCCGTCTAAGGATGATATGCCGAACTAAATCGTAAATCCGTACCCATAGCTTTTTGTAAGCTAACCCAAAATCGTGAAGTGAATCTTGGGTCTCGGTCAGAAACTATGGATACTGGCATACCATGCAGTCTTACAATCTCGTTCATGTACATACGAGCAAGACGTTCAAGTGTATAAGTTTCTCGTATCGGTAAGAAATGAGCAGACTTGGTCAATCTATCAACAATGACCTAAATCGCATTTATACCTTGAGAAACCTTAGGAAGACCGGTAACGAAATCCATGGTAATGTGCTCCCACTTTCATTCTGGAATTTCAAGTGGTTGCAATGGACCTTTAGGTACTTGATGCTCCGCTTTGACTCGTTGACAAGTTAGACACATTGAGATAAACAGCGCTATCTCTCTCTTCATATTGCTCCACCAAAATGTATGACGAAGATCATGATACATTTTGGTACTTTCAAGATGGATTGCAAACAGTGTGTTGTGCGCCTCCATCATGATTTCATACTTTAAATCAGGGTCGTTAGGAACACAAAGTCTGGAGTTGACTCGAAGTATTCCTTCTTCATCGATTCTTGCTTCCGGCATAGCACCTTCTTGCACTTTCTTCCTCATACGCATCAGCTCCAAGTCTGTAGCTTGAGCAGCTTTAACTTTATTAATTAAAGTCGGTTCTACTCGTATATTCGCCATCCTCACATGGGTCCCTAGAGTCTTTAACTCTATCTCCATCCTTTTTAAGTCACACAAAATGGGCCTTTGCGTTGACAATATCGCACTCGTACTTGCATATGATCTTCTACTCAATGCATCAGCTACCACGTTCGCTTTTTCAGGATGGTATTGGATGGTATGATCATAATCTTTCAACAGTTCCAGCCAATGTCGTTATCGCATGTTGAGTTCCTTTTGAGTGAAGAAATATTTGAGGCTTTTATGATCCGTAAAGATCTCCACTTTCTCCCCATACAAGTAATGCCTCTAAATTTTAAGTGCGAAGACAACAGCTGCCAACTTTAGATCATGAGTAGGATAATTCCTCTCATATTCTTTGAGTTGTCTTGAGGCATAGGCTATAATTTTCCCATGTTGCATGAGAATACATCCCAATCCTTTGCCCGAAGCATCACTGTAGATGACAAATCCCTCCGAGCCAGATGGTATTGTTAGAACAGGTGCTGAAATGAGTCTCCTCTTGAGTTCTTGAAAACTCTTCTCACATTCTTCGCTCCAACCGAACTTTGTATCTTTCCGAGTCAGTTGAGTTAGTGGAGTAGCGATTCGAGAAAATCCTTCCACGAATCTCCGATAATAACCAACTAAACCAAGAAAGCTACGTACTTCGGTCACTGATTTAGGTTGTTCCCAGCTTTGAATAGCTTCAATTTTTGCCGGGTCAACAGATATTCCACGACTTGATACTACATGCCCAAGGAATGCTACCTCCTCCAACCAGAACTCGTATTTCTTCAACTTTGCATAAAGCTTGTATTCACGAAACTTTTGGAGTACCAGCCTCAAGTGTTGCTCATGATCTTCACGACTTTTGGAATAAATAAGGATGTCATCAATAAAGACGACAACAAAGTGATCCAAATATTCCTTGAATACCCGGTTCATCATATCCATGAAGGCAGCAGGATCATTAGTCAATCTAAAGGACATGACTAGGAATTCATAATGCCCGTACCGAGTTCTGAAAGCCGTCTTTGGAATATCCTCAGTTCTAACCTTCAGCTGATGATATCCAGAACGAAGATCGATCTTTGAAAAGAATTGTGCTCCTTGCAACTGGTCAAATAGGTCATCAATACGTGGCAATGGGTACCTGTTTTTGATGGTGACATGATTTAACTTCCGATAATCAATACAAAGTCGCATACTTCCATCTTTCTTCTTCACGAATAGCACAAGAGCACCCCAAGGAGAAGTACTAGGACGAATAAAGCCAATGTCTAACAATTCCTGCAGTTGGATCTTTAACTCCTGAAGTTCAATAGGAGTCATTCGATATGGGGCTTTGGAAATGGGTTTTATACCGGGTTCAAGGTCGATACAAAATTCAATTTCATGCTCTGGGGTAGGCCAGGAAGTTCTTTAGGGAATACGTCAGGGAATTTATTAACAATAGAAATATCATTCAAAACTGACATATTTTTTTTTAGATCCGTGACATGAGCTAAGAAAGCTTGACATCCGTTTTTCAATAAACGAATAGCTTTATGACTTGAGATGACAGCGATTGATTTTAATGGTTTGGTTGCTTGAATTCGCATAATAGGTCGATTAGGAATATGAAAGCTAACAACCTTACGAAAATAATTAATTTTTGCATGATGAGTAGTTAACCAATCAATCCCTAGAATCACATCAAATGCAAGTATTTTTAATGAAATAAGATCGACAGGTAATGTGTGGGTACCAACTTGAACCAAACAAGACTTATAAACCGTGGATGTAATGAAGGTTTCTCCCAATGGAGTTTCAACAGATAAATCAAAGTCTAATTTCTCCGGAGTCAAATTTAATCGATGAGCGCAAGTAGGAGAAATAAAAGAATGGGTAGAACCGGTATCAAATAAAGTATAGACTTCGTTAGAGTTTATGGTAAGCTTACCCGTGATGACCTCATTCGGGTTCCTTGCTTTCTAGGAAGTCACAACAAACGCTCTCCCTTGCACTACCGGTTTTAACTTTTCTGGGACGGCCTTTGGTGTCTCCATCCTGACTGAACTTGTTTTTGGTAAACGACAAAATCGAGCTAAATAACCTTCTCTTCCACAATTATAACATGCTTTAGACGGCATCGTGCAGTTTGGACTGATGTGCCCCTCCCCTCCACATTTGAAACATATGATAGGTGGTCTTTCTCCTTCCTTAACAACGGGTACTGGTGCTGACGTCTTTCCATCATTGTTGAATCTCCTCTTCTTGAAATGATCATTCTTATTGTTTTGGCCCTGATTACCACCGAAGTGGTTACCATTTATGGCATGTTGATTCCCTCCACGCTTGTTGTCACCGCTTCGATGACTGCTCTCACTGGTATTATCATTTTGTCGACTACTCTCTTTTGGTTGCGTTGACTCGTTATCGTGCTCCACTAACTGAGCCTTATTCACAACATCTGAATACAAACACAGTTTATGAGAAATAAGATGTTGACGTATCTCAGGTTTCAAACCTCGTAAAAACATTCGCGTCATTCGCTCTTCATTATCCACCAAGTGGGACGCAAACCGGGACAACTCAGCAAATTTAGCCTCATACTGCGACACGGTCATATTATTCTGCTCCAATTTGATGAACTCCCCCTCCTTCATGTGACGAATACTTTCGGAAAAGTATTTGTCATTGAACAGCTCTTGGAACTTCTCCCAAGACATCTTCAGTGCAGCAGGTTCAGTACGCTTAATCGATTCCCACCAGCAATCTGCTTCTCCTCGCAACATAAAGGCGGCAAAGGGAACCTTTTGCTCCTCGGAGCATCCCAAGACATCAAATATCTTGGTAATCTGCTTTATCCATGTTTTCGCTATAAGTGGTTTTGGTTCTCCCTTAAACTCTGGTGGCCCTAGCTCCTTGAACTATTTAGCGGTGACCGTCCGAGAGTTTTCAGTGTTTCCACCTATATTTTGGACAGGAGCCGCTCTCGCCTGCTGTTGCATGAACTGAATAAAGTTTCTGAACATTCCATCATTCATCATCTGGTCAGTATTGTTGTTTGCATGAGGATTGTCACCTTCCTGATGCACATTATCCTGATTATTGATATGTGGTGAATCAACAGTCGCCTGTACTCCATTGCTATTCTCAACATTCTCAGATGCCATTTTCAGATACTACCACAAAATAAAAGTTAATTGATATGTCATATATTATCCTTATATTATGACCGACCAATTAAATATCATACAAATAAACTTAGGTAGGTCATACTAGCGAAGGAATTCCACATCTCTCCCCTCCTAGTTCTATTCTCACATCTTAGCTAGGGATCATATCCCTAAGCTCTGATACCAACTGTGACGCACCCAAAATTAGGTATACATCACCCATCTTGGGTCGTCAGATACATAGTACAGAATACAAATACAACTTATTAATACAACTGTCGTGTACAATACGACAAAACATAAACTGTGAGTTTGAATACAAATATTGTCTTCTAGAGAGTATTCATACTCAAAAGGAGTCCTCATTACATTTATTATCACACTATTACATAGAATAGTGAGGACTACTAACTAATACTATCATTCGGACCATCACTCCGTTCCCCGACTTGCCCCAGCTAGGTTCTCATTTTCTGAAGAGAACAGTGAAAGAAAGGGTGAGCTCAACTAGCCCAGTAAGAAATATTATGACTAAGATAATGCAGAATAAATTATCATTAGCCTTCAACAATGTTAAACTAATAAAATATAATAGACATCAAGTTTAACTGCAGCGGAACAAGCAATCCATTAAAAGAGTCAAGTAAAAAATAAACTCTACTATCTTTTATGATTTAAAAGGTTTTTCAACACTGTGATCGCTGGGACTCAGCTTAATAAAATAATCCACATCATCGAATCACCCCTGCACTACGGGCAAGAATATTCGTGTATTCATTAATGGTCATGATCATGCCAACAACTGTCCATCAATGCACTACGGGCCAATGAGGACTTTTACCACATCATTTGTAACATTACGGTCATGATTATACCGAATAATCCTTGGTCATAATCATACCAAGTCCATCTATGCACTACAGGCCACAGATGACTTTCAACATTTTATAAACATGAGGATGATGACAATGATATAAGAATTCAATAAAACAAGTTCAAGAATTAATTTATCCAAGAATTAACAACGTCCAAATTGTCAACATGATACTGCTTTGTGGAGTAAAATTCAAGAATGCTTAGAAGAATATTTTCATGAAAAGATACTGGATTAAACGCAATTATCAAGGATATTCCATAAATTTCATGGAGTACAGAAGTCAAAACTTAACCAACTGAGTATAATAAAGAATGGAATAAAAAAAGAAATCACCATGCATGCGATAGATCGCACAGACAGGTTATTCTAACAGAATAATAAATAATAGAACCAGGTCCGGCATAAAACGCACAGACAGGATATTCCAACAGAATAATAATAAAGACGGAACCAGGTCTGGTGTAAAACACACAGACAGGATGTTCCAACAGAATAATAATAAAGACGGAACTAGGTCCGGTGTAAAACACACAGACAGGATGTTCCAACAGAATAATAATAAAGACGGAACCAGGTCCGGTGTAAAACACACAGACAGGATATTCCAACAGAATAACAGAAGAATGTCACCAAGTATAGGGTAGACCGCGTATACAGGTTATTCCAACAGAATAATAAGAAATGGAATAACAACAGTTCTCTTCATGAATAAGAAAGAATAACACCCCTTACCGTTTTAAAGAAGACCTAAAATAAGGAAGTAGTTAAGTAGCAGAATACTCTTCTTCTCTCTCTCTATAGTTTCTCTCTATAGTTTCTCTCTCTAGAGTTCAGTGAATTCGTAAGAAATAATGAAGGAATGAGATGCTATTTATAGAAAAATAGAATGCATAATAACTAATCCATGAACGGTCCAGATTGATTACTTTAATACGACGGTCCATATTTAAAGAAAAATCTTTTAAATAAAATATAATATATTCTTTTTATAGAATAACTTTAATAAAGTATTCTGTTTTATATAAAAAGATATTTCTGTTTTATTACGTTAATAATACGAATAAAACAAAATGTCATTATCGCTAAATAATTTATATTATTAACTGACAATAATTGAATCAAACTGAGTGACTTCTCACATAAGCATTAATAATCAATACCGTGTGCTACTATCCAACCACACGTATTACTGTACTTTTACTACCGAGTAGTTCAACAGTATCAATGGTAAAATTTCCGCCGTCATTTTTAATAAAATATTTTTGTCGTTTTCTCAATCCGACAATAATTCCGTTATAGGGTCCACCAATGATTGTGTCGTTGTACGAATATTTCCTGTTAAAACGAATATTCCCCGGCCAATCGAATATTATATAACAACTTGCGTACTTTGTAAAATTTATAAATATTACCCACAACTATAACATTATATCAAATTAACTCCATAATATTTAAAAATAATATTTATAGAAAATTCATCTTTATTTGTAAAAGTTGGGGTCTTACAACGAAATCTACTATCATCTATAAATTTAGAAGTACATCATCAATATTTTATCCATGTAACATCAATCAATAAACATCTTGAATCAAATATTCATATTTGCACTACAAGCCAAAGATATTCATCAGTTGGTCATGTTCATCTTAACACCTGTTCATCTTTGCGCTACGGGCCAAAGATATTCATCATAAAATCATTATTCTTTGCACTACAGGCCAAAGATATTCAGTTATATCATCATTTAGGACTGAGGATGATGAAAAATCGTTTAAAGAAAACGAATCATGTGAAACAAAAGAATAAATATTAAGTATTCGTATTTCAAACAATCCGAGTTCAAAAATACTTCATAAATAATCATAGCGAAGTAAAATTTAAGAATGATCAAAACATGGATACAATCAAAGCTAGTATTCATAATAGATATCTTGGACACAAAAAAGAAAATTTAATTTTTCTGTGAATAGTGTCGTATTTGTGAATAGTGCCGTATACATAAATAGTGTCGTATACGTGAATAGTAACCTCGACACTAAAAGGTAAAAATTCCACAATAAAAAAAATCATCATGCTTCGTGAATAGTACTCGTGAATAGTAACTCATGAATAGTAACTCGTGAATAGTAATCCCGACATGAAAAGATAAGAATTTTACAAGAAAAATCTTACCAATATTCTGGTATAATGATATTGAAAGAAATAATATCATTTATAAAAAAAATAACATCCCTTGCCTCGAAAAGACAGTATGTAAGACCCCAAATTTTATGAAATAAAAGTATTCAATTTTTCTTATAATTACTATTCAGTAAATGGTTAAATTGATAAATGTTAAAGTTAAGGGTGATATATGAATTTTTTTTCAAAATACACAAGTGGTTATAAAATATTCATTGTTGTCGGGGAATATTCGTTTGGTCGTGGAATATTCTTTCTGTCATGAAATATTCGTACGACGGCGCAGTCATTTGTGGGCCCCATAACAGAATAACTGTCGGGTGAAAAAAATGACAAATTAGAGTTTTTACAAATAACGGCGTAGTTGTTTCCGTTAACACTGTTAGAATACCCGGTGGTTTAAATACAGTAATACGCGTTATTGCACAGTAGCACGCGGTATTGCATAGTATTTTTGAAATTATTGATTCTTACGTAAGAAGGCACTACTCAATAATTGTTACAGTAATTACTGTTCAATATTTTATTTTATTGATTCAATAATTGCTACGTTAAAATTTTATATTATTGTTGTTCAATAATTGTCACTGCATAGTATTTCCCATTATCAGATCAATAATTCATATTATTTGAATAATATTATTAGATAGCATTATTGACAATGTCTATAAAATTCTGTCTAAGGAGAGGTTTGGTCACCTAATTGCGCGCCAGTAAGGAGAAATTCTTATTGGAAAGCCCCCACTTTCCTGGGAACGGCCTGGTTGTCATAAATGTGATTCTGCAATATTATTTGTGAATAATTAATTATTGATTCATATGATAAGAAAATATTTATTTTATGTAGATATAAATGAGGGATATATTTTTGTGGTTAAAAATGAAAGAGTTAATGTTGATGTGTTTTATCTGTATTTTTGTCGGAACGGAGGTATTGAAAATCAAATTAGGGTTTTTAAGATATTTTGCGAGGGTTATAATTTTTAATCCGACCGTTGGATCGTGGTAATATTTAGATATGTTATACATATATAAGTTGAGTATATGTCCACAAATTTTGAACCGTTAAAAATGAACGTATGATTTGTTATGAATTTTACGAGATGACTGGTTCAGAAATTGTTGAATTTTTGGAGTTAATCATTTTGGTAGAAAATTCTAGAATTGGTGGGCCCCACTCTTGGTTGGTGAAGAAATGTGCTGAGATTTTTATTCAAATGTGGTGGGTGGGAATAGTAGCAGGTAAAGCCATCAGGTTACAGGTTAAGTCTGATTCGACGTGCTAACATTTTCCTATAAATAGAGGGCTAAGTTAAAATTAAAAATCACACCAGATTTCATATGTTTTCTCTCTTTCTCTCTCTAGATTATTGAGTGTATTTTGTGAGTATTTAGATACTCTGTGAGTTTCTATTCATCAGTGCAAGTTTCCTTCAGCCTTATACCGATCAGAAGTACTGCTCTTTTGAGGTAAGGGATAGTAAGGAATTTTAAGGGTTATTATATTTTTCAGTTCGTAATTTTTTTGACCTTCAAAAAAAAATTCTGGAAAAATTTGAAATGATATTTTGATGAGTTTTATTGATTGTGTCCAAAAATGGTGATTTTTGGATGTATAGATTAAAAGTTATGAATTTTACGGGGAAAGACTATTTTAAAAGTAACCGGTTATAACTCCTTGTGGTTAACTCCAAAATTGATAAAATTTTTATTGGGAGTACATGTATATGATAGGAGTATACTCTGTGAATTTCAGAATTTTTAGATAAAAGTACAATTTTTGATAAATGTCTAAATATTCGGCTGTTTTGGCCATATGAAAAATAGTAACTGACTTTTAAAAATTCTGAGAAAAATATATGTTCACTATTGGACTATATTATGCTAAATCCCAGAAAAGAAATATTTTTGGAACTGATTTGGTATTTTTCATGAAAATAGTCTAGTTATGAGTAAATGAATTAAATATGTTTTGTGAAGAAAGAAAATTAGAAAATAGGATTTTATGGCTTGAGAATCCTATATGAGGTATATGCAGATTTTTGATGATGGTTTTTGGTTATTGGTGATGAAATCTTTTGAGTTTGGCATTTTAGGATGATTAAATGCATTATTTAGTAAAGTGTAAACAATTAAAATAAATTGTTTATAAGCTTAAGAAATATTATTCTTTCAATATCATTATACCAAAATATTGGTATGTATTTTATTGTGGAATTTCTACCTTTTTGTGTCGAGTTACTATTCACGAGTTACTATTCATGAGTTACTATTCGCGAAAAAAATTGGTTTCTTTTTCTAACCAAATTATAGTTGATTTACGAATATTACTCTTGAGATTAAAACTAGATGTTGATCATATTATTTTTATTATTATATATAATATTTTTATAACCCTAATGATGATATTTCTCTTTGACTTGAGTGTAAAGATGGGTAGATTTTTGGTATGATCATGACTATGGGTTCTCTTTGGCCAGTAGTGCAAAGTTGAATTGTTGATTGGTATGATCATGACCATTGAATTTATAAGTGAATATCTTTAGCTTAAGTGCAAAGGTAAATTGATCAACATGGTTATAATTATTGTTTATATAAATTCTGAAATGAATATATATTTCTTTGAGATATTAATATATTTGGCCTGTAGTGCAAATATGAACTGTTGATGAATATATTTGGCCGTAGTGCAAATATGAACTATTGAGGAATATCTTTGGCCTGTAGTGCAAAGATGAAATATTGATGAATATATTTGGCCTGTAGTGCAAAGATGAAT
Source organism: Panax notoginseng (assembly GCA_016801055.1). Lineage (NCBI taxonomy): Eukaryota > Viridiplantae > Streptophyta > Magnoliopsida > Apiales > Araliaceae > Panax > Panax notoginseng. The sequence continues at coordinate 106,899,599 of CM029014.1, forward strand.
TGTTGATGAATATCTTTGGCTCGTAGTGCAAAGATGACATGTTGTTGAATATCTTTGGCCCGTAGTGCAAAGATGACATGTTGTTGAATATCTTTAGCCAGTAGTGCAAAGATGAACAGATGTTGAGATAAACATGACCAACTGGTGATACAAATGAATATCTTTGGTTGTAGTGCAAAGATGAAGTTATTAGTATGATTATGAACAGAAAATGTGATTTAGTGTAACCATGATATTTGATGTTTCAGGTAAAGATAGGTGATGAAAATTATCTTCGTCCTGGATGAGAAGAGGAATTTAGAACTACAGTTATGATTATGAGTTATTCATATGATTGTGGACTAGAATTGTTGATTGATGTTACAGGGATAAAACATTGTTGGTGAATTTTTAACATGGAGAAGATAATAGACTTTATAGTCTATATGACTCTTATAATGGATTGCTCGTTCCGCTGCAACTATGGTTGAAATTTTTATCATTTACCATATGTTCTAAATCTCTGATTTATTAGTGATGAAGGCTATTGATAATTTAATTATCTTTAGTCATGATATTCTTTACTAAGCTAGTTGTGCTCACCCTTTTGCTTCACAATTCCTTTCAGGTAATAAGAGTGTAGCTGGGTCGAGCGAGGGTAACGGGAAAATAGAACGGTGGTCTCTAGCTGTGGATGTTCTCCCGAAGCAGTATAGAAAAGTTCATTTAGTAGTTTTATTTGGTGAATCCAATATGATAAGGTGTACCCAACGTTGGAAGGGTGGTTTGCCACTATCATACAAGATGTCTAACGACATACAACCTCGTGTCATCATAAGACAGGGATGTGCTCATCCACTTGCTGAATATATATACGAGCACTACCTATATAATCTTGGTGTTTGTTTGAAGTATAATTCTCAATTAGAGACAATAAAGATAATGATATGTCAAGAGAAGACTCACCATTGGGAAGAATATGATAGTAATCTTCTCATTTTTCTTTAGGGTCTATTGGGTCAACCAAGGATAATTCTGTGGCCATATAATATCTATCATAACCTAGACGCATGACCTCCCATGTACGAAGGTTTCCTTGAGCACTTCCCAAATATTCTAATTTCTAAAACAGTTTTTGACTATACCTTTATGTAAGGTGTTATTGTGAGGTGATGTCCACGGTTAGAACATGAGTCACATTTGGTATATATTTGCATCCAAACTCACAGCATATGTGTTGTTGTATTTTACACGACAATTATTGTAATAAAGTTGTAGTTATTTTCTGTACCATGTATTTGGCAACTCAGAATAGGTTGAATGGAATGGACCTATTTTAGGGTTGTCACATTTGGTATCAGAGCTTAGGGATATGATCTCTGGCGAAGATCGGGGAATACAACTAGGGAGGAGAGATGAGTAAATCCTTCGCTAGTGTGTCCTACCTAAGCTTATTTGTTGGTCAGTCATAATATTGGGATATTATGTGATATGTTAATTTGTTTAATTAACCCTTGTTTTATGGTAGTATTTGAGAATGGCAGCTGAGAATGCTAATAATGGAGTGAATGAAACTGTAGGGATACCTCTAATCACTAACCATGATAATGTGATGTCAGACGAAGAAGGAAATAGAGATATCCATGTTATGAGTGAAGAATTGATAGTTGTACCCGAGATAGTCGCAGAGGTATCAGCTGAGACTGAGGAAGAAGAGGAAGAAGAAGTACTTGAGGAGAGTTTATTAGAGGTATTATATGATCAAAATGTAGAATTTCAAAATCGTATTCATGAGTTAGAAGAGCAGGCAGAAGAACGACAGGCGGTCGTGGAACAAAAGGATGCAACAATTCAAGCTTGTGTTACCCGATATGTGATGCTTGAACAGAAGCATTCTTCGGCAGAGTATAAGATGATAAAAATAGAATCTGAGCTGAAAGAAGAAAAAACTAAACGAGTGAGAATAAGTGATGAATGGGCAAAAGCCGCACGACACGTGGATATTGTGGAAAGAGATGTTCGATCTAAGAAGGCTAAAATATATGATATGAATTTCTCTTTTTGGAAAGCAATTGGGAGAACCCAACATCGAGTTTTGAATTACCCTGTACATAGCGGTCAACCTGAATCTGATATGGATCAAAGATTGATGATTCAGATCATGAATGAGGAGTACGAAGAGGCAGTTGAGGGAGTAATATGTCCTATAGAAAGGTATATTTCAACGGTAATGATGACACCAAATGCTGCTCTAGACAAGTCAAAGCCGAGTAGTTCGAGGGATGGAGGTTGTCATAACTTCCCAACAAATGAGGAACCCAAATAAAGTTATCATGGGAGATGAGCAATGGAGAAATCATGATGATCTGAGAGACAGAATCTGAAATGGAAGCAAGGTATTCTCAACTCTTCGAAATACTAGGTACGTAAATTTCGGGGACGAAATTTCATAAGGAGGGGAGATTGTAAGACCCCAAATTTTATGAAATAAAAGTATTCAATTTTTCTTATAATTACTATTCAGTAAATGGTTAAATTGATAAATGTTAAAGTTAAGGGTGATATATGAATTTTTTTTCAAAATACACAAGTGGTTATAAAATATTCATTGTTGTCGGGGAATATTCGTTTGGTCGTGGAATATTCTTTTTGTCGGGGAATATTCGTACGACGGCGCAGCCATTTGTGGGCCCCATAACAGAATAACTGTCGGGTGAAGAAAACGACAAATTAGAGTTTTTACAAATAACGGCGTAGTTGTTTCCGTTAACACTGTTAGAATACCCGGTGGTTAAAATACAGTAATACGCGTTATTGCACAGTAGCACACGGTATTGTATAATATTTTTGAAATTATTGATTCTTACGTAAGAAGGCACTACTCAATAATTGTTACAGTAATTACTGTTCAATATTTTATTTTATTGATTCAATAATTGCTACGTTAAAATTTTATATTATTGTTATTCAATAATTGTCACTGCACAGTATTTCTCATTATCAGATCAATAATTCATATTATTTGAATAATATTATTAGATAATATTATTGATAATGTCTAGAAAGTTCTGTCTAAGGAGAGGTTTGGTCACCTAATTGCGCGCCAGTAAGGAGAAATTCTTATTGGAAAGCCCCCTCTTTCCTGGGAACGGCCTTGTTGTCATAAATGTGATTCTTTGTGAATAATTAATTATTGATTCATATGATAAGGAAATATTTATTTTATATGGATATAAATGAGGGATATATTTTTGTGGTTAAAAATAAAAGAGTTAATGTTAAGGTGTTTTATCTGTATTTTTGTCGGAACGGAGGTATTGAAAATCAAATTAGGGTTTTTAAGATATTTTGCGAGGGTTATAATTTTTAATCCGACCGTTGGATCGTGGTAATATTTGAATATGTTATACATATATAAGTTGAATATATGTCCACAAATTTTGAACCGTTAAAAATGAACGTATGATTTGTTATGAATTTTACGAGATGACTGGTTCAGAAATTGTTGAATTTTTGGAGTTAATCATTTTGGTAGAAAATTCTAGAATTGGTGGGCCCCACTCTTGGTTGATGAAGAAATGTGCTGAGATTTTTATTCAAATATGGTGGGTGGAAATAGTAGCAGGTAAAGCCATCAAGTTACAGGTTAAGTCTGATTCGGCGTGCTAACATTTTCCTATAAATAGAGGGCTAAGTTAGAATTGAAAATCACACCAGAATTCATAAGTTTTCTCTCTTTCTCTCTCTAGATTATTGAGTGTATTTTGTGAGTATTTAGATACTCTGTGAGTTTCTATTCATCCGTGCAAGTTTCCTTCAGCCTTATACCGATCAGAAGTACTGCCCTTTTGAGGTAAGGGATAGTAAGGAATTTTAAGGGTTATTATGTTTTTTCAGTTCGTAATTTTTCTGACCTTCAAAAAAAATTCTGGAAAAATTTGAAATGATATTTTGATGAGTTTTATTGATTGTGTCCAAAAATGGTGATTTTTGGATGTATAGATTAAGAGTTATGAATTTTACGGGGAAAGACTATTTTAAAAGTAACCGGTTATAACTCTTTGTGGTTAACTCCAAAATTGATAAAATTTTTATTGGGAATACATGTATATAATAGGAGTATACTCTGTGAATTTCAGAATTTTTAGATAAAAGTACAATTTTTGATAAATGTCTAAATATTCGGCTGTTTTGGCCATATGAAAAATAGTAACTGACTTTTAAAAATTCTGAGAAAAATATATGTTCACTATTGGACTATATTATGCTAAATCCCAGAAAAGAAATATTTTTGGAACTGATTTGGTATTTTTCATGAAAATGGTCTAGTTATGAGTAAATGAATTAAATATGTTTTGTGAAGAAAGAAAATTAGAAAATATGATTTTATGGCTTGAGAATCCTATATGAGGTATATGCAGATTTTTGATGATGGTTTTTGGTTATTGGTGATGAAATCTTTTGAGTTTGGCATTTTAGGATGATTAAATGCATTATTTAATAAAGTGTAAACAATTAAAATAAATTGTTTATAAGCTTAAGAAATATTATTCTTTCAATATCATTATACCAAAATATTGGTATGTATTTTATTATGGAATTTCTACCTTTTTGTGTCGAGTTACTATTTACGAGTTACTATTCATGAGTTACTATTCGCGAAAAAAATTAGTTTCTTTTTCTAACCAAATTATAGTTGATTTACGAATATTACTATTGAGATTAAAATTAGATGTTGATCATATTATTTTTATTATTATATATAATATTTTTATAACCCTAATGATGATATTTCTCTTTGACTTGAGTGTAAAGATGGGTAGATTTTTGGTATGATCATGACTATGGGTTCTCTTTGGCCAGTAGTGCAAAGTTGAATTATTGATTGGTATGATCATGACCATTGAATTTATAAGTGAATATCTTTAGCTTAAGTGCAAAGGTGAATTGATCAACATGGTTATAATTATTATTTATATAAATTCTGAAATGAATATATATTTCTTTAAGACATTAATATATTTGGCCTGTAGTGCAAATATGAACTGTTGATGAATATATTTGGTCGTAGTGCAAATATGAACTGTTGAGGAATATCTTTGGCCTGTAGTGCAAAGATGAGATATTTATGAATATCTTTGGCCTGTAGTGCAAAGATGAATTATTGATGAATATCTTTGGCTCGTAGTGCAAAGATGACATGTTGTTGAATATCTTTGGCCCGTAGTGCAAAGATGACATGGTGTTGAATATCTTTGGCCAGTAGTGCAAAGATGAACAGATGTTGAGATAAACATGACCAACTGGTGATACAAATGAATATCTTTGGTCGTAGTGCAAAGATGAAGTTATTAGTATGATTATGAACAGGAAATGTGATTTGGTGTAACCATGATATTTGATGTTTCAGGTAAAGATAGGTGATGAAAATTATCTTCGTCCTAGATGAGAAGAGGAATTTAGAACTACAGTTATGATTATGAGTTATTCATATGATTGTGGACTAGAATTGTTGATTGATGTTACAGGGATAAAACATTGTTGGTGAATTTTTAACATGGAGAAGATAATAGACTTTATAGTCTATATGACTCTTCTAATGGATTGCTCGTTCCGCTGCAACTATGGTTGAAATTTTTATCATTTACCATATGTTCTAAATCTCTGATTTATTATTGATGAAGGCTATTGATAATTTAATTATCTTTAGTCATGATATTCTTTACTAAGCTAGTTGTGCTCACCCTTTTGCTTCACAATTCCTTTCAGGTAATAAGAGTGTAGCTGGGTCGAGCGAGGGTAACGGGAAAATAGAACGGTGGTCTCTAGCTGTGGATGTTCTCCTGAAGCAGTATAGAAAAGTTTATTTAGTAGTTTTATTTGGTGAATCCAATAGGGTAAGGTATACCCAACGTTGGAAGGGTGGTTTGTCACTATCATACAAGATGTCTAACGACATACAACCTCGTGTCATCATAAGACAGGGATGTGCTCATCCACTTGCTGAGTATATATACGAGCACTACCTATATAATTTTGGTGTTTGTTTGAAGTATAATTCTCAATTAGAGACAGTAGAGATAATGATATGTCAAGAGAAGTCTCACCATTGGGAAGAATATGATAGTAATCTTCTCATTTTTCTTTGGGGTCTATTGGGTCAACCAAGGATAATTATGTGGCCATATGATATCTATCATAACCTAGATGCATGGCCTCCCATGTACGAAGGTTTCCTTGAGCACTTTCTAAAAATTCTAATTTCTAAAATAGTTTTTGACTATACATTTATGTAAGGAGTCATTGTGAGGTGATGTCCACGGTTGGAACATGAGTCACATTTGGTATATATTTGTATCCAAACTCACAGTATATGTGTTGTTGTATTTTGCACGACAATTATTGTAATAAAGTTGTAGTTGTTTTCTGTACCATGTATTTGACAACTCAGAATAGGTTGGATGGAATGGACCTATTTTGGGGTTGTCACACAGTACTTCTGACTGGAATACTGGATATAGTGCTGAAGGGAACTTGCACCGTATAGCAACACTCAAAGTATCAAAATACTCACAAGAATACGCTCGATAATATAGAGAGAGAAAGAGAAAGAAAACTTCAGTTTCTGGTGTGATTTTCAATTCTAACCTAAGCACCCTATTTATAGGAAAATGCTTAGAACACCAAAGTAGAAAATTTAATATAATATTAATATATTATATATAAATTCCTACGCCAACTTTTGAATGCTGGAATCCCACATGTTTAACAACAAAATGAGCCCACGAACTTGTTAAAAACGTTTTTGTTGATATAAATAATTAAAACTTCTAAAAATCAATTATTTCGGAACTTCAATAATTCATAATAAATAGCCTTTTATCATAAATATTTGAACCTCATGTCCTTTTCATAGAAAATTTCATTCTCTACAAATTTACAGAAGAAAAGTTTTTCAAATTCCAAACAGAAATTGACCGAAATCCACAAACGGGCGATTTTACAAGCTATAATCAAATTTCAGTCAAGAAATGGGGTCCATCGACACACAAAATATGTGTTAATCATTTAATGCAATAAAAATACTCTTCCTCCTCATATACTCATATAGCCCACATTTATTATAAAAATATCACCATTATTATATTATTAAAATATAATAATATATTTAAATGAATTATTTTATTAGAAAAAGATAAAATATCAATTTTTCAACAATTGTCACTTTAAAATTTTCTCCATCTATATCCACATAAAATAAATATTTTCCTCAGCATATAAATCAATAATTAATTATTCACAAATAATATTACAGAATCACAATACTAACAACTAGGCCGTTCCCAGGAAAGAGGGGGCTTTCCAATAAGGATTTCTCCTTACTGGCGCGCAATTAGGTGATCAAACCTCTCCTTAGACTTAACTTTCTAGACATTGCCAAAAATATTATCTAATAATATTATTCAGATAATATGAATTATTGCTTCGATAATAGAAAATACTGTGTAGTGACAATTATTGAAACAACAGTAATATAAAATATCAACGCAACAATTATTGAATCAATAAAATAAAATACTGAACAGTAATTACTGTAACATTTATTGAGTAGTGCCTTCTTACGTAAGAATTAATAATTGGTGCAATACCGTGTGCTACTGTGCAACAACGCGTATTACTGTGTTTTAACCACTGGGTATTCCAACAGTATTAACGGTAACAACTACGCCGTTATTTATAAATAACTTATACTTGTCATTTTCTTCATCCAATCGGTTTTCGTTATGGGGCCCACACAAGGCTGCGCCGTCGTACGAATATTCTCCGACAGCAAGAATATTCCACGACCAAATGAATATTCCCCGACAACAATGAATATTTTATAACCACTTGCTTATTTGAAATATTTGCGCATTTTACCCATAATTAACCACATTAATCAATTCAACCCTTACTATTTCAAAATAATAAATAGAGGAAATTTAATTTTATTTATAAAAAGTTGGGGTCTTACAATCTCCCTTCTTATGAAATTTCATCCTCGAAATTGACATACGTACCTAGTGTTTCGAAAAGGTGAGGATACCTCGCTTTCATTTCTATTTTCAACTCCCAGGTCATTTTCTCAATAACATGGTTCCTTCACAAAACTTTGACTTATGGTATAACCTTTGTGGGTAGGACATGCTCCTTCCTATCCAAGATCTTGACAGGTACCTCCTCGTGCGTTAAATCTTCGGCTATTTCATCTGGTTCTAACTCAATAACATGGTTCGGGTCGTCCACATAATTTCGTAACTTCGATACGTGAAAAACGTTATGAACACGTGACATACTTGGCGATAAAATGAGTCTATAGGCCACAGTTCCTCTTCGATCGAGGATTTTAAATAGACTAATAAATCGAAGGTTTGAGCTTTCCTCACATCGCCGATTCTCGCTTTTGAATAACAACTTCTTGCACCTCCTTCTTCATATTCATCAGCTCCGGTGTATAGCTTGAGCGGTTTTAACTTTATCGATTAAAGCCGATTTTACTCGTATATCATCACGTGATCCATATAGTCTTTAACTCTATCTCTATCATTAGTAAGTCATACGAAATGGGTCTTTTTGTTAAAAATATCGCACTCATAACCACATACGATTTTCTACTCAACACGTCAGCTACCATGTTCGTTTTTCCAGGATGGTATGGTCAGAACAGGTGCCAAAATGAGTCTCTTCTTGAGTTCTTCGAAGCTCTTCCCACATTCCTTACTCCATTTGAATTTTGTATCTCTACGAGTCAGCTGAGTTAATAGAGTAGCGATTCAAGAAAATCTTTCCATGAATCTCCGATAATAACCAACTAAGCCTAGAAAGCTACGTATTTCGATTATTGACTTAGGTTACTCTCAACTATGACTCATATCACAATCTTGGATAGCACGTCACAACGGTACCTATCAGTTTACTACCACACAAATATGGCGTCCCCTACGGAGAGTCTAGCTTCGGTGCATTCCACAAAGGAAGTCACCAGATAGAGGCTCGGGTACCAAATTCTATAGTTGAATTTTTAACTCTTGAAGTTTAATAGGAGCCATTCGATATGAGATTTTAGAAATGGGTTTTGTATTGGGTTAAAAGTCGATATAAAATTCAATATCACACTTTGGGAGTAAGCCAAGAAATTCTTCAGGAAATACATCAAGAAATTTACTAACAATAGAAATATTATTCAAATCTGACGTATTTTTGTTCAAGTCCATAACATGGGCTAAGAAAACTTGACATCCATTTTTCAATAAACGAATGACTTTATGGCTTGATATGAAAGTGTTTGACTTCAATGGTTTGGTTGTTTGAATTCGAATAACAGGTTGCTTAGGAATATGAAAACTAACAACCATACGAAAGCAATCAATTTTGGCATGATGAGTAGTTAATCAATCAATCCCTAAAATTACATCAAAAGCAAGTATCTTTAAAGAAATAAGGTCAACAGGTAATGTGATGGTGCCAACTTGGATCAAACAAGATTTATAAACAGTGGATGTAACGAAAGTTTCTCCTAACGGAGTTTCAACAGATAAGTCAAAGTTTGATTTTCTCCGGAGTCAAGTTTAAACGTTGAGTATAAGCAGGAGAGATAAATGAATGGGTAGAACCGGTATCTAATAAGGTATAAACTTCGTAAGAATTTATAATTAACTAACCCGTGCTAACTTCATTCGGGTTCCTCGCATTTTGACAAGTCACGACAAACGCTCTTCCAAGAATCGTTGACTCTAACTTTTCTGGGACAGCATTTTGAGTCACCATCCCCGCTGGACTGGGTTTTGCTACCGTACAATCTCGAGCGATATGACCTTCTTTTCCACAATTATAACATACCTTAGAAGGTTGTGGATAGTTTGGACTTATATGTCCCTCCTCTCTGCATTTGTAGCATCTAATTGGCGGTCGTTCTCCTCCCCTAGAATTTGTTGATGGTGTTGGTGCTGCTGCCGACATCTTCCCGTCATCGTTAAATCTTCTCTTCTTAAAATTTCCACTTGAGTTATTTCTTCTATTATCTTGGCCATTATTACCACCGAAGTGGTTACCATTTCTGGCACGATAATTTTCTCCACGATGGTTATCCTTGTTCTGATAACCGTTGCCATTGGTACGATTATCATCGAGTTGTAGGTCGTTATTCTTTGATTGATCTGACTCATTATCGCGCTCTAATAACTGAGCTCTATTCATAACATCTGAATATAGAAAAAATTTATGAGAAATGAGATATTGACGTATGTCGGGTTTCAAACCTCTCAAAAATATCTGCGTCATACGTTCCTCATTCTCCACCAAATGAGGTGCAAACCTGGATAACTCCGTGAACTTTGCCTCGTACTGGGACACTGTCATGTTGTTCTGTTCTACTCTAATAAACTCTACCTCCTTCATATGACGATTACTTTCAGGAAAGTACTTGTCATTGAACAATTTATGAAACGTTTCCCAAGACATGCTGAGTGGGGCTGGATGAGTACGCTTCACAGATTCCCACCAGTAATCTGCCTCATTACGGAACATAAAGGTGGCGAACGGAACCTTCTGTTCCTCCGTGCATCCCAAGACATCGAATATCTTGGTAATTTGCTTGACCCACGTTTTTGCCTTAATCGGATCCGGCTTTCCCCAGAATTCTGGTGGTCCCAACTCTTTGAACTGCTTGGTTGTGATAAACCGTGCATTGCTATCATTTCCACCTGTATTTTGTACACGAGTCTCCCTCGTCTGATTTTGCATGAACTGCAAAAAGCTTCTAAACATCCCGTCGTTCATCATCTGATCAGTGGAGTTGTTTATAGGAGGAATATTGCCTTCCTGTTACACGTTCCCCTGGTAGGCGATTAAAGGTATTTCCATGGTCTCATTCACTCCATTGTTAACATTCTCAGCTGCCATTCTCAAATACTGCCATAAAATAAGGGTTAATTAAAGAAAATAACATACCACATAATAACCATATGCTCTGACTGACCAACAAATTAGCTTAGGTATGACACACTAGCGAATGATTTACTCGTCTCTCCCCTCCTAGTTCTATTCTCCGATCTCCGCCAGAGATCATATCCCTAAGCTCTGATACCAACTGTGATGCCCTCAAAATAGGTTCATTCCACCCAACCCATTCTAAGTCGCCAAATACATGGTACAGAAAACAACTACAACTTTATTATTACAATTGTCGTGCAAAATACGACAACACATATACTGTGACTTTAAATACAAATATTATCTTTTAGACAATATCCGCACTAAAATAAGTCCTCATTACAATTATTGATACACTATTTTATAAAATAGTGAGGACTACTAAGACAACTATCTTGAACCATCATTCCATACACCGACTAGTTCCCGCTGCATTCTCGCCTCTTGAGAAAAAAAATGGAACAAAAAGGAAAAGGGTGAGCTCAACTAGCCCAGTAAAGAATATTATGACTAAGATAATATAGAACAAATTATCGTTAGTCTTCAACAGGAAAAAATTTAATAGAATACAATAGACAACAAATTTTAAATCAATATTCGCAGCGGAAATAATAATTCATTAGAAGAGTTAAGTAGAGGATGAAATCTACTATTTAGAAGTCCATCATCAATATTTTATCCCTGTAACATCAATCAATAAACATCTTTAATCAAATATTCATCTTTGCACTACAGGCCAAAGATATTCATCAGTTGGTCATGTTCATCTCAACACCTGTTCATCTTTGCACTACGGGCCAAAGATATTCATCATAAAATCATTAATCTTTGAGCTACAGGCCAAAGATATTCAATATTATCATCATTTAGGACTGAAGATGATGAAAAATCATTTAAAGAAAACGAATCTAGTGAAACAAAAGAATAAATATTAAGGATTCGTATTTCAAACAATCCGAGTTCAAAAATACTTCATAAATAATTATAGCGAAGTGAAATTCAAGAATGGTCAAAACATGGATACAATCAAAGCTAGTATCCATAATAGATATCTTGGACACAGAAAAGAAAATTTAACTTTTCTGTGAATAGTGTCGTATTTGTGAATAGTGTCGTATACGTGAATAGTAACCTCGACACTAAAAGGTAGAAATTCCACAAGAAAAAAAATCATCATGCTTCGTGAATAGTACTCGTGAATAGTAACTCGTGAATAGTAACTCATGAATAGTAACTCGTGAATAGTAACTCGTGAATAGTAATCTCGACATGAAAAGATAAGAATTTTACAAGAAAAATTTTACCAATATTCCGGTATAATGATATTGAAAGAAATAATATCATTTATGAAAAAAATAACATCCCTTACCTCGAAAAGACAATACTTCTAACTGGAATACTGGATATAGTGCTGAAGGGAACTTGCACCGTATAGCAACACTCAAAGTATCAAAATACTCACAAGAATACGCTCGATAATATAGAGAGAGAAATAGAAAGAAAACTTCAGTTTCTGGTGTGATTTTCAATTCTAACCTAAGCACCCTATTTATAGGAAAATGCTTAGAATACCAAAGCAGAAAATTTAATATAATATTAATATATTATATATAAATTCCTACGCCAACCTTTGAATGCTGGAATCCCACATGTTTAACAACAAAATGAGCCCACCAACTTGTTAAAAACGTTTTTGTTGATATAAATAATTAAAACTTCCAAAAATCAATTATTTCGGAACTTCAATAATTCATAATAAATAGCCCTTTTATCAGAAATATTTGAACCTCATGTCCTTTCTATAGGAAATTCCATTCTCTACAACTTTGCAGAAGAAAATTTTTCCAAATTCTAAACAGAAATTGACCGAAATCCACAAACGGGCGATTTTACAGGCTATAATCAAATTTCAGTCAAGAAATGGGGTCCATCGACACACAAACTAACCACATTAATCAATTCAACCCTTACTATTTCAAAATAATAAATAGAGAAAATTTAATTTTATTTATAAAAAGTTGGGGTCTTACATCATATATTTGCTTTAAATCATTTAAATCATCATCAGATCGAACTTAGCAGGTGGTCAAACTAGACCATCCGTTCACGATTTCAGTTTCCGGAAAAACCCAGAAACTCGATGAACATAGTTTCTGACATCATTTGACCGAGCCAAATCTGGAGCTTATAATGTTATTGGACTGAAATATTGGTATATAATTGTTCTTTGACATAAGGACATCAGAATTGAACCATTAGATCACCTGAACCATGACTGGAACATAGATTAATTTGGTCTGGAAGGTACCTAGTCGAACTGCATGGGTTTCTGGAAAACCCAGATACCTTCTGACAGTGACTTTGAGGGCTTGAATCTTGTTGGTGTTATATGATATAATCTAGATTGTGGTTGCTGCTTGTAGTGTTACATAAACACAACAAGATCAAGGTTTAATATTTCATAGAGCATGTTTGGATCGAGAATTATAGGCAGGTGTGACAAATAAAATTGTTTAATTAAACAATTCATTTAATTTAATTAATTCATTAAATTAAATCTTCAAAGAATAAAATTTGCCTTTGTTTTAATTTAATTATCATACACACGTAACTAAATTATTATATCACAATTCATAAATTATTTATTTTTCTCAATAAATAAATTATTTAAAATATTTATTTAATTCAATAAATTTTAAAAATAATTACCAATTTATTTAATTTCTTTAATAGTTAACTTAACTATTGAACCTCACTTTCCCAATATATGAATATATATTTCTCTTCACACCAGATCACATATTTATAAATATATAGCATTTATATACACATACTCAAACTCAAAACATCTCATAATAAGAATTTTTTTTTTTCTGCTTTTTTCTTAAAAACAACTAAAAAAATTTAATATTTTATAGAACTGAAATTTTTTCATAATGCAATGTTTTGGGCGTGATTTGGATACCTATACCAAAAAATATATGTACAGTCTGCACATACTATACAGACCTGTTTTATTATACGTATCCAAATCACATCCAAATCACCGTATTATATAAAAATTTCAGTTTCATAAAATATTAAAAAAAAATTAGCTGTTTTAAAAAAAAAGCAAAAAAATAAATGTTCGAATTTTGGTCCGGTCCGGTAATCCGGACCTGATCCGGCCTCATATATATATATATATATATATATATATATATATATATATATATATATATATATATATATATATATATATATATATATATATATACACCCACCATCACACCATCCCTTTTTTTTCCTTACAAACCCGTAACATCCCCCCCCCCCTCATTTTCCATCTTTCATCCCACATGTGGGCCCCACCCCACATGTCACTTTTACACATATTATATATATATATATATATATATATATATATATATATATATATACACTAAATAATTTTATACCGATTATTTTGAAAAATGGATAAATAGGGGTCCAAATAATAAGCAAAATTTACAACAAATACTTTATAAAAATCCCCATAATATTTTAACAATATTTATTCATCATTATTATAACTCGCAATATTAATAACCAGATCGTTCCTAGGAAAGAGGGGGCTTTCCGATAAGGATTTCTCCCTATTGGCGCGCAATTAGGTGACCAAACCCCTTTTCTCGACAGAATTTTCTAGACATTGTTAATTATGCAGATAATAATATGAATAACTTGTCATCTCAATTATTGATTTAATAATATAAAATATTAACAATAATTGAATCAAATAACGTGAGATACTATGCAGCAATTACTGTAGCAATAATTGAATATAACTGAGTGACTTCTCACGTAAGCATCAATAATCAATACCGTGTGTTACTATGCAACCACGCGTATTACTGTACTTTTAACACCGGGTATTTCAATAGTTAACGGTAAAACTTTCGCTGTTATTTTATAAAAAGATATTTCTGTCGTATTCTAACTCCTACAATAATTTCGTTGTGGGGTCCACCAATGATTGTGTCGTCGTACGAATATTTCCTGTTAAAAGGAATATTCTCTAACCAATCGAATATTTTATAACAACTTGCATACATAACAAAATTTATAAATTTTACCCACAACTATAACATTATATCAAATTCACACCATAATAT
This sequence comes from Panax notoginseng, assembly GCA_016801055.1. Taxonomy (NCBI): domain Eukaryota; kingdom Viridiplantae; phylum Streptophyta; class Magnoliopsida; order Apiales; family Araliaceae; genus Panax; species Panax notoginseng. Next base: position 106,914,682 of record CM029014.1, read on the forward strand.
TCAAAAATATATTTTGAGAAAAGTTAATCTTTATTTATGAAAGTTAGGGTCTTACAAGCTCCCCTTCTTATAAAATTTTATCCTCGAAATTAGGGTACGTACCTGGTATGTCGAAGAGGTGAGGATACCTTGATTTCATTTCAGATTCTAACTCCCAGGTCATTTTCTCAATATTGTGGTTTTTCCATAAAACTTTAACTTGAGGTATAACATTGGTGCATAGAATATGTTCCTTCTTATCCAAGATTTTAACAGGTACCTCTTCATGCATTAAATATTATGCTATTTCGTCTGGTTCTAATTCAATAATGTGGTTCGGGTCTTCCACATATTTACGTAACATAGCTATGTGAAAAATATTATGAACACGAGACATACTTGGCAGTAAGGCGACTCTATATGCCACAGTTCCTACTCGATCGAGGATTTTGAATGGGCCAATGAATAGAGAATTGAGCTTTCCTCTCTTTTCAAATCTCATAACTCCTTTCCATGGAGGAACCCGTAACACCACATGATCACCAACATTGAATTCCACGTCCTTTAGATGAAGATCAGCATAACTCTTTTGTCTATCTTGTGAGGTTTTTATACGTTATCGGATCATTTAAATCTTCTCCGTAATTATATGTACCAATTCTGGTCCCAACAATATTGCTTCACCCACCTCATCCCATCATACTGGAGAACGACACTTGCGTCCATACAACGCCTCGAATGGAGTCATGCCAATACTTGCTTGATAACTGTTGTTGTAGAAGAATTCCACTAATGGCAAGAACTTGTCCCAACTTCCCTTGAAGTCAAGGACACAAGGTCTTAATAAATCTTCAAGAGTTTGAATAGTCCTCTCTGACTGCCCGTCCGTTTGAGGATGATATGTCGAACTAAATCGTAAATTCGTGCCCATAGCTTTTTGTAAACTAACCCAAAATCATGATGTGAATCTTGGGTCTCGATCAGAAACTATGGATATTAGCATACCATGAAGTAATATAATCTCATTTATGTACATACGAGCAAGACGTTCAAGTGAATAGGTTTCTCGTATAGGTAAGAAATGAGCAGACTTGGTCAATCTATCAATAATGACCCAAATTATATCTATGCCTTGAGAAACCTTGGAAAGACCAATAACAAAATCCATGGTAATGTGCTCCCACTTCCATTCTGGAATTTCAAGTGGTTGCAATGGTCCTTTTGGCACTTTATGCTCCACCTTGACTTGTTGACAAGTTAAACACCTTGTGATAAACTCCGCGAACTCTCTTTCATATTGCTCCACCAAAATGTATGTCGAAGATCACGAAACATTTTGGTACTCCCAGGATAGATTGCAAACGGTGTGTTGTGCGCCTCCATCATGATCTTATACTTTAAAACAGGATTGTTAGGAACACAAAGTCTGGAGTTGACTCGAAGTATTCCTTCTTCATCAATTCTTACTTCCAGAATAGCACTTTCTTGCACTTTTTTTTCATACGAATCAGCTCCAGGTCCGTAGCTTGAGCAGCTTTAACTTTATCAATTAAAGTTGGTTCTACTCGTATATTTGCCATCATCACGTGGATCCCTGGAGTCTTTAACTCTATCTCTATCATTTGTAAGTCATACAAAATGGGCCTTTGCATTGACAATATCGCACTCATACCCGCATATGATCTTCTACTTAACGTGTCAGCTACCACGTTCGCTTTTCTAGGATGGTATTGAATGGTATGACAGTAATCTTTTAACAGCTCGAGCCAACGTCGTTGTCGCATGTCGAGTTCCTTTTGGGTGAAAAAATATTTGAGGCTTTTATGATTTGTAAAGATATCCACTTTCTCCCCATATAGGTAATGCCTCCAAATCTTAAGTGCAAAAACAACTGATGCCAACTCTAGATCATGAGTAAGATAATTTCTCTCATATTCTTTGAGTTATCGTGAGGCATAGGCTATGACTTTCTCATGTTGTATGAGAACACAACCTAACCCTCTACCTGAGGCATCGCTGTAGATGACAAATCCCTCCGAACCAGATGGTATTGTCAGAACAAGTCCTGAAATGAGCCTCCTCTTAAGTTCTTGAAAACTCTTCTCACATTCCTCGTTCCAACCGAATTTTGTATCTTTTTGAGTTAGCTTAGTTAATGGAGTAGCGATTCGAGAAAATACTTTCACGAATCTCTGATAATAACCAGCTAAGCCCAGAAAGCTACATACTTCGGTCACTGACTTAGGTTGCTCCCAGTTTTGAATTACTTTAATCTTTGCTGGGTCAACAGATATTCCATGATTTGATATCACGTGCCCAAGGAATGCTACTTCCTCAAACCAGAACTCGTATTTCTTCAACTTGGCATAAAGCTTGTTTTCACGAAGCTTTTGGAGTATCAGCCTCAAGTGTTCCTTATGATCTTCACGACTTTTGGAGTAAATGAGGATGTCATCAATAAAGACGACCATAAAGTGATCCAAATATTCCTTGAATACTCGGTTCATCATATCCATGAAGGCAGCAGGAGCATTAGTCAATCCAAAAGACATGTCTAGGAATTCCTAATACCCGTACCTAAAAGCAGTATTTGGAATGGCATCAGTTTAAATTTTTAACTGATGATATCTGGAACGAAGATAGATCTTTGAAAAGAATTTAGCTCCTTGTAACTGGTCAAACAGGTCATCCATGCGTGGCAACGGGTACCTATTTTTGATGGTGACATGATTCAACTCTTGATAGTCAATATAAAGTCGCATACTTTCATCTTTCTTCTTCACGAATAGAATAGAAGCATCCCAAGGAGACGTACTAGGTCGAATGAAATCGATGTCTAACAATTCTTGGAGTTGGGTTTTTAACTCCTGAAGTTAAATAAGAGCCATTCGATATGGGGCTTTGGAAATAGATTTTGTACTGGGTTCAAGGTCGATACAAAATTCGATTTCATGCCCTAGAGTTAGGCCAGGAAGTTCTTCAGGGAATACGTCAGGAAATTTATTAACAATAGGAATATCATTCAAATCTGACGTATTTTGTTTAAATATGTGACATGAGCTAAGAAAGCTTAACATCTATTTTTTAATAAACAAATAGCTTTATGGCTTGATATAACAATGATTGACTTTAGTGGTTTGGTTGTGTCGACGTCGGGATTTTTAGATGTCCCTTTTCGTTACTTATTCTTTGGTGTTCTTATTTTAGGTGAGATTTGTTTGAAAAAATAAGTGAAAAAGGTCCGACATGTATAATGTCGACTATGGACTGTTAAGAGTCGCCAGTTGGTTTTTTAAATGGTTGTACCAACATAACAGAGAAAAGGTTTGCACATTGACCCAGTGATGTGACACTGCTATACGGGTTGGTGAAACCGAGATTCGTTTAGGGTCCGGGGACTTGGTTATGCGGGGGGAAGGTGTTAGGCACCCCCCGACATCTGTGTTACCACGATGACCGCCTCTTTTCAAGAAACTATTATCTGAATGTGTGTGTGTGTGTGTGTGTGAGTCAATGTGCTATTATTTGAAAGTGGTACGAGGCCTCGTTCGCACCTATATACGCAGGGTTTGAATTTTTGTAAAAATTCAATTTTAGCAAGATATGGCAATGATGTTTTATAAAAGAGATTTTTTCAAACCCTGTCGCTCAATAGTAATTGAGGTCTTTTGCACTCCTATTTTATTAAATGCGCGGCTTGGTTGATTTTATTTGACGGCTGCGAAGCATCCGTACGAAAATAATGTACAAAATAATGTCGATTTCCTCGTGGGTATGGAAACCATCTGAGGAAATTCAGACACCGCAGAATAATTTACAAGTTGCTTACAGCTGAAAATGTCCATCACGGAAATCGAATCTAGATCCAATGGGATGAATCTGTAATCACATGATACCGCAATTTGTATGAAAGCAGTAAGCATGTATATATATAAAAGCCGTAAATATATATATACAGACATGATCACCAACCACGAAGAACCTCCATAGGAGATCAGAAATGTAAATAAAGCTGTTAAAAGCTATCAACCACCACAGAGGAAACTCCAGGCGGGACAAAACGTAGATAAAGCTGTAAAAACGATCAACCACCACAAAGTAAACTCCAGGAGGGACGAAATATATATATATATATATATATATATATATATATATATAAGCATGTAAACGCACCGGATATAAGATCCAGGCTCACCGAACAGAGTTCGATAGCAATTCATATATATAAGTATATATATATATATATATATATATATATATATATACTTATATATATGAATTGCTATCGAACTCTGTTCGGTGAGCCTGGATCTTATATCCGGTGCGTTTACATGCTTATATATATATATATATATATATATATATATATATATATATATATATATATATATATATATATAACGAGTAAACGTACCGGATGTAAAATTCAGGCTCATCGAACGGAGTTCGACCACAGTTCATATATATAAGTATATATATATATATATATATATATATATATAGAAAGCAATTAAACGCACCAAACCGAAGTTTAGGCTCATCGAACAAAGTCTGACACATAGTTAATATATATAAGTATATATATATTAAAGCAATAAACGCACCAAACCGAAGTTTAGGCTCAATCGAACAAAGTCCGATACACAGTTCATATATATAAAAATATATATATATATATATATATAGAAAAGCAAATAAACGCTCCAGACCGAAGTCTAGGCTCAACTGAGGCATAACTCGGTAATGTTAGTCAATATATATGTAAATATATATATATATATATATATATATATATATACTGAAATAAAACCACGGACCGAAGTCCGGGCAAAAGCAAGCAACACGACTCTCAACGTGTAGAAGGGTGTGTGCAAAAATAAAGAGAAAGACTCTAAAATATGTGAGAAGGCTTACAGTGGGCTGCCAAAGAAGACTTCTATATCTTTAGAGTGAATAAACACTGGCTTTTGTAGGTACAAAATAGGGCTGTATATGAGCTCACAAGTGTTTAAAGTGGGAAAATACACTGTATGGCAAGTGTAGAGCGAATTCTGCAGGGTTTCTCCGTCTTTTTTATCTTAAAAATCAGCACCCCAAGCCTCTTATTTATAGGCAAAAGGAGCCACAGGTGTACCAAAGGCGGGTCGGGTCGGCCCGGTTTGGTCGGGTTTGGTCGTCTCGAAGTACGTGCACGCGGGCACTGTAATGTCCACTCAATTTTTCTGAAGTGCAATCCGGGCATCCGTTTGAGGTATACAGGACCTATTTAGGACCGCCGTTGTCGAGAGTTTGTACAATGGCATGGGATTAGAGTTTTTACGAAGTCTTTGAAGATGGGACGGTGCCCTCCGGTCTTCAAGCTTCAACTTTCATCCGTTACCCCGCACAATAGCAACTCAGGATTGGTTAGCCTTGTGGGCCATTGTTGCGTAGATGTGTTGAGACGACTTGGTGTGGCATCGTGTTGGTCAGATGATGATGTTATCCCTTACCGGTGTTATTGTCGGGTTGGGTCGATAAAGCAGACGTTGCTCAGCTTCGCTGGGATTGGACTGCTGCAATTGGTTGAAAGTCCTCATTGTCATCTTTTAGGTGTGTCTGTCTTCCCGATGTCATCGTCGGGCTGATACAGTGTATCTCATTGTGAGAGCCGAGATTGAAGCTGGTTGCACTTGTAACAAGCATTTTCGGGGTTAATGCCAAAATTCCTTTCCTTGGGGCTATCACCAAGGTTGGAGGCTATTCTCATGTTTAGGGCTGAGACTGGAAACCTCGGGCGGTCTTCTCCGGTGTGTGTTCCGGTATTGATCTGCATGCCTCGAGGTTCTCCAAGGTTGGATTGGTTACTCCCAGATTGCGATCTGGGGTTGATGCTAAACCTCCGGTAGTATCCGGTATGGTTGTGGATTGTCTTTCAGGGTTCTCTCATAAAAGATGAATCTGCCTTCCTGCAATGTTAGTGTCAGTAGTACAAAAAATTTCGAGTGTCTACAGATGCCCCTCTTTATCATACTCATGCATGGCGATGCATGGGTAGGATAAAGAATCCTAGACACTTGAAACGTAATAAGACAAACATTGTACTATAGATAGCAACATGATGTATGATGTATGATGCATGTGTACGGGGTTGTAGCCCAACACGCTGAGGATAATTGTTGGCTCCCTGTTGCTTCAACCGGGGATTGGCAATGATGACCAGATTTGATGTATAATCTGAGTCTGTCAGGATGTTGATGTTGGAGTTATCATCAAATTCCTGGATAAGGACTGGATCCTACAGAGGTACCTCTTGTGTGTAAGAGATCTGTGGGGATAAAGCTTGATCTGTTTGAGGATGTGTATAACATATTCCATCATCCATCCTCCTTGATGACAATCTCCTGGTTTGTATCGTCAGGACATGTCAGGGTTCTGTTGGCGTTACTGCCAATAGCAAATGCTGTCAGGGATGCCTGACCTTCGTTGACATGTATTTCACCGATATGTGAATCAACGACTAAAAAATCATGTGGGATATACTGTCAAGGTTGCTTGACTTCCGCTGTCGTGTAGATCAACGGAACATTACGTTGTGACCCCCAGCCGGGGAATATGGGTAATCGGTGGTAAGAACCTCGAATGGCTCCAGAGCTCTGATAGGTTTAACCCTCTATCGGCTGGAATGACGTCAAGGTTGCTTGACCTTCGTTGATGTGTGTGTCAACGGCTTGAATGTATGTGGTAATCCCCTGCCGTGAATTCACGTTGCAAACCCCTCGGGAGATCTACTGGGGACGTATGCATTAATCAAACAACTGTGTATGCTCTGATGGGTTTACTTGCCATTGGCTGAGATAATGTCAAGGCTGCTTGACCTTCATTGATTTGTGTGTCAATGGATGAACACGTGTTGTAACCCCCGCCGGGAATCTACGTTGTAACCCCCGTCGGGGACTCACGTTGTAACCCCCGTTGGGGACTCACGTTGACAAGGATGATGATCCTGAGAAAGCGGCATTGGACCTGCGTACGGTATTGCCGAGCTTGACTGATATCATTTGAGATCACTGGAATAGTGTCCTGTGTGTGGGCGAATACCAATGCGTGATGTACCGATTCAAAGTCTCATCAGAGAAGACCAGGATTGTATGCAGTTTTGCTCAATCGCGTGGCGTTTTTATTCTCGATTTGACCTTTTTAATTCGTAAAACCTCCTTTGTAACTCGAACTGGACCGAGCCGGAGGGATGGGACCCACATGGGGGTGCCGCAGGTGTACCTGCTGCAGTCGCAGATAGGCATGTGGCCAGGCGTGGATCATATATCCATCAGCCAGTAGCATTCACAAGTCACTTTCAACTTGTTTCGCTTAGAGAAAACCGCGAGCCATCTTCAGATCTGCTGAGTTTGGGCTACTTTCTACAAATTCCGTCACCGTGCAAGTGTTCCACACTATCTTGGTAATGTATGCCTATATTTTCTCTAGTTTCTATCCGTTAGATTGTGAGTTATCGCACGAAATGCATCTAAACACATAGTAGTGGTTATGTATGCACAAATGACTTGATTAAAAATATTCAACATAGTAAATGTTAGTATTAAACCATGCTGAACATAATGAAGTGAAAAAATTTAATGTTTGAGACAGTCAAATTGGCACCTTTTCCTGCTATTTTTTGTCCTATTTGAGGTCCAATGAGCAAAAGGTAGAAAGGCAAAGTACTCCTAGCATTGAGGCTGGCCTTATGCATGATGCTTTTGATTTTTAATGCATATATTGTGTATATGACTTTGGGGCAGGTGTGCTACTGAATGGCCACCTAAACATGCATGTGTGCATGTGGATAGTCCTATTTTCAAAGGGGACTATGGCAAAAAATTTTAAAAGGTAGGCATTGGGTAGTCATACATTTTAACTCTATTGTTTGTTAAAGTAAATACATGCATGCATATAATCATAAATGCATTAGAGAAAGCTCCAGGTAAGAAAATACCACACCCTTTCTGAGGTGATTTGGAGACTTGTTGTCCAGATATTATAGATCCGGATCAGCCGAGCAGTTCCTATAGGACCACTTCTGGCGTACGACAGAGGGCTTCTGAAGTGCCTCATCCCCGTTCTGTCAGACAGCCTCGTCGGTTGGTGGAGGCCGTTATACGTCCTGTCCAGGTAGGTGTTCCAGACGTTGAGGACAAGGAGGCGGATATTCCGATAGAGGATCCCACTCATGCTGCACCTGTCCCTCGTAGGGAGCTTCCGAGCATTCAGGTGGTGAACCCAGAGTTGCTGGGTGATTTGGGCAGACATCCATCGATGTATTTACATGCTAACGAGGTATGGCGTTAGACTTTGGTTTTCCTTCTTTCCTATTGATGAGGATTAAAGGGTTCTGACATAGATTTGCATTTCATGTAGGTTCCAGGTTTTACACAACCTTGAGGGAACTGGTTTTGCATCCACTCCATGTACCAGGCGCTTCATCCTGATTATAGATCAGTAGTGCATGAGTGGAGATTTGGGGCATTCTTCTCCATCATTCTCCGTCGTTGTCCCTGGGGTTACCTCAGGACATTATTTGAGCGGTGGTTTCACCAGACTCAGTCACTCCACCTGCTGGATTGCGAGGTGATGATGATGCTGATGGATTGGCGATTTATCACCGACGTGGAGTTTGGAGGGGAGCCAGTGCCTTGCATGGCGAATATTACCCCTACTGCCGTCAGATCCTTGTTAGGAGTTCGGCGGCGGCGCTCAAAGGCAGGACCGTCCGTTCAGGTCCTTTAAGTGTGGATGCTGTGAGCGGGATATTGAGTGAGCCCATGCCTGATGATGTCAGGATCATGGATCGCGTTCTGCGACGATTGTTCCTGATGATCATTCGAGGCTGCTTCATAGCAGATAACTCTTCTACGGTATCTTTTGCTTTGGTCAGCGCTACGCGTGACGTGGACCGTATTGGAGAGTACGATTGGGGCTCCTGTACCTTTACCTATTTCCTCCGGGGCATGTGTATACGCTCACAGGGTTTAACCGAGGCTTGGCTAGGATTTTACCTGTTTCTGCTGGTGAGTATTTCTCTTATCTTTTCCCATTTATAGGTTAAGAGTGTTTACTGATAGCAGATGTCTTGCCATTGTGTTGGCAGTTTTGGGCCTATGAGAGGCTTCCCTGTTTGCGTCCCGTGAGTGTGTTAGGTTTAGATACCTATCCACGAGGACGAAGATGGCATCATTCGATTTTGCCCGAGGTCCCTGTAGCGGAGGGATTCACTCATTGCCGTATGCAGCTGGAGTTGCTGACGGCCGACACCATCACCTGGCTTCCCTATTCTGGGGAACACTTAACAGTGGGTTTTGAGGATGGATACCCGACTGCGGTCGAGTATTTGATTTCCACCATGAGAGTTCCACTCTTCACAGATGGCGGTTGGGAGCTCTATCTAGGAGAGCGTGCTATCAGGAGCACCACAGGGGAGATTCGTATACCGATCTTACCTCCTGTCAGGCGTTACTGGCATGTATCGCAGTCACCCGCCATTGATATCCCGTTGTTGGGTGTTGATGGATTTGCCTTGTCAGAGGGTCCATGTACTCAGGAGATATTCCAGCGTTGGTGGTTTCCTCGTATTATTGGAGCCCAGTCTCGTGCCACACAGTTTATGGGGGACATGGTTCCTGGATCATTGATGATGATGGATTGGATAGCTTGTGTCCAAGATCCGACTCATATGACCCAGATTGATAGCTTGACCCGTCAGTTGGACCAGGCACATATATTTATTCGGTACTTGGGCAGAGATCCAGCAGAGGCGGAGTCATTTGTTCCTTCCAGCTCAGGCGCTGGCCCCTCGGACGACCCATTTGGTTTTACCGGCGTAGATTCTCCTCTTTATAGGCCTGACATCCATGTTGATAGAGATCCAGTGACTCAGGAGGCGTTACATCAGGTGGACAGGATTGATGATGTGGATATCTACACCATTGTCTTCTTCTGATGTATTCTCGTTATATCTTTTGATAGGCCTCTGTTAGATATTGGGTGGTTGTTCCCCATTCTCGCTATATCTTTTGATAGGCCTCTGTTAGTAGTAGGGCGTCTGTGCCCTATTTTCCTGTATTTGTAGATGTACAGAGCTGATGTATTAGATGATGATATACTTAGGAATGTATGCACAGTCTTTTCCATTCCCTATATCATATTGTCATCCATTATCTGTTATGCATGTATCATGTTATGCATATGTATGTATGTCCGGAGATATTCGGCATTGACCCCTTAATGGTCTTATGACACGGCCCTCACAGATGTCTTCTTCGACAGTTAGCCGTATAGATCATACCCCACCGTCAGTGGTGGCATCGGGTATGCGATCGTGGTATGATAGTATGTCACCACTAGACAGGGTGACCGTAGATATATTACTGCAGCATACCATAACTCTTTTGGCATTTCAGGTTCCTGCAGGATTCGTAGATGGGATGCTAGAGCATTAGCGACCTGACAGGCAGGTATTCCGCTTTGGCACCCATGAGCTGACTCCTACTCTGGAGGAGTATACACGTTTGACAATGCTGCCCTTGGACAGACCTTGCGTGCATATGGCTCTGAGAGACATGAGTAGACGATTCATGACTCTCACAGGATTGAGGCGCAGAGTAGTGCAGGATGAGCTGACATCTGGCCATGTGATCTCTCAGCATTTTCTATACAACAGATTTGGCTCAGAGGACAATTACTCACGACATTCCGGGGATTTCACCACACCGGAGGATCATTGGCGTCTAGCCAAAGTTGACGTACTGATGTTATGTGTACTATCATATGTGTTCATGCCGCGATATATGGATGAGATAGATATAGGTGTTATCATGGCCGTGAGAGCTCTCAGGGAGGGTCATACCATTGTGCCTATGATCTTGGCAGAGACTCTGCGGTCAGCATCCTACTGCAGTACTTATCCGTCAGGAGTGTTTACTGGGAGCTTAGTCCTTCTGTATGTGTGGTTCATGTCACACTTGAGACCGATTGGTACCCTTAGAAGGCATGGATATTGGTTTACCCACGATGTGTCCATGTCATACTCCTTTCAGCCATCGGGGTGTATAGATACTCAGTCCTGGTCCGTATTTTTGGCAGACATCAGAGACCCATTTAGCATATTGCTGTGCTAAGGGCTACAGCTTTATTACTCATGCTCCGGGCATGGATTTTCTCCCTCTGGCCGGCTTGAGGGGTGTGACTACTTATCACCTATTGGCCGTGATGTCGCAGTTCAACCAGTTTCAGGATTTTCATCCTTTCACAGGGGCGACAGGTCAGCGTTCATATGCTGATACCTCTCAGCCGAGGACCGATCTCGTATATACACTTGTTGGGACCATCGTGAGGTAGCTGCTTTTTCAGTAAGCAGTCCAAGTTATTCTGCAGAGTATTCCGCCTGGATAGAGACAAAGGTTTTATCGGCTGCAGCAGTATCTGCAGTACCGGATAGCGACGCAGAGGGTGTGGATCCTGTGGAGGACATTGATACCCACTTCGAGGAGGACCCCGCTACTGGGTTGCCAGCATTTCTTCCGAATTCTCCTAGTACCAGCACTGTTGTGATTCAGTACTCGGCACAGTACTTAGAGCAGAGTCTTCAGCTGATGACCTTTGAGAGAGATCAGGTTCGATCTATGATGTCGACTGCTTTAGATGTGAAGGAGGCCGCTCTGTTGGAGAGAGATGAGGCCTTAGCTCGTAGGGATGCCGCTATTGTTGAGCGGGATGAGGCCAGATTAGCCAGAGATGTAGTGATAGTTGAGCGGGATAGTGCTATATATGCCCGGGATGTAGCCGTCACAGACAGTACTGCAGCGAGGTCCCTTACCACTGATATAATCGCAGAGATGAGCGCATATATTGATGAGCATATGTTCATCATGCAGACGGCTTCTGATCTATTGGGTCGTGTGGATACTCTCATACAGGAGACCACAGCTTTACCTCCTTCTTCTGAGAGGGATGCTATGTTGGGCTTGCTAGCTCGCGTGTATCCTGACTCATAGATTAGCTTGTACTTACCTGCACAGACTAGCTTAGCCATTTTGTCATGTACAATTTACATCATGTATATCAAACAGCATTATATATGACGAGGAAATATATTTTTGGATCACTTCCCTTTTAGATACACCTTGCTATTTGTTTGATATTTTGCCTGCTGCTTCAGAGCTTGTGATCTTGATGTATTCTAAATTCCTCCTAGGTGGATGGACATTGAGTTGTCTCTGGATAGTTCAGAATGGATCATCGATCTGTGTATCCCTACCATCTTTTGGTGTCTTAGGACTGGTTTCTGTATGGAAATGTGGAGAGGAGTGTGGTTTTCCTCTATGAGATTGACCGCACCACAGATGGTCGCCAGTACTTCTATTTAGGAGAAGCCTAGTTAATTCCATCTCTTATGGGTTGGCGTTACTCTTCAAGGTATGACCACAGCTTAGATGGTCACCGAATCTCCTATTTAGGATGAGAGGTTGGGTAATTCCATCCCTTTGGTCTGAAGCCGAATGAAACGTAGTGGATTGATGTTTGATCCCAGTACCAACTGACAAGGGTTTGTATTTTGGTAGGGGTGAGACCGCACCATGAATGGCTGCCTACGTACTCCTATTGAAGAGGAGATCAGGTCTGCATAGTTCGAACCTGGTGTAAAAGGTTCAACGCTGTATGTGGCAGAAATGGTGTAGGAATATTTTTGTTGTTTTTGTTTTATTGCGACCAAGCCATATGAAATGGTTGCCTACGTACTCCTATTGAAGAGGAGATCAGGTAGACGTAGTTCACCCCTCAGGGCGAGAAGAGAAAGCGTAATCCCATGTGCAGGTCAGAGTGCGGGGATGAGAAAGTTTAATCCTAAGTTGAGGATAAACTGCAGAGGAAAAGTTTGATCCCAGGTATGGGTAGCCAAACTATAAACATAAGAGGTTCGATCCACGGTGGGATAACCTAAGTTGTATGAGCGCAAAGGAAAGCCAGGCTGCTGGCTTGAAAAGTATGTTTCCCTGAGGGGCAAAGTGCAGAAAAGTTGTATGTGGTAAAGGGTTAAAAAATCGGAATGACTGGTGATCTGATGGTTTGACACCAGGGTGTTTGCGAGTTACTTCAGACATAGTACCGGTTCACGGCGTCTGAGTTGATGAGTTATGGAAATTCATCACCGTCCATTTCTTGCAACCTGAGAGCACCTCCTGTCAAAACTTCCTTGACAATAAACGGGCCTTCCCAGTTAGGAGCGAATTTTCCCTTAGATTGATCTTGGTTGTCCAGGATTTTCTTCAAAACCAAGTCATATTGTTTAAATTGCCGTAGCCGGACTTTTTTGTTATAGGATCGGGCGATCCTTTGCTGATATAACTAACCATGGAAGATAGCCGCGGTTCGCCTTTCGTCTATTAGAGACAATTGGTGATACCTGTCTTGTACCCATTGATCTTCGTCCAGCTGAGCGTCTATCAACACTCTGAGAGATTCCATCTCAACTTCTATGGGGAGCACTGCTTCCATCCCATAGGTTAGTGCGTAGGGGGTTGCCCCAGTTGAAGTACGCATGGATGTTCTGTAGGCTAACAGAGTCAGAGGCAATACATCAGGCCAATCTTTGTGGTTGGCGGACATCTTTTGCATAATCTTCTTGATGTTTTTGTTAGCTGCTTCAACAGCACCGTTCATCTTTGGACGATAGATGACTGAGTTGAGATGTTTGATGTGGAATTTACTGCACAATTCCTCCATCATCTTATTGTTGAGGTTTTTGGCATTGTCTGACACAATCACCTCTGGTTGTCCATACCGACAAACAACATTGTTTCTGATGAAAGCAATGATGACTTCTTTAGTGACCCTGGGGAAGGAGGCTGCCTCTACCCACTTGGTGAAGTAGTCGATTATGGTGAATATAAATCAATGCCCATTACTGGCTTTAGGTTCAATGGGCCCGATAACGTCCATTCCCCACATTGAGAAGGGCTAAGGTGAACTCATATTGTGGAGTTCCCGTGGAGAGGCGTGTATAGCATTCCCATGAATCTGGCACTGATAGCATCTTTTGACGTGGTCATGGCAATCAGCTTTGAGAGATAGCCAATAATGTCCCGTTCTGAGGATTTTCTTGACAAGGAGGGGGCCACTCATGTGGGGGCCACAGACTCCGCCATGGATTTCATCAATGAGCCTTTGGGCTTGATCTTTGTCTAAACACCGGAGGAGGCCTAATCATGCATCTCTTTTGTAGAGCGCATCTCCACTCAGGTAGAATTTCATTGCAAGTCGATGGATCCGCCTTTTCTCGGTAGGGCTCGCCTCAGCGGGTGTAGATCCATCTCGTAGATATTCCTTGATATGCTGATACCAAGGCTGTGGGATGGGAGGTAGCTCATCCGATACTTCTCCAACATAATTCCCGTAGGCTGGGGCCTTGTTCAGAGAAATTGTGATGCTTGGCATTTGCTCCTTGCCTGATATATAAACCAAGGAGGCCAAAGTTGCTAATGCGTCCGCAAAATTATTCCTATTACGAGGAATATGTAGAAAGGAGATTTCTTCGAACTCCAAAGCCATCTTTAAAACCTGCCGATGGTAAGGCAGCAAATGTAGTTCCTTGGTTTGATAGATTCCGGTGGATTGTCGGATTACCAACTCTGAATCTCCAAGGACAGTTAACCGTCTGATGCCCATTGAACGGGCAAGTTTTAGCCCCATGAGACAGCCTTCATACTCAGCCGTATTATTGGGGCTATCAAACTATAATTTGACGGCTCCCCCGTATCAGATACTAGAACTGCTCCAGCTCCAGAACCTTCCATACTAACAGCTCCATCAAAATACATCTTCCATGATTAGCGCGTATCATACTGATGGTGTTGCTATACTGTCATTACTCCTTCATCAGGGAAATATGTTTCTAAGGGTTTGAAATCCCCTGAAGGTGCGGCGGCCAGTTGATCTGCAATTCCTTGACCTTTGATGGACTTTTGAGTCACATATACGATGTCAAATTGTTGTAGGATCAACTGCCATTTGGACAGCCGATAATTTAACATGGGTTTGTTGAACACGTACTTGAGAGGATCCACGCGGGATATAAGATGGGTTGTGTGACCATGGAGGTAATGCTGTAACCTCATGGAAGCCCATGCTAAAGCACAACACGTCTTTTCGATCAGAGTGTACTTGTGTTCACTGCTGCTGAACCTTTTACTGAGGTAATAGATAGCTCGTTCTTGGCCTCTATCGTCCTTCTGCCCCAGCATGCAGCCCATAGCATTGTCACTTACAGACAGGTACATGAACAGGGGAACATCATCCCTAGGTGGTACCAACACAGGAGCTTTGACTAGCTGTTCTTTGATTGTAAGGAAGGCATTCTGGCACTCATCATTCCATTTCATGGAGGAGTTCTTCCTTAATAGTTTGAAGATTGGTTCACAGGTTGCTGTGAGTTGGGAGATGAACCTGCTAATGACGTTGATTCTTCCCAAAAATCCCCGAATTTCCTTTTCTGTCTGAGGAATGGGCATTTCTGTGATGGCTTGGATTTTGGCAGGATCCAGCTCAATCCCTTTGTGGCTGACTAGGAATCCTAGCAACTTGCCTGATTTAACGCCAAAGGCGCATTTGGCTAGATTCAACTTCAAGTTGTACTTACGCAACCTGTTAAATAGCTTTCTGAGATGGTCTATATGGTGATCCTCCTTTCGGGACTTGACAATAATGTCATCCACGTAGATATCAATCTCTTTATGCATTAAGTCGTGGAAAAGAGCCATCATTGCTCTCTGATAGGTAGCTCCGACATTGATGAGGCCGAATGACAACCGTCTATAACAAAAAGTTCCCCAAGGAGTGATGAAGGCAGTCTTCTCACGATCTTCCTCGGCAACCATGATTTGATGATACCCCGCAAATCAATCAGCAAAGGAGTACATGTCGTATTGCGCAGTATTGTCAATGAGAATGTGGATAAATGGCACGGGAAAGCTGTCTTTTAGGCAAGCTTTATTCAAGTCCCGGTAATCCACGCAAACTCGCACCTTCCCTCCAGGTTTAGGCACGGGCACGATATTGGATATCCACTCCGGATATGTAGACACCATGATGATGCCAGCCTGAAATTGTTTCACAATTTTCTCTTTCACCTTTAAACTCCACTCAGGTTTCAATCGCCTGAGTTTCTGTTTGACTGGCTTAAATCCCTCTTTAATGGGAAGGCGATGAAGGAGAATTTCAGTGGACAAACCCACCATGTCTTTATGAGACCATGCAAACACATCCTGGAATTGGGTTAATAGTGTAACCATGTCATTCCGTTGGTTTGGGGTAAGGTCTGAACCAATCTGGATTAACTTAGGGCTTTCTAAGGTTCCGAGATTGAAAGAAGTGGTTTGATCAAGGTTGGGTTTAGGTGTATCTTTGACTCATTCTTGAATTTCTGGAGGCACCTCAATGTCATCATGTGTATCCATCAAGGCTGAATTCATCTCTACATCAAAGGTACAATCCCTGTGTAGGAGAGGCATCGTATCAGCAAGTACAGGCACATCTAAATTCAGAGTCTTGAAACAAAATATGCTTTCACTTAGTATATATGAAACGTGTTTGATCATGCACAGTGTTAGCATATACTAGCAAAATAAACTGCTAATACTGTATAGAAAAGTAAGCAGTTATTATATCTACAGGGCAGAAAGAACTTCTGCCCACTTTACCCTTGACAACCAACGCAAGGAATGTTGTTCCAATTGGCAAGAGCAAAGTTCGGGTGAACCGCAGTGATAGAGGGACTGTCATCATCCTCCCTGTCCTGAATGATGGCCATTATGTCTGGGCAATCATCGTCTGGGGTGTATCGATTGGTATGTTCATCATGGACGATGATACGCATGCCCGACATTATTCGGACAACGTTTTCCTTGATTCTCTGCTCCTCTTCTTCGATTGCAGGATCTGGAATAACAATTTTGTTTTCCTCCACTAGTTTCGGCTTAGGAAATAACATAGTCATGACATTGGCTGGCACCTTTACAGGAGGTTGTGCGGACTCAGCACTTGAAGGCGAAGATAAACGCCACATAGTTGAAGCTGAAGGAACCTGTGGATGTTTATGAGGGTTACTGTGATTAGAGCTAGCCGAATAGCCTAGTCCAGCTGTTCCAGTGTGCTTGGTTAAGCGAATAGGGTACTTGATACCCTGACAATCTTTACCCAACCCTTGTCCTGGTTTATGACCCAACGACATCACTTCAGCAGAAATTTGGGGTTCAGGCAGTGGTCCTCCAATAGCATGGTATTGGGTATTGCTTATTTCCAAAGCATGAAAACTGACTGGTTCAACGTCCGCATTAGCATTGATGACCGGTAAATCCCCGTGTTGAGGACACTCTGGTTCAGCGTTGACCGTGACCAGGCTGTTGTTGACAATATATTTTAATTATTGATGAAGGGTGGAGGGGACTGCCCCAGCCATGTGGATCCATGGTCTCCCAAGAGCAGGTTGTATCCCGACTCTATCTTGAGAACATGGAAGGATACGCAGAATGTATGAGGACCAATCTCAATTGGCAGCTCAATTACTCCAACCGAATTTCGGTGGGCCCCATCAAAAGCTTTGATGATAGTATGGCTACTCCGGATTCGATTAGGATTGATATTCATCTTCACTAAGGTAGTATATGGGCAAATATTTAGGGATGAGCCTCCATCTATCAGGACTCCAGCCACCATATATTCGGAGGACAAGACTGCGATATGCAACGGTTTGCAATGACCGGTCCCTTCAGGCGGAATGTCATCATCAGTGAAGGATATCACATTGTCGTTGAAAATGTGATCAACCAGATGTTAAAATTTTTCCTCATCCACGGATGTCGGGAGATAGGCTTCTTCTAAAACCTTTAACAAGATCTTCCGGTGATTCTCGAAAATGAGGACCAAGTCCAAAATTGATATCTGTTGTGGAGCTTCTTTCAAGCTTAAAACCACCGTAGCTTCGTTATGACCCATAATGCGGAGGAATTTTTCAATCTTCTCCGTGGGTATTTTTCCTTTTGATTTGATGGCAGATTTCATCACCCGTTGGGGAAGGTACAGTGAATTTTCTTTCGACACTGCAGCAGTGTTATGTGAGGTGGATCCTTCACCTTCTCCATAATTCCACGAAACTTTATGCAAGCTAACAATAGGATATTATGCTCTGGACAGCAAGTTGATTGGCTTGGGAGTGGCCACTTTCAAAGGATTGTTGCTTCCTTTGAGTTGAATTATTGGCATGACGAGTGATTGATCAGCTTCAGTAGATATGACGACTACCACACTCTTTCATTTAGTGGGACCTGCATTCTCACTGGCGCGTAGCACAGTGTCGTCATCTGCTAGGCGCAGTACGCCACTGTCGATTAGGTTCTGAATAAGGTGGCGGAGTGCCCAGCATTCTTCTGTGCTGTGACCACGAGATTGGGAATGATATTGACATACTCCCTCAGAATTGTACCGTCCCGCACGGGGGTTGATTGGAGGTAGAAGGGAACTGATTCTTCCTTCATTGATTAACATGTGAAGTATCTCCTCCATAGGTTGACCCAAATAAGTGAATTTCCTTTTGTTGGCGAAATCCCGACGGGGCTTGGCATTTGCTCTCTTCGTCACTTTGTCTTCCAGCATTTCATTTTTTGAAAGTGAAGAGGGAATATTCATGACAATGGGCAGGAGACTGGCATACTCCTGGCTAATTAGCTGACGAGTCACTTGATGCTGATAAGTAACCAGTTCCGCCAATTGCTCAATTTGTTTGCAGAGAGCTTTCATTTTTCGTTCCATTGTGAACTGGAACTTGGCATAATCCCATATGTTATCACCGTCTTTGATGGTTTGGGAAGAATCACAGCTGAAGTTGGAACTCTGTCCACTACTCCAATTAATCATGTTGACCTCTTCTTCTTTGTGTTAAGGAAGAGGGTTGTCTTGAACGTTAGATTGATCTGGTTTAGTGACCACGATCTCACCGTTGTCTATCAGGTCTTGGATCTTGTGTTTCAAGGCCCAACAATCCTGAGTATCATGTCCAGGTGCCCCGGCATGATAAGCACATTTCCGATTAGCATTAAAACCCCTTCCATTTGGGTTGGCTGGTGGAAGTAGATGTGTAATCTTCTTTTGTGTTGTCAGAAGATTAAGGATATTCTCGAGGGTATCCCCTAAGGGTGTAAACACTCGAGGGCGTTTGGCTTCTCCACCTTTTGGTATTGGAGAGTTTACAGACTGTGATGGAAAGGGAGTATAGTTTCTCCTCTGAACAGGCATATTTTGACTGCCTTTTTGACCCTTTAGTATCAGGAAAACATCTTCCTCTTTCTTTTTATGGACCCTCCTGGGGTTGTTCCCATAATTTCCAGACTGGATGTGATCAGCAACAGCTTTGAGTGCAGTTAGGTCTTGAATCTTTCTGGATTTCAATCCCATCTCAGCCATCTCCCCATGTTTGACCATTTCAGAAAACGGTTTGCCGATGCCGGCTAAAACTCTCTCATAGAAGGGAGCTTCTTGTTTGTCTATGAACGTCATGACCATTTCTGATTCGGTCATGGAAGGATTCACTTGGGCAGCCAGGCGTCTCCACCTCTGGGCATACTCTCTGAAAGACTCGTTAGACTGTTTTTTGATCTTGGTAATTTGATATCGATCAGAAGCCATTTGAGACTGAAAGCTGTATTGAGTGAGGAAGGCATGTGCTAGCTCTTCCCAGCTGTGGATTTTGGAGTTGCCTAATCTTGTGTACCATGAACGGGCTTCTCCAGTTAGACTATTTTGAAATAATTGCATTCTGAGCTTTTCATCCTCTGCATAAGATCCAAGTTCTCCAATAAATACCTTTAAGTGTGTATAAGGATCTCCTAACCCGTCATATTTTTCAAAGTCAGGAGTTTTAAACTTTTCTGGATAATAAATACCAGGAAAAATACATAGATCAGCATATGAAACACTCCCGTGTGTTCCAATTCCGTTGATAGTGCGAAGGGTTTCTTCCATTTGGAGGACTTTCTTTTTAATGTCACCAGTGTCTGGGTCTCCAGTGGGATGGGCAGCATCATGAGTTTTGTTGGTATGATCCAACTGCAGTTCAGGTATGGTAACGACCTGGGCTCCTCCTTGTGTGGAGTATTCAGCATGTACGGGTATTTTCTGACCCTGTGTAGACTGGTGTAATTCTTTGAACAGAACAGCCAAATCTGCAATTTGTTTGCCTAATCCGTCGAATTCTTTGCGAGAAACTGGATTAAGTTCAGTCTGGTCGGATGACGACATAATTGACTGTAGGCATGTTGCCTTTTTGGACTTTGAACGGGTAGTAGGCCCGATTGACTCCTTGAGAAAGACTTGCATAGTTTAGTCCTTAGGGAAGGTGAATATTAATATGCAATGTGATGAGTCCATTTTAGGAATTTTATCCTGCAAAAACGGATGTCAGCTGTTTGTAGCATGTATGTATATGTGTACACATTCCTTCATATTTCTCATTACATGGAGATATATATGTCATGAAATTGTGTAATTTAAAATGAGAGCATGAAGAGACTTTCCTCCGTTTTGGGTTTATCAGAGGCTGACCTATCTTAGGTTACTCTCACGGCTTTTTGGCATGAAGGTTCCCAAATCATCGCAATCTACTTGACGAGAAGTTAATTCGGTCTTTCAACTGGAGCGAATTTGGGTGGTGTCTTTCTTGAGCCTCGGAGAATCATGCTTCTCACGAGTCCAGTAATCAAACACCGACGGGATAGCCTCCTGGTGGAGGGACCACACAACATACATTCACATACATCGCGTCTCACCGTATGAAATGATGACATGTGTGAAGCACTAATATCATGAGCAGTTTATAGTGCGAGGCACTAATATCACAGGCAGTTTATAGTGCAAGGCACTAACATCACAGGCAGTTTATAGTGCGAGGCACTAAATAAACAAGACATGCATTCGTACACATTCATCCAATGTAAATGCAACATCCACACACACAAGCAGTTAACAATTTTTGAAAAGATTGAAATAGCGGCTTAAGTCCTCTTACTGGAGTCCCCAGCAGAGTCGCCACCTGTCGACGTCGGGATTTTTAGATGTCCCTTTCCGTTACTTGTTCTTTGGTGTTCTCATTTTAGGTGAGATTTGTTTGAAAAAACAAGTGAAAAAGGTCTGACATGTATAATGTCGACTATAGACTGTTAAGAGTCGCCAGTTGGTTTTTTAAATGGTTGTACCAATACAACCGAGAAAAGGTTTGCACATTGACCCAGTGATGTGACACTGCTATACGGGTCGGTGAAACCGAGATTCGTTTAGGATCCGGGGACTTGGTTATGCGGGGGGAAGGTGTTAGGCACCCCTCGACATCCGTGTTACCACGGTGACCGCCTCTTTTCAAGAAACTATTATCTGAATGTGTGTGTGTGTGAGTCAATGTGCTGTTTTTTGAAAGTGGTACGAGGCCTCGTTCGCATCTATATACGCAGGGTTTGAATTTTTGTAAAAATTCAATTTTAGCAAGATATGGCAATGATGTTTTATAAAAGAGATTTTTTCAAACCCTGTCGCTCAATAGTAATTGAGGCCTTTTGCACTCCCATTTTATTAAATGCGCGGCTTGGTTGATTTTATTTAACGGCTGCGAAGCATCCGTACGAAAATAATGTACAAAATAATGTCGATTTCCTCGTGGGTATGGAAACTATCTGAGGAAATTCAGACACCGCAGAATAATTTACAAGCTACTTATAGCTGAAAATGTCCGTCACGGGAATCGAATCTAGATCCAATGGGATGAATCTGTGATCACATGATACCGCAATTTGTATGAAAGCAGTAAGCAGGTATATATATAAAAGCCGTAAATATATATATACAGACATAATCACCAACCACGAAGAACCTCCATGGGGAATCAGAAATGTAAATAAAGCTGTTAAAAGCTATCAACCGCCACGGAGGAAACTCCAGGCGGGACAAAAAGTAGATAAATCTGTAAAAACGGTCAACCACCACGAAGTAAACTCCAGGTGGGACGAAATGTAAATATATATATATATATATATATATATATATATATATATATATATATATATATAAAAGCATGTAAACGCACCGGATATAAGATCCAGGCTCACCGAACAGAGTTCGATAGCAGTTTATATATATATATATATATATATATATATATATATATATATATATATATATATATAAACGAATAAACGCACCTGATGTAAAATCCAGGCTCATAGAACAGAGTTCGACCACAGTTCATATATATAAGTATATATAAGAAAGCAATTAAACGCACCAAACCGAAGTTTAGGCTCATCGAACAAAGTCCGACACACAGTTAATATATATAAGTATATATATATTAAAGCAATAAACGCACCAAACCGAAGTTTAGGCTCAATCGAACAAAGTCCGATACACAGTTCATATATATATATATATATATATATATATATATATATATATATATATATATATAGAAAAGCAAATAAACGCTCCAGACCGAAGTCTAGGCTCAACCGAGGCATAACTCGGTAATGTTAGTCAATATATATGTAAATATATATATATATATATATATATATAATATAAGATATATATATATATATATACTGAAATAAAACCACGGACCGAAGTTCGGGCAAAAGCAAGCAACACGACTCTCAACGTGTAGAAGGGTGTGTGCAAAAATGAAGAGAAAGACTCTAAAGTGGGTGAGAAGGCTTACAGTGGGCTGCCAAAGAAGACTTCTATATCTTTAGAGTGAGTAAACACTGGCTTTTGTAGGTACAAAAGAGGGATGTATATGAGCTCACAGGTGTTTAAAGTGGGAAAATACACTGTATGGCAAGTGTAGAGCGAATTCTGCAGGGTTTCCCCGTCTTTTCTCTCTTAAAAATCAGCACCCCAAGCCTCTTATTTATAGGCAAAAGGTGTCGCAGATGTACCTGCGGCTCAGCCGTAGGTGTACCAGAGGCGGGTCGGGTCGGCCCGGTTTGGTCGGGTCGGGTCGGGTCATCTCGAAGTACGTGCACGCTGGCACTGTAATGTCCACTTAGTTTTTTTGAAGTGCATTCTGGGCATCCGTTTGAGGTATACAGGACCTATTTAGGACCGCCGTTATCGAGAGTTTGTACGATGGCATGGGATTAGAGTTTGTACGAAGTCTTTGAAGATGGGACGGTGCCCTCCGGCCTTCAAGCTTCAACTTTCATCCGTTACCCCGCACAATAGCAACTCGGGATTGGTTAGCCTTGTGGGCCATTGTTGCGTAGATGTGTTGAGACGACTTGGCGTGGCATCCTGTTGGTCAGATGACGATGTTATCCCTTACCGGTGTTATTGGCTGGTTGGGTCGATAAAGCTGATGTTGCTCAGCTTCGCAGGGATTGGACTGCTGCAATTGGTTGAAAGTCCTCATTGTCATCTTTGAGGTGTGTATGTCTTCCCGATGTCATCGCTGGGCTGATACAGTGTACCTCGTTGTGAGCGCCGAGATTGAAGTTGGTTGCACTTGTAACAAGCATTTCCGGGGTTAATGCCGAAATTGCTTTCCTTGGGGTTATCACCAAGGTTGGAGGCTATTCCCATGTTTAGGGCTGAGACTGGATACCTCGGGGTTATCTCCGAGATTAATCGGCCTTCTCCGGTGTGTGTTCCGGTATTGATCTGCATGCCTCGAGGTTCTCCAAGGTTAGATTGGTTACTCCCAGATTGCGATCTGGGGTTGATGCTGAACCTCCGGTAGTATCCGGTATGGTTGTGGATTGTCTTTTAGGGTTCTCTCATAAAAGACGAATCTGCCTTCCTGCAATGTTAGTGTCAGTAGTACAGAAAATTTCGAGTGTCTACAGGTTGCTTGAATTCGCATAATAGGTTGGTTAGGAATATGAAAGCTAACAACCTTATGAAAACAATCAATTTTTTCATGATGAGTGGTTAACCAATCAATCTCTAAAATCACATCAAATGCAAGTATTTTCAAAGAAATAAGATCGATAAGTAATGTGCGGTTACTGATTTGAATCAAACAAGACTTATAAATAGTGGATGTAATGAAGGTTTCTCCCAACGGAGTTTCAACAGATAAGTCAAAGTCTAATTTCTCTGGAGTTCAATTTAAACGTTGAGCGCAAGTAAGAGAAATAAAAGAATGGGTAGAACCGGTATCAAATAAGGTATAGACTTTGCTAAAGTTTATGATTAGCTTACCCGTGATAACCTCGTTCGGATTCCTCACTTTTTGGGAGGTCACGACAAATGCTCTCCCTTGAACTACAGGCTTTGACTTCTCTGGGACGGCCTTTGGTGCCTCTATCCCAGCTGGATTTGACTTAACTGCACAACAAAATCGGGCTAGGTGGCCTCCTCTTCCACAATTATAACATGTTTTGGACTGTTGCGTATAGTTTGGACTGATGTGTCCCTCCCCACCGCATTTGTAGCATACGATCAATGATCGTTCTCCTTTTTTAACAACGGGTGTTGGTGCTGACGTCTTTCCATCATTATTAAATCTCCTCTTTTTGAAATTTTTACTTTTTTATCTTGGCTATGATTACCACCGAAGTGGTTACCATTTTTGGCATGTTGGCTTCCTCCACGTTTGTTGTCACCACTTCGATGATTGCTACCACTAGTGTTATTATTTTATCGGCTGCTCTCTCTTGGTTGGGTTGACTCATTATCGCGCTCCAATAACTGAGCCTTATTTACAACATCTGAATACAAACACAGTTTGTGAGAAATGAGGTATTGACGTATTTCAGGTTTCAAACCTCGCAGAAACATTCGCGCCATTCTCTCCTCATTATCAACCAAGTGGGACACAGACCGGGACAACTCGGCAAACTTATCTTAGTACTGCGACATGGTCATATTATTTTGCTCCAGCTTGATAAACTCTACCTCCTTCATGTGACGAATACTTTGGGAAAGTACTTGTCGTTGAACAGTTCTTGGAACTTCTCCCAAGACAACTTTAGTGCAGCGGGTTGAGTACGCTTTACAGGTTCTCACCAGTAATCTGCCTCTCCTCGCAACATGAAGGTGGCAAAGAGAACCTTTTGCTCCTCGGAGCATCCCAAAACATCAAATATCGTGGTGATCTGCTTTATCCACGTCTTTGCCTTAAGTGGTTCTGGCTTTCCCAAAAACTCAGGTGGTCCCAGCTCCTTGAACTTCTTAGCGGTGACCGTCCGAGAGTTGCCAGTGCTTCCACCTGCATTTTGAACAGGAGTCTCTCTTGCCTGATGTTGCACGAATTACAGAAAGCTCCTAAACATTCTGTCGTTCGCCATTTGATCGGTGTTGTTGTTCACATGAGGATTATTGCCTTCTTGATGCACATTATCCTGGTTATTGATCGTTGGTGACTCAACGGTCTCATGTGCTCCATTGCTTATCTCAACATTCGTGGATGTCATTTTCAAACACTGCCACAAAACAAGGGTTAATTCACAAGCCACATATTATCCCTATATTCAGACCAACCAATTAAATAACAAATAAACTTAGGTAGGTCATACTAGCGAAGGATTTCCCCGTCTCTCCCCCCTAGTTGTAGTCTCACATCTTAGTCAGGGATCATATTCCTAAGCTTTGATACCAACTGTGACACCCCCAAAATAGGTATACATCACCCATTCTGAGTCGCCAAATACATGGTACATAATTCAAATACAAACTTAATTAATACAACTGTCGTGTAAAATACGACTAAACATAGCTTAGTTTTTACACGAATATTGTCTCATAGACAATATCCAAACTTAAATTCAATTCTCATTACATTTATTATCACACTAAATAGTGAAGACTACTAAAGCAACCATCTCGGACCGTCACTCCATTTCCTGACTAGTCCCGGCTACGTTCTCATTTCCTGAAAAGAACAAAGAAAGCAAAAGGGTGAGTTCAACTAGTCCAGTAAGAAATAGTATGACTAAGATAATACAGAATAAATTATTGTTAGCCTTCAACAATGTTAAACTGATAAAATATAATAAAGATCAAGTTTAACTTCAGCGGAACAAGTAACCCATTAGAAGAGTCAAGTAGAACATGATATCTACTATCTTCTATGATTTAAAAAGTTTATCATTGATTTTATCGATGAGACTCAGCTTAATAAATAATCCACATCATCGAATCATCCCTGCACTACGGGCCAAGGATATTCATTAGTTTCACGTCTACGAATTATCCATGCACTACGGGCCAAGGATATTCGTGTAATCATCAATGGTCATGATCATGCCAACAACTATCCATCAATGCACTACGGGCCAATGAGGACTTTTACCACATCATTTGTAACATTATGGTCATGATTATACCGAATAATCTCTGGTCATAATCATACCAATCAATAGTCCATCTATGCACTAGATGACTTTCATCATAATATAAGCATGAGGATAATGACAATGATATACGAATTCAATTAAATGAAAGCAAAGGAAAAAAATTTTAAGATTTATAATTTAATTTATCCAGAATTCAAAAACGTCCAAATTGTCAACATGATACTGCTTTGTGGAGTAAAATTCAAGAATAATATTATATCAAAAATGATTTGGACTGAAAAGAAATTAATTTTTGTCATGAATAGTACCCCGTGTGAATAGTACCCGAGTGAATAGTACCCCATGAATAGTACTTCGAGAATAGTACCCCGTGAATAGTACTCCAGCATGAAAAAGTTAAAACTTATCAAGAATGTTCAGAATAATATAATCATACCAATCAATAGTCCATCTATGCACTACAGGCCAAAGATGACTTTCATCACAATATAAGTATGAGGATGATGACAATGATATACGAATTCAATTAAATGAAAGCAAAGAAAAAAATTTTAAATATTTATAATTTAATTTATTCAGAATTCAAAAACGTCCAAATTGTCAACATGATACTGCTTTGTGGAGTAAAATTCAAGAATAATATTATATCAAAAATGATTTGGACTGAAAAGAAATTAATTTTTGTCATAAATAGTACCCCGTGTGAATAGTACCCGAGTGAATAGTATCCCATGAATAGTACTTCGAGAATAGTATCCCGTGAATAGTACTCCAGCATGAAAAAGTTAAAACTTATCAAGAATGTTCAGAATAATATTTTCATGAAAAAAATATTAGATGAAGCGCAAATTTAAAGGATATTCTACTAATTTTATGGAGTATAGAAGCCAAAACTTAACAAAATGAGTATAGAATTCGAAATCTGAAATGAAATAATATTACTTACATACTACAGAGTATGGAAGAAAATATTATTTCTTACGAGTATTAAACAAAAATAATATCCCTTACCTTAAAAAGAGAGTACTTTTAACTGGTAGAGCAGAGATATTCTTAAAGAAAATTTTTACTGTGTTCTACACTCAAAGCTTCCTAAAACTCGAAAGAAATACACTCAATATTATAGAAGAAGAATTCTCTGATTCTGGTGTGATTTTCAATTATAAACTAAGCATCCTATTTATAGGAGAATGGAAAGGATACTATTTGAATTTAGAAATCACGGACTCCACAGTAGCGCAATAACGTTCAGCTGAATTTTTTATAATTTACTATACAAACACTATGCAGACACTATGCAAATACTATGCATAATAAAATATAATGTATTCTATTTTTCATAAAAAAACAAAACTTATTATAATATATATATATATATATATATATATATATATATATATATATATATATACACACACACACACACACATCTTATATTATATATATATACACACCCACCATCACACCATCCCTTCTTTTCCCTTACAATCCCGTGACATCCCCCTCATTTTCCATCTTTCATCCCACATGTGGGCCCCACCCCACATGTCACTTTCACACATATATATTATATATATATATACACTAAATAATTTTATACCGATTATTTTGAAAAATAGAAAAATGGGGGTCCAAAAAATAAGCAAAATTTACAACAAATACTTCATAAAAATCCCCACAATATTTTAACAACATTTATTCATCATTATTATAACTCGCAATATTAACAACCAGATCTTTTCAGCAAAGAGGGGTCTTTTCGATAAGGATTTCTCCCTATGGGCGCGCAATTAGGTGACCAAACCCCTTTCCTCGACAAAACTTTCTAGACATTGTTAAATATGCAGATAATAATATGAATAACTTATCATCTCAATTATTGATTTAATAATATAAAATATTAACAATAATTGAATCAAATAACATGAGATACTATGCAGTAATTACTGTAACGTCCCCGAACTTGAAACTCCTTATTAATTAAATATGTGATTTAATGAGTTAGCTTTGTGAGTTATTTAAAATCTTACGTGGTTATGTGAAATTATGAATTGGTTAAAGGGAGACACTAATAGTTATTTAAATTAGTGGACTAGCCTTAAGAGTTTGATATCAAAGGATTGATATAATTATTAATAATTAAATATTCAATTTATTTGAATATAGTAGCAAGAGTTGAACATATTGATTAATTTCAATTATGGGTAATTATTGATAATGTGTTGAATTATAATTATTATGAATAAATAATAATTAATGTGTAAGAGATTAATAAATATAATATGATTATATTTTCTTGATTTATTTGTGCAAACATGCAATATATTAAACCTTGTTACATGGTAGTTAATTATATATTTTGTACAAGGTGACACATTAATAAGTCTATATACTATAAATATAGACTATAGTAAGAATTAATTCATTCATGTGAGTACATAAATAATCCCCAACTTTTCTTTGTGTAGTAGCATTAACACATTTATATTACATTTTAGGAATTATAGTATCCAAACCAAGCCTTAAATAACTTGTTGTTGAGTTTTTCCCAAATTGAGAGTCAAATATTAGTACATGAACAGTGTCTTGAGCTAGTTTACGTAATTTCAATGGCTAGTAAATTCTAGGCCATTGGCTATGGAAGTGGCAGTTGGCCAACTTTCTATTGTCCAATGTTTTCTTGATTCTTCCTTTGATTTAAACCTCAGTGTAAATTAAATGCCTAGTACAAGCTTCTTTTATAAATGGCAACTCCATTTTTCAGTTTTTATGTTGTTTGCATTTGTTTGTTGAAACTCTGATAATACGAGTTTGTGAGTGTATTGTTTAAAGAAGAAGTTAGCAAGCTCAGAAGAAGGAAACTAAGTTCTTTAAGCTTCAAGAGGTATAAAATCCTAAGCTTTTGTTCTTAAGTTAAGTTTTAGCAAATTCGTGCAATTCTTATGAATTCTTTGATATTTGGTATGAATTGGCTTAAAAGTGTGTTGTTTTAGTTAGTATGCATGCTTCGAAGGATTAGAGGTAGTTTAAGTTGCAGCAAAAGATGCTTTGCAATGGTTGGAATTGAGCCTCTGCAGAAGTAGAGGACATTTTTTTCGGTCAGGTCGAAGTAGTGGCGCGGCCGCGCCACTTCCCTTGCCTTTCACCGCGCGGTTAGCAGTTGACAGTTGCTCATGTTAGCTTCTTGAGATATGTTGAGCTTACTATGACAGTTAGTAAATGACTATAAATGACCTGAACTTGTGGACTAAGGTAGTTATGTATATAGTAAGCCACGTTAATTTATTTTAATTGGATTATTCAAAGAAGACTTAAAGAGTTTGAAAATAGTTTTGATAAACCTTTTTGCAAAACAAGTTCTAACTTCGAATGCAAGTGTATTACGTTCTGATATGTCTTGACATGGGTCAATATGTTAGTTATATGGTTGAAGATATTATAAGATATTCAAGCATGGTTAAGAGAGAAATTTCAAGAAAATGACTATATTGGCTATGTATACTTGAACTATGTTTACACTAAAGAGATGTTCATGTGTTCTATTATGTGATTATGAAGGCATGATTTAGACTATGCAAACTCACCTTGCATGCTTGAATGAATTTTACTATGGAGACTTAAAGTTTTGGAAAATAAACTTGATAAACTATAAGTTGAGAACTTGTAAGTGTGCTTTTAATATCTAACCATATGAATGTATAGTTGAGGCCAAAGGACCATGTAGCTAGCATGTATATAAAGACTAGTCATGATCGACCTTGTTAGCTTAGCATGTGAAGTCTTGAGTCAATGAAAGCGAATAATGACCTTTGATATGTTTGATGAAAGGTTAAAATTAGTTATTCATATAATAACATGTAGGGGTTAAACGGTATTAAACAGATACGGATACAGGTATATCCGTAACCGTATCTGAAAAACCAATTCGTTATCCGTATCCGTATCCGGTATCCGGCGAATTTTAAAAATATTATCCGTATCCGGTATTCGGGAAAATATTCGAATACGGATAATATCTGTTACCGTTTATTTTATCTGAATAGACAAATTATTCGGATATCTGAATATCCAAATTCGTTTATCAGTAACCTAATATAAAATTCATTCAAAATATTTACGAAAAAAAAATAAAGTTTAAATCATACATATTAATTAAACACAATTTAATATTTAAACCATACATATTAATTAAACATCCTAATCATAAGGGGAGGAAAATGTCAAACACATCATCATAAAAATTACAAGATTAATTTGCATCCTAACTTAACTTGATGCATACACCATTGATCATCCTTCATTGATTTAAATTATAGTTTTAATTTAGAGCTTTGTCAAATTTAATTAAAGTATAGTTTATTAATGAATGAATGCTTTACTTATTGATGTTTAGATATCCATTAATAAGTAGATATCCCTTTTATGCTTGTTAAGTAATACTGGATTATGGATGAATATTTATAATTTATATATGTAAGTTATGAAATAATGAATATAAGTTATTAATTTATATATATATATATATATATATATATATATATAATTAATAACTTATATAAATAAATGCTAGTGATTAATTAATGAATGTAAGTTATTAATACACACACACACACACACACACACACACACATATATATATATATATATATATAATAACTTATATAAATGAATGTAAATTATTAATATATACGTGTATATATATATATATAAATATATATTAATAGCTTATATAAATGAATGTAAGTGATTAATTAATGAATGTAAGTTATTAATATATATGTGTATGTGTATATTGTGTGTGTGTGTGTGTGTATATATATATATATATATATATATATATATATATATAGTTATTCGGATACGAATTTCGGATATCCGTATCCGCCGGATATATTTACGGACGGATGTTAATCGAATACGAATACGCCTATATCCACATTCGTATCCGTTTATTTACGGATACCTTTAAACCGAATACGGATATATCCGTTTTTTTTCGAATGCGAATAATATCCGCTTTTTTTCGAATACGGATGCGGACGAATACGAATTTTCCGATTACCATTTACAGCCCTAATAACATGTGTGTTGTGCATGATTGTTCGTTTATGTGCAAGTTGTGTGTGCACTGGCTTATTTTTGAAGCAGTCATGTCTTGGTTTGCACCAGGAGCCGCGCGGCCGCGAGTCTCCTTAGTACAAATTAGACGCGGCCGCACCGTCCTGCAGTTTTTCCAGATTCTGCTTTTGGTTCTGAAATTTAAGGCATGCTTATATGATTACTTTACCTTGTAATATATGACCAATATGCCATATAATGTGTTGAGAAGCATGCTATGTGATGACTTGATTCTTTTAAGTGTAGACTTGTACTAGTTACACATACTAATTGAAATGATCGACTTGATAACGTTAGGTCATTTCAACGCAAGTAATTAAAGCTAGAATTAATTATAACTGAGCAAACAGGCAAGTATCTAAACCTTACGCACTACCTTTATTTTGTGCAAATAGGTATATTTTTATGCAAGTATTCTAAACCCTTGCATTACTATATTCGACGCATATCGTAAGCAAGTTTCCCTAACTTTACTCAAATTATTATTGACCAAGTTTTCTTGAACTTCGCTATTTGACTGTGAAAGTTTCATATCCTTCTCATATTAAATTGAGCAGGTTATTGTTGAATTGAAAGTTATTCGTTTAAGCTTGAACTTTATTTCCAAGCATGCCATTAAGTGATTTAATTACCTTACAATTAATCTACATCGATATTATTGATATTTGCACTTAGTGCAATTGAGTTCGTATAGTCTTGGACTTATACTTCATTTAAAGTTCTATAATTCTTGAACTGTGTCAGATAGAGTCTGAACCTTTGTTCGGTCAGAAAGTATATGAAGTTTTATAAAAGCTATCCAAACCAATTGATGGTAAGGATTCTTAGACTGAAAGAACACCCCTTCTATGATAGGGGAGTACCTCAGGTATCTAATATAAGATACAAAGAGCAGATTTAAATGTTAGGCATATACATAGTGTACGCGAGGCTGATCCCCCCAAGTACTTATTCTGTAGCCAGTAACCAAAGGGTCAATTAGCTATTGATTCCATTGGAGTGTTATAGTTCAAAGTCTATTTGACTAGCAGTTATTCTAAAAGCAATCATTATCTTTGCTTGCGATATTCATATTGTTGAATCTTTCAGATATTCATATTGTTAAATCTATTGCCAGATATTTTTCCATTCATCATGATATATCCTTATTGTTGTATTTAAACTTGTTGAGCAAACTTGTTTCTCATCCTTGCTATATTATGAATTATATTGCAGCTAGGCCCGAGACCTCAGGAAAGGACAAGGGTAAAGGAAAGATGTAAAATTGTTGTCAGAAGCAGAGTTTATTTTGTGCTTAGTTTAAATTATTGTTATGTAATATGAACCCTAATTACTATTATAGGGTATGTTTGTAAAACTTTATTAAGGTAATCGAATCTTGGGACTAGTAACACCTTTGGAATGAACGACGTACGTTTATTATTTTTTGCATTTTAGTTATCGTATGTTGTTTAGAGGTGGATGTTTGTATTTTATCGTGATAACCGAACCGGGGTCAGAGGCCCAGTTTCGGGGGCGTCACAGGTTGGTATCAGAGTTGTAGGTTATAAACGTTAGGAATGCGAAACCTAGGTTATAACATTTGTAGAAAACTCAAGTAGAGTATGTAAGTGATGGGATGAAGGAAATCCATCGAGTTTTATTGTGATATTGAAGTGGTTTATTTAAATCAAAAAATGATTGATAGACGTCTTAAACTTCTTAATGCTAACATGGATAGCATATCACATAAAGCCTAATTGCTTCTTCCTTTCCTCAGATCATGCCGCCTAGAAGACTTCAGCGGAATCAGAGGGAGGAAGGATCCGTTAACAATGGTGGAGGGGAAAATGTTGATCCAATGCAGAACTTCTTTAACCTGTTAATTGAGGCAATGCAGAACAGACCCCCGCCAGCAGTAGGGCAGCCAGGACAACACTTGGCTAGCTTTAAGGACTTTAAATTGGTAGGACCACCGGAGTTCCGAGGAACCTTGGATCCAATTGAAGCCCAGACATGGATAGAAGAGATGGAGAAGGTGTTTGAGGTCGCACGAGTGGCCGAAGCACAGAAGACAAGTTTTGCCACTTTCATGATGAAGGGCGAAGCTAATTATTGGTGGAACGCCAATAAGGGGCGAGTAGACGAAGGAGTTATTCCTTGGGATAGATTTAAGGAGCTATTCCTTGAGAATTACTTCTCAAAGAATACGCAACAGGATATGAAAGTTAAGTTTCTAGAACTGAAGCAAGGTAGTATGTCTGTTGCAGAGTACACTGTAAAATTTAACGTGTTGGCCCGATTCGTGTCACATCAGGTTGACACGGAGGCCAGGAAGGTAAGGAGGTTCGAATTAGGTCTGAAACCATGGGTGCAGAAAGCAGTGGCTGTGTTAAAGATTAATACTTACTCTGATCTTTTGGAAAGGGCTATCATCGCCGAAGGAGGCAATAAAGCCATCGCTCAATTCAAACAAGAAAAGAAGGCAGGTCAAGAAGGATAGAAAGGGGAAAGCAGCGGAGGCAGCAACCCCAATAAGCGTAAATGGACAGAGAGCCAATCCTCTGGAGGTAATAAGTTCGGGCGAGAAGCTAAGAAAAGTATGAGGTGCAATAACTATGGGAGGAATCACTCGGGGGAGTGTATGAAGGGGAAGAGTGTTTGTTATCGTTGCGGACAACCGGGGCACATGGCTCCTCAGTGTTCGAATAAGCCGAAGGGAGGATGTTTCTCGTGTGGCGCCACAGACCATCAAATCAAGGACTGCCCAAAGAAAAAGGGAGATGCAGCTAGCGGCAACCGCAACAACAACAACAATGGGCTGAACATTGGAGGGCCAGCCAGTCAAGCCAACAGACCAACGGCACGAACGTTCAACATGACCGTATAGGATGCGGTGGAGTCTAAGGACGTGGTGTCAGGTATCATTTCGATCAATGATATAGATGCATACGTATTATTTTATTCGGGTGCTACCTGCTCTTTTGTTTCCGAAGAATTTGCTAAACAGTTTGACTTACCCCGTGAGAGATTAGAACACCCAATGAACGTAGAAGTAGCGAACAAGGAAATTATTCTCGTAGAATACATTCATAGGAATTGTTATGCCGAATTTCGAGGATTTAAGCTCAAAGTGGATTTGATACCGATTCGTTTAGGGGAGCTCGATGTAATCCTTGGGAAGGATTGGTTATCGATTTACGGAGCAGTGATAGACTGTAAGAGGAAGTGTGTACACCTTAAAACTCCGAATAAGTCAAAGGTGGTATTTTATGGCAGTAAATCGCCGAGGCAGTCTCATTGTCTGACGATGGTGCAAGCGCAAAGATTGCTTAGGAAGGGTTGTATAGGTTATTTGGCTCACATGGTTGATACTCGATGAGTCGAGGGTGAACTGAGTCAAATACCTATTGTAATGGATTTCGTTGATGTCTTTCCAGACGAGATTTCGGGATTGCCACCGGATAGAGAGATTGAGTTTGTTATTGATTTGGCTCCGGGGACAGCACTGGTATACAAAGCACCGTATCGTATGGCACCAGTAGAGATGAAAGAACTGATGGCTCAATTACAAGAGTTGTTAGATAAGGGATACATTCGACCGAGTGTATCACCATGGGGAGCACCAGTCTTTTTCGTAAAGAAGAAAGATGGGTCGCTAAGACTTTGTATCGACTACCAAGAGTTGAACAAAGCCACCATTAAGAATAAGTACCCTTTGCCCAGGATAGACGATTTGTTTGATCAGTTGAAGGGGGCAAAGTACTTTTCAAAGATTGACTTAAGGACCGGTTATCACCAACTGAAAGTGAGGCCGGATGACATTCCAAAGACGGCATTCAGAACTCGGTATGGACACTTTGAGTTTTTGGTTATGTCATTTAGATTGATGAACACACCAGCAGCATTTATGGACTTGATGAACAGAGTGTTCAAACAGTATTTAGTTAACTTTGTTGTCGTATTCATAGATGACATCCTTGTGTATTCAGAGACGAAGGAAGAACACGCCGAGCATCTTCGGATAGTATTGCAGACATTAAGGAGGGAGAAGCTGTATGCAAAATTCTCCAAGTGCGAGTTTTGGTTGCAGAGGGTGCAGTTTTTAGGGCACGTTATCGACAAAAATGGTGTTTCGGTGGATCCAGCGAAGGTAGAAGCGGTTATCAATTGGGAGCAGCCGAAGATGTCGACAGAAATTAGGAGTTTCTTAGGATTAGCGGGATACTATAGAAGATTTATTTGAGATTTTTCGAAATTAGCATCACCATTGACCAATCTTACCAAAAAGACAGTTAAGTTCGTTTGGACAGAGAAGTGTGAGGAAAGTTTCCTAAAACTGAAGAAGAGGCTTAGTCAAGCACCTGTGTTGGCTTTACCGGACAACACAAGAGGGTTTATCGTGTATAGTGATGCGTCACACAAGGGACTTGGTTGTGTACTAATGCAACACGGTAGGGTCATTGCGTACGCGTCACGTCAGCTAAAAGATTATGAGAAGGGATATCCGACTCATGATCTGGAGTTAGTAGCAGTAGTTTTTGCCTTGAAGATTTGGAGGCATTATTTGTATAGCGAGAAGTGTGAGATATATATGGATCACAAGAGTTTGAAGTATATATTCACACAAAGAGAGTTAAACATGAGGCAGCGCCGATGGTTAGAATTGATCAAAGATTATGATTGTGAGATTCTGTACCATCCAGGCAAAACAAATGTAGTGGCAGATGCCTTAAGCAGAAAATGCAGAGAGAAGTTATTAAAGTTGACCATTCAAGAAGAATTGGTGAGAGATTTCGAACGACTAGACTTGGAGATTAAGTATCCGACGGAGACCGACAAAAAATTATTCACAGTGACAGTGAGCCCGACTTTATTGGATAAGGTTAAAGAAGCACAAGAGAAGGATGAAGATTGCAATAACATCAAGAAGCGATTGACTGAAGGTGATGAATTGAAATTTAAGGTTGATAGCACGGGACTGCTAAGATTTGAAGGACGAATTTGGGTACCGATAGTACCAGAACTAAGGGAAGAGATTTTGCAAGAAGCATACAGTACGAGATATTCGATACACCCATGAAGCACAAAGATGTACCAAGATTTGCGTCACCACTTTTGGTGGCCAAACATGAAGAGAGAGGTTCCAGAATGCATAAGTAGATGTCTAACTTGTCAGAGAGTCAAGACAGAGCACCAACGACCAAGCGGGTTATTACAACCATTAGAAATTCCAGAATGGAAATGGGAGAACATCACAATGGACTTTGTGGTGGGACTTCCAGCAACGCAGAAAGGGCACGATGCCATATAGGTGATTGTAGATCGTCTTACTAAGTCAGCTCACTTTTTGCCGATTAAGATTAAGTATAGTTTGGACTAGTTAGCCAAATTGTATGTCAAGAAAATTATCTCGAGGTATGGGGTCCCGGTATCTATTGTATCAGATAGAGATCTGCGATTCACGTAAAACTTCTGGAAGAGTCTTTAAGAAAGAATGGGGACACAACTACGAATGAGTACCGCGTATCATCCGCAGACCGATGAGCAAAGTGAGAGGACAATTCAAACACTTAAAGACATGCTCCGAGCTTGTGTGATGGACTTCAAGGGTAGTTGGGAGGATCACCTTCCATTAGTAGAGTTCGCGTATAACAATAGTTATCACGCCAGTATTAAAATGCCACCGTACGAAGCACTGTATGGGAGGAAGTGTAGAACGCCCTTATGCTGGGACGTCTTATGTTGGAGAACGTCGACTGTTGGGACCAAAATTGGTACAACAGACGGTAGAAATAATTAGGGTGATAAGAGCTAGACTAGTAGCAGCTCAAGATCGCCAGAAAAAGTATGCAAATTTACATCGCAAGAAGAGAGATTTTGAAGTAGGGAGGTATGCATTTCTGAAAGTATCTCCCTAGAAAGGGAAGATTCGTTTTGGGAAGAAGGGCAAGTTGAGCCCTAGGTTTATAGGACC
The DNA here is from genome assembly GCA_016801055.1 of Panax notoginseng. Classification (NCBI taxonomy): domain Eukaryota; kingdom Viridiplantae; phylum Streptophyta; class Magnoliopsida; order Apiales; family Araliaceae; genus Panax; species Panax notoginseng. The sequence goes on from CM029014.1 coordinate 106,952,101, forward strand.
GTTCGAAATTTTGAGGCGAGTTGGTGAAGTGGCGTACGAGGTAGCGTTACCTCCTGAACTTGAGCACATTCACAACGTGTTTCATGTGTCAGTTTTGCGGCCGTATAAACCGGACTACAAGCACGTTATCTCCTATGAACTAATTCAAGTCGAGAAAGACTTATTGCATGAGGAAGTTCCTGTCCAGATACTAGATAGGAAGGAACAGAAGCTGAGGAATAAGATTATCCATTCCGTTAAGATTCTCTGGAGGAATCACGCCGTAGAAGAAGCTACGTGGGAGTTAGAAGAGAAAATGAGAGAGAATTATCTGTTTTTATTTGAGTAACCTTATTTTTGCAATTTCGAGGTCGGAATTTTTATAAGGGGGTGGGATGTAACGTCCCCGAATTTGAAACTCCTTATTAATTAAATATGTGATTTAATGAGTTAGCTTTGTGAGTTATTTAAAACCTTACGTGGTTATGTGAAATTATGAATTAGTCAAAAAGAGTCACTAATAGTTATTTAAATTAGTGGACTAATCCTAAGAGTTTGATATCAAAGGATTGATATAATTATTAATAATTAAATATTCAATTTATTTGAATATAGTAGCAAGAGTTGAACATATTGATTAATTTCAATTATGGGTAATTATTGATAATGTGTTGAATTATAATTATTATGAATAAATAATAATTAATGTGTAAGAGATTAATAAATATAATATGATTATATTTTCTTAATTTATTTGTGCAAACATGCAATATATTAAACCTTGTTACATGGTAGTTAATTATATATTTTGTACAAGGTGATACATTAATATATCTATATACTATAAATAAAGACTATAGTAAGAATTAATTCATTCATGTGAGTACATAAATAATCCCCAACTTTCCTTTGTGTAGTAGCATTAACACATTTATATTACATTTTAGGAATTATAGTATCCAAACCAAGCCTTAAATAACTTGTTGTTGAGCTTGTCCCAAATTGAGAGTCAAATATCAGTACATGAACAGTGTCTTGAGCTAGTTTACGTAATTTCAATGGCTAGTAAATTCTAGGCCATTGGCTATGGAAGTGGCAGTTGGCCAACTTTCTATTGTCCAATGTTTTCTTGATGTTTCCTTTGATTCAAACCTCAGTGTAAATTGAATGCCTAGTACAAGCTTCTTTTATAAATGGCAACTCCATTTTTCAATTTTTACGTTTTTTGCATTTGTTGGTTGAAACTCTGATAATACGAGTTTGTGAGTGTATTGTTTAAAGAAGAAGTTAGCAAGCTCAGAAGAAGGAAACTAAGTTCTTTAAGCTTCAAGAGGTATAAAATCCTATGCTTTTGTTCTTAAGTTGAGTTTTAGCAAATTCGTGCAATTCTTATGAATTCTTTGATATTTGGTATGAATTGGCTTAAAAGTGTGTTGTTTTAGTTAGTATGCATGCTTAGAAGTATTAGAGGTATTTTAAGTTGCAGCAAAAGATACTTTGCAATGGTTGGAATTGAGCCTCTGCAGAAGCAGAGGCCATTTTTTTCTGTCTGTTCAGAAAAATATTCTTGTGAAACGATACTAGATGAAGCGCAAATTTCAAGGATACTCTACTAATTTCAAGGAGTATAGAAGCAATACTTAACAAAATGAGTGTAGAATTCAGAATCTGAAACGAAATAATATTACTTACATACTACAGAGTATGGAAGAAAATATTATTTCTTACGAATATTGAACAAAAATAATATCACTTACCTTAAAAGTAGAGTATCTCTGACTGGTAGGATGGGAATATTCTTGAAGAAAACTTGTACTGTTTTCTACACTCAAAGCTTCCTTAAACTCTAAAGAAATACGCTCAATATTATAGAAGAAGAATTCTCTGATTCTTGTGTGATTTTTAATTCTAACTAAGCATCTTATTTATAGGAGAATGGAAAGATACTATTTGAATTTAGAAAATTACGAACGCACAGTAAAACCTTCACGGGCGACTGAATCGGCGAAAAATTTGATTTACCATGCAACAAAATATTCTAATGAAATGAAAACTTTAAATAAAATATAATATATTCTATTTATAATCTAATAAAACAAAACTTATATTATATATATATATATATACATATATATATCTTCCTCCACCACCACACACATCAGTTCACTCACACACACCATTACACACACGTCACACACACCCCCCCCCCCACATATATATATAATACCTATATATGTATATATACTAATATATATAAAACTTTCTACCGACGATTTTGAAAATTGAGTAAGTGGGGGTCCATGTAATAAACCAAATTTACAACAAATACTTCATAAAAATATCCATCTATTTATCTCAATTCACTTAGCTTTACAAAACACATTTTTAATAACATTCATCATTAATATTATAACTCACAATATTAACAACCAGATCATTTCCAGGAAAGAGGGGCTTTCCAATAAGGATTTCTCCTTATTGGCGCGCAATTAGGTGACCAAACCTCTTTCCTCGATAGAACTTTCTAGACATCGTCAATAATTTAAATAATAATATGAATAATTTTGTTGTCTCAATTATTGATTTAAAAATATAAAATATTATGACAATAATTGAATCAACAATGTGAGATACTATGCAGCAATTACTATAGTAATTGAATAAAACTGAGTGACTTCTCACGTAAGCATCAATAATCAAAGATATTGTACAATATCGTGTCCTACTATGCAACCACGCGTATTATTGTACTTTTATCATGGGGTATTTCAACTGTTAACGGTAAAACTTTTGACGTTATTTTTATAAAAAGTTATTTTTGTCGTTTTCTAACTCTGACAGTAATTCGATTGTGGGGTCCACCAATGATTGTGCCGTCGTACGAATATTTCCTGATAAAACAAAAATTCCCCGACCAAACGAATATTTATAACAACTAGCTTACTTTGTAAAATTTATAAATATTACCCACAACTATAACATTATATTAAATCCACACCATATTACTCAAAATGATATTTAGAGAAAATTAAATCTTTATTCATAAAAGTTGGGGTCTTACAGCCTCCCTTTCTTATGAAATTTCGTCCTCGAAATTGGTGTACGTACCTAGTATGTCGAAGAGGTGAAGATACCTTAATTTCATTTTATATTCTAACTCCCTGGTCATTTCCTCAACATCGTGGTTTCTCTACAAAACTTTGACTTGAGGTATAACCTTAGAGCGTAGAATATGTTTCTTCTTATCTAAGATTTTAATAGGTACCTCTTCATACGTTAAATCTTCCGCTATCTTGTATGGTTCTAACTCAATAATGTGGTTCGGGTCTTCCACATATTTACGTAACATTGATATGTGAAAAACGTTATGAACACGAGACATACTAGGTGGTAAGGCGAGTCTATAGGCCACTGTTCCTACTCGGTCAAGGATTTCAAATGGACCAATGAATCGAGGATTGAGCTTTCCTCTCTTTCCAAATCATGTAACTCTTTTTCATGGAGCAACACGTAACAACACATGCTCTCCAACATTGAATTCCATGTCCCTTCGATGAAGATCAGCATAACTCTTTTGTCGATCTTGTGAGGTTTTTATATGTTGTCGGATCATTTGAATCTTTTCCATTGTCATGCGTACCAATTTTGGTCCCAACAACGTTGCTTCACCCACCTCATCCCAGCATACTAGAGAACGACATTTGAGTCCATACAACGCCTCAAATGGAGCCATATCTATACTTACTTGATAACTGTTGTTGTAGGAGAATTCCATTAATGGCAAGAACTTGTCCCAACTTCCTTTAAAGTCAAGGACACAGAGTCTTAATAAATCTTCAAGAGTTTGAATAGTCCCCTCCGACTGCCCGTCCGTTTGAGGATGATATGCTGAACTGAATTTTAAATCCGTGCACATAGCTTTCTACAAATTGACCCAGAACCGTGAAGTGAATCTTGGGTCTCGATCAGAAACTATGGATACTGGCATATCATGCAGTCTTACAATCTCATTTATATATATACGAGCAAGACGTTCAAGTGAATAAGATTCTCATATAGGTAAGAAATGTGCAGACTTGGTTAATCTATCGATAATGACCCAAATTACATCTATGCCTTGAGAAACCTTGGGAAGACCAGTAACAAAATCCATGATAATGTGCTCCCACTTCCATTCTGAAATTTCAAGTGGTTGTAATGGACCTTTTGGCACTTGATGCTCTGCCTTGACATGTTGACAAGTTAAACACCTTGAGATAAACTCCGTTATCTCTCTCTTCATATTACTCCACCAAAATGTATGTCGAAGATCATGATACATTTTGGTACTCCCAGGATGGATTGCAAACTGTGTGTTGTGCGCCTCCATCATGATTTTATACTTCAAGTTAGAGTCGTTAGGAACACAAAGTCTGGAGTTTACTTGAAGTATTCCTTCTTCATCGATTCTTGCTTCCAGAATAGCACCTTCTTGTACTTTCTTCCTCATACGCATCAGCTCCAGGTCTGTAGCTTAAGTAGCTTTAACTTTATCGATTAAAGTCGGTTCTACTCGTATATTTGACATCATCATGTGGGTCCTTGGAGTCTTTAACTCTATCTACATCCTTTGTAAGTCATACAAAATGGGCCTTTGCGTTGACAATATTGCACTCGTACCCACATATGATCTTCTACTCAACGCGTCAGCTACCACATTCGCTTTTCTAGGATGTTATTGAATGGTATAATCGTAATCTTTCAACAGCTCGAGCCAACGTCGTTATCGCATGTTGAGTTCATTTTGGGTGAAGAAATATTTGAGGCTTTTATGATTCGTATAGATCTCCACTTTCTCCCCATACAGGTAATGCCTCCAAATTTTAAGCGCAAAAACGACTGCTGCCAACTCTAGATCATGAGTAGGATAATTCCTCTCATATTCTTTGAGTTGTCGTGAGGCATAAGCTATGACTTTTCCATATTGCATGAGAACACATCCTAAACCTTTGCCTGAAGCATCGTTGTATATGACAAATCCCTCCGAACTAGATGATATTGTCAGAATAGGCGCTGAAATGAGTCTCCTCTTGAGTTCTTGAAAACTCTTCTCACATTCCTCGCTCCCAACTAAATTTTGTATCTTTTTGAGTCAACTGAGTTAATGGAGTAGAGATTCGAGAAAATCCTTCCATGAATCTCCGATAATAACTAGCTAAGCCCAGAAAGCTACGTACTTCGGTCACTGAATTAGGTTGCTCCCAGCTTTGTATTGCTTCAATATTTGTTGGGTCAACAGATAATCCGTGATTCAATATCACGTGCCCAAGGAATGCTACTTCCTTAAGCCAGAACTTGCATTTATTCAACTTGGTATATAGCTTGTTTTCATGAAGCTTTTGGAGTATTAGCCTCAAGTGATGCTCATGATCTTCACGACTTTTGGAGTATAGGAGGATGTCATCAATAAAGATAACCACAAAATGATCCAAATATTCTTTGAATACTCGGTTCATCATGTCCATGAAGGCAGCAAAAGCGTTAGTCAATCCAAAAAATATGACTAGATATTCGTAATGCCCGTACCGAGTTCTAAAAGTAGTCTTTTGAATGTCATCAGTTTTAATCTTTAACTGATGATATCCGGAACGAAGATCGATCTTTGAAAATAATTTGGCACCTTGCATTCAACTCCCGATAATCAATGCAAAGTCGCATACTTCCATCTTTCTTTTTTACGAATAGAATAGGAGCACCCCAAGGAGACGTATTAGGATGAATGAAACTTAATAGTTCTTCCAGTTGGGTTTTTAACTCCTGAAGTTCAATAGGAGCCATTCGATATAGGACTTTGAAAATTGGTTTTGTACCGGGTTCAAGGTCAATATAAAACTCGATTTCACGCTCTGGGGGTAGGCCAGGAAGTTCTTCAGGGAATACGTCAGGAAATTTATTAACAATAGAAATATCATTTAAATCTAACATATTTTTGTTTAAATCTGTGACAAGGGCTAAGAAAGCTTGACATCCATTTTTTAATAAACGAATGGCTTTATGGCTTGATATGACAGTGATTGACTTTACTTGTTTGGTTGCTTAAATTCGCATAATAGGTTGGTTAGGAATATGAAAGCTAACAACCTTACGAAAATAATTAATTTTTGCATGATGAGTAGTTAACCAATCAATCCCTAAAATTACATAAAATGCAAGTATTTTCAAAGAGATAAGATCGACAGGTAACGTGAAGAAGCATATTTGAATCAAACAAGACTTATAAACAGTGGTTGTAATGAAGGTTTCTCCCAACGGAGTTTCAACAGATAAGTCAAAGTCTAATTTCTCTAGAGTTAAATTTAAACGTTGAGCGCAAGTAGGAGAAATAAAAGAATGGGTAGAACAGGTATCAAATAAGGTATAAAATTTACAAGAGTTTATGATTCGCTTACCCGTGATAACCTCATTTGGGTTCCTCGCTCTTTGGGAGGTCACGACAAACGCTCTCCCTTGAACTACCGACTTTGACTTGTCTGGGACGGCCTTTGGTGTCTCCATTCCAACTGGACTTGACTTCACTACACGACATAATCGGGCTAGGTGACCTTCTCTTCTGTAATTGTAACACGCTTTGGATTGCTGCGTACAGTTTGGACTGATGTGTCCCTCCCCTCCGCATTTGTAATATACAACCGGTGGTCGTTCTCCTTCCTTGAAAACAGGTGTTGATGTTGCTGTCCTTCCATCATTATTGAACTTTCTCTTCATGAAATTTCCACTTGACTCATTTCTTCTATTATCTTAGTCAGGGTTACCACCGAAGTGGTTACCATTTCTGGCATGTTGATTTCCTCCACGTTTGTTGTCACCGCTTTGATGACTGCTACCACTGATATTATCGTTTTGTCGGCTGCTATCTTTTGGTTGGGCTGACTCAATATCGCACTCCAATAACTGAGCCCTATTCACAACATCTGAATACAAGTAAAGTTTGTGAGAAATGAGGTATTAACGTATTTCGGGTTTCAAACCTCGCAGAAACATTCGCACCATTCGCTCCTCATTATCAACCAAATGGGATGCAAACCGGGATAACTTGACAAACTTAGCCTCGTACTGCGACATGATCATATTATTTTGCTCCAGCTTGATGAATTTCACCTCCTTCATGTGACGAATACTTTCGGGAAAGTACTTGTTGAACAATTCTTGAAAATTCCCAAGACATCTTTAGTGTGGTAGGCTGAGTACGTTTTACAAATTCCTACCAATGATCTGCCTCTCCTCGCAACATGAAGGTGGCAAATGGAACCTTTTGCTCCTCAGAGCATCCTAAGACATCAAATATCTTGGTGATCTGCTTAATCCACGTCTCTGCTTTAAGTGATTTTGGCTTTCCCAAAAACTCCAGTGGTCCCAGTTTCTTGAATTGCTTAGCGGTGACCATCTGAGAGTTGCCAGTATTTCCACCTGTATTTTAAACAGGAATCTCTCTAGCTTGGTGTTGCATGAATTGTAGAAAAGCTCCAAAACAACCCGTCACTCATCATTTGGTCGGTGTTGTTGTTTACATGAGGATTGTTGCCTTCCTAATGCACATTATCCTGGTTATTGATCTGTGGTGACTCAACGGTCTCCTGTGCTCCATTGCTTATCTCAACATTTTCAGATGTCATTTTCAAATGCTGCCACAAAACAAGGGTTAATTGGCATACCACATATTATCTCTATATTCTGACTGACCAATTAAATAACAAATAAACTTAGGTAGGTCATACTAGCGAATGATTTACCCGTCTATCCCCTCCTAGTTCTAGTCTCAAATCTCAGTCAGGGATCATATCCCTAAGCTTTGATACCAACTGTGACACCCCCAAAATAGGTATACACAACCCATTCTGAGTCGCCAAATATATGGTACAAAATACAAATACAAACTTAATTATACAACTGTCGTGTAAAATACGACAAATACATAAGCTGAGAGTCTAAACATGAATATTGTCTCGTAGACAATATCCAAAGTCAAATGGAGTCCTCATTAAAATTATTATCACACTATTTTATAAAATAGTGAGGACTACTATAGCCACCATCTTGGACCATCACTCCGTTCCCCGACTAGTCACATCTATATTCTCATTTTTTGAAGAGAATAATGAAAGCAAATGGTGAGCTCAACTAGCCCAGTAAAGAATATTATGACTAAGATAATGCAGAATAAATTATCATTAGCCTTCAACAATGTTAAACTGATAGAATACAATAGACAACAAGTTTAACTGCAGCAGAACAAACAATCCATTAGAAGAGTTAAATAGAGCATGATATCTACTATCTTCTATGATTTAAAAGTTTATCATCAATTTTATCGCTGAGACTCAGCTTAATAAATAATCCACATCACTGAATTATCCATGCACTACGGGCCAAGGATATTCATTATTATCACATCCACGAATCATCCGTGCACTACGGGCCAATGATATTCGTATTATCACCAATGGTCACGATTATACCGATACATAGTCATAATCATACCAATCAACAGTCCATCTATGCACTACGGCCAAAGATGACTTTTATCACAATATAAGCATGAGGATGATGACAATGATATAAGCATCAATCAAACGAAATCAAGGATAAATATTAAAGATTTTTAATTTATCCAAAGTTTTAAAATGTCCAAATTGTCAACATGACAACTGCTTTGTGGAGTAAAATTCAAGAATAATATTTATGTATCAAATTTAATTTGGACCGAAAAGAAATTAATTTTTTGGGTGAATAGTACCCAGGTGAATAGTACCCCGTGAATAGTATCTCGACATGAAAAGATTAAATTTTAACAAGAATATTCAGAAAAATATCATTGTGAAATGATACTAGATGAAGCGCAAATTTCAAGGATATTCTACTAATTTCAAGGAGTATAGAAGCAATACTTAACAAAATGAGTGTAGAATTCGGAATCTGAAATGAAATAATATTACTTACATGCTACAGAGTATGGAAGAAAATATTATTTCTTACGAATATTGAATAAAATTAATATCCCTTACCTTAAAAGGAGAGCATTTCTGACTGGTAGGGCGGGGATATTCTTGAAGAGAACTTGCACTATTTTCTACACTCAAAGCTTCCTTAAACTCTAAGGAAATACGCTCAATATTATAGAAGAACAATTCTCTGATTTGGTGTGATTTTCAATTCTAATTAAGCATCCTATTTATAGGAGAATAACATGATACTATTTGAATTTAAAAAATCACGAACACACAGTAAAACCTTCACGGGCGACTGAATCGACGAAAAATTTGATTTACTATGCAGCACTATGCAACAAAATATTTTAATAAAACGAAAACTTTAAATAAAATATAATATATTCTATTTATAATCTAATAAAACAAAATTTATAATATATATATATATATATATATATATATATGTGTGTGTGTGTGTGTGTAGGGGGGGTGTGACGTGTGTAATGGGGTGTGACGTGTGTGTAATGGTATTATATATATATATATATATATATATATATATATATATGACATATATAAAATTTTCTACCGATAATTTTGAAAAAATGAGCAAGTAGGGGTCCATGTAATAAACCAAATTTACAACAAAATACTTCATAAAATACCCCTCTATTTATCTCAATTCACTTGACTTTACAAAATACATTTTTAATAGCATTCATCATTAATAATATAACTCACAATATTAATAACCAGATCATTCTCAGGAAAGAGGGGGCTTTCCGATAAGGATTTCTCCTTATTGGCGCGCAATTAGGTGACCAAACCCCTTTTCTCAACAGAACTTTCTAGACATCGTCAATAATGCAAATAATAATATGAATAATTTTATCGTCCCAATTATTGATTTAAAAATATAAAATATTATGACAATAATTGAATCAATAACGTGAGATACTATGCAGCAATTATTGTGACAATAATTGAATAAAACTGAGTGACTTCTCACGTAAGCATCAATAATCAAAGATACTGTACAATACCGTGTGGTACTATGCAACCACGCGTATTATTGTACTTTTATCACCGGATATTTCAACAGTTAACAGTAAAACTTTTGCCGTTATTTTTATAAAAAGTTATTTATGTCATTTTCTAATTCTGACAGTAATTCAGTTGTGGGGTCCACCAATAATTATGCCGTCGTACGAATATTCCCTGATAAAACGAATATTCCCCAACCAAATGAATATTTATAACTTGCTTACTTTGCAAAATTTATAAATATTACCCACAACTATAACATTATATTAAATCCACACCATATTACTTAAAATGATATTTAGAGAAAATTAAATATTTATTCATAAAAGTTGGGGTCTTACAGATAATGTTTCACCACATGCTGAGGTAATAAATACACTTTAGATTCCACTATTCTCTTAGAAGTAAAGACCTTTTTTGTGTTTACATATATATTAATTTTTCACATTTTCACGAGTGACTCCACATTTTGTTTTATTTATGTATTTTAAAATTTTATTTTGGAACTTGAGATTATCTGTGTATGCTAACAGGCTCAAAATACTTCTCCAAGCAGTGGAAGAGTGTATGTTAGTAAAGCTCAAGATGTTGTCTGAACTATGCTGGCAAAAGGTTCAGCTATTAGGCAAGATATTGTGAATAAGGCTAGAGCATTTGATGAAAAGCATCAGCTGAGAGCCAATGCATCTGCCAGAGTCAATTCCTTCGACAAAGAGAGTTGGACTTATAGAAAAATTAAATGTTGGGATTTTAGCGGTGAATGAGAAAGTGAAGTATGTAGATCAAAAGCTTCAAGTGTCGGATAAAACAATAACATCATCGATGGTAGCAGAGAGGAAATTAAACAGCATAGGATCAACTGTTAAATCAAGCAGGTTTGAAAACAACAATGAATATTTGAGTTATTGGACTTGCTCATCGACCTCATGGGTTTCATTTAATAAGTAAACTTAGTATGTGTTTTTACTTTCAATTACTGAACTTGGATTTTATTTTTAGCTTTGTGAAATAATTTTATTTTTTAGCTTTGTGAGATAGTTGGATTTCGTTGTGTGTTTGTTTAGTATTTTTGTTAGGATCATGTAATTTTTGTGTTCCCAAATATTTACATGGCTATTAGTTTTGTTTGTGATTGGTTGATGTAAATGGTTACTTTTTATTTTTCACTTTATATGTAAGCTTTGTCAATAGATCATATGGAAGGTAAAGGAGGGTTTGTTGGCCCCCTTAAACAACCCACACACGCAAAGAGACAAATAGAGTTTCAAGCATTATAAAACTATAAGACTGTTTTTCAATAAAGGATACATAGTTTTAGTATAATTTGTTTATATATGAATCTCTTTTCATTTTATTATTGTTGGGTACATGTAATTATTTAGAATAATACTTGCATATACGAAGAGAAATTTATTACTTTTATTTTTAAACATCACTTTTATTCGACTTGCTAACTCAACATTCGAGTTAGTGTCGAACAAGTGGTCTAACTGTTGAGTTCTACCGTGGCGAAGGAAAATTTAGGGGTGCGAGACCATTGTTGAGTTCTATACCTTTTTTTTTATTATCTAATATTGACTAAACTCAATAAAATTTAGGCTTGTAATAATGCTCCCATATTCTAAACGTTCGTAGGAATAGAATAAAGTAAGCTGCCTATTCAATAATCAAAAACACCATACTTTATTCTTTTTGAACAAGAGAGGTTGTTCGAGTACGCTACTATCTTGTGGCGTCTCTTCTTTTATACCTAAATAATTTTCTGATTCAGAATAAAAAACGAAGGCTTCTTTACCAATACGAAATTCCTGGATCTACATTTTTTTTTCAGTTCGGCACCATATAACTAATTGATCAAATCGACTGATTGATTACTGATCAATTTAATTAACCTCACCCGTGGTAATCGGTTTTAGCTTTTGTGTATATAATTACGCCTCACCCATTTCTCCTTCAACAACAAGCGAACGCAAATAAATGGTGTCGGCAAATAGGGAAATGGCGGTGTATTGCTTCGATACCCTTGTTGCTCACTACAACAGCGAACAAACCCCTCCTCCTGCTTTTGATGAGGGTCAACAGTATGATTTCTCTCTCCTCTCCATGCATATAGGAGTATTGATTTTGTTTGGGAGTTTGAATTCTTTGATCTGATTGTGTGATGTTATGATTTTACATTCTAATGCAATTTAATTTCCCCCCTTATTTATCTATCGAAATACTTTAATTTGGGTGTCACTATCAGATGATAAGTTTACTTTATTTTTTTTAATGTATAATTTATTTTTATAATGTACTTTATTCGAATTACTGTGTGATTGTAAATGCATTTGCCAGAAATTATTTCCCTAAATATTTTTTTTCTGGGTTACAAATTGGACTGCAGTTGCATTAATATTTGGTTGTGATTATTCGACTAAATTGCAAATCTAATCCTTCTATCTGTCATGTTTTTATGGGAATGTTCCCTAAATTTATTTTTTAGCACAAGCCTTCCTCATAGATACATTAATCATGTAAAATTGTTCCTCCTTCCTTTTTCGTTGATAATAAAGCAATTTTTGTTGATTGAATTTGACAAAAAAATGCTAACGTATTATTCCGTTACATAAATTAAGGTTATTATAGTGCTAACAAGCCTGTCATCGTGTTCCTAATGTGGCAATCGAAATCGTGTTCCCAATGTGGCAATCGAATTATCCGCTCCATTTGCAACACTAATTTAAACCATAACGACTACTTGTAATTTTAATTTCACAAAATACAATTTGGTTGAGATGAATTTTAGCCCTAATTTAAAACCCATGGTTTGATTAAGATGAATTCAAACTCTAATTTGAGACCTCTTAGTTCACATTTGTCATTTTTGGATCGTAAATGCGAATTTTGTTGCTCTCAAATGCATTTCAAATAGGTTTAGCTACCATAATGACTATAATAACTTTACTTTAGGCATGAATAATATGTTGGCACTTTCCGTCAAATTTAATTTGATAAAATTCAGTTTTTTGTTGACAAAAGGGGTTGGAGGAACAATTTTGCACAACTAATGTATCTATGAGGGAGATTTGTGCTAAGAAAAAAGTTAAGGAACACTTTTACAAAAACATAAGACTCAATTGCCGTCAGTTAATAGGTATCATAGGACTGTAAATTCGTTTACTTTATTTCCTAGTTGCCTTTTTCATAATGATATTGTTTGTAGATACTTTTTGCAGATACATTTTCTTAATATATGTATATATATATTTTAGTTTATTGTAAATAGCTATGCAGTTGCATTAACACCTGAGTACTCCATATTTTTGCATTAACATTTTTTGTGTGGTTAATATATATAGTGTGCGTCCTTCAAAAAAAGAAAAAAAGAATAAAAAAGAATAATCATGAAGGGAGATAGGAAGATTTGTGGAAGCTGCAAAATCTTGGCAATGTGCAGTATCCAAAATTGGTTTCAAATTGATAGGAATAAGCAATTGGCTGTTTACCCATTGCTTCTTTAACTTAACTGTTTTTGTGGGATTTTTTTTCGAATTAGGCCTATTTTTATGTAAACAAATTATTGTGACATAGATTCGAAATTCAAGGAAGACCAAAACCCATGCTTTGGCTTGACACTAAAGACAAAAAGTGTTACAAAGAATAATTTTTTTTGGCAAGTGAAGAAATAATATGATCCATGTCTTGACATATTTACACAAAAACGAAATAATAAATTCATACCTCTGAAGCGTGATAGAACTTTTGGTGCGGAAAGCTTTCTGCAATTGATCCTACTCTGCAACCCAACTGTGTCTCCAAACTACAATACGAGGATGGAGCCCAAATCCACGATTCGTAACAGCTAGGGTTTGGTCTGTGTTTGGAGATGTTACTGATAAAAGTTTCTATGCTTTTGGGCTAACTAAAGTAATCGTACTCCAACTGAGGAGAGGAGACGTGAGTCTTATAGGCCGAAGTAGTTGAATCACTTCCCTACAATATCTCAAACTCTCAGCTACGTAATTAACTTAGTTAATATCACAAGTTGACTAATAAACCAAATGAGTCAGACCCTCCATGGGTGCTCCATTTGTATACCCAAAATCCAACATCTCCCACGCGTCCATGTCGGGGACGACGTAATCCTCATATATCTGTCAAAACCAGCTCAAACTAAAACATGTAAACCTCTAACTCCTAAATCATGCGACCGCTGAGTTCACCTGCAATGCTAGAGCTCTATATCAAACCCATTAGGGCCAGTATAGAGACATTTACCCTTCCAAAGAAAATAATGCGGGAGCTCTCACATCAAACTCAATTAGTTCACGTAGAGGCTACAACCCATAAACTTAGAATACCCCAGACCCATTTGAATTTTTACTAGGTTAAGTATCTCTAATTCCTCAGAGAGCCTTACTTAACCGCCTTTGGGCCCAAGTCCATTTTGTATATCCAATGTTCGAAAAAGCTAAAAGCGGTACGAAGCGTTTTTCTCCGGACGAGGCGAGGCGTAAGCCTCGATTTGAAAACATATTTTATTGATAAATATTGAATATATATAAATTTTGTGGTGATGAATAATTTAGAGAAAAAGATTCAGTTATCAACAATCAACACAAGAAATGTTTTTTTTTGCTCTAGGGAGTAGGGACTTGAGTGCAGTAAATAGTTCATTACAACTAAAACATAATTTTTGGGCTCTCCTCCGCTGCATTTCCTCCCAGGTGAGTCATCGGATAGGATTGGCAGGGTCTGGTGCAGCTTCTCGATTGATAGGGGGAAGGGCTAGAGGAGCTTGCATCGGGGGTGCACGGCTGACAAACATCCTTTGTCTAGTAAGTTGAGCATCTTTCATTCGTGCTAAGCTGATGGCTTCTTTTAAGGTATGAGGCTTGAACATTCGGATACCATTCGAAATTTCATCTTTTAAACCTCCTAAAATGTTCCTACAAGAGCCCTTTGCGTCCAACCTTGTACGCGATCACCCAAACGCTCGAATTCCCGTTGATAATCACGCAATGAACCATCTTGCCGTATCCTTGGAAGGGTTTTATCAAAATCTTCGCACTCCGAAGGCCCAAAACGAGCCCAGTGTTCGTCTTCAAAATTTGCCCACAAGAGAACTCGTCCTTGTTGGAATGTCCTGCGGATCCATTGCCACCACTTGTTGGCCTCTCCTTCCAAGTGGTAAGAGGCTAAGGATACTTTCTGTGCTTCGGGGGTATTTTGGAATTCAAAAAATTGGTTCACACAATTGAACCACTTCGTCGGATCATCCCTTGAAAATCGAGGAAATTCAAGCTTTGCTATTTTGGAAGATACCACTAGCCGTTCTCCGTTGTTTCCTTCTCGGTGATGGTTGCCTTCTTGATGATGGTTGCTAGGGTTGGGGTTCTCCTGTTTTGCGAGCAAGAATTCAGATAGGCGGTTGATAGGCGGTTGAGAGTTTCTTCCACATGTTGCAGACTGTCTGCCATGTCGAGCTCCATTCGGTGTAGTCCCTCCTCCAACTGCTCAATACGTTCCTTATTGGTTGCCATAGTTCTGATACCAATGATAGGTCCTAATCAAAGCTTCAAAAATGATAAAGTGATGTTTTCTCTTCGGTTGAGAAAATACCGCATGGTTTGGATAACAAATGATTACTTTTTTTCCTCCATTAATAATTTTTACCTGCTTAAATAAGCAAAGCCACTTGCAATACAATCGAATACAATCCAAGTAAATCAGATCATGCTAATATGTAAAAACAAAAAACATGACTAAAGGAAATAAAAAATGACGTAAAATTCGCAACCACTAAAGTCCCATTTGCACGTCCATCGAGTATCCATTCACACGTACTACTCTCGATTGCCATGATCCAGTATATTCCTGCTCCTTACGTGTTTAATGGTTCCGTCCGCATGCATGCAAAGGTTCTTCACATCCCAACTTATCCCAAGTATTTTGGATTTGGCCTACTGTCCCTCTCTGCACGTTGTGGCCTAACACGTCAGTACCATATCAGGGGTTGAAGTAGACCCGGATTTGGGGGGCGTAACATTTTGATATCAAAGCAGTAGGTTATAGCTCTAGGGTAAGAGTCTCTTAGGATATAGCTTGAGAAAAAAATTTATTATCGGAGATAGTAAAGAAATAAACTCATAAAGAGTTGTAAGTAATAAAATGATGGATTAGGAAAATTCATATTAAGTGCAGAGAAGGTTAGAGATAAATTTAGGATATTAGACATTATTTCGAGGACGAAATTCTTTTAAGGAGGGGTGAATGTAATATTTCGAATACTTATAAGACTTGTAATGTAACCTTATATGATTAATAAATGATGTTTTTGTTATTGAAATTATGTGTTATGTGTTTGAATGTGTATGGTTTTATTATAAGTATAAGTATAGTATTTTTAAAAAAAAACTTAACTAGGAAATCACTATTCATTAAAGCGCTAAATCACTTCATAAAAGCGTAAAGTTAACTTTGGGAAAGTCAACGATTTTGCCTAACCGGATTAGTTAGGAAAGCTAGCTTATGAGCAAACTAGATGTAAACCAAGTTTGGAGTAACCAAACTAAGTGGGATCCGGTTAGGGTGTAGAGAAAGTAGAGATATTTTGGCAATTATGAAAGTATGTAATACTTGCAAGCTTGAAAGTATGTAATACTTGCAAGCTTGCAAGTATTGATACTTGCTTTGAAGAGTTGGTCACCAAATTGAGTTTTGCTAGCTCTTCGTGTGTTGTCAAGCATTGAGAGGTAAGATGTGGCTTACTAGTTATTTGCTTTAGTGTTGTCAAGCATAGAAAGGTTACATGTGGCTTTTGGGTTGCAAGTGTCAAACTTGGTAGGCCATTGACCTTGTTGGTCACTTGTGAGTGGCTTAGCTTTTGGCCATGTTGTTCATTTGTTAGAGGTTGAGAGCTAGATGGCCTTGTTGGCCACTTTGATTGGTTGCGGTGTGATGACCATTATACCTCAAGTCTTGGGTGCTTATAAATAAAGCCCTTATGCCATACTAATAACCTTCATTAAATTTCAAAGCAATTCTAAGAGAGAGCATAGTAAGATAACATATATTTGAGAGGTAGAAAATCAAGTCTTGCTTATTTAAGATAATCGTAAAGCTTGCAACTTCAAGAGGTAATTTACGACTTGTCGTATTCTTGTTAGTTAATCATTCATATATTCGAAATCATGTAATATTGCATGCTAAACATAAATTGTGTGTTAATAAGTAGCAAGTCATATGTTCATGATAAGCTAACTTAAGTAAATGTCCTAATAAGGAAAGTAAAACATGATTATGCATGTTTATGTTGTAAAACTTGATAAAACTAGCTATCTAAATTACTTCATTAGACAAGTACAGGTCGAACTCACAGAGACTAGATTAATTTTAACGTTTCCTTAATATCTATTTTAGGCGAATTAAAAATAAACATTGAGAATTGATTAACTATAATATGAAAACTAATAATGAGTAAGCAGTCTAGGAATTCGAATCCATTAAACAATAAACATAATAAGTAATTCAATCTTCTATTTTTATAACTTAATTATGATTTTGATCTCACTTTCCTTTAATTTAGTAAATTTACAATTAACGTGGGCAAGCGTAGATTATGAAAATTTAAGAATTAACTATAACCCATCAAAACTTCTTCGAGTAAGCATGGATTATGAAAAACTCAAATTTTAACAATAATCTATCAAAACCTCTTAATTAATTTAAAATCAAATAAGAATTATAAAACAAAGGTATTTCAATACCGAAACATGAAGGCGAAATCAATTAAACATTAAAGCATAAATAATAGAAGAGATGAAAAATATTATCATGAATAATTATTTAATTTCATCTTCATTCTAGATATAAAAGATACATGAAAATAAATAAACTAAAATAAAAAAGAGAAGAAGATTAAAAATAAATAAGAAAACTCCCGTTAGCTAACGATTATCCAACGAACGTACAATGCAGAAGTAGTTTATTCCTACTCCTATCTTAAACTAATACAAAAATACTCCTCTCTAAAACAAGAGGCCTATTTATAGGGAAAATAAATTTAAACTCTAATTTAGATTCATTGAACTTGGACACTTTTGTTCTTTTTTTCCTTCTTGACTTCAATCTCTATATGGTAATCCTCCAAGAGTCCTTATCCATCTTTAAAAGTTGGATATAAATCCTTTTATTTGCTCCCTAAGAAAAATAAATGTTATTTTCTACAAAACAAAATAAAATGTATTTGTTAAATAAAATAAGCACATAAAATAATAAATATGGGAATATTAAAACGTATTAATTATGTGTCTATCAAATACCCCCATACCTAGCTTTTGCTCGTCCTCGAGTAAAATAAAAATAAAACAAAAATTATACTACCCTATTTTCGTAGGAAACACGATTGCACTTAGCATGTGCAACAAACCTTTAAATCCCAAGGTTACTCCAAGTGGACGAGTTGTGTCTCGTGAGGGTTTGCAGTGAATATATCCACAAAATTCAAAACAAAATCTTTTTGAGTTCAACAAGTTATGAAACAAGTTATGAAATTGAAATAAAACTTCTAAATATCCATGGACATAATACATAAGCAAAATTAAATTTAAAATCACACTTCACCTTATCAAAAATATTGTATCTTCATTCTAGACACTATCCTTCATAAAATTAATTTCATGTGATACATGCATTGTGTATGTGATATTACTCTTAGTAGGGATTTTTACTATAAAAATCAAGCAAACTAATTTTTTTCATTTTTTTTACTTATACAATGTCTCATTTTCTTAGGTTTTTCAGAGTTACCCATGTAGCGAGCGTTGAACCAATGACTCCTAAATTAGTTGGCTTTAGGGCAATAGGTGTAAATACACCCCTAGTGGCTTACTAACTCGAATAACAAAGGTCACAAAATTAGATTAGTCAAGATGCTTTTATCCACCACATTTTTCAGCGTGAATATCGATGCTTCCTGAGGCTTGGATACCCAGTTATTTCGTTCAATAGACATTGAATCATTTATTTATTTCTTTTTCTTTTTCAACTTTTTTTTCTTTCCATTTTTTTTTGAAATTACTCGAATCATAGTTTATATCTCACAACTAAGAATTAGTGTAAACATGAAGTGCGAAAATGCCAATGTTCTAGAAGGCGCTAAGGTAGGCGGGCGACCGGGGGGGCCTAGGCGGGATTTTTTATTTTAAGCCAATTTTAATATTTTATCTTTCATTTATCCAAACTAAACAATAATATAAAGCAAAACAATCTATAATAAAGATAATAAAGTCCTTTGCTTAAAGTTCAAACACATTCATATTGTCAATGTCAAAGTTCAAACAGAAACATGCAATTGATTCAAACATATCTTTAATGTATTAGTTTTATTCTTAAAAAAGATTGTTATTAAATAATAAAATTTCAAGAATTCAATTCAATATTAAAACTTAAGAAACTAAACATAAATTTAAGAATTATATTGAATTACACTAAATATTACAAATGTATCATTATTTATATAATTGACTTGATATTGTTCATTTCTTATTGTGATTTGATATGCTACAACTTACATTATGAATATTGTATATCATTAGAAACATATATATATTAAGATCTGGTTTGGATAGTTATTAAAAAAAAAACATCTCCACCTAAACCTCGCCTATCCCTCGCCTAATTTTCTGGAGGGATTTTTTCGCAGCCTTGGGCCTATGTGAGGTGCCAGGGGGCCTAGCGCCTAGGCGAGGTGCCAGGGGGGCTTAGCGCCTAGGTGGACCTAGGTGGGGATTTTTAGAATACTGAAAAATGCTTATGAAATCAATTTTATTCTAGATGGTATTTCAAACTAAGATTTGGTATATAATCAAAGGTTTAAGAGTTTTAAATCTTTTAATCTTACTCTTGAGTTTCGTTCCATAGACACTTATTGAATCAATTCAATCCATAAAAAGTCGAACAAATTTTTTAATTTTTTCAATTTTTTAACTATATTTTTCCTAAAAAAAAATTCTAATACAATAGTACAAACAAACTCCCCCATACCTAAATCATGCATTGTCCTCAATGTATACAAATGAAAAATAGAGAACAAAGAAATAAAAGAATTGTACATTCTATGCGGGGAATTTGTTCTGCAAGGAAATGTGGTGAGAAGGAAAACAAATGTACATGCCTACGAATTTCATATATCCTAAAAAGTATGACTAAAAATGAATGATACAAATGGATAAGTGTGAATTTTTCATTATTTTTAGGAGGTCTAGGAAATTGAAAATAGTCGGAATTTTCATGAGAATTATGCTTAAAGTCTATCTCAGGAAAACTTTCACTAACATGTTTAAAAGATGGAAGAATTGGTTCAAATACATGTTCTAGTTTAGTTGACTTATTTGTAGTGGATCTCAACAGCTCATTGACCTTATCTAAATATTCGGATTCATTTCAATTTTGGTCTAGGTGATTTAAGAAAAAAATAATTGGATGTTTTTCAATCAAGAGTTTATTTTCAATTATTTCTTGGGTCACTAATAACTCTTGGATCATGTTAACTTTAATGGGTTGGTTCAAAAAATCACTAGGTGTTTTTTTTTGGAATAAGTCTTTTAGGATATGGAGCTTTAGGCTTATAGACTTTTTTCAATCGACTCATTAAATGTGACATGATCAATTTTAGGCATAGACTCATAATTTTAGACTCCTCAAATTCGCTGGACTCAAACTGTGTAGAATTGAATACAGACTTTTCATTTTCCTCATCATTTTTACAACTATCAAGATTTTCAAAATTAACCTCAGAGTCACTAGAAAATTCACCCACCTCTTGTTTATTTATTATTGTGGCTAATTGACTCATTTGAATTTCTAAACGAGATATAACTTGATTTGGGTGGCTCATTGACTCATTTGAATTTCTAAACGAGATATAACTTGATTTGTGTTTTGGAATAGTCTCTAAGGTGTTGAATCTTTTCTCTTCATTTGAAAATTCTTGTGGATATTGAGGTTTTGGTTTCGAATATGGATATGAATATGAACTTAGATAAGAATTTTCATAAGTTGAAAAAATTTGATTACAGGGTTCTTGATTCCAAGTAAAATTATTATTCCAACTATAATAAGAATCCATCTTTCCACAAATCACAAAACAAATAAACAACTAATCACGAAAGTCGCACAAAAAAATAAAAATCCTTATTCTACGGTTAACCTAAATAAAATTCAGACAGCCCCTAATTGTTCGAAGTTACACTTAAGGTCCACAGATTTCGAAATTAATCACACCGCTAACCAGGTAAGTGTAAGAAAGGTGAGAGTCTCTCCGTGGTTACGGTAACTAGTTGAATAACCACACATCCTTTAGGCGTTTGCCTTTTGAACCACTTACCTAGACACCAATAGTTTGATTAATTTAAAATTTATACTTCTTTTGGAGTCCCTTATTCTAATTGAGCTAAAATTCTTAGGGCCAACGTCTACTTGATTTTATTAAGGCAAGGTTATGCAAAATGAATGGGTGGTTTGTGGGCTAAGGAAGGGTGATGAAATCCCACATTATCTTGTTACAGGTTGTGCCCTTAATGTTAGATTAAATATGAAAATTCACAAATAAAAATAAACTATAAACAAATAAAATGTCCTAAAACTATGTCAATTACGAAAGAATGAGAAATTTGACGTACCTCAGTCCTCCAGCATTCACCACAATTTATATTTGACAAAAAAACCTAAACAGGATGTGCTCTACATGTGTGAATGCATGATAGCGACAATTAGTTTTCTAACTAAAAAAAAACTAAGATAGTATTTTTTTGTTTTTTTTTGAGTTGAGATACAAAATACAAGGAAAAGCGCAACAATAATCTTGTCTTTCCGCACCGTTGATCCGCTTCGATAATCCTAAAAAAGAAAAAAATACTAGAAAAAAAACTAATTCGAATAAATAAAATTAAGGAATATAAAATTAAGTCTAGTCCCCGACAACGACGCCGAAAACTTTGATGTATTAAAATTATGTAACTGCAATTGCACAATGTCAAATTGAAGAACTGACCAGTACAAGTCGAACCTACGGAGACTAGATTAATTTTAATATTTCCTTAATATCTATTTTAGGCGAATTAGAAATAAAGATTGAGAATTGATTAATTAGAATATGAAAACTAATAATGAGTAAGCAGTCTAGGAATTCAAATCCATTAAACAATAAACATAATAAGTAATTCAATCTCTTTTATTTTTATAATTTAATTATGATTTTGATCTCCCTTCTCTTTAATTTAGTAATTTTACACTAAACGTGGGCAAGCGTAGACTATCAAAATTTAATGATTAACTATAACCCATCAAAACTTCTTCGAGTAAGCATGGATTATGAAAAACTCATCTTAACAATAATCTATCAAAACCTCTTAATTAATTTAAAATCGTGTAAGAACTATAAAACGAAGGTATTTCAATAACGAAACATGAAGGCGTAATCAATTAAACATAAAAGCATAAATAATAGAAGAGATGAAAAATATTATCATGAATAATTTTTTAATTCTAGATATAAAAAATTAACTAGACATGAAAATAAATAAACTAACTAAAATAAAGAAGAGAAGAAGATTAAAAATAAATAAGAAAACTCCCTTTAATTAACGATCATCCAACGAACGTACAATGAAAAAGTAATTTATTCCTACTCTTATCCTAAACTAATACAAAAATACTCCTATTTTTCTCTCTAAAACAAGAAGTCTATTTATAGGGAAAATAAATTTGAACCCTAATTTAGATTCATTGAACTTGGACACTTTTGTTCTTTTTCCCTGTTCTTTTCTTTTTGACTTCAATCTCTATATGAATCCGCCAAGAGTCCTTTTCCATCTTTAAAAGTTGGATATAAATCCTTTATTTGCTCTCTAAGAAAAATAAATGTTATTTCTTACAAAACAAAATAAAATGTATTAGTTAAATAAATTAAGCATATAAAATAATAAATAATAAATATGGGAATATTAAAATGTATTAATTATGTGTCTATCAAAATCCTTTAGGAATGCCATGATGTGGATATTTTCGGATATCTTTGAATCGCTCCCAAGCTTCATACTGACTCTCGGAATCATGTTGTACGAACGAAGTGATGTCATTCCTCATCTTTGCAGTCTTAGCTGGTGGAAAGAATTTTGTTAGGAACTTTTGAGCCAAATCAGTCCAGGTAGTGATAGACCCCGACGGAAGTGAATGCAACCAACTCGTTGCCTTGTCGCGAAGTGTGAAAGGAAATAGTCGGAGTCGAATGGCATTGTCGGTAACTCCATATTTGAATGTATCACAAATCTTTAAAAAGTTCATCAAATGATCATTTGAGTTGTTATTAGGCAACCTCCCAAACTGTACAGAATTCTGGATCATCTGGATAGTACCCGACTTGATTTCGAAATTATTAGCTTGAATCACTGGCCTTTGAATGCTTGCCTGGATTTTCGTAACAAGCGACAGTGTAATTCCTCAACGATTTCTGTTCTTCTGTAGCCATGGTCTCTTGATTTTGTGTATCTAGACAGAACTTGCACAGTCTTTTGAAAGTTCTCTCAATTTCTTGTTCGTGAGGCAGTGGTTCCTGACCTTTAGAACGTGTTTGCATACAGAAATCATGAGTACCCGCGAAAATTAAAATAGAAAAAACACATTTAAATTAAGATTGAATTGATTAAAATTAATATTGTAAAATTTATTAGAATAATTTCTCGGTAATGGCGCCAAAAACTTCTTGTCCGATTTTGTTTTTGACAATTACGTGCAAGTATACACGATCAACAAGTAATATAATGATAAGTAAGATGTTGATCCCACGAGGAATTATCATTAATAATGACCAATTAATAAAATTATATCAATTCAATCTTTATTTAAACAAATGAATTAAGGTTATGCAATTAAATTATTTAAACTAAAATATAAATTACTAAGCAAAGAATAATATCGGATTAAAAAGCTAAGATTACAATTTCTCACAATGTCTTGTCTAAATCTCTTTACTCTCTTTTCAATTGATTAAATCATAACAAAGCGTTAACTGAGAATTCTGTAGTATTTATAAAACCTCTTCCGATGGTTAGATAAAAATTTCCTTAAAATTAAATCACTATATTCCTATATGAAATAATTTAGAACAGATTCATTAAGTTCATATTCTCACAATGGTTACACGATATATAGGTATATTCATATCTTATACACAAATCACGTTATTCAATTCTAAGAAGAATAATTTAGACGCATGTTATCATATTCAAATCTAAACTCTAAAGTCTACTTTCCAATTTCGTATAGGTTATCATAATAATTGTTGGCCAAACAATCATATCAATAACAATAAGCACAAAATATGATAAGCGATTCACATATGATCAATAATAATCAAAAAGAGAGTAAATTAATTTAAACTAATCATTGAGTTCCATTGTAATCTTAATTGAAAATTTAGTTCAAAAAGTAGCATGAAAACATCATCACCAAATTAAATAACATCCTCGGATTACAAATATAAAAGGAAAAGTTTAGAGATAAAAATCTGTGATGATCTTCAATCTCCAAGCTCTGCCTTCAAATCTTTGCTCGCCTTTGCGTGTTATCCTTCTCGATCCTTGGAAATTTGATAAGCTATCCTTGCTTTCGTCTATCCTCCGTATATCAGCCATCATGTATATTTATCTAATAGATGCATATTCCAATTCGAACTCAGCATGCCAAGCGTCCCAGTTCGAATGAAACAGCAGCACAATTTGACAAGCCATCCCAGCTCACCAGCGCCGCGGCACCATCATGCAGCGCCGCAGCGCTCACTTACTGCACCTCCAGCGCTGTGGCGCTTATAACTAGAGCTGTGGCACTGGCCTTCTTCCCCGCGCGCCAATCCTGCTGCCTTCCGTGCGAGCTTGCCGCACGCTGCTGATTGCCGCACTAATGCGCGCCTATTTGCTGAAGCCCGTGCACGCCTTCTCCCCAACGCCCCAACTGACTGCATTGCCGTGCTTGGCTGCGCTCAGTTTTGCTTGTCCAACTGATAATGGTTGACTTTTCGTTCCAAACTCCGTTCCAAGCTTGGTTCCTTTTCCTACACAAAAACAAACAAAACACATAAAAAGGAACAGAAAAATACCCGAGGGCTCACAATTTCATCAAGTTACGAGTACTCAATTCGTAGGTATAAAACTCACTCATCTGGTTGGTTGCATTGAGATGTGCTGTAGAGCTGAAGCTTGATATGTCAATTGCAATTGCTCCATTTATTAGATGCGCTTTAGAGCTGAAGATTGATAATCCGATTGCAATTGCTCCATTTCTTACTTTAATTATAGGCACCCTCATTCAAATTTACCTGCCGAAACTTTTCAGTTTTTAGTATTAACCTTAAAATTTGATAAAGTTTCCAGTTTTACTGCATTATGTTGTGGACTCTTCATTATTTTTATAATGTTTGGGTTGCATTTTTTCTTACAATAAGTGAGACACCATTTCTGTTTGCTTTGGGAAGCAGCAGACTGTTTCAAAAATGAAGATTCACAACATATCATGATTTCATTCCCATGAATTTGTCTCACACTTCTGCGGTAATGAGGTTGGTCATAAAATGAAAAGCAGATCCGATTTGCATGCATAGTATTTTTAGAGTGCATTGCATGCATTGGTGGCTCATATTGGCACATTGTAAAAGGATAAATGTTGTGGAAGTCTTAAATTAGGGGACTCTTAAAGCTAACGATTCTTAATGATTTAAGATGTGGCATTACTTAGTGTGGGCCTGTTTATGACGTTTCTGCTGTTTTTTAGGCACTTATGCGGATTCTCATGTTTTATTCAATGTTTTCTCACAATTTTGAATTTTACCTATGTTAGTTTTTCTAGGGGGTTGACTATTTTTAATCAGGTGGTGCTAAATTTGTGCAGTATCTTTTGGTTTTCCCAGTTACCTGATCAGACTGAATGCCAAAATTTCATTTATCCTGGTTTCAGTATTTTTTTTCTTATTCTCACAGAAGTTTTAGATTTTCCCTGTGCAATATGCTTGGAGTTTGCATGGCTACGGTCTACTTTCTGTACCACCAAAAGTAGCAATCATATGACCCTAGCATTTGACCAGAAATTATAGATCGATTCCATTTTCCTCATTATGAAATATGCACATTTGTGCTATCCTAAGAAGCAAGTATTTGGGTTTGAGGGTTCAAGTTCTCCATACAGGGATTTCGCAGTTTAGAAAATCTCAAAAAATGGGAATTCAGGGATTCGGCACATATTTACATATTAAATAGTAGATTTTACATACATATAATTATATATATATATATATATATATATATATATATCCATATAATTATACATATACATACATATAGACATATATACACACACATATATATATATAGAGAGAGAGAGAGAGAGACAAAAAATGTCAATACTAATAAATATAACTTCATAAAAATGAAAAAAAATTAAGAAACACAAATTTTTACTTGAACTTACTAATTAGCTATTACACTAATTTCATGAATGGTATTAGTATATAAAACATTTTATTAATTAGTATAGTGTATAGTATTAGCCATATTTTCATTTTTCTCATTAAAAGAAACTACAGAAGACTCCCCTAAAAGAATTTTGAAGAATTTAAGAATCTGGATTCGTGGATTCGCTGGGATTTAGGATTCATCACCGACGTACAGAATCACCTTGCTTCTTAGGTGCTATCTCTCATGGATCGTATTGTGGTGTGTTTGTGGAGATGCTCTATTTTTCAATTGATTGCCTTTTTTGTTTTTTGTTTTTCACTATAGAGGTCTAGCGAGTGCAATGAACTATGTAATATTGTCATATGATGGATTAATGGTTTTGAAAATTGGTTGTCACTATACATAAATGATGAATTGGAGTGTCTTGAACAATTTCCCTTGTGTAATCAGCCCCAATGGCAAGCTACTGTTAACTGACTTCTGTTTTGGTTTGTCTTCTGTTTTGGTCCTCAATAAGCCGTGCAAGTGTGCTTTTCAAGCAGTAGTTTTTGAAATCCACTTTAAGTTCAGTGTTTCCAAAATTTTATTTTTCATTAAATCTGTAAAAAAAAACAGTATAAAAAATCAAGTGGTACATAGATCCCTTAGATTTAATAAGCTTGACTTGGTTTTTATTTGCACTACATTTAAATTAATTCTAACTACTTCAAGATCATAAAGAAAGTGTTACTGATAAGCTTTTTAAGGTTTTTAACCCTCTAAAATTATCAAACCATTATATGACAAATTTCTTAATAAAGCTATGTCCTTCCCAGTATAACAGTGGTATGTAAAATAGGAATAACTGTTTATCTTGGATTCTGTTAATATGGTCACAAATATTACCTCGGTTGTCACTATGTTTCACAGCAAAGCCTTATGTGTTATGTTTTTTAAGTGAATTTTCATTGTAGGCACTAAGAGGATGTTATATATAACTTTTTATGATGTTAGCTGTACACAATATTTTATATTCTTTATTTGTATTCACTCATAATGGTATTGAGAGCTAAGTAATCAAGTTTAAGTTTCTTTAATATGTTTATATGCCGCAATTTTTTTTAATATAGTACTCCCTCCGTCCCATAATAAAAGTCCTAATTTGACTTTCATGATCAAATTGACTATTTTTTAAATTAATAAATATTAAAAAAAATCAAAATATACGCCAAGTGATTATGATCAATAATAAACTACAGAGAATTTACTACCAGTGTCGAGTTTCGGAATTTGAAATTCTATATAATATTTTTAATTAATAATTATAAAAATGGTCAATTTGACAATGAAAGTCAAATTAGGACGTTTATTATGGGACAGAGGGAGTATTATTTATCAAATTATTAGTTTTATATTTAGTATATTGTTTTCTATCTGGGTCAGTGATGTTTCTTGCTATGAGGAATTGATATTGATATTGGCATTGGCATTGGCATGTTCCTTTCTTTCTCAAAGTGTAGCTTTTGATTTATTGATAACTCTGTTTTACTTGTTACTTACAATGCTCCTTTAGTCGTTGGTGCTATAATCCAGGGAGTTTGTGTGGCTCAGAAACTTTACTTTATAAGAATGTAAAGAAATCATAAAGAATTGAGCAACCAAACTCAGGATTGAGCCTTCTTGAGACTCTTTTCAGATCTCACATGCACTAGATAAACAATTATATATATATATATATATATATATGTATTACTGGTCTGCCACATCCTTGTCCACTAGACTTGTTATATAACTCACCAATAAATCCCACAATATTTGATGTCATCATGTGGCCCAAATTACATTCTGGTTTCAGTCCATTGTTTGTCACATGGAAGAAAATTGTGAATGGTGGGGAGCCTCGTTTGCGTGGATGTATTGGGACACTGGAAGCTCGGTACATAATCGACGGTTTCAAGGACTATGCACTAACAAGGTAATTTGGGAAGAAAGTACTTTGAGTAAGCAAACTTTTAATTTCTGAGCTTACTTGGGCTCTCTCCATCTTAAAATGCCTAATTGTTTTATAACTTTTAATGGCGGGGAAAGGTTTTGGTAGTACATTTAAATTATGGAAACATCAGTTCTTTTATTAATCTTGTTTCTTAAGGTGCTTTCATTTCATGTTATGCCCCCCCCCCCTTCTTAAATATGCCATAAGTTTGATTAGACACTAAAGGTGCACTTATTTAGAAATTATTTCACTTAGATAAATATAAATTGTATTATTCTTCACTTGTCACAAGGGAAAGAATACTGAAAGCAAGAGAAGGAAAGTGGTCATATAGGTATCTTTGAAAGTAGGAAGCTTATTTACCTCTCCTTATAGTTACTAGATACTCTTATTAATCTAGCGAACCGCGTATTGTACTGACGTTTTTTCGAATATGATATTCTAACGTACCGATACTCATTATTTAGCGTACCATTTTTTTTTTGTTATGTTACCTAAAGTTGCACAAATATCATTATTTTAACTTAGCATTGGATTATTTTAACTTAGCATACTACAAATACTTATAGAACAGTCTACTTATTGATTTAACTAATTTTTTTTATAAAACATAGTTTTATCGCATTTAGATTCTAAGAGAATTCTTAGTTATAAACACTCGTATAAAGCTACCTTAGCGTACCACATTTTTGCCTATATAGTGTACCGCATACCCGTTGACCGAAACGAATCGCGTTATAAGTAACACTACTCACACTTTTTGGAGTAATAAAAAAATGAGGTCTTGGAGAGTAATGATTTACTCCTCTTTCTCTGTTTTTTTTGGGTTTTTTGACTAGTAATAATCTTTATTCACAAAAACAAGCAGAATATTGAAAAGTTGTGCGCCTATAACTCGAAAACATAAACAAGGGCTTCAACAAATCAACCAAGGAACACCAATATATGCCAATCAAGCTCGAAGGCTAACCTCGAAAATCAAAAAAATGACAAAAAATGTCCACCCTTTGGTAGTACATTTAAATTATGGAAACATCAGTTCTTTTATTAATCTTGTTTCTTAAGGTGCTTTCATTTCATGTTATGCCCCCCCCCCTTCTTAAATATGCCATAAGTTTGATTAGACACTAAAGGTGCACTTATTTAGAAATTATTTCACTTAGATAAATATAAATTGTATTATTCTTCACTTGTCACAAGGGAAAGAATACTGAAAGCAAGAGAAGGAAAGTGGTCATATAGGTATCTTTGAAAGTAGGAAGCTTATTTACCTCTCCTTATAGTTACTAGATACTCTTATTAATCTAGCGAACCGCGTATTGTACTGACGTTTTTTCGAATATGATATTCTAACGTACCGATACTCATTATTTAGCGTACCATTTTTTTTTTGTTATGTTACCTAAAGTTGCACAAATATCATTATTTTAACTTAGCATTGGATTATTTTAACTTAGCATACTACAAATACTTATAGAACAGTCTACTTATTGATTTAACTAATTTTTTTTATAAAACATAGTTTTATCGCATTTAGATTCTAAGAGAATTCTTAGTTATAAACACTCGTATAAAGCTACCTTAGCGTACCACATTTTTGCCTATATAGTGTACCGCATACCCGTTGACCGAAACGAATCGCGTTATAAGTAACACTACTCACACTTTTTGGAGTAATAAAAAAATGAGGTCTTGGAGAGTAATGATTTACTCCTCTTTCTCTGTTTTTTTTGGGTTTTTTGACTAGTAATAATCTTTATTCACAAAAACAAGCAGAATATTGAAAAGTTGTGCGCCTATAACTCGAAAACATAAACAAGGGCTTCAACAAATCAACCAAGGAACACCAATATATGCCAATCAAGCTCGAAGGCTAACCTCGAAAATCAAAAAAATGACAAAAAATGTCCACCCTTTGCTTCCATTCCATTTCTCTGCTGCTTAGGGGATGGAATTTTATCCATTAGTCCCTTTCTCCTTCCTACCAGTCTTTCATCCAGCCAGAAATAATAATAGTAATTATTATTATCTTAAAAATAATAACGTGCCCTAATAACTGACAATAACTATTGCCAAATTCTCTGATAATCTTGGTGTGGTGGCATAGATAAAAAGAATAAGCAGAAAAAAGACGATACTGATCCTATGTTTAGTCTGTTCAAATAGAGTACCAATCTCTTGTTTTGAGCACGCATTAGCAACTCAAGAGCGAAGTTGCTCACAATTTGTTGATCCAAATAAAGGAATCTGAGCTTTCATATTTGAATCCATGAATTCTCTAATAATCCTTTAATTCCCATTTTTTTAAAATTATTATTATTATTATTTTTTCTCGAATGTAAATCATAGATTTCATTAGTTTTTATTAGGGTTTGATAAAACTGTAAAGAAGAAGAAAAAGAGATTGCGATGTAGACAACTGATACTCACATACTAGTTACTATTGGTGATTAAAATTTAAAACCAATCAGATCAAGATTAGAGTTGATATTAGAAAAAGATAAAAAGTCTCAAAGACCAAGATTTGACGCACTGAGGGGAGACGGAGGCAACACACGGGATGAAACTTTTTAGATTTTAACCTTGTAAATAGGATAAATAACTTTTGTGGAAAAGAGGAATACTAACATAATATAATCCTATAACAAACTATTTATCTCTGTATATATTGTGACGCCCCCAAATTCAAGTACCTTTAAACCCTGAATATGGTGCTACACGGTACTACCCATTCAACATAATCTTAAAGACAGAAATGTAATTGCTAAATTATTTCAAATTGTCTTGCTCTAAATTCCCAGGTTCTGCGACCTTTACATGTTTGAAAACATCATAATATGAATAAATATCACATCATTCTAAATAATACATAACCCATAGAATAAAACTATTACAAATAGTTCTCTATTTGGAAACGGGTAAAATGCATATGTTGCCCCTGAACTTTAGGTGTTTTTGGGTATTGAGCCCATTTCTTTTGGTCAACGCAATACGAGCCCATTTTTGTTCGAAAATTTGGATATTGAGCTCTCAAGCGTCACATGGACGTTGACTTGCGTACATGGCACCGCTAATGTCAACTTTAATCATATAAATTCCTAAAAAGATGTCACTACCCAGATTTGATCCAATAATAATACTAATAATAATAATCACAATAATAATACCAATGATGATAATAATAATAATTTGATCCAATAATAATAATAATAACATTAATAATAATAATAACAATTATAATACTAACAATAATAATAATAATAATAATAATAATAATAATAATAATACTAATTTAAATAACGCATATATCAGGTTCATCATTTTCATCATTATCAGATACAATTGATCAAATCCAGGAAAATACAACACTGTTCATCTCTCTCAAACAGATATAAAAGCAGAACTTACCACCAAATACAGTAATATAAACAAACAAATAGATTAATCTCTCCCTATAGATCCTCAAACAGATATAGAAGCAGAACTTACCCTCCCAAAAAACCCTGCAAACTCTCTCCCCATCAATCTCAGGCGACCCTCTCCATCTCGATCTCAGAGAATTTCAAATCCTTCGGCCTAATCGCCGAAGCTTTGGATGGAATGCCCACCAAAAAATGTGGCCGACGACTACGATTACTTCCTTTTCGATCCAGAAATGACCAGACAAAGAGATGAAGCGGATGATTCGAAGCTTCATATACTTCTAGCCATCGAAGTGAACACGGGTTTTTTATCAGTGGAAATTGATAATTTCTTTACCAAATGTAGATCTGACCAGAAAATAGATCTAGATTTCTATTTGTATAAGATTTTGAATTGGATATTTGTGTAAGATTATATAAAGACGATGGGTTTATAAGGAGGTGTTATATTGCTTATCATCCATTGTGGGTAATTGTGGAACAATCAAAACCCATATTCTCTGCCCCTTTACTGATTTTTTTTTGGTTTTGGTTAATAATATATGTTGATTTATGATTAAATGATGTAAATCTGTTATGATTTTTAAATTTTAGTATTTTCTCCTTTTTGTTTTGATTAAATGATATTAATTATTATTTATATTATATTGTGCTAGGGGAAATGAATTGATTTAGTATATAGCTATATTCTTTGGGTAATTTTGTAGTTAGACATGTGGTGTTTGAGTAGTCTCATGGCCAAAACCTCAAACATGAGGTTTTGGGATCAAATCCGTGGAACTACATCAATTTTGGGAATTAATTGAGTTTAGGTCCACGTTAGCGGTGCCACGTAAGCAAGTCAACGCGCATGTGACACTTGGGGGTTCAATAACCAAATTTTTGAACAGAAAGGGACTCGATTTGCGTTGACCAAAAGAAAGGGGCTAAATACCAAAATCACCTAAAGTTCAGGGGCAACCCATGCATTTTACCCATTCATAAACTTTTTTTTTCCCTTGTCTTTCTTTCCTAAACTTTTGGCCCGCTCGTACTTGTCTGAAAATATTTAATTCAAAGCAAGAATGAGCTACAAATCTCAGTAAGTATAAACAGTTGAATAAACAACAAAATCAAGAATCAAATTATCTATCTTTGAACATTTCAACAAATGAACAATAGTTGTGAAAAACATCTCGAATAAATAGGAATAATAATAAATAGGAATAATAATAAGAGATTCATTTTATTTAATATTTTTGAAACGACGTACTGAGCGGTCATACGACCTTGAACTTTTTATTTTCATAAAGGTTAACAGTAATTTAATTGTAAACCGTCTCGACTTCTTTCGGCACGTCTAGGTGATCAGTCTAGTGTACCCTATATTATGCACAACACTATTTAAGCGACTATATGCGTTTGTTTTATCACTCAAAAGGGTCAATCGGAAAATCCGACCAAAACTGCCCTGATAGTAGGCAGGGACGGATTCAAGATTTTTTTTCATTAGGAGCGAATTTTAACTATTTTTTGTTGGAGTTAAATAAAGAAAATTTGAGCTAATCATAATATTTTTATAAAATACTGTGTATACTTTAAACTAAGAAGATTTTTGTACTAATAGGTTTATAAAAAAAAATTTGTCCCTCCAAGTTTAACTTTTTTATTAATCTGCTCCCTTGAGTTTTTTAATTTATATATTTGTCCTGTTCTTATACCTATAAAAAAAATCCAGAAAGAGCAGCTGCCTATGCTACCCCTTGTGTAGATCCACCCCTGATAGTAGGGTTGCTCATCTCAGATTTAAGTCAGAGTCCGCACCAATTTAATTTGGTTTGGATCTTTAAAAAATTTATAATATTCAACTCATATTTTAGCATTTGTTTAACCGATGTAAAAGACATTGACTTATCTTTAAAATAGTTCATGGAATATCGAACTTTAATAATATGCAATATAGCATAGCTGAATAACTTGTATAATTATCAAAAGAATTGCATAAGTTTAGAGTACATATAATATATAAATATTGCGTAAATTAGAACTTCAATTCAATATTTAAATGAAGCTGAAAAACTTGCACAATAAAATAATTTTTGGAAGTTAGAAACTTGTGAAAATGTTTAAGAATACTTGTTTGATGCGTTCTTTAGTTTATACTTTTAAAATGTCCTTCAAATGTCCTACACATTTAATTAATAATAACATACCAATTAGTCACATAAAGACTTCAGAGGTTTACGTTGCATTATTTCTTATTTTAGGTTGCTCGCATTTTAAAATGCAAGTAACGCGACAATCCTTCAAAAACATCTCATGGCATCGCGGCATTCGGGAACGCCACGACTCTCTTAACAACCCCTTATAATGGTCTATATTCATTATTTTCCATTTTATTTTATTCGTCTTTTATAACTTGGAACATTTTAGAACTATATCAAAAATGTTGCACGGCGTCGTGAAATGACTTGGCGACACGTCAACGGCACGCCCTTGCAGCCAGCCCAGGCAGCCAGCAGCAGCCCCAGAGCGCCCCACTGCCCAGCGCCCAGGCAGCCCACGCACGCCGTGCGCCGCGCTCAGCTTTGTCAAGTCTACTTCCGGGCCTCATAACTCGCTCGTTCCAAGTCGGAATGAATCCGTTCTTAAGCCCTTTTCTTGCTGGAATTGCACTCTATAAAACCTTAGAAAATCACAATTTTTCAGCAACTCGAACTAGCTAAAACAGTGTCCCGAAAATCAGTGTTACATCCTGATTTTAGTGCTGTTTTCCAGCATTTACAATTTGACGCACCTATTTCCGAACGTCATAACTTACTCATTCGATATCGGAATGAGTTTGTTTTCGAGCCATTTTCTTGCTCGTAACATCATTTACAAATTCCCCCAAATGGAAAAAATTTTCATACTCAATATCAAGCCAAAACAGTGACTCGAAAAACCTTCGTTGACTAGTTTTCTGCTTAGGCAGATTTGACGCGCCTACTTCTAAGCTTCATAACTCATCCGAAGTTGGAATGAATTCGTTCTTGAGCCTACGACTTTCTTGTTCTACATACTATACAATCCCCAAAAAATAGAATTTTCCAAAAGCTCTAACTACTCATAAAAATGAGTCAAAAGTCAAGTGTACAAACTAGATTTTCAATTTTTTAACTAGCTTTACGAAAAAATCCGTCGTGGCTTCGTTACAGAAACTTTTACCCTCATTCCAATTGGGTGATGTTCGTAACTCATTAGAGCATAACCTTCACTGCAGAACTTAATTTTCAGTTTTAGAGCACTACAAAATTTGAGTCCAAAACAGCCCACTATTGTCCATTTTTCCATCCTTTATGCTTGGGTTTGTATTTTCATTTTTGTTCCACTTTGCATGTTATTTACATGTAGTTTACAATTATAAACACCAAAACTACTACCTTATATCTCCAGGATCTTTCATGATCCACCACAAACAAAAACAACCACCACCAACAAAGCATAATAAAAGCTTAGAAGTGATGACTTAGAAGTGGGGTTTGTAAGTACACCTTTGCAGGTTTTTTTCTTCTTGCTTAAGCTTCGATGAGAGCTTGATTTACTAGTTCGTCTTCCTCTTCCTCTACCCGTGGACTCTCTCTCTCTCAAATGACTTAGTGAAATGAAATGAGAAATGAAGATATAATAGCCTGGTTTGTATGTATAAAACATAGTTTGGTCTTGCTTCTAAGTTGGTCACCCAAACAAAAGGTCTTCATTAGTCAACTCCCTCATCATCCAACTTCTTACTAACCATCCCCCAAGGCTAGCTTAACCATACACAATTAGGCTAACTAAATGTGGACAAAATGATTAATTATCAAGACTTTTTGGTTAAGTGGTTTAATTGAGCTTGCTTGCAAGGACTAAAACTTACTATAAGTAGAAAGTTTATGCCCCCTATGCTTTCCACCTGGTACTCCCCCCTTTCCCACGACCTTTTTGGCTTTTTGTCTCATCTTATTTCATTCCTCATTTATCCAACACCTTGACCAAGACTTGGACTTCACAAGCTTTGGCTCCAAGTCTTTAGGTTTTAACCCTAGGCTTGCTTGGCTCAATCCTTGACTTACATGGCTTGGTTTCTAGTTTTCTTTCTAGTTAGTTTTTCTAACTTTTCTGATTAGTCGAAAAATCGACTTTTACGTTTAGTAATTTCAATTACGTTTTCCATCCCATTTCCTGAATAAACACTATGAAGTAATTCGAAAAGTCGAAAAACGAATAAGGCTTTTTCGGCATGAATAGTGTTTTAACGTCTTTTCCTGGAATATTTTTATTTTTATTCTACTTACAACATTCATTAACACTTGCAACATTCATTAACACTTACATACACATAATCTTGGTCAAAATTCGACCTTTAATCACATAACACAATCATTCCTATCAAAATATTTATTTTATTCAATAAATATTATAATCCTAATTACAAGGATAAGCTACATTCTAAATCGTTACATACATACATTAAACGCCCGACTTTTTCTTTATTTTGGCTGATTAAGCACCTGACCTATTGTCATTAAATGGTAACCTTTAGCAATATCATTTTGTCAAAGCTGAATATATAAACAAAATAAAATAGATGTATGATTATATAAATAATCTAGGAAGCACAGGCACGTCCTGGAAGTCCACGCCGAATTCGCTCCGACACGCCTCCGATACGCACCCGACACGTGTCCATGAGCTTCCTTTTTCTTTTTCCTTTTTAAACTCGGACATGTCCCGTCATACGCAATTGGTACCTTTTAAACCTAATTCGGTACCTTTGAATTGACCATATGGTGTAGGCTGCATAAGGTATAAATTTGTATATGGACCATGTATGCTGCCTAAAATGGGTGTGGTATAAAATGGGTGTGTTACTGTGTTTGTTTATGTTTTTATCATGCTCTATTAATAATTAAATTTATCTATTGTAAAAAATACATTTATATTATTAAAGATATATAAAAAATTGAATGTGTCCCCGACTTCTTGTGTCCTGTTTTTTTGGAAAATGCCGTAGCCGGTTCGCGTGTCGTGTCGGTGTCCCGTGTCTGAGTCCGTGCTTCATAGTAAATAATTAATGTACGGAGGGATTTACTTATTTATTATAGAAGCTCTGAAGCTGCTGCAAAGAGTTGAACTTTAAACTTATACTTTAATGTGGGAGCAAAATTAAAAACGGAAGTTTTAATGTTTTATATTTATTATGCTGAAATTAGTAGTAATTCCAAATTTATTTTCTTATCATGACAGTCACAGTTTATAGTAAATACTCCCTCCATTCCAAAATGGGAGTCCCATTTGACTCTGAAATTTCTTTTTTAAGCATATCAAGGTTTCTTACAAGTACAGTTTGACATAATTTATGTCATAGTGTTTGTTCTTCAAATTTTAAACATCAAAATTAAAATTTTTGATTATGAAAAAGATGTTGAAAAATGTGTATGGAAAAAACCTGAATATGAACTAAATTCTCAAAAGTTAAAAAAGACTCTTATTTTGGGAGAAAAGTAAGTAGTACTAAGAAAATTGTACAAACATTATGTTTATTGCTGTTTAAATTAGTGGCTTGTCTCTCTCTCTCTCTCTACTATAGCATGAAATTGGTATATTTTAAATGCATTTCAGTCGGTCCAATCTTTTTCTCATTTCCATGCTCTTAAGCAGTTGCTCATACAATTATATGTTTCTACTGCTTTTTCAGTGCTCTAAGGGATCGCCGATTTGCCCCCATACAGCCTAAAGAGTTGCCTAATTTGGAATGTACAGTTTCCATTCTGACTAATTATGAAAATGCTGCCCATTACCTTGATTGGGAGGTTTGTTCTCTAAGTTTTTTGGACTTTTAAATCATGGACATGGTCCATGGAGGTCCCCAATCATGTTTTGTATACAGTTACTGATGCTAACTCAATTTAACCACATTCCGCAAACCCTAAAATGCCAACAGCTTAAGCCAAATATAAAGTAGATTGAATTTTGCTTAACATCAATAAATTTATGACTTATGGATATTATTTTATTTTAAAGAAGTGGAAAATGTTTTTCCATGAGTTTCTTCCAAATGCCCTAAATGTACGCTTGGTGGAACTTTTCTAATATCAACTAGACAGTTTGTCAAGAAGGTTTTTGAACTATTGACATTTCTCAAGTTTCTTGTCATATCTGGAATGCTATACTTTATTACCTGGGAGTTCGTTCAATCTACTTTGCTAATGATTCAATCATGAATAGCTCTCTATATTTTCTCGAGTTTTTGTCTACCTTCCTAGACCCGTGTAACAGAGGCTAATCAGATTTGCATAACTTGTTGCAACGGTAAGATGTTCTTGATTGTATGTTAGTTACACCTTTACCACCTGGTCCAATCATGTTTGCATTTTCCTTTTTCCCTTTTAAGGAAGAAAACTACTTGTAGCATTTTCAAAGAAACATTGTGCTATCTTGCAGGTTGGGAAGCATGGTATAATTATTGAATTCACTGATCCTGACTATAATACAAGGCGAAGTGCTACATACCTGCCTGAGGTGGCTGCTCATGAAGGTGACCCTTAATTGCTAATGCATATGTCCTCTTTTATGCTAGAATCTTGAGTAAATAGGATGGTTTCTGCTTATAGGTCTGAATAGAAATGCTTTGCCAGATTGGGTTCTCATGCTTAGCTTGCAGCCTTAGTTATATCTGCACAACAAATTAGTATTTTTTCACAAGATTTTAAAGACAATTAGAATGTGGCATTCTAATAACCTGGGAAGTTTTGAGCCACAAGAACACAAGTCGTTTGCATGCAATATCAGTTTTGAGAAGACGAACAACAGGATAACTTTTAGTTTCTTATCTGTCTATTGATTTGTTGTTACATCTCGCTTGTCTCGTGACCTGCATAGGATGTAATTCCCAAATGTTGCATACATAAAGACACTACTAACTGTGTCAACATTGTGCACAAGTTGACACAGTGAATTCTCAGAAATTGGATGCAATGTCTTGGCTTGTGTTAAATGAGTGTCCAGCATTTATTCGTTTCTATCGTGGAGTATTTACAAGTGCCAGTATGTTTTGGACTACAAAACTTTATATGGAGTCTGGAGACATGATGTTTTCCAATTTGAACTCAAGCCTTCATGAACTTCCATTTTTTGTCTCTAGAACTGTGAGTGATGACATGAACTGTAAGTCTGCAGACCTATATTCAGTCTTGGAAGTGAATTTTACCAATTCAAGCCATTTTGTTAACCACTGGCTTGATACTGGTTCTACATTTTGAATCTAAAAATGTTTTCTCAAAATTACCTTGTTTTCTGTATGCCTCTAATGTAGGACAACTTTTGAAGAAGAACAATAATTGAAAAATAATGGAAAATTAACTCGGGCGAGGCTCCACACCTCACTAATCCACTACCCCAAGGATATTTTACTTGGGTGATGTTCCGCACACGCCTACCCCAAGAGTTTGTCAACTGGGAAAAAGCTCTTAGCTTGGTAATAAATAATATTATCTGTAGTGCTATTTACTTGTGGGGATTACGTCAAATATTTATAGACTCAAAAGCTTAATATTACTTGGGAGAATAATAAAAGTACTAAACGACTAAAATAGCCTTACTAAATATTAAAATCCTAATCACTTTTAAATGTTCTAATCCCCATACAAAAATAAATAAATAAATAAATAATTACATTAAACATAATAAAACTTTCATAACATAAATAGATTTTTCTTCTTGGCTTCGGACTTGTTGTCATCATTAGCCTCTAAACATTATACATCAGATAAGTACAAGTGAAACATCGGTAGATACTGTCTTCCTCACTTTCACTTATTGGTGAATATGTGCACATCCAGGTGATTTTATGTCTATAGCAAATACCAGTGCAGATATTACCTTCATGAACATGAGAAAGATAACACTTGAAAGCTTTGTGGAGTACAAATATTAGAAGCTGGTAATTGTGTATAGATCCTTGAAGGATATAATTAGTTGTAACTTTCACATAAACTTGAAACAAATATTTTACCAACCCATATACTTGTGTTGGTGACATTAAATTCCCATTGTTTGGCTGTATTAATGGTTTCAGGTTGGACAACAACAGAAGCAATTGACTCGCTGATACGAAAAGCAGGTTACAACGGCACCATAACCGAAGCACTCCAGAAGAGTATCCGACTCACCCGTTACCAGAGCACATTATTTACTATGCATTATAGTGAATATGTCACCTATGTGAAGACAACCCGAGGTGTTGCTCCTTCTGTTGCTGGGGCTAAGCCCAACTACTAACTTTGATTGTTTCAAACACATTTGACTGAACCTGTGTACCTAGTTGGGTTCAGAAGGAACTTGCATTTAAAAATTTGGATGGCGAGGAATGGTTTATACTCTAACCAAACCTCTTTTATGGTCATTTGTACTAAATTAATCTTCAAATTCATTTGATTTTGAGGAGACTTTGAAAGACTATTAGAAAGAACTTGATGAACTCAGAACATTGTGCTACTCCACATTGAAGTTCCCCAGCTAGATAGTGTAGCTGTGGTAGTGTAAAACCTATTGCTTGCGGTTTCAAATTATAGGATTATTATTGATTATTATTTTGATAGGAAAAAAAGTAGGTTAGATCATTTTTATCTTCGATTTGAAACATTTTTAAATTCAATAAATGTTGCAAATTAATAAATATTATAATTAGTATTAATTTTTAGATAGTTTATAATATTTATAATTAAAATTGAATGAATTTACCAATTTTTGAGTTTGAAAAATGTCTCTAAGTTGTCTTGCAAAATCAATAATGATATTATGTTTTTGGAACTAGGGAGTATAACGTTCAAGTCTTTCAGTTTTATCCTGTCAATATGAATGGACAATAGTCCCTAGACCATCATATTTTTCATATTCAGGTAATTAGTAACGGTGTGCCATTCACCACTCTTAAACTCTGTGTTTCTACAAAATCTCATCAAACTACATGGATCCTAAAAGGTACAAACAAACATGGTGTTTTGCATTACATTTTCCTTTTTTTTATATTCAATTAAATTTCAAGAATTCTTTGTATATCTGTCATTAGATTTTTTATACCACATTAGGTCTACAACATTAGAGTCATAACTTTAATCAAATAGGAATTTTGAAAGAGATCAGTGTTTGATTATTGCTCAATTAGGAGAGATTAACTCCTATTTTGTCGTGATTTATTGCAATAAAGATCTGGGTCAAATCCAGAGTTCAGAAAAAAATTTCGGCCAAATTTCAAGTCCGAATCGAATCAAATTCATCTTAACAAGACCTTAAACTATTAATCAAATAGTATCTTTTTGTGTTATCTTAGTTTATCATATGCTTACCCAAAATGTGATGACTAAAACTTAATTTTTTATATAGAAACAAAAGTTTCTCATATATTTTGATGTGGGACTGAATATTACTTACCCTACTTAAATTTCTGACGTTCTCGTCAGAATCCATCACACAATCTACATATTTTTGTCTTTTTAGTCATTGTGGGATAATACCGGTCGACTTTGTGTTCTTACCTTTGGGACCTCTCTCTATTGTGGGATAATATCACCAGCCTTTGAGTCCAACCTGATCAGATGATCAGACCCGACTTTTTGAGAGTTGGCTCTGATACCATATGTAACGACCCATGTTAAATTCTGATACCAAAATAAATCTCGGGTCAAATCCCGAATTCGAGTCGAATCAAATTCATTCAAACAAGATATTAAATCACTAGTTAATAGTATCTTCTTTGATTATTTTAACCAATCACATGTTCATCCAAAAAGTTGTAGGAATTTAAAAACAAAAGCCTATGACGACAGAGAAAATATAACAAAAAGTAAAACCTAAGATTACTAATCAAAACGGATTACAACAAATAT
This sequence comes from Panax notoginseng, assembly GCA_016801055.1. Taxonomy (NCBI): domain Eukaryota; kingdom Viridiplantae; phylum Streptophyta; class Magnoliopsida; order Apiales; family Araliaceae; genus Panax; species Panax notoginseng. The sequence continues at coordinate 106,993,861 of CM029014.1, forward strand.
TGTTACTAAACTGAAAGGAATATATATATTAACGTATCTCAAATAAATCAAAATTGTAGAAAAAAAAATTTCAAGACTAGTACTTAGACTATATCTTTAAGATAATTATGTCCTCCATATGGTGCTCAGAGTTGATAGCACTTGTCTCCTAAGATACAATGACATCGTATACTTTAGCAACACTACAAAAAGTATACTCTACAAACCAAAAATAAATGCTTTAATTCTCTCTCAAAATAACTATAAAACTAAAGAAAAAATTGAAGACTAGAAAGACTAATAATGCTTAATTGCTTGTGAATGAGTGAATGAGAAGGCTGCCCCTCCTATCTATTTATAGGAGGGGTTGGTGACCCTTCGGATGGGCATTTCACCCTTGAAAAGACATGGGATGTTTCTAAAAAGACATGTCACGACATCATTTGGTCAAAACGACGTAGTTTTGATCATTTGCAAAATAGGCGCATCTATTTGGATACATAAAACGACGTAGTTTAAGCATGAGCAGAACCAAAACTATGTAATTTTAGGCTTAGTAAAAAAGGGGCGACAATACGATGTAATTTTGGGCCGTCCGTTCAGACTGATACCCTTTCAGCAGATACCACTTCTCAAAATAACACAGTTTTGATAATATAATAAATACCGTTTATCAAAACGACATAGTTTTGATAATAGAATTAAATAAATAAAATTTAAATAAATTATCTAAATAATTATATACAAGGGCCCAGACCCACGATCCCGAGCTAGAGCCAGGCCAGGCCGGCCGGCCGGTGCGCACGTGTGAGTTCGAACCAAGTCTTGACTAGGTCATCTCCCTTCCACAAAAGTGGGGTGCCCCTTGGGGCCCAAACCCATGAGCAATTTTCTTGTATATAAACACATTAAAAGTTAATTCTTAATCTATGTGGGACTTGGCTTTTTCCCACATGTATTTATTATTATTTATCATTTCCAAATGTGATCTTCGGGAGTTAATATCTCATTCATTATTCCATGGATTTGAGCTTCTAAATACTTAATTTAATCTACTTATGTAGTAGAACACATTAATATATGGAATCATTAAAAATAATTAATGACACCCACATAATTTAGGCTCAAATTCTAACAATCCCCCACATGAATGATATTGACTGCCAGCCTTATCCAAATGTTATGCAGACTCTGAGAGAAAGAGAGAGAGAGATAATTAGAAATCTTTTGTATCGAGAGAGGTAGCTTTTGGCTTTGAACCTTCCCTTGTGAAAGACTATCGGATTTACTGATTGTCCAGTGAACGTGATGTCTTGAACTGTCCAATCGTTTGTATAAATCGAGACAATAGTAATTCACACAGAATCTTTTCAGACATTATTTAGTTCTCATGATTTTGTTCATTTTGGCCCCGAATAATCCCGGATTTATTAGTGCTTTAGAGAAGTAAAGCCTTATCCTTCTCATAGAATTGGCCCAGTTCACACTCACATAGGTGATTCTTAATAAAAGTATCCTGCCATACTCCACATGTTTATCAAGATTTAAGAATCATTAAAAGCATAACTTATCCTATAACCGCTGCAGGTATCACTATTTCGTATCATAGGAATGAGCAGAAAAAATTAATTTCTTCATAATGATTTGGTTGAATCGTTCATAATTTAGTTGTCCCTTTGAACCTAGATCTTGGGATCTCCAGTCAACTAAGTTGGGTTTCCATCATAACGATCCTTGTTTATAGGCTTTAAACACATTCCCCTCGAATTTATTTTTACTTGCTCTCTAGTCAAACCTTTAGTCAACGGATCCGCTATATTTTCTTTCGACTTTATGTACTCAATAGATATAATGTTGTTAAAGAGCAATTGTATTATGGTATTGTGTCTATGACGAATATGTCTAGACTTACCATTATACATGTGACTCTGTGCCCTTCCAATTGCTGATTGACTATCACAATGGATACAAATAGGCGGCATAGGTTTAGGTCACATAGGAATATCTTCTAAAAAATTAAGAAGCCATTCAACTTCTTCTCCAGCCTTATCCAAAGTAATAAACTCAGATTCCATCGTTGATCGAGCAATGCATGTTTGCTTAGAAGATTTTCATGATATTGCTCCTCCACCTAGCGTAAACACAAAATCACTTGTGGATTTAGAGTCTTTTGTATCCGATATCTAATTCGCATCACAGTATCCTTCAAGTACTGCTGGATATCTTGAGTAGTGCAATCTAAATTTTTAAGTGTATTTTAAATACCTTAAAACTCTTATAATTGCTTTTCAGTGATCTTGTCCTGGATTGCTTATAAATCTACTCAATTTATTGACAACTTGTGCTATGTCAGAACGTGTATAATTCATTATGTACGTAAGTCTTCCAATTATTTGTACATATTCAGGTTGTGATATGCTCTCTCCTTTATTTTTAGACAAGTGTAGATTTATATCAACCAATGTTCCCATAGGATTGCAATCATATTGATTGAATTTCCTGAGTATTTTCTCAATATAGTGTGATTGTGATAACACTAACCCATCCGAAATTTTAGAAATTTTAATTCCTAATAATACATCGGCAACACCCATGTCTTTCATGTCAAACATATTATTTAACATTCTTTTAGTAGTTTTAATGATTTCATTATTACTATCCATAATGAGCATATCATCTACATAAAGACAAATAATGACATACTCATTCTTAGTGTCCTTGACATACATACATTTGCCACACTCATTTATTTTGAAACCATTTGATAACATTAAAAGTAGTATGCACACAAGCCAATCATGTTTGATGATAAAGCATATACATTGTAACAATCTTATTCATTTATTAATAAAAAATATTAATTTATTAAAAGCTTTTAATTATCTACATGATGCTGCTTTATAATATATGATAAACCCATAGTTTTAAGCAATGCTTTTAGAATAATGATGATAATCATTCTAATGAGATCTAAATTCTTAGAAATCTTAAAACTAAAATAGTTCCCAATCGTTGGATTACTAAATTGAGGATTAGTGAATCCGGATAGATTGGTACATACGTTGCTTGCTCATTGGATGAAGATGATTGATCTCATGATCATTTGTGTGGAGACACTAAATCAATTATGTAGGTGCTTATTAGAGAATAAGTTCACCGAACGTGGCTCGCTAAGGAATACCTAATGGAGTTTTACTTGCCTGTAAATAGGAATTCCTATAGTGATAGTAGTACAAGTGATCCTTGGACTTGAGATCATCATAGTATCTTGTGTATGATGAGTTATACTTTGACTTATTCCTTAATACCCTTAGAGTATATCAAAGGGTATGCTTGGGTATAATAAGTTGTACATGGAGATAATGTATGATCAATAAAGAATCTACCACTTCTAGTAAAAGAAGAGAAATGTCATATGTGATTCGATAAATGACAACCCAGTAGTCCTTGGCCAAGGCAGAATGAAATTAGAAAGGAGTTTCTAATTTGCATTATTTGGAGTTGTGCATTTAAGAGTCGAAATATATATAATTAAATAAAATAAGACTTGACAGTAATTCCATGTCTTATATTTAATTGGGACATTGTATGGTGGAAGGATTGAATGTACGGTAACTATCTACTCAAAGGTTCTTTTATGATTAATGTTGAAATCTATATTATCTGGAAAGTCGTTAAATGCTAGGGAGGCTTATCCCTATTGTTAAATAAATATTATTTATTTAAATAAATTAATATTTAATTTATTTATTTAAATAAATTAATATTTTAATTTATTTATTTAAATAAGATTAGAATTGTTTTAATTGATTTATTCACAACCGGTTTAATATGGAGAACCTAAAGGGTCACACCCTAAAAGGAAGAATAATTATTTAAGAAGTTAATGGCATAATCGTAATAATAAGTTAAGTATATTTAATTTAATCTATGGTGATAGAATAAATTAAATAACTTAATATTTATTATTTAATATTTTAGAAATATTAAATATAAATTAATAAGAGGAGTCTTATTATTATTATTACTATTATTATTATTCCTAAAGGAGTTTGTGAATTAATTAATAAAAGTACTCTCATATATTCCTAATAAGATTAGGAGGCTAATTAATTAAAAGATTTTAATTAATTATTCCTAATAAGATTGAGAGCCTAATTAATTAAAGGAGTTTAATTAATTAAAATAATACTCAATTCCTTAATGGTTAAGGAGGGTTTCCCACATCTATAAATAAGAGGAGTCTTATTATGAGTGATAGAGTTGTTGTTGACTTTTTCACAACATACGTAATTTCAATAGTTGGAGAGTATGCTCATTTTCTACGAGAGATAGAAAAACTAAGGTTTTACCAAACACACATCTTCTTGAATCTTTATTTTTTCTTGGTGGATTACTTCTAGAGGCCAAACACTTGGGTGGCTAACATTGATCAAAGGAAGGAACCAAACCCGGTGGATTCAGGTTGAACACGAAAAGGATTTGGAGGTGAACTTGTACTTGAGGTAGCTCGAATCTTCAAGGGTATGATTCTCATTCTTTATTTTTTTTCGTTTAATTAATAATTGTGCATAAAGGATGATCCGGGAATATGGTTTGTAAAAATTTTAAACTCTAATTTTCCATGTTTCCGCTTATTTTGTGCAATTTGATTGCGTTCATGAATATTACAAACCTAACAGTGGTATCAGAGCCAAACCTTTATGCGAATTATTAATTGTTCAGATTTGATATGTATGTTGATATGTGTTTAGAACAATTTAATTGGGCATAATTTATTGTATAAAATTTATAATAAAAAAAAGGAGCCAAATTTTTTTTTCTTCCGAAAATCTATTTTGTTATTTCATGATTTGCGTGGCTAGCTTATTTCAGAATGAAATTATTGAATTTCAGCGTGAATGTCTTAGTTAGTATACTGGATGTCACGGTTAATATATTATATTATATAATCATGTTAAGTATTCATGATTTTGTGATCCTGAAGCATAAGTGATTCAATATCCTGTAGATTCATGTGATTCTTTATAATATATATATTATATATATACGGTTACTTTAGTATATATAATAAATATATATATATTATATTCTTAATTATTTTATAATTAAAATAAAAGGTTTATTTTAATTTTAAAATAAATGATTTATTTTAATTTTAAAATAGGATTTCATGATAACTAATTAGAGTTGGAATTGGATTCCATGATAACTAATTGGAGTTGAAATTGGATTCTATGTTTCCTTAAATAAAGGAGTTTATTTAGATATGAAATAAGATTTCATATTATTCAAAATAAAGGAGTTTATTTGTGAATAGGAAAGAAAATCCGTATTTCTTTAAATAAAGGAGTTTATTTAGATATGAAATAAGATTTCATATTATTAAAATTAAAAGAGTTTATTTGTGAATAAGAAAGATAATCCGTGTTTCCTTTAATAATTATTTTTTACTTGGAATTGGATTCCATAATTAATTAAAATAAAAGAAGTTTATTTTGATTAAAATAAAATAGCTTATTTTATTCAAAATTAGATAAATTAAAATAAAAGAGGTTTATTTTGATTTAAATTTGGATTAAAATAAAGGAGTTTATTTTGATTCAAAATTAGATTTTATACTAACTAATTTTGTTCATTAAATGATATCAATATATATATTGAATGTTTATTATTCATGAGATGAATGTTATCTATTGATGCATGTGGTGATGTGTATTATAATAAATGGGATTGATTATGTACTATTGACCAATGTGATTATATTTTATTTTATTTGGATGCATGAATGTATGAGTTTTATTAAATGAGGTTTGCGTACCTCGTCTTCTCTAATTTTTTTCTTAATGTAAATTCTATCTCCTTCCTATGTACTTCCTCTTGACTGCTGATCAAGGTTTCTATTTATTTTAAATAGTTTTGTAATTTGAATAGTTAGAATTAATTTTGAAAAATTGGAGATCAAGGAGTAAGGAGCACTTGAAGGCCTGTTTGTAATGGAGCCCGAGTTTAAATGTAATAGTTAAATTTAAATATAAATTCTTGCACCCCTAGAGTTTGACCTTTTGGTTCACTTGGTGGCTCTAGTGAACCAAACTAGAATAAAAGTCCATAATCAATCCAGATAGAATATAGTATTCTATATGTGCATGCTTATACTATAAATATTATATATTATGCAAACATGCTTTGCATATTAATTAATATGACCCGTATTTTATATATATATATATATATATATATATATATATATATATATATGTGCATACACGCTAAACAAGATGAGACAAATTAATAACAAATCCCTCAAATTCTTTATATTAAGTCCTAAGCGTTCAAAGATATTTGGAATATCGAACGTCCCCTTCTAGCATGATAAAAATAATAGAGTATCAATTAATTATTATAAGTTTGTTGTGTCACCACAAGGCTTATCTTAATTCTTTGAGATGTTAATTTTATTACATTTGATGCTTATAAAGAAAATTGAACAATGTTATTTTGTTGTGTCACCACAAGGACAATATTTTTCTTTTTTGAATATATGGAGTGCTAGGTTGGACTTAACTTAGATAATTTTGATTCGGATGTACCACCACTTGATCAAAATAATCTACGAGGCAAAATATAAGGAGTTGCATAGTTGATGTAATTGACAAGAGTTGTTTACCTATTTATTTATATATAGTTTGTTGTGTCACCACAACGCTATATACATTTGAAATGATATCCTTATTCTCACTAGCAAATCTTTAATTAGATTTTGCCGAACTATATAAGTGAGGGTAATATAGTTTGATGAAAATAGTGGGAGATACCAATATAAAACAAGACCTAATTTATTTTGGTAATTAATAAAAGAATGTATGCTAAAATGTTGTTAATTACAAATTCATTTACAGAATTTTACAATGTCTAAAATTACTATCACTGCGTAGCATATTAGATGCTAAATTAATCAGACCGAATTAAACGGATTGGTTAAGGAATTTAAGAATAGTTCTCATGGCTAAAAAGCTATCTCCTGTCCTTAATACGCCTATCCCTGCAATGGTTGCAGACAATGCCTCTGAGGAAGAGATTGCTACTTTTAGAAAGTAGCAAGATGATGCACAGTTGGCTCAATACATCATGCTCGCATCCATGAGTAACGAGCTTCAGCGTCAGCATGAAACTTTGGATGCTCTTACTATATTTCTGCACATCAAGTAGTTGATGGTGAGAAAAGTAGGACCAATAGATATCAGATATCTAAAGAGCTCTTCCGATCTAGAATGACCAATGACACTACAGTACAGACAAAAGTCCTTAGTATAATCAATTTGATTGAACAATTAGGACAGTGGATTTTGCCATGGATGGAGAGTTGAGCCAAGATTTGATCTTGCACTCACTCTCGGACTCCTTTCACAATTGTTGTGAATTTTTCATATGAAAAAGCTAGATATCAGCCTCGCTGATTTGCTTAACATGTTGAAATTTGTTGAGAGTCATTTTCTAACCAAGAAATACTAAGTCTTACTGGTAGGGGTCAAAGGATCTTTTAAAAAGAAGAACGATTGTATGAAGGTAAATAGAAAAGGCAAAAATAAAGGATAATAAGATCAAAACTGATACGGCTAGCAAAAGAGTTTGCTTCCACTGTAATAAGCCTGGACACTGGAAAGGAAACTATGAGAAGCATCTTGTAGAGGCTAACCAGAAGAAGCTTAGTGAAGTTTTGGTTAAAAATACAATTTTGTTCATGATTTAAAATAAATTTTTCTTTAAGTCAAGGTTCTACGTGGGTATTGGATACCGGCTTTGGTTATCATAAATATATATTTATGAAGGGACCAAACAGAAGTAGAAAGCTAAACAAAGATAAGTAATCCTATGTGTGGGAAATGAAGCAAAGGTTGCTGCATTAACCATAGAAACTTATAGTTTAGCTTTGCCTACGGGCAAATCTATTGAGTCAATAAGTTGTTATTGTATTTTAGTTCTCGTTAGAAATATTATTTCCATTTTGTTGTTGGACAATGAAATCTTTGGTATTATATTTAAGAACAATTGTTGTTCTATTTATAATAATAATATTTTGTATAGAACTGGAATATCACTTAATGGATTTTGTATACTTGACTAACGTGAAAATAATTTTGCATATTGAACAAATTAGTATAAGAAAATGAGATGATCATTCAAAGAGTTGAATATGTATATTTGCTAAAATACAAGTGTGAATTATTTGAAAGGTTCAAAGAATTCAGGAGTGAAATAAATTGGCAAAGTATTATGATTCTTTGATCTGATCAAGGAATAAATACTTGTGCAATAAGTTTCTAGATCATCTCAAAAGGTTTTCTCACAATGGATGTCTCCTGATACGCAATAATTGATTGATGTATTTGAAAGAAAAAATCGTACCTTGTTGGACATAGTGCAGTCTATAATGATTTTGCCGACATTCTAGTATCCTTCTGGGGTCATGCCCTAGAAATGGCTGCATATCTACGAAAAAAGTAACCTCGAAATTTGACCCCAAAACTCTATAAGAGTTATGGACAGGGAGGATTCCTAATCTTAAGCATGTTAAGATAAGGGGTTGTCCAGCTTATGTGAAAAAGGTTTCAAAGGATAAGCTTGGGACAAGATTTGACAAATACAGATTTGTGGGACATCCTAAAGTAAGTTTAGGGTATATGTTTTATAATCCTACTTAGCAAAAGGTGTTTGTTACGAAACACGCTGCCTTCTAAGATAAATGTGTTTATCGTTGAAGGGGCTAGTGGGAGGATAATACATCTTAAAGAGTTCAAGAACCACAAAATACTATAAGTCAAATAAGAGGAACCTGTAGATAGACCTATTGTACCACAACCGAATCGTAAATCTGGAATAGTACCGAAGATACCTAAGAGGTATGGATTCATCATAGATGATGATGATGATGAGGTACACATCATAGAAGATGATGAACCAGTTACATACGATAAGGTAAGAGTTGTAGACACTCAGAGAAATGAATTGAAGCAAGCTTCTCAAAAATGGAACATTCGTTTTGATGAAACAAATCAAAAGAGTTTGATTTTATTAGAAATAAGAATGAACCTAGTGTGTACAAAAGGGTCAGTGGAAGCGTCATGACATTTCTAGTATTATATATCGATATACTTCGGATAAGGAATGACATACTAATGCAACAATCAGTAAAGATAAAGTTGTCTAAACATTCCTCCATGAATAATTTGGGAAGAGTATCTTAATTGAGGATACAAATCTATATAGATAGATTCAAGAGGATGCTCGACTTAACCCAAGAAACGTATATTCATTTGATGCTAAAGTCGTTTAGCATGTCAAACTCTAAGAAATGTCTCATGTTGATAAGCCATGGAGTGTATATCTCTTAATAGTCCCCAAATACTCCAAAAGAGAGATCGCATAAGTAACTATCATGTATGCCATGAAATGTACGAGACCTGATGTTGATCAGTCATATTCTGGATAAGTTCACTATGAGTCAGTGAAAAACATCTTAAAATACTTAACCGGCACTAAGGATGTGATCATATTCATGGTGGGTCTGAATTAAAACTAGAGGACTTAACAGACTCAAGTTTTTCAGACAAACCAAGACAATAGAAAATCCACTTTAAGGTAAAACGTTACCTTGAACGGTGGTATAGTGAAACTGGAAAGGTTCCAAACAGCAAAGAGTTGCTGGTTTAGTGATAAAGACAAAATATATAGCTATAAATGAAGCTATAAGTTGATTGTTTGGATAAAAAGTTTATTATAAAACTAGGAATAGTTCCTAAGTCTCATCTTGGATCTAAACATGTGTTGTGCCACTTTCATTTGATTATAAAAATTATTGAAAGATGGGAAATCACTATAGAGATAGTGGACTCTCAAGAATAACATTACATATCCATTAACTAAAGCTTATCCAACAGCAGGATAATTGTCACTTAGAAAATAAGGGTATGAGATATCATGGCGATTGACTTTAGTGCAAGTGGGAGATTGAAAGTAGTATGCACACAAGCCAATCATGTTTGATGATAAAGCATATACTTTGTAACAATCTTATTCATTTATTAATGAAAAGTATTAATTTATTAAAGGCTTTTAATTAGCTACATGATGCTGCTTTATAATATGTGATAAACCCATAGTTTTAAGCAATGGTTTTAGAATAATGATGATGATCATTTTAATGAGATCTAAATTCTTAGAAATCTTAAAACTAAAATAGTTTCCAATTGTTGGATTACTAAATTGGGGATTAGTGAATTCGGATAGATTGGTACATACGTTACTTGCTCATTGGATGAGGATGATTGATCTCATGATCATTTGTGTGGAGACACTAAAGCAATTATGTAGGTGCTTATTAGAGAATAAGTTCACTGATCGTGGCTCGCTAAGGAATAGATAATGGAGTTTTACTTTCCTGTCAATAGGAATTCCTATAGTGATAGTAGTACAAGTGATCCTTGGACTTGAGATCATCATAGTATCTTGTGTATGATGAGTTATACTTTGACTTATTCCTTAAGACCCTTAGGGTATATCAAAGGCTATGCTTGGGTATAATAAGTTGTACATGGAGATAATGTGTGATCAATAAAGAATCTACCACTTCTAGTAAAAGAAGAGAAATGTCCTATGTGATTCGATAAATGACAACCCAGTAGTCCTTGGCCAAGGCAGAATGAAATTAGAAAGGAGTTTCTAATTTGCATTATTTGGAGTTGTGCATTTAAGAGTCGAAATACATATAATTAAATAAAATAAGACTTGACAGTAATTTCATGTCTTATATTTAATTGAGACATTGTATGGTGGAAGGATTGAATGTACGATAACTATTTACTCAAAGGTTCTTTTATGATTAATATCGAAATCTATATTATCTGGAAAGTCGGTAATCACTAGGGAGGCTTATCCCTATTGTAGAATAAATATTATTTATTTAAATAAATTAATATTTAATTTATTTATTTAAATAAATTAATATTTTAATTTATTTATTTAAATAAGATTAGAATTGTTCTAATTGATTTATTCACAACCGGTTTAATATGGAGAACCTAAAGGGTCACACCATAAAAGGAAGAATAATTATTTAAGAAGTTAATGGCATAATCGTAATAATAAGTTAAGTATATTTAATTTAATCTATGGTAATAGAATAAATTAAATAACTTAATATTTATTATTTAATATTTTAAAAATATTAAATATAAATTAATAAGAGGAGTCTTATTATTATTATTACTATTATTATTATTCCGAAAGGAGTTTGAGAATTAATTAATAAAAGTACTCTCATATATTCCTAATAAGATTAGGAGGCTAATTAATTAAAAGATTTTAATTAATTATTCCTAATAAGATTGGGAGCCTAATTAATTAAATGAGTTTAATTAATTAAAATAAAACCCAATTCTGTGACGACCCGGAAATTCGGATCGTCCAGAATTTAGGTTTAAAGAATTAGTTATTAATAAAACTAATTTTTATTAATAATATTATGTGCTATGTGTTTATTAATCATTCTATAACCTAGGATGATTTCTGGTTGCGAGCTTGATTGATCGAATAAGAATTTTCAAGACGAAAATAAAAATTTTTCGAAAACAAAAATATTTTCGAGAAAAAAGACGAAATATGCACTATTCATTCGTTTCTGCTCGGAGATTTATTTTGAAATTCCGAGAAGTTATTGATTACGTAAAATGTTGAAACGTGATGGAATATTCAAAAATATTTCAGTTATGGCAAAAACGAAGTTTTCGTCTGCGGACTTAAAAACCTAAAGGTTAGGAAAAGTAAGTTTCGAGAATTTAATAATTTTGTATAATAATTAGGGTTATTATGCGTAAGGAATACGGGTGTAATACTAGTTATTATACGAGTATAGTACGAAGATTATTACGACGTATAATACGAATATCGTACGAACTATATACGAAGAGAATACGAGAATGAGATGCGTAGAATACGATTTAGTCTTAAAGGCTAAGTAAGGGATAAGTTAAGTAATAGCTAAGTAAACTTAATAATTAAGTAAAGTGCTTATGCTTAAGGACTAAGTAAACTTAAGGGCTAAGTAAACTTAATGAGTAAGTAAACTTAAGGGTTAAGAAGACTTAATGGTTAAGAAGACTTAAGGGCTAAGAAGACTTAATGGCTAAGTAAACTTGGTGGCTAAGTAGACTTGGTGGCTAAGTAAACTTGGTGGCTAAGCCTAGGAATAGTAAGGAGGTTAAGATGGCTAAATGACTAAACTACCCCTAACTTTGGTTTTCTATAAATAGGAAGTTCATTTTATGGTTTTGGGATTTTGAAAATCCTAAGACACTTGAGAGAGAGAGAGAGAGAGAGTTCAGATGGGAGGAGGAGAAGGAGGAAAGGCTAGCCCGTGTACAAACTTTGTCCGAAGGGAGAAGATTAAAGAAGAACGGTAATCCGAACCCTAGTCTCTTTTAATATTTTCTTTAAGTTTAATATGTTTAAAACATAACTTAATGAGAATAAGGAGTAAAAGATGTTAGTAATGATTTTATATAGTTGAAATCATAAGAAAATAAAGAAATAAGAATTTGAAGTTTAGTTTGTAAATTTCGTAAGGAAGTATAAGATTCGTGAGGATTTTGACCTATCCGAGTGGATTATATGAATAAGTAGGTGAAATAAGTAAGGAATAGTGTTCTATAACATCAAATTCCAATAAAAAGTGAAATCATAATCCAAAATATCGATTAAAATGAAGAACGAACGGAGAACACGAAGAACACGCGAAGAACACGAAGAACGTTGTTGATGGACAAATTTAAAACCATCGTAGTATAATTGTTGTTGATGGACAAGTTTAAAGCCATCGTGTATAAGTTAGTTGCTTATTGCTTGGTTAGGAATGGTAGAAACGTTCATGAAGAACGGATTAAAACTTAGCTATAACGAAGTTATGGTAAAAATTTCGTAAAAGACGAACGAGAATTAGAAAGTTAGTAAATGAATCCGAACGTGTAGGGTTTCATAAGGAAGTAAGAGAACATAGAAAATGTGAGTCATAGACTCAAGAACGAACGAGTTCCGAGTTCGGATGACCGAATTACGGATGAACAAACGAAGAGCATTAAAAGCGTCAAAATAAACGAAGGGTGAAGATCAAACTAATTGAATGACACGTTAACGGATTCAGAATGAAGTTTTGTTTGAGGGGTATTCAAGTAAATAAGATAAGGAAGAGAATAACTTTGGAATGACCTCGTTCCGAGTTATAACGAAGAAGTTATGAGATCGGGAAGTAAACGTCTCAAAGTGGATTTAACACTTGGATAAATTTTCAAGAATTAGGGCTTGGCGCCGCGGCGCCAACCATGCTTTGTTATGTGGGACTGTAGCGCCAGACCGGGGAGCCGGGTACTGCCAACTCACGCCACAGTGTGAGAGTTAACGAGGAGAGTGGCACCGCAGCGCCAGTGTTGAGAAAAAGCCAGAGATGAGCTTTTAGTTGCTCAACTCTTGGGGGAACGTAAGGGAAGATAAAAAAACATAATGTTCAAATAATGTAACACTTAATCTAGTGAATTAAACCTGTAGTAAAGGTTGAACGAAAAGATTAAACAAGATTAAAAGACAAAGATTTTAGGTACGGGTTACAAAACCGATATCCGGGGACCGTAGTCGTGATGAATGAACGTGAGGGATTGCTATGGTTGTGATTCCTTAGACGTTGGGTGATGAGGGTAATGAATAACATTTCGATGTTATGTCATGATAATGAGAGATAAGTATGTAACGTATAGACGCTATGAACGCAACGTTGTTGCAATGGACGAGCAGTCTTAGCATACAACGATCAGTATGGCTTCGACACTAAGAATGAGTAATGAACATGGGGTTCATGTAATGGATAACGAAAGTATTAAATAAGTTATGAATTATCAAGAAAGTCGTAATGAACGGTAATAAGATTAATGAAAGCCGAATGTGAGTCAGATAAGAATGTAAATCATCAAAGATGATGAATGTATGAATAAGACATCTCCATATGTCATTACGCCGTAAACTAGTAAAGGAAGTTAGTCGCGTAAACTTATATTGCAAAGAATGCGAACCCTAAGAAGTAAAGTTAAGTAAACCAATGCGTAAGTTCAATATATAACTAATTGGTGTTTATGTTTTCTCCTTATGTGTTATATAGGAATTGGAATGAGCAGTTCAGCGTAAGCTGTAGCTGGGCGTAAGGCAAGTTTACTAACTTCATTCATATTTTAAATGAATGCTAGTTTCTTAAACTGCTCAGATCTCGAACTTGAGAAGTCTTGTCTATGTGTATATGTGCGATGTATGTGCGAGGTGGTAGTATGTATGAGGCCTTGTGCCACAATTTGAACACTTCGGTGTTTCTATGATATGAACATTTCAATGATTGATTGTTCAATACAAGTATGCTCTGTTTATACATGAACCGTTATTGTTAAGTCTGTGCTAATGATTCTAGCCAGACAGGATGTGTATGAAAAAGGTAGAGGAATGAAAGTATTTCAAAGTGAAAATGACAGATGTTTTAAGATGATAGGAATCGGGACTATTCCTATTATTCAAGATGCTTCATAACCTTTGTTCGGTTATCGAAGTTCTGAAGAAATGTTTAAACTCTTAAAGTTGTTTGTTCAACTGTTATGACTTGCTGGGCAATTGAATGCTCACACTTGTTTTTAAATGAAAAACATTTTTAGCAAACGAGGTTAGAAGAACTTAAGGATCCCGTAAAGATCAAGTTGACGGTATCCAGATGAAGGACCATTCAGAAGGTGAATGAGCGAGAAGATCAAATGAAGACTTGTAATGTAGAAAGATAAAACTGAATTATAGACTAGTTAATGAACTATTATGTATCCTTGGTGGCAGATAAAAGTCACTCTTGTAAGATGAAATGAATAATGTATTTATTATTATTTGTAATGAAAGATGTTATAAGGTTTCCAGAACCTGGGATATGAGAGTGTATGTTGTTATATTTCAGTATATAATGATGTATATTGGATGAATGATGTACTCGTGATGTACGTAATCCAGGTGTGAAGATAGACCGAATTTCGGGGCGTTACAAGTTGGTTTCAAAGCAGATAGGTTATAAACCTTAGGTAGGAGTACCTAAGACTATAATCGTATATAGAAGGATAAGAAGATCACCACGTGATCATAGTGATTCGTAGTAACAGATGAGTGTTAAATGATGAATGATTTATAGCTAATGCTATGAATGAAGGGTACTATGAAGTAGTACGGGAAGAAGAATTTAGATTAAGTTGTGAAGGATGGTATATGAATTAAAGAAAATTCATATTAAGTAAAGAGAGATTTAGAAGTTGTAAAATTTCAATTGAGGACTCATATCAGCAGCTGAGTTGTATGATTCCTTGTATGGGCGGGGAAATTGTACGTGATTTTAGAACCACTTAGCTTCTTATTCGATATAGTTGTTAAGTTGAATAATTCTTTGTATGGGCGGAGAATTGTCCTTGGTGTAACAACCGCTTAGCTTCCTATATCGGTCAGTAGCAGAGTTGACCAATTTTCTGTATGGGCAGGGAATTGTGTTTGGTTCTACAATCACTTAGCTTCTGGTTGTGATAATCATTGGAATAATATGTCGCGCTATCAAGATATATATGATGAGAAGGTGAATCTTTTCTCATGTATATACTTGATAGGTAGAGAACGATAAGGTAGGTTGTGACAACCCCAAAATAGGTTCATTTCCACCCAACCCATTCTGAGTCGTCAAATACATGGTACAGAAAATAACTACAACTTTATTACAATAATTGTCGTGCAAAATACAACAACACATATGCTGTGAGTTTGGATACAAATATATACCAAATGTGACTCATGTTCCAACCGTGGACATCACCTCACAATAACACCTTACATAAAGGTATAGTCAAAAACTATTTTAGAAATTAGAATCTTTGGGAAGTGCTCAAGGAAACCTTCGTACATGGGAGGCCACACATCTAGGTTATGATAGATATCATATGGCCACAGAATTATCCTTGGTTGACCCAATAGACCCCAAAGAAAAACGAGAAGATTACTATCATATTCTTCCCAATGGTGAGTCTTCTCTTGACTTATCATTATCTCCACTGTCTCTAATTGAGAATTATACTTCAAACAAACACCAAGATTATATAGGTAGTGCCCATAGATATACTCAGCAAGTGGATGAGCACAACCCTGTCTTATGATGGCACGAGGTTGTATGTCATTAGACATCTTGTATGATAGTGACAAAACACCCTTCCAACGTTGGGTTCGCCTCACCCTATTTTCTTCACCAAATATAACTACTAAATGAACTTTTCTATACTGCTTCGGGAGAACATCCACAGCTAGAGACCACCGTTCTATTTCCCCGTTACCCTCGCTCGACCCAGCTACACTCTTATTACCTGAAAGGAATTGTGAAGCAAAAGGGTGAGCACAACTAGCTCAGTAAAGAATATCATGACTAAAGATAATTAAATTATCAATAGCCTTCATCAATAATAAATCAGAGATTTAGAACATATGGTAAATGATAAAAATTTCAACCATAGTTGCAGCGGAACGAGCAATCCATTAGAAGAGTCAAATAGACTATAAAGTCTATTATTTTCTCAATGTTAAAAATCCACCAACAATATTTTATCCCTGTAACATCAATCAACAATTCTGGTCCACAATCATATGAATAACTCATAATCATAACTGTAGTTCTAAATTCCTCTTCTCATCTAGGACGAAGATAATTTTCATCACCTGAAACATCAAACATCATAGTTATACCAAATCACAGTTCCTGTTCATAATCATACTAATAACTTCATCTTTGCACTACGGGCCAAAGATATTCATCAACAAGTCATCTTTGCACTACAGGCCAAAGATATTCATCCACAGTTCATCTTTGCATTACTGGCCAAAGATATTCATCTACAATTCATCTTTGCACTACAGGCCAAAGATATTCCTCAACAATTCATATTTGCACTACAGGCCAAATATATTCATATCTCAAAGAAATATATAATCATTTCAGAATTTATATACACCATAATTATAACCATGTTAATCAATTCATCTTTACACTTAAGCTAAAGATATTCAATTGTAAATTCAATGGTCATGATCATACCAGTCACAATTCAACTTTGCACTACAGGCCAAAGAGAACCCTAGTCATGATCATACCAATAATCTACCCATCTTTACACTCCAATGAAAGAGAAATTCAACATCAGGGTTATAAAAATGTTATATATGATAATAAAATCAATATAATCAACATATAGATTTAATCTCAAGAGTAATATTCATAAATCAACTATAATTTGGTTAGTAAAAGAAACCAATTTTGTCGTGAATACTAACTCGTGAATAGTAACTCATGAATAGTAACTCGTGAATAGTAACTCGTGAATAGTAACACCGACTCAAAAAGGTAGAAATTCCACAATAAAATTCATACCAATACTTCGGTATAATGATATTAAAAGAATAACATTTCTTAAGCTTATAAACAATTTATTTAAATTGTTTACACTTTACTAATTAATGCATTTAATCATCATAAAATGCCAACTCTTAAGATTTCATCATCAATAACCAAAACCCTCATCAAAAATCTGCATATACCTCATATATAGGATTCTCAAGCCATAAAATCCTATTTTCCAATTTTCTTACTTCACATAACATATTTAATTCATTTTCTCATAACTAGACTATTTTCATGAAAAATACCAAATCCGTTCCAAAAATATTTCTTTTCTGAAATTTAGCATAATATAGTCTCATAGTGAACATATATTTTTCTCAGAATTTTTAAAAGTCATTTACTATTTTTCATATGGCCAAAATAGCCGAATATTTAGACATTTATCAAAAATTATACTTTTGTCTAAAAATTCTGAAATTTACAGAGTATACTTCTATCATATACATGTACTCCCAATAAAAATTTCATCAATTTTGGAGTTAACCACAAGGAATTATAAGCAGTTACTTTTAAAATAGTCTTTTCTCATAAAATTCATAACTCTCAATCTATACATCCAAAAATTACCATTTTTGGACGCAATCAATAAAACTCATCAAAATATCATTTCAAATTTTTCCAGAATTTTTGAAGTTCAGAAAAATTACGAAACTGAAAAATATAACAACTCTTAAAATCCTTTACTATCCCTTACTATCCCTTACCTCAAAAGAGCAGTACTTCTGATCGGTATAAGGCTGAAGAAAACTTGCACTGATGAATAGAAACTCACAGAGTATCTAAATACTCACAAAATACACTCAATAATCTAGAGAGAGAAAGAGAGAAAACTTATGTTTCTGGTGTGATTTTCAATTCTAACTTAGCCCTCTATTTATAGGAAAATTTTGGTAGGTTTGACCTGCAACCTGATGGCTTTACCTGCTACTATTCCCACCCACCACATTTAAAATATAATTCAACACATTTCTTCACCAACCACAAGTGGGGCCCACCAATTCTAGAATTTTCCACCAAAATGATAAACTCCGAAAATTCAACAATTTCTGAACCAGTCATCTCGTAAAATTCATAATAAATCATACGTTCATTTTTAACGGTTCAAAATTTGTGGGCATATACTCAACTTATATATGTATAACATATCCAAAAATTACCATGATCCAACGGTCGGATTAAAAATTATAACCCCCGCAAAATATCTCAAAAACCCTGATTTTTAATACCTCCATTCCGACAAAAATACGGATAAAAATCTCAACATTAACTCCTTCATTTTTTTTAACCACAAAAATATATCCCTCATTTATATCCCCATAAAATAAATATTTTCTTATCACATGAATCAATAATTAATTATTCACAAATAATATTACAGAATCACATTTATGACAACCAGGCCGTTCCCAGGAAAAGAGGGGGCTTTCCAATAAGGATTTTTCCTTACTGACGCGCAATTAGATGACCAAACCTCTCCTTAGACAGAACTTTCTAGACATTGCCAATAATGTTATCTAATAATATTATTCAAATAATATGAATTATTGATCTGATAAAGGAAAATACTGTGCAGCAACAATTATTGAAACAATCAATAATATAAAATATCAACGCAGCAATTATTGAATCAATAAAATAAAATATTGAATAATAACTACTGTAACAATTATTGAGTAGTGCCTTCTTACGTAAGAATCAATAATTGGTGCAATACCGTGTGCTACTGTGCAATAACGCGTATTACTGTATTTTAACCACTGGGTATTCCAACAGTGTTAACGGTAACAACTACGCCGTTATTTGTAAAAACTCAAATTTGTCATTTTCTTCACCCGACAGTTATTCTGTTATGGGGCCCACAAATGGCTGCGCCGTCGTACGAATATTCCCCGACAGAAAGAATATTCCACGACCAAACGAATATTCCCCGACAACAATGATTATTTTATAACCACTTGCTTAAAAAAAATTCATATTTCACCCATAACTTTAAAATTTTATCAATTTAACCATTTACTGAATAGAAAAATTGAATACTTTTATTTCATAAAATTCGGGGTCTTACATAGGTGCGAATTCCTGAAACTCATACTTATGGTAAGTTCATGACTCATAATTATATGATATGTTTTTGAACGTCTCAGCGAATGGACGCCTATGGTCTGTCTGGATGTTCTTAAACTCATATTATTGTGGAAAGTTCCTGAACTCATAATGTGTGGTAAGTTGATGGGCTGTACTAAGGTATAGGAATGTTTAGGCTGAAAGTAAGTATTTTCAGTAGACTTATCAATGAAGGTGATAGAGAAGATTAAGTATTGTCGCAGTAAGACAATGAAGGAAGATGGAGAATATGATATTCCAAGTTATCTAGCTATGCTAGATTTCGAAGTTTATTGAGCTCGTGCTAATTGGTACATTTTGAAAATGAAAGAATTGGTTCAACTTTTGGAACCAACGGATTTTAAAAGAGCTATTCTTGGTATGTCTATGCTAATTGCTTCGGCTAGACAGAAGTTGATTTGAAATATCAAAATGAATTTTATATCATCAGTGCATTTGATGCAAGGATGGTAAAAAGATGGAGTTATTAATGCAATTGAACCTGGTGTTGGATGTGATCTTAGGATCAACAACCTGCTATGGTATGATGTATAATGACGAAGTCACAAACTGACAAAGTCCTAAACGTACTGTGAAAAGTACGGTATCATTACGTCATAAAACGTTTTGATGTATTATGAAAAGAATTTAAAGAAGTAGTCGATGTCAAGTGAGTTGACTAGACGAATGTTTTAAGTGATGTCCAATTTATTGGGATGGTCTAAGCTAATTGTTTTGGCGAAGATAAATGATAGGTCATGTTATAAGAAAATCGAGCTTTCTTTGAGAACTTGTGCCAAACCAAATTGTTTTGGTGCGGAATCTAATGATTAAGTCTAAGGAGAACATGGAAGAGGTAGTTTACTTTATTGGTGATTGTAAACTGACCGTAAAAGAAGGGATTACGGCAAAATGCTGTTTAACCTAGTAAGAGTTCATGGTCGATGTGACCCCTCCGCAAAAGTATAAAATGTTTTCAAAGGAAATTTTATATTCCTCGTTATTCCTTCTACTTCATGATTCTTGATAGGTTATGGGGGTTAGGAATGAGTGAAAGATAAGAACTCCATTGAAGAGAAGTTGAGAAGAAGGGTAAGCTAAAATTTTTAGGACGAAATTCTGTGAAGAAGGGGAGAATGTGAGAACCCGGGAAAGGGTGTGGTTTTAAGAAATTCTGAGGACGGAATTTTTATAAGGAGGGAAGAATATGACGACCCGAAAATTCGGATCGTCCAGAATTTAGGTTTAAAGAATTAGTTATTAATAAAACTAATTTTTATTAATAATATTATGTGCTATGTGTTTATTAATCATTCTATAACCTAGGATGATTATAAGTTGGGAGTATTCTGGCTGCGAGCTAGATTGATCGAATAAGAATTTTTAAGACAAAAATAAAAAAATTTTGGAAAAAAAATATTTTCGGGGAACAAGACGAAATAGGCACTATTCATCCATTTCTGCTCGGAGATTTATTTTGAAATTCCGAGAAGTTATTAATTACGTAAAATGTTGAGACAGACTAATTCGGATAACGGATGAAGAAGTTATGAAGATTTGAAGTATATGTGTCAAAAGTTGCAAAATCTAAAAAATTAGAGTTAAGTGCCAAAGGTCGAGCGCCTAGGCACTAGACTCGGCGCTTGGAATCTATTCTTGGGCACCTAGGCACTTGCCCAAGGCCAATTTTGGGCGCCTAGGTGCTGGTCTAGTGTTAAGCCAAAATCTGTTTGGACGTCCTTTAGTAAATTGGACATAACTTTTTCATATGAACTCCGATTGAGGTGATTCAAGATGATCCGGAACGAGGACGAATAGACCTACAACGTTTGTTCTTTAAGTTATTTAATTTGAGATTATTAGAAGGGGTAAAAATAGTTATCTTTGGGACTACTGTGTTTTCAGAGGCAATCGGAGGACGTCGGGCATGCACGTATGCAACGTGCAATGTTTTCGACGATAAAGGTATTCAAGGTTATACCTCAAGAGTTAGAATCTAAAATAAAGTCAAGGTATCCTCACCTCTTTGGCATATCAGGTACGTACGTAAATTTCGAGGGCGAAATTCCATAAGGAAGGGAGATTTTGAGATCCCAGATTTTATGAATAAAGATTTAATTTTTTTTTTCGAAATATTTTTAAATATTATGGTGTAAATTTGAGATAATTTTATAGTTGTCGGTAGTATTTATAAATTTTACAAAGTATGCAAATTATTGTATTATATTCGATTAGTCGGGGAATATTATTTTTATCGGAAAATATTCGTACGACTACACAATTATTGGTGGACCCCACAACGGAATTATTTTCAGATTGAGAAAACGACAAAAATATTTTATGAAAATAACGGCGGAAGTTTTACCGTTAATACTGTTGAACTACTCGGTAGTAAAAGTACAGTAATACGCGTGTTTGCATAGTAGTACACGGTATTTGTAACGCCCCCAAAATAGGTCCATTCCATCCAACCCATTTTGAGTCGCCAAATACATGGTACAGATAACAACTACAACTTTATTACAACAATTATCGTGCAAAATACAACAACACATATGCTATGAGTTTGGGTACAAATATATACCAACTGTGACTCATGTCCCAACCTTGGGTAGCACGTCACAATGACACATTACATAAAGGTATAGTCAAAAACTGTTTTAGAAATTAGAATATTTGGGAAGTGCTCAAGAAAACCCTTGTACATGGGAGGCCATGCTTCTAGGTTATGATAGATATCATATGGCCACAGAATTATCCTTGGTTGACCCAATAGACCCCAAAGAAAAATAAGAAGTTTACTATCATATTCTTCCCAATGGTGAGTCTTCTCTTGACTTATCATTATCTCCACTGTCTCTAATTGAGAATTATACTTTAAACAAACACCAAGATAATATAAGTAGTGCTCGTAAATATACTCAGTAAGTGGATGAGCACATCCCTGTCTTATGATGACACGAGATTGTATATCATTAGACATCTTGTATGATAGTGGCAAAACATCATTCCAACGTTGGGTTCGCCTCACCCTAGATGATTCACCAAATATAACTACTAAATGATGACCACCGTTCTATTCTCCTATTACCCCCGCTCGACCCAGCTACACTCTTATTACCTGAAAGGAATTGTGAAACAGAAGGGTGAGTACAACTAGCTCAGTAAAGAATATCATGACTAAAGATAATTAAATTATCAATAGCCTTCAACAGAATTAAATCAGAGATTTAGAACATATGGTAGATGACAAAATTTTTCAACCATAGTTACAGCGGAACGAGCAATCCATTAGAAGAGTCAAATAGACTACAAAGTCTATTATCTTCTCCATGTTAAAAGTCCACCAACAATGTTTTATCCCTGTAACATCAATCAACAATTCTTGTCCACAATCACATGTATAACTCATAATCATATTTGTAGTTCTAAATTCCTCTTCTCATCCAGAACAAGATAATTTTCATCACTTGTCTTTACCTGAAATATCAAAGATCATGGTTATACCAAATCACAGTTCCTGTTCATAATCATACTAATAATTTTATCTTTGCACTACGGGCCAAAGATATTCATCAACAACTCATCTTTGCACTACAGGCCAAAGATATTCCTCAACAGCTCATATTTGCACTACAAGCCAAATATATTATTATCTCAAAGAAATATATAATCATTTCAGAATTTATATAACCAATAATTATAACCACGTTGATCATTTCACCTTTGCACTTAAGCTAAAGATATTCAATTATAAATTCAATGGTCATGATCATACCAGTCAACAATTCAACTTTGCACTACTGGCCAAAGAGAACCCATAGTCATGATCGTACCAAAAATCTACACATCTTTACACTCAAGTCAAAGAGAAATATCATCATTAGGGTTATAAAAATGTTATATATGATAAAAAATAATATGATCAACATATAGTTTTAATCTCAAGAGTAATATTCATTAATCAACTATAATTTGGTTAAAAAAAGAAACCAATTTTGTCATGAATAGTAACTCATGAATAGTAACCCGTGAATAGTAACTCATGAATAGTAACTCATGAATAGTAACCCCGACATGAAAAGTTCCAAATTTGATAAAAAATTTCAACCAATATTTCGGCATAATGATATTGAAGAAATAATATCATTTTCGAATAAAATAACATCCCTTACTATCCCTTACATAGTAACGACAATATCCCTTACCTCAAAAGAGCAGTACTTCTGACTGGAATAACGCTGATCGAACTTGCACCGTATAGCAACACTCAAGATATCAAAATACTCACAAGAATACACTCGATAATATAGAGGGAGAAATAGAGAGAAAACTTCAGTTTCTGGTGTGATTTTCAATTCTAACCTAAGCACCCTATTTATAGGAAATTGCTTAGAACACCAAAGCAGAAAATTTAATAAAATAATAATATATTTATATAATTGTCAAGCCCACCTCTTGAATCTGAATTCAGCCATCAACATGTGCAAGTGGGGCCCACCAAAGTGTAAAAAACATTTTTGTTAATAAAAATAAATAAAACTTCCAAAAATCAATTATTTCAGAACTTCAGAACTTCATTAATTCATAATAAATAGTCCTTTTATCAGAAAATTCGAATCTCGCTAGTTTTTATAGGAAATTCAATTCTCTACAACTTTGCAAAAGAAAGTTTTTCCAAATTCCAAACAGAAATTGACCGAAATCCACAAACGGACGATTTTACAGTCTATAATAAATTTTCGGTCAAGAATTGTGTCCACCAATACACAAAATATGTGTTAATCATTTAATGCCACAAAAATACTCTTCCTCCTCATATACTCATATATCTCACATTCATTATAAAAATATCACCATCAATATATTATTAAAATAATATATTTAAATGAATTATTTTATCAGAAAAAGATAAAATATTAATTTTCAACAATTGTCACATTAAAATTTTTTTTTCCATCTATATCCACATAAAATCAATATTTTTCTCACCATATAAATCAATAATTAATTATTCACAAATAATATTACAGAATCACAGTACTGGCAACCAGGCCGTTCCCAGGAAAGAGGGGGCTTTCCAATAAGGATCTCTTCCTTACTGGCGCGCAATTAGATGACCAAACCTCTCCTTAGACAGAACTTTCTAGACATTGCCAATAATGTTATCTAATAATATTATTCAGATAATATGAATTATTGCTCCGATAATAGAAAATACTATGTAATGATAATTATTAAAACAACAGTAATATAAAATATCAATGCAGCAATTATTGAATCAATAAAATAAAATACTGAACAGTAATTACTGTAACAATTATTGAGTAATGCCTTCTTACGTAAAAATTAATAATTGGTGCAATACCGTGTGCTACTGTGCAACAACGCGTATTACTGTGTTTTAACCACCGGGTATTCCAACAGTGTTAACGGTAACAACTACGTCGTTATTTATAAACAACTTACTCTTGTCATTTTCTTCATCCAATCGCTTTCCGTTATGGGGCCCACAAAAGACTGCGCCGTCGTACGAATATTCTCCGACAGTAAGAATATTCCACGACCAAGCGAATATTCCCCAACAACAATGAATATTTTATAACCACTTGTGTATTTCGAAAAAAAAATTCATATATCACCCTTAACTTTAACATTTATCAATTTAACCATTTACTAAATGGTAATTATAAGAAAAATTGAATACTTTTATTTCATAAAATCTGGGGTCTTATAGTATTGATTATTGATGCTTACGTGATAAGTCACTCAATTTTGTTTTATTGGTATTATTAATGTAATAAAACATAAAAGCTTTTTATATAA
Organism: Panax notoginseng; assembly: GCA_016801055.1. Classification (NCBI taxonomy): domain Eukaryota; kingdom Viridiplantae; phylum Streptophyta; class Magnoliopsida; order Apiales; family Araliaceae; genus Panax; species Panax notoginseng. The sequence continues at coordinate 107,019,320 of CM029014.1, forward strand.
AACAGAATACTTTTATAAAGTTATTCGTTTTATTAGGTTAATAGTAAAATCTTTTTATATAAAACAGAATACTTTTATAAAGTTATCTATTTTATTAGACAATAATTAGAATATATTATATTTTATTATGCATAGTATTTGCATAGTGCCTGCATAGTATTTGCATAGTAAAATCTTTTATAAAGTTATTCGTTTTATTAGATTATAAATAGAATATATTATATTTTATTTAAAAAATTTTGCTTTAAATATGGACCGTCAGATTAAAGTAAATCAATCTATACCGTTCATGAGTTAGTTACTATGCAGTCCATTTTTCTATAAATAGAAGCTCATTCCTTCATTATTTTTTACGAATTTACTGAAGCCCTAGAGAGAGAAAATTATAGAGAGAGAAGAAAAATGTTCTGCTACTTCATTGCTCTTATATCCAGTACTCTTCCTTTCAAGGTAAGGGATATTATTTGTTGTACTCATAAAGGGTATTCTTTCTTTCTTATTCATGAAGAGAACTTCTGTTATTCCATTCTTTATTATTCTGTTGGAATAACCTGTATACGCGGGCTACCCTATACTTGGTGAAATTCTTCTGTTATTACATTATTTATTATTCTGTCGAAATATCCTGTCTGTGCTTTACGCCGGACCTGGTTCCATTATTTATTATTCTGTCGGAATATCCTCTCTGTGCTTTACGCCAGACCTGGTTCCATTATTTATTATTCTGTCAGAATATCCTGTCTGTCGTTTATGCCAGACCTAGTTTCATTATTTATTATTCTATCAAAATATCCTGTCGGTGCATTTACGCATGACCTGGTTTCACTATTTATTTTTCTATTAGAATGTCCTGTCTGTGCGGTCTATCGCATGCTTGATGTATTCTTTTGTTATTCCATTCTTTATTATACTCAGTTGGTTAAAGTTTTGACTTTTATACTCCATGAAAATAGTGAAATATCCTTGATATTTGCGCTTCAACCAGTATCCTTTTATGGAAATATTCTTCTGAGTATTCTTGAATTTTACTCCACAAAGCAGTATCATGTTGACAATTTGGACGTTATTGGTTCCTGGATTAATTAATTCTTGAACTTGTTTTATTGAATTCTTACATCATTGTCCTCATCCTTATGTTTATATTTGTTGAAAGTCATCTGTGACCTGTAGTGCATAGATGGACTTGGTATGATTATGACCAAGGATTACTCGGTATAATCATGACCGTAATGTTACAAATAATTTGGTAAAAGTCCTCATTGGCCGGTAGGGCATTGATGGACAGTTGTTGGCATGATCATGACCATTGATGAATACACGAATATCCTTGGCTGTGATGCATGGATAATTTGTGGTTGTCATACTAATGAATATCCTTGGCCGTAGTGCAGGGATGATGTGAATTATTATTAAGCTGAGTCTCAGTGATAAAAGTCATGAAAAACCTTTTAAATCATAAAAGATAATAGATTTTATTCTCTACTTGACTCTTTTAATGAGTTGCTTGATCCGCTGCAGTTAAACTTGATGTCTATTATATTTTATCAGTTTAACATTGTTGAAGACTAATGCTAATTTATTTTGCATTATCTTAATCATAATATTTCTTACTAGGTTAGTTGAGCTCACCCTTTCTTTCACTGTTCTCTTCAGGAAATGAGAATATAGCTAGGACGAGTCGGGGAACGGAGTGATGGACCAGATGATAGTATTAGTAGTCTTTACTATTCTATTAAATAGTGTAACAATAAATGTAATGAGGACTTATTCTGAGAGTGAATATTGTCTAGAAGACAATATTTGTATTAAAACTCACAGCTCTCTTGTCGTATATTAACGATTGTTTTTGTATTATGTACCATGTATTTGGCGACTTAGAATAGGTGATGTATATCTATTTTGGGGGCGTCACAGTTGGTATCAAAGCTTAGGGATATGGTCGCTGGCGGAGATAAGAGTCTAGAACTAGGAGGGGAGAGACGATTTATATACTTCGCTAGTATGTGACTTACCTAAGCTGAAATTGTTTACTTGATAAGTTGACAAATTATGATATGTCAATTAACCTTTGTTTTGAAGCTATATTCTAGAATGATATCTAAAATACAGAAGATGAGAAATAGAAAAATCATGATAGCGAGGAAATTACAGGGAAGGTACAATCTGAAAAGAAAGCAAGGTATTCTCATCTCTTCGAATATTAGGTACGTACGTAAATTTTGAGGGCGAAATTTCATAAGGAGGGGTGATTGTGAGACCCCGAATTTTATGAAATAAAAGTATTCAATTTTTCTATTTTGGTAAATAGTTAAATTGATAAAAGTTTAAAGTTAAGGGTAATATGTGAATTTTTTTTTCAAAGTAAGCAAGTTGATATAAAATATTCGTTGTGTCGGGGAATGTTCGATTAGTCGAGGAATATTCTTTTTGTCGGAGAATATTCGTACGACGGTACAATCGTTGGTGGACCCCACAACGGAATTATTGTCGGATTGAGAAAACGACAAAAATATTTTTATGAAAATAACGGCGGAAGTTTTACCGTTAACTGTTGAAACACCCGGTGTTAAAAGTACAGTAATACGCGTGGTTGCATAGTAGTACACGATATTGATTATTGATGCTTATGTGAGAAGTCACTCAGTTTTGTTTTATTGGTATTATTAATGTAATAAAACAAAAAAAAACTTTTTATATAAAACATAATACTTTTATAAAGTTATTCGTTTTATTAGGCTAATAGTAAAATCTTTTTATATAAAACAGAATACTTTTATAAAGTTATCTGTTTTATTAGACAATAATTAGAATATATTATATTTTATTATGCATAGTGTTTGCATAGTGCTGCATAGTGTTTGTATAGTAAAATCTTTTATAAAGTTATTCGTTTTATTAGATTATAAATAGAATATATTATATTTTATTTAAAAGATTTTGCTTTAAATATGGACCATCTGATTAAAGTAAATCAATCTAGACCGTTCATGAGTTAGTTACTATGCAGTCCATTTTTCTATAAATAGAAGTTCATTCCTTCATTATTTCTTACGAATTCACTGAAACTCTAAAGAGAGAAATTATAAAGAAACTATAAAAAATTATTCTGCTACTTTTCTACTCTTATATTCAGTTTCTTTTACGGTAACGGGTATTTTTTTTCTGTATTCATGAAGAGAACTTCTGTTATTCCATTATTTATTATTCTGTTAGAATAACCTGTATACGCGGCCTACCCTATACTTGGTGAAATTCTTCTGTTATTCTATTCTTTATTATTCTGTTGGAATATCCCGTCTGTGCGTTTACGTCGGACCTGGTTCCATTATCTATTATTTTGTCGGAATATCATGTCTGTGCGTTTACGCCGGACCTGGTTCCATTACCTATTAATCTGTCAAAATATCCTATCGGTGCGTTTACACATGACCTGGTTCCGTTATTTATTATTCTGTTAGAATAACCTGTCTGTGCAGTCTATCGCATTCCTGGTAATTTCTTTTGTTATTCCATTCTTTATTGTACTCAGTTGGTTAAAGTTTTGGCTTTTATACTCCATGAAATTAGTGGAATATCCTTGATATTTGCACTTCATCTTGTATCATATTGACAATTTGGACGTTATTTGTTCCTGGATAAATTAATTCTTGAACTTGTTTTATTGAATTATTATATCATTGTCATCATTCTCATGCTTATATTTTGTTGAAAATCATCTGTGGCCTGTAGTGCATAGATGGACTTGGTATGATTATGACCAGGGATTATTCGGTATAATCATTACCGTAATGTTACAAATGATATGGTAAAAGTCCTTATTGGACAGTAGTGCATTGATGGACAGTTGTTGGCATGATCATGACCATTGATGAATACACGAATATCCTTGACTGTGGTGCATGGATAATTTGTGGATGTGATACTAATGAATATCCTTAGTCGTAATGCCAGGATGATGTGAATTATTTATTAATAAGTCTCAGCGATAAAAGTCATAAAAAACCTTTTAAATCATAGAAGATAGTAGATTTTATTCTCTACTTGACTCTTCTAATGGATTGCTTGTTCCGCTGCAGTTAAACTTGATGTTTGTTATATTTATCAGTTTAACACTGTTTAAGGCAAATGATAATTTATTCTGCATTATCTTAGTTATAATATTTCTTACTGGGCTAGTTGAGCTCACCCTTTCTTTCAGTGTTCTCTTCAGGAATTGAGAATATAGCTGGGGCGAGTCGGGGAACGGAGTGATGGACCAGATGAGAGTATTAGTAGTTCTCACTATTCTGTTAAATAGTGTGACAATAAATGTAACGAGGACTTATTCTGAGAGTGGATATTGTCTAGAAGACAGTATTTATATTAAAACTCACAGCTCTCTTGTCGTATGTTATTTGTATTCTGTACCATGTATTTGGCTACTCAGAATGGGTGATGTATACCTATTTTGGGGGCGCCACAGTGTGACGCCCCCAAAATAGGTATACATCACCCATTTTGAGTAGCCAAATACATGGTACATACAACTTCATTTATACAATTGTTGTGCAAAATACGACGACATATATACTGTGAGTTTCAATACAAATATTGTAACGTATATAATACGACAATATTCATATTTAAATTATTACAATGTCATATAACGTACAACAACAAATAATTCAAGTCTCGAAGAAACACGAGAAGATTTTTGTTCTCATCATTCTAATGCGGTGTATTTTTGACGCTTTCAAGGTCGGGTCCTCATCACCCTATAGTTGTTCACCAAAACCAATTAGTAAATGATGTATAAAATATGTCACACACATTTTATTATTCTCAACATAATTATTATGCCACACCGTTTTATATTTTGATTAGGCTTGTGACTAATTCGTATCACCACTTTATACCCAAGTTCTCTCTGCTAGTCCCAGCTACACTTTTTATTACTTGAAAGGGGTGATGAAGTAAAAGGGTGAGCACAAACAGCCCAGTAAAGAATATCATGACTTAAGATAATTACATTATCAATAGCCTTCATCAATACTAAATCAGATATTTAGAATATATGGTAAAAGATAAAAGTTTTCAACCATAATAGCAGCGGAACAAGCAATCCATTAGAAGAGTCAAATAGAACATAATGTCTACTATCACCTCTAAATTAAAAGTTCATTGTTAATATTTCATTCCTGTAATACTCATCAACAGTTCTTTATTGTACCCAAGACAAAGAGAACTCTCATTAAATGTCTTCACCTAAACCCCCAAAGATTATAGTTAAATTCACAATTCATATTTATAATCAGGTAAATCAACAGTCCACCTTTGCAATACGTGCCTAAGATAATAAACTGTAAAACCAATTACCAACAGTCTATCTTTGCACTACAGGCCAAAGATATACAACTGTAAAATCAATAATGCTGAGACTCAGCTTAATAGTATCACGACCACGAATTATCCATGCACTACGGGCCAAGGATATTCATGTTTTCAATTACAGTCATGATTATACCGAATAATCCCTGGTCATAATCATACCAAGTCCATCTATGCACTACGGGCCAAAGATGACTTTTACCACATCATTTGTAACATTACGGTCATGATTATACCGAATAATCTCTGGTCATAATCATACCAAGTCCATCTATGCACTACTGGCCATAGATGACTTTCAACACAATATAAGCATGAGAATGATGACAATGATATATATAATAAATAAACATAAATCATCGGAATAATAAGATAACATAGATCTTAGTAATTTTTAACTTAATTATCCAGAGTCCAAATTGATAACATAATAATAGATGAAGTACAAACTATTAAGGATATTCTAATCCTTTCAGGTCCTTTCATCATTTAATGACAAGCTGAAGAAACGAATAATAACATCTTACCATAATATGGAGTATGAAAGAAAATGATATCACTTTACCATAAAAATGATACCCCTTACCACAATAATGATATCCCTTACCTTAGCATGTGACTTGATTCTGCTTACTGTGAAATTGACAACTTAAACAATGCTTGCATTCCTTATCTACACTTGGAGTAACATTACACTCAATAGAAATACTCACAATAATATGCTCACAATATTGAAGTAAAAGAATTCTATATTTTTAGTGTAGTGATGGTGTGTGTTTAGTTACTCCACCGAGCAACCTATTTATACTAAAAATTTAGTAAACAACTAGCACACCTGCTTTGACAAAATAACCAAATGGGGTATATAATACTGGTAGTGGAATTTATGGTCCCACGGAGAAAATTAAATCAACATGTACACATTTTAACAAAATTTGTTCAATAATAAAGTTGTGGTCCATACTACTTTAGAAAAAGTAGAGTGTCGGCAAGTCCTGCCAAACTTACTTTTATAAAAAGAAAATAATTGAACAAACATCTGTATATCATACTTATCTTTAATCAACAATCTTTCAATCGTTGAACCATTATTCACAATTATTAACATACTCTCAATACTGCCAACTGGTTTAATTATATCATATCAAATAATATGAGTCACTGTGTAATAACTACTGTGACAATTATTGAAATAAATACCAAGTGACTTTTTACGTGAGAATCAAATCAATACCTTACTTATAAACGGATCAACATCAAATCATATTTCTCTCGAATAACATATAAACCAGCTAATAATTCATTATTCATTTAAGTTGTCTTTATTTATCGTATAATATCATTATATTTAATAATGTTCATGTTTTACAACTTAGAACAACATCATTTATCATCTAAAACATTACACGTTGCATACGTGCATGCCCGACGTCCCCCGATTGACTCCGAATGCACATTAGTCCCTAAAATAGCCATTTTAGGCATTTCTCCCGACCTCAAATCTAAAAACATAAAGAATGAAAGTTTTAGGTCTACTTGTTATCTTTCCGAATCATCCTGAATCATCTCAATCGGAGTTCGTATGAAAATGTTATGCCCAATTTACTAAAGGACGTCCGAACAGATTTTGGCTCAACACTTGACCAGCGCCTAGGCGCCCAACTTTGGCCTTGGGCAAGCGCCTAGACGCCCAAGAACAGATTCTAAGCATCTAGTCCAGCGCCTAGGCGCCCGACCCTTGACACTTAACTCCGATTTCTAGATTTTTGCAACTTTTAACGCACATACATCAAATCTTCATAACTTCTTCATCCTTTATCGGAATTAGTCCGTTTTTGAGGCTATGGAAAGCTTGTAACATGCTCTACATAACCCCCATGATTTCATAATTTTTCATATTCATTAATGAGTCCATAGGTTGGCTCAAAAGTGCCTCAAGACAAAGATTTCCATCGCTTAACATGATTTTAAGAAAACTTTCACCACGAATTCGTTTTAACTCCAATTTAGTTCATTCAAGTTGGGTTATGTTCTTAACTTAGAGAAATATAACATAAAATTATCAAACTAAGCTTTCAAACATAAAACATAAGAATATAAGGTTCTCAAACTCAGTCCAAAAACTATCCAACATGGTTCTTTGTCAATCTTTCCACCCTTTATACATAGGTTCGAATTTTGTGTGTTTTGGTTTCACTTGGATGCTCTTAAGAGATCATTTAGATTTTGAGAATCATTCTTCAGAAGATTCTTTACACATATAACTCAAAATAACATCTAACACGATATGAAGCTTGAAGAGAGCAACCGTGACATTGGGCATAACTTTTTCATACGAACTCCGATTGAAGTGATTCAAGATGATCCGAAACGAGGACGAATAGACCTACAACGTTTGTTCTTTAAGTTATTTAATTTGAGATCGTTAGAAGGGGTAAAAATGGTTATCTTTGGGACTATTGTGTTTTCAGAGGCAATCGGAGGACGTCGGGCATGCACATATGCAACGTGCAATGTTTTCGACGATAAAGGTATTCAAGGTTATACCTCAAGCGTTAGAATCTGAAATAAAGTCAAGGTATCCTCACCTCTTTGGCATATCAGGTACGTACGTAAATTTCGAAGGCGAAATTTCATAAGAAAGGGAGATTGTGAGACCCCAGATTTTAGGAATAAAGATTTAAATTTCTCGAAATATTTTTTTGTAATATTATGGTGTGTATTTGATATAATATTATAGTTGTGTGTAGTATTTATAAATTTTACAAAGTATGTAAGTTGTTGTATTATATTCGATTGGTCGGAAAATATTCGTTTAAGCAGGGAATATTTGTACAACAGCGTAATCATTGGTGGACCACACAACAGAATTATTATCGGAATAAGAAAATGACAAAAATATTTTTATTGAAAATAACGGTGAAAGTTTTACCGTTAATATTGTTGAACTACTCGGTAGTAAAAGTACAGTAATACGCGTGGTTGTATAATAGCAGACGGTATTGATTATTGATGCTTACGTGATAAGTCACTCAGTTTTATTTTATTGATATTATTAATGTAATAAAACAGAAAAGCTTTTTATATAAAACAGAATATTTTTATAAAGTTATTCGTTTTATTAAGCTAATAGTAAAATCTTTTTATATAAAACAGAATACTTTTATAAAGTTATCTATTTTATTAGACAATAATTAGAATATATTATATTTTATTATGCATAGTGTTTGCATAGTGCCTGCATAGTGCCTGCATAGTAAAATCTTTTATAAAGTTATTCGTTTTATTAGATTATAAATAGAATATATTATATTTTATTTAAAAGATTTTGCTTTAAATACGGACCGTCAGATTAAAGTAAATCAATCTAGACCGTTCATGAGTAAGTTACTATGCAGTCTATTTTTCTATAAATAAAAGCTCATTCCTTCATTATTTCTTACGAATTTACTAAAACTCTAGAGAGAGAAATTATAGAGAAGCTATAGAAAAGTATTCTGCTCTTTCCCTACTCTTATATTCAGTTTCTTTTACGGTAAGAGATATTATTTATTGTACTCGTAAGAGATATTATTTGTTGTACTCGTAAGGGATATTATTTATTGTACTCATAAAGGGTATTCTTTCTTTCTTATTCATGAAGAGAACTTCTGTTATTCCATTATTTATTATTCTATTGGAATAACCTGTATACGAGGGCTACTCTATACTTGGTGAAATTCTTCTGTTATTATATTATTTATTATTCTATCGGAATATCCTATCTGTGCTTTACGCCGGACCTGGTTCCATTATTTATTATTCTGTCGGAATATCCTGTCTGTGCTTTATGCCGGACCTGGTTCCATTATTTGTTATTCTGTCGAAATATCCTGTCTGTGCTTTACGCCGGACCTGGTTCCATTATTTATTATTCTGTCAGAATATCCTGTCTGTGCGTTTACGCCGGACCTGGTTTCATTATTTATTATTCTGTCGAAATATCCTGTCGGTGCATTTACGCATGACCTGGTTCCACTATTTATTTTTCTATTGGAATTACCTGCTTGTGCGGTCTATCGCATGCATGGTGATTTCTTTTGTTATTTCATTTTTTATTACACTCAGTTGGTTAAAACTTTAACTTCTATACTCCATTAAATTAGTGGAATATCCTTGATATTTGCGCTTCATTCAGTATCTTTTCATGTAAATATTCTTCTGAGCATTCTTGAATTTTACTCTACAAAGCAGTATCATGTTAACAATTTGGACGTTATCAGTTCCTAGATAAATTAATTCTTGAACTTGTTTTATTGAATTCTTATATCATTGTCATCATCCTCATGCTTATATTATATTGAAAGTCATCTCTGGCCTGTAGTGCATAGATGGACTTGGTATGATTATGACCAGGGATTATTCGGTATAATCATGACCGTAATATTACAAATGTTGTGATAAAAGTCCTCATTGGCCTGTAGTGCATTGATGGACAATTTTTGGTATGCTTATGGCTATGGATTCTCTTTGGCCATAGTGCAAAGATGAATTATTTTATGGCATGATCATGACCGTTGATGAAAACATGATTATCTTTACCCGTAGTACATGGATAATTCATGGTCGTGATACTAAAGAATATCCTTGGTCGTAGTACATGGGTGATTCGATGATGTGGATTATTTATTAAGCTGAGTCCCAGCGATAAAAGTGATAAAAAACCTTTTAAATCATAGAAGATAGTAGATTTTATTCCCTACTTGACTCTTCTAATGGATTGCTTGTTCCGCTGTAGTTAAACTTAATGTTTGTTATATTTTATCAGTTTAGCACTGTTGAAGACTAATGATAGTTTATTCTGCATTATCTTAGTCATAATATTTCTTACTGGGCTAGTTGAGCTCACCCTTTCTTTCACTGTTCTCTTCAAAAAATGAAAACGTAGCTGGGACTAGTCGGGGAACAGAGTGATGGTCCTAGATGGTGCATTAGTAGTCCTCACTATTCTGTGAAATAGTGTGATAATAATTGTAATGAGGACTCCTTTTGAGTTTGTACACTCTCTAGTAGACAATATTTGTATTCAAACTCACAGTTTATGTTTTGTCGTATTGTACACGACAGTTGTATTATTAAGTTGTATTTGATTTCTGTACCATGTATCTGGCGACTCAAGATGGGTGATGTATACCTAATTTTGGGGGCATCACAGTTGGTATAAGAGCTTAGAGATATGATCCCTGGCTGAGATGTGAGATAAGAACTAGGAGGGGAGAGATGGGAAATTCCTTTGCTAGTATGACCTACCTAAGTTTATTTGGTATTTAATTGGTCGGTCAGAGTATAGAGATAATATGTGATATGTTAATTAACCCTTATTTTGTGGTAGTATTTGAAAATGACATCTGAAAATGTTGAGATAAGCAATGGAGCACAGGAGACCGTTGATTCTCCACAGATCAATAATCAGGACAATGTGCAACAAGATGGCGATAATGACTCCATCATTTATCATATCACCCGATACATGTAATTAAAATATATTATGAAAATTTAAAAATTATTTTTTTTCTAGCCGAAACAAACAACATAGATACGCGAATAATAACACTATTTTAAAAATTCTTTGGTTCACTAGTGTGATCCAACATTTTTCAAAAATCAAAAGTACAACCATCGACACGAAGTAAATAAATCTCGAAAGTCTGGCATAGCTTGTAGATTTAGAATATCGAGGTATCCATCAACTTCAATCTTTACTCCATTACTTCATTACTAATTAATTCTTTTTATTTCTAGCACCACCAATGCTCTTATACTAAATATTCTTGTATTTCAACTTACAATCTTACTATACCCCCAGTATAGTTCATCAAACTTACTACACATTGGAAGTTCAGGAACTTGCCACAATAATATGAGTTTAAGAACTTATCCTAGTCAGACCATAGACGTCCATTCGATGAGGGGTTCAAAACACACCATATTATTATGAGTCACGAACTTACCATATGTGTCAACGTCGGGATTTTTATTTGTCCCTTTCTGTTCTTGTTCTTTGGTGTTTTCATGTTAGGTGAGATTTGTTTGAAAAAATAAATTGTGAAATGGTCCGACATTTATATGTCGACGATTGGACTGTAAGTGTCGCCAGTTAGTTTTTTAATTAGTTATACCAACACAACCGAGAAAAGGTTTGCATATTGACCCAGTGATGTGACATTGCTAAACGGGTCTGTAAAACCGAGATTCATTAGGGTCTGGGGGCTTGATTATGCGGAAGGAATGTGTTAGGCACCCCCCGACATCCGTGTTACCACGGTGACTGCTACTTTTCAAGAAATTGTTATATGAATGTGTGTGTGTGGGGGGGGGGGTCAATGTGCCATTTATATGGAAGTAGTGTGAGGCCTCGTTCGCACCTATATACACATTGTTTGAATTTGTGTAAAAATTTAGTTTTAAACAAGATATGGCAGTGATGTTTTGTAAGAAAAAGATTTTTTCAAACCCTTGTGCTCAATAGTAATTGGGACCTTTTACACTTCCATTTTTTATTAAGTGTTCGGCTTGATTGCTTTTAATTTCGAGATGCGAAGCATCTTCGAGAAAATAATGTACAAAGAAGTGCCGAACTCCTCGTGGGCATGAAAACCATCTGAAGAAATCTAAACATCATGAATAAATTTACAAGCTGCTTACAGCTAAAAATTTCCATCACGGGAACCGAATCTAGATCCAATAGACTGAATCTGTGATCACATGATTCCTAAGCTCACATGATGCCGTAATTGATATGAAAGCAGTAAGTAGTTATATATATATATATATATATATATATATATATATATATATATATATAAGCTGTAAATATATAAATACAGACATGATCAGCCACCAGGAAGCACCTCCATGGGATATTAGAAATGTAAATAAAACTGTAAAAGCAATCAACTGTTACGAAGTAAGCTCCAGGCGGGACGAAAACGTATATATATATATATATATATATATATATATATATATATATATATATATATATATATATATATATATATATGTATATATTAAAGCAGCAAAAGCTACGGATGTAAAATTCAGGCTCATCGAACAGAGTTCGACACACAATTCATATATATATATATATATATATATATATATATATATATAAACTGAAATGAAACCACAGACCAAAATTCGGGATACACACGTAACACGACTCTCAACGTGAAGTATGGTGTGTGAAAAGATGAAGAGAAAGGCTTTAAAGTGTGTAAGAAGGCTTACAGAGGACCGCTAAAGAAGACTTCAATAACTTTAAATGGATTAACACTCGGCTCGTGTTGGTAAAAATATGACAGAATATAAGCTCAAAAGTGTTTGAAATAAGAAAGCACTTAGTTTATAGTGTGCACAAAGCAAATTGGACAGGGTTTCCTCACTATTTCTCTTGTCAATAAGGCAACCCCAAGCCCTCTATATATATAGGGGCTGTCGCAGGTCTACCTATGGCTGCCCGGGATTCCCAGGGTAATGTGGGTCCCGCTGTGTCGAAGTACGTACACTCGGACAACTCGTTGTTCGCTCGAACCTTCATAACTTTCAATCCGGGAGTTCGATGGAAGCGTGCCATACCATTCTGGAAAGCTCTTTCCGAGAGCTACACAATGACAAAGGATTTGATTTTTTTTGATTCTGGGAAGATGGGCCCCTAACCGAAATAGCATTTTCGGGTTTTTCGTCAGGTAATCTGATGAGCTATTTTGCGTAGTTTGTGCTCCGACGTTAAGATATGGTTCTTATGGGACTTCTTTTGAAGCAATTTAAGTTTAAATGAGTGTATTTAATTTGAAGTGAAGTTGAGTTGGCAAAATAACCATTTTGCCCCTCCTGGGGTTATCTCCGGTGTTCGCGCAGTTGTAGCAATCTTTTCTCAGGGTTATCTCTGAGGTTATCATGTTGTTGACTCTGAATAACCTCAAGATTATCTCTGAGGTTGGAATTGATGGTGTGGTCCTTCAAGGTTATCTCTGGAGTGCGAAAAAGATGTTTTTGCCCTCCTGCATAGTTAGTAACAGGAAAAGAAAATTTCAAGTATCTACAGATTCTCCTCTTTATCATGTTCATGCAATGCAATGGAATGGACATAATAAAGATTAGTAGACACTTGAAATATGACAATGTATTTTTAATGATGCAAATCGTAATGCAATGAATGTTATGATGAATGTTTAAAATGTTTTCAGAAATCGCAATTCGTAAATCGCACATCACATTTTGCACTTCGTACTTCTCTTTTCGCATTTGGCCAATTGCTCTTCGTAACTCGCACATCGCATTTCACATATCGTATATCGCAAATCGCAAATGTAATGAATGTTATGATGAATGTTAACATGCTTTCGCAAATCACTTTACCTTTACCGGGGATTGCTGATGCCTATGCTGGTGTTGACTACAATGGTTTGGCTTTTTGTTGGTGTTGTTGATACCTATTTGATGAAGAGAAATTGAGATATTTTTTACATCTCTATTGGGGATGACGTTATGAAATCACCGGACCTTCTCGATGTATACGCTGGTAGTTTATAATGGTGCCTACCCTGATGGTATTTTGACGACGGATCCTACCCTGTTGGTACTTGAATACGTTCACATTGCCAAACTATTTCAGTTCCCACTCGAACGGTGGTATACAAAGCTTTAATCGCTGAACTGTCTTGATTGTATGCTGAATTGATGCTAATGGTTTTGAATACTGGATCGTCCAAAACCTTCGCTCACCCTTTTTGAGGTGATTTGGAGTCTCCTTTTGCTGTTAGATACTTGTGCCCCATTTCATTGAGCATTTGATTTTTAACCCAGCTGAACTGATGACCTGAATGCCGCTAACATCCCTGGAGGGTGCAGCTTGTTCTTTCGCTGACCAGATTCGAACTTCGGTGTAGAGGTCTCGACTTGTGAGAATTTAACTTTGGTTGGCACATTTGATGATGAGGATTTCATTCGCTAGACCTTTTGTCATTGGGCTTCTACTTTTGAGTTAATAACTTTTTTTAGAATTTTTCCCTTCTTGTGTAGGGGCAAGCTAAAGTCGCCATGATTTCTCCCCTTTCTTTTGCTAAGAGGCTTGATCCCGCCTTAAGCTCCATTCCATTTCTTGGAATTAGACAATGCCCCAGTCCTTTCGCACGTTGATGCCGATGGTCCATATGAGAAACTCTCTTTGTTGATGAAGTCGCAATTGAGTAATATCCAAATCGCTAGTGAGATGATGTGAGGGAAGCTCTGATGATGATGTACCATGCTAATGGTGTTGACTGGCACATTTTCCTCTTTAGGATGGTTGATAAATGCCCCAGTGTTGAGTTGTCGTTGTTCTTGAGATTGCCCCAATCTTGTTGTACGAGTTCCAATATCGAGTTGTCGTCAATTTTGAAATAGCCCCAGCCTTGCTTGTTGTCTGGGATAGTTACTTTGACAGATGAGCTGATAAGACGCCGAGATCGCAAGAGGCTTTTACTTCTGTACCAGATGGTGAACATGTAATGGATTTAGGCTTTGATGCCCTCAATCATTGTTCCTGACTTGTTCTCGCAATCGGCGTTGATGGTTTTCTTCTGATTTGATGAAGACTTTTGATTGAGGGTGTCGACTATTTGAAGGTCCTTGTTGCTGGTTGTCTTGGTGTATCGATGTTTCTTCCTTTCTGGGATTTGTGCTAGATTCGATGGAATGACATTGAAGTGTTGTAATAACCCGATATTTTCAATATAAAATAAATAAGAAATTTTGCATATTATTTTTTTTTCTTTATTTTAATGATGAGAATAAGTGTCTAGTAATGTGTATGATAAATACAAATATATTTAGTCCCTGAAAAATTATAAATAATTTTAGAATTTTTGATCATTACAAATTATATTCTTATAATAATTAATTTTATAATAGAAATGTCTTTATTGATTATTTTACATGAAAATATGATTTTTGTATTATTTAAATAATATATGAAATGATTATTGGAATTATTATAATTGTTATTTTATTATATGATTTTTAGTTCAGATTATTAAGTTAATTATTTTAACTTAATTAATGATGTTATATATGAAAAATAAATCAGATATGGAATCCAAAACCTAAATTTGTGTATTGATCAAGGGATGAGAATAATACTATAATATTAATTATATTTTAATTTTTCAGTGCTATAAATATTTACTGTAAATGTGTAGACTGATAATGGTTGGTCAATTATGATAAATTATATCATAACCCTTATATCGTGTTATTAAACCCTAATTATTAAACTCAGTTATGAGTTTAAGACTGAGTAGTAATTGTGTTATATGAATTTTATTACGTATTATAGAATTTCTGTAATTAGGAGGAACCCTAATTATTATTTGAAAATCCTAATTTGCTAAAATTAGAAACCCTAATTATTATTTTAGTAAATTATAATGTTACTTAGAAAATCCTAATTGTTAATTTGGGAACCCTAATAATATTAAGGAACCTTAATATTTAAACCCTAATTTCTATTAAAACCCTAATTTTAAATTAGTGTGTTTAATTAAAATTTTATTACACTTTAATTTTAATTTTTCAAACCTTAGTAATTATTTGGGAAACTTTAAGATTTAAAGTCTAGTGATTAAATCATAGATTCAAGCACCTTGGACAAGAATGCCCTTAAAATTAAAATTATCATTTTACCCTTTTTGTCCCATTCTTGAATTATTGCTAGCGAAATCTTTTCAAATATTGGCCATCCACCCTACACTACCTAGTTGTGAGGTACATCACCAGCACATGATCAGCTACTAGCATACAAGTTCATTGCATCAATTCATTTGCATAGATTAAGAGAGAGAAAGCTACTATAAAAAAAATTCTCATTTGACTATCTAACTCCTAAAAAAATTTTCTCTCTCCCAAACCTTTGAAAATGCATGGCATATCAGTCCCCTAAGCAAGCCCCACGATTACCAGTAATAGATCAGAAGAACAGAATCAAAAATCAAAGCTTAAAAGAGGTAAACCCAAAAAATTTAAAAAAATTTCTCTCTTATATTAGATGTAAATTTTTTATGTTGTATGGGGTGTTAATCAATGATCTGGGTTGCTAGATGTTGAACCCATAACATCTAGAGGCTCAGATTTGATGATTTTTTAAATCTAGAAATTTTTGAAAATAAGGGTCTGACAGTGAATGTCAGGTCCCATAAATCTTGCTCTGTTATGTGTTTTTGGGTTTTGAAAATTTGTACTTGTAGTCTGTTAGGATATCTTTAATATGAAACCTGAATCAGGTCCATATCTGTTGTAGATTAAAAGTTATTTAAGGTCAAAGTGGGTTGACCTGCATTGCCGGCTGTTCTCGAAACCCAGATTCTGCCCATAAACCTCTGACAGTGTTTTTGCAGAGCTTGGATCTTGTTATGTTTAAGTTTTTTTGCCATGTTATTGTTTTGGTAGTTGCAGACTGACGTGAAGACTACATGCTAAAGCCTTTATATCACATAGATCCGTATCAAAATCAAATCTAGAGATGGTCAAACTTAGGTAGCCGAAACTGCTCAAGAACATTTTTGGGAAACCCAGAAATGTTCAAGAACAGTTCCGGGGAGGGTACTTTGACTAGCCCATTTATCTTTATTGTATTGATGTTATGCTGATCTGATGATACGTTATTCTTCCTTGTCATGTATACTATAGATTTGACCCATTAAACGATATGAATCATGACCAGAACATAAAGGAATTCGAGCATGAAAGTGATAGGTCGAACTGCTGGGTTTCTAGGAAAACCCCAGAAACACTCTGACAGCATGTTTGCTAGCTCAGATTTTTTTGATTAATTATGTTTAGACTTGAACATGGCTTGAATCATGTTCTCTGTTAGTTACTCTTCAAGACCCAACGTGTAGACCACCCATAACATGAACCGATTGATAGATATAAGGCCATGAAAATCGTTGACCGGCCATGATTGAAAAATCTGGGCAGCCCAGAAACTTGATGAACAGCTCTGACAGCATGTTCTGATGCTTAGATCTTCCTCATGTTTTATGATTTGGTCTAGAAATGGTTATGAACATGTACTCTTACATACATACTACAACATTTAATCAATAGCATGTCCATAAAAGATTCATAGAGAGAATGTTTGATGGTCAAACAAGTAAGCTCGATCACCGACTTTGAATGCCTGGGTTTCTCAAGAACACCTAAGGCGACACTTACTATCGCCAAAGGGCTTTAGCGACAGACTTAGTAAAATTAATTAATTTAATTTTTAAAAATCATTTAAAAATAGTAAATAAATTGTAAAAATTACAAAAATAGTTTTAAAAATTATTTTAAGTTATAAAAATTAACTTTTAATAATTTGACATATTTTTCATAAATAATAAGATTTATTTGGATAATATTGGTATTTAAATTATTTAACAAATGCATTTAATAAATTAATTAAAAATAATTTTATTATATTAAAAATTATTTTAAATAATAATAAGGTATTTAATAATATTTTAAGTTATAAAACATAACTTTTAATATTTTAAGATAAGTTTTATTAATTATTAAATATTAATGATATTAGATTTATTTAGTAATTATATTAAATAAATTAATTAAAAATGATTTTAATATTATAAAAATCATTTTAAATGAAAATTAATAGTTTAAAAATATTTTAAGTTATAAAATATAACTTTTGATATTTAAAGGTAAATTTTATTAATAATTTAATATTAATGATAGTAAGTTTATTTAATAATTATATTAAATAAATAGTTAAAAATGGTTTTATTGAATTAAAAATGATTTAAAAAGTAAATAAATGAATTAAAAATATTTTAAGTTATAGTAAATGACTTTTAATATTTTGATAAATAATAAATTAATATTCTAATATTAATGGTAATTATTTAAAAATAATTTTTAAATGTTTTAAAAATCATTTAAGGGTAATATTAATACTTTAAAAATATTTTGAGTTATTATAAATAACTTTAATATTTTGGCAATGGTTTTATTAATAGTTTAATATTAGTTAAATATTAATGGAAATAGAATTGTTTAAGATTTAAATCATTTATTAATTGTTCCGGTGTGTTTATTTATGATTTAATGGTTGTTAATCATCTAGACTTATATAATTGGATTCGATGAGTGTTTATTTGTGATTCAATGGTTGGTAAACATATGTGACAATGTGATTAGTTTATGTGTTGACTGCAATATGCAGTATTATGTGTTACGATATAATTCTAATCAGTAAAATGATCTTATTACTGATAGGTTGTTATACAAAAGATAAGAACTAAGTTGCGTATTGTAAGAAGTAGGCCAGACAAGTATCCTACCTTTTCATTTAAGAGAGTTTTAGAATTATATTATTATTGTACCAGATTATTAACCCTATTGTTATATCTGATCATTGATTATCAACATGGTACTATATTGTAATTCAGATATATATATATATATATATATATATATATATATATATATATATATATATATTATGTTCGTTAATTTCTAAATATGGTTATTCAAGTGTCCCCACTTGGATAATCATTGTATTTAATCACAAGTTGATACATACCTATTGATTCCGGTATGTATACATTAATTAAAAGCTGTCTAAGCTACTTGATCCAGTTAGACACAAATATTGTTGATCATGATAAAACTTTATTGTATCCAACCAGATTGTTTTGGTTCGGATTCTCGACTAAGTATGAACATCCCGATCATGGGAAAACTTTTGTGCACCTAAGGTGGATAGAGTGAACGATAATATTGTTCTTGTATGCAATATTGATCAATACAGGGCATAACACGCTGATCACCCCCAGTGTCCGTAAGTTATGACGGTTTACAGATGAAGTTATGTTTAACATTTTCGAAAATAAAAAATAATGTTCATACTCTGTTGACAAATCTCCAGTTATAGTCAGTACGTAGTTTCAAAAATTCTATATAAAAGTGATATGTTGTTATTATTGGGTCAGCTTACTTCACAACTATTGATTCGTTGTAGAAGTGTCATTCAAAGAAAACATTTAATTCTTTCTGCTAATATATATAATTGTTATTACTTGTTGGGCAATCAAATGCTCATTCTTGCTTTAAATTTAAATGTTTTCAGCTAAGTATGATCAACCCGAAGGATCAGGTAAGAACAAGCGGAAAGGAAAGCCGTTCGAATGAATTTTATAATATTCTATCTAATAGTTAAAGTTTATTAAGACAATGTTATTTATTATATATGATGTATTGAATGTTTAAAGGTCTCGTACCTGGGATTTAGACTTTGATATATGTAAATTAAGTTTGATATTTATATTATTGTTAATATTATTAGTATTATTCTGTTTATAGAAATGGTATCGTGAAGCACCGACTTCGGATTTCAGGTACCCAAATTTGGGGGCGTCACAGGTTGGTATCAAAGATTTAGGGTTAGAAACCTTAGGTGGGACAGATCTTAGGCTATAACCTTTAGGACAGGGGGAAACATTGAAAATATAAATGACTCATATAGAGTTTAAAAGAAGATGAATTGAATAAATTCATCGTTAAATAAAATAAAAGATAACTTTTATAAAATTATTATTTGCTGTGTGTATATACTATCTGCTAATCAGGATAATTTGTGTGTAGATGTTAGGTGGAAAATAATTAGGATACCCTCAGAGGGAGCTAATATCAAATCCAATAGCTGAAATAGAGGCTCACAGTACAAGTAACCTTGATGAGGTGGTGGGATTGGAAAACGTAGTTTCAAATTCGGAACTGGTGGAAATAACAGATAGTGATTCGGACACCGAAGTTGGAGCTGATCAAGCATCAATGGAAGTGCAGAATATGAGGTACCAGGTTTCTTCTTTGGAGAAGCTGTGGGAAATAGAAACGCTATTAAATAGTCAGTTGCAAAAAGCGTTAATGGAAACTATGGAAGAACAAGATAAGCTTAAAATCCAAATTGATCAAATGGGAGCCGGAAACAACAAATCGTGTGCAGCTCCGAGCAAGAAAGGAAAAAGAAAGATGAAATACCGTGACTTAGAAAATAAGTAGGATTAGTAGTTAATTATGTATGTTTGATAATATACATGTGAAATGTAATATTCCCAACTTTTTGTGTAAGTTATCGCAGTAAATCCTGACTTTTGTGGTCACAAAGGGACAACAGTATGCGTTATGTTATGTAAAGTACTTTGAATTGATGGATACAAATCTATGTTTGATTAATGTAATAAGTTTTGTATAAAACTTCGTGTTACATGTTAAACTTATACAATAAGGTTTAGAATGTGAGTTAAATTTATGATTTTATTTAATCAGATAATGCCGCCAAGACGTCGAACTCGAAATCAAAGGGCAAAAGAATCTGTCAACAACGCTGGGGGACAACAGCAAGACCCGATGCAAAACTTTGCAAACATGGTAGCTCAGGCTATGTAGCAGGGAATACCCGTCGCAGGGAACCAGCCAGACAATTGCTTGGCAAAATTTAAAGACTTCAAGGCAGTAGGACCGCCAGAATTCAGGGGATCAGCAAACCCTATAGAAGCCCAGACCTGGGTTAATGAGATAGAAAAGGCATTTGTAATTGCTAGGGTATATGAGGGGCAAAAGACCACTTTTTCCACTTATATGATAAAGGGGGAGGCTAACTTTTGGTGGGAGGCAAATCAAACTAGGGCGGGAGAAGGAGTAGTTACTTGGGCTAGGTTTAAGACTTTATTTTTCCAAACTGCCTCTCAGCTAGCATGCAGGCTAGAATGGAGGTGAAATTACTGAAGTTAAAGTAGGATAACATGACTGTTGCGGAGTATGTCGCAAAGTTTAATGAATTGGCTAGGTTCGCTCCGCATCAAGTTAATACGGAGGTTATGAAGGCAAGAAGGTTTGAGCTGGGATTAAAACCATGGCTCTATAACAAGGTGGCGGTGCTACAGATTAATACGTTTGCGGCACTCATAGAAAAGGCTATCATAGCTGAGGAGGGGAGTGAGGCTATGAGCCTCTATGTGACGCCCCCAAAATAGGTATACAACACCCATTCTGAGTCGCCAAATACATGGTACAGAAAGCAAACTACAACTTCAATAATACAATTGTCGTGCAAAATACGACAACACATACTGTGAGTTTAAATACAAATATTGTCTTCTGGACAATATCCACACTCAAATAAATCCTCATTACAATTATTCAAACACTATTTTACAGAAATAGTGAGGACTGCTAAAACATCTTTCTAGAACCATCACTCCATACCCCGACTAGATCCTGCTATGTTCTCACCTCCTGAGAAGAAAAATGGAACAAAAAGGAAAAGGGTGAGCTCAACTAGCCCAGTAAAGAATATTATGACTAAGATAATATACAACAAATTATCATTAGTCTTCAACAGGGAAAAATCTGATAGAATATAATCGACAACAAGTTTTAGATCAACAACTGCAGCGAAAACAGCAAACCATTAGAAGAGTCAAGTAGAGAAAGAATTCTACTATCTTCTAAGATTTAAAAGTCCATCATCAATATTTTATCCCTGTAACATCAATTAATAATCATCTTTATCTAAATATTCATCTTTACACTACAGGCCAAAGATATTCATTTGTATCACCTGTCAGTCATGTTCATCTCAACACCTGTTCATCTTTGCACTACAGGCTAAAGATATTCATCAAGTAATCATACATCTTTGTACTACAGGCCAAAGATAATCAGTAATATCATCATTTAGGACTGAGGATGATGAAAAATATCTTAAAGAGAACGAATCCAGTGAGACAGAAGGACAAATAGTTGGGATTCGTATAACAGTTTATCCAAGATCAATAATACTTCACAATAATCAATTGTGAAGCAGAATTTAAAATAAAGATCAAAATATGGATACAATCAAAGATAGTAACCATAATAGACATCTTGGACAAAAAGAGAAAATTTTATTTTTCGGTGAATAGTGCCGTATTCGTGAATAGTACCGTATACGTGAATAGTGTCGTATACGTGAATAGTAACTCCGACACAAAAAGTTCCAAATTTGATAAAAACTCATATCAATATTTCAGCGTAATGATATTGAAGAAAATAATATCATTTAAGAAAAAAATAATATCCCTTACCTCAAAATATCAGTACTTCTGGTTGGAATACTGGTATAAGGCTGAAAGAAACTTGCTTTGATGAATAGAAACTCTCAAAGTATCTAAATACTCACAAAATACACTCAATAATCTAGAGAGAGAAAGAGAAAAAACTTGTTTCTGGTGTGATTTTCAATTCTAACTTAGCCCTCTATTTATAGGAAAATGTTAGCACGCCGAAGCAGACTTAACTTGCAACCTGATGGCTTTACCTGCTACTATTCTCACCCACCACATTTGAATAAAAATCTCAGCACATTTCTTCACCAACCAAGAGTGGGGCCCACCAATTCTAGAATTTTCCATCAAAATGATAAACTCCGAAAATTCAACAATTTCTGAACCAGTCATCTCGTAAAATTCATAATAAATCATACGTTCATTTTTAACGGTTCAAAATTTGTGGACATATACTCAACTTATATATGTATAACATATCCAAAAATTACCACGATCCAACGGTCGGATTAAAAATTGTAACCCCCGCAAAATATCTCAAAAACCCTGATTTTTAATACCTCCATTCCGACAAAAATACTGATAAAAACCTCAACATTAACTCCTTCATTTTTAACCACAAAAATATATCCCTCATTTATATCCACATAAAATAAATATTTCCTTATCATATGAATCAATAATTAATTATTCACAAATAATATTACAGAATCACATTTATGACAACCAGGCCGTTCCCAGGTAAGAGGGGGCTTTCCAATAAAGACTTCTCCTTACTGGCGCGCAATTAGATGACCAAACCTCTCCTTAGACAGAATTTTCTAGACATTGCCAATAATGTTATCTAATAATATTATTCAAATAATATGAATTATTGATCTGATAAAGGAAAATACTGTGCAGTAACAATTATTGAAACAACAATAATATAAAATATCAACGCAACAATTATTGAATCAATAAAATAAAATATTGAACAATAACTACTGTAACAATTATTGAGTAGTGCCTTCTTACGTAAGAATCAATAATTGGAGCAATACCGTGTGCTACTGTATTTTAACCACCGGGTATTCCAACAGTATTAACGGTAACAACTACGCCGTTATTTATAAATAACTTATACTTGTCGTTTTCTTCATCCAATCGCTTTTCGTTATGGGGCCCACACAAGGCTGCGCCGTCGTACGAATATTCCCCGACAGCAAGAATATTCCACGACCAAACGAATATTCTCCGATAAAATGAATATTTTATAACCACTTGCTTATTTTGCAAAATTTGTACATTTCACCTATAACCAAAGTATTATATCAAATTAACCCCTTATTATTCACAATAATATTTAGAGAAAATTTAATTTTATTCATTAATAAGTTGGGGTCTTACACTCTACAACAAGGAGAAGAATAACAAAGGCAAGGCAGAAGGAGCTGTGAAGGTGGAAGGAAATAGTGGAAATAAGGGTGAGAAAAGATAGAGGAATTTTTCTAGGAATGTTTAGGTGAAGGAGGAAGGTGTGAAGAAACAGACTGTGCAGTGTAAGAATTGCGGGAAGAATCACTCTGGTGAGTGTCTGAAGGGTAAGTTTGTATGTTGCAAGTGCGGGCAGGATGACCATATCTCTCCCAACTGCCCCAATCCAAGGATGAACAGTGGTTGTTTTCTATGTGGATCGACTGAACATAAGGTGAATGATTGTCCAAAGAGAAAAATGGAGGCAGGGAGTGTAACCACGGGGAAAGGTAGCGGGACTCTAGCAATCACAAGACCGACTTCAACCAACAAACCACCAAAATCAACCGTGAGAGTCTTTAACATGACAGTCCAAGATACTCTGGCAGCTGGTAATGGAACTTCAGGTATTATTCGAATAACTTTTATTTTTCATGTATATATATGATTTTCCTATATATAACAAATTATTTTATAAATAAATTTTGAAGGAGGAATTGAGTTCTTCTGGAAATCAAATTTTCTGTTTAATCAGATAGATAAGTTTTATGCCGAATAGTTAAAGGTCAGTTCGATCAAATATGATCGAGATCTACTTACAATGATTGTATATGCTATGAACCCTCGTATGTATAAGTTTTAAAACGGTGATTCCGGGGATGAAATCCTTATAAGGGAGGGTGAATGTAATAACCCGATATTTTCAATATAAAATAAATAAGAAATTTTGAATATACATTTTTTTTATTTATCTTAATGATGAGAATAAGTGTCTACTAATGTGTACGACAAATACAAATATATTTAGTACCTGAAAAATTATAAATACTTTTAGAATTTTTGATCATTACAAATTATATTCTTATAATAATTAATTTTATAATAGAAATGCCTTTATTAATTATTTTCCATGAAAATATGATTTTTGTATTATTTAAATAATATATGAAATGATTATTAAAATTATTATAATTGTTATTTTATTATATGAATTTTAGTTCAGATTATTAAGTTAATTATTTTAACTTAATTAATGATGTTATATATGAAAAATAAATTAGATATGGAATCCAAATCCTAAATTTGGGTATTGATCAAGGGATGAAAATAATAATATAATATTAATTATATTTTAACTTTTCAGTGCTATAAATATGTACTGTAAATGTGTAGACTGATAATGGTTGGTCAATTATGGTAAATTATGTCATAACCCTTATATCGTGTTATTAAACTCTAATCGTTAAACTCAGTTATTAGTTTAAGACTGAGTTGTAATTGTGTTATATGAATTTTATTGCGTATTATAGAATTTATGTAATCAGGAGGAACCCTAATTATTATTTAAAAACCCTAATTATTATTTTAGTAAATTATAATGTTAATTAGGAAAACCTAATTGTTAATTTGGGAACCCTAATAATATTAAGAAACCCTAATATTTAAACACTAATTTCTATTAAAACCCTAATTTTAAATTAGCGTGTTTAATTAAAATTTTATTACACTTTAATTTTAATTTTTCAAACCTTAGTAATTATTTGGGAAACTTTAAGATTTAAAGTGTAATGATTAAATCTTTGATTCAAGCACCTTGGACAAGAATGCCCTTAAAATTAAAATATAAATTACCATTTTACCCTTTTTTATCCCATTCTTGAATTATTGCTAGCCAAATCTTTTCAAATCTTGGCCAGCCACCCTACACTACCTAGTTGTGAGCTACATCACCAGCACATGATCAGTTACTAGCATACAAGTTCATTGCATTCATTTGCATAGATTAAGAGAGAGAAAGCTACTAAAAAAATTATCATTTGGCTATCTAACTCCTAAACAATTTTTCTATCTCCCAAACCTTTGAAAATACAAGGCATATCAGTCCCCTAAGGAAGCCCCACGATTACCAGTAACAGATCAGGAACAGAATCAAAAATCAAAGCTTAAAAGAGGTAAACCCTAAAAAATTTTTAAAAAAATTCTCTTATGTTAGATATAAATTTTGTTGTGTTAAATATGTTGTATGGTGTGTTAATCAATGATCTAGGTTGCTAGATGTTGAACCCATAACATCTAGAGGCTCAGATTTGATGATTTTCCAAATCTGGTAATTTTTGAAAATAAGGGTCTTACAGTGAATGTCAGGTCCCATAGGTCTTGATATGTTATGTGTTTTTGGGTTTTGAAAGTTTCTACTTCTAGTCTGTTAGGAGATCTTTAATATGAAACTTGAATCAGGTCCATATCTGTTGTAGATTAAAAGTTATTTAAGGTCAAAGTGGGTTGACCGGCATTGACCGACTGTTCTTGAAACCCAGATTCTGCCCAGAAACCTCTTACAGTGTTTTTGCAGAGCTTGCATCTTGCTATGTTTAAGTTATTTTGCCATGTTGTTGTTTTGGTAGTTGTAGACTGACACGAAGACTACATGCTAAAGCCTTTATATCACATAGATCCGTATCAGAATCAAATCTAGAGATGGTCAAACTTAGGTAGCCGAAAATGCTCAAGAACATTTCTAGGAAACCCAGATATGTTCAAGAACAGTTCCGGGGAGGGTACTTTGACCGGCCCATTTATCTTTATTGTGTTGATGTTATGATGATCTGATGATATGTTATTGTTCCTTGTCATGTATACTATTGATTTGTCACATTAAACGATATAAATCATGACCATAACATAAAGGAATTCGAGCATGAAAGTGATAGGTCGAATTGCTGGGTTTTTGGGAAAAACCCAGAAACACTCTGACAGCATGTTTGCTAGCTCAGATCTTTTTGATTAATTATGTTTAGACTTGAACATGGCTTGAATCATGTTCTCTGTTAGTTACTCTTCAAGACCCGACGTGTAGACCACCCATAACATGAACCGATTGATAGATATAAGGCCATGAAAATCGTTGACCGGCCATAACTGAAAATTCTGGGCAGCCCAGAAACTTGATGAACAGCTCTGACAGCATGTTCTAATGCTTAGATCTTCCTTATGTTTTATGATTTGGTACAAAAATGGTAATGAACATGTACTCTTACATACATACTACAACATTTAATCAATAGCATGTCCAAAAACGATTCATAGAGAGAATGATTGATGGTCAAACAAGCAAGCTCGATCACTGACTTTGAATGCCTGGGTTTTTCAAGAACACCTAGGGCGACACTTACTGTCGCCAAAGGGCTTTAGCGGCAAAATTAGTAAAATTAATTAATTTAATTTCTAAAAATTATTTAAAAATAGTAAATAAATTCTGAAAATTACAAAAATAGTTTTAAAAATTATTTTATGTTATAAAAATTAACTTTTAATAATTTGACATATTTTTCATAAATATTAATATTTATTTGGATATTATTGGTATTTAAATTAATTAATAAATGCATTAAAAAAATTAATTAAAAATGATTTTATTGTATTAAAAATCATTTTAAATAACAATTAGGTATTTAATAATATTTTAAGTTATAAAACATAACTTTTAATATTTTAAGATAAGTTTCATTAATTATTAAATATTACTGATATTAGTTTTATATAGTAATTATATTAAATAAATTAATTAAAAATAATTTATATATTATAAAAATTATTTTAAATGAAAATAAATAGTTTAAAAATATTTTAAGTTATAAAATATAACTTTTGATATTTAAAAGTAAATTTTATTAATAATTTAATATTAATGACCGTAAGTTTATTTAATAATTATATTAAATAAATAGTTAAAAATGGTTTTATTGAATTAAAAATTATTTAAAAAGGAAATAAATGAATTAAAAATATTTTAAGTTATAATCAATAACTTTTAATATTTTGATAAATAATAAATTAATATTCTAATATTAACGGTAATTATTTAAAAATGATTTTTAAATGTTTTAAAAATTATTTAAGGGTAATATTAATACTTTAAAAATATTTTGAGTTATTATAAATAACTTTAATATTTTGACAATGGTTTCATTAATAGTTTAATATTAATTAAATATTAATGATAATAGAATTGTTTAAGATTTAAATCATTTATTAATGATTTCGGTGTTTGAAAAATCATGATAAATTATATTAAATGTTTAAAAATTATTATAAGTCTATGAAAAATAATATGACTGATATTTAAAATATCTAAACAACTATTGAACTACACGATAGAGTCTTAGACTCGATAATTACCCGATAACGCCGTCGGTACACCGAAATACTTCAAAAATTGATCTAGACTTATATAATTGGACTCGATAAGTGTTTATATGTGATTCAATGTTTGTTAAACATACGTGACAATGTGATTAGGTTATGTGCTGACTGCAATAAGCAGTATTATGTGTTACGATATATTTTTTAATCAGTAAAATGATCTTATTACTGATAGGTTGTTATACAAAAGATAAGAACTAAGTTGCGTATTGTAAGCAGCATGCCAGGCAAGTATCCTACCTTTGCATTTTCCTTTATGCAATGGACAGAAGTAAGAGAGTTTTATAATTATATTATTATTGTACCAGATTATTAACCCTATTGTTATATCCGATCATTGATTATCAACATGGTACTATATTGTAATTCGGATATATATATAGTTCGTTAATCTCTAAATATGGTTATTCAAGTGTCCCCACTTGGATAATCATTGTATTTAATCACATGTTGATATATACCTATTGATTCCGGTATGTATACATTAATTAAAGCTGTCTAAGCTACTTGATCCAGTTAGACACAGATATTGTTAATCATGATAGAACTTTATTGTATCCAACCAGATTATTTTGGTTCAGATTTCTGACTAAGTATGAACATCCCGATCATGGAAAAACTTTTGTGCACCTAAGCTGGATAGAGTGAACGATAATATCGTTCTTGTATGTAGTAGTGATCAATACAGGGCATAAAGGGCTGAACACCCCCCGTGCCCGTAAGTTATGACGATTTGCAGATGAAGTTCTATTTAACCTTTTCAAAAATAGAAAATAATGTTCATAGTCTGTTGACAAATCTCCAGTTATAGTCAGTACGTAGTTTCAAAAATTCTATATAAAAGTGATATGTTATTATTATTGGGTCAGCTTACTTCACAATTGTTGATTCATTATAGAAGTGTCATTCAAAGAAAACATTTAATTCTTTCAGCTAGTATATATAATTGTTATTACTTGCTGGGCAATCAAATGCTCATTCTTGCTTTAAATTTAAATATTTTCAGCTAAGTATGATCAACCCGAAGGATCAGGCAATAACAAAGGAAAAGGAAAATTGTTCGAATGAATTTTATAATATTCTATGTAATAGTTAAAGTTTATTAAGACAACGTTATTTATTATCTATGATGTATTGAATGTTTAAAGGTATCGTACCTGGGATTTAGACTTTGATATATGTAAATTAAGTTTGATATTTATATTATTATTAATATTATTAGAATTATTCTGCTTATAAAAATGGTATTGTGAAGCACCGAGTTTGAGTTTTAAGTACCCGAATTTGGGGGCGTCACAAGTGTTGTTGGATCTTCTCCACATGGGTCGCTGACTTGGAGGGTTGTTCTTGGGCGTAGACTTGGGATTGATGTTTGGGTTTGGATATTTCTTTTGAGGGTTCGAGCGCACAACTGATGGCTGCCTACGTACTCCTGTTGAAGAGGAGATCAGGTCTTTCGTAGTTCAGGCTTAATAAGATAAACGGTTTGAAAAGTGTTTATTTGGGGTTTTTTGGGTTTTTTATTTAGTTTGACCGCACCATAAATAGCTGCCTACGTACTCCCATTGATGAGGGGAGATCAGGTCTTTTGTAGTTCAGGCTTGATAAGCTGAAACCCGACTGATTTGATTTGTGATTTGTGATTTTTCTTTTTTTTTCTTTTTTCTTTTTTTTTCTTTTTTCTTTTTGTTTTTTTTCTTTTTTGTTTTCTTATCTTTTTTTTTTCTTTTTTTTCTTTTTTTCTTTATTTTTTTTCTTTTCTTTTTATTTGTTTTATTTATTTAAATGCATGGAAAATAAAAGGCATACTACGAAGAAAGTGATACCGTCCCAACATCTTCTCTAACTCGCAACTTTATCCCCTGGATCTACATCTTCTTGGCTAGCTGAGGCCTGATAGTCCAGTTGTTAGTGGTTATGTTGCCTTCGAGGCTCGCGATAGAGGTTATCTCTTGATTCTGAATGTCTTCACTTATGGCCATAACTTGATCGCTTCCTGATTTAGTACATTCCTCAAGGACGCTTGAACTGGACGCCTCGCAAAAAGGGATGAACTCCTGATTCTTTGATGAGTTGAATTCCCCGATATCCTCACAACCTTTTCCTTCATTTGTTCCTTCACCTTTTTCTTGGGCTTGAGAGGATTCAACCATGAAATCCCCCTCGAACTGTTGTCGTGTTTCTTGCAAGGAACTTTCCTTTTTAGCTTTTTCTTCCTTGGAAAGGATTAGTGTTTCCTCCACATCATCCAAGGTGATAAAATCTGGAATGTGGTTGTTATCTTTGGACTACAGGATGTTTGATGTTGGTGGAGGAATCTCCTTTGGGGATTCTCTTGTCTCTTCTATCATTCCTTGCATTGGGATTAGTCCACCTCGTGTTCTGCCAGAATTGTCGCTCATAGCCTTCACCTCATTTGAACTGCCTGTCTCGAGTGGACATCTTAAGCTTTTTATTTCCTTTTTGCCTTTTTTGGTCATGGAAAATTCTATCTCCAGTTCTCCATTTTCAATGAGATCCTAGATTTTATGTCGAAAAGACCAGCATTCCTCAGTCGTATGTCCAAGTGAGTTAGAATGATAGAGACATATCTTGGTGGAATCATAACTCTTTATCTTGGGATTTATAGGAGGCAGCAACTCAGTAATCTTTCCTTCGCTTATCAGAACGCGTAGCATTTCTTCATTTAATTTGTTCAGAGGGGTGAATTTTTGGACTCTTGTGGAGGTTGTTTGATCTTTCTGCTTTGAGAATTCACATTCCCCCGAGCGATTTTTCTGTTGGCGAGATCTTCTAGTAATTTTATCATCCCCCTTTCTTGGCCTTCTGATAGTTGAGTGAAAAATTATCGCGTATCCTGATGTTGGCGCACTATCAGCTTAGCTAGCAGATTTACTTGATTCTGGATTGT
The DNA here is from genome assembly GCA_016801055.1 of Panax notoginseng. Lineage (NCBI taxonomy): Eukaryota > Viridiplantae > Streptophyta > Magnoliopsida > Apiales > Araliaceae > Panax > Panax notoginseng. The sequence goes on from CM029014.1 coordinate 107,050,382, forward strand.
CTCTAATTTTTGCATTACTATCATACCCTCCTCCGAGTTTTCCCACTTTAGGACATTTAATATGTGCCTTTGGGGGTATTCTTCTATCCTTCGTATGCACTTACGAATTGGATATATTTCAGCGCTTCCTAACCCGATCATGTTTACTTCCTCCGTATCATGTTGTACCAGAAGGTTGGTGTTGACATTTTGTTGGTCAGGTTGTTGGACCACAATACTGCCACTTTCGATCAGATTTTGAATTTTATGCTTTAAGGACCAACAATCTTGTGTATCGTGTCCTAGAGACCCTGAGTGGTAAGCACATCTTTGGCTTGAATTGTATCTTTTGCTCCCTAGTTCCAGAGGTGGGGCCAATTCGATAATTTTCTTGTGATCCATTAATATCGCCAAAACATGTCCAAGGGAATCGTCGAGTGGAGTGAATACCCGATTTTTAGTTCTTTCAAAATTTCTTTTACTGTCTGGGCATTGGTTGAATGCAACCTGTTGTTGAGATGGCAGATTGTCTTGCATTTTCCAAATGGGGGGACTATAGGTTGGTCTCCTAGCTTGCCCCTATACAACAAGGGATACATCGTCATTGCCTTTATCGGGTACCCCCTAGGAATCGCTCGCATACTTGCTAGTCTGTATATGCTTGGCGACTGCTTCCAAGGCAGTGAAGTCTTTAATCTTACCTGCCTTCAGGCCCATCTCTGCCATTTCGCCATGTTCGATCATTTTCGAGAATGGCTTTCCTATGCCTGCTAGGATCCTCTCGTAGTACAGAACCTCTTGGATATCAATAAACGTCATTACCATCTCAGTTTCTGTCATTGATGGAATGACTTGCGCTGCTAGATGTCTCCATCTTTGGGCATATTCTCGAAAAGATTCAGTACTTTGCTTTTTGACTTTAGTCACTTGGTATCAATCCGGCGCCATTTGTGACTGAAAACTGTACTGATTTAGAAAGGTATGAGCCAATTCTTCCCAGTTGTGGATTTTGGCATTGTCAACTCGGGTATACCAGGCCTTTTCCTCTCCAGTGACACTCTTTTAAAAAAGTTGGATTCTGAGGCTTTCATCTTCAGCATAAGACCCCAGTTCGCCAATGTACACTTTTAGGTGCATATAGGGATCGCCTGCCCCATTGTACTTTTCAAACTCTGGGACTTTGAATTTGGTAGGGTATTGAGCTTCTGGGAATATGCAGAGATCTAAATAGGTGACACTCCCATAATTTCCAGTCCCTTTGATTGACCGGATGGTCTCCTCCATTTGTCAGAGTTTCTTTCTTATATCCCGATTTTCTCGATCATTCCTGAGGTTTGTGATTTCTTTATTAGAATGAGGTTTTGGTATCTGGGTTTTCATCTTTTTGTCAATACCCTGACTGCCCCCTGGTGTGGATGACTCTGTTTGAGTAGGCATTGTTTGGCCCCGGATTTCTCCATGTGTAGAGGATTCTGTGTGGATGGGTATTTGTGGACCCTGAGTAGACTGGTGTAGTTCCTTGAACAAAACAGCCAACTCTATAATTTAATAGCTTAATCTTTCGAACTCCTCGCGAGAGACAAGCGTAGGATCAGGCTGGGCACTTTTATCCATGTCTGACTGTGGGCTTAATGCCCTTTTGGACTTTGAACGGGAAATAGGATCAATTGCTTCCCTACAAAAAGACTTACGTAGTTTAGTCTTAGTGTGACGCCCCCAAAATTAGGTATACATCACCCATCTTGGGTCACCAGTTACATGGTACAGAATTCAAATACAACTTACTAATACAACTGTTGTGTACAATACGACAAAACATAAACTGTGAGTTTGAATACAAATATTGTCTTCTAGAGAGTATCCATACTCAAAAGGAGTCCTCATTACAATTATTATCACACTATTACATAGAATAATGAGGACTACTAATGCTATCATCTGGTCCATCACTCCATTTTTCGACTCGTCCCAGCTATATTCTCATTTCCTGGAGAGAACCGTGAAAGAAAGGGTGAGCTCAATTAGCCCAGTAAGAAATATTATGACTAAGATAATGGAGAATAAATTATCATTAGTATTCAACAATGTTAAACTGATAAAATACAATAGACATCAAGTTTAACTGCAGCGGATCAAGCAATCCATTAAAAGAGTCAAGTAGAGAATAAAATCTACTATCTTTTATGATTTAAAAGGTTTTTCATGACTTTTATCGCTGAGACACAGCTAAAAAAATAATTCACATCATCGAATCACCCCTGCACTACGGCCAAGGATATTCTTTAGTATCACGCCCACTAATTATCCATGCACTACGGGCCAAAGATAATCGTGTTTTCATCAACGGTCCTGATCATGCCATAAAACAATTCATCTTTGCACTACGGCGAAAGAGAATCCGTAGCCATAATCATACCAACAACTGTCCATCAATGCACTACGGGCCAATGAGGACTTTTTTCACATCATTTGTAACATTACGGTTATGATTATACCGAATAATCTCTGGTCATAATCATACCAAGTCCATCTATGCACTACAGGCCACAGATGACTTTCAACATAATATAAGCATGAGGATGATGACAATGATATAAGAATTCAATAAAACAAGTTCAAGAATTAATTTGTCCAGGAACCAATAACGTCCAAATTGTCAACATAATACTTTTGTGTAGAGTAAAATTCAAGAATGCTCAGAAAAATATTTCCATGAAAAGATACTGGATGAAGCGCAAATATCAAGGATATTCTACTAATTTCATGGAGTATAGAAGTCAAAACTTTAACCAACTGAGTATAATAAAGAATGGAATAATAAAAGAAATCACCATGCATGCGGTACTTCGCATAGACAGGTTATTCCAACAGAATAATAATAACGGAACCAGGTCAGGTGAAATTCACACCGACAGGATGTTCCAACAGAATAACAAAGATGGAACCAGGTCCGGCGTAAAACGCATAGACAGGATATTCCGACAGAATAATAAATAATGGAACCAAGTCCGGCGTAAAACGCACAGACAGGATATTCCAACAGAATAATAATAAAGACGGAACTAGGTCCGGTGTAAAACACACAGACAGGATGTTCCAACAGAATAATAATAAAGACGGATCCAGGTCCAGTGTAAAACACACAGACAGGATGTTCCAACAGAATAATAGAAGAATGTCACCAAGTATAGGGTAGACCGCGTATACAGGTTATTCCAACAGAATAATAAATAATGGAATAACAGAAGTTCTCTTCATGAATACAAAAAAAATAATACCCCTTACCGTTTTAAAGAAGAACTGAAATAAAGTAGTTAAGTAGCAGAATACTTTTCTTCTTTCTCTTTATAGTTTCTCTCTGTAGTTTCTCTCTCTAGAGTTCAGTGAATTCGTAAGAAAATAATGAAGGAATGCGCTTCTATTTATAGGAAAATAAAATGCATAGTAACTAATCCATGAACGGTCCAGATTGATTTACTTTAATCTGACGGTCCATATTTAAAGAAAAATCTTTTAAATAAAATATAATACAACTTGTATACTTTGCAAAATTTATAAATACTACCCACAATTATAACATTATCTCAAATTCACATCATAATATTTAAAAAAAATATTTTGAAAAAATTAAATCTTTATTCATAAAATCTGGGGTTTCACAATCTCCCCTCCTTATGAAATTTCGCCCTCAAAATTTTCGTACGTACCTGGTATGCCGAACAGATGAGGACACTTCGTCAGATTTTAACTCTTGAGGTATAACCTTTGAGTGTTGAATACATTCTAGGATTTTAACAGGTACATCTTCATACGTTAAATTATCCGCTATCTCGTCCGGTTCTAAATCAGTAATGTGGTTCGGGTCGTCCACATATTTACGTAACATCAATACGTTAAAAAATGTTATAAACACGCGACATACTTGGCGGTAAAATGAGTCTATAAGCCACAGTTCCTATTTGATCGAGGATTTCAAATGGGCCAATTAAATCGGCGGTTGAGATTTTCTCTCTTCATCGATTCTTGCTTCTAGAATAACGCCCTCTTGAACCTTCTTCTTAGTATTCATCAGCTCCGAGTCCGTAGCTTGCACGGCTTTAACTTTATCGATTAAAGTCGATTCTAATCATATATTCGTTTTCTTCACGTGGGTCCCTAGAGTCTTTAACTCTATCTTCATCATTTATAGGTTATACGAAATGGGTCTTTATGTTAACAACATCTCACTCGCATACGATCTTCTACTCAACGCGTCAGCTACCACGTTCGCACTTCTACGATGATATTGAATGGTACGATCGTAATCTTCAACAGCTCGAGCCAACATCTTTGGCGCATAATACGTTTGTTTTAGTTGAAAAAAAATATTTGAGGGTTTAAGAAATGAGTTTTGTACTGGGGTCAATACAAAATTCGATTTCATGCTCTTGGGTAGGCTAAGAAGTCTTCAAGAATACGTCAGAAATTTTATTAACAATAGAAATATCATTCAAAACTGTGACCCTCATCCAAGACTTGGATAACACGTCACATTGATACCTATCAACTTGTCATCGTCATTCACAACGTCTCCTACGGAAAGTCTGGCTTCGGTGCATTCCACATAAGGAAGTCATCAGCGAAAGGCTCGGGGCTCTTTACTTATGGCTTGATATGACAATGATTGACTTTAGTGGTTTGGTTACTTGAATTCGCATAATAGGTTGGTTAGGAATATGAAAGCTAACAACCTTACGAAAAGCATGATGAGCAGTTAACCAATCGTTTCCAAAAATCACATCAATACAATTATTTTTAAAGAGATAAGATCGACAGGTAACGTGAAAGTGTTGATTTGAACAAGATTTATAAATAGTGGAGGTAACGAAGGTTTCTCCCAACTGAGTTTAAACAGATATATCAAAGTCTAACTTCTCCGGAGTTTAGTTCAAACATTGAACACAACTAGGTGAAATAAAAGAGTGAGTAGAACCGGTATCTAACACGGTATAGACTTCGCAAGAGTTTATGACTAACATACCCGTGATAATTTTATTCAGGTTCCTCGTCACAAAAAAAACGCTCTCTCTTAAACTACCGGCTTTGGCTTGTCTAGGACATCCTTTGGCATCACTATCCCAGCTGGACTTGACTTCACCATACGACAAAATAGAGCTAGGTGACCTTCTCTTTCGTAATTAAAGCACGCTTTAGATTGCTGCGTACAATTTGGACGGATGTGTCCCTCCTGTCTGCATTTGAAACATACGACCGGTGGTCGTTCTTCTTCCTTTGAAACGGGTGCTGGTGCCGACGTCTTCACGTCATTGTTGAACCTTCTCTTCTTGAAATGTCCATTCTTATTGTTTTGGCCATGATTACCACCGAAGTAGTTACTATTTCTGGCATGTTGATTCCCTCCATGCTTATTGTCACCTCTTTGATGACTGTTATCACCAGTATTATCATTTTGTCGGCTAATCTCTTTTGGTTGGGTTGACTCATTATCGCGCTCTAATAACTGAGCCCTATTAACAACATCTGAATACAAACACAGTTTATGAGAGATAAGATATTGACGTATCTCAGGCTTCAAACCTCTTAAAAACATTCGCGTCATTCTTTCTTCATTATCAACTAAGTGGGACGCAAATCGGGATAACTCGGCAAACTTGGCTTCGTACTACGACACGGTCATGTTTTTTTGCTCTAACTTGATAAATTCCACCTCCTTCATGTGACGAATGCTTTCGGGAAAGTACTTTTCATTGAACAGCTCTTGGAACTTCTCCCAAGACATCTTGAGTGCGTCAGACAGGGTACGTTTTACAGATTCCCACTAGTGATCTGCCTCTTCACGCAACATAAAGGTGGCAAAGGGAACCTTTTGCTCCTCGAAGCATCCCAAGACATCAAATATCTTGGTGATCTGCTTTAACCACGTCTCCGCCTTAAGTGGTTCTGGCTTTCCCAAAAATTCTGGTGGTCCCAGCTCCTTGAATTGCTTAGCGATGACCAACCGTGGGTTGCCATTGTTTCCTCCTGCATTATGAACAGGAGTCCTCAGCTATCACATGAGTCCTCAATCGAAATCTTAGAACTTTTAACTTTCTCTTTACTTAATACGGATTTTCTTTATTTTGTATGCTATCTTTCTCCACTCAATCTGAGTTCTTCTTCCTGTACTACTTCGTAGTACCATTCATTCATAGCATTAGCTATAAATTCTTCATCGTTTAACAACTCATCTGTTACTATAATTCACTATGATCACATAGTGATCTTCTTATCCTCATCTCTATGATTATAGTCTTAGGTACTCATACCTAAGGTTCATAACCTATCAGCTCTGATACCAACTTATAACGCCCCGAAATTCGGTATATCTTCACACCCGAATTCCGTACGTCATGAGTACATCATTCATCCAACACACATCATTATATACTAAAATATAACAACATACATTCTCAAATCCCAGGTTCTAAAAACCTTATAACCTCTTTCATTACAAATATTGATAATTACATTATTCAATTCATCTTACAAGAGTGACTTTTATCCGCCACCAATGATACATAAAAGTTTATTACACTAGTTTATAGTTCAATTTCATTTTTCTATATTACAAGTCTTCACTTGATCTTCTCGCTCATTCATATTCTGAATGACACTTTATCTGGATACCGTCAGCTTGATCTTTACGGGATCCTTAAGTTCTTCTAACCTCATTCGATGAAATTTTTTTTCATTTAAAGTAAGTGTGAGCATTCAATTGCCCAACAAGTCATAACAGTTGAATAAACAACTTCAAGAATTTAAACATTTCTTTAGAACTTCGATAACCGAACAAAGGTTATGAAGCAGCTTAAATAATAGGAATAATCTCGATTCCTATCATTTTAAAATAATATTCACTTTCACTTTAAAATACTTTCATTCTTCAACCTTTTTCATACACATTCTATTTGGCTAGAATCATTAGCACAAACTTAACATTAACGGATCATGTATAAACAGAGCATTCTCTTATTGAAGTTTAATAACAGAACAATTCATCTTATAGAAACACCGAAGTGTTCACATTGTGGCACAAGGCCTCATGCGTTCTACCACCTTGTACAAATATCACACATTCGCACATAGATAGAACTTCTCAAGTTCAACATATGAGAAGTTTAAGAAACTAGCATTCATTTATAATATGAATGAAGTTAGGAAACTTGCCTTATGCCCAGCTACAGCTTACGTTGAAATGCTCATTCCAATCCCTATAAAACACATAAGGAAAAACACGTACACCAATTAGTCATATACTTGACTTACGCATTAGTTTATTTAACTTTACTTTTTACGGTTCACATTCTTGCAATATAAATTTACGCAACTAACTTTCATTACCGGTTTATGGCTTCATGACATATTGAGATGTCTTACTCAATACGTTCATCATCTTTGATGATTTACAATCTTATCTTCTTCTTATAACTCTTCTAGGACTTAGCACACATCGCTTCTCTGCTAGTAGTCCATATGATACTTTAAGTGATTTCCTACAAATAACCAACAAACAAGTTCCCGTCTCATCTACACTGCCATCAGAGTGAGTTAGATCGGTTGCCAGTTTCGTATATACCTTTGCTCTCTGAAGGAATTGTTTAGCCCAGCTCCCATATGTCAAGCATCAAAGGTTACGATTGTACCACCACCTAAACTTATCTTAACTTATACGAACTATTAAACTATAATGTTCGTTAAGTCAACTTCTTATTCCTTATGGCTTTCTGGCAAGTAATTGCCATACGTCAAGATTCATTCTTTATTGTCTAAGTTATACAGTCTTTTCTACACTCGGAGTGATCATTCAAGTTAATCATTAACTCGGCTTCGTTACGTTAACGTCATTATCTTTAATTCAGTTCTTTAACATTTATGGTTTAATATTGATATTCATTATCCTACGGTCAAACCATACACGGGGTGTAGGTTCTATCCGTTTAGTATTTGCGTACACTCAACCTTCACGTCGATTAAAGTGTTTAACGCTTACATTTCATTCTATCATTTCCTATCCGAATCACGATCGGCTTCCATTAATCTTATTACCATTCGCTATGACTTTCTTGATAACATTCGTTATTCTTTCTTAATGTCGAAGCCATACGGTTCACCGTATGCTAAGACCGGTCATTCAACGTAACTATGTTGCGTTCAAAGCGTCTATACACTTTGCACTTATCTCTCATTACCACAACATAACATCAAAATGTTGTTCCATACCCTCATCACTTAACGTCTAAGGAATCACAATCATAGCAATCCCCCACGTTTGTTTATCGCGACTACGGTCCCCAGATATCGGTTCCGTAACCCGCGTCAACATTCTTTGTCTTTTAATCTCGTTTAATCTTTTCGTTCAATCTTTACTAAAGGTTTAAATCACTTGATTAAGTGTTACATTAGTTGAACATTATGTTCTTTTTCTTCCCTTATGTTTCCCCCAAGAGCTGAGTAGTTAAAAGCTCTTCTCTTGCTTTTTCTTCACATCGGCACTGCGGCGCCACTACCTTCTCTATCTCTAGTGCCGCGGCGCGAGACTCGAGTGTCTGGCCCTCCGGTCTGACGCTGTAGTGCAACTCTACAAGGCATGGCTGGCGCTGCGGCGCCAAGCCTTAACCCTAGAAAATTTTTCTAAGTGTTAAATCTAATTTGAGACGGTTACTTCCCGATCTCGTAACTTATTCGTTATAACTCGGAATGAGGTAATTCCAAAGCTATTCTCTTCCTTATCTTATGTACTTCAATACCCCTCAGACAGAACTTCGTTCTGAAACCGTTAACGTGCCATTCGATTGCTTAATCTTCACCCTTCATTCATTTTACGTTTTTAATGTTCTTCATTTGTTAATCCGTAATTCGGTCATCCGAACTCGGAACTCGTTCGTTCATGAATCCATGACTCACTTTTTTCTACAATCTCTCACTTTCTTATGAAACCCTACACATTCGGGTTTAATTAATAACTTTCAAATTCTAGTTTGTTTTTTTACGAAATTTTTGCCATAACTTCGTTATAGCTCAGTTTTAATCCGTTCTTCATGAACGTTTCTACCGTTCCTAACCAAGCAATACACATCTAACTTATACGCGATAGTTTTAAGGTTGTCCATCAACAACAATTATCCTATGATGGTTTTAAATTTTTCCATCAACAACGTTCTTGATGTTCTTCGTGTTCTTCGTATTCTTCGTTCGTTCTTCATTTTTAATCGATATTTTGATTACGATTTCACTTTTTCTTGGAATTTGATGTTATAGAACACCATTCCATACTTATTTCACCTACTCATTCATATAATCCATTCGAATCGTTCTAATTCATTACGAATCTTACACTTCCTTAAGAAATTTATTTACTAAACTTCAAATGCTTATTTCTTCTTTTCTCAATGATTTCAACCATATGAAATCATTCCTAACATCATTTACTTCTTATTCTCATTAAGTTATATTTTTGAACATAGAAACTTAAAGAGAAATATATAAAAGTTAGGTTTCGGATTACCTTTTTTCTTTAATCTCCTAACGTCACACAAAGTTTACTCAGAGCCAACTTTTCCTCTTCCTTTCCTCTTCTTCCTCCTATCTGAACCCTCTCACTCTCTCTCTCTCTCTCTCTCTCTCAAGTTATAGGATTTTCAAAAATCCTAAAAAAATTAATTAAGCTTCCTATTTATACAAAACCAAGGCAAGGGGCAAAATAGTCATTTTGCCCCAAAAATCACTATTCACACCTCCTTACTATTCACGTAGCTTCCCTCCTGCAGAATTCTTTCGACAGTTCAAAAACTACGATTCTCGAAATCTAAATATTTTTGGATATTATGTATTTCCTTTACCGATTAACTTTTACATATTCTTCGGATTTCCAAAAAATTGAAAACTTTTTAGCGTTAAGCGTTTTCCTTTACGTTTTTCCTTAACGTAGTTAAACGAGTGACAAGTATATAATGATAAGTAGTTTTTATACCTACTTATCTGGTATCTATTACTTGAATTAGTTGCTTAAAATTATGTTTCTTAGTTACTTTTCATTCCTTTTGAGTTCATTTTGTAGATTATATGCTTGGGAGCTGTGTGAGCGACTATTGGTATGAAATAGCTAAGAATTGGTATAAAATCGCAAAGAAAAGCATTCCGAACATCGTTTGGGCTTTCATATTTATTTCATGTTCTTGGCTTCGAACTTAGATTATATTGTAGATCTTCTTCTTAGCTTTTCGGAACATCTTGAATCATTCCAATCGGAGTTCGGATGCAAGAGTTATGACATTTGTACCAACGGACGTTGAACTTCACTGTTTTGGGTGGCCATTTGCATGACAGCCACTTCCAGCCCAATTACAACCTTCATCCGTCCATTATTTCTAAATTCTTAAAGAATGAAAGTTGTAGAGCTCATCGATATCTTCGATTTAGTAGGTAGCGGGCCTTGTAACTCCTCCCGGATCAAAAGTTATGGCTGTTTTACAAGAGGACACCGCAATAGAAAAATGATGTCCACCGGGGCGAGCTTTTACTAAGGAAAACCCCCGTCGGGGCTGGGGTACTAGCTGTAAAATAGTACCATAGCCAGCCGGGGTGGGGTTTTTATGAAGGAAACCCCCGCCGGGGCGGGGGTACGGGCCAGAACACGTTTTTTTATGTGTTTTGGGTCGAATTTTGAAACCTTTTTGACTCCAAATTGGATTGGGTTTGTTCCTAAGCTAAAAATTAGACTTGTAAACTATAAATACATGATGAGAAGAATAAAAGAGATGAGATAGATTAGAAGGAGGATTCCATTAGATTAGATTAGAGTAGATTAGATCAAAACCCTAGTTCTTATGAGAATTGGAGATTGAAGCAACTTGGAGACCATTGAAGATTTAAAGTAGGAGCAAGGAGGGAGCATCAAATCTGTAGACAACGGATTATATCTTTCTCTCTTCTACTATTTTTATCTTTTAATGATTATTCAATTGTGGATTCTTAGTTTTAATTCAATAATCTTGAACTAATTCTTTGTTTGAGATTACAATGGATCTTATTGTGTAATTTATTTTAATATGATTCACTATGAATTATTATGTTCTATTGCGAGGATTGTATATTGCGATTTGAACTTAATTGCTTAATTTCCTAGCTAACAATTACTGTGATAATCTATATGAACTCGAGAGATGAAGTATAGATTTATATTTGATCATGATATCATGTGTTTATGATTTCTACATAGATGAAATTCATGATTCGTGTTTAAGATAGAGATATTCCTTTACGCCATATGTAATCTTATAGAGAACTTGTGCTTTAAATCCTTTTTAATTGTAATTTACATAGAGATATTGTGGATTAGCTAATTAGGGTGTCTTGCTTAATTTTATCATCTGTGGATTTAAGTGAGTATGGGTATTATGCATTGAGAGGTAGTTTTATCTGCTTTAGTATTCTTGATTAACAATTCATGATAGAGAATAATTGATGAGAAATGTGTTAACTTAAATGAAGCAATAAGTGAAGTTGTGATCTTAAACCTCCGTAATCTAAATTTAACTAGTGGTAATTAGAATTAGTTTACTTATAAATTGAAAAGCATTCGTTTAAATAAGATTTAGTTAGTTACATCTTAGTACTTGGTGATTTTTATTAAACAATTTCTCGTGGGAACGATACTCTACTTTTACTTTATTACTTGTTGACCACGTATACTTGCGTGTTGTGCGTAATTAGATTTTACCCAACACATAACATTACTTTTCGTCATTTTTATTTCGTCCGATTTCTACACATTTTTCGAGAAACTTTTATCGGCTTACTTAACTTTTCACGATATATTATCGTCAAATCTTTTGACGGAATGTCATTTTGACATACCGAACTCTCGAAAAGGCTTAGGTTATTTAAACCCTAACTCTTAGGGTTTCGTCGGGTGAATAGTGCCTATTTCGTATTTTTTTCCAGAAATATTTTTGTTCCCGAAAAAAATTTATTTTCATCTTGAAAATTCTTACTCGTTCAGTCTAGCTCGTAGCCAGAATCCTCCCGATTTATAATCATCCTAGGTTATAGAATGATTAATAAACACATATCACAAAATATTATTAATAAAAATTCATTTTATTAATAACTAATTCTTAAAACTTAAATTATGGACAATCCAATTTTTCGGGTTGTCACACTATCTGCAATTCACGTGCCCTACACAGTTATATAATCATGTACATCAACTATTAGTCACATAGCAATGCATATTATTTGTAATATAAATTTTACTCTACATTTCATAACCCTTCCTATTAATCAATACACAATGTTCAATTTGATTGTGTTAACTTTCTATTTATATCTCACTATATTTCTTCTTAATCATACTCGAAGTTCATTCAAGTGTTTAAATATTGCTAAGACTCCTTATTGTTTTTATATTAACCCCATTCCATTTCTTATAATGTTCATTTCAATTGAATTGAAACACTTTTTATGTTTATTAACACTTGTCACGGCGTTTCGATCTTCATTCGTCACACGCATGATTCGTCTCTCTTGCGTATGCTTAGTATGCTTATAAAACTTATCTAATACAACATTAATTAATGTTAATCATCATTATATTTACTGATATTCATATTTTATAAGTTAGAACAACATATTTTATCATAAGAAGCACTACACTTGCATACGTACATGCCCGACCCCTTTCGATTGCCTCCGAATGCACATCAGTCCCAAATATGACAATTTTGAGCCCTGATAGCGACCTTAAATTGAAAACCTTAAAAAACAAAAGTTGTAGGTCTACTCGTCCTCGTTCTGGATCATCTTGAATCGCCTCAATCAAAGTCTGTATGAAAATATTATGGCCTTTTTACTATATGAGGTCAAAACAGTCCAACCTGAGCACTGTTTCGGCGCCGCGGCTCCCCAATTAACCTTGGGGGCAACGCTGCAGTGCCCAAGAGTAGAATGGGTTGCTCAAGTTATTCTGTTTTGTAAATTTTTGACCCTTTCCCCTTCCGATCTTCATAACTCGAATTATACCCATCCAAATTAGTCCCTTTTCAATTCTATGGATTCGTAATTCATAGAACTACAACATACCAAAAAATCAACACCTTCCAAACACATTAGAAACCATTCTACCCAATTTTCATAGTTCATGTCAATTTTACATACTTTGACAAAGCAAGCGTAATCAATCACTACGAACTCGATTTTTAACCAAATCAATCCGTTCAAGTTGCATTGTTTTCATTTTTCAGAGGAGAACAACAATCAACTAACAATTTAAAGTGTCCATAACAAATTCATCATCAATTTTAGTCTTAAAGTAGACCAAAACTTAAATATTACTACCAAAACTTTAATCTTCCTCTTTCAACACATTCTTATGAATTTATCACTATAAAATATCTTTTAGATGTTATAAAATGGATTAAACCTACCCATCAACATATATAACCAATTACTTAACAAATCAACCCTATAATCCATTCTTCGATGGAGAACTTAAGAGAATGAGAAATAGAGTTTGAAGTTAGATTATTTACCTTTTGATTCTTCAAAAACTCAGTTAGATGATTAGAAAAGCTTGAACAATCTCCTTGATTTTCTTTGATTCTCAACTCTTCACATATAATTTCTCTTCTCTTCCTCTCAACTGACAAAACACGTATAATAAACTGACAAAACACGTATATCCTATTTATTCCATCAATTGGATACTAGACCATATTTGGATAGCATCCAAAACCCTCCTTCTAATTTCTTTTAATATTTATCTTTATCATATAATACCTTTTTGTCACACCTAACAACCAACCAAACTAATTGAATCTCAATTAATTAATAAATTCAAACAAACCTTACCAATATAACTATATTTTTCTTTAACAAATAACTAATCCTCTAATTTAATTATTTAATTAAATTAGAATATTTTCATTCCAATATAATTTTTATCGAACATTTATTCAATTCCATAAACAATCCAAATAAAATATTTACTCAATTCCATAAATATTTCTAACTATTTACAAAACTCACAATCTTACTACATTAACATATTACATATATATACAATACATATTAATATCTCATTTTATTAAAACAAATATGCTCACATTAATTCACTATTTTAATTAAGTGAACCACTCACATTATTTATGAAACTTAATTCATAATAATTTTCATTGCCCACAAGGCATAACAATCAAATTATATTATCTCACAATAAAATTTTAACTTAATTAAATTAACTAATATTATTCAATTAATTTTCTTTTCATAACAATTATATTTAATTTCTTCAATAGTCTAATTAACTATTAAACCACTTTTTTCCCAATACATGAATATATAATTCTCTTCACACCAAATCACATATTTCATAATATATAACACATATATACACATACTCAAACTCAAAATATCTTATAATAAGAATTTTATTTATTAAATTCTTATTTAAATAATTTCTAAAAATTTAGGTTGTCATAATCTCTTTCCTCGAAGACTTATAGTTGGAATTGGCCCAAAAGGATCCATGTGAAGTAATTGTAGGGGCTTATCAATTGAGTTTACTGTTTTGCCTTTGAATGAACTCCTAGTTTCTTTCCAAGCTGACAGGCATTGCACGACATTTCTTTGACGAAGCTGAACTTGGGTAAACCTGTTATTAGATCTTTGGAAGCCAGTTCTGACATACTTTTGAAGTTGAGATTAGATAACTTTTTATGTCATAGCCAGCTCATTTATTCAGAGGCTTTCGCAAGAAAGCATATTGTCTCATCAGAACTCAGTTGAGCAAGATTAACAGTATAGACGTTCCCTTCTCCTGTTCTAGTCAGCTTTATAGAAGAGGTCTTCAGATCTCTGACTTGACACTGATTGTTGAGAAACATGACTTGATGACCCTTGTCACAGAGATGGCTGATGCTTAGAAGATTGTGTTTTAGTCCTTCTGCATATGCTACTTTACTAAAGGACACTGGACCATTCCTAGCCGAGCCATATCCTTTTGTCTTGTCAGAGTTGTTATCTCCAAAGATGACTGTTGGACCCTCCTTCTCTATGAAGTTAGACATGAGGGCTTTATTCCTAGTCATGTACCTCAAGCATCCACTGTTCAGATACCAAGCTGTAATCGTGGAGCTCTGTTCCTGCAGTAAGGCTAAGCTTTCATTTTGGTACCCAGACTTGCATGGGTCCTACCTTGTTAGTACCATTGGGGACCCATATCTGCTTAATTTTGGGTTTATCATGCAGAGGATTATAATAACATTCTGCAGCCTTATGACCATGTTTATCACATACAAAATATCTTGCATGATGTATGTTTGTGTGTGTGTGTGTGTGTGTGTGGATTCTTTCTCCATGTAGACTTATATGGATTTTTGGTGGTCTTTCCCTTACATTAATTCTTCTTTTTCCATGCACCCTTGAGATTCATGATTTGTGATGAGTGAAACTCAACTCTACTATTCCTTCCTGGTTGGTTCCTAAAGTTGGTTTTACTTAATTGCACGATCCTTCAAGGTTGGAGAGTAGTAACTAAGTTACTCTTCTCTTTTCTGAATCCCAGGCCAATATGGGATCCATTATGTCTTGGAACATGACTTGGATCAGAAGAGCAGGGATGCACTTGTTCTTCCTTCTATGAGGATTTCACAAATGTAATGCTTCTATTAAAGTTTGAAGCACTACTAATGTTAGTTTCCTTTAGCTTTTCCAAATATGGTGCTAAGGTAGATTGTCCAAAACCTAAACCTGTTCTGTCAGATGCATTTCTCTAACTGGAGATCAGGGAGTCCATTGATGAAGAAGATCTATTCCACATTAAGATTGTCTTTTCTAGTTCCTCGATCTTAAAGGTTAGATTTGACTCCCTTTGTGTGTAGAGTTTATTGGTCAGTCTTAAGAGTTTATTCTCAGCCTCAAATTTAGAGAGAGAAGTGATACTTAGTAGAGCTGTCTCCAGTTCTACTTGAACTTTCTCTTTCTCTTTTTGAAGAAGAGAATAATCTTTAGACAGAACTCTGAACCACTTCATGTATTGATGCAGATTAGATGTTATGCAATGTAGTGCAGTTCTTAAATCATCAATGTCTACATCAGGAGAGTTAAAGTCGAATACGTCATCAATACTTACTTCATGATGGTCAGTGCTTTTCTTGTCCTTTGCATTTGTTGCGATTAAACATAGATTTGCTACTTGAGGCTCTTCATCATCTCCAGACTCATGAGTTGTGTTGTTGTCTAATTCACTCTATGACCCTCCGGCCATAAGACCTTTATCTTTCTTCTAGAGCTTTTTGAAGCCTTTGAACTCCTTCTTTGGATTTGTCTTCCTCTTCAGCTCTTCTCTAAGAGGTTTGTTGCATTTTTTAATGAAATTGCAAGGCTTCTTGTAGTTGTAGCATAAGTCGTTGATATGCTCTTGGCTGTTATTATTGTTGAATCTTTTGGGTTTGTTGCTTCTGCCTTTTCGTATAAACCTTTTAAGTCTTCCCACCAGCATTGCAATGTCCTCATCATCATCTTCCTCAGAGTCAAATTCTTTTTTAGCATGAGTTTTGGAGATGGTTTCTATTCCCTTGAGAGCAACTCCTTTGTCATTCTTTTTTTCTTTAGATAGAGTCTCTACTCGTTGAGTCAGTTCTAGTTCGTAGGTAAGAAGGTTGCCATAAAGTTGTTAAACTGTCATTTCATGAAGGTTCTTTGATTCTCCGATGGCATTGGTTTTGGCATCCCACTTGCTCGGTAAAGCCCTCATGAACTTTATGGTCAGATCTTTGTTTGGATAGATCTTTCCAAAAGCTTGAAGACAGTTGAGCAGCATATTGAATCTTTCATAAGTATAAGTGATGTTTTCTCCTGGAACACGAGCGAACATCTCATACTATTGAGTCAGAAGAGATTGCTTGTTTTCTTTGACTTCTTCTGTTCCTTCGTGCATAATGAGCAATGCTTCCCAGACTTCCTTGGCAGTTTTGCTGTTGACCACATTTCTGAACAGATCATCATCCACAGATTGGAACAAAATGTTCTTGGCCTTTTATCTAGTTGGATAGCTTTCTTCTCGTTGTTAGTCCATTCAAATTTGATCTTGATTTAGACTCTGTTTGGATCATCTGAAGTTGGTGCAAGCTTTATTGGAACATAGGGCCCATTCTTAACAGTTTTAAATTGTTCTTCATCTATTAAATCCATGTAGGCTTGCATTCGAACTTTTCAGTTCGTAAATTTTTCTTGGTTACACATTAGTAGCTTACTGCCTCCTCCAGTCTTTGAATCGCTTATCAGTTATGCCATTGGATCTACTCAAGCTTTGTAGGCTGGTTGAGAGAATATGCTTTGATACCAATTGTTAGTTCCCAGAAACATAATAGTTATTTATAAAGGGGGTTGAATATATATTTTTAAAACATTTGCCTTTTCAAAATACTTGTCTAGTTTGTTAATAAATTAACTACAACAGAATATATGATTTGTTTGTTCCTCTTTAAGATAAATCAAGTTTATAGATGATAAGCAGTTATAACAGATATAGTAGTTATAGCAGGTACATATAAGATATAATGATTTTAAGTGGTTCAGAGCACTCAAGGCTCCTAGTCCACTCTTCTACTCCGCGAGTAGGAAATCCACTAAGGATATCTTTACAATCTTTGAATCACTTAGATTCCTTCATAACCAGAAGTCTTTGAACTTCTTAGTTCACTTAGAACTCTTCAAGTCCAGCAGACTTGGAATACACTTGATGAGAGTTGAGTTCTTGGGTTCTACTAATGAGTTGCAGTTAAGCATATATTCAAAAGAACTGAGTAGCAGAGCAAGCTTTTCTTTCTTGATCGTAGAGTTTGAACGTTGAGTGTTCTTGAGCTTTTGTTGTGTACTTGCTTACTTGTTGCATCTATGTCTGATTTTCTTATAAAGGAGCCTTTGAAATGTGTCCATTGAAGGCATCCGTTGTAGCATTAAATGCATCAGACATTACTGAGCACAAATGTTAACTTCCTGAAAATCTGTTGTTCAGCCACCTGGCCCACTGACACAGCAGACTGCTTTCTCACCTAACACCTGAAAAGATGATTTTTAGCAGGTAAGCAGTCCTTTCCTTATCTTCTTCTATACGCTTCTTCAATATATATTAAGGATGAGTGTTGGGTCATTGGGATTCCCAAAATCTCAATGTCTACAAGCCATTCTTCATTTGTTGTAATTCATCCTTCAGCAAATGGATGAGGTTTGGTGCTTCTGATGCTGACTGGAGAGACACCGCGATCGTTATGTCTTGACATGCTCGTGCTTGATTTGGCTTTGATCAAAAAGAACAGTATAATTTCTCTTAAGCTCTGATAGACTACGATATCTACTTGCTTGTTTTGCAGACTCTATGATTTCGAGAGCTGACTGCGATTCTTGACTTGGCTCGGCAGGCGCTCGAACTATCTTAACGATTCTGAGTGTGGCTTCCAAAGCAGACTACGATTCTGAAGCAACTTTCTCGATACTCCACGATTCTGCCTTGTCTTTTGCAATCTTTTGGCAGCTTGACAAACTACGATTCTGTTGAGACCTATCTATTACATGTCAAAATAGATCATCCTAACAGCTTTGATCTTTCTTCTATACATTCATTTACAGAATGATAAACATTAAGCACAGATCATCCTAACAATTTTGATCTATTCTTGGCAACGGATCATCCTAACAATCTTACTAAAGCATTATATTGAAAATTATTGTTGCTCAACTAGTGAGTGTTTATTTATAATTCATAGGGTATGAAAAGTTGATCCCCTTGATTACCAAAACTTACTAAAAAGAACCAGTTTAAATACTAATAACCTTGGTATATGTTCATGGTCATTCTAGACCACTTAGTATCTAATATTCAATTATTCGAATATCCAATTGTTGATTCTTAATTCTTGTTCTTTCATATTTGAACTATGTTGTTGAACATTTAAAGCTAAATTTCTTTCTAATCATGATATATCTCCTTTGTTTATAAACTTGCTAAGCAAATTAGTTGCTTATTCTTGCTATATCATGATGTTTATTTCAGATAAGCCAGAGACGTCCAAGAAGGACAAGGGCAAGGAAAAAGTCTAAGAATAGTCTAATGAGAATGTCTATTTATTATATAACTTGATGTAATTATTTATGTAAACCTTTTGTAATATTAAAGGTATGTCAAAGTTAAGGTTAATTAGTCCTTGGGAATTATGTGTAAGACTTTATTTTAATGAGTAATGTATGTTTAATATTCCGCAATAGTTTATAGAATGCTTATGAGGATGATGGATCGTGAGTACCAAACCTGAGGTTAGAGAACCCAGATTTGGGGACGTCGTAACTCCAAATCCAGTTATTCATTTTGAGAGACCTTGCTATGTTGATGAACCAAGCATTGTGCTGCAACAGCTGCAACTAGAGTCCATATGTATGACTTTTTATCATATAACATACAGATGTAGAGTCATTCCAGTTTCTATTTAGGTTTATTATTTTTATTCTATTTATTTTCTACAAACATAAGAATGTTATGTGGTAGTGAATTATTTTTTAAATAGATCTATTTCCTTCATCTTTTAGGTTTCTATGTATTTAGATAATTTCCTACCCGTGGTTGCACTTCAGATATATGAGCAGCCTTGTAAATAAGAAAGTTAAACTTTTTGATATGGGGGGGGGGAGCAAGTGCTAATAAACGTACAGATGAAGACAATGTTCAACTGGCATCAAGTAATTAGATGTCTTTTACATATAACTAAACTATTGAATTATAATGATGATCGTAAAAGTTCTTAGTTTAGTAGTTTGGTATAATAACGATCATCAAATTTTAAGGGATGAATTATCCTCTATTATGTTGTAATGTGAATGATTTTAAATGATGTATATAATATTTTTAATGTTTTATTTTATATTTTATTTGTGTTTGATAAATAAATGTGCATTATTAATTATTATTATTTTAAATCTAAAAAGGCTATAGTGACGGTCATCGACCGTAGCTATAGTGTTCGACAAAACACTGACCTATAGTGACGGTCGCCGAGTGCCACTATAACATCTATAGCTACGGTTATGACCGTAGAAATAGATTTTAGCGACCATTTGTAAAGAGAAAATGCACGATTTTGGCATGACCTATAGCGATGGTCGTCGACTATACCAACGGAGAAAATCAAAATAGAATGTAAATCAGTTTAATTTGATTATATTAAATAAAATAAGATTATATGGATTTATTATGTGCAATGCGTTTAAAGGTCGTTCTATGACCTAGGATGAATGTATGATGTTAGTACTCTGGTTGTGTGTTAGAAATAAATAGTATGAATTTCCAAGACAAAAATAAAACTTTTCCGAGAAATTTGGAGAAAAAAAACAATATTCATCCAAAACTACTCGAGAATTGTTTTTCATTTTTCGAGAAACGCGTAATGTTAGAATTCTAAGGAAAGATAGATTATCCAATAATAATTCAGTTATGGCAAACACAGTTTTTTGCCTGCGTGCTCAAAATTAAGATGTTAGGAAAAATGAAAAATTTAAAGAAAGTAAATTATTAAGTATAATAAGAATGATTATTATATGGAAAGAATACAAGTATAATGCAATGTATTATACCAGTATAATGTGAAAAATAATACAACGTATAATACGAGAATTATACGAAGTGAATACGAAAAGAATACGAGAATTATACAGAAAGTCAAAGTCTTGGTCAGTAAAAGTCAAGGTTAATTATTTGTTAATGGACTTAGATTATGGCAAGCCCAAATGAGTTAAATAGGAGGCCCAATGATTATTTAAATTAAAACCCAAAGACATATTAATTTAAGCCCAAAGTTTGGCCCAAATTGAATTTATATTAAGCCTAAACCAAGAACCAAACACATGGGTCAAACCATTGATCAAGTGGGTGGGTAAAGAGGATGGGCCAACCAACATGGGTCACCCAAGAGAGAGAGGGGCGGCTACCAAGCTTCCAAAATTAGCTTGGTGGTGATATTTAGGAGATTAAGGAGGTGGGAATAGTAGAAAATTGCTTATATGGCCATTTTGCCCTAAGTCTTGCAAATTCTATAAATACCAAGCTTTGTTTCATTTCTTTGGTTGCCCAAAATCACCAACACTTAGAGCAATATTGAGAGAAAAGAAAGAGAGAGAATTTGAATTTGTAAAGAAGAGGAAGAAGAAGCTAGCTAATCCATCAACCAACCAAGAACATCAAGAACACTAAGAACTTCAAGAGGTAAAAGATTTTAAACCATAATCTTCATCTATCTTCATTTTTATTTAGTAGAGAATTGTTGATGGTGGTGTATGTATGATCCAATAAAATAAGGATGGATAATAGTGGACTTAAAACACTAATAAATGCATAATAAGTGAAATCATAATCAATGATTAAGAACTTAACGAAGAACGTATGAAAAACTTAGAGCTTGTTGTTGATGGACAAGTTTAAAACCATCACGTAAAAGGTAGATGTTATATGCTTGGTTAGGATTGTAGATGAATGAATAATGGAATTTTTCCATTTGAAATGTAGTAAAAATATGCTATAGTGAAGTTATGGTGAAAATTTCTATAAAAGACGTAAACCGTTGAAATTATAATTAACTATGATTTTTGAACGAAAATAGAATGAATATAATGAGCCTAGAAATCTATGGTTTCATTAGAATATGGAAGAACATGGAGTTTATGAGTTGTAGACTCAAGTATGGATGTATTTGGACATCGGATGAACGAATTACGGACGAACGAACGAAAAATATTAAAGAACGAATAATGAATGGTCAATGAAAGTTAAAACAAGTAATATTCTGTCCAGACAAAATTGTAGTATGAATGATAAGTAAGAAAATGGCTTTGGAATGAAACTATTCCGAGTTATAATGAACAAGATACGTGTTTGTGAAATAAGTGTTTCGAAATGTTTCAACACTTAGAATTTTTTTCAAGGAAACTAGCCTGGCATCGTAGCGCCAACCAAAGCATTTTATGGGGCGCCGCAGCGCCTCATCGAGGCCCATGTTCTTGCTAACTTATGTCGCAGCGCCAGTTTTGTAAAGGAAACAGGCGCTGCAGTGCCGGTGTAAGAGCAAGAGATAGAGAATAACTTTTATGAACATAAAAGGTAGGAATTGATTAAGAAACAATTATGAACCGTAATTAAACATAAAGTAACATCCTAAGGGATAATAAAAACCTTAAGTTTAACAATTAAATGTTGATTAAAAAGATGTAAAATGTGAATGCAAAGTACGTAAAAGATATCCGTGAAACGTATTCGCGTTGAACGAACATTTCGGATTACATAGGTTGTAATTACTTGAACGTTGGACAACGATGGTACCTTATGACATTTGAATGTTATTAAGCCATAATGATTAATGAATAACCTAACAAGTGTTATCAGTTGTAAGGATTTAGATAGGTTATGACAGAAAGAAGGAGAGAACAATGTTAAAACAATGTATAAAAATTGTTATATGACTAATTTTGTGCTAATATGATTATATCATGTAGATATATAAAGATTGATTAAAGCAAAAGCTAGAAGATGCTTGAGGCAAGTTTTCAAAACTCTTGTCTATACCTTGTGTTAGGCAAGCTTTATGAATTCATGATATGATACGCATGAATTGTTCAAGAAAGAGTCGATGCCATTTTCTTTGGCTAGGCAAGGATTTAAAATATTTTGTTGATTTATTTACAAGTCTTTCAAAATATTACTGTGAATGCTATCATAAGCCAATTGCTTTGGTACGAATTCGAAGGTAAGCTTGAATAAGAATAAATAAAAGTTTTAAGTCATAAATTGACAAGCATATGAGGTTGCTAAAAATTAAGCATAAATATGTTTAACAGAGAAGTGTTTTACAATATAGAGTACTATAGGCTAATCACCTATAAATGCTTGTAAGGAATATCAGACTTACGATCTTAGTGTCGGGTTATCCTTTTTAAGAGTGAAAAAGAAAAGAATGTTCATGGTCTTTCGACCAAAATCAGAATTTTACTGGTGTTTATCATCATTAAATGTTTAAAAGGAAAGAAAAGTGTTATTTTGTTATTCATAGTACTTCATAACTATTTGTTCAGTTATAGAAGATAAATCATATGATTCTTAATTTTGTTTTTGCAATATAAATGTTAAACTTGTTGACCTTGTTAATGCTCATTCCTTGCTTGAATTATATGATTGCAGTTAAGAACGAACGGATTTAAGGATCCGGTAAAGATAAGGGAAAAGCTAAGAAGTATAAATAAGTTATCCTGTAATAAATTAGTATTATTTTTGTATTGAATTAATATTATGACAAATGATGGATGTAATGGTTATAGAAACCTAGGAGAATGTTGGGATATGATATAATAATTAATAGTTATATTCATGTCTTTAAGTTTATATAAATGAACTGTTATGAATGTTATAGCACCGTGTACCACCATATCTAGGGTTAAAAGATACTCGGATTTGGGGGCGTCACAAGTTGGTATCAGAGCCATAGGTTATAAAACTTAATGGGAGAGAACCTTAGGCTCTAACCTTAAGAAAAGTAGGAGAAGTCAGAAGTAAATGAACTCAAGTAGAGTTTCTAAATGATAAATTGAGGAAATTCATTACGAGAAGAATTAAAAGAGTAAATTAACCTTAAATAAATTAAATGTGTTATGTGCTTATAATATTTTGTGCTATGTGCTAATCAGGATATTATATCTTATTGTAGATGTCAGGAGATAATGCAATGAATAGGGATATACATGTTATCGAAGAGTCAATGAACCATGTAGTTACAGTACCGATGCCAGTAACTGAAGTACCTGTGTTGAATGTTTAGGATACTAGACTGAAAGAGGAGGATACGTCTGAAGAGGATTCTAAGAATCTTGGATTTCCATCATTTTTTGATGTAGTTTCTGAGGAGGAGGATGAAGTAAAGGTAGCATCGTTTAATACGATCCTACCGAGGGGCCGACACCTTTAAAAGCAATGAGATCATTGTTTATGGCGGTTTTTGATAGGAATGTCCAGTTACGTAAGGAAGTGAATGATATCCAAGAGGCGAAGGAAGATATGGAGACCTTTTGGGAGGTCGAGCATAATGAGAAGGTGCTTGCTAAGGACAAGGTCCGAGAGCTTAAGTATGAGGCTCAAGAGCTTAGGGATGAGTTGATGGACAAGAAGCAGAAGATCAGTAGAATATCCTATATTCATAGGAGTGCACATGAGGACTACCAGCATCAGTTTGCTAGGTATCCAATTGAGGCAGGGAAGACTAGGCACATTATCAATAGGGATATTATGGTCAGTCTTGCTAAAGAGAAGTACGCTAATGCCGTTTGTGATGCCCCCATATTCGGGCACTTAAAACCCGTACTTGGTGCTCTACGATAACATTCATTCAACTACTTAATGTATTAATTAAACAAAAGTTTTATATCAAAGTTGTCTACCTTCCCAGAGTCGAGAACCTTTAAGTATTACATTTCATAATAATAAGTAACTGATCAAAAGTACAGTTATTATAAGTAACATTAAATAGTCTAATTCTTTAACTTTCCATTCCCTTTGTCTTTGTCAAAATCTTCAGGTCGATCTACCTTAACTGAAAATATTTAAATTTAAAGCAAGAATAAGCATTTAATTGCCCAGCAAGTAATAGCAAACAATAAAGATGAGCTGAAATAGTGAAATATTTTCTTTGAGCTGCACTTCTACAATGAAATAATAGTTGTGAATTAAACTGAACAATACTGAACAACATAACCAAAAAATTTACATTTTTTAAACTACGTACTAACTATGAATGGAGATCAGTCGACATACTATAAACTTTGTTTTTAATTTTCAAAGAGGTTATATAGAAATTCATCCGCAAACCGTCATTACTTACGGGCACGGAGGGTGATCAGCCCGGTATACCCTGTATTGATCAACACTATATTTTAGAACGATGTTTTCGTTCATCATACGCACAAAAGTTTTCCATGATCGGGATGTTCATATTTAATCTAGAATCCAAACCGAAACAATTCAGTCGGATGACAATAATGTTCTATTATGTTCTATGATACTTTTCAATCTAGGTCTAGTTGAGTCAAATAGCTTAGACGAGTTCTAAATAACGTATACATACCGAAATTTGATAAGTATGTATCAACATGTGATTAAATACAACTATTATCCATGTGAAGACACTTGTACAACTAAACCTATCAATCTATACACAAAATATATCTTGATCAATAATAATAGAGTTAAGAAGTTTGTACAACATGAATATATTTCAATAACATACTTACACAGGACCATTGTATAAGTAATTGCAAAGAGTAAGAATACTTACCTGATCTGATGCTTACACAACTTAGTTTTATCTTTTATACAAAGACCTATCATTAATAAGATTATTCGTTTGATTAGAATAATATATCATAACACATAACACTACTATTTGCAGTTATCACAT
This sequence comes from Panax notoginseng, assembly GCA_016801055.1. Lineage (NCBI taxonomy): Eukaryota > Viridiplantae > Streptophyta > Magnoliopsida > Apiales > Araliaceae > Panax > Panax notoginseng. Next base: position 107,075,881 of record CM029014.1, read on the forward strand.
AACTTAAGCACATTATCACATAGTTATATTAGTTATTCGAACATAAACAACCACTTATAATGTCAAACTATATAGGTCTGTGTGAGATTGCTCCCAGTTTTGAATAGCTTCAATCTTTGCCGGGTCAACAGATATTCCACGACTTGATACTACGTGCCCAAGGAATGCTACCTCCTCCAGCCAGAACTCGCATTTCTTCAACTTGGCATAAAGCTTGTATTCACGAAGCTTTTGGAGTACCAGCCTCAAGTGTTGCTCATGATCTTCACGGCTTTTGGAATAAATAAGGATGTCATCAATAAAGACGACCACAAAGTGATCCAAATATTCCTTGAATACCCGGTTCATCATATCCATGAAGGCAGCAGGAGCATTAGTCAATCCAAAGGACATGACTAGGAATTTATAATGCCCGTACCGAGTTCTAAAAGCCGTCTTTGGAATATCCTCTGTTCTAACCTTCAGCTGATGATATCCAGAACGAAGATCGATCTTTGAAAAGAATTGTGCTCCTTGCAATTGGTCAAACAGGTCATCAATACGTGGCAATGGGTACCTGTTTTTGATGGTGACATGATTCAACTCCCGATAATCAATACAAAGTCGCATACTTCCATCTTTCTTCTTCACGAATAGCACAGGAGCACCCCAAGGAGAAGTACTAGGACGAATAAAGCCAATGTCTAACAATTCCTGCAGTTGGATCTTTAACTCCTGAAGTTCAATAGGAGCCATTCGATATGGGGCTTTGGAAATGGGTTTTGTACCGGGTTCAAGGTCGATACAAAATTCAATTTCACGCTCTGGGGGTAGGCCAGGAAGTTCTTCAGGGAATACGTCAGGGAATTTATTAACAATAGAAATATCATTCAAAACTGAAGTATTTTTGTTTAGATCCGTGACATGAGCTAAGAAAGCTTGACATCCGTTTTTCAAAAAACGAATAGCTTTATGGCTTGAGATGACAGCGATTGATTTTAATGGTTTGGTTGCTTGAATTTGCATAATAGGTCGATTAGGAATATGAAAGCTAACAACCTTACGAAAACAATCAATTTTTGCATGATGAGTAGTTAACCAATCAATCCCTAGAATCACGTCAAATGCAAGTATTTTTAATGAAATCAGATCGACAGGTAATGTGTGGGTACCAACTTGAACCAAACAAGACTTATAAACCGTGGATGTAATGAAGGTTTCTCCCAATGGAGTTTCAACAGATAAATCAAAGTCTAATTTCTCCGGAGTCAAATTTAATCGATGAGCGCAAGTAGGAGAAATAAAAGAATGGGTAGAACCGATATCAAATAAAGTATAGACTTCGTTAGAGTTTATGATAAGCTTACCCGTGATGACCTCATTCGGGTTCCTTGCTTTCTGGGAGGTCACAACAAATGCTCTCCCTTGCACTACCGGTTTTGACTTTTCTAGGACGGTCTTTGGTGTCTCCATCTTGGCTGAACTTATTTTTGGTAAACGACAAAATCGAGCTAAATGACCTTCTCTTCCATAATTATAACATGCTTTAGACGGCATCACGCAGTTTAGACTGATGTGCCCCTCCCCTCCGCATTTGAAACATATGATAGGTGGTCGTTCTCCTTCCTTAACAACGGGTGCTGGTGCTGACGTCTTTCCATCATTGTTGAATCTCCTCTTCTTGAAATGACCATTCTTATTATTTTGGCCCTGATTACCACCAAAGTGGTTACCATTTCTGGCCTGTTGATTCCCTCCACGCTTGTTGTCACCGCTTCGATGACTGCTCTCACTGGTATTATCATTTTGCCGACTGCTCTCTTTTGGTTGCGTTGACTCGTTATCGCGCTCCACTAACTGAGCCCTATTCACAACATCTGAATACAAACACAGTTTATGAGAGATAAGATGTTGACGTATCTCAGGTTTCAAACCTCGCAAAAATATTCGCGTCATTCGCTCTTCATTATCCACCAAGTGGGACGCAAACCGGGACAACTCAGCAAATTTAGCCTCATACTGCGACACGGTCATATTATTCTGCTCCAATTTGATGAACTCCACCTCCTTCATGTGACGAACACTTTCGGGAAAGTATTTGTCATTGAACAGCTCTTGGAACTTCTCCCAAGACATCTTCAGTGCGGCAGGTTGAGTACGCTTAATCGATTCTCACCAGTAATCTGCCTCTCCTCGCAACATAAAGGCGGCAAAGGGAACCTTTTGCTCCTCGGGGCATCCCAAGACATCAAATATCTTGGTATTCTGATTTATCCCTGTTTTCGCTATAAGTGGTTTTGGCTCTCCCTTAAACTCTGGTGGTCCCAGTTCCTTGAACTGTTTAGCGGTGACCGTCCGAGAGTTTTCAGTGTTTCCACCTATATTTTGGACAGGAGCCGCTCTCACCTGCTGTTGCATGAACTGCATAAAGTTTCTGAACATTCCATCATTCATCATCTAGTCAGTGTTGTTGTTTGCATGAGGATTGTCACCTTCCTGATACACATTATCCTGATTATTGATATGTGGTGAATCAACAGTCGCCTGTGCTCCATTGCTATTCTCAACATTCTCAGATGCCATTTTCAGATACTGCCACAAAATAAAAGTTAATTGATATGTCATATATTATCCTTATATTATGACCGACCAATTAAATATCATGCAAATAAACTTAGGTAGGTCATACTAGCGAAGGAATTCCCCGTCTCTCCCCTCCTAGTTCTATTCTCATATCTTAGCCAGGGATCATATCCCTAAGCTCTGATACCAACTGTGACGCCTCCAAAATTAGGTATACATCACCCATCTTGGGTCGTCAGATACATAGTACAGAATACAAATACAACTTACTAATACAACTGTCGTGTACAATACGACAAAACATAAACTGTGAGTTTGAATACAAATATTATCTTCTAGAGAGTATTCATACTCAAAAGGAGTCCTCATTACATTTATTAACACACCATTACATAGAATAGTGAGGACTACTAACTAATACTATCATTTGGACCATCACTCCGCTCCCCGACTTGCCCCAGCTACATTCTCATTTCCTGAAGAGAACAGTGAAAGAAAGGGTGAGCTCAACTAGCCCAGTAAGAAATATTATGACTAAGATAATACAGAATAAATTATCATTAGCCTTCAACAATGTTAAACTGATAAAATATAATAGACATCAAGTTTAACTGCAGCGGAACAAGCAATCCATTAAAAGAGTCAAGTAGAAAATAAACTCTACTATCTTTTATGATTTAAAAGGTTTTTCAACACTGTGATCGCTGGGACTCAGCTTAATAAAATAATCCACATCATCGAATCACCCCTGCACTACGGCCAAGGATATTCGTGTATTCATTAATGGCCATGATCATGCCAACAACTGTCCATCAATGCACTACGGGCCAATGAGGACTTTTACCACATCATTTGTAACATTACGGTCATGATTATACCGAATAATCCCTGGTCATAATCATACTAAATCCATCTATGCACTACAGGCCACAGATGACTTTCAACATTTTATAAACATGAGGATGATGACAATGATATAAGAATTCAATAAAACAAGTTCAAGAATTAATTTATCCAAGAATTAACAACGTCCAAATTGTCAACATGATACTGCTTTGTGGAGTAAAATTCAAGAATACTTAAAAGAATATTTTCATGAAAAGATACTGGATGAACCGTAATTATCAAGGATATTCCACTAATTTCATGGAGTATAGAAATCAAAACTTATCCAACTGAGTATAATAAAGAATGGAATAACAAAAGAAATCACCCGGCATGCGATAGACCGCACAGACAGGTTATTCCAACATAATAATAAATAATGGAACCAGGTCCGGCGTAAACGCACAGACAGGATATTTCGACAGAATAATAAATAATGGAACCAGGTCCGGTGTAAAACACACAGACAGGATGTTCCAACAGAATAATAATAAGACGGAACCAGGTCCGGTGTAAAACACACAGACAGGATGTTCCAACAGAATAATAACAAGACGAAACAAGGTCTGGTGTAAAACACACAGACAGGATGTTCCAACAGAATAATAATAAAGACGGAACCAGGTCCGGTGTAAAACACACAGACATGATGTTCCAACAGAATAATAATAAAGATGGAACCAAGTCCGGTGTAAAACACACAGACAGGATGTTCCAACAGAATAATAGAAGAATGTCACCAAGTATAGGGTAAACCGCGTGTACAGGTTATTCCAACAGAATAATAAGAAATGGAATAACAAAAGTTCTCTTCATGAATAAGAAAGAATAACACCCCTTACCGTTTTAAAGAAGAGCTAAAATAAGGAAGTAGTTAAGTAGCAGAATACTCTTCTTCTCTCTCTCTATAGTTTCTCTCTCTAGAGTTCAGTGAATTCGTAAGAAATAATGAAGGAATGAGCTGCTATTTATAGAAAAATAGAATGCATAGTAACTAATCCATGAACGGTCCAGATTGATTACTTTAATCTGACGGTCCATATTTAAAGAAAATAAAATATAATATATTCTATTTATAGAATAACTTTAATAAAGTATTCTGTTTTATATAAAAAGATGTTTCTGTTTTATTACGTTAATAATACGAATAAAACAAAACGTCATTATCGCTAAATAATTCATATTATTAACTGACAATAATTGAATCAAACTGAGTGACTTCTTACATAAGCATTAATAATTAATACCGTGTGCTACTATGCAACCACACGTATTACTGTACTTTTACTACCGAGTAGTTCAACAGTAACAATGGTAAAACTTCCGCCGTTATTTTTAATAAAAAATTATCCGACAATAATTTCGTTGTGGGGTCCACCAATGATTGTGCCGTTGTACGAATATTTCCTGTTAAAACGAATATTCCCCGATCAATCGAATATTATATAACAACTTGCGTACTTTGTAAAATTTATAAATATTACCCACAACTATAACATTATATCAAATTAACTCCATAATATTCAAAAATGATATTTATAGAAAATTCATCTTTACTTATAAAAGTTGGGGTCTTACATGCACAACCGTGTCTTATGATGACACGAGGTTGTATGCCATTAGACATCTTGTATGAAAGTGACAAAACACCCTTCCAACGTTGGGTTCGCCTCACCCTATATGATTCGCCAAATATAACTACTAAATGATGTATACAACACACTTTTTTATACTGGTTAGGGAGAACTCCACAGCTAGAGACCACCGTTCTATCCCTTGTTACCCCCGCTCGACCCAGCTACACTCTTATTACCTGAAAGGAATTGTGAAGCAAAAGGGTGAGCACAACTAGCCCAATAAAGAATATCATAACTAAAGGTAAATAAATTATCAATAGCCTTCAACAGTAATAAATCAGAGATTTAGAACATATGGTAGATGATACAAATTTTTAACCATAGTTACAGCGGAACGAGCAATCCATTAGAAGAGTCAAATAGACCATAAAATCTATTATCTTCTCCATGTTAAAAATCCATCAACAATGTTTTATCCCTGTAACATCAATCAACAGTTCTGGTCCACAATCATATAAAAAACTCATAATCATAATTGTGATTCTAAATTCCTCTTCGCATCCAGAACGAAGATAATTTTCATCACATGTCTCTACTTGAAACATCAAAGATCATGGTTATACCAAATCACAGTTCCTATTTATAATCATACTAACAATTTCATCTTTGCACTACGGCCAAAGATATTCATCAACAGACCATCTTTGCATTATAGGCCAAAGATGTTCAACAACAGGTTATCTTTACACTATGGGCCAAAGATATTCATCAACAATTTATCTTTGCACTACAGGCCAAAGATATTCCTCAACAGTTCATATTTGCACTACAGGCCAAATATATTCATCAACAGTTCATATTTGTACTACAGGCCAAATATATTAATATCTCAAAGAAATATATAATCATTTCAGAATTTATATAAACAATAATTATAACCATGTTGATTATTTCACCTTTGCACTTAAGCTAAAGATAATCAATTATAAATTCAATGGTCATGATCATACCAGTCAACAATTCAACTTTGCACTACTGGCCAAAGGGAACCCATAGTCATGATCATACCAAAAATCTACCCATCTTTACACTCAAGTCAAATAGAAATATCATCATTAGGGTTATAAAAATGTTATATATAATAGTAAAATGAATATAATCAAAATATCTAGATTTAATCTCAAGAGTAATATTCATAAATCAACTATAATTTGGTTATAAAAAGAAACTAATTTTGTCATGAATAGTAACTAGTGAATAGTAACTTCGTGAATAGTAACTCGTGAATAGTAACTCATGAATAGTAACTTCGTGAATAGTAACTCATGAATAGTAAACCCGACATAAAAAGGTAGAAATTTCACAATAAAATCCATACCAATATTTCGGTATAATGATATTGAAATAACATTTCTTAAAATTATAAACAATCTATTTTAATTGTTTACACTTTACTAAATAATGCATTTAATCATCCTAAAATTCCAAACTCATAAGATTTCATCGCCAATAACCAAAACCATCATAAAAAATCTGCATATACCTCATATAGGATTCTCAAGCCATAAAATCATATTTTTCAATTTTCTTACTTCACATAACATATTTAATTCATTTACTCATAACTAGTCTATTTTCATAAAAAATACCAAATCAGTACAAACAAATTTTCTTTTATGAGATTTAGTAGAATATAGTCCCATATTGAACATATATTTTTCTCAACATTTTTTTAAAAATCATTTGCTATTTTTCATATAGCCAAAACAGTCGAATATTTAGATATTTATCAAAAATTGTACTTTTATCCAAAAATTCCGAAATTTACAGAGTATACTTCTATCATATACATGTACTCTCAATAAAAAATTTACCAATTTTGGAGTTAACCACAAGGAGTTATAAGCGGTTACTTTTAAAATAGTTTTTTCTCATAAAATTCACAACTCTTAATCTATACATCCAAAAATCGCCATTTTTGGACATAATCAAGAAAAATCATCAAAATATCATTTCAAATTTTTCTAAAATTTTGGAAGGTCAGAAAAATTATGAAACTGAAAAATATAACAACCCTTAAAATCTCTTATTATCCTTACCTCAAAAGAGTAGCACTTCTGACTGGATATTGGATATGACGCTGAAGGAAACTTGCACTGATGAATAGCAACTCACCAAGTATCTAAATACTCACAAAATACACTCAATAATCTAGAGAGAAAAAGAGAGAAAACTTATGAATTCTGGTGTGATTTTCAATCCTAACTTAGCCCTCTATTTATAAGAAAATGTTAGCACGCCGAAACAGACTTGATCTGCTACCTGATGGCTTTACCTGCTACTATTTCACCCACCAAAAATTAGCCATCTTCCCTAACAACCAAAAGTGGGGCCCACCCATTTTTACAATTTTCCACCAAAATTATTTATAAACCTAATTTTCGAATCAGTCACCTCTTAAAATTCATAACAAATCATTCATTCATTTTTAACGGTTCAAAATTTATGAACATATACTCAACTTATATATGTATAACATATCCAAAAATCACAACGATCCAACGGTCAGATTTTAAATTATAACTCACACAATAAAGCTGTAAGAACACTGATTTGATCTTTTAATACCTCCAATCCGACAAAATACTGATAAAATACCTCAACATTAATTCTTTCATTTATAACCACATAAATAAATCTATCATGTATATCCACATCAAATAAATATTTCACTATCATATAGATCAATAATTAATTATTCGCAAATAATATTTCAGAATCACAATTATGACAACCAGGCAGTTCCCAGGAAAGAGGGGGCTTTCCGATAAAGATTTCTCCTTACTGGCGCGCAATTAGGTGACCAAACCTCACCTTGACAGAACTTTCTAGACATTGCCAATAATGCTATCTAATAATATTATTCAAATAATATGAATTATTGATCTAATAATGGAGATACTGTGCAGTGACAATTATTGAAACAACAATAATATAAAATATCAACGCAGCAATTATTGATTCAATAAAATAAAATATTGAACAGAAATTAATGTAACAATTATTGAGTAGTGTCTTCTCACGTAAGAATCAATAATTGAAAAAATACTGTGCAATACCGTGTGCTACTGTGCAACTACGCGTATTACTGTATTTTAACCACCAGGTATTTTAACAGTGTTAACGGTAACAACTACGCCGTTATTTATAAAAACTCAAATTTGTCGTTTTCTTCATCCGACAGTTTTCTGTTATGGGGCCCACAAAAGGCTGCACCGTCGTACGAATATTCCCCGACAGAAAGAATATTCCACGACTAAACGAATATTCCCCGACAACAATGAATATTTTATAACCACTTGCGTATTTTGAAAAAAATTTCATATATCACCCTTAACTTTAACTTTTATCAATTTAACCATTTACTGAATAGTAATTATAAGAAAAATTGAATACTTTTATTTCATAAAATTCGGGGTCTTACAATAGAAGAGAAAGAAGTTGGTAAAAATAATGTGATTAGATTGTTTAGTAACTAATTCCAGTGTGCTATATGAATATATCATGTAGAAATTGTAAAGACCGAGAACGGTTGAATTTTAATTGAAGACACTTGAAAGCAAGTTTTCTAGACGCTTGAAGGCAAGTTTCCTTAATGCTTGTCTGACCTTCGTGTTAGTCAAGTTTCTGTGGTTCATGTTATAACATGCATAAATTGTTTTACGAAAGAGTCGATGTCAGTTTTAGCTCGGCTAGACAAACCTTACGAATTTGATTGATTTGTTTACAAGTCTTTCGATATATTATTGATAATGTTATTATATGCCAATTGTTTGGTACAGATTCAAAGGTAAGCTTGAGTATGAATAAACAAAAATGTTTTATGTCGATTATTCGGCGGGCACACGATGTAAGACCCCGAATTTTATGAAATAAAAGTATTCAATTTTTCTTATAATTACTATTCAGTAAATGGTTAAATTGATAACTATTAAAGTTAAGGGTGATATGTGAATTTTTTTTCAAAATAAGCAAGTGGTTATAAAATAATCATTGTTGTCGGGGAATATTCGTTTGGTCGTGGAATATTCTTTCTGTCGGGGAATATTCGTACGACGGCGCAGCTATTTGTGGGTCCCATAACGAATAACTGTCGGGTGAAGAAAAACGACAAATTTGAGTTTTTACAAATAACGGCGTAGTTGTTACCGTTAACACTGTTGGAATACTCGGTGGTTAAAATACAGTAATACGCGTTATTGCACAGTAGCACACGGTATTGCACAGTATTTTTGAAATTATTGATTCTTACGTAAGAAGGCACTACTCAATAATTGTTACAGTAATTACTGTTCAATATTTTATTTTATTGATTCAATAATTGCTGTGTTGATATTTTATATTATTGTTGTTTCAATAATTGTTGTTGCACAGTATTTTCTATTATCAGATCAATAATTCATATTATTTGAATAATATTATTAGATAACATTATTGGCAATGTCTAGAAAGTTCTGTCTAAGGAGAGGTTTGGTCATCTAATTGCGCGCCAGTAAGGAGAAATCATTATTGGAAAGCCCCCTCTTTCCTGGGAACGGCCTGGTTGTCATAAATGTGATTCTATAATATTATTTATGAATAATTAATTATTGATTCATATGATAAGGAAATATTTATTTTATGTGGATATAAATGAGGGATATATTTTTGTGGTTAAAAAATGAAGGAGTTAATGTTGAGATTTTTATCCGTATTTTTGTCGGAATGGAGGTATTAAAAATCAGGGTTTTTGAGATATTTTGCGGGGGTTATAATTTTTAATCCGACCATTGGATCGTGGTAATTTTTGGATATGTTATACATATATAAGTTGAGTATATGCCCACAAATTTTGAACCGTTAAAAATGAACGTATGATTTATTATGAATTTTACGAGATGACTGGTTCAGAAATTGTTGAATTTTCGAATTTTATCATTTTGGTGGAAAATTCTAGAATTGGTGGGCTCCACTTGTGGTTGGTGAAAAAATGTGCTGAATTATATTTCAAATGTGGTGGGTGGGAATAGTAGCAGGTAAAGCCATCAGGTTACAGGTCAAACCTACCAAAATTTTCCTATAAATAGAGGGCTAAGTTAGAATTGAAAATCACACCAGAAACATAAGTTTTCTCTCTTTCTCTCTCTATATTATGAAGCATATTTTGTGAGTTTTTAGATACTTGGTGAGTTGCTATTCATCAGTGCAAGTTTCCTTCAGCATCATATCCGATATCCAGTCAGAAGTACTGCTCTTTTGAGGTAAGGGATAGTAAGGGATAGTAAGAGATATTAAGGGATTTTAAGGGTTGTTATGATTTTCAGTTTCGTAATTTTTCTGATCTTCAAAAATTCTGGAAAAATTTGAAATGATATTTTGATGAGTTTTCTTGATTGTGTCCAAAAATGGTGATTTTTGGATGTATAGATTGAGAGTTATGAATTTTATGAGAAAAGACTATTTTAGAAGTAACAGCTTATAATTCCTTGTGGTTAACTCCAAAATTGATGAAATTTTTATTGGGGGTACATGTATATGATAGAAGTATACTCTGTGAATTTCAGAATTTTTAGACAAAAGTACAATTTTTGATAAATGTCTAAATATTCGGCTGTTTTGACCATATGAAAAATAGTAAATGACTTTTAAAAATTCTGAGAAAAATATATGTCCAATATGGGACTATATTCTGATAAATCCCAGAAAAAAAATATTTTTGGAACTGATTTGGTATTTTTCATGAAAATAGACAAGTTATGAGAAAATAAATTAAATATGTTATGTGAAGTAAGAAAATTAGAAAATAGGATTTTATGACTTGAGAATCCTATATGAGGTATATGCAGATTTTTGATGAGGGTTTTGGTTATTGATGATGAAATTGTAAGAGTTGACATTTTATGATGATTAAATGCATTAATTAGTAAAGTGTAAACAATTAAAATAAATTATTTATAAGCTTAAGAAATATTATTCTTTCAATATCATTATACCGAAATATTGGTATGAATTTTATTGTAGAATTTCTATCTTTTGTGTCGGGGTTACTATTCATGAGTTACGAATATTACTCTTGAGATTAAAACTATATGTTAATCATATTATTTTTATCATCATATATAACATTTTTATAACCCTGATGTTGAAATTCTCTTTCACTGGAGTGTAAAGATGGGTAGATTATTGGTATGATCATGACTAGGGTTCTCTTTGGCCTGTAGTGCAAAGTTGAATTGTGACTGGTATGATCATGACCATTGAATTTATAATTGAATATCTTAAGCTTAAGTGCAATGGTGAATTGATCAACATGGTTATAATTATTGTTTATATAAATTCTGAAATGATTATATATTTCTTTGAGATATGAATATATTTGGCCTGTAGTGCAAATATGAATTGTTGATGAATATCTTTGGCATGTAGTGCAAAGATGGCCTGTTGATGAATATCTTTGGCCTGTAGTGCAAAGATGAACTGTTGTTGAATATCTTTGGCCTGTAGTGCAAAGATGGTTTGTTGATGAATATCTTTGGCCCGTAGTGCAAAGATGAATTTGTTAGTATGATTATAAACAGGAACTGTGATTTGGTATAACCATGATCTTTGATGTTTCAGGTAAAGACATGTGATGAAAATATTCTTCGTCCTGGGTGCGAAGAAAAATTTATAGTCACAATTATGATTATGAGTTATTCATATGATTGTGGAAAGGAACTATTGAGTGATGTTACATAGATAAAACATTGTTGGTGAATTTTTAACATGGAAGAGATAATGGACTTTATGGTCTATTTGACTCTTCTAATGGATTGCATGTTCCGCTGCAACTATGGTTGAAATTTTTATCATTTACCATATGTTCTAAATCTCTGATTTATTATTGATGAAGGCTATTGATAATTTAATTATCTTTAGTCATGATATTCTTTACTGAGCTAGTTGTGCTCACCCTTTTGCTTCACAATTCCTTTTCAGGTAATAAGAGTGTAGCTGGGTCGAGCGGGGGTAACAAGAGAATAGAACGGTGGTCATCATTTAGTAGTTATATTTGGTGAAGAAAATAGGGTGAGGCGAACCCAACGTTGAAAGGGTGTTTTGTCACTATCATACAAGATGTCTAACGACATACAACCTCGTGTCATCATAAGACAGGGATGTGCTCATCCACTTGTTGAGTATATATATACGAGCACTACCTATATAATCTTGGTGTTTGTTTGAAGTATAATTCTCAATTTGAGACAGTGGAGATAACGATAAGTCAAGAGAAGACTCACCATTGGGAAGAATATGATAGTAATCTTCTCATTTTTCTTTGGGGTCTATTGGGTCAACCAAGAATAATTCTGTGGCCATATGATATCTATCATAACCTAGACGCATGGCCTCCCATGTACGAAGGTTTTCTTGAGCACTTCCCAAATATTCTAATTTCTAAAACAGTTTTTGACTATACCTTTATGTAAGGTGTTATTGTGAGGTGATGTCCACGGTTGGAACATGAGTCACATTTGGTATATATTTGTATCCAAACTCACAGCATATGTGTTGTTGTATTTTGCACGACAATTGTTGTAATAAAGTTGTAGTTATTTTCTGTACCATGTATTTGACGACTCAGAATGGGTTGGGTGGAATGAACCTATTTCGGGGTCGTTACACACGAGGTTGCCAAAACTTAAACGTAGATACGTTTAACGGATGAGTGTTGATCAACATAGAGTACAATAGGCTGATCACCTAGAAGTGCTCATAAGATATATTGGACTTACGGACTTAGTGTTGGGTTGTCCTTTTTATGAATGAAAACCAAAGAGAATGTTCAGGGTCTTTGGACCTACTTAGAATTCTTAAGTTACTGTATGTACTCTGGAATCGTTTTATGAGAATGAAAAGTGTTATTTTGATGTTTCATAGTACTTCATAACTACTTGTTCAATTAACAAAGATTAATCATATAATTCTCGATGTGGTGGTTATATTATATATTGCTAGACTTGCTGAGCTAGTTATGCTCACTTCTTGCTTGAATTATATGATTGCAGCTAATGCCGAGCAAACCGAAGGTTCCGGTAAGGATAGAGGCAAAGCTAAGATGGATAAGTAGTTTATCCTATAATAGACTAATAAATTTGTATGAACTTATACTATGACAAATGAAGAATGTATTGGTTAACAGAACTTGGGAAATGACTTATTATTATTGTAATAAGAATGTACTAAATACACTCATTTTGATGTTGTTTTCAATGGAATGAATGTATAGTTAGTAGTACCGTGTAACACCATATTTGTGGGTTGAAAGTACCCGAATTTGGGGGCGTCACACAAACTAGGGAACAAAAAGCGCGGTAACTGTGTTTCACGAAAGCCGGGGATGCCTAACACCTTCCTCCGCTAAATCAAGCCCCCGAACTCTATGAATCTCAGTTTCCAAGACTAATTAAACATAGTCCAAATATTGGGCAATATTGCAAAATTTTTCAAAACTCGGTTGAGTTGGTACAACCATTTAACTCATACCAACTGACGACTCTGTCTAATTCGGACCAATAAAATCAAATCTTTTCAAATCATCAACTTTATATGTTTGTCTTTTTCGTGAAAATCTCACCCTTCAGATCAAGCAAATGCACATAAAAACATAATGGGTAAGAAGAAACACAATAGGAAAAGGGAGAGGTTTTTCGGCGTCGACAAAGTGTATTTCTTATATTAAGTTAGATTTATTGTTCAATACGAGATTTGACTGGCGTAATCAATTTTTAATATTTTAAACATAATGATATACTTTAATTATGAAAATATATATGATTCTCAAAAATTGGTTTGAAAAAAAAACCACAATATCAATCCATTCAAAACTTGATATTAAATTCTAATAATAAGATAAAAAAAATTAAAAAAATGATTAATCAATTCTTAAGGTCTTATTATTGAATTCTAAAGATAAAAAAATTAAAAAATAGTCAAGGTCACCGGTCATCCCAGTTACTTTCAGACTCAGCAAAAGTCAATTGTCAAACTCTCGTCATTCCACGTGTAGCAAAATTATAACCGGTCACCGGCTTAACCAGTTACACTGTTAAAAATTCTCTCTCTCATCGGTTACGCCAGTGACAATTTTTTTGTCACCGTCATGTACCGCGTAGATTCCTCCAGCCTACTTTTATCGAAAAAGCTCAATAAAATACGTATAGCATTTGGAGTAACTCAGCGAATGAGTACTTGGCAAATGGCGAAATAATTTCGAATTCCATCGATTTGAAACCCTAGAAATCTCACAATTTTCTCTCTCTAAAATACGAATTTGACTGTCTTTTTCTCTTTTAAGAAACCCTAGAATTCTGCAGAGTTTAAATGGATTCAGAGTTAGCATCATCAAAATCTGGTTCGCTTGCTCCAGGTTTTCGGTTCCATCCAACCGATGAAGAACTTGTTTTTTACTATTTGAGGAGGAAGATCTGTGGAAAACCCTTCCGATTTGATGCTATTTCGGAAATCGATATTTACAAAGTCGAGCCATGGGACCTCCCAGGTGGGTTTCAATTTGATCTCTTCCCTCTAAAATCCTCACTATAGAATTTAGCTTTAGTTCATCACTTGATTAGTATTACACATATATACACAGTCACTGATTCGCACATGGCTATATAGAAAGACACCTGAAGGTATTTGTATAAGCTGTATTTTTCATGTGAATTTAAATTAATTTATATGTTTATTTGTATAAACAGTATTTTCTATGTGAATTTAAGTTAATGTATATGTTTATTTGTATAATTCATTTTGAATTGTATAGGGATGAAGAGTTTCATTCAATTCTCAAATTTTCTCTCTTTATCTCTATCTGTAAGTGAGTGATTGCGGTATTCCAAATTCATGATAAGTGATTTCATATTGGAATCTTTAGAATAGTTCAAAGGTAGAAATTCATTACTAATTTAAAACAATAATCCATTAGATAAAAAAAATCTAGATACAAAAGCTTAATATCTAGGCTTAATTCAACTTCCAAGTGCCTGCAAATCATAATTTTGTTTTCTATGTCAACCAACAGTAATATTGAACACCCTTTGCAAAGCTTGCAACCCTTCCGGTAAAACTTATCTTTGAGCTCTAATTATTTTTGTAATTTAGAGCGAGTGATGTTTAATGTTTAAACTTTTGTGAAAATAGGAAAAACCCTTATACCATTCATCTCTATAAAAACACTCCTGGATATTTGTAGAATAATGTATGACATAGGTACTTAAAATTGTTACTTCTTGGAAATACATGAAAGGAAATGTACTTGTCTTTTTTTATAATTCGACGTGGATGTATTGTACAGTACACTGAAATGGTCATGCGGTAGTTTACTGTATAATATGAAGCAGTGCCATTCTGGATACAGCCTACCTCTTCGTGTATTTCGTTGATATATGTATAGCTAATCATTCAATGATGATTATATTGTATATATGTTATAAATTTTATCTTTTACTACTAATATTTTTGGTGAGTTGTCGGGTTATACGTAAAATTGAACCATAAGAATAAATTTAATTGCAATAATCATTTGCGAATTATAGTTTATGTAAATCTTGTGTGTGTATATGTGTGTATACACACACACACGTGTGTGTATATATGTATTTGCAAATTTACATACATGCATTATTAGCTCTTTCATTTGACATTTTTTTAAAATGTGGGGGTTCAGGTAAGTCAAGGCTGAAGAGTAGAGATTTGGAGTGGTACTTTTTCAGTGTACTTGATAAGAAGTATGGAAATGGTTCAAGGACCAATCGGGCTACCGATAGAGGGTACTGGAAGACAACTGGTAAAGACCGTGCTGTTTACCATAGGACTCAGATTGTCGGGATGAAGAAAACTCTGGTATACCACAATGGCCGGGCTCCTCGGGGTGAGAGGACTAACTGGGTCATGCATGAGTACAGACTCATTGATGAGGCGATGCAAAAGGCTGGAATTGTTCAGGTGGGTTTTGTATAATTTGTGTATCAGATCAGTAAATGTATTGTACCTGTTTGGATGTACCTATAAGAAAGTTCTTTTGGAGTAAGTGTGAATAAACAAATCTGCAATATTACCAAACAAGAACTAGAAGTTAAGTACATGGATGCTCTGTGATTTTTGGTATAATAATTTAATTTTCTTGAGACTGTTGATAGTTGATATTTATTTGGAATTCTTCATATGATGGATCCTGATTAAACGCTGTTCGTTTATTGGGTGGCAGGATGCATTTGTGCTGTGTCGGATATTTCGGAAGAGTGGTTCTGGGCCTAAGAATGGGGAGCAGTATGGGGCACCGTTTATTGAAGAAGAATGGGAAGCTGATGAGTTGGTATTGGTCCCGAAGGATGAGTTTGCGGAGGAACTGCCAGCAAGTGATGATGCCTGTCCAGATTCCTATCTTGACGAAGACGACCTCGAGCAGGTTTGTCTCATATCCTGTTACTGTCATTATAATTTTACATGCATGTGCATGTATATCCTGTTATTGTCATTATAATTTATACATGCACATGCACATGCACATGCACATGCACATGCACATGCACATGCACATGCACATGCACATCTATGTGTGGTTGTATTATAATATAGTAATATACCCCTTAAATAGGAAAATAAGGTATTCTGGATATAGTTGTCACGACGCCAAGGCGGGACAAGGCGGTAGTTGACCTCCAGGACGTCTAGGCGATAAGGCGTTCGCCATAGCGTCCTTATGACGACAAGTGAAACACTGAAAAAGTCTCCACTCTCTACTCTGTTTCTAGACATAGCTTAAGCAAAGTCATCAACTTCGAAGTCATTGGAAAAGTGGGTTACGATGGATCATGGTAAAAAATGATTTAATCACTTAATTTGTGCCCGCTACTAATGCGTGAGCCTTGGTGGCTCGGCGTCCAAGGTGTTGTCTTGCCCTTGTTCAACGCCAGGACTCCTAGTAGTCGCCTAAGCGACGCCATGACAACTATGATTCTGGATTCTAATTTGTCCATTTATTTTATGAGTGAGCTTAGGCTGGGGGATTATTGAGTTTTTTGATGTTGTTTTGCATAAGGTTTTGGGAGTGTGTTGTTTTTCGTTGCAGATCTTACTTTTTTTTGGGTTCACTTGACTTTTTGCTCCGTGTGTACTTAGCATGATGCCTCCTTTGGTGTCTTTAACATACATTTCTTTCTAAAAAATAAGTATACCCCTTCAAATATGGGAAGAGGTGCAGAATCTTGAGTACAGATAACTATTTTGTAGTAGTGGTTTTATATTTTTCCTCTCTTCTTTTAAAGTGGTGGTTGTGTGTATGGATAAAAAAGGTAAACTGGATCGGGGTTGAAATAGAAGGGAGTATTTCTTTTACGCATAAAAGGCAAAAACAAACAATTGGGCGAGAAAGCTGTTATTTCTTTAAGGTATTATAACCAAGCTAACTGAACTTGTAGCTCCTTATACGGGAAGGGAGGACAGATTTGACAAATTACACAAGGAAACGTGAGTAGAAAAAAGCAGGGGTGGGGGGAAGGAGGATGATGTTTCCACTTTTCATCACGTTGGGAAGGAACTAGGATTGGAGGGAACAGAGGTGTTTTGTTTCCCTTCAACACTGGAGTGGAAGTGTTTTTTATTTATTTATGACTTTGACTTAACACAATCTCAAACACCCTTGGTGTAAATTGTGCAATGACTTTGTGCTTTTCGTATATGAGACTCATTTTCTGCCTACTCCAACTAATTTGAGATGAAAGGCGTTAAGTTGAGCTAACCTGATTTTGTCCTTTCTTTCCAAATCTTGGTTGTCCTTGCATGATCTTCTATTCTTCCAGACTCCTTGAATTCTAATATCAAGGGGTTGTAAATTAGAATATCCATTTGATAAGGAAAACTTTCCAACAACGAAACCTGGAATTCTTTCATAAATGGAAAACCCATTATTAGCAAATGTGGAGGTTATAAAGGGAATTTGTTTGCTTTTCTAATATTTTAAATAAGTATGTTTGTTTGCTTTTATGGTTTATTAAATCATTTTGGTCAAACTTAAACATTTATTAGATTTTATTTTTTGCGATGATGGATAAGTTGTCACTAGGGTTGATTGCAGATCATATGATTAGCCGTAGTGATTGGGAATTAATCTCGATCTGAATTGTGTCTCATTTATTTAAATTTTAAATAGGCAAGATTCTTTCTTACTATATCTAATATAAAATTTGTGCGAGGGTGGGAGCATGAGTAAGGCTGTAAATCGAACCAAACCGCCTCGATTTGGGCTCGACTCAAAAAAATGCGATACTCGGATTCGTTAATAATATGATCCAAATATGAGCACATAAAATAATTCAAATAAAAATATAAGTAGAATCTGATCAAAGTTATACTCGACTCGTTTAGTATTCAAACTACTCGAGTTTTTGATTGTACTCGATACATACTCGGTTGATACATGTTCGAGTAGATATTCGATACATTCTCTTATAATATGTACAAAGTTAAATGAAGTTGGGGTAATTAGTTATTATTTTTTATTTAGTTTTTAATTTTTATTGTGATTTATATTTGTAAAGTGTAATTGTAAATTTATTTTCTCATTTCTAAGTAAAATAAAGTTCATTTTATAATTATATGTATTATAAAGCTAGTCACTATGTGGAGACTCAAATTTGAGTTTGAATTGAAGCTCACGAGTAATTTGAATATAATTTGATTCGAGTCGGATCGAATTCGAGTATTGAATATTCGAGCCGATTCGAATTTGAGTAGAGTTTTTTCAAATACAATTCGAATCCGAGTCGAATTCAGAGTATTAATTTAACTTTTCGAGTCGAAACCGAGCTGCTCTCTGTTCAGTTCAATTCTACCCGTTTACACCCTTAAACATGAGAATGGTAAAGCCTGAAGAATATAAATTATTGTCGGGGTAAACACCAAATTGACCCATCTATTCTATATACTGTGTCGTCATGTAGTTTTATGAAGAGGGAGATAATCCCCTATGGTATTAACATCTTTCTCAAAGTTTAATTAAATCTTGTTATATGTAATATAACCTTGTTGTTTCCCTTGAGTTTTTTATGCAACTTAACCATCTAGAAATTAGAAAAACAACACTGTCTTTGTACATCAATATATGCAGCTCCAAGGATATACTTTAAACAATGCCATTTCAAATTTTAAAACTAGGGAGAAGAATGTCTAGCAATTGTATTGTAACCTGTGTTACTCGGACTTGCCATTTTTGGTGGAGTACCCGTGTTGACACGACACGACACTGGTACGGGTGCGGGATCCGTACGGGATCTGGCAACAGAAATCTAGATACGCAGCATTATCGGAGAAGAAGAGACGAGGAAGGAGGAAGAAGAAAGAGGATAGATTGAAGAAAAAGGAGTAAGACTTACCATTGTCGCTTTTTTCTTCTTTTTCTCCAACGAGTTACGAGTTTGTCGCCTGTTTCTTCTTCTTCTCCAACCGATCTTCTCCTCCAACAAGTTACGAGTTACGAGTTACGAGTTTGTCTCAGATTTGAATTTAAAATATCTTTGAAAAATTACATTTAGGTACTCCGTAGTTTTTATAATTTTTTAATTTAGTCCCCTAAGTTTTTTGAAAGTTCAAAATAGCCCTTGAAAAATTACATATCAGTCCCTATAGTTTTGTTTTTTTTTCATTTTAGCCCTTGAAGTTTCAGTAGTTTCAATTTTGCCCCTGTTTCTTTATATTTTTGCACTTCAACCCCTGAAGTTTCATGATAAATGCATGTCTATAAGAATTTGGACAGTATAAACATTATTATTAAAAAATCATAACATACTGTATCCCCGTACCCGTGTCCAAATTTGGATCCATATCCACGTATCCTCTATTTTTTGACTTCACGTGTCCGACACTTAGATTCGTACCCGCACCCGACACCTGCACCCGAGTCCGAGTAACACAGACTGTAACCAAGGAGGAATTCTGGTTGTATATAATTTATCTTCCACTAGCAGTAAGGTAACTGGCGTTACTATAGTGAATTGTAAATGTGCGGGAACAGGTCTAATGTAGTTCATTAGAAACTCTAGATAAGCCAACCAACATGCATTTGGAATGCTAGAAAACCATTCCTTACTTCCATTCCATCCCTTTAGCCTTTGTGAAAAACAAACTTTTAGGGGAAAATGTTTACTCGTAAGAGTAAAGGATCTATGATTTCTTGTTAAGGCTATTAATTATATTATGGCAGAACTAAAAAGTTTCTTTTCTTTTCTATTCCTTTTTTTTTGGTCTTACGCTTTCGTCCCAAAAAATATGAAGTTAGTTTGAGCATAAAGTTTTTTTTGAATTGTTCTCTAAAAGTTTCATAGCATTCCATGGGCTATGATTCATGTTTCAATTGAAGTACGAAACCCGTTGGTATCATCGAAGATGGCTTCACGGGGACCAACCATGGTCACCACCAGCTCTTACAGTGGGATTGCTTACTAAATCTCAACGCGACTGAATATTAAACCACAGAGAAATGTATGGATATAATTATTGGGGATGAGAGTTATTATTCTATTGGTGTATTGTTTACTTGGCCCTTATTTCTTTGTCATAGATATTCTTTTCCTCCTGTTGTCTTTTCCAGAGATTCCCATTGCCGAGAAATTTGGTGTAATGTAGCTATGAAAAGAAAATAACTATTATCAGAAAACACACATGAACTGCATAAGTGACTCAGGCGTATGGTTTAGTGCCTTCTTTCTGTGCTTGTTGTGTTAGGATGTCACATCACATTCACTTTTTCCCCTCATAAATCGTATTCAGGTTACTGTGCATTCTAACAACACTATGTATGTATATTGATGCTTCAATCTTTAAGTTGAAGCTTGTTGGATTGGTTACTGGAATGTTGGAACTATTTTGGGTGTTACTGCAAATATTGAAGCTTTCAATTGTTGTTAAATGTGGTTTCCACTCTACTAGCTATTCCATAATTATATTCAACAAGTTTTTGTAGATGAATCTTTAATTTTTATTGAGCAATTGCGAACAATTTGCTCCCGTCCTTCTATATGGCTTCAGAAACTATCTTTCATTTTCATTGGCGCTTGTATGTTATAGTTTGCCTCCTTTCCCCTACCTCCTTTTTCCCTTTCATTCGATTATCTATTTATGCTTTATTTTACTATTTGTCCTTTCAGATTCTTAGTGCAGTTGATCCATCACACGAGGCTCCTCTACCTTTGAATGTAGCTTATGGGGATGAAAATCATTACGTTGATGAATCAACAGACTCCTTTGTTGATGCACAAGAAGTTGATCCGTCTAATGAGGCCCCTCTACCTTTGAATGTAGCTTATGTGAATGAAAATCATTATGTTGAAGAATCCACAGACTTCATTGGTGATGCACAAGAGCTCTTAGTGGACGTGGATGAAAATAATCACGTACAAGAACAGTCTGATGGGAGAACTTTATTTAATTTGCCAGTGCAATATGACATGGATGCAAAATCAGTCAAGCGTGAATATATTGGTGAACCAAGCTATGCTGGTGAATCTAGCAATACTGAGAATACTGTGGATGTTGACTACTTTCTTGATGAATCATTTTTGGATGCTATGGACAACCCTCAATTTGGTGATGGAACATTCATTGAGACTAATGACCTTAAGCAACCTGCTGTGGTGAATCCCTCTAGTTTTGACATGCTTGACGAATACCTTCAGTTCTTTGATACCACTGATGACAATGTGCAACATCTGGGTTTTGACTATTCAAATATGATGCAAAGTGAGGACCTTCCATCTGACCCTGCATCATTACTCACCTATAAGGTACATTTATATTCACAATGCTGCTTTTGATATCAAGTAATGCTACTTAACTAATTCATTACTCTCCACTTTCAGGATGAACATGAAGGTATCAAGCAAGAGACTGTGGAAGAAGGGAAACAGCAATTAGAAGATCATAGTAATGAAGTTCCATCTTCTTCAAAGCAAGATCCAACAAAATTTGGATCAGGCGGTGATTCGGGTTCTATTCTTATTCGACTTTGGACTGATAGCTTCCATATGAAATCGCTCCTTGATATGAAATTTATTATATGGATTATTCTGAAACTGTTCTTTTTGTGATTACTAATCTCCAGGTTCTCATTATTGTTTGAACTCTTGATGGTGCAGATTTTCATTATCCATTTACCAAGCACGCCAGCCGAATGTTGGGGAATATTCCTGCTCCTCCTGCATTCGCCTCAGAGTTCCCCACAAAGGGCACAACTCTTCGTATGAATTCTGCTTCTTCCAGTTCAATCCATGTTACTGCTGGAATTATCCAGATAAGAAATGTGACTTTGAGTGGCTCGGGAATGGACTTGTCGTTTGGTAAGCATGGTCGTGTCAATGTCATCCTTTCTTTTGGCCTGTCACGAGGTAATGATTATTCTGCAGACTCGCAACCAGCCTCTAGCATATTCTCTGACAAGGCTAACTCGACTATATCTTGGGGTTGGTTCTATTTCATGTTCATGTGGGTGCTGTTTTTAACAATGAGCTTTAAAATCGGGTCCTATATCTGTGCCAATTAGTGCTCGTGGATATCCCGTCAGCTAGAAGGTTGTGGAAGTTGCTTGCTGTTGACTCATCATGGCTGATACAGATATACATGTTGCAAATGACTGATTGTTTAGTTCTTAATTTAGAACACCGTGGTATCATAATTATTATGGAATCATGCAAGTCTGTAATCTGCTGACTGTTTCATCCATAGGAATCTTTGTGCATTTGCAGAACTAAGATTCTATATCACGGAAAATTATTTTTTAGTTTTTTAGGGGATTGCTTTCCAAGTTTAAGGGAATTTGCTCTTGGTTACCCGTTAAAAGAATTATAAGTTGATTTTAGTTTGTAGAATTGATATTTTCACAAATAAAAACGTTAGATCTGCGAGGCCCTCACAAGAATAGTAAGTGGGGTTTATCTTTCATGGGTGAGGAACTTGTGGAATTAACTGGTGGAAATATCAATTACCTTTAATTATCATAGAAACACCAGTTCGCTTAAATTATCGTACCCTGCCAGGCTTAAATTATTTCAAGCAGCAGTAGCTGAATTTGATCTTTTGATGTGCGCTTTGAGCATATGTTGAGCGCATTATTGGCTCCTTATTTTAAGTGATTTCCATACGTTTAAGGCGTCGAGCATATGTTGTGCTCATTATTGGCACCTAGTTTTAAGTGATTACCATACATATAAGGCTAATTGGGAGATGTACGAAATGAACTGCCC
The DNA here is from genome assembly GCA_016801055.1 of Panax notoginseng. Taxonomy (NCBI): domain Eukaryota; kingdom Viridiplantae; phylum Streptophyta; class Magnoliopsida; order Apiales; family Araliaceae; genus Panax; species Panax notoginseng. The sequence continues at coordinate 107,099,219 of CM029014.1, forward strand.
GTGAGCGGAGCTTGATTTGGCCGTTTAAGCTTCGCTTGAATATAGTTTGTATATTTAATTGAGCACAAACAAAGGGACCTTGTTCGTTTAATTGACGAGCGAGCTTGGTTCGATTCGAGACCGAGCTCGTGTTCAACACGAGCTTGGTTTGATTTGTTTAAAATTAATCGACTTGAACTCGTTTAAATTTTTGTTTAGTATTTAATTAATTGAAATAATTAGTGTTATTTATTATATATATGCATAAATAATTAATTTAGTAGTTTTTGAAATTTAGTTTTGTTCAACTCAACTCGATTAGGTTTGTTTAAACTCACTTGAGCCCAAACAAGTCAAATTTGAATAACACATTTGGTTTTGTTTAAAAGTTTGACTCGAGTTTGTTTAACTTTTAATCGAGCTTGCCAATTCAAGGCTAAACCGGTTTACGTTATTGCTTTAAAAAGATGATTTTCAATGTAAAATGAAATTAGTCTATCGAAATTTCAATTTCCAGTACAAAGTATATGAGCCAAAACCCCAAGTAGTATACCATAACCATCATAGATCATAGGACAGGCTCTATGATAGCAAAGGTAAACCAAAGCTAGCTACTAGCATAAAAGAGGCCAACAGAGAACTAAAGCAACAACAAAAACCAACCAACATATTGGCATGAAAACAGACATTAGAAAGAGCATCATCATAAACCTTTAACAGTACCACAGACCATAGACCTTAGCATAAGCAACCCAGCACCATAGACCTTAGCCACACAGTTGCAGTTGCAGTTGCAGCAGCAACATACCCAACAACCAACGCCGCCACAGTGGCGTTTAGTTGATTGAACTAGGAAAATATTATGAAAATTAATATTTACATATTATTTTTGGATATTTTTACCTATATATTAACCAATAAAACACATCAATTAATATGTGAGCCGTACGTGTAAAAATATCAAAAAATAATGTGAAAATATTAATTTCTAATATTTAACACCATATTTGATTGTTTTTCAACTAGGAATCGTTTTCATTAATGTTACCATTTGAAATGAAACCAGAGTTGAATACAGTCACATCATAGGCAACAAATATTAGAAAATTTATGAACAAGCTGCAATTCTAGAATAAAATGCTGAAAAACGAAAGTTCGGATCAACATATAGTAGTAACATTCCTAGTCTTAAAATTACTTCATAAGAAAGTGCATAAACATCATTATACAATTGATTCCAACTGAAACATGTTCATTCCAGTGCGTTTATGACCATTTTTCAATTTGAAATCCTTCTCTCACAAAATTGCATGGTTATTACTAGTTGTTAATTGACAACTGCACATTTATTGTACAGAAATAATCGTATGAACACCTACACCACCGTAATAATGATAGTCTCCCTGCTATTATCGGTTGGGAGCTTTTTGTGGCACCTCTATTGGGTAAATTCTTGTAGATGAATATGTCCAACCAGTTCTACATTTCTCCAGGAAGCATGGTGTCTCCTGGTAGATCGCACACAGCAATTCCCTGAGAAGAGAAAAAGTTATTTATATAAATATTTGTATCAAGATCATGGAGCAACAGTGTAATGATATGATTAAAAAAATAAAAATAAAAATAAAAATAATTCCTTTCTCGGTGAATGTGTAACAATAATATGATACTGACCTCCCCAGTAAGATGAGCCACACATCTCTTCTCTGCAAGCAACTCAGCTTCGCTCTGCAAAAATCAACATTACAAATTGCATCAAAGTGTAAATGAAAATAATTGTTTCCCTGTATATAACATGGGGTGTTTGGACAACAGGTTTAGTCTTTATTTTGTTTTGAGCTCCGAAGACAAAAATTTTTCTTTCCCCAAACAAAAAAGAAGGAAAAGAAAAATAAATGGCAGCTTGATCATTCTTCGAATGGATCTTTCAAGTGCTGGTTGAATTCTGCTCATATGTAGGAGTGAATGGAGTTGGTTTCCATATGGAGCCAAACTGTAATCTAAATCGATAAATGACTAAATCACAAATTGCTCTGCATAGTCATAGTTGTCAAATCGTGAATTGTATCGTATATCGAAACTCCCATATCGTGTTTCATGTATCATATCATGAATTACGATATTGAAACAAAATGAAAAATATAAAAAATTATATTTAAACATATAAAACACAATTTATTGCACCATCAAGCCTATTAGCTTGAGTATGTATAAAAATAGTCAAACAAATATTATTGTAGACTAAGAATAAATTTTGAAGTTCAATAGTTGCAAAATACTCAAAATTGAATTATTAGATATTATTTTAGTAATGTTTATAGAGTAACAGAGTTCAGATTCATCTTTGAACTATAAAACAAAAGAGAAAAATTAACAAGTGGAGATTTATATTTCTGCTTCTGTAGAAATTATGAAACTCTAGAAAGTGTTTAAAGGCTCATTACGCAATATAGAATATGTTAATACTAAAAAACATTTTCATTTATAACAGTAGAAGGCTTAAACTTATTCAAGTCTATTGCTAATTTCAAAAAGTATGGTGTAGTGTCTCGTTCTATAAGATATATATTGTATCGTTACTGAATGTATAATACAGTGTCATTTTCGATACACCATGCGATACGTATTGAATTATTTCTATATCGTATCATCCGATTCTGATACCTATGTCAATAGTTTAGGTTTAAATTCAATTTCCATCCCAAACTTTACTCTTGATTAGAAGAACCCTGAACTTTGAGTATCAAAGCAATTTGCACCCTCCGTACCAAAGTTTAGAGTGCAAATTGTTTTGATGTAGAGGGTGTGAAGGGTTAAAATTGTTTAATAGCACAAAGTTTAGGGTACTTCTAATTGAAAATAAAGTTTGGGATGAAAATTGATTTTAAGCATATAAACTATAGGGTGCAATTTTGTGATTTAGTCTCAATAAAAATAAAGTATACCTTTTTTATTCGCTCAAAAAGGTAGTCATCAAATACTACATGCTTCACAAGTTCATAATCACCATCACCCTGAAATCAAATTTCACAGAGATTAGAGATAAATTTTGGGTGACTTTAAGTGCCAAAAGGTTTCTAACCAATGACCAACTTACTTTTGATCTGCATGGCATGCTGAATACAATACCGTCTGCTATACCATAGGGATTCCCAGTTGTATACACCTACATTTGCATCACAAACTTGAGATTAGTGACTGAAGATCAACACTGATGTTTTACGATTGCAACAACCAATGTTAAATTTAAAATAATGTTAAAAATCACGAAACAATTACTGTAAGAACCCGAATTTTCAGAAAATATTAAAATAAGAATTTAGTAAATAAAATTCTTAAAACATGAGAAGGGTTCGAATAAGAATATATATATATATATGTGCGTTGTGAGGTATGTGGTATGGTGTTGCATAGGGTAATATAAACTATGCAATAAGTGATTTCTGTGTTTAATAAATATATTATTATTATTATATATTTGTTATTTATTGAAGAAGCGAGTTATTTGAAATAAAAAAGATGGATAGAAATTTATCTATCGATATTAAATAATTTATATGAAATTATTTTATCATAGTAAGTTGGTAACATTAAATATCTTTGATAATCACCAATTTCTTGAGTATATGTACGAGTAAGTATCAAGTCTAAGATAGTGCAACTGTACCTTTAATGGTGGATGTATAAGAGCTGGGCTAAACAATTCCTTCAGAGAGCGGAGGTATATACGAATTAGTAATCGATCTAACTCACTGTGAAAACAGTGTAGACGAGACGGAAACTAATTTGTTGATTGTTTGTGAGAAACCACTCAGTGTACTATATTGAATACTATTAAAGACTCGATGTGTGCTAAGTTTAGACTTGTATATATGTACGTTGTTGACGAGAGAAGAAAATCGATATACCTTTAAATAAAAATTGGTTAGAGAATTATTAAGTAATTTGATACACGGTGAGAAGTGAAGATTAAAGAAATGTATGTATGTGTTATATATATATATATATATATATATATATATATATATATATATATATATATATATGAAATCTTTATAGTTAACTAACTATTAAGAGAAATAGAGTTTGAACTTGAAATTAATCTCTAAATCATTGAAGAAATTTGTGATAGATGTTAGTTAACTGGTATAGCAAGTTAATAAATTAAAAGCATGAAGTATTTATGAATTGAAGCTAAGGTTCTGTTCAAGCAGAACTTGTATGCCTCTAAATTTGAGGTGGCGCAGCTGCGCCACTTCCAAGCATAAGACCAGCGCAGCTACGCCAGTCTGCAGAAAATTCTGAGAGAGTTGTGTAATCTGAACTTGAGGATAGGTATATTAGTAATTAAAATATCATAATCGGCATTTAATCTGTCCGAGAATGGATTAAGATAGCAAAGCGTGAATTGAATTAATGTCAATTATGGAAATTATTTAACCTATAATAAACATTTGGTTAATCAAGTTATACTATTGAATATTGTAACGGCTTGTGTTGCAGGGGTATGGTAGAAAAAGGAATGAAAAAGAGTTAATTCACTTTCATAAGACTTTGAATTAATATATGTTTAGCATAAGAGAATGAAAGAAGTATGTTTAATTGATATTTGAAAGATATGTGATTAATAAAAGAGAACCAATATAATTATAAATAAATGTTGGTTGGAGATGAGGGTATTATATTTAAGATGTGGTTAAATGTAAAGATTGAAGAAGTTGTCTTAGGACAATCGGATAATTATACTTATAATTGTATAATTTAAATAATGGAATAAATGTTAATTATTCTAAGGGTAATGATTATTTTTGTATTACAAGTACAAGTTCATAAGTGTATAATTATTCAAGATAAGTTAAATAATTTAGTATTAAAGTAAAATGTGTCACACAAACTTTATATTAAATAAATATCAAATGAAGAGGAATTTGGAGAAAAGCCAAACGTGGCCTAGACCCCTAATAGTTTATTGTTGAGATTATGAGTATGAGTTATATAACTCGAGTAGTGAGATAACTGAGCCTTGTGTGGCATGAGTATTAAAGTTAAATCAGAATAAAGGTTTAACTGGAATTAAAAGAAAGAGAATTAATGGAAAGAAAATAAATGATTGATATTGATCATTGTGATGTTTATGTGTAATAGGAAATAATGGGTTAAGAGTACCCAACTGAATTATAGTTAACCCAATTAAAATATTATTTGGACTAGCCCAATGTACCTGGGATATAAGATTTTGTGGGTGTATTTAAAATGTAAGTATACTTCCTATATGCGGGTATGTACATATATGTGTGTGTATATGCCCATAACTTAATGTAGTAATGTTAAATCATTATAATTGATTTAATAAGCCAAAAGGAATTAACCTTAGTAGAATGAGACCCATGTTACTGATAAATTAGAGAGTAATAGAGCTTGCCCCAAAATTATAACAGATATGTAATAGGCCATTGGCTTACAATTGCTGGACACATAGAAGGCTAAATAGAGCCGATGATGGCTAGTTAGAGGTGATGATGAAGAGAGGAATGGAGGAAGAGGGAGTTGGTGACCCACTCCCCATTGCCCTTTGGTTTCTTCTTCTTTCTGATAAATCAAAACATTATGTAATAGAGAATTCTCTATAAATAGAGCTCCTTTTCTTTTCCCGTTTGTTGAGTGCTTGAACATTTGCTATAGAGAGTCAGTAGAATTGGAGAATTGAGGAGCAATTGGAGAATTGAGGGGCTATAGTTAATAATTGCAATCATTCAAGAGGTAATAATGCTAACATATATGCTCTTGATTCCTAAGTTTTACAAATCCTTAGAAATGTCAAGAAATACTCACTTTTGAGTCAAATTTATGAGTAAGACTTGTTGCAATCTGTAAATTGTTGTTAGATGTTGATAATAAAGTTAAAAACAAAAATAACGGAAGTTAAACGAACCAATTTGGTTTAGAAACGAATCCATAGTGATGAAATTTGCTAAACTTGTCAAAACATAAAAATTTAATATGAACATGAGTTTTGGATTAATATTTGGGTTAGTTAATGTTTATGTTAATAGTTGATTCTTTGGTATGTTGTAATTTTATGAGTTACAAATCCATAGAATCGAAAACGGATTTATTTGGATGTGTATAACTCACGTTATGAAAATCGGAAGGAGTATTGGTATGAAAAATCGCGAAGATCAGAACCTGGGAAACCATTCTGCCTCACTGGGCGCAGCTGCGCCGGAACAGTGTCTGGTAGGACTGCTTTGATCTGCTGTAGTAAATTAGGCATAACTTCTTCATACGAACTCCTATTGAAGCGGTTCAAGATGATTCGGAAAGATAACGAGTAGACCTACAACTTTCATTTTTAAAATTTTTCGATTTGAAGTCGTTAAGAGGGGTAAAAATGTCCATCTTTGTGACTGTTACGTATTCGAAGGCAATCGGAGGGCGTCGGACATGCACATACGCAAGTGTAGTGCTCCCGACGATAAAATATGTTATTCCAAGTGATAAAACATAAATATGCACGATAATAGACATATCATATAACTAAGATTACTTTACTCATAATGGACTGCTTTAACATGATTTTCTAAAAGAAAACTTAAAGTTTTTGAGAAACGAAAGTTGATGAATTTGGTGTCCTGTGAGTTCTGACCTTGGACCCTATGTACACATATCAACGTGCATGAAATGTAGTTTTAAAGTATACTCTGACCTTTCTAGCATGCATACTAAGACGCCTTATGCCTCTAGACATGACGAATATATTCATCATCTAGCTAAGCATGAATTGGACCTTTCAAGTGTGATTTAAAATAAGTTTTCAAATAATGAACTATGTTATGTCTATGTAAATAAGATATATACATGTGAGCATGCTATTAGAGGCTTATTAGTTCCAATATATGGTTTAAAAGCTTATAACATCGAATCTTGTTAAAGAAAGTTGTTAAACCTTATTGATTGAAATAAATCATTATGGAGCTAAGTAGTTTGAATATGAACTTGAAAATAGATCACAATCTACTTGATGTATGTTTACAGTACGTATCAGAATACATGTTATGCTAGAAATTATATTGGGAAATAAAAAGCCTAAATTTGGTCTGGCCAGGGGACGGCGCAGCTGCGCCCATCCTAGGCCAAACTGCAGCGCAGCGCAGAGCAGTGTTGCCAAACTGTTTTAGTGGTAATCTGAACCTTAAAGCATATGTGTATGAATGTCTTAAGCTTCAATGCTTGACTTAAGTGATGTTTTAAGTATATGAGCAAGTAATGAAACTCAAATTTGTTATATTTTATTAAGGTTTGCAAAAATGTATGAACGACGTAGATCACGTATCTATAAACTTTAAATGTGTCGAACATATAGCGAGTCAAGTGTGTGATAAATGTATATGAATGTTGATGTCAAGAACGTATGGTTAAGGTATACCTATACATACCTAGCTATTCTAAGAGTATGATGAGAAAGTAAACTGAAGGTTTTACAAACCTAGTTAGGAAACGATGTAATATTTATTATTATATTAAGAGTGTATAAAATGTATAACTGATGGATATGAATCCATGATTATATAACTGTGTAGGAATACATGCAGTGTAGATAAGCTTTAAGCAGTTAAGTCATAGTTGATAAACTACGAATCAGGAAAGTCTTTCAGTTCCTATTTGATATATGAATTCGATACCTATTAGTTGAACAATATTATGCTATGAGAATGTTGATGTATATATATGAAATGCATATGAGATATGTAGAAAATTTGAAAATTGATCTTTGATGATATGATTGAGAAGTAAACATATATGCATGTTATATGAGAAGTAACATGCGTAGTAAATATTAATGGATTATGAATGCATGAGCTGAGTATGTTATTATATGTTATGTGCTGCATGAAAACTGTTAGAGTTGCTGGGTTGTCGAGCTCACCCTTGCAAATAACCACTTTTGCAAGTTAAGGACTCACGGTAAAAATTACGTGCTACTTGATTGATAGAGTTCTATAGTATCGAAGGAGATTGATTTATTTATTTAAATATATGCTCTTGAACCATGTTTAGGTTCTATAAGATGAACATGATAGTAGTTTATGATGTGTAATACATGTTGAGTTGTAAAGTAGTGAAGTTGTACTATGTGATGCATAGAGGAATTCGAATCGAGATGAAAAAAATTTATACAGTAATTCGAATAGAATGAATCATAACATAATTTGATTCAAGGTTATGTAATTGATTCAAGTTAAGAAATCAATAAAAGATTTTTCAAAGGAGATTGAAAAGTTTAAATTATTCCGCATATTTTTATAACACCGAATATGATGTAAGACAGGAATGGTAAATGACCAAGATTTGAAACTTATAAAAGTTTGGGGTCATTATACAAATCCTGAAAACGGAAAAAATTTATATTCTAAATTGTAATAAGCAAAGTTATATTCATTAAGTTATGAATAAAAGATATAAATAGTTGACGATAATAGTATTGTGGCGGACCGGATCCGAGGTTCGAAAGGACCCGGATTTGGGGATGTCACAATTACAGCTTAATATAATAAGCTATTCAAGAAAAAGCTCGGCTTCGCCAGTTTAGGCGTTTGCTGAATGTAGTAGGATAAAACTTTAACAGAACATGACAATGTCCTCTTTCTTAGAGGAGACATAAGGATAATAAAATTTCTCAAATGCAACTAAACTGTCAGAGTAATATTTGTAGAATCAATAATCTACTATTAAATCGTATCTTACTCTCTTTATGGACTCTATCCGAAATATTAATGAATTTATTGCAAATATGATTTTGTTTGCAAAAACGTGTCGTGTTTAACTAAACTGATTGCAAAAGAGAGAAATAGCAGAAATAACATAAAGATTATTTTTCTATAGACAGTATAGCGAAAAGGCGAACTTACTCCACTAGAAAACCAATCACCCTCGGGGGTGGGAGTAACAAGTGACCTTATGCCATCAACAATGGACACAGCAGTTGATGCAGCAGAAGACCGTCCCCATTTTTTAATTAGAATGCCACCTCTCTACAAATCAATGTCTTACCAGTTAGTAACTACAACAAAAAATTTGAACTATTCGTCACAATTCTCAAGTTCTTATATAGGTACCTACTCACAGGAAAACCGAATATGTAAATCATACCGTCTGAACTTTTTCAGTGAAATCCTCTTCTAACCACTTGGTATCCTTAATGACCTCTTTGACAGGTAAGTCATTAATTCTAGCATTCAAAAAGTCTGGAACCTGATAAAAGTTGAATTAAACCACAACGCTCAGCAGAACCAAAGGAGTTTGTTGACAATTCATAGTTCCACAGGAAATTCTATTGAAGGACCTGAGTTGTTGAGTGGTTTCCCCAAATGGTCATATTAGACACTTTGTCATAGAAAACTCCTGCTTTGAGAGCCAGCTGCAGAAATCTTAGAATTAGCATACAATATTTACAATATTTAGATTATACGCTTCTTTCAATCTTGAGAAAATTATTATATATATTAAAATTTATGAGATACTTATACCTGGCATTTTGCTCTATTCTCATCTAATCTAGTCAAAGCGTGAAAGTTTTTTGCAGGAATATTTGGAGCATTTTTCAAGCAGATCAAAGCACTGCAATAAATTTTTTTAAAAAAATGAGCAATTAAAAGGATTCACTAATATTACACAACTAAAGCGTTCAAGGCATCAAGTAAGAGAGCTGATGATTATTACTTGGTGTTACAGGGGTTACCCACTACCATCACTTTGACATTGCGTGAAGCAACATCATTGAGGGCTTTTCCCTGTCATTTTCAGGCAAAAACTATATAAAAAACCATTGCAAATTATTCTCACAATTCTGACTGACAAAAATACTAGTATTAACAGCACCTGCTCAGCAAAAATCTGACCATTTATGTCTAATAAGTCGGCACGTTCCATTCCAGGCCCTCGTGGCTTTGCACCAATTAAAAGTGCCCATTCAGCATCTTGGAACACCTCATAAGGATCTATACCGATACTCACCTCTTTCAGCAACGGAAACAAGGAATCCTCTAGTTCCATAGCAACTCCTGCATAGTTTTAGCATCATAATAATGAGCAGGACTTAATTTTACTATTTTTGTTTCCCAGTTGCTAGCATCAAAGTGTGTACATTGATACTATATTGGAAGGTTGGAAGTCGAGGGATTAGTTTTTGGAGTATAGATGCCTTCAAATTTATATGCACCTTTTGGACGATGTTACAATTTATTTGTTTATACTTATCTTCTTTTCTGTATATGAAATTGTTGATGCTCTCCTGGATGCATCTAATCTTCATAGAAATGGTGTACGGAGATCTATAGGAATATAGTGATTTGATTAACTAAGGTGTTCCTCGTAATTTTGTTTCATAAGAATGGATTCAGGAGGATTTGTTCACGTGTCTTTCGGGAGAAGTACGTGAATTCTAATAAGCATTCTTGGATAATGATTCGTATTAATTAACTGATTTAAATGGGAAGTAAATTGATTTAAATGAATTACCAAGGGAAGTTGTAATCTTAACCTGTTAAATCTGCATTAATCTTGTGAACTTTGATTTTAGTATTTAGTTTTGTTAATTTAAATTTTCAAATCACAAACAATATTTCGTAGTTTAAAATAGGATTAATTGAATTGAAATTGATGATTGATAAAGATTAATCTATTTCATCGTGGGAACAATATCCTTGTATTACAATTGAACGTGTATACTTGTTGAATATTACAATTGAACGCGTATACTTGCGTGTTAAAGTGCTAGTAAGAATTTAGGCAACACTGATATTCAAAGAAATGTATCAAATGGAAATCGACATAAAGGGTCAATTAACATTGATAAATTAAGTATCATACTATTCCACTTTTAAAGCATTTATAAACTTTCAATTTAATTGATCAGAAGGCATGCATATACAAATTATTCCAACTCTAATAAATACTGTTTACAAGAAGTTATATTTAAACTTTGTGATACTCATGTATTGGTTAGGGCATCAAATATATTGCTCAAGTGATATGCATACTGGTCCATAAATAGCACAACAATAATTAAGAGACATACCTTCAAGAGCTTGTAATGACCTTTGAGATCCCAAGAGTTTCAATGCAATAGGTTGGTGTGGACCAAAAACCTCACCAGATGCGAGCTGACACAACAAAGCAAGTACCCTCTTCTTATGTTGGAAAAATGGAGGAAAAGATGTACTAGCTTTTGGAGGTATTCTCTATAACGGAATTTGTTTGGCTATAAAATATACTTGTACAGAAAAAGGTAGTGTAGACTGACAAGTTAACTTCAAATTATGACCAACCCACTTAATTTTGTTCAAAGTATCAGGTTTAATTTGATAGTCCATGGATATCAGTTTCAATAAATGAAGCAATCAAGTTATCACGTGTAACCTGATATCCCATATCATTTTCAGTATAATATGCAGCAGTAAAATACATTCATAACAAAATAGCCATCTTAAAGTGAAAATATTGAACTAATTCATCTGAATACTATTTTGAATCCCAACTTTTAATGGAAATTTCAATGCTAACACTGCAGGATAGGTACAACATCTCAAGTTGGGAAAAAATACAGTCATATACTTCGTCCTTTGAAATAAATACATCCTCAGCTTGGCAACCATAAGTATTACGTAATATCTATTTCAGATCTTCATTAACTTTTTATGTTATTTGAAATTGGTATTTTATGATCTTTCCATATTAGCATTAACTTTGAAGGTCTATCATGACTGGTCTCTGCGAACCAACTGGAAACTTCAATAGAAAGTAATTTAACAAAAATTAAGGATATACAAATTTCTTACTTTAAAAAGCAGATGATTAGATATCATCCCAGCGGCACCTGAAACAGCAATATTAATTAATTTCTTCCAGGATTTTGTCTCTTCTTCCTGTAAAAAGTATTAGAAGGTTTGTCATAAATCATTTCAACCATATAACACTCACCTGCACAAAAGATACATTTGGCGTTAAGTAAATGAGTCTCATCTTAAGCAATCTTTTGTCTGTCTTCTTTTTCCCTCTTTTTAAGTATTTACCTTTTATTACATGTTGGAAATGGTATTTGAAACATTAAATATTAGAGCATTTTGAGGCTCAATTAAATGAGGGACCCACATTCCGAAAATGTCGGGTCTTTGCACCAATGTGTTCTCCTTCATGAGGAGTATAACTTGGTATATTTATGTGTTCAAATCCATTAAGAATTGAATGAGAAAATTGACTCCAAAGTCACCTATTTGATTATTAAAAGTTGCAAAAGTCTCACATAGGGAATTAGAGGAAAAATTGAAGTCTTTATATATGGGATGTTTGCTCAATGGGAAGGGCCCCAAGGGGCACCCCACTTTTGTGGAAGGGAGAGGACCTAGCCAAGGCTTGGTTCAAACCTACACGCGCGCGCAACCACTGCCGTCCGTCCGGTCGGTCGACGGGCGGGTCATGATATATAATTTTTTAGACAAAATCTGTTTAATAAATTATCAGATTTTGTTTAAAGTTATTATCAATATTACGTAGTTTTGTTGTGTGCCAACGGTAATAAACTGCCTAATGCTTCTATAAATTAATCAGTATGGGCGCTAACAGAACAGACTTTCTAATTAATCAGTATGCTTTTTCCCGTCCCGTTCCTTTCCTTTTTCCCCGTTCTGCAGTAAGAAATTCCCGTTCCTTCCCTTCTGAAAAGTACAGTTTCGTTCCCGTTCTGCCGTCTCGTTCTCGTTCTGCAGTTCCGTTCTGCATACTTTTCCCGTTTCTGAGTAAGTGTATGAATACACCATTTTCATGCATCATTACTGTAATTTCCATTTACATGCATCATTATTATTGACAGTAAAAGTTCGAGTATATAACATAGAATTTGCGTTCAACGAATTCTTAATTTTGTGGTGCTACTAATTAAGAATTGAAATCCGTTTTATCTTGGAAAGCAATTATTCAGTTAATCCTTAGCACCTGTGAGGGAATAAGTTTGCTTTAAGGAGACTTTGTGAATTCAAAGGACTCAGATTTATATTTTACTTATTTTATAATTGTTTCTGTTTTGCATAAATTTTATATCTAAATATATATATATTAAATAATACTATATATTACAGATAACAATCTTAAAGTAAATTTAATTTTCTGTAATTATAGTATTGTTTTATGTGAACAGAAAATTGTTTTATAAAACAAATACACTGGCTTTACATGTTTGTATAAAAACAGAATGTATATTTTGTTATCATGTGCATGATTATCCACGTAATTCTGAAAATTTATTCTGTTATTTTATATTACATGTTAAATATTTTATATGTTTCATTATTATGTAAATTTCATGTTAATATATTGACTGCATATTAATAATAATAATATATTGACTACATGTTAATATATATTCTATTAATATGTTTGAGTATAGTTAAATAATGGGTATTCTGTAGAGCACTGAGTTATAAAATGAAAATCGGACATATTGTGATTTCATTTGATAACATAATATAGTATTATTTACAGAATGGATTCAATAACTTATATATAATACTAAGTTATTTTATATATAGTAATATATTAAGTTAATTAGAATATTATACTTATATACATATTACGTTATTATAAGTTATTCTGTCAAACTGCAAAGGAACTTGTATTCACTCATTCATTGGTTTTATGGAATAAATGTGACATAAAATAATAAATTAATAATTGCATGAATATAGTAGCATGTCATATATTTTATGTAAATATAGTAGCATGTTGTATATATATTTTATTGCATGAATCTTCCTTGTAAGTTTACTATTAATTAACATATATTAATACCATGGTAGTTTTAATATATTACCGTAGTAGTTGTAATATATTATTATCATCATATGTTCTGTTATTTAGTTACTGTTTAAATTTATATGAAAGTTTGATTTCTGCAAACAAAATTTGGTATTGAATTCTGTTAAAATTTAGTACAACAGAAATTTGTTTCTGTTTATTAATAATTGTCTTCTTTGTATAACAGAAATGACATCCAATAGTACCAATCCTGCCGTGAGTATGTCTCATGGAGAAAAACCTGAAATATTCAATGGTACGAATTTCAAACGTTGGCAACAAAAGATGCTCTTCTATCTCACAACACTGAACTTGCAAGGTTTCTACAAGAAGACTGTCCTACTCTTGTTGAAGGAGAAACTGACAAGGAAAAGGTGGCTGCAGTAGATGTATGGAAACATGCAGATTTTCTTTGCAGGAACTATGTGATGAATGGTTTAGATAATACATTATATAATGTATATTGTACAATTCAAACTGCAAAAGAACTTTGGGAATCTTTAGACAAGAAATATAAAACTGAAGATGCTGGCATGAAAAAATTTATTGTTGGTAGATTTCTTGACTATAAAATGATAGATTCTAAAGCAGTCATCACTCAAGTTCAAGAATTACAAGTAATTCTACATGACATTCATTCTGAAGGAATGCCATTAAGTGACTCATTCCAAGTTGCTGCAATGATTGAGAAACTTCCACCATCATGGAAAGACTTCAAGAATTTTCTGAAGCATAAACGCAAAGAGATGAATCTTGAAGAACTGATCGTGCGACTTAGGATGGAAGAGGACAATCGAGGATCTGAGAAGAAGAGTGGGAAGAATTTCATTGAAGCAAAGACAAATGTCGTAGAACAAAGGCCAAACAACAACAAAAGGAAGCGTGAAGGCAAAGAAACTTTCAAGGCAAAGAAGAAATTCAAAGGCAAATGCATCAACTGTGGCATCCAAGGATATAAATCAAATGAATCTCGCAAGCCAAAGAAGTTCAAGAAAGAACAAAAGCCTCAAGCAAATGTGACAGAACTGGAAAAGCTTTCTGAAAATGTTTCAGACATAAATCTCTCTGCAGTTGTATCTGAATGCAACTTGGTAGGAAACCCTAAAGAATGGTACGTGGACACTGGGGCTACTCGCCACATTTGTTCCAACAAATGGATGTTTTCTACTTACAAATCAGTAGAAAATGATGATCAACTCTTCACGGGGAACTCCTCAAGTTCAAAGGTTGAAGGACGTGGAAAAATTGTACTGAAAATGACATCTGGCAAAGAACTGACTTTGAATGAAGTGCTTCATGTGCCAGATATCCGTAAAAATCTAGTTTCTGGGTCACTACTTAGCAAGAATAGCTTCAAGTTGGTGTTTGTGTCTGATAAATTAGTACTTACTAAAAATGATGTTCGTAGGAAAGGGCTACATGAATGATGGGCTCTTTAAGATGAATGTTATGACTGTTATACCGAAGTCTATTGATAATAATAAAATTAATTTTTTTGCTTACTTGTTAGAATCTTCAAATATATGGCATGCTAGATTAGGACATGTTAATTATAATACTTTGCGTAGATTAATTAATTTAGAGTTCTTGCCTAAATTTGATATTAATCTAAAACATAAATGTGAAATTTGTGTGGAATCAAAAATAACAAGATTACCCTTTCATTCTGTTGAAAGAAAAACTGAGCCTCTAGATTTAATTCACACAGATATATGTGATTTAAAGTTTGTGCAAACAAGAGGTGTGAAAAAATATTTGATAACCTTTATTGATGATTGCACAAGATATTGTTATGTATATTTGCTAAGAAGCATAGATGAGGCTGTAGAAATGTTTCAACTTTATAAAAGTGAAGTTGAAAATCAACTTAGCAAAAAGATTAAAGCAATAAGAAACGATAGAGGTGGTGAATATGAATCACCATTTGAAGATATATGCTCTACTCATGATATTATTCACCAAACTACCGCTCCTTATTCACCTCAATCTAACGGTATTGCTGAACGCAAGAACCGAACATTGAAAGAAATATTGAATGCTATGTTAAACATTTCTGGAGCACCCCAGAATTTGTGGGGGGAAGCTTTGCTTTCTGCCAATTATATTCTTAATAAAATGTCTCATAAGAAAACTTACAAAACACCTTATGAAATATGGAAAGGTCATAGACCTTGCTATAAATACTTAAAGAGTGTGGGGGTGTCTAACAAAAGTGATGGTTCCTAAACCTAAAAAGGTTAAGATAGGACCAAAAACAATTGACTGTGTATTCATTGGTTATGCAAATAACAGCAGTGTTTATCGCTTTCTTGTTCATAAATCTGAAATTTCTGATATTCATGTTAATACTTTTATTGAATCAAGAGATGCATCATTCTTTGAGAATATATTTCCATAAAATGGAAATAAAGATTCAAATTCAAACAAAAGACCTTTGGATGCTACTAGTAATAATCGTGAAAATATAGACAAAGAGTCTGTATTGGATGAACCTAGACGTAGCAAAAGAGCAAGGACTTCAAAATCTTTTGGTCCAGATTTTCTAACATTTTTGTTAGAAAACGATCCTCAAACGTACAAGGAAGCAATATCTTCTCTAGATGCTTCTCATTGGAAAGAAGTAATTAATAGTAAAATTAAGTCCATTATACAAAATCATACATGGGAATTGGTGGATCTTCCACCTGGTTCCAAACCCTTAGGGTATAAATGGATCTTCAAAAAGAAGATGAAAACTGATGGTTCAATTGATAAATATAAAGCAAGGCTTGTTGTGAAAGGCTATAGACAAAAGGAAGGATTGGATTATTTCGACACTTATTCACCTGTTACAAGAATTACATCTATTCGAATGATAATAGCAATAGCATCTTTAAATAGACTTGAAATACATCAAATGGATGTAAAGACTGCATTCTTAAATGGTGAATTAGATGAAGAAATATATATGGAACAACCTGAAGGTTTCATAGCTCCTGGACAAGAGAGGAAAGTATGCAAACTTGTTAAATCCTTGTATGGATTAAAACAAGCACCAAAACAATGGCATGAGAAATTTGATAATGTTATGTTATCAAACGGATTTAAAATCAATGAGTGTGACAAATGTGTTTATATCAAAAGTACTCAAAAGGAATATGTCATTGTTTGTCTTTATGTGGATGATATGTTAATCATGGGTAGCAACAATGAAGTTATCAACTCTACCAAACGTATGTTATCAAATAGGTTTGACATAAAAGACTTGGGGATTGCTGATATAATATTAGGAATCAAGATTTCTAGAATATCTGATGGAATTATATTATCTCAAACTCATTACATTGAAAAAATACTTGAAAAATTTAACAAGTATAATATAATTCTAAATAAGACCCCAGTTGATATAAATCTTCATCTAGCTAAAAATGAAGGTGATAGCATATCTCAACTAGAATATTCTCGTATAATAGGCAGTTTAATGTATATCACGAACTGTACTAGACCAGATATAGCTTATTCGGTAAGTAAGCTAAGTCGGTATACGAGTAATCCAGGTACAGATCACTGAAAAGCAATTTTGAGAGTTTTGGGATATTTAAAACATACTCAAAAATATTGACTGCACTATACAAGATATTCATCAGTATTGGAAGGATATAGTGATGCTAATTGGATATCTGATAATAAAGACTCGAAATCCACAAGTGGATGTCTTTACCCTTGAAAGTGCAGCGGTATCTTGAAAATCCTCAAAACAAACGTGTATTGCTAGGTCTACAATGAAATCAGAATTCATTGCGTTAGACAAAGCTGGAGAAGAAGCTGAGTGGCTTTGTAATTTCTTAGAGGATATTCCAAATTGGTCAAGACCTGTGCCAGCTATATGTATACAATGTGATAGCCAATCAGCGATTGGAAGAGCACAAAGTCATTTATATAACGGTAAATCACGCCATATACGACGAAGACATAATACCGTTAGACAATTGCTCTCAAATGGAATTATCTCAATTGACTATGTAAAGTCAAAAGATAATATTGCGGATCCGCTTACGAAAGGTTTAACAAGAGAGCAAGTGAAAAAATCATCGAAGGGAATGGGTTTAAAGCCTACTGTTTAAATAAGAGTCGTCATAGTGGCAACCCAATCTAGCTGACTGGAAATCCCAAGATCTAGGTTCAATGGGCAAACCGAACTATGTAATACTCAGTAAAGCACTGAGGAGATATTTACTCCTAACCATTCCTATTATGAAATGATGCATATCTGCCGCGAGAATTAGGATAAGTTACGCTTTTAATGATTTTTATATCTTGAAATACGTTCAAGTGGAGTATTGCAGGATACTCTTGATAGAAGTCACCTACGTGAATAAGAAGGGGGCCACTTCTGTGAGAATTTTGAAAGGCTGAATTCTCAAATATACTAACGGAACCAAGAGTGTTTCAAGGCCAAAATGAACACAAACGTGAGAACCAACTATGTCTGAAGAGATATTTTGTGAATTCTATCGTCTTGGTTTACACGAAAAGCTGACAGTTCAAAAACATCATGTCAACTGATTAGCCAAGTAAATCCGATAGTTTTTACTAGGGCAAGTTCAAAGCCACTAGGCTACTTAACCCGATGAAGTATCTTTTCTCATGTACTCGAACTAGTGTCAGCATATTCATAAAATATTTTTTTTTTGTTCTACATAATATAAAGCCAATTTTACATTCATGTGGGGAATTGTTGGAAATGGTATTTGAAACATTAAATATTAGAGCATTTTGAGACTCAATTAAATGAGGGACCCACATTCCGAAAATGTCGGGTCTTTGCACCAATGTGTTCTCCTTCATGAGGAGTATAACTTGGTATATTTATATGTTCAAATCCATTAAGAATTGAATGAGAAAATTGACACCAAAGTCACCTATTTGATTGTTAAAAGTTGCAAAAGTCCCACATAGGGAATTAGAGGGAAAATTGAAGTCTTTATATATGGGATGTTTGCTCAATGAAAAGGGCCCCAAGGGGCACCCCACTTTTGTGGAAGGAAGAGGACCTAGCCAAGGCTTGGTTCAAACCCACACGCGCGCGCGCCTCCGCCGCCACCGTCCATCCGGTCGATCGGCGGGCGGGCGGGCGGGCGGGCGGGCGGGCCGGGCTCGAGTTCGGGCGGGGCGGGTCATGATATATAATTTTTTAGACAATCTATTTAATAAATTATCAGATTTTGTTTAAAGTTATTATCAATACTATGTAGTTTTGTTGTGTGCCAACGGTAATAAACTGCCTAATGCTTCTATAAATTAATCAATATGGGCGCCCAACAGAACAGACTTTCTAATTAATCAGTATGCTTTTTCCCGTCCCGTTCCTTTCCTTCTTCCCCGTTCTGCAGTAAGAAATTCCCGTTCCTTCCCTTCTGAAAAGTACAGTTCTGTTCCCGTTCTGTCGTCCCGTTCTCGTTCTGCAGTTCCGTTCTGCATACTTTTTCCGTTTCTGAGTAAGTGTATGAATACACCATTTTCATGCATCATTACTGTAATTTCCATTTACATGCATCATTATTATTGACAGTAAAAGTTCGAGTATATAACATAGAATTTGCGTTCAACGAATTCTTAATTTTGTAGTGCTACTAATTAAGAATTGAAATCCGTTTTATCTTGGGAAGCAATTATTCAATTAATTCTTAGCACCTGTGAGGGAATAAATTTGCTTTAACGAGACTTTGTGAATTCAAAGGACTCGGATTTATATTTTACTTATTTTATAATTGTTTCTGTTTCGCATAAATTTTATATCTAAATATATATATATATTAAATAATACTATATATTACAGATAACATTACAACCATGAACTAGATTGATAGCTTAATTGTTTTTTACATTATATAGTGGGTCACTGATGGATCACCAATTCGTTGACATACAGATAATAGCACAAGCCAGGATTCATCAAGGCAGGAGACATTTATGGTCCTTGCATACCCTTCCCTGCCTTTTGAGTAGTTTACAGCCTCTTTTCCCAAAAAGGTTTATACAATTGAAATTGGAGGGACATGGACATAAACATTTATCTAAGATGCACATTTGGACAAAGATTTGTCAATCAGTTTTCATTATAGATCTGAATTAGAAGAAATATCAAATTTTCAGGTGTGATCTGAGTTTCTAAGCATGGAGCTTTATACTTACCTAAAGAACCCTTGGATTTTTTGTAGTTGACTCTAAAGTTTCTAAGGGAATATCCCAAAGATTCACTTGACAATCAGAACATACACTCATTAACAATCAGTCAGATAAGGTCTTTGTCAATAACTAGGAGCAATGTTGTTCATAAAGACAAGGAATGACATCATCTTTTAATAATATCAATGGGACTACGGTTTTTCTAATAAATTTAAAAAGTCATCTCTAGCACATCTGATTTCTGGCATCATGTGAAGCCAAAACAATGTTGCAACAAAAGGTAGAAACACTTTACTTCAAAGAATAATAGGCAAAACATCCTCTAATATTAACGAAATGAAATAACTAGCAATCAATGATATGCAAATTAACAAGTTCCATTACTAAGCCTAACTCGATATGGTGATTGGCATTCTTCTCTGTCATACTAAAGTCATGCTCCAATGTCTCACTAATTTCAAGTGCAATCGAAATGCCACATGGTTTCACAAATGTACGTCATATAAAAATAGTGAGCTCCTCACAGCTTGTCAAACAAACACCTCACTATTACAAAGGAGTACAAGCTACACACAATGCGGCAGCGACTGCTATGGAAACCATTTTGGGATAACTATTTTACTATTGTACATAGAAATTTAATTACTATACTTCCCAAATATGAAAGTCCCATTTTCTTGTTTGTAAATTTAAAATGAGACTCCTATTCCCAAAAATTGACTAAAAAGTAAAGCTGTAAAATGAGCAAACAGTTTGGACTCGATTCGTACTCGCTCAACTAAAAGTTCGATTCGTGCTCGACTTGAAATATAAATGATTCAAATATGAGCAAATTTTAAAGTTCGATAAATTACTCGAACCTCCTTAAATTACAATTTTCTATTGATACTCGGATCATATTCGTTTAAAAATTTCAAATTACTCAGGCTCGATTCGAGATCGTGCTTTGTTGGTTTATAATCTTTTATGATTTTAATGATGACAATATTATTGGGTTTCTATTTAGTATAATGGACTTTATTTAAATTGCTTGGGCTGTTTATATTGTTGATTTATTGGTTGGCCCAGATTGGATTCTTAGTCTATTAATTGCTAAATTCAAAAGGAATTATTATTGCTGAAAATTTACTTTATATATATATATCCTGTTTTGAATCAAATTTAGATATATGATATAAAAAGGAGTCTTAAAAAAATTGTTAAGAGTTGTTAATACATACATACATACATGGAACAGGTCTCTTGAAGCTTATAGCAGCCATATTACACATATTAATCAAGAGCCTTTCAAAGCTATTTTTAGCTACTCATTGTATTGTTAATTTCTTTCAGCTAGAAATTAAGAGGTGCAAAGGTCTTAGTGGTGAGAAAGGTTGTAGAGGTGTCCATCGTAGTGGAAAGCTTTATTTGAACAGAGAGTTCTTTTTATTGTATTTAATTGAGTCTTAAAATTAATAAAAAGAGTCCAATACTGGTTGGTATTAAACGTGGATTAAGCCATTAGAGGTTAGATGCAGAACTACGCAAAAATCCTTGTGTCTATGGTTTGTTAATTCTTGTGGTTTGATCGTTTGAGTCTCACTTTGCATCTAAATACATCCACATAAAAGTAATCTGCTGATAGAGTAAAATGTATTAATCCAGACACTAATTCACACACGTTTCATCTGTCTACATTATAACAAAAGTAAAATTTACTCTAAAGCAGACACTTTCATTTGTCTGTTTTAAGTTCAGTAGCAGAAAAATTAAAATTAGTCATTGTTAATCACTTTGTATCTCAAACACCTATTCACCCCCTCTAGATGTGCACATACACGAAATTACATTTGGTATCAGCACCATAGAAACGCTCACCCTCTTTGGTGAACTTGAAGAGTTTGAAATAGTTTATTGGTTAAGGTTAATATGATTAAGGAATTAAACTGATTATATATTTTTTAACTGTGGATGATTTGAATTATTATTTATTGATGATAACTATGATATGGTGTGCTTATTTACAGAATTACATTTGGTATCAGAGTGAGGCTCTATTATATTGATCTTTACAGGTCGTAGGGGAAGATCCTATGACACACCTTAACTTTTAAGAAGGACAGTCCACAAGCAGACTGCCTCTGTTGATCGGAAGCCAGAACTTCAATTTCTAGAAATTTAGAATGAAGATTTATCTCAAGAAAGACCTATAGGAATGGTGGGTGGTTGATAATGAACCCGTCATTCCAAGACATGATGATGACAGACCCACGACTCTCATGGAAATGGATACAAATGAAAGTTGCATGTTTTCCTACAACTCAAGAGCCATAAACACCTTGCTAAGCGGAATGGTCCAAGCTGAAATTGATAAAGTTTCAGCATGTAACACAACAAAAGAAATTTGGGATACTATCTTGACAAGCCACGAAGGTACTTCCAAAGTCAAGGATGTGAAGTTGAGTATGCTAATTGTAACACTATGAGCTATTCAAGTTAGAAAAGGATGAAACAGTCAATGAAGCTCAAGCGATGTTCCTCACACTAATGAACTCTCTCAACATGCTAGGGAGAAAAATTGATCAAAAGGAAATAAATAGAAAGCTATTGAGAATCATGCCAAAAAGATTTGCACCGAAAGTCACAACTCTCCAAGACTCACCAACAATTAGTACCATGGAAACTATTACCTTATTTGGAGAGCTTGAAGAATTTGAAAATCAGCTAAGAAGGTATGATGAAGATAAAGCACCAATAAAGAAAACATTGACACTTCAAGTCGAGAGCAACAATGAAGGTGATTACGAAGATTTTGATGAAGAAATTGAAATGCTCTTAAGAAAACTCGAGAGACTAATTCAAAGGAAGAAACAAATGAAGAATAAAAAAGGTAGCTCAACTCTAATGAGTAAGTCCAAAGCAGAACAAGAAGAAGAATTTGGTCAACTCTGTTTCATGGGACTAGAAGATGATAAACTTAATGTAAACAATTTTTATTTTAATGAAGCTTTTGAAATATCCACGTCTGATTATATTGAGAATGTAAATCAATAACTTAAAAAGAAAACTGCCTATTTTAAGAACTGTGTTATTGAGCTAATGAGTGAAGTTGAGTTACTTATTGGAGAGAAAAAAGAAAATGAATATCTCAAAAAGGAAAATGATATTTTAAAAGAAAATTTAAAAATGAGAGATGCATGCATAGATGCTTTTAATGATGGAAAAATGATGAATGTGAAACATGATAATGAAGAAATAATATCTTTCAAAAAAGACCTTGCAAAATTTGTACAAGGAGAATAAAATTTAAATATAATGGTGGGTGCACAAAGGTCTAGTCTTGATAAACAAGGGATTGGGTATAATCCTATTAAAAATGTAAAAAATAGAACTAATAATAATTTAAGAATGATTAATAGTAAACCAAGGTTTAAGCCACTTTATTATTTAACGTTTGTTACTTGTAAAAAATGTGGTTTTAAATGTCATTTTGATTCTAATTGTAATAAATTAAAATAAAACAAATTTAGATAAAGAAATGTGATTTATATGCTACTAACCCAAAAGGACCCAAGAAGATTTGGGTACCAAAATGGTAGAGACTATTTGTTTGCTTTGTAGATATCTCAAGGTCAAAATGAAGATGAATAATACTTTACTTTGAGAGACTACACTAAGGAGCACATATATCAAGCTTACTACTGGTAAAAATAACAATGTTGACATATAGGTAACAAAACATAAAGATATGATTATTTTGTTTTCTTGCTATATGTGATATTGTTCTAAGCTTGCATTAGTTTCTTTCTTTGCGCTTATTTTTTTTATGTCAAAGGGAGAGATAACTAAATTAAGCTAAATTGATATAAATTATTTTTTGTTGATGACAAAGGGGGAGATATATAACTAAATTGATATGCTATAATCAACTTGTGCTTAATGATTAATATGCATGGCCTTATCTCTTTTTCATGATGTCAAAGGGGAGAGTTTTTTGAATTAAGGAATTAAACTGATTATATTTTTTTTAACTATGAATGATTTTATGATTTGAATTATTGTTTATTGATGATAACTATTATATAGTGTGCTTATTTACAGAATTACATTTTGACTCGATAGCTAAATAAGTATCAATCAAACCTTA
Organism: Panax notoginseng; assembly: GCA_016801055.1. Classification (NCBI taxonomy): domain Eukaryota; kingdom Viridiplantae; phylum Streptophyta; class Magnoliopsida; order Apiales; family Araliaceae; genus Panax; species Panax notoginseng. Next base: position 107,123,340 of record CM029014.1, read on the forward strand.
TTTTATACTCGATAAATTTTGTGAACCAAATCTGAGCACTCAATACTCGGCTCGACTCGGTTCATTTACACTCTTACTAAAAAATGACACCGTCAGGATTAACCCTAGTTAGGCCTGATTAAAACAAATCAGTCAAGCAACTAATTAACTAACAAGGGTTGTTAATTAGTAATTGAAGCTAAATCAGTGAAGAACAATTAAAAATGACGATGAACAGTAACTCGAGTTACAGTAAACTAAGGAATTCAGGAATGAAATTGAAGGAAACTTGGGGAAAAAGATAGCTAGGGTAGGGGTGGACTAAGCAATTTCCTCATACATAGTACTCTCATACCTCTTTTTATTTATAGAGTAGTTATCCTACAATGTTAAGCTAACTTGCACCAGGGGTACACTAACTGCCCATGTACCTGCTGTTTTCAAGAATATTCTAATAACTACCAAGTCCCTGGCCTTACAGAAACCATATTCCAAATGTGCCCTAAATGAAAACGTGGTTAAATTTAACTTTCATTTGAATTCAATATTGTTATTTTAATTTGAGTGAGGGTGCTATAAGAGAAATTGACAAGTTGTTGACTCACAGAAATAATTAAAGAAATAAAGGCCCCCACTAGCAAGATGGTCGTGCCTTGTGTTTATGTGCATGGGTGGGGTTGAATAAACAGCTAGGATTAAACAAATTGTAAAATTTTAATTGTAATGACATTGTTACGCTCCAAATTAAGAAGCAAAACTATACTACACATTAAAACAAACAACATAAATGCATGTAAACAAACACTAAAACAGCTAAAATCAAGAACCCACGAACACTTCCAAAGACTACAAATGCATTAAAGAACAACTTACAGCCTTAAGATCATATGTAAGGCAAAAGACACCAAAGCACTCGGGTTTCTTCTTTGGGTCTTCATTTTTCACAGCAACTTGTGTTTCAACTTCCCTGTGTATCAAAAAGAATCAACAATTAAGAAAAATAAGAACAACCCAATTAACTGAATCATATATAATATCTAGAGAATGAAAAACTGAATGATTCAAAGCAATCTTACTTGGATGTAACAGAGCAAAATATTCTTGGGTTTTTCTGGGTTCGAGTAAAAGGCTGGAAAGTGGCATGTTTATGAAAGGATAAACGGGTACATGATTTGTAAGAGAGCTGGGAAGCTCCATTAATGGTTTTTGTGTATGCAGGGGATAGCTCTGCTACTAACATGGCAGCAAAGCAGGGGAGAGGGGAGAGATGTTTAGATAGAGAGATAGAGAGAATGCAGCATAAAGGCAAAAGAGGGTGCAGGATGGATTATATTCTGATTTTGAAATGAGGTAATTTGGTAACATATAGGTATAAGGTCATCCATATGACACTTGTCAATATAGCCTCATCCTAAAAATTTCTACTATTTGGACTTTAAAGCCTTAAATTCTCAGTGTTTCTGGCCCCAATTATTTTAAATGTTTTAATTTATTCTCTTTTTTTTTTTGTTAATTCGGGAGCCTTAAATTATTAGTGTTTCTGACCTCAATTATTTTAAATGTTTTAATTTATTCTCTTTTTTTTTGTTAATTCGGGAGCCTTAAATTATTACTGTTTTAATTAAATTTAATTTATTTTATTTTACTTAATTCGGGAGGGGAGTATTGAACCTAAAACCTCTTACATAATTGCAAGAAGTTATACAAACTGAACTAGTGCTCATTATTTTAATTTAGTCTTTTATTGTTAGAGAATATTTTTGTTATTTAATGACAGTTTGTGCATTTGACTACCACACGAAAAATAATGTCGTGCATATAAGCTTTTAATGTTGTGTTTGTAAGTTTAATAAGTTGCATGTGGACGTTGGGAAAAATTTGTAGTTAGTACGTTCGTTCTATACGGTTTTTTATTTTTCCTTTTTTCTTCTTTTTGATTTGTTTATATCCTTTCTATTTTGATACGTAGATTGATTTGATTAAAGGGATGTTTTAGGAAAAAATCGACATTTAGTCGACTTATTTTACCAAATTTTGATTTTTTATGATTGGGAATGAGACAGAGTCGTCAGTTGGTATGATTTGCAATACATCACCAACTCATCCGGATTTGAAATTTTTCACAATATGACCCAATATGTGACTCCGTAGCATTGGTCTGAAACCGAGATTCTTATAATTTGCGGGCTTGCTTAAGCGAGGAGAAGGTGTTTGGCACCCCCGACTTCTGTGAAAACACAGTTACCGCATCTTATTGATTTTCTATGCATCAAGTGTATGTGTGTGTGTGTGTGTTTTATTGTGCTTTGTGCTAAGTGCTTTTATTTTAAAGTCTTTTCTAGGCTTTATTTGAGTTATTTGGAAGTAGTGATGTTCATCTTTGCACCTATGTACGAAGGATTTGATATAGCAAAAAGTTCATTTTAGACAAAATATACATTTCGAATGATATTTTGAAAAAACATAATTTGCAAATCCTTCGCCCGAATAGTAATCGAAGACCTTTGATACTTCCTTTTATCTTTATGTTTCTTAGATGATCTACCCAAATCGCTTTATTCTGCATGAAAGCTCTTTGTAATTTTATTGAAAATTCGTTTTGGGTGATAATGCATGCAATAAAGAGCCAAAAAGAGGTCGGATCATCATCGGGCATGAAAGCCATCTTGATGAATCTGAATTCCCACAAACATGATTTTTACTATCACGGGATCTTAAATCCAAATTCTCGGGACGAACACCTTGAACTTGTTTTAAGATCCAATATTACATGTACAACGATTTTTGCAGTATTTAAACATTTCATTTAACCAAAAAGTCCATTATGAGAATATAGTTAAGATCTATTTAGTAGATCTCAACCCCGGATTACTAGGCTCACATTAATATGCTTAAATATGTATATACAACATCCTAGACTTGATATTAGGTGATTTCATCGGTTAAAATCCCCATATCGAGCCATTTGGACCTCCTCGCCTCTAGATACAGATCTAGGGCTCTACGGAGTGACCGGGACTGACTAAAAGTAATAAAACATCTAGATCTACCATGGATCTAAGCCAATCTAGCATATAGGTTAGAGCATCATGTTTCATAACAGTTCAAAGTGCTAGATTTGGCTAGATCTAGTCAAAAAACTGATTTACAATTAGATATGCACAAATTAACCAGTAGAACACAATATCTACTAACTACTACGCAATATATATGTAAAACAACAAGTTTAACATGTCAAAAATGCTATATCTACATAGATATAGTATTTATAACAACATTTATAAAGAAAAGTGGCTAAAATGAGTGTTTTTCACTTTGAGGGACGCGTGAACAAGCTTCTTTTGGCTTGGGATCAACTTATATCACTCTAAACTTACAATATGTATGATATATAAGATCAAACAACTCAAAGATGGTGATGTATGACCCGAGCCCCTTCTCTCTCTAGCTTCTCTCCTTAGCTTTCTGTTTTTGCATGTATTCTTTATGTGCTTCCTGCTGCTGACTTAAGGCATCCGAGTTAGCCGCAGGTGTACCTACGGCTGGTCTTGTTGTCTTGAAGTTCGTGTCTTAGGTCTCGATCAGATGAAAGTTGAGCTCTGTACCAAAATATCTCAGAAAGTCTTTGCAGAAGGTTGCGAAATACAATCGAATATGACCAACTCAGAGTCTGGGAAGATGATGCAATTAGCTAAAAGGTATCTTCCAGCTCCCGAGGGTCGTCAATCGGGTTGTCTTCGATAGCTCGCAGTTCATTGGTTGATGCGGTGACGTCTTATGGTCACATCCTCAGCTTTGCGATCTTTATTCGGTTCGCGTCGTGTCTGGGCATCGTTGCACCTTGATCTCTCCTCGGAGTTGTCGTTGGGGTGAAATGATGTTTTTTCCCTACCTCAGGGTTGTCTCCGAAGTGAAATGACGCTTTTTCCCTCTTGCAGGGTTAGTCCAAGGAAAACGAGATTTGAGTGTCTACAGATGCCCCTCTTTGTCATTTTATACAATGTAATGAAATGATCATGATAAAGATTACTGGACACGAAGATACATAACAAGGTATATCTAATGATGCAATGCCATGTGTAAAGTATGCAACGAAATGTTTGATTTAGATTTAAAAAAGGTTACTCCCATCTACTGGAGATGATAAGGATTGTGAGAACGTCGTCAATTACTGCCGACACCTTTGTTGGGTTGTTGCCAACGGATTTATCATCGGGGTTGTGCCAACGCCTTCATTGGGTTGCCGCCAACGAATTATATACATTGGGGGTTAAGTCGACGTCTTTATTGAGTTGTTACCAACAGATTATATATCATCGGGGTTTAGCTGATCCGCGTTGGACTGTTGCCAACAGATTACATCATAGGGGTTAAGCTGATGCCTTCACTGGATTTTTGCTAACGAATTAAATCATCTGGGTTAAGCTGATCCTTCATTGGGTTGTCATCAAAGGATTACATCGTCGGGGTTAAGCCAATCTGTGTTGGATTGTTGCCAATGAATTACATCATCGGGATTAAGACGATACTTCATTGGATTGTCGCCAACGGATAGTATATCGCACTTCGCAAATTACACATCGCAAGTTCAATTTTTATCAAGTCTTATTACATTTCACAAATCATGTTACCACCAACGGGTACTACTGGTGTCTGCGCTGGGTTGTTGCCAACAGATTACAACATCGGGGTCAAGTCGATCTTCGTTGGGGTCAATGCCAAAGGATTTTACATCATCGGGATTAAGCTAACGCTTCATTGGGCTGTCGCCAACGGGTTACATCATTAGGGTCAAGCTGATCTTTCATTAGGTTATCGCCAACGAATTACATCATCGGGGTCAAGCCGATCCTTTATTGGGTTGTTACCAATGGATTACATCATCGGGGTCAGGCTGATCCTTCATTGGGTTGATGCCAATAGATTCTACAACATCGGGGTTAAGTCGATCCTTCATTGGGTTGTCGCCAACGGATTACACAACATCGAGGTTAAGCCGACGCCTTCACTTGGGTCAAGCTAGTGGATTGCATCATCGGGGTCAAGCCGATCTGCATCGGGGTCAGTGCCAACGGATTACAGCACATCGGGGTTAATTCGATCTTCATTGGGGTCAAACTAGTGGATTCTACATCATCGGGGTTATGCCGATCTTCATTGGGGTTAATGCCAATGGATTACAACATCGGGGGTTAAGCCGACACCTTCATTGGGGTCAATGCCAGTTGACTCTACACCATCGGGGTTAAGCCGACGCCTTCAATGGGGTCAATGTCAGTGGATTGTATCATCGGGGTTAAGTCGATCTGCGTTAGGGTAAATGTCAACTGATTACAACATCCAGGTTAAGCCGGCACCTTCACTAGGGTCAAAGCCAGTGGATTACACATCATCGGGGTTAAGCCGACGCCTTCACTGGGGTCAATGCTAGTGGATTGCATCATCGGGGTCAAGCCGATCTGTGTTGGGGTTAATGCCAATGGATTACAACATTGGGATTAAGCCAACGCTTCACTGGGGTCAATGCTGTCAACATCAGGAAAAAATTTCTTTTTTTAGAATTCCTCTTTTAGTCTTTCTTACCCTTTATGTTTTTTATGTATTGAATTTTATTTGAAAGGGTGAGTTTGATAAAAGGGTCCGACACAAAATGTCGGCGATTTTGAAAATTTTGAGTCGCCAATTGGTAGTAGTGAAATGGTTGTACCAACTCAACCGAAATTAAAAAGATTTGTAAAAAAGGCCCAATTATTGGACTCTATTTAACAGGCCTTGGAAACCAAGATTCATAGAGTTCGGGGGCTTGATTAAGCGGAGGAAATGTGCTAGTTCCCAAAGGTACAATAGTTATCTAGAAGGGGGATTGAATAGATATTTTAAAATTTCTTTTTGTTAAAATACTTTGTCAGATTTGTTAATAAATTAACCACAGCGGAATATATGATTTATTTGTTTCCCTTTAAGATAAATCGAGTTAATAGGTGACAAGCAATTATAAAAGATATAGCAGTTAAAGCAAGAATATAAAAGACACCGAGATTTTAATTGGTTCAGAGCACTCAAGGCTCCTAGTCCACTCTTCTACTCCTCGAGTAGGAAATCCACTAAGGATATCTTTACAATCTTTGAATCACACAGATTCCTTCAAGACCAGCAGTCTTAGAACTTTTTAGTTCACTTAGAACTCTTCAAGTCCAGCAGACTTGGAATACAGTTGATGAGAGTTGAGTTTTTGGGTTGTGCTACTTAGTTGCCGTTAAGCATATGTTCGAAAGAACTGAGTAGCTGAGCAAGCTTTCTTTCTAGATCGTAGAGTTGAGCGTTGAATGTTCTTCAACTTTTGTTGTGTACTTGCTTTAAAAAATCTTGCATCTCCATTTGATTTGTATATAAGGAGCCTTTAAAATATGTCCGTTTGAAGGCATCTATTGAAGCATTAATTGCATCAGATATTTCTGAGCACTGATGGTGACTACCTGGAAATTTTCTGTCCAGCCGTTTGACCCACTAACACAGCAGACTGTTATCCCACCTAACACCTGAAAAGGTGTTTTCAGCAGACATGTAGTACTTTCCTTAGCTTCTTCAATACGTGTCTTCGTTATATACTAAGGATGAGTGTTGGTGTAAGACCCCGAATTTTATGAAATAAAAGTATTCAATTTTTCTTATAATTACAATTCAGTAAATGATTAAATTGATAAAAAGTTAAAGTTATGGGTGAAATGTGAAAACTTTTCAAAATACGCAAGTGGTTATAAAATATTCATTGTTGTCGGGGAATATTCGTTTGGTCGTGGAATATTCTTTTTGTCGAGGAATAATCGTACGACGGCGCAGACATTTATGGGCCCCATAACAGAATAACTGTCAGATGAAGATAACGACAAAAATTGAGTTTTTATAATTAACGACGTAGTTGTTACCGTTAACACTGTTGGAATACCCAGTGGTTAAAATACAGTAATACGCGTTATTGCACAGTAGCACACGGTATTGCACAGTATTTTTGAAATTATTGATTCTTACGTAAGAAGGAACAACTGAATAATTGTCACAGTAATTACTGTTCAATATTTTATTTTATTGATTCAATAATTGCTGCATTGATATTTTATATTATTGTTATTTCAATAATTGTCACTGCACAGTATTTCTCATTATCAAATCAATAATTCATATTATTTGAATAATATTATTAGATAGCATTATTGGCAATGTCTAGAAAGTTCTGTCTAAGGAGAGGTTTGGTCATCTAATTGCGCGCCAGTAAGGAGAAATTCTTATTGGAAAGCCCCCTCTTTCCTAGGAACGGCCTGGTTGTCATAATTGTGATTCTGTAATATTATTTGTGAATAATTAATTATTGATTTATATGATAAGGAAATATTTTTTTTATGTGGATATAAATGAGGGATATATTTTTGTGGTTAAAAATTAAGGAGTTAATGTTGAGGTATTTTATCTGTATTTTTATCGGAACGGAGGTATTGAAAATCAAATTAGGATTTTTGAGATATTTTGCAGGGGTTATAATTTTTAATTCGACCGTTGGATCGTGGTAATTTTTGGATATGTTATACATATATAAGTTGAGTATATGTCCACAAATTTTGAACCGTTAAAAATGAACGTATGATTTGTTATGAATTTTACGAGATGACTGGTTCAGAAATTGTTAAATTTCTGGAGTTAATCATTTTGGTGGAAAATTCTAGAATTGGTGGGCCCCACTCTTGGTTGGTGAAGAAATGTGCTGAGATTTTTATTCAAATGTGGTGGGTGGGAATAGTAGCAGGTAAAGCCATCAGGTTGCAGGTTAATTTTGCTTCAGCGTGCTAACATTTTTCTATAAATAGAGGGCTAAGTTAGAATTGAAAATCACACCAGAAACATAAGTTTTCTCTCTTTCTCTCTCTAGATTATTGAGTATATTTTGTGAGTATTTAGATACTTGGTGAGTTGCTATTCATCAGTGCAAGTTTCCTTCAGCGTTATATCTGATATCCGGTCAGAAGTGCTGCTATTTTAAGGTAAGGGATAGTAAGGGATATTAAGGGATGCTATATTCTTCATAATGATGTTATTCTTTCAATATCATTATACTTAATAGGTATGGATTTTATTGTAGAATTTCTACCTTTTTGAGTCGGAATTACTATTCACGTATACGGCACTATTCACGTATACAGCACTATTCATGCATATGACACTATTTACATGACATTATTTACGTATACGGTACCATGTACGAATACGGAGCACTATTCACGAGTTACTATTCACGAGTTACTATTCACGAGTTACTATTCATGAGTTACTATTCACGAGTTACTATTCACAACAAAATTGGTTTCTTATTCTGATCAAATTATAGTTGATTTATGAATATTACTCTTGAGATTAAATCTATATGTTGATTATATTGATTTTATTATCATATATAATATTTTTATAACCCTGATGTTGAATTTCTCTTTCACTTGAGTGTAAAGATGGGTATATTATTGGTATGATTATGACTAGGGTTCTCTTTGGCCAGTAGTGGAAAAGTTGAATTGTGACTGGTATGATCATGACCATTGAATTTATAATTGAATATCTTCAGCTTAAGTGCAAAGGTGAAATGATCAACATGGTTATAATTATTGTTTATATAAATGATTATATATTTCTTTGAGATATTAATATATTTGGCCTGTAGTGCAAATATAAACTGTTGATGAATATATTTGGCTTGTTGTGCAAATATGAACTGTTGAGGAATATCTTTGGCCTGTAGTGCAAAGATGAATTATTGATGAATATCTTTGGCCCGTAGTGCAAAGATGACCTGTTGTTGAATATCTTTGGCCAGTAGTGCAAAGATGAATTGGTGACGAATATCTTTGGGCCGTAGTGCAAAGATGAAGTTATTAGTATGATTATGAACAGGAACTATGATTTGGTATAACCATGATCTTTGATGTTTCAGGTAAAGACATGTGATGAAAATTATCTTCGTTCTGGATGTGAAGAGGAATTTAGAATCACAATTATGATTATGAGTTATTCATATAATTGTGGAAATGAACTGTCGATTGATGTTACAGGGATAAAATATTGTTTGTGGACTTTTAATATGGAGAATATAATAGACTTTATGGTCTATTTGACTCTTCTAATGGATTGCTCGTTCCGCTGTAACTATGGTTGAAAAGTTTTATCATCTACCATGTGTTCTAAATCTCTGATTTATTACTGATGAAGGCTATTGATAATTTAATTATCTTTAGTCATGATATTCTTTACTGTGCTAGTTGTGCTCACCCTTTTGCTTCACAATTCCTTTCAGGTAATACGAGTGTAGCTGGGTCGAGCGGGGGATAACAGGGGAATAGAACGGTGGTCTATAGCTATTGAGGGTGAGGTGAACTCAACTTTGGAAGGGTATTTTTGACACTATCATATAAGATGTCTAATGACATACAACCTCGTGTCATCATAAGACAGGGTTGTGCTCATCCACTTGCTGGGTATATTTATGAGCACTACCTATATAATCTTGGTGTTTGTTTGAAGTATAATTCTCAATTAGAGACAGTGGAGATAATGATATGTCAAGAGAAGACTCCCCATTGGGAAAAATATGATAGTAATCTTCTCGTTTTTCTTTTGGGTATATTGGGTCAACCAAGGATAATTCTGTGGCCATATGATATCTATCACAACCTAGAAGCATGGCCTCCCATGTACGAAGGTTTCCTTGAGCACTTTCCAAAGATTCTAATTTCTAAAACAGTTTTTGACTATACCTTTATGTAAGGTGTCATTGTGAGGTGATGTCCACGGTTGGAACATGAGTCACATTTGGTATATATTTGTATCCAAACTCACAGCATATGTGTTGTTGTATTTTGCACGACAATTGTTGTAATAAAGTTGTAGTTGTTTTCTGTACCATGTATTTGGCGACTCAGAATAGGTTGGATGGAATGGACCTGTTTTGGGGTCGTTACATTTTGGTATCACAACTTAGGGATATGATCTCTGGCAGAGATCGGGAAATAGAACTAGGAGGGGAGAGATGAGTAAATCCTTCGCTAGTGTGTCCTACCTAAGCTTATTTGTTGGTCAGTCATAATATCGGGATATTATGTGATATGTTAATTTGTTAAATTTACCCTTATTTTGAAGCTATATTCTAGAATGATATCTAAAATACAGGAGATGAGCAATGGATAAATCATGATGATAGGGAAGATGGAATCTGAAATGAAAGCAAGGTATTTTCAACTCTTTGAAATACCAGGTACGTAAATTTCAGGGACGAAATTTCATAAGGAGAAGAGATTGTAAGACCCCAAATTTTATGAAATAAAAGTATTTAATTTTTCTTATAATTACAATTCAGTAAATGGTTAAATTGATAAAAAGTTAAAGTTATGGGTGAAATATGAAAACTTTTCAAAATACGCAAGTGGTTATAAAATATTCATTGTTGTCGGGGAATATTCGTTTGGTCGTGGAATATTCTTTCTGTCGGGGAATATTCGTACGACGGCGCAGACATTTATGGGCCCCATAACAGAATAACTGTCGGATGAAGATAACGACAAAAATTGAGTTTTTATAATTAACGGCGTAGTTGTTACCGTTAACACTGTTGGAATACCCGGTGGTTAAAATACAGTAATACGCGTTATTGCACAGTAGCACACGGTATTGCATAGTATTTTTGAAATTATTGATTCTTACGTAAGAAGGCACAACTGAATAATTGTCACAGTAATTACTGTTCAATATTTTATTTTATTGATTCAATAATTGCTGCATTGATATTTTATATTATTGTTATTTTAATAATTGTCACTGCACAGTATTTTCCATTATCAGATCAATAATTCATATTATTTGAATAATATTATTAGATAGCATTATTGGCAATGTCTAGAAAGTTCTGTCTAAGGAGAGGTTTGGTCATCTAATTGCGCGCCAGTAAGGAGAAATTCTTATTGAAAAGCCCCCTCTTTCCTAGGAACGGCCTGGTTGTCATAATTGTGATTCTGTAATATTATTTGTGAATAATTAATTATTGATTTATATGATAAGAAAATATTTTTTTTATGTGGATATAAATGAGGGATATATTTTTGTGGTTAAAAATTAAGGAGTTAATGTTGAGGTATTTTATCTGTATTTTTATCGGAACGGAGGTATTGAAAATCAAATTAGGATTTTTGAGATATTTTGCAGGGGTTATAATTTTTAATTCGACCGTTGGATCGTGGTAATTTTTGGATATGTTATACATATATAAGTTGAGTATATGTCCACAAATTTTGAACCGTTAAAAATGAACGTATGATTTGTTATGAATTTTACGAGATGACTGGTTCAGAAATTGTTAAATTTCTGGAGTTAATCATTTTGGTGGAAAATTCTAGAATTGGTGGGCCCCACTCTTGGTTGGTGAAAAAATGTGCTGAGATTTTTATTCAAATATGGTGGGTGGGAATAGTAGCAGGTAAAGCCATCAGGTTGCAGGTTAAGTCTGCTTCGGCGTGCTAACATTTTCCTATAAATAGAGGGGTAAGTTAGAATTGAAAATCACACCAGAAACATAAGTTTTCTCTCTTTCTCTCTCTAGATTATTGAGTATATTTTGTGAGTATTTAGATACTTGGTGAGTTGCTATTCATCAGTGTAAGTTTCCTTCAGCGTTATATCCGATATCCGGTCAGAAGTGCTGCTATTTTGAGGTAAGGGATAGTAAGTGATAGTAAGTGATATTAAGGGATGCTATATTTTTCATAATGATGTTATTCTTTCAATATCATTATACTGAAATAATGGGTATGAATTTTATTGTAGAATTTTTACCTTTTTGAGTCGGGATTACTATTCACGTATACGGCACTATTCACGTATACAGCACTATTCATGCATATGGCACTATTTACATGACATTATTTACGTATACGGTACCATGTACGAATACGGAGCACTATTTACGAGTTACTATTCACGAGCTACAATTCATGAGTTACTATTCACGAGTTACTATTCACGACAAAATTGGTTTCTTATTCTGACCAAATTATAGTTGATTTATGAATATTACTCTTGAGATTAAATCTATATGTTGATTATATTGATTTTATTATCATATATAATATTTTTATAACCCTGATGTTGAATTTCTCTTTTCACTTGAGTGTAAAGATGGGTATATTATTGGTATGATCATGACTAGGGTTCTCTTTGGCCAGTAGTGGAAAAGTTGAATTGTGACTGGTATGATCATGACCATTGAATTTATAATTGAATATCTTCAGCTTAAGTCAAAGGTGAAATGATCAACATGGTTATAATTATTGTTTATATAAATGATTATATATTTCTTTGAGATATTAATATATTTGGCCTGTAGTGCAAATATAAACTGTTGATGAATATATTTGGCTTGTTGTGCAAATATGAACTGTTGAGGAATATCTTTGGCCTGTAGTGCAAAGATGAATTGTTGATGAATATCTTTGGCCCGTAGTGCAAAGATGACCTGTTGTTGAATATCTTTGGACAGTAGTGCAAAGATGAATTGGTGACGAATATCTTTGGGGCGTAGTGCAAAGATGAAGTTATTAGTATGATTATGAACAGGAACTGCGATTTGGTATAACCATGATCTTTGATGTTTCAGGTAAAGACATGTGATGAAAATTATCTTCGTTCTGGATGTGAAGAGGAATTTAGATTCACAATTATGATTATGAGTTATTCATATAATTGTGGAAATGAACTGTTGATTGATGTTATAGGGATAAAATATTGTTGGTGAACTTTTAATATGGAGAAGATAATAGACTTTATGGTCTATTTAACTCTTCTAATGGATTGCTCATTCCGCTGTAACTATGGTTGAAAAGTTTTATCATCTACTATATGTTCTAAATCTCTGATTTATTACTGATGAAGGCTATTGATAATTTAATTATCTTTAGTCATGATATTCTTTACTGTGCTAGTTGTGCTCACCCTTTTGCTTCACAATTCCTTTCAGGTAATACGAGTGTAGCTGGGTCGAGCGGGGGATAACAGGGGAATAGAACGGTGGTCTATAGCTGTTGAGGGTGAGGTGAACTCAACTTTGGAAGGGTATTTTTGCCACTATCATATAAGATGTCTAATGACATACAACCTCGTGTCATCATAAGACAGAGTTGTGCTCATCCACTTGTTGAGTATATTTATGAGCACTACCTATATAATCTTGGTGTTTGTTTAAAGTATAATTCTTAATTAGAGACAGTGGAGATAATGATATGTCAAGAGAAGACTCCCCATTGGGAAGAATATGATAGTAATCTTCTCGTTTTTCTTTTGGGTATATTGGGTCAACCAAGGATAATTCTGTGGCCATATGATATCTATCACAACCTAGAAGCATGGCCTCCCATGTACGAAGGTTTCCTTGAGCACTTCCCAAAGATTTTAATTTCTAAAACAGTTTTTGACTATACCTTTATGTAAGGTGTCATTGTGAGGTGATGTCCACGGTTGGAACATGAGTCACATTTGGTATATATTTGTATCCAAACTCACAGCATATGTGTTGTTGTATTTTGCACGACAATTGTTGTAATAAAGTTGTAGTTGTTTTCTGTACCATGTATTTAGCGACTCAGAATAGGTTGGATGGAATTGACCTATTTTGGGGTTGTTACAGTTGGGTCATTGGAATTTGTTGGGTAAAATCTAATTACGCACAACACGCAATTATACGTGGTCAACAAGTAATAAAGTGTAAGTAGAGTATCGTTCCCACGAGGAATTGTTTAATAAAAATCACCAAGTACTAATCCGTAATCAACTCAATCTTATTTAAACGAATGAATTTCAAATTATATAATTAAACTACTATTAAATTCCACTAGTTAAATTAAGATTACAGAGATTTAAAATCACAACTTCACTTATTGATTCATTTAAGTTAACACACTTCTCATCAATTATTCTCTATCCTGAATTGTTAATCAAGAACACTAAAACAGATAAAACCACCTCTCGATGCATAATACTCTTACTCACTTAAATCCACAGATGATAGAATTAAGCAAGACACCTTAATTAAATAATCCACTATTATCTCTATGTAAATTACAATTAAAAAGGATTTAAAGCACAAGTTCCCTATAAGATTACATATGGCGTAAATGCATATCTCTATCCTAAACACAAATCATGAATTCCATCTATGCAGAAATCACAAACACATGCCATCATGATCAGATCTAAACATACTCTCGAGTTCATATAGATTATCACGGTAATTGACGGCCAATCAATTAAACAATTAAGTCCAAATCACAATAGACAATCCTCACAATAGAACATAATAATTGATAACGAAACATATTAAAATAAACTACACAATAAGATCCATTGTAATATCAAACAAAGAATTAGTTCATTAATTAAAACTAAGAATTCACACTTGAATACACATTAAAAGATAAGAATAAGATTAGAGTGAAGAATAAATTTGTTGTCAGCAAATCTCCATCTTCCTCAAGCTCCTGCTTTTGATCTTCAATGGTCTCCAAGTTGCTTTAATCTCCAAAACTAATAAGAACTAGGGTTTTGATCATAATCTACTCTAATCTAATCTCATGGAATCGTCAAAACTAGCCTCCCAATCCTAGTTAAAATCAAGTATTTATAGTTATAATGGACACCCTAGAAAGTTAGGCAACTAAGAATCCTATTCTAGCTCAAATTGGACATCAAATCACCCAATTTAACTCTCCCCCCACCGACCGGTGCGCCCAGCGCCGCTCCTAGGCCAATTTGGGCACACCCCGCGCTACTGTAGTAGAGAATCTGCTGGCCCGGAGTGCCTCGCGCCACTCGTAGTTCATTTATGGCACGCCCCACGCCGCTCTATTTTTTGCTGCGATGTCCTTTGGTAAAACATGCATAACTTTTGATCCGCTAGGAGTTACGGGGCCTTCCACCTATCACATTGAAGATATTGACGAGATCTACAACTTTCATTCTTGGATAATTAACATATTTTGGCTGGATTAAGATCGAAATCGGGCTTGAAGTAGATGCTATGTAAATTGCAAGCAGGACAACTTTGAGCTTTGATCTTTGTTGATAACAAGGCCATAACTCTCACATCCGAACTCCGATTGGGACGATTCAAGATGTTATGGAAAGCTAAGAAGCAGATCTACAATAGAATCCAAGTTCCAAGCTAAGAACATGCATCTAACTTGGTGTTAAAAGCCCTGCAATCTTTCCTTCTTGCATTTGCTTGCATATTTTAGTCCAAAAGATGTCCGAATTGCTTTTTCTTGCTTCTTCATGCCAATGCCGTGTCATAGCCTACAAAATAACATTAAATGTATGAAATGAACACATAATGCATGCAAAGTAACTATGAAACATAGGTTTAAGAAACTAATTCAAGTAATAGATACCGGATAAGTATGTATAAAACCTACTTATCAAATACCCCCAAACTTAAACATTTGCTTGTTCTCAAGCAAAAACACAAATTAGACAGATTCATTCTTTAGCAATGATCCACTTAAACAATGAATCAATATGAATTTGAACATTGGCCTCAAAGGTTACCTCAAATAATAACTCAATGAAAACTTCAAAACAATATCATGTCTACAATTTCAACAACTTTAATAAATTTCACATCTACTCATGATCCTTTAAGTGCGTGTGTGCATCCGTATGTTCAAACTAGTCATGATTTAGCTAAGATCAACCAACACTCATAAAGATTTTGAAAAACAACTCTCAAAACTTCTTATCACATTAATCACCGCTAAAATAGACAAAGCACAAAAAAATTCTTATTTTTTTTTCTTCGAGGATCAACCAGATATTCAAATATTTAAGCACATATGAACCCTTCCCAAGTATTTCAAACATACATATTTTCTTTTCTCTATTTAGTGAGTGCGTTTTACGCTCCATCTCACTTTTCACTTTTCATTGAATGAGTGCGTTTTATGCTCTATCTCGTTTTCCACTTTTCATTGAACGAGTGCGTTTTACGCTCCATCTCGTGCCTGTGTTTATGGGGAGTGCGTTTTACGCTCCACCTCGACCCACCACATGCTTCAATTATTCAACTCGGGAAGGTTCCAATAATTTTTTTTTCAAAAATACCCCAAGATTTTCCCCAAACTTATGTGAGTGCCTAATTTTCACTTCGAATGATGCTCAAATAAGATTTCTCAAGTTGCAATGGTATCTTTCAAAAGCATTTAGCCAAAACAAATTTCAATCCCAACTAGCTAAACAAATGATATGTGTAAAATTTTTCAAAAAATTCGCAAGTATTGTGAAAACCAACTAATGAGTTAAAATATAGACTAAGCATGTTCATCAATTCTCCAAGAGTTAACAATATCAACCACCCACTTATCATTGGCCAAAATCAAATTCTATCAAAACATTGCCCAAGTAAATACTAAACATCATAAATACCCCCAAACTTAAAACAGACATTGTCCTCAATGGCTAAGATATGAAAAAATTAAAAGAGAGGACTTCCCTGACATATAGCAATTTATCTCCTTGTCTGCGAAGTCTGAAGAATAGGTTAGGCACATTGGAATGAATCGGGCACCACACTTGAGTTGGACTTAACTAACCCGTGAACACAAAAGAAGCAAACTTATTAAATCCTAAAAAAAATGAAAAAAAAATCTATCAACTAATATGAAACCTAAAAAAAAAACTAAAAATAATAATTAAACTTGGGTTGCCTCCCAATACGCGCTTGATTTATAGTCCTTCAGCCTAACTTTGTCTGGTCAACGCTATCTAATTCCTCTTCGGAAGTTGAGGAACCCTCCATCCATCAGTAACAAATTGTCCTTTTGGAGGTTCCCACAGGCGATGGCCAATTCATTAAAGTCACCTAGCATGCTCTGATTTGGTGTGATCTCAATCAAGAACGTCCCACAGCTAGGTGTTTTCTCCCTTGTATATGTGATCACTTTGGGGCATGAAAGCTTGTCACACACAATGATCTCTTCGTCTATCTTCTCTTTCTCGTCCCACCATGGATTCAAAATTGTACTCGCTCTTATGTTATCAAGAACTTCGCCGACGACATGACTACCAAGTGGGCATGATTTTTCAAATCTGACTGACTCTTTGATCTTTGGTGGAGACCCATTTAGATCATTGTCGACCTCTATTTCATTATACCCAATTGTCTCCACACTTTCGATATCTTGTGGCTCATCCAGTCGCAGATTTGGTTCGGGTTCTCCGTCAATGTCGTCATCCATGTCATAAAGCCAAGTGTTTGGAGGAAGGTTGTTTAAGGCTCTGGTCATTTGCTCCATCTGATTCTCAAGATTTTGAATTTCCGTCCTTAGATTTCGATTTAACCTCTCTTGATTAATCCGCCACTCCTCATTTGTCGCTCTGATCTCGGACAACGCTTCCTCTAGCCTTGAATTATCTTCTTCTTGTGGCACTGGAGGTGGACATGAAAATTTCGGTGTGTATGATGAATTTAGAGCGTAATGTTGGTCATCATAATTGTAGCTCCATGAAAAATTCGGGTGATACCCCTAATCTTGGTGATAGTTAGGATCAACATAGTTGTTGAGGTAATCACCACTATATTATATCGGTTTAAAACTGACGGTGCATTGATGACTTTGATGGTTGCCAGCACAATAGTCACACGTAACTGCCATCCTTCGACTCCTTTGGGCTGCAATAACGTCTAACGTCCTCGAAAGTTCTTCAATCTGTGCTGATATTGTGGAAAATGCATTAAGTCCATCAATCCCTGTTTCCCTTGGTAGAGTCATGTTTGCCATCCTTCGACTCCGTTGGGCTGCGATAACCTCCAACGTCTTCGAATTTGCCTCAATTTCTACCGACTCTACGGAAAATGTATTAAGTCTATCAATTCCTGTTTCCCTTGGTTGAGTCATGTTCGTGTATGACCATTGATATGCAAAGTCATCCATGGCACCTGAAAAGAGAGAAATATAGGAAGAGAATTAAAAATAAAAATAAAATGTGTAAATTAAGACTAATTTGATTGAAATTAATATTGGTAAATAATTATTAAATTAATTCCCTGGCAACGACGCCAAAAACTTGTTGGGTAAAATCTAATTACGCACAACACACAAGTATACGTGGTAAACAAGTAATAAAGTGTAAGTAGAGTATCGTTCCCACGAGGAATTATTTAATAAAAATCACCAAGTACTAATCCGTAATCAACTCAATCTTATTTAAACGAATGAATTTCAAATTATATAATTAAACTACTATTAAATTCCACTAGTTAAATTAAGATTACGGAGATTTAAAATCACAACTTCACTTATTGCTTCATTTAAGTTAACACACTTCTCATCAATTATTCTCTATCCTGAATTGTTAATCAAGAATACTA
Organism: Panax notoginseng; assembly: GCA_016801055.1. Lineage (NCBI taxonomy): Eukaryota > Viridiplantae > Streptophyta > Magnoliopsida > Apiales > Araliaceae > Panax > Panax notoginseng. Next base: position 107,141,761 of record CM029014.1, read on the forward strand.
AAATAGATAAAACCACCTCTCGATGCATAATACCCATACTCACTTAAATCCACAGATGATAGAATTAAGCAAGACACCCTAATTAACTAATCCACTATATCTCTATATGAATTATAATTAAAAAGAATTTAAAGCACAAGTTCTCTATAAGATTACGAATGGCGTAAATGCATATCTCTATCCTAAACACAAATCATGAATTTCATCTATGCAGAAATCACAAACACATGCCATCATGATCAGATCTAAACATATACTTTATCTCTCGAGTTCATATAGATTATCACGGTAATTGACGGCCAATCAATTAAACAATTAAGTCCAAATCACAATAGACAATCCTCACGATAGAATATAATAATTGATAACAAAACATATTAAAATAAACTACACAATAAGATCCATTGTAATCTCAAACAAAGAATTAGTTCATTGATTAAAACTAAGAATCCACACTTGAATACACATTAAAAGATAAGAATAAGATTAGAGTGAAGAATAAATTTGTTGTCAGCAAATCTCCATCTTCCTCAAGCTCCTGCTCTTGTTCTTCAATGGTCTCCAAGTTGCTTTAATCTCCAAAACTAATAAGAACTAGGGTTTTGGTCATAATATACTCTAATCTAATCTCATGGAATCCTCAAAACTAGCCTCCCAATCCAAGTTAAAATCAAGTATTTATAGTTATAATGGACACCCTAGAAAGTTAGGCAACTAAGAATCTTATTCTAGCTCAAATTGAACATCAAATCACCCAATTTAACTCTCCCCCCGCCGACCGGTGCGCCCAGCGCCGCTCCTAGGCCAATTTGGGCACACCCCGCGCTACTATAGTAGAGAATCTGCTGGCCCGGAGTGCCTCGCGCCGCTCGTAGTTCATTTATGGCACGCCCCGCGCCGCTCTATTTTTTGCTGCGATGTCCTTTGGTAAAACATGCATAACTTTTGATCCGCTAGGAGTTACGGGGCCTTCCACCTATCAAATCGAAGATATTGACGAGATATACAACTTTCATTCTTGGAGAATTTACATATTTTGGCTGGATTAAGATCGAAATCGGGCTTGAAGTAGATGCTATGTAAATTGCAAGCAGGACAACTTTGAGCTTTGATCTTCGTTGATAACAAGGCCATAACTCTTACATCCGAACTCCGATTGGGATGATTCAAGATGTTCCGGAAAGCTAAGAAGTAGATCTACATTAGAATCCAAGTTCCAAGTTAAGAAAATGCATCTAACTTGGTGTTAAAAGCCCTGCAATCTTTCCTTCTTGCATTTGCTTGCATATTTTAGTCCAAAAGATGTCCGAATTGCTTTTTCTTGCTTCTTCATGCCAATGCCGTGTCATAGCCTACAAAATAACATTAAATGTATTAAATGAACACACAATGCATGCAAAGTAACTATGAAACATATGTTTAAGCAACTAATTCAAGTAATAGATACCGGATAAGTATGTATAAAACCTACTTATCAAATACCCCCAAACTTAAACATTTGCTTATTCTCAAGCAAAAACACAAATTAGACAGATTCATTCTTTAGCAATGATCCACTTAAATAATGAATCAATATAAATTTGAACATTGGCCTCAAAGGTTACCTCAAATAATAACTCAATGAAAACTTCAAAACAATATCATGTCTACAATTTCAACAACTTTTATTAATTTCATACCTACTCATGATCCTTTAAGTGCGTGTGTGCATCCGTATGTTCAAACTAGTCATGATTTAGCTAAGATCAACCAACACTCATAAAATATTTTGAAAAACAACTCTCAAAACTTCTTATCACATTAATCACCGCTAAAATAGACAAAGCACAAAAAAAATTCTTGTTTTTTTTTCTTTGAGGATTAACCGGATATTCAAATATTTAAGCACATATGAACCCTTCCCAAGTATTTCAAACATACATATTTTCTTTTCTCTATTTAGTGAGTGCGTTTTACGCTCCATCTCACTTTCCACTTTTCATTGAATGAGTGCGTTTTATGCTCCATCTCGTTTTTCACTTTTCATTGAACGAGTGTGTTTTACGCTCCATCTCGTGCCTGTGTTTATGGGGAGTGCGTTTTACGCTCCACCTCGACCCACCACATGCTTCAATTATTCAACTCGGGAAGGTTCCAATAATTTTTTTTTCAAAAATACCCCAAGATTTCCCCCAAACTTATGTGAGTGCCTAATTTTCACTTCGAATGATGCTCAAATAAGATTTCTCAAGTTGAATGGTATCTTTCATAAGCATTTAGCCAAAATAAATTTCAATCCCAACTAGCTAAACAAATGGATATGTGTAAAATTTTTCAAAAAATTCGCAAGTATTGTGAAAACCAACTAATGAGTTAAAATATAGACTAAGCATGTTCATCAATTCTCCAAGAGTTAACAATATGAACCACCCACTTATCATTGGCCAAAATCAAATTCCATCAAAACATTGCCAAGTAAATACTAAACATCATAAATATCCCCAAACTTAAAACAGACATTGTCCTCAATGGCTAAGATATGAAAAAAATTAAAAGAGAGGACTTCCCTGACATATAGCAATTTATCTCCTTGTCTGCGAAGTCTAAAGAATAGGTTAGGCACATTGGAATGAATCGGGCACCACACTTGAGTTGGACTTAACTAACCTGTGAACACAAAAGAATCAAGCTTATTAAATCCTAAAAAAAATGAAAAAAAAATCTATCAACTAATATGAAACCTAAAAAAAAAACTAAAAATAATAATTAAACTTGGGTTGCCTCCCAATAAGCGCTTGATTTATAGTCCTTCAGCCTGACTTTGTCTGGTCAACGCTATCCAATTCCTCTTCGGAAGTTGAGGAACCCTCCATCCATCAGTAACAAATTGTCCTTTTGGAGGTTCCCACAGGCGATGGCCAATTCATCAAAGTCTCCTAGCATGCTCTGATTTGGTGTGATCTCAATCAAGAACGTCCCACAGCTAGGTGTTTTCTCCCTTGTGTATGTGATCACTTTGGGGCATGGAAGCTTGTCACACACAATGATCTCTTCGTCTATCTTCTCTTTCTCGTCCCACCATGGATTCAAAATTGTACTCGCTCTTATATCATCAATAGCTTTTTCGACGACATGACTACCAAGTGGACATGATTTTGCAAATCTGACTGACTCTTTGATCTTTGGTGGAGACCCATTTAGATCTTTGTCGACCTCTATTTCATTATCTCCAATTGTCTCCACACTTTCGATATCTTGTGGCTCATCCAGTCGCAGATTTGGTTCGGGTTCGCCGTTAATTTCGTCATCCATGTCATAAAGCCAAGTGTTTGGAGGAAGGTTGTTTAAGGCTATGGTCATTTACTCCATCTGATTCTCAAGATTTTGAATTTTCGTCCTTAGATTTCGATTTAACCTCTCTTGATTAATCCGCCACTCCTCATTTGTCGCTCTGATCTCGGACAACGCTTCCTCTAGCCTTGAATTATCTTCTTCTTGTGGCACTGGAGGTGGACATGAAAATTCCGGTGTGTATGATGGATTTAGAGCGTAATGTTGGTCATCATAATTGTAGCTCCATGAAAAATTCGGGTGATACCCCTAATCTTGGTGATAGTTAGGATCAACATAGTTGTTAAGGTAATCACCACTATATTGTACCGGTTCAAAACTGACGGTGCATTGATGACTTTGATGGTTGCCAGCACAATAGTCACACATAACTGCCATCCTTCGACTCCTTTGGGCTGCAATAACGTCCAACGTCCTCGAAAGTTCTTCAATCTGTGCTGATATTGTGGAAAATACATTAAGTCCATCAATCCCTGTTTCCCTTAGTAGAGTCATGTTTGCCATCCTTCGACTCCGTTGGGCTGCGATAACCTCCAACGCCTTCGAATTTGCCTCAATTTCTACCGACTCTATAGAAAATGTATTAAGTCTATCAATCCCTGTTTCCCTTGGTTGAGTCATGTTCGTGTATGGCCATTGATATGCAAAGTCATCCATGGTACCTGAAAAGAGAGAAATATAGGAAGAGAATTAAAAAAAATAATATTTAAATTAAGACTAATTTGATTGAAATTAATATTGGTAAATAATTATTAAATTAATTCCCCGACAACGACGACAAAAACTTGTTGGCTAAAATCTAATTACGCACAACACACAAGTATACGTGGTAAACAAGTAATAAAGTGTAAGTAGAGTATCGTTCCCACGAGGAATTATTTAATAAAAATCACCAAGTACTAATCCGTAATCAACTCAATCTTATTTAAACGAATGAATTTCAAATTATATAATTAAACTACTATTAAACTCCACTAGTTGAATTGAGATTACAGATATTTAAAATCACAACTTCACTTATTGCTTCATTTAAGTTAACACACTTCTCATCAATTATTCTCTATCCTGAATTGTTAATCAAGAACACTAAAACAGATAAAACCACCTCTCGATGCATAATACCCATACTTACTTAAATCCACAGATGATAGAATTAAGCAAGACACCCTAATTAACTAATCCACTATATCTCTATGTGAATTACAATTAAAAAAGATTTAAAGCACAAGTTCTCTATAAGATTACATATGGCGTAAATGCATATCTCTATCCTAAACACAAATAATGAATTCCATCTATGCAGAAATTACAAACACACGCCATCATGATCAGATCTAAACCTATACTTTATCTCTCGGGTTCATATAGATTATCACGGTAATTGATGGCCAATCAATTAAACAATTAAGTTCAAATCACAATAGACAATCCTCACAATAGAACATAATAATTGATTGCGAAACATATTAAAATAAACTACACAATAAGATCCATTACAATCTCAAACAAAGAATTAGTTCATTGAATTAAAACTAAGAATCAACACTTGAATACACACTAAAAGATAAGAATAAGATTAGAGTGAAGAATAAATCTGTTGTCAGCAAATCTCCATCTTCCTCAAGCTCCTGTTCTTGATCTTCAATGGTATCCAAGTTGCTTCAATCTCCAAAACTAATAAGAACTAGGGTTTTGGTCATAATCTACTCTAATCTAATCTCATGGAATCCTCAAAACTAGCCTCCCAATCGAAGTTAAAATCAAGTATTTATAGTTCTAATGGACACCCTAGCAAGTTAGACAACTAAGAATCCTATTCTAGCTCAAATTGGACATCAAATCACCCAATTTAACTCTCCCCCTGCCGATCGACTCGCCCAGCGCCACTCCTAGGCCAATTTGGGCGCTCCCCGCGCTACTGTAGTGAAGAATTTTCTAGCCCGGCGTGCCCCGCGTTGCTCGTAGTTCATTTATGGCGTGCCCCACGCCGCTCTATTTTTTGCTGCAACGTCCTTTGGTAAAACAGGCATAACTTTTGATCCGCTAGGAGTTACGGGGTCTTCCACCTATCAAATAGAAGATATTGACGAGATCTACAACTTTCATTCTTGGAGAATTGACAAATTCTGGCTGTATTAAGATCGAAATTGGGCTTGAAGTAGATGCTATGTAAATTGCAAGCAGGACAACTTTGAGCTTTGATCTTTGTTGATAAAAAGGCCATAACTCTCGCATCCGAACTTCGATTGGGACGATTCAAGATGTTACGAAAATCTAAGAAGTAGATATACAATAAAATCCAAGTTCCAAGCCAAGAACATGCATCCAACTTGGTGTTAAAAGCCCTACAATCTTCCCTTCTTGCATTTGCTTGCATATTTTAGTCCAAAAGATGTCCGAATTTCTTTTTCTTGCTTTTTCATGTTAATGCCGTGTCATAGCCTACAAAATAACATAAAATGTATGAGATGAACACACAATGCATGCAAAGTAACTATGATACATAGGTTTAAGCAACTAATTCAAGTAATAGATACCGGATAAGTATGTATAAAACCTACTTATTAGGATTCCCGAGAGTCTCAATGTCTATAATCCATTCCACATTTGGTGTAATTTATTCTTCAATAAATGGACAAAGTTTAATGCTTCTGATGCTGAGAGGTGATGCACTACGATAATGATCGTGGTGTCTCATCTTGTTCATGCTTGATTCAGCTTGTTAAGGAGACACTACGATTTCTCTTAAGCACTGGTAGACTACGATATTCAGTTGCTTAATTTGCAAACTCTACGCTTCTGAGAGCAGACTACAATTCTTTGTTTGACTCGGCAGACATTTAGACCACTCTACGATTTTGGGAGAGGCCTTCCAAAGCAGACTACGATTTTGTTGCAACTTTCTTAATACTCTACGATTCTGCCTTGGCTTCTGCAATCTCTTGGCTGGCTCGACAGACTTCGATTCTGTTGATGCCTATCTATTACATCTCAAAATAGATCAACCTAACAGTTTTGATCTTTTCTTCTATACATTCATTTATAGAATGATAAGCATTAAGCTCAGATCAAACCTAACAATTTTTTGATCTATCACTAAGTCCTTGTACATGTGTTCCTTGAAGGACTTTACATATAAGCATGTTTATTTACTTTTAACATCAAATTTAAATATGCAATTCCCAACAATCTCCCCCTATTTGGATGTTGATATAACCAAGGAGATTTTGTCAGGAATAAGCATGTGAATGATATTCCTATTTAATATCATTTGATTATGATATATATATATGAATGAATATGCAAGTATGCTTGCATTAAGAAAAGCTGTAAAATCCTTTGATAGATAATAGAAACATATGTACAAGGACTTAGAATGAATTGATCAAATGTGTTAGGTTGATCCTACATATGCAAAACAGCTTTGTAAAGTCCTTAAAAAGAAATGATGTATAAGGACTATAAATATAGAGAGATCAAGCTTGTTAGGTTGATCTTATGATGTAATAGATAGGCTTGTCTGATCGTCGAGCACTGCTCCAAAAATCGTAGTCTGCCAGGAGAGTCAAGAAAAACTTAAGAGCTGTCGAGACAGAATCGTAGTCTGCAAGATAGTAGATCTCGGAGTTCGTAGACTGCCAGGAGAGACGAGGAAGGATCGTAGTGTGTCGAGGAGAACTTCCTCAAAGTCTTAGTCTGTTGAGAAAGTCATGTTCAGAATCGTAGAGACAGCCTGCCTATGAGCCGACCGAGCATCTACCGAAGCCAAGTTAAGGATCGTAGACTACACTCAGAGTCGTAGAGTCTACTGATGCCGAAGCCAAGTCAAGAATCGTAGACTACACTCGGAGTTGTAGAGTCTACTGATCATATCTGAGGCAGAGATCGTAGTCGAGCAAGATCAGATGAAGACAACGAGCACAAAGACAGAAATCGTAGAGTGTCAAGATCTGATCTCGGAGTCATAGTGTTTGCACAGTCGAAGCTGAATTGTAATGTACAGAACTAAGACATCAACAGAAGTGCTCACAATGCCAAGGCAGAATCGTAGAGCAAATACGATTCTGAACAAATGAGCACTCCTAGAATATCCAAAGAAATGAAGCCTCTGGTCTAAACTGCAAAGATACATCCCACCTAAAGGAAACCAGAGAGCACTCAATGAATGACATGCAAGCTAACAGAAGATCTAAGCACCAACTCAATTAACATCCAGCTTGAGTTGTGAAGCCATTCGAGATGAAGTCTTCCACAAGTTGATCAGAAGAAGACTTTAGAAACTGACTAAGGAAAGTCAACAAGTGCAGTAGCTGTCAAGTGAATAGAAGAGAACAATCTTGGAAGCAATCAGGATCATAGTGTTTGCCAAACAAAGAAGGAACTGATGGAGTGTACACAAAGATACTGGTCAGCCTCTGAAGAACAAGACTAAAGTGATTAAGCATTGGGTCAGTCCATTGATGATAAGTGAATGAGAGATCACAAGGAGAAAGCGAGCTGGACACGCCACAAATTTGAAGTGTCTTGCTATTTAGAAGGGACTAGAACAAGGAGTCAAGCCATCAGTATCTGAGAACAGTCAAGGCAAACAGAAGTGTTGAAGCACTGCACAATAAGAGGAAGAGGTGTTCTACATTGAAGTTCAAATGAACACTCTTCAATGATCGTAGTGTTGTCTCTACATGTCAATGAACAACAGTCAACAAGACACTACGATTAGGTCCAAGAAGGCATGCATCAGAATTGTAGAGTTCGATCAATTGAAGATTGAAGCATTGGCAACAGTTCAATCTGAGGATTGATATTCAAACATAGCTTAGTGAAAGCAACGATGCAAAAAGGACAATCTCTGATCAAGAAATTAGAAGGAGGAAATAAAGTGACTACTTGCCCGAGACATCAAAGTAACATATCTGACGGGGTAGGTGTGACAACCCCAAAATAGGTCCGTTCCATCCAACCTATTCTGAGTCGCCAAATACATGGTACAGAAAACAACTACAACTTTATTACAACAATTGTCGTGCAAAATAGAACAACACATATGCTGTGAGTTTGGTTACAAATATATACCAAATGTGACTCATGTCCCAACCGTGGACAACACCTCACAATGACACCTTAACCGTGGACAACACCTCACAATGACACCTTACATAAAAGTATAGTCAAAAACTGTTTTAGAAATTAGAATATTTGGGAAGTGCTCAAGGAAACCTTCGTACATGGGAGATCATGCGTCTAGGTTATGATAGATATCATACGGCCACAGAATTATCCTTGGTTGACCCAATAGATCCCAAAGAAAAACGAGAAGTTTACTATCATATTCTTCCCAATGGTGAGTCTTCTCTTGACATATCATTATTTCCACCGTCTCTAATTAAAAATTATACTTCAAACAAACACCAAGATTATATAGGTAGTGCTCGTAAAGATACTCAGCAAGTGGTTGAGCACAACCCTGTCTTATGATGACATGAGGTTGTATGTCATTAGACATCTTGTATGATAGTGACAAAACACCCTTCTAACGTTAGGTTCGCCTCACCCTATTTTATTCACCAAATATAACTACTAAATGATGACCACCTTTCTATTCCCTTGTTACTCCCGCTCGACCCAGCTACACTCTTATTACCTGAAAGGAATTGTGAAACAGAAGGGTGAGCACAACTAGCCCAGTAAAGAATATCTTGACTAAAGATAAATAAATTATCAATAGTCTTCATCAGTAATAAATCAGAGATTTAGAACATATGGTAGATGATAAAAATTTTCAACCATAGTTGCAGCGGAACGAGCAATCCATTAGAAGAGTCAAATAGACCATAAAGTCTATTATCTTCTCCACATTAAAAGTCCACCAGCAATGTTTTATCCCTGTAACATTAATCAACAGTTCCTTTCCACAATTATATGAATAACTCATAATCATAATTGTAATTCTAAATTTCTCTTTGCATCCAGGACGAAGATAATTTTCATCACATATCTTTACCTGAAACATCAAAGATCATGGTTATACCAAATCACAGTTCCTGTTTATAATTATACTAACAATTTCATCTTTGCACTACGGCCAAAGATATTCATCAACATACCATCTTTGTACTATAGGCCAAAGATATTCAACAACAGGTCATCTTTACACTACGAGCCAAAGATATTCATCAACAATTTATCTTTGCACTACAGGCCAAAGATATTCCTCAACAGTTCATACTTGCACTACAGGACAAATATATTCATATCTCAAAGAAATATATAATTATTTCAGAATTTATATAAACAATAATTATAACCATGTTAATCAATTCATCTTTACACTTAAGCTAAAGATATTCAATTATAAATTCAATGGTCATGATCATACCAGTTAACAATTAATCTTTGCACTACAGGCCAAAGATATTCCTTAGTCACGATCATACCAATAATTTACCAATCTTTACACTCAAGTGAAAGAGAAATTCAACATCAGGGTTATAAAAATATTATATATGATAATAAAATCAATATAATAAACAACTGCATTTATTTTTAAGAGCAACAATCATAAATCAACGATAATTTGGTCAGAAAAAGAAACCAATTTTTGTCGTGAATAGTAACTCGTGAATAGTAATTTATGAATAGTAACTCGTGAATAGTAACTCATGAATAGTAAACCCGACACAAAAAGGTAGAATTCTACAATAAAATACATACCAATATTTCGATATAATGATATTGAAAGAATAATATTTTTTAAGCTTATAAACAATTTATTTTAATTATTTACACTTTACTAAATAATGCATTTAATCATCCTAAAATGTCAAATTCATAAAATTTCATTATCAATAACCAAAACCCTCATCAAAAATCTGCATATACCTCATATAGGATTCTCAAGCCATAAAATCCTATTTTTCAATTTTCATACTTCACATAACATATTTAATTTATTTACTCATAACTAGTCTATTTTTATGAAAAATAACAAATCAGTTCTAAAAATATTTTTTTTCTGGGATTTAGCAGAATATAGTCCCATATTGAACATATATTTTTCTCAGAATTTTTAAAACTCATTTACTATTTTTCATATGGCCAAAACAGCCGAATATTTAGACATTTTTCATAAATTGTACTTTTATCCAAAAATTCCGAAATTCACAGAGTACACTGATATTATATAGATATACTTCTAATAAAAATTTCATCAATTTTGGAGTTAACCACAAGGAGTTATAAGCGGTTACTTTTAAAATAGTCTTTTACCGTAAAATTCATAACTCTTAATCTATACATCCAAAAATCACTATTTTTGGATAAAATCAATAAAACTCATCAAAATATCATTTTAAATTTTTTCAGAATTTTCTGAAGGTCAGAAAAATTACAAAACTGAAAAATATAATAACCCTTAAAATCCCTTACTATCCCTTACCTCAAAAATGCAGTATTGCTGACTAGAATGCAAAACCGAAGGAAACTTGCACTGAATAGCAACTCTCAAAGTATCTAAATAGTCACAAAATATGCTTCATAATATAGAGAGAGAAAGAGAGAAAGCTTATGTTTCTGGTGTGATTTTCAATTCTAACTTAGCCCTCTATTTATAGGAAAATGTTAACACGCCGAAGCAGACTTAACCTGCAACCTGATGACTTTACCTGCTACTATTCCCACCTACCACATTTGAATAAAAATCTCAGCACATTTCTTCACCAACCAAGAGTGGAGCCCACCAATTTTAGAATTTTTCACCAAAATGATTAACTCCGAAAATTCAACAATTTCTGAACCAGTCATCTCGTAAAATTCATAACAAATCATACGTTCATTTTAACGGTTCAAAATTTGTGGACATATACTCAACTTATATATGTATAACATATCCAAAAATTACCACGATCCAACGGTCGGATTAAATATTATAACCCCCGCAAAATATCTCAAAAACCTTAATTTGATTTTCAATACCTCCGTTCCGACAAAAATATTAATAAAACACCTCAACATTAACTCCTTCATTTTTAACCACAAAATATATCCAACATTTATATTCACATAAAATGAATATTTTCTTATCATATGAATCAATAATTAATTATTCACAAATAATATTACAGAATCACATTTATGACAACCAGGCCGTTCCCAGGAAAGAGGGAGCTTTCTAATAAGAATTTCTCTTTACTGGCGCGCAATTAGGTGACCAAACCTCTCCTTAGACAGAACTTTCTAGACATTGCCAATAATGTTATCTAATAATATTATTCAAATAATATGAATTATTGATCTGATAATGGGAAATACTGTGCAGTGACAATTATTGAACAACAATAATATAAAATTTTAACGTAGCAATTATTGAATCAATAAAATAAAATATTGAACAGTAATTACTGTAACAATTATTGAGTAGTGCCTTCTTACGTAAGAATCAATAATTTCAAAAATACTGTGCAATAACGCGTATTACTGTATTTTAACCACCGGGTATTCCAACAGTGTTAACGGTAACAACTACGCCGTTATTTATAAAAACTCAAATTTATCGTTTTCTTCATTCGACATTTATTCTGTTATGGGGCCCACAAATGGCTGCACTGTCGTACGAATATTCCCCGACAGAAAGTATATTCCACGACCAAACGAATATTCCCCAACAACAATGAATATTTTATAACCACTTGCGTATTTTTGAAAAAAAATTCATATATCACCCTTAACTTTAACTTTTTATCGATTTAACAATTTACTGAATTGTAATTATAAGAAAAATTGAATACTTTTAATTCATAAAATTCGGGGTCTTACAGTAGGTGAAACAGTAGACTGCACTGTCAAAAAGTCAGAAAAGGAGATGTCATGTCACATCTGCAGTCTACACCAAATAACTCGAGATTTGCGAAGCAATTCAAAAAGCTTTCAACGGCTACTTTCCAATGGGAAGATTGGGAATGAGTATAAATCAATAGAGCTTCAAAGATCAAGAGTTGCTGATGATTGCTATGTTGCAGAATCGTTGAATTGGTAGAATGCTAATGTTGACTCTACGAGTTCCACCTGAGCTTAACAGAACAAGTCTCAGTGATAGTGAGACAATGAAGGTGGAAGTGAAGCAGCTTTGAAGAAGGACCTGAACAGACTAAAGCTTCACTCAACAAAGATGAGAATTCCACTTTAATTGGGATCTAAGCTGAAAGCCAAGAAGGGCAAGAAGATAGCATTTAGTAGAGTGGCAGAACATAAGAAAGATCTAGAGAGCCACTCTACGATTCACCATGAACCTAAAACTGAACCAGAACAAGTGCAGAATCATGTCTGCCAACCAGTCAAGAAGGGTTCAGGGAATGGTGATGGTGCACAGCTGACATCATATGAAGATGAGCTGAACAGAATAAAGATCAGCTGCACCAGAGAAGATGTGGTCCAGACTCGAAGCAAAATGCAAAGAGGACCACACCAAACTGCTAAGTACAGAAGATGTTCAAAGCTTAAAGACATCTTAGCAGCTCAGCACCAACAACAACAACAACAAACAACAACAACAAGAAGCCAAGGCCTGAGGGATCCTTGTCCGGAGGGACTAAACAAAGTTCCAAGCCTGCTGGGCTTGAAGAGTTCCTAGGGAACTAGAGAAGTTCCAAGGCTGCTGGCCTTGAAGAGTTCTTAGTGAACTGAAGTCCCAAGGCTACTGGCCTTAAAAGAATCTTAGTGATTCAGGGTGCTGCCCTTCCTTAGTGGAAATCCTACTAGTTGAAAGTAGAAGAGTGGATTAGGAGCTTGAGTCTCTGAACCACATAAAATCCCTTGTGTCTTTTACTTTATGTCATTTACATTATGTACTTAACTGCTATAACTGCTATGTATGTTTTAACTTCTTACAACCGAACTAACTCTAAGAACAATGTATGTATGATTACGAATATATCAATGAAGGGGATCTTTTACGTATTCCGCTGTGCTTGAAAAGATTCTTATGTTTGTCATATGTTAATTCATTAGCAATACAAAATAGACGAGAAAAATATTTTGAAATTAAAAAGGATCTATTCACCCCCCCTTCTAGATCTATTATGTGCCTACTGGGAACGAACAATTGATAATAGAGCAGGTTCTCATGCTATATTCAAAAGCTAATCGCTTTGAGTCTGATCCTGGGCACATACATTATTCTAAACTTAGTTTAGTAGTAAGTCACTTGTTATATGCAGATGAGCTTACACGTTGGAAATATTGTGTACAGGTAAATGTGTATATACACCTGAAGCTACCCAGATTGGTCCATGTTCTTGATTGCCATATCAACAAGACCAATCCTTGCCCACAATCAATCTTGTAGTCTGAAGACCAGGCTAGGGAGCTCAAGAGACATCAATAGAAATAAGTCAAACATCCACTAGCTTGAAAGATGAAAAGACCATACATGCTGAGAAATGCTTATCAAGAGAAGAAAGAAGAACTTCTCAAACATGTATTTGGCCAACCAGCAGTTGGATGTGAACCCTGTGAATTCAAGGATGTCAAAGAACTAAAGATGCTGAGATTCTCTTAGCTTACATCTTCAAGACCACGACTGATTGATTGAAGGTCAACTGGAGCTGTAACGCCCCGAAATTCGGTCTATCTTCACACCCGGATTCCGTACGTCACGAGTACATCATTCATCCAACATACATCATTATATATTGAAATATAACAACATACATTCTCAATTCCCAGGTTCTCGAAACCTTATAACCTTTCTCATTACAAATAATGATAATTACATTATTCCTTTCATCTTACAAGAGTGACTTTTATCCGCCACCAAGGATACATACAGTTCATTAAACTAGCATAGTTTAATTCTCAGCTTTCTACATTACAAGTCTTCACTTGATCTTCTCGCTCATTCACATTCTGAATGGCACTTCGTCTGGATACCATTTAGCTTGATCTTTATGGGATCCTTAAGTTCTTTCTAACATCGTTCGCTGAAAATGTTTTTCATTTAAAGCAAGTGTGAGCATTCAATTGCCCAACAAGTCATCACAGTTTGAACAAACAAGTTCAGAATTCAAACATTTCTTTAGAACTTCAATAACCGAACAAAGATTATGAAGCAACTTGAATAATAGGAATAATCTCGATTCCTATCATCTTAAAACCATACTCACTTTCACTTTGAAATACTTTCATTCTTTTACCTTTTTCATATACATTCTGTCTGGCTAGAATCATCAGCACATACTTAACAATAACGGTTCATGAATAAACCGAGCATACTTGTATTGAATAGTTTGATCACAAAATAGTTCATTTCATAAAAACACCGAAGTGCTCACATTGTGGCACAAGGCCTTATACATTCTACCACCTTGCACAAATATCGTACATTCGCACATAGACAGAACTTCTCAAGTTCAACATCTGAGAAGTTTAAGAAACTAGCATTCATTTAAAATATGAATGAAGTTAGGAAACTTGCCTTACGCACAGCTACAACTTACGCTGAACTGCTCATTCCTATTCCTATGTAACACATAAGAAAATAACACGTACACCAATTAGTCATATACTTGACTTACGAATTGGTTTACTTAACTTTACTTCTTAAGGTTCGCGTTCTTGTAATTTAAGCTTACGCGACTAACTTTCATTACCAGATTACGGCTTTATGACATACTGAGATGTCTTATTCATACAATTATCATCTTCGATGATTTACATTCTTATCTTCTTCTTATACTTCTCTTAGGACTCAGTACACATCGCTTCTCTGCTAGTAGTCCATATGGTACTCTGAGTGGTTTCCCACAAACAACCAACAAACAAGTTTCCGTCTCATCTACACTGCCATCACAGTGAGTTAGATCGGTTGCCAGTTTTGTATATACCTTCGCTCTATGAAGGAATTGTTTAGCCCAGCTCCCATATGTCAACCATCAAAGGTTACGGTTGTACTATAACTTAAATTCATCTAACTTATCCGAACTATTAAACTATAATGTTCGTTAAGTCAAATTCATATTCCTTACGGCTTTCTGGCAACTAAATGCCATACCTCAGGATTCATTCTTCATCGTCTAAGTCATACAGTCTTTTGTACACTCGGAACAATCATTCAATGTCAATACTATGAGGTCATAGCGTTAACCATTTCATATGAATTTATTCATATCTTAAAACGTCCAGTTCCTTCCACTCAGAACGTTTATCCAAGTTATACTTATTAACTCAGCTTCTTAACGTTATACGTTATTATCTTCAACTTAATTTCTTCACCGTTCACAGCTAAACTTAGTCTTCATTACCTTACGGTTAAACCATACACGGAGTGTAGGTTCTTCCCGTTTAACACTCGCTTACACTAAACCCTTACGCTGGTTAAAGTGTTCAGCGCTTACTTTTTATTCTATCATTCTCATCCGACTTATATTCGGCTTTCAGTAATCTTATTACCGTTCGTTACGGCTCTCTTGATACCATTCGTATCTTACTTACTACCTTCATCAACGTCTATGTCATACAACTAGGGTATACTTAGAACATTCGTCAAACGCGAATACAATTCACAAGGATCATTTACGTATTCAACGTTCACGTTGCTCGTCTCTTAATCTCTCATTCAACCTTTATTCAAGGCTTTAATCGCTTTCAATTGTTATCCATCCTATGAACCCCATGTTCATTATTCTTTCTTAATGTCAAAGCCATACTGTTCGTTGTATGCTAAGACCGATCGTTCTTCGCAACAACATTGCGTTCACAGCGTCTATACGCTTTACGTTCATCTTACAATGCCATGCCATAACATCGGAATGTTATTCATTACCTTCATCACTCAACGTCTAAGGAATCACAATCATAGCAATCCCTCACGTTCGTTCATTATGACTACGGTCCCCGGCTATCGATTCCGTAACCCGAGTTTACATTCTTTATCTTTTAATCTCGTTTAATCTTTTCGTTCAACCTTTATTAAAGGTTTAAGACACTTGATTAAGTGTTACATTAGTTGAACATTATGTTCTTTATCTTTCCTTACATTTCCCCCAAGAGCTGAGCAGTTAAAATCTCATTTTTGGGTATTGCCCTGCACTGGCGCTGCGGCGCCGTGCCCTTTCTTTCCTCTCGCGCTGCGGCGCGACCTACTTCTCTCTCCTCTCTTCCCAGCCTGGCGCTGCGGCGCCAAGTCCTTTGTTATCCTCGCACTGCGGCGCCACTCTCCAGAAGGTTATGGTCGAGCTCGCGCTGTGGCGCCGGCCTCCAAGGCATGACTTGCGCTGCGGCGCCGAGCATGAAACCTAGAAAATTTTTTCTAAGTCTTTTACAAGCTTGAGACATCGATTTCGAAATCTCATAACTTCTTCGTTATAACTCGGAATGAGGTCGTTCCAAAGATATTTTCTTCCTTATCTTACGTACTTCGATTAACCTAGGACAGAACTTTGTTCTGAATCCGTTAACATGCCATTCAATTGGCTTAATCTTCACTCTTCGTTCATTTTAACATTTTTAACGTTCTTCGTTCGTTCGTCCGTAATTCGGTCATCCGAACTCGGAATTCGTTCGTTCTTGAGTCCACGACTCACGTTTTATACGTTCTCTTACATTCTTATGAAACCCTACACGTTCGGGTTCATTTGCTAACTTTTTAATTCTCGTTCGCCTTTTACAAAAATTTCGCCATAACTTCGTTATAGCTCCGTTTTAATCCGTTCTTCATGAACGTTTCTAACGTTCCTAACCAAGCAATAAGCATCTAACTTATACGCGATGGTTTTAAACTTGTCCATCAACAACAATTACATTACGATGGTTTTAAATTTGTCCATCAACAACGTTCTTCGTGTTCTTCGCGTGTTCTTCGCGTTCTTCGTTTGTTCTTCATTTTAATCGATATTTTGGATTATGATTCTACTTTTTCTTGGAATTTGATGTTATAGAACATCATTCCTTACTTATTTGACCTACTCATTCATAAAATTCATTCGGATCACTCAAAATCCTCACGAATCTTATACTTCCTTCAGAAATTTATAAATTACATTTTTAATTCTTATTTCTTCATTTTCTTACGATTTCAACCATATGAAATCATTCTTAACTTCATCTACTTCTTATGTTCATTAAGTTATGTTTTTGAACATAAAAACTTAAAGAAAATAATAGAAGAAACTAGGTTTCGGATTACTGTTCTTCTTTATTTTTCTTCTGTTAGACAAAGCCGACGATTTGCGAGTTTTTCTATTTCTCGATCACTTTTGATCCGAGCATTCATGCTCATTCTCTTCCTCTTCCTCTTCCAACCGAGCTCTCTCTCTCTCTCTCAAGTTCTAGGATTTTCAAAATCCTAAAAAATGAAAGTTAAGCTTTCTATTTATAGATTTTCAAGGCTTAGGGCAATTTAGTCATTTCGCCCCCCACCTCCTTACTATTCACACCTCCTCCAACACTTAGCCACAAAGTTAACTTGGCCACCACCCTTACTTGGTGGCCAAGTGGCCGGCTCACATGCCCATGGGTCATCCCATGGGTTGCCCCAATGGTTTTTACCCATCCGTTTACCCATCGGTTCGATCCGCGGTTTCTTTTCTTGGTTTGGGCCTTAACCCTAATTCTTATTGGGCTTAACTTGGGCTTGATTTCACAAATCATTGGGCTTGACATAATCCAAGTCCAATTGGATTCTACAAAGTCCATGAACTCAAAGTCCATTAAGACTAATCGTACTCCACGCATTCCATTCTCGTATTCTCGTATTCTCTTCGTATATCATTCGTACGATATTCGTATTATACGTCATACTACTCTTCATACTATACTCGTATAATAACTCGTATTATACTCATATTTTTCACGCATAATAACCCTAATTATTATATGCGATCATAACATTCTCGGAACTCACTTTTCTAAACCCTTAGGTTTTGAGTCCGCAGGCGAAAACTTTGTTTTTGCCATAACTGAAATATTATTGAATATTCCATCATGTCTCAGAATTAAACGTAATCTATAACTTCTCGGAATTTCAAAATAAATCTCCGAGCAGAAACTGATGAATAGTGCCTATTTCGTCTTTTTCCCCGAAAAATATTTTGTTCCCGGAAAAATTTTATTTTCGTCTTGAAAATTCTTACTCGTTCAATCTAGCTCGTAGCCAGAATCCTCCCGATTAATAATCATTCTAGGTTATAGAACGATTAATAAACCCATAGCACATAATAGTATTAATAAAAATTCATTTTATTAATAACTAATTCTTTAAACCTAAATTCTGGATAATACAAAATTCCAGGTTGTTACAGGAGCAACAAGCTGTCAGGAGCAAATGAGAAACTATGCACATCAATGCCTAACCTCAGTATATCTAAGGTAAATGACTGTGAAGAAACTGACAGCAGAAAGGTGTGGTTCCTCATTAATATAGTTGTATACATCATGTTGCACCTCCTTATGAACTATAACATTATTCTTTCAAGGAGTCATAATCTATCTAAAATGGTGAAAAGAGAAAGTACACTGAGGTTGGAAACTCAAATGCTTACAAACTTTCTCTCCATCCAAGTTTTAGGTTGAAGATGACATCTTGAAAGAAATCTGAAATGGGTCATAAGAATATCACAGGTCAAATTAATCTCATGTGGAGTAATCTTTGCTGATGGGTTAGTATGTATGTACAAACCTATGTTCTAAGTTTTTGATAACACATAGAGTATGATCAGTTCTACAAGGGTATCTTGAAGATTCGTAGAAACTGATCACCTCCATGAATCAACCAGATACACATAAGTAATAGTGTTGATTCCCACTCTGTGAACATTTAAACTCCATGAACATAACCAAGCAAATGATGAAACCATCAAAGGTAAAGAGTGTTTTATTAAAATAGCAAATCTTACACACACTCATAATCATGCATCTCAAAATATAATATCTAAATTAGTTACATGCATGAATATGATTGTTGGTGATCAATATGATGTTAATTCTAATATATGTGGAATAGGGATTTTGAAACTAACTTGGCAGGACCCATTTAACTATGGGTACCAAAAATAGAAATATATTTAACCTGCAGGTACTTGGTCTATCTGGTCACACTAAGGAATGATGAAGCAGAAGACTTCAGTCAAGAAAAGATTCAACCAGCAGAAGGCTTAAGACTGATCAAAAATGATTCTGATAAAATTTCTATATGTCAAAGCCTATCCTTGAAGACCCACTGAGCTAACCTCAATAAAGCTCACATGGCTGCTAATCTCAATATGAAAGCATGCCATTCAACCTAAGATGAAAAGGGTCTTATATGCTCAATCATGCAAAGCATGTCGTATGAAAAGAATCCTCAAGGAAGCTCACATCAGAGGATCATCGAGCATCAATCATGAGGAATTCATTACGAGAGCAGAACTCCACAAGCACAAACTGACAAAGAAGAATACATTCGTAGTGCTGTCAAAAGTAAACAGTCCTGAAGATATCCATCTCTATGATACAAGAAGATTTAATTGAGAATGATGATTCCAGTCAGAAGGAGATATGCAAGGCTGCCTTCTAATACACATGAAGAAAAGGAAATCACATCTGAGAAGACAGTATCAACCATGGGGGTGTAGTGATCTGTTAAGGAACAACAACACTGAGATATACTATGAAGCAATGTACCAGCTACAGAGTCCCAAAACTTTATGGATGATGAACCAAATGAAGATCCATAGTCAGTAGGAACGTCTCAAAATGTACTACTGATAACCTATCAGCCACCCTACTCAAAATCATGGAGTGCCTACGATCAAACATCTGATCGTAGTGTAAGAGAAGGAGAACACCACGATTATAGCCAATGCAAATGTCTAAGGTTGATAAAGGAACTCTCTAGTAGAAAAGGTCAAATGAGATATCAGTGCAAATCACTTCTAAAGTTTTTCATCTAGAAAGCGTCTCAGGGACAAACCTGACCCTTAGTTTCACTCTAAGAGGTTGGCCCTTCCTAAGCTACCTTGACCCAGAAGGAATGCTTGTAAAGTTCATCTCAAGGACCAAGTCAGTCAACGATCGTAGAGTAGAGGTTGAAGAAAACTCAACGATCATGGAGCAACCTCAGCGATCGTAGAAGCAGACTTGACGATCACAACCTTACCAGAGAATACCTTAGCTCATAAGAAGCTCGGAAGAATTAGATACTTGCTCAACCTCTCAGATCGTGTGGAGATAAGTTAGAATGCTGGTTGGAAAGATGACCTGAAGATTCATCTCAGAAGCAGAATCCCCAAACCTTCATAAAGTACATCAGTGGTTAAGCTATGCAGTTTTAAGATGAGGATTAATGCCAAAACCATCCACTGCAGCATCACTCAGAAGTAGATCGTTGAGTCAACAAAGGAAAACGTAGAGTCCATAGCTATCTCACCAAGCTACTCTACGAACCAAAAAGGTCAACGGTCAATCCTCGTCATTGACGCCTATTCTTTTAAAAAGGGACATTAAACTGAAAAGTTAATAGGGAGTTATAGCTCATTATTGGGCATCGTGCAACCAATGGCTGGTTGGCACATCACAGCTTATACAGAGTCAGAAGGAACTGCCATAAAGACAAATTCAAAATCTGCTAACAGTTATCGGAAACTATCGAACCTCTCTCCCTCCCATTTTTAAACCCTAGAATCTTTTTTAAAACCTAAATTCATTTACCCTCCAGAGCTTTGCCCAAATCACATTCACCTATCTCGCAGAAAACTCCCTAAATCAAATACCCATACTCTTTGAACTCTTTAAATGGCAGATTGGCGAGTAATCACTCGTATTCAGCACGGAACCAAGACATTTGAGAAATCCAAAAAGAAGTTCAGAGATATTCTTGAACTTATGAAGAAGGCTGGATTCTCAGAATGTCTTGAAGAAAACACTCGAGTTTATGCTGAACTGGTTAACGAGTTTTACTCAAATGTATCCATAAATTTTGGAACCCTTTCTACCAAGGTCAAAGGTCAATCGCTAAAACTGAAATCATCTGATATCAATCAATGCTTAGGCTTTCCTGACCTATGACTAAAAAGCCTTGATGAGACTGACACTGAACAAGCAAAGAAGATTATGGGGTACCAAAAAAACCCTAGTCTGAAGGATATGAAGAAGAAGGAGTTTCCTGAAGAATTCGAGTTCCTTGTTGAGATAGTGGGCAAATGTATACTATGCAAGGATACTGCACATGACACTGTGCTTGATCAACAACTGAAGGTTATGTCTGCAATAGTTCTGAAGAATCGAATAAACTTTGGAGCTATCTTGTTCGATCAGATCTCCAAATGGGTAGGCTGAGATGAAGAAGTCTACAGATAGACCCCTGACTAAGGACTTTCATGGAAGACTGATGAGTATCATGATGAAGAAGAAGCTAGGAAGCAAGATCAAGGATGATGAGGGAGAACCACTGAATGTTCATAAAGTGATGTCTCCACAACTGTTCATAAACTGGAAGAAAAATCCAAAGGAAAATAGGAGGCTAACAACAACTGGAAGCAACAGCAAAGTCTCTACAAAGAAGAGAAAGGCAAAAGAGGTGGAAAGCTCTGAATCTGGTGACTCTGTACCAGTAGCAACCACACCAGCAAGGAAGAAATCCAAGGGTATGAAGAAAACTGAGGCTCCACCAAGAAGTCTCTCCACTGACAACAAAGCAGCCGAAGAAGAAGGTGTCTCAACTGCAAAAACCACTAAGAGGAGAAGTAACAGATTACTTCAAGGGCCATCTAGAAAGAAAGCTAAGGTGGTAAACAAGTCAGCCCCAGTTTCCCATGAAAGTCCATCTGACAAAGAAGAGGACGTAGAGTTAGAAGA
Source organism: Panax notoginseng (assembly GCA_016801055.1). Taxonomy (NCBI): domain Eukaryota; kingdom Viridiplantae; phylum Streptophyta; class Magnoliopsida; order Apiales; family Araliaceae; genus Panax; species Panax notoginseng. The sequence goes on from CM029014.1 coordinate 107,163,913, forward strand.
AGAGAAAAGAACCGAAAGCTTCAAGATTGAGCTCTCTAAGAGCAAATCCACCGATGAACGTGAAGCTGGATTCATGAAAGAAAATGTAAACCCTGATGATGAAGAAGAATATGCAAGCCCTATGGCTAACTCTCAGAGCATTCACTCTGATGATGAAGAAAAGCTACAAGATGACCCAACTGCATCTCCAAATGCAAATGCTCTAACTAGCCTACATGATGGGTCAAATGATGTTGAGTGCGAAGAAGAAAGACCTGCCCCTGCCAATTCTGAACATCAATGAAGGATGTCTGATGATTCAAAGGCCTCAGATTCAGAAGAAGAAAAAAGTCTGACTCTCCTATAGCTTAACCTTCAAGGAGAAGAAAGAGCTACATACTACTTGCTAAGTTTGTCCCAAAGAAGCAAGGTGAATACTCTACTGCAATCATTGAAGTAAGTGATGATGAAACTGAATCAAAGGAGAAAAGTGCTGAAGATGGGACTAGTGATGAAGAAGTTGAATCCAAGGAAGAAGATGCTGAAGAAGGTCCTGGTAATGAAAATCAACAAGAAGGATTCACTGATGAATATGATGAAAAAAGCCAGAATGATTCAAGCTCAGAAAGTAAAGAAATGGAGAAGGATTCCAGCTCTGCAAATCAAGAATCAGAGGAATCAGCAGACTATCCTGTTCTCTCTCCAGTAAGAGTTAGTAGAAGAATAGTTGTGGAAGTAATTGATGAACCTGCAGCAGTCCCAACAGAATGATGGGTAAGTTATGTAAATGAGCAACTCAAGGTTGTAAGGATGACTGCATATGATGTGTTCAAAAATTGGAACAACATGGAATTAGACTGCACCACTATCCTCTACAATCTTGATGATCTGTTGATCAGATGGTTCTTCCAATGGATGCCTTGGTTAAAGGCATATACTGAAAAAGATGGAAGTTACGTCAGCTGGTGCTTCTCTCAATTTCAAAGCCTGGAGCTAGTGTCCCAGAACTTCCCAAGGGTGAAGAGATTTACAACAATGATGATCAAAGACCAGTCCCACTACAAAGTCTACCGACATGCTGGCAATCATTATATTCCTTATGATCGTAGAGTGGACTCTGATAGCAGAAGGATTATGGCCAAGGAGATAATCATAGAGTCTGTTCACTCTACCACTGATATTGGTCAAGTCCAAAATGAGAAGCCTCCATCTGCCCAAGCACAGCTATCTGACATTCCTTCATCCTCCAATAGCTATTGGTACTCAACGATTTTTCAGATTATCAATGCTTTCAAAAATCTGTCCAAAGATGAAAATTGTAGAGTCCAATCTAGTGTTCAACAAGAGGCTGCCCAACCAGATGACCAAATTCCTATGGAGCAGGAGCTGTTAAAGAACTCTAATGAGCTGGTTGAGAAGTTATCTCTAATCTATGAAGAATCAAAGATGTTGATAGCATCAGGAGATAATTCAGTTCAAAACAGACTTCAGGCCACTATGCCTGATGTATCTATCAAAATTCAAGAGAGAGATCAAATCTATCTGAAGGCTATATCTGATCAGAAGGCAAAAGCTCTACGAGCACAGAAGGCCAATAAAGAGCAAATCCAAGTCCTCTCTGATAAGAATGACAACCTGAATCGGTCTTTCTCTCTACAACTTGAGCTGAGCCAACAAGACCTCAAGATTGAGGTTGGCAATTCATCTTACCTAATAGAGCAACTAATGTTCAACATGGAGCAACTTTCTCAAATGATTAATGACAAAAAGGGGAAGAAAAAGAGGCATAGAAAGAGGTATAGTAAGAGGAATTCAAGGAAGATCAAGGAGAGCAGAAGGAGTGAAGATAAGAAGGCCAAGAAAAAGACAAAGAAGAAGATAGCAAAAGAAGGAGCTGAGTCATCATCTGAGGGGGAGCTAAAGGATGATGAGCCCATGTATGCAGAGTCTGAGGGGGAGCAGGGAAAAGAAAAGAACTCACCATCCCAGGGGGAGTAGGAGCAAACAGATCAAGTAGAACCAATAAACAGACATCCTGGAAACATACATAGAGCCAAAGAGGTACATCTCTAACTAGTTAGGTATGTTCTGGATCTAGGATATAAAATGTCATAGTTTATTAAATTCCATATTATTATAAATGACATTTATGATTATCTGTTTTAGAAATACAGTTGCTCACTATATATAAGATTCATTAATAACATGCATATGCACTTATTGTTTTAGTCAGAATCAAATAGGGGGAGATTGTCAGGAATAAGCATATGAATGATATTCCTATTTAATATGATTTGATTATGATATATATATATATATATATATATATATATATATGTATGTATATATATGAATGAATATGCAAGTATGCTTTCATTAAGAAAAGCTGTAAAGTCCTTTGATAGATAATAGAAACATATGTACAAGGACTTAGAATGAATTGATCAAATGTGTTAGGTTGATCCTACATATGCAAAACAGCTTTGTAAAGTCCTAAAAAGAAATGATGTACACAGACTATAAATATAGAAAGATCAAGCTTGTTAGGTTGATTTTATGATGTAATAGATAGGCTTGTCTGATCGTCGAGCACTGCAGCAGAAATCGTAGTCTGCTAGGAGAGTCAAGAAAAACTCGAGAGCCATCGAGACAGAATCGTATTCTGCAAGATAGTAGATCTCGGAGTTCGTAGACTGCTAGAAGAGATGAGGAAGGATCGTAGTGTGTTGAGGAGAACTTCCTCAAAGCCATAGTCTGCTGAGGAAGTCATGTTCAGAATCATAGAGACAGTCCGCCTACGAGGCGACCGAGCATCTGCCGAAGCCAAGTCAAGGATCGTAGACTACATTCGGAGTCGTAGAGTCTACTGATGCCAAAGCCAAGTCAAGAATCGTAGACTAAACTCGGAGTCGTAGAGTCTACTGATCATAATTGAGGTAGAGATCGTTATCGAGCAAGATCAGATGAAGACAACGAGCACAAAGACAGAAATCGTAGAGTGTCAAGATCTGATCTTAGAGTCGTAGTGTCTGCACAGCCGAAGCTGAATCGTAGTGTGCAGAACTAAGACCTCAACAGAAGTGCTCACAATGCTAAGGCAGAATCGTAGAGAAAATACGATTCTCAACAAATGAGCACTCCCAAAATATCCAAAGAAATGAAGCCTCTAGTTTAAGCTGCAAATATACACCCCACCTAAAGGAAACCAGAGAGCACTCAACGAATGGCATGCAAGCTAATAGAAGATCTAAGCACCAACCCAATCAACATCCAGATTGAGTTGTTAAGCCATTCGAGATGAAGTCTTCCACAAGTTGATCAGAAGAAGACTTTAGAAACTGACTAAGGAAAGTCAGCAAGTGCAGTAGCTGTCAAGTGAATAGAAGACAACGATCTTGGAAGCAATCAGGATTGTAATATTTTCCAAACAAAGAAGGTACTGATGAAGTGTACACAAAGATACTGGTCAGCCTCTGAAGAATAAGGCTAAAGTGATTAAGCATTGGGTCAGTCCATTGATGATAAGTGAACAAGAGATCACAAGGAGAAAGCGAGCTGGTCACGCCACAAATCTGAAGTGTCTTGCTATTCGGAAGGGACCAGAACAAGGAGTCAAGCCATCAGTATCTGAGAACAGTCAAGGCAAATAGAAGTGTTAAAGCACTGCATAATAAGAGGAAGAGGTGTTCTACATTGAAGATCAAATGAACACTCTTCAAAAATCGTAGTGTTGTCTCTACATGTCAATGAGCAACTGTCAACAAGATACTGTGATCATGTCCAAGAAGGCATGCATCAGAATCGTAGAGTTCGGTTAACAGAAGATTGAAACATTGGTAACGGTTCAATCTGAGGATTGATATTCGAACAGAGCTTAGTGAAAGCATCAATGCAAAAGGACAACCTCTGATCGAGAAATCAGAAGGAGGAAATAAAGTGACTACCTACTCGAGACATCAAAGTAACATATCTGACGGGGTAGGTGTAACAGTAGACTGCAGTGTCAGAAAGTTAGAAAAGGAGATGTCATATCACATCTGCAGTCTACACCAAATAACTTGAGAACTGCGAAGCAATTTAAAAAGCTTTCAACGGCTACTTTCCAACGAAAAGATTGGGAAGGAGTATAAATCAACAGAGCTTTAAAGATCAAGAGTTGCTGATGATTGCTATGTTGCAGAATCGTTGAATTGGTAGAATGCTAATGTTGACTCTACGAGTTCCACCTGAGCTTAACAGAACAAGTCTCAGTGATAGTGAGACAATGAAGGTGGAAGTGAAGCAGCTTTGAAGAAGGACCTGAACAGACTAAAGCTTCACTCAACAAAGATGAGAATGCCACTTTAATTGGGATCTAAGCTGAGAGCCAAGAAGGGCAAGAAGATAGCATTCAGTAGAGTGTAGAACATAAGGAAGATCTAGAGAGCCATTCTACGATTCACCATGAACCTAAAGCTGAACCAGAACAAGTGCAGAACCATGTCTGCCAACCAGTCAAGAAGGGTTCAGGGAATGGTGATGGTGCACAGCTGACATCATATGAAGATGAGCTGAACAGAATGAAGATCAGCTGCACTAGAGAAGATGTGGTCCAGACTCGAAGCAGAATGCAAAGAGGACCACACCAAGCTGCTAAGTACAGAAGATGTTCAAAGCTTAAAGACATCTTAGCAGCTCAGCACTAACAACAACAACAACACATAACAACAACAAGAAGCCAAGGCCTGAGGGCTCCTTGTCCGGAGGGACTAAATGAAGTTCGAAGTCTGCTGGGCTTGAAGAGTTCCTAGAGAACTAGAGAAGTTCCAAGGCTGCTGGCCTTGAAGAGTTCTTAGTGAACTGAAGTCCCAAGGCTACTGGCCTTGAAAGAATCTTAGTGATTCAGGGTGCCGCCCTTCCTTAGTGGAAATCCTACTAGTTTAAAGCAGAAGAGTGGATTAGGAGCTTGAGTCCCTGAACCACTTAAAATCTCTTGTGTCTTTTACTTTATGTCATTTACATTATGTACTTAACTGCTATAACTGCTATGTATGTTTTAACTGCTTATAACCGAACTAACTCTAAGAACAATGTACATATAATTACGAATATATCAATGAAGAGGATCTTTTACTCATTCTAATGTGCTTGGAAAGATTCTTATGTTTGTTATATACTAATTCATTAGCAATACGAAATAAACGAGAAAAGTATTTTGAAATTAAAAAGGATCTATTCAACTCCCCTTCTAGATCTATTGTGTGCCTATTGGGAACTAATAGATTTGTATCATAATCATCAATTTCTAAATGCAGATGCTAGAAAGTAAACATGACTTAGTGTTTCAGTGAGCAGCTGAAATCTCTAGAGAATAAGCATGAATTTATTAATGTTTGTAAAATTAAATATTACAATAAATCATAGTTACATCAATAAGAAATAAATTTTAACTTATATTCATGATCATACATACATTATTCTTAGAGTTAGTTAAGTTATAAGCAGTTAGTAAATACATAGCAGTTATAACAGTTAGATGTAAACGACATAAAGTAAATGACACAAGGGATTTTAAGTGCTTCAGAGACTCAAGCTCCTAATCCACTCTTCTGCTTTCAACTAGCAGGATTTCCACTAAGGAAAGGCAGCACCCTGAATCACTAAGATTCTTTCAAGGCCAGCAGCCTTGGAACTTCTTTTCACTAAGAACTATTCAAGGCCAACAGCCTTGGAACTTCTCTGTGAGGACCCCAAACTCGGGTACTTGAAACCCGAACTCGGTTCATCACGATACCATTTCTATGAGCGGAATAATACTAATAATAATAACAATAATATAAAGATCAACTTAATTTACATAATTATCAGAGTTTAGCTTCCAAGTACGTAACCTTTAAACATTCATTATAACCCATGATAGATAATATATATCATAATTGTCTTAATATCATCAAACTATTATATAACATAGTAATTCGTTCATTCAGCAACCTTCCCTTTTCCTTTGATCTTAGCAGAGCTCTCTGGACGTTCGCACTTAACTGAAAACATTTAAATTTAAGCAAGGATGAGCATTTGAGTGCCCATCAAGTAATAGTAATTATATATATATAAGCTGAAAGGATTTAAATGTTTTCTTTGTATTATTTTTCTACAACAAGTCAATAGTTGTGAAGTATTCTGAACCAATAATAATAACATAACAACTCTCTTTCAAAGTTTTCAAATTTCGTATAGACTATATCTGGGGTATGGTGACATGCCATGAACATTGTTTTAAATTTTCGATAGGGTAAGACAGAAATTCATCTGCAAATCGTCATAACTCACGGGGGGTGATCAGCCCGTTATGCCCTGCATTGATCAATACTACATTGCTAGAACGATATTATTGTTCATCCTTTGTCCGCCGGAGCGCATAAAAATTTTCCCGTGTAGGGATGTTCATACCTGTCTGGGTTCTAAATCAAAGGTTTTATCTTGTCAATAATAATCTATAATTCAACATATATGTATACGGGTAATTGATAAAGGTATATCAACATGTGATTAAATACAATGATTGTCAAAGTGGGGACACTTGTTTAATCATTTCTAAAAATTAACGAACAGAATATATATATCTGAGTTACCATATACTAACATGTTGATATTCAAGGAGCTTATATAATATAAGGTTAATAATCTGTACCATAATAATATAGTTTAGAAACATTCTTACTCACATCCATTGCATAAAGAAAATGCAAAGGTCAGATACTTGCCTGAAGCGCTGCTTACAACTTGTAATTAAGATCTTATCGCTTATCTCACGACCTAACATTAATAAGATTGTTCGTTCGATTAGAACAACATACTATAACACATAACACTACTTATTGCAGTCAGCACATAACCTAATCACATTAGCACATATGTTTAATAACCATTGAATCACAAATAATCACTTATACAATCAAAATATCTAAGTTCAGATCAATTTCTGAAACATGTCGGTGTACCGACAACTTTATCGGGTAATTATCGAGTCTAAGACTCTATTCTGTAGCTTAATATCAGTACGTATCAGTCATATTATTTTTAAATGACTTAATATAATTTTAAAACATTTATTATAATTTATCACGAAATTTCAAACATCGGAATCACATTAAAATGATTTAAATAATAATCAATTCTATTATTATTAATATTTAATTAGGTATTAAACTATTAATGAAATTATTTCTAAAATATTAAAGTTATTTATAATAACTCAAAATATTTTTAAAGTATTAATATTGCCCTTAAATGATTTTTAAAACATTTAAAATCATTTCTAAATAATTATCATTATTGTCAAAGTATTAATGTTCTATTTATCAAAATATTAAAAGTCATTATTCATAACTTAAAATATTTTTAATTCATTTATATCCCTTTTAAATGATTTTTAAGTTAATAAAACAATTTTTAAACTATTTATTTAATATAATTATTAAATAAATTTAATATCATTAGTAATAACTTAATAATCATTAATATTTAATTATTAATGAAATTATCCTTTAAATATTAAAAGTTATATTTTATAACTTAAAATATTTTTAAACACTTTATTTTCATTTAAAATGATTTTTAATATAATAAAATTATTTTTAATTAATTTATTTAATTCATTTAGTAAATAAATTAATTACCATTAATATCAATTTATTAATAAAATTTATCACAAAATATTAAAAGTCATTAAAAATAACTTAAAATATTTTCTTATATCATAATATAATTTTTAATGATATTTCCAATATTAAAATTATTTTTAAATAATTTATTAAATATTTTAATTAAATACTTTTAATATTTCAAAAATATTAAATATTTATGAAATATATTAAAAATAATTAAAAACTAATTTTCAAAATTTAAAATAATTTTTAATAATTTATTTTGTATTTTTAATAATTAAAAACTATTTTTTTCTATTTATTAATTAATTTCTGGAAAATAATATATTATCTGTCGCTAACGACCACCTATAGCGACAAAACCGTCGATATAGGTGTTCTTCATGTTCTTGGCCAAACCCAGAAAATCATACACAGCCTCGAGATGCCTTGTTTGACCAAGAATTGTGAACTGTGTCATGTGTTTCCGGATATGCTATTGGTCAGATCATGTAAAGCTAAGGCAAGACTACGATATCCAACAACAACCAAGTTCATAACACATATAACCAACGAGATCTAAGCCTTGAAAGGGACTGTCAGACCTGTTCTTCATTTTCTGGGTTACCCAAAAAGGAAGAACAGTTAGACCTGTCCATTTTGGGCTTCCACAACTTGCAATCCTGTTGATGTTTTAGTGATTTAAGAGGTCCAGTGCTTAGCTAACATGTAAGGCTACAAATCTATTACACAATATCAACAAAACATCAACACAAATGACCTATACAGATCGGTCAAACCTTGTCATAAATACATGATCATACGTTTTCTGGGTTACCCAGAAAATGTATTTCATGTTCTTCCTGCTCGGTTTGACCGTTCATGAAATCCAACACAAATGATGTTTAGACTATATAAAAGTTTTAATCAACAGTTAACATAACATACTACAATATGGTTTCAACAAAAAAACCTAAAACATTTACAATCGGACCGATCCATGACCAACAAATACTTGTCAGACTCTAGTTCTCGGTTTCTGGGCTACCCAGAAAGTTTGCAAGTCATGGTCGGTCAACGTAGTTTGACCTTCCATAACTTGTACTCTACATATGATCTAAGACTGATTTCAAGCTCAGATCAAAGTTCATATATCTGACTACAGCTACAAAGTTTCAAAACACAAAACACATTAAAGATCACAGAGATAAAAGGCCTGACATTTCTTGTCAGACTTTCTGGGCAAATTCTGGGTTTTAAAAACAGCCAGTCAATGCCGGTCAACCCACTTTGACCTTAAATAACTTTTAATCTACAACAGATATGACTTTGATTTTTTTTTTCAGATTAAAGACAACATTGTAGGCTACTACTAACAACTTAAAAACAACACAAAACATAATCGAGCAAGGATCTGTGGCTCTGACATTCGTTGTCAGACCACAGAACTAAGTTTTTTCCAGATTTTTGAAAAACACAAATCCGAGCTTCTAAATGTTATGGATCCAACATTTAGCAACCCATATCGTCAAAATGAACTACAACCAACATATTTTAACAATAAAAATTAACATCTAACACATAATCGATGGACAGAAATTATGCTAGGGTTTTATACCTTTCTTTGAAAAATTTCTGATTTTGTGTTGCTGATCTGTTTATGGTGAACGTGGGGCTTTGATTTGGAACTAATATAGCTTATATTTTCGGAGGTTTGGAGCTTGAGAGAGAAGGTTTGGGTGTTGGACAAAATAAGTGAACAAAAAATGATTTTCTCTCTCTTCAATCTATATATAGACCAACAAGGTGCATGAATAGCTGATGTAGGTGACTTGTTGCTGTGATTTTAAGCGTGTGGAGTGGTTATGAGTTAGTCACCGACTCACCTAAATGTCAAAACCTATTCTATAGCTTTAATAATGCAAAAGGGGCATAATGATCTTTTGATAAATCATTTTAATGGCATAATTGGAACTTGGCAAACCCTTAGGGTTTAACCCTTAGGGTTTAACCTTAAGGTTTAGCACAAAATAATAATAAGATTTAGCAATTAGAGTTTGCACAAAAATAAATAAAATCAAATAAAAATTAACTAAATTTTTGTTTCTAAAATTTTGAAATTAGGGTTTTCTAATTATGTTTAATTATCTAATTGCCTTATATAGTAACATTAGGGTTTAGATCATATAATTATCATTAACATTGCTAAAATAGCAATTAGGGTTTACGATTTTGATAATTAGGATTACCAATTATAATTAGGTTTTCTAATTATCAAATTAGGGTTTAAAATTTTTTTAGGGTTTCCAAAATTAGCAATTGAAATTATAAGACTTGCTAATTAATCACATTAACACAATTACAACCAATCTCGAACTCTAATTTAAATTTCAAATTAGGGTTCCTCATTTCCAAAAATTATATAGGGTTTCTAGAAATTTATATTTCCATTTGTCAATTAGGGTTTACCTAATTAATCACAATCCTCATATAATACACATATAAAACAGTATTGCACTCTGATTTGGATCTCCAATTAGGGTTTAACATTATTACAAGTGTTTTAAAATTAAACACTATAATTGACCAATCATCATTAATACAGAAATACAGTACATATTTATAGTACTGAAAAATAAAAATATAATTAATATTATATTATTATTCTCATACCTTGACAATAATCCAAAATTAGGGTTTGGATTCCATATCTGATTTATTCTTCATATTTAACCTTAACAATTAAGGTAAAATAATTAACTTAATAACTTATACTAAAATTCATATAATAAAATAATTATTATAATTATTCTAAAAATCACTTCATATATTATTTAAATAATATATGCTTATATTTTCATAGAAAATAATTAATAAAAATATTTCTACCATAATTTTAATTATTATAAGAATATACTTTATAATAATCAAAAATTCTAAAATAAAATTATTTGTAAATATTTGTGTAATAAATATATTTTTATTTACCACATAAATACACATACACATTATCTTGTACAAATTCTCATCCTTAAAAAAAATTTATACACAAAATTTCTTATTTATTTATGTAGAAAATATCGGGTTGTTACATTCACCCTCCCTTATAAAGATTTCGTCCTTGGAATCACCGTTTTAAAGCCTATACATACACGGCACATAGCATACATAATCATCGCAAGTAGATCTCGATCAACTTTGATCGAACTGATCTTTAACTATTCACATAAATCTTGTCTTTCTGATTAAACGAAAAAATTTGTTTCTAAAAGAACTCAAATTCCTCCTCAAACTTTCTTTATAAAATAATTTACTATATATAGGAAAATCATGTATAAGAAAATAAAAGGCATATGAATAATACCTGGAGTTGCATTCGCGGCTGCTACAGTTTTCTTGAACGGTCATGTCGAAGACTCCTTCGGTTGGTTTTGTTGGTTCATTTGTTGAAGTTGGTCCCGTTATCGCCAATGCCTTTCCTCGTATTCGCATTCTTTGTTTCCCTTCTCCTTGGACAATCTTTCACCTTATGCTCCTTTAATCCACAAATAAAACACTCACTATAAATTATTGGATTGGGACAGTTAGGAGAGATATGTCCCTCCTGCCCACACTTGTAGCACACATTCTTTCCTTTTAAACACTTTTTCGAATGATTCTTTCCATAATTTCTACCATGCACAACTCGTTTATTTCCATCTTCTGGCCTATTTTTCGTATTCCCAACATTATCACCTTTCCTCTTTCCAGTTCTACTACCACTACTCCCTCCTTCGACTTTAACTTGAGTTGTCTCCCACCAAAGATTCACCCCTCCTTTCGTTGTATAGGTGGCAAAAGCTGTCTGTTGCCCCTCCGTTACCCTAGCTATCACAACCACTTCTACAGGGTTAGTTGGTCTTCTAAATCCTGACGGTTCATTTGTCTTGAAGTTTTCAAAGTTTGCCGATCGATTATCTGGCTGATTTCCTGCAGTTGGTAATCCATTCTGCATAGCTTGATCGTCTATATTCGTCAAATTCTGCGTTGGGTCTGGTTGTCCTCCAGCTTTGTTGGCAGGTTCTTCTGTCATGTGATTTCGTTTTCATTTTGGCGACATTATCTGATTAAATTATTCTTTATTAACTTACATTCTAAGCCTTATCGTATACGTTTAGCATATACCACAAAAGATTCTACTCAAATAATCATGTACTCAAAATATTAGATTTTGAAAACCTGGTTTACTGAATTAATCAATACTCATATAATTAACTACTATCTTTTCACCAACTTATTTCATTAATCCCATAAACTCATATTCATATCACTTGACATATCATAGCACCTTTTGCTTTAATCATTTGCTATCCCATTGTGACTTAAAAGTCGGGAATCGCTGCCATAACTTATACAAAATTTGAAAATTATTATCTTATACAAACATACCTATCATATACATAACATAAAATCATATCTATTCAATTAATACTAGTACTACTTATTTCTTACGCCTCCAATAAGGATCAATTGCTTAGTAATCTGTCTATTCCCCTTATCCTCAATAATCCATTTACACCTAACTACATCTAGTTCGTCCAACTTACCATACATTACGAGCTTAAAAACTCACCACAAACATACGAGTTTAGGAACTCGACATAGACCACATATACGAGTTCAGTCATTCTATCATTCTAGGATTTGGTACTATACTTTCCAAAATAACCACCTCTTCTGAGTTACTTTCATTGTGAGCCTCTATGTCAGTTATTGGCTTCAATATTGGCTCATTCTTTACGATCCGAGGGTAATCAAATCCTTTTTCACCTGACATCTATACACATAAATTATCCTGATTAGTATATAATATACACACACAACAAATAAGAGTTTTATATAAGTTATCTTTTATTTAGTTTGACGATGAATTTAGTCAATTCATCTCTTTTTAAACTCTATATGAGTTATTTATATTTTCAACGTTTCCCTTTGTTCTAAGGTTATAGCCTAAGGTCTAGCCCACCTAAGATTTTTAACCCCTAAGCTCTGATACCAACTTGTGAGGACCCCAAACTCGGGTACTTAAAACTCGAACTCGGTTCATTACGATACCATTTCTATGAGCGGAATAATACTAATAATAATAACAATAATATAAAGATCAACTTAATTTACATAATTATCAGAGTCTAGCTCCCAAGTACGTAACCTTTAAACATTCATTACAACCCATGATAGATACTCCCTCCGTTCCAAATTAATTGCTCAGTTTTGACTTTTTAAAGTCAAATTGACCATTTTTAAAACTAATTTTTTTACTATTTTTACTAAAATATAGGTGAAGAGATTATAACTAAAAGAAAGTATATACAATTTATTACTAACCCCAATTTTTATAATTTTAGAAATATATTTATATATACTTAATTATTAATTTTAAAAATAGTCAATTTGACTTAAAAAAGTCAAAACTGAGCAATTAATTTGGGACGGAGGGAGTAATATATATCATAATTGTCTTAATATCATCAAACTATTATATAACATAGTAATTCGTTCATTCAGCAACCTTCCCTTTACCTTTGATCTTAGCAGAGCTCTCTGGATGTTCGCACTTAACTGAAAATATTTAAATTTAAGCAAGGATGAGCATTTGAGTGCCCAGCAAGTAATAGCAATTATATATATATAAGCTGAAAGGATTTAAATATTTTCTTTGTACTATTCTTCTACAACAAGCCAATAGTTGTGAAGTATTCTGAACCAATAATAATAACATAACAACTCTCTTTCAAAGTTTTTAAATTTCGTATAGACTATATCTGGGGTATGGTGACATGCCATGAACATTGTTTTAAATTTTCGATAGGGTAAGACAGAAATTCATCTGCAAATCGTCATAACTTACGGGCACGGGGGGTGATCAGCCCGTTATGCCCTGCATTGATCAATACTACATTGCTAGAACGATATTATCGTTCATCCTTTGTCCGCCGGAGCGCATAAAAATTTTCCCGTGTAGGGATGTTCATACCTGTCTGGGTTCTAAATCAAAGGTTTTATCTTGTCAATAATAATCTATAATTCAACATATATGTATACGGGTAATTGATAAAGGTATATCAACATGTGATTAAATACAATGATTGTCAAAGTGGGGACACTTGTTTAATCATTTCTAAAAATTAACGAACAGAATATATATATCTGAGTTACCATATACTAACATGTTGATATTCAAGGAGCTTATATAATATAAGGTTAATAATCTGTACCATAATAATATAGTTTAGAAACATTCTTACTCACATCCATTGCATAAAGAAAATGCAAAGGTCAGATACTTGCCTGAAGCGCTGCTTACAACTTGTAATTAAGATCTTATCGCTTATCTCACGACCTAACATTAATAAGATTGTTCGTTCGATTAGAACAACATACTATAACACATAACACTGCTTATTGCAGTCAGCACATAACCTAATCACATTAGCACATATGTTTAATAACCATTGAATCACAAATAATCACTTATACAATCAAAATATCTAAGTCCAGATCAATTTCTGAAACATGTCGGTGTACCGACAACTTTATCGGGTAATTATCGAGTTTAAGACTCTATTCTGTAACTTAATATTAGTACGTATCAGTCATATTATTTTTAAATGACTTAATATAATTTTAAAACATATATTATAATTTATCACGAAATTTTAAACATCGGAATCACATTAAAATGATTTAAATACTAATCAATTCTATTATAATTAATATTTAATTAGGTATTAAACTATTAATAAAATCATTTTTAAAATATTAAAGTTATTTATAATAACTCAAAATATTTTTAAAGTATTAATATTACCCTTAAATGATTTTTAAAACATTTAAAATCATTTCTAAATAATTATCATTATTATCAAAGTATTAATGTTCTATTTATCAAAATATTAAAAGTCATTATTCATAACTTAAAATATTTTTAATTCATTTATATCCCTTTTAAATGATTTTTAAGTTAATAAAACAATTTTTAAACTATTTATTTAATATAATTATTAAATAAATTTAATATCATTAGTAATAACTTAATAATCGTTAATATTTAATTATTAATGAAATTATCCTTTAAATATTAAAAGTTATATTTTATAACTTAAAATATTTTTAAACACTTTATTTTCATTTAAAATAATTTTTAATATAATAAAATTATTTTTAATTAATTTATTTAATTCATTTAGTAAATAAATTAATTACCATTAATATCAATTTATTAATAAAATTTATCACAAAATATTAAAAGTCATTAAAAATAACTTAAAATATTTTCTTATATCATAATATAATTTTTAATGATATTTCCAATATTAAAATTATTTTTAAATAATTTATTAAATATTTTAATTAAATACTTTTAATATTTCAAAAATATTAAATATTTATGAAATATATTAAAAATAATTAAAAACTAATTTTCGGAATTTAAAATAATTTTTAATAATTTATTTTGTATTTTTAATAATTAAAAACTATTTTTTTCTATTTATTAATTAATTTTCAGAAAATAATATATTATCTGTCGCTAAAGACCACCTATAGCGACAGAACTGTCGCTATAGGTGTTCTTCATGTTCTTGGCCAAACCCAGAAAATCATACACAGTCTCGAAATGCCTTGTTTGACCAAGAATTGTGAACCGTGTCATGTGTTTCCGGATATGCTATTGGTCAGATCATGTAAAGCTAATGCAAGACTACGATATCCAACAACAACCAAGTTCATAACACATATAACCAACGAGATCTAAGCCTTGAAAGGGACTGTTAGACCTGTTCTTCATTTTCAAGGTTACCTAGAAAGGAATAACAGTTAGACCTGTCCATTTTGGGCTTCCACAACTTGCAATCCTGTTGATGTTTTAGTGATTTAAGATGTGACACCCCCAAAATTAGGTATACATCACCCATCTTGGGTCGTCAGATACATAGTACAGAATACAAATACAACTTACTAATACAACTGTCGTGTACAATACGACAAAACATAAACTGTGAGTTTGAATACAAATATTATCTTCTAGAGAGTATTCATACTCAAAAGGAGTCCTCATTACATTTATTAACACACTATTACATAGAATAGTGAGGACTACTAACTAATACTATCATTCGAACCATCACTCCGTTTCCCGACTTGCCCCAGCTACGTTCTCATTTCCTGAAGAGAACAGCGAAAGAAAGGGTGAGCTCAACTAGCCCAGTAAGAAATATTATGACTAAGATAATGCAGAATAAATTATCATTAGCCTTCAACAATGTTAAACTGATAAAATATAATAGACATCAAGTTTAACTGTAGCGGAACAAGCAATCCATTAAGAGAGTCAAGTAGAAAATAAACTCTACTATCTTTTATGATTTAAAAGATTTTCCAACACTGTGATCGCTGTGACTCAGCTTAATAAAATAATCCACATCATCGAATCACCCCTGCACTACGGCCAAGGATATTCGTATATTCATTAATGGTCATGATCATGCCAACAACTGTCCATCAATGCACTACGGGCCAATGAGGACTTTTACCACATCATTTGTAACATTACGGTCATGATTACACCGAATAATCCCTGGTCATAATCATACCAAGTCCATCTATGCACTACAGGCCACAGATGACTTTTAACATTTTATAAACATGAGGATGATGACAATGATATAAGAATTCAATAAAACAAGTTCAAGAATTAATTTATCCAAGAATTAACAACGTCCAAATTGTCAACATGATACTGCTTTGTGGAGTAAAATTCAAGAATGCTTAGAAGAATATTTTCATGAAAAGATACTGGATGAAACGCAATTATCAAGGATATTCCATAAATTTCATGGAGTATAGAAGTCAAAACTTAACCAACTGAGTACAATAAAGAATGGAATAATGAAAGAAATCACCATGCATGCGATAGACCGTACAGACAGGTTATTCTTAACAGAATAATAATAATGGAACCAGGTCCGGCGTAACCGCATAGATAGGATATTCCGACAGAATAATAAATAATGGAACCAGGTCCGGCGTAAACGCACAGACAGGATATTCTGACAGAATAATAAAGAACAGTATAATAAATAATGGAACCAGGTCCGGTGTAAAACACACAGACAGGATATTCCAACAGAATAATAATAAAGACGGAACCAGGTCCGGTGTAAAACACACAGACAGGGTATTCCAACAGAATAATAGAAGAATATCACCAAGTATAGGGTAGACCGCGTATACTGGTTATTCCAACAGAATAATAAAGAAGGGAATAACAGAAGTTCTCTTCATGAATATAAAAGAAATAGTATTCCCTACCTTAAAAGAACTGGATATTAGAAAAGTGAAGTAGCAGAATACTTTTATTCTCTCTCTCTTATTCTCTTTATACTTTCTCTCTCTATAGCTTGAATGAATTCGTGAAAAATAATGAAGCCCTAGGCCTCTATTTATAGAAAAACTGAGGGTGGCTCTTGGTCTTAACGAAGGGTCAAATGACTCTTGGTCTTAACGAAGGGTCAAATGACTCTTGGTAATATTGAAGGGACAACTACTATTGATGAAAATAATTACTATTGACCAAGGTAAATACTATTGACGAAGGTAATTACTATTGACCAAGGTAAATACTATTGACCAAGGTAAATGCTATTGACGACGGTAATTACTATTGACGAAGAGACTCTTAGATGATGACATATGGCCCCCCCATAAAAATAACCAAACTTACCACAACGTCTCAATTGATTTAATAATATAACATATTATACAGATGATACTATGATAATAATTTAAGAGATATGATGCAGCAATTACTGTAATAATAATTGATTATAGCTGAGTGACTTCTCACGTAAGCATCAATAATCAATACCGTGTGCTACTATGCAACCACGCGTATTACTGTACTTTTACTACCGGGTAGTTCAACAGTTTTAACAGTTTTAACGGTAACACCTCAGCCGTTATTTTTATAGAAAGATAATTTTGTCGTTTTCTAACTACGACTATACTTCTGTTGTGGGGTCCACCAATGATTGTGCCGTCGTACGAATATTTCCCGACAAAAAGAATATTCCCCGACCAAACGAATATTTTAAAACAACTTGCTTACTTTGTAAAATTTATAAATATTACCCACAACTATAACATTATATCAAATTATCTCCGTAATATTCAAAAATGATATTTATAAAAAATTCATCTTTATTTATAAAAATTGGGGTCTTACAACCTCCCCTTCTTATGAAATTTCGCCCTCAAAATTAGGGTACATACCTGGTATGTCGAAGAGGTAAGGATACCTTGATTTCATTTCAGATTCTAACTCCCAGGTCATTTCCTCAACATCGTGGTTTCTCCACAAAACTTTGACTTGAGGTATAACCTTGGAGCGTAGAATATGTTCCTTCTTATCCAAGATTTAAACATGAACTTCTTCATACGTCAAATCCTCCGCTATTTCGTCCAGTTCTAACTTAATAATGTGGTTCGGATCTTCCACATATTTGCGTAACATGGATATGTGAAAAACGTTATGAACACGAGACATACATGGCGGTAAAGCGAGTCTATAAGCCACAGTTCCTACTCGATCGAGGATTAAAAATGGACCGATGAATCGAGGATTGAGCTTTCCTCTTTTTCCAAATCTCGTAACTCCTTTCCATGGAGCAACACGTAAGAACACATGATCTCCTACATCAAATTCCACGTCATTTCGATGAAGATCAGCATAACTCTTTTGTCGATCTTGTGAGGTTTTTATACGTTGTCGGATCGTTTGAATCTTTTCTATAGTCATACGTACCAACTCCGGTCCCAACAACGTTGCTTCACCCACCTCATCCCAACATACTGGAGAACGACATTTTCTTCCATACAATGCTTCGAATGGAGCCATGCCAATACTTGCTTGATAACTATTGTTGTAGGAAAACTCCACCAATGGTAAGAACTTGTCCCAACTTCCCTTGAAGTCAAAGACACAGAGTCTTAATAAATCTTCTAGAGTTTGAATAGTCCTCTCTGATTGTCCGTCCGTCTGAGGATGATATGCCGAACTAAATCGTAAATCTGTTCCCCATAGCTTTTTGTAAACTAACCCAAAATCGTGAAGTGAATCTTGGGTCTCGGTCAGAAACTATGGATACTGGCATACCATGCAGTCTTACAATCTCGTTTATGTACATACGAGCAAGACGTTCAAGTGTATAAGTTTCTCGTATCGGTAAGAAATGAGCAGACTTGGTCAATCTATCAACAATGACCCAAATCGCATCTATACCTTGAGAAACCTTAGGAAGACCGGTAACAAAATCCATGGTAATGTGCTCCCACTTCCATTCTGGAATTTCAAGTGGTTGCAATGGACCTTTTGGTACTTGATGCTCCGCTTTGGCTCGTTGACAAGTTAGACACCTTGAGATAAACAACGCTATCTCTCTCTTCATATTGCTCCACCAAAATGTATGACAAAGATCATGATACATTTTGGTACTTCCAGGATGGATTGCAAACGGTGTGTTGTGCGCCTCCATCATGATTTCATACTTTAAATCAGGGTTGTTAGGAACACAAAGTCTGGAGTTGACTCGAAGTATTCCTTCTTCATCGATTCTTGCTTCCGGTATAGCACCTTCTTGCACTTTCTTCCTCATATGCATCAGCTCCAGGTCTGTAGCTTGAGCAGCTTTAACCTTATCGATTAAAGTTGGTTCTACTCGTATATTCGACATCATCACATGGGTCCCTGGAGTCTTTAACTCTATCTCCATCCTTTGTAAGTCACACAAAATGGGCTTTTGTGTTGACAATATTGCACTCGTACTTGCATATGATCTTCTACTCAATGCGTCAGCTACCACGTTCGCTTTTCCAGGATGGTATTGAATGGTATGATCATAATCTTTCAACAGTTCAAGCCAACGTCGTTGTCGCATGTTAAGTTCCTTTTGAGTGAAGAAATATTTGAGGCTTTTATGATCCGTAAAGATCTCCACCTTCTCCCCATACAAGTAATGCCTCCAAATTTTAAGTGCAAAGACAATAGCTGCCAACTCTAGATCATGAGTAGGATAATTCGTCATATTCCTTGAGTTGTCTTGATGCATAGGCTATGACTTTTCCATGCTGCATGAGAACGCATCCCAACCCTTTGCTCGAAGCATCACTGTAGATGACAAATCCCTCCGAGCCAGATGGTATTGTTAGAACAGGTGCTGAAATGAGTCTCCTCTTGAGTTCTTGAAAACTCTTCTCACATTCTTTGCTCCAACCGAACTTTGTATCTTTCCGAGTCAGCTGAGTTAATGGAGTAGCGATTCGAGAAAATCCTTCCACGAATCTCCGATAATAACCAGCTAAACCAAGAAAGCTACGTACTTCGGTCACTGATTTAGGTTGCTCCCAGCTTTGAATAGCTTCAATCTTTGCCGGGTCAACTGATATTCCACGACTTGATACTACGTGCCCAAGGAATGCTACCTCCTCCAGCCAGAACTCGCATTTCTTCAACTTGGCATAAAGCTTGTATTCACGAAACTTTTGGAGTACCAGCCTCAAGTGTTGCTCATGATCTTCACGGCTTTTGGAATAAATAAGGATGTCATCAATAAAGACGACCACAAAGTGATCCAAATATTCCTTGAATACCCGGTTCATCATATCCATGAAGGCAGCAGGAGCATTAGTCAATCCAAAGGACATGACTAGGAATTCATAATGCCCGTACCGAGTTCTAAAAGCTGTCTTTGGAATATCCTCAGTTCTAACCTTCAGCTGATGATATCCAGAACGAAGATCGATCTTTAAAATGAATTGTGCTCCTTGCAACTGGTCAAACATGTCATCAATACGTGGCAATGGGTACCTATTTTTGATGGTGACATGATTCAACTCCCGATAATCAATACAAAGTCGCATACTCCCATCTTTCTTCTTCACGAATAGAACAGGAGCACCCCAAGGAGAAGTACTAGGACGAATAAATCCAATGTCTAACAATTCCTGCAGTTGGGTCTTTAACTCCTGAAGTTCAATAGGAGCCATTCGATATGGGGCTTTGGAAATGGGTTTTGTACCGGGTTCAAGGTCGATACAAAATTCAATTTCACGCTCTGGGGGTAAGCCAGGAAGTTCTTCGGGAAATACGTCAGGAAATTTATTAACAACAGAAATATCATTCAAAGCTGACGTATTTTTGTTTAGATCTGTGACATGAGCTAAGAAAGCTTGACATCCGTTTTTCAATAAACGAATAGCTTTATGGCTTGAGATGACAGCGATTGATTTTAATGGTTTGGTTGCTTGAATTCGCATAATAGGTCGATTAGGAATATGAAAGCTAACAACCTTACGAAAATAATCAATTTTTGCATGATGAGTAGTTAACCAATCAATCCCTAGAATCACGTCAAATGCAAGTATTTTTAATGAAATCAGATCGACAGGTAATGTGTGGGTACCAACTTGAACCAAACAAGACTTATAAACCGTGGATGTAATGAAGGTTTCTCCCAATGGAGTTTCAACTACTAAGTCAAAGTCTAATTTCTCCGGAATCAAATTTAATCGATGAGCGCAAGTAGGAGAAATAAAAGAATAGGTAGAACCGGTATCAAATAAAGTATAGACTTCGTTAGAGTTTATGATAAGCTTACCCGTGATGACCTCATTCGGGTTCCTTGCTTTCTGAGAGGTCACAACAAATGCTCTCCCTTGCACTATCAGTTTTGACTTTTCTGGGATGGCCTTTGGTGTCTCCATCTTGGCTGAAATTGTTTTTGGTAAACGACAAAATCGAGCTAAATGACCTTCTCTTCCATAATTATAACATGCTTTAGACGGCAACACGCAGTTTGGATTAATGTGCCCCTCCCCTCTGCATTTGAAACATATGATAGGTGGTCGTTCTCCTTCCTTAACAACGGGTGCTGGTGATGACGTCTTTCCATCATTGTTGAATCTCCTCTTCTTGAAATGACCATTCTTATTGTTTTGGCCCTGATTACCATCGAAGTGGTTACCATTTCTGGCCTGTTGATTCCCTCCACGCTTGTTGTCACCGCTTCGATGACCGCTCTCACTGGTATTATCATTTTGTCGACTGCTCTCTTTTGGTTGCGTTGACTCGTTATCGCGCTCCACTAACTGAGCCCTATTCACAACATCTGAATACAAACACAGTTTATGAGAAATAAGATGTTGACGTATCTCAGGTTTCAAACCTCGAAAAAATATTCGCGTAATTCGCTCTTCATTATCCACCAAGTGGGATGCAAACCGGGACAACTCAGCAAACTTGGCTTCGTACTGCGACACGGTCATGTTGTTTTGCTCCAACTTGATAAATTCCACCTCTTTCATGTGACGAATACTTTCAGGAAAGTATTTGTCGTTGAACAGCTCTTGGAACTTTTCCCAAGACATCTTCAGTGCGGCAGGTTGAGTACGCTTAATCGATTCCCACCAGTAATCTGCCTCTCCTCGCAACATAAAGGCGGTAAAGGGAACCTTTTGCTCCTCGGAGCATCCCAAGACATCAAATATCTTGGTAATCTGTTTTATCCATGTTTCCACTATAAGTGGTTTTGGCTCTCCCTTAAACTCTGGTGGTCCCAGCTCCTTGAACTATTTAGCGGTGACCGTCCGAGAGTTTTCAGTGTTTTCACCTATATTTTGGACAGGAGCCGCTCTCGCATGCTGTTGCATGAACTGCATAAAGTTTCTGAACATTCCATCATTCATCATCTGGTCAGTGTTGTTGTTTGCATGAGGATTGTCACCTTCCTGATGCACATTATCCTGATTATTGATATGTGGTGAATCAACAGTCGCCTGTGCTCCATTGCTATTCTCAACATTCTCAGATGCCATTTTCAGATACTGCCATAAAATAAAAGTTAATTGATATGTCATATATTATCCTTTTATTATGACCGACCAATTAAATACCATGCAAATAAACTTAGGTATGTCATACTAGCGAAGGAATTCCCCGTCTCTCCCCTCCTAGTTCTATTCTCACATCTTAGCCAGGGATCGTATCCCTAAACTCTGATACCAACTGTGACGCTCCCAAAATTAGGTATATGTAAGACCCCAAATTATTAATAAATGAAATTTAAATTCCCTCTATTTATTATTTTGAAATAGTAAGTGTTAAATTGATTAATGAGGTTAGTTATGGGTAAAATGCGTAAATATTTTAAATAAGCAAGTGGTTATAAAATATTCATTGTTGTCGGGGAATATTCGTTTGGTCGTGGAATATTCTTCCTGTCGGGGAATATTCGTACGACGGCGCAGTCTTTTGTGGGCCCCATAACGGAAAGCGATTGGATGAAGAAAACGACAAGTATATGTTTTTTATTAATAACGGCGTAGTTGTTACCGTTAATACTGTTGGAATACCCGGTGGTTAAAACACAGTAATACGCGTTGTTACACAGTAGCACACTGTATTGCACCAATTATTGATTCTTACGTAAGAAGGCACTACTCAATAATGGTTACAGTAATTACTGTTCAGTATTTTATTTTATTGATTCAATAATTGCTGCGTTGATATTTTATATTACTGTTGTTTCAATAATTGTCACTACACAGTATTTCCCATTATCAGATCAATAATTCATATTATTTGAATAATATTATTAGATAACATTATTGGCAATGTCTAGAAAGTTTTGTCTAAGGAGAGGTTTGGTCATCTAATTGCGCGCCAGTAAGGAGAAATCCTTATTGGAAAGCCCCCTCTTTCCTGGGAACGGCCTGGTTGTCATAAATGTGATTCTGTAATATTATTTGTAAATAATTAATTATTGATTCATATGATAAGGAAATATTTATTTTTGTGGATATAAATGAGGGATATATTTTTGTGGTTAAAAATGAAGGAGTTAATGTTGAGGTTTTTATCAGTATTTTTGTCGGAATGGAGGTATTAAAAATCAGGATTTTTGAGATATTTTGCGGGAGTTATAATTTTTAATCCGACCGTTGGATCGTGGTAATTTTTGGATATGTTATACATATATAAGTTGAGTATATGTCCACAAATTTTGAACCGTTAAAAATGAACGTATGATTTATTATGAATTTTACGAGATGACTGGTTCAGAAATTGTTGAATTT
Organism: Panax notoginseng; assembly: GCA_016801055.1. Lineage (NCBI taxonomy): Eukaryota > Viridiplantae > Streptophyta > Magnoliopsida > Apiales > Araliaceae > Panax > Panax notoginseng. The sequence continues at coordinate 107,187,687 of CM029014.1, forward strand.
TCGGAGTTAATCATTTTGGTAGAAAATTCTAGAATTGGTGGGCCCCACTCTTGGTTGGTGAAGAAATGTGCTGAGATTTTTATTCAAATGTGGTGGGTGGGAATAGTAGCAGGTAAAGCCATCAGGTTGCAGGTTAAGTCTGCTTCGCAGTGCTAACATTTTCCTATAAATAGAGGGCTAAGTTAGAATTGAAAATCACACCAGAAACAAGTTTTCTCTCTTTCTCTCTCTAGATTATTGAGTGTATTTTGTGAGTATTTTGATACTTTGAGAGTTTCTATTCATCAGAGCAAGTTTCTTTCAGCCTTATACCGGTATTCCGACCAGAAGTACTGTCTGTACGAGGTAAGGGATGTTATTTTATTCAAAAATGATATTATTTCTTCAATATCATTATGCCGAAATATTGGTTGGAAATTTTTATCAAATTTGGAACTTTTCACGTCGGGGTTACTATTCATGAGTTACTATTCACGAGTTACTATTCACGAGTTACTATTCACCGAAAAATAAAATTTCTTCTTTTCGCCCAAAATATCTATTCTGGGTACTAGCTTTTATTGTATCCATGTTTTGATCATTCTTGAATTCTACTTCACTATGAATAATTATAAGGTATTTTTGGACATGAATAAATCGAAATACGAATCCTTAATATTGTTATTTTGTTTCACTGGATTCGTTTTCTTTAAGATATTTTTCATCATCCTCAGTCCTAAATGATGATATTACTGAATATCTTTGGCCGTAGTGCAAAGATGAATGATTCACTGATGAATATCTTTGGCCCGTAGTGCAAAGATGAACAGGTGTTGAGATGAACATGACCGACTGGTGATACAAATGAATATCTTTGGCCTGTAGTGCAAAGATGAATATTTGATTAAAGATGGTTATTGATTGTTGTTACAGGGATAAAATATTGATGATGGACTTTTAAATCTTAGAAGATAGTAGAACTCATTCTCTACTTGACTCTTCTAATGGTTTGCTGTTTCCGCTGCAGTTATTGATTTAAAACTTGTTGTCTATTGTATTCTATTAGATTTTTCCATGTTGAAGACTAACGATAATTTGTTCTGTATTATCTTAGTCATAATGTTCTTTACTGGGCTAGTTGAGCTCACCCTTTTCCTTTTTGTTCCATTTTTCTCAGGAGGCGAGAATGTAGCGAGTACTAGTCGGGGTATGGAATGATGGTTCTAGAAGTTACTTTAGTAGTCCTCACTATTTTTGTGAAATAATGTATCAATAATTGTAATGAGGGCTTATTTGAGTGTGGATATTGTCTAAATGACAATATTTGTATTTAAACTCACAGTTCTTGTGTTGTAATAATAAAGATGTAGTTGTTTCTGTACCATGTATTTTGGCGACTCAGAATGGGTGTTGTATACCTATTTTGGGGGCGTCACAGTTGGTATCAGAGCTTAGGGATATGATCTCTGGCGGAGATCGGGGAATAGAACTAGGAGGGGAGAGACGAATCCTTCGCTAGTGTGTCCTACCTAAGCTTATTTATTGGTCAGTCATAATATAGGGGTATTATGTGATTTGTTAATTTATTTAATTAACCCTTGTTTTATGGCAGTATTTGAGAATGTCGACTGAGAATGTTAATAGTGGAGTAAATGAGACCGTGGAGACACCGGTGCTTACCAACGAGGAGAACGTGCAACAGGCTGGCAATGTTCCTCCTGTGAACAACACCAATGAGCAGATGATGAACGATGGAATGTTTAGAAGTTTTTTGCAATTCATGCAAAACCAGACAAGGGAGACTCGTGTTCAAAATACAGGAGGAAATGATAGCAATTCACGGTTTGTCACAGCCAAACAGTTCAAAGAATTGGGACCACCAGAATTTAAGGGAAAGTCGGATCCGATCATGGCGGAAACGTGGGTCAAACAAATTACCAAGATATTCGATGTCTTGGGATGCACGGAGGAACAGAAGGTTCCATTCGCCACCTTTATGTTCCGTGGCGAGGCAGATTACTGGTGGGAGTCTGTGAAGCGTACCCATCCAACCGCACTCAGCATGTCTTGGGAGACATTTCAAAAACTGTTCAATGACAAGTACTTTCCTGAAAGTATTCGTCATATGAAGGAGGTAGAGTTTATTAGACTAGAGCAGAATAATATGACGGTATCTCAGTACGAGGCAAAGTTTGCAGAGTTGTCCAGGTTTGCACCTCATTTGGTGGAGAATGAGGAACGTATGACGAGGATGTTTCTGAGAGGTTTGAAACCCGGCATACGTCAATATCTCATTTCTCATAAATTTTCTCTCTATTCAGATGTTGTCAACAGGGCTCAATTATTAGAGCGAGATAACGAGTACGGTCAACTGAGGGATCACAACCAGGATCATATCGGTGACAGCAGTCATCAGAACAATGATAACCAGCGGAGAAAGAAAAATACAGACAAGAACGGCAACCACTCTGGTGGTAATCGTGGCTATGAAAATAGAAGAAGCGAGTCGGGAGGAGATTTTAAAAAGAGGAGATTCAACAATGACAATACGAAGACGTCAGCACCAACAGCAATTGGTTCCAAGGGAGGAGAACGACCACCGGTTATATGCTATAAGTGCGGAAAAGAAGGACATATCAGCCCAAACTGCCCACAACAGTTTAAGGTATGTTATAATTGTGGAAAGGAAGGACATATCGCTCGAGATTGCACTGTAGCAAAACCAAGTCCAGCGGGGATGGTGACTCAAAAAGCTGTCCCAGAAAAGATAAAGTCAACGGTTCCTGGAAGAGCGTTTGTCGTGACTGGTCAACATGCGAGGAACCCAAACGAGGTGATCACGGGTAAGCTAATCATAAATTCATGCGAAGTTTATACCTTATTAGATACCGGTTCTACCCATTCTTTTATCTCTCCTGCTTGTGCTCAACGTTTAAACTTGACTCCGGAGAAGTTAGACTTTGATTTATCTGTGGAGACTCCGTTAGGAGAAACTTTCATCACATCCACTGTTTATAAATCTTGTATGATCCAAGTTGGCGCTATCACATTACCTGTTGATCTTATCTCTTTAAAGATACTTGCTTTTGATGTGATTTTAGGAATTGATTGGTTAACCACTCATCATGCTAAAATTGATTGTTTTCGTAAGGTTGTTAGTTTTCATATTCCTAACCAACCTGTCATACGAATTCAAACTACTAAACCACTAAAATCAGTCACTGTCATATCGAGCCACAAAGCTATTCGTTTATTGAAAAACGGATGTCAAGCTTTCTTAGCCCATGTTATGGATTTGAACAAAGACAAGTCAGATTTGAATAATATTTCTATTGTTAGAGAATTTTCCGATGTATTTCCTGAAGAACTTCCCGGTCTACCCCCGGAACGAGAAATTGAATTCTTTATTGACCTTGAACCCGGTACAAAGCCCATTTCTAAAACCCCATATCGAATGGCTCCTATTGAACTTCAGGAGTTAAAAGTCCAACTACAGGAGTTGTTGGACATCGGTTTTATTCGTCCTAGTACGTCTCCTTGGGGTGCTCCTGTTTTATTCGTAAAGAAGAAAGACGGGAGTATGCGACTTTGTATTGACTATCGAGAATTGAACCATGTCACCATCAAGAATAGGTATCCGCTACCTCGCATTGATGACCTGTTTGACCAGTTGCAAGGAGCACAATTCTTTTCAAAGATCGATCTTCGTTCTGGATATCATCAGCTGAAGATTAAAACTGAGGATATTCCAAAGACTGCCTTCAGAACTCGGTACGGGCATTATGAATTCTTAGTAATGTCTTTTGGATTGACTAATGCTCCTGCTGCCTTCATGGATATGATGAACCGTGTATTTAAGGATTATTTGGATCAGTTCGTTGTTGTCTTTATTGATGACATCCTCATATATTCCAAAAGCCGTGAAGATCATGAGCATCATTTGAAGCTGGTACTCCAAAGGCTGCGTGAAAATAAGTTATATGCCAAGTTGAAGAAATGCGAGTTCTGGCTTGAGGAAGTAGCTTTCCTAGGGCACGTGGTGTCAAAACATGGAGTATCTGTTGACCCGGCGAAGATTGAAGCAATACAAAGTTGGGAGCAACCAAAGACGGTGACCGAAGTACGTAGCTTTCTAGGCTTAGCTGGTTATTATCGAAGATTCGTGGAAGGGTTTTCTCGAATCGTTACTCCGTTAACTCAGCTGACTCGGAAAGATACAAAATTCGTATGGAGTGAGGAATGCGAGAAGAGTTTCCAAGAACTCAAGAGGAGACTCATTTCGGCACCTGTTTTGACAATACCATCTGGTTCGGATGGATTTGTTATCTACAGCGATGCTTCAGGCAAAGGGTTAGGATGTGTTCTCATGCAACATGGGAAAGTCATAGCCTATGCCTCACGACAACTCAAAGAATATGAGAGGAATTATCCTACTCATGATTTGGAGTTGGCAGCAGTCGTTTTTGCGTTGAAGATTTGGAGACACTACCTGTATGGGGAGAAAGTGGAGATCTATACAGATCATAAAAGCCTCAAATATTTCTTCACCCAAAAGGAACTCAACATGCGGCAACGACGTTGGCTTGAGTTGTTGAAAGATTACGATCATACCATCCAATACCATCCTGGAAAAGCAAACGTAGTAGCTGACGCATTGAGTAGAAGATCATATGCGGGTACGAGTGCAATGTTTTTAACACAAAGGCCCATTTTGTATGACTTGCAAAGGATGGAGATAGAGATGAAGGCTCCAAGTACCCACATGATGATATCAAATATACGAGTAGAACCGACTTTAATCGATAAAGTTAAAGCTGCTCAAGCTACGGATATAGAGCTGATGCGTATGAAGAAGAAAGTGCAAGAAGGTGCTATTCCAGAAGCAAGAATCGATGAAGAAGGAATACTTCGAGTCAACTCCAGACTTTGTGTTCCTAACGATTTTGACTTGAAGCATAGAATAATGATGGAGGCACACAACACACCGTTTGCAATCCATCCTGGGAGTACCAAAATGTATCACGATCTTCGACATACATTTTGGTGGAGCAATATGAAAAGAGAGATCGCGGAGTTTATCTCGAGATGTTTAACTTGTCAACGTGTAAAAGCGGAGCATCAAGTACCAAAGGGTCCATTGCAACCACTTGAGATTCCGAAATGGAAGTGGGAACACATTACTATGGATTTTGTTACAGGTCTTCCCTAGGTTTCTCAAGGCATAGATGCGATTTGGGTTATTGTTGATAGATTAACCAAGTCCGCTCATTTCTTGCCGATACGTGAGACTTATTCCCTTGAACGTCTTGCTAGTATGTACGTGAACGAGATTGTGAGATTGCATGGCATGCCAGTATCCATAGTTTCGGATCGTGACCCAAGATTCACTTCACGATTTTGGGTTAGCTTGCAGAAAGCTATGGGCACGGATTTACGATTCAGTTCAGCATACCATCCTCAAACGGATGGACAATCAGAGAGGACTATTCAAACTCTTGAAGATCTATTAAGACTTTGTGTCTTAGATCTCAAAGGGAGTTGGGATAAGTACCTACCATTGGTGGAATTCTCCTACAACAACAGTTATCAGGCGAGCATAGGTATGGCTCCATTTGAGGCTTTGTATGGAAGAAAATGTCATTCTCCAGTATGCTGGGACGAGGTGGGTGAAGCAACATTGTTGGGACCAGAATTGGTACGCATTACTACAGAGAAGATCCAAACGATTCGACAACGTATACAAACGGCACAGGATCGACAAAAGAGTTATGCGGATCTTCATCGGAAGGACGTGGAATTTAATATTGGGGATCATGTATTGTTACGTGTTGCACCATGGAAGGGAGTTACAAGATTTGGGAAGAGAGGAAAGCTCAATCCAAGATTTGTTGGTCCATTTGAGATTCTTGAGCGAATAGGAAATGTGGCATATAGACTCGCATTACCTCCAAGCATGTCTCGTGTTCATAATGTTTTTCACATATCTATGCTTCGTAAATATGTTAAAGACCCGAACCACATTATTGAGTTAGAACCAGACGAGATAGCTGAAGATTTAACGTACGAGGAGGTACCTGTTAAGATCTTGGATAGGAAAGAGCATGTCCTACGCACGAAGGTCATACCACAAGTTAAAGTTTTGTGGAGAAACCATGCTATTGAGGAAATGACCTGGGAGTTGGAAACGGAAATGAAAGCGAGGTATCCTCATCTTTTCGAAACACCAGGTACGTACGTCAATTTCGAGGACGAAATTTTATAAGGAGGGGAGGTTGTAAGACCCCAAATTATTAATAAATGAAATTTAAATTCCCTCTATTTATTATTTTGAAATAGTAAGTGTTAAATTGATTAATGAGGTTAGTTATGGGTAAAATGCGTAAATATTTTAAATAAGCAAGTGGTTATAAAATATTCATTGTTGTCGGGGAATATTCGTTTGGTCGTGGAATATTCTTCCTGTCGGGGAATATTCGTACGACGGCGCAGTCTTTTGTGGGCCCCATAACGGAAAGCGATTGGATGAAGAAAACGACAAGTATATGTTTTTTATTAATAACGGCGTAGTTGTTACCGTTAATACTGTTGGAATACCCGGTGGTTAAAACACAGTAATACGCGTTGTTACACAGTAGCACACTGTATTGCACCAATTATTGATTCTTACGTAAGAAGGCACTACTCAATAATGGTTACAGTAATTACTGTTCAGTATTTTATTTTATTGATTCAATAATTGCTGCGTTGATATTTTATATTACTGTTGTTTCAATAATTGTCACTACACAGTATTTCCCATTATCAGATCAATAATTCATATTATTTGAATAATATTATTAGATAACATTATTGGCAATGTCTAGAAAGTTTTGTCTAAGGAGAGGTTTGGTCATCTAATTGCGCGCCAGTAAGGAGAAATCCTTATTGGAAAGCCCCCTCTTTCCTGGGAACGGCCTGGTTGTCATAAATGTGATTCTGTAATATTATTTGTAAATAATTAATTATTGATTCATATGATAAGGAAATATTTATTTTTGTGGATATAAATGAGGGATATATTTTTGTGGTTAAAAATGAAGGAGTTAATGTTGAGGTTTTTATCAGTATTTTTGTCGGAATGGAGGTATTAAAAATCAGGGTTTTTGAGATATTTTGCGGGAGTTATAATTTTTAATCCGACCGTTGGATCGTGGTAATTTTTGGATATGTTATACATATATAAGTTGAGTATATGTCCACAAATTTTGAACCGTTAAAAATGAACGTATGATTTATTATGAATTTTACGAGATGACTGGTTCAGAAATTGTTGAATTTTCGGAGTTAATCATTTTGGTAGAAAATTCTAGAATTGGTGGGCCCCACTCTTGGTTGGTGAAGAAATGTGCTGAGATTTTTATTCAAATGTGGTGGGTGGGAATAGTAGCAGGTAAAGCCATCAGGTTGCAGGTTAAGTCTGCTTCGGCGTGCTAACATTTTCCTATAAATAGAGGGCTAAGTTAGAATTGAAAATCACACCAGAAACAAGTTTTCTCTCTTTCTCTCTCTAGATTATTGAGTGTATTTTGTGAGTATTTTGATACTTTGAGAGTTTCTATTCATCAGAGCAAGTTTCTTTCAGCCTTATACCGGTATTCCGACCAGAAGTACTGTCTGTACGAGGTAAGGGATGTTATTTTATTCAAAAATGATATTATTTCTTCAATATCATTATGCCGAAATATTGGTTGGAATTTTTTATCAAATTTGGAACTTTTCACGTCGGGGTTACTATTCATGAGTTACTATTCACGAGTTACTATTCACCGAAAAATAAAATTTCTTCTTTTCGCCCAAAATATCTATTCTGGGTACTAGCTTTGATTGTATCCATGTTTTGATCATTCTTGAATTCTACTTCACTATGAATAATTATAAGGTATTTTTGGACATGAATAAATCGAAATACGAATCCTTAATATTGTTATTTTGTTTCACTGGATTCATTTTCTTTAAGATATTTTTCATCATCCTCAGTCCTAAATGATGATATTACTGAATATCTTTGGCCGTAGTGCAAAGATGAATGATTCACTGATGAATATCTTTGGCCCGTAGTGCAAAGATGAACAGGTGTTGAGATGAACATGACCGACTGGTGATACAAATGAATATCTTTGGCCTGTAGTGCAAAGATGAATATTTGATTAAAGATGGTTATTGATTGTTGTTACAGGGATAAAATATTGATGATGGACTTTTAAATCTTAGAAGATAGTAGAACTCATTCTCTACTTGACTCTTCTAATGGTTTGCTGTTTCCGCTGTAGTTATTGATTTAAAACTTGTTGTCTATTGTATTCTATTAGATTTTTCCATGTTGAAGACTAACGATAATTTGTTCTGTATTATCTTAGTCATAATGTTCTTTACTGGGCTAGTTGAGCTCACCCTTTTCCTTTTTGTTCCATTTTTCTCAGGAGGCGAGAATGTAGCGAGTACTAGTCGGGGTATGGAATGATGGTTCTAGAAGTTACTTTAGTAGTCCTCACTATTTTTGTGAAATAATGTATCAATAATTGTAATGAGGGCTTATTTGAGTGTGGATATTGTCTAAATGACAATATTTGTATTTAAACTCACAGTTCTTGTGTTGTAATAATAAAGATGTAGTTGTTTCTGTACCATGTATTTTGGCGACTCAGAATGGGTGTTGTATACCTATTTTGGGGGCGTCACAGTATACATCACCCATCTTGGGTCGTCAGATACATAGTACAGAATACAAATACAACTTACTAATACAACTGTCGTGTACAATACGACAAAACATAAACTGTGAGTTTGAATACAAATATTATCTTCTAGAGAGTATTCATACTCAAAAGGAGTCCTCATTACATTTATTAACACACTATTACATAGAATAGTGAGGACTACTAACTAATACTATCATTCGAACCATCACTCCGTTTCCCGACTTGCCCCAGCTACGTTCTCATTTCCTGAAGAGAACAGTGAAAGAAAGGGTGAGCTCAACTAGCCCAGTAAGAAATATTATAACTAAGATAATGCAGAATAAATTATCATTAGCCTTCAACAATGTTAAACTGATAAAATATAATAGACATCAAGTTTAACTGTAGCGGAACAAGCAATCCATTAAGAGAGTCAAGTAGAAAATAAACTCTACTATCTTTTATGATTTAAAAGATTTTCCAACACTGTGATCGCTGTGACTCAGCTTAATAAAATAATCCACATCATCGAATCACCCCTGCACTACGGCCAAGGATATTCGTATATTCATTAATGGTCATGATCATGCCAACAACTGTCCATCAATGCACTACGGGCCAATGAGGACTTTTACCACATCATTTGTAACATTACGGTCATGATTACACCGAATAATCCCTGGTCATAATCATACCAAGTCCATCTATGCACTACAGGCCACAGATGACTTTTAACATTTTATAAACATGAGGATGATGACAATGATATAAGAATTCAATAAAACAAGTTCAAGAATTAATTTATCCAAGAATTAACAACGTCCAAATTGTCAACATGATACTGCTTTGTGGAGTAAAATTCAAGAATGCTTAGAAGAATATTTTCATGAAAAGATACTGGATGAAACGTAATTATCAAGGATATTCCACAAATTTCATGGAGTATAGAAGTCAAAACTTAACCAACTGAGTACAATAAAGAATGGAATAACGAAAGAAATCACCATGCATGCAATAGACCGCACAGACAGGTTATTCTTAACAGAATAATAATAATGGAACCAGGTCCGGCGTAACCGCACAGACAGGATATTCCGACAGAATAATAAATAATGGAACCAGGTCCGGCGTAAATGCACAGACAGGATATTCCGACAGAATAATAAAGAACAGTATAATAAATAATAGAACCAGGTCTGATGTAAAACACACAGACAGGATATTCCGACAGAATAATAATAAAGACGGAACCAGGTCCGGTGTAAAACACACAGACAGGATATTCCAACAGAATAATAGAAGAATATCACCAAGTATAGGGTAGACTGCGTATACTGGTTATTCCAACAGAATAATAAAGAAGGGAATAACAGAAGTTCTCTTCATGAATATAAAAGAAATAGTATTCCCTACCTTAAAAGAACTGAATATTGGAAAAGTGAAGTAGCAGAATACTTTTATTCTCTCTCTCTTATTCTCTTTATACTTTCTCTCTCTATAGCTTGAATGAATTCGTGAAAAATAATGAAGCCCTAGGCCTCTATTTATAGAAAAACTGAGGGTGGCTCTTGGTCTTAACGAAGGGTCAAATGACTCTTGGTCTTAACGAAGGGTCAAATGACTCTTGGTAATATTGAAGGGACAACTACTATTGACGAAAGTAATTACTATTGACCAAGGTAAATACTATTGACGAAGGTAATTACTATTGACCAAGGTAAATACTATTGACCAAGGTAAATACTATTGACGAAGGTAATTACTATTGACCAAGGTAAATACTATTGACCAAGGTAAATACTATTGACGACGGTAATTACTATTGACGACGGTAATTACTATTGACGAAGAGACTCTTAGATGATGACATATGGCCCCCCATAAAAATAACCAAACTTACCACAACGTCTCAATTATTGATTTAATAATATAACATATTATACAGATGCTACTATGACAATAATTTAAGAGATATGATGCAGCAATTACTGTAACAATAATTGAGTATAGCTGAGTGACTTCTCACGTAAGCATCAATAATCAATACCGTGTGCTACTATGCAACCACGCGTATTACTGTACTTTTACTACCGGGTAGTTCAACAGTTTTAACAGTTTTAACGGTAACAGCTCAGCCGTTATTTTTATAGAAAGATAATTTTGTCGTTTTCTAACTACGACTATACTTCTATTGTGGGGTCCACCAATGATTGTGCCGTCGTACGAATATTCCCCGACAAAAAGAATATTCCCCGACCAAACGAATATTTTAAAACAACTTGCTTACTTTGCAAAATTTATAAATATTACCCACAACTATAACATTATATCAAATTAACTCCATAATATTCAAAAATGATATTTATAGAAAATTCATCTTTATTTATAAAAGTTGGGGTATTACATAAGAGGTCCAGTGCTTATCTAACATGTAAGGCTACAAATCTATTACACAATATCAACAAAACATCAACACAAACGACCTATACAGATCGGTCAAACCTTGTCATAAATACATGATCATACGTTTTCTGGGTTACCCAGAAAATGTATCTCATGTTCTTCCTGCTCGGTTTGACCGTTCATGAAATCCAACACAAATGATGTTTAGACTTATATAAAAGTTTTAATCAACAGTTAACATAACATACTACAATATGGTTTCAACAAAAAAACCCAAAACATTTACAATCGGACCGATCCATGACCAACAAATACTTGTCAGACTCTAGTTCTCGGTTTCTGGGCTACCCAAAAAGTTTGCAAGTCATGGTCGGTCAACGTAGTTTGACTTTCCATAACTTGTACTCTATATATGATCTAAGACTAATTTCAAGCTCAGATCAAAGTTCATATATCTGACTACAGCTACAAAGTTTCAAAACACAAAACACATTAAAGATCACAGAGATAAAAGGCCTGACATTTCTTGTCAGACTTTCTGGGCAAATTCTGGGTTTCAAAAACAGCCGGTCAATGCCGGTCAATCCACTTTCACCTTAAATAACTTTTAATCTACAACAGATATGACTTTGATTTTTTTTTTCAGATTAAAGACAACATTGCAGGCTACTACTAACAACTTAAAAACAACACAAAACATAATCGAGCAAGGATCTGTGGCCTCTGACATTCGTTGTCAGACCACGGAACCAAGTTTTTTCCAGATTTTTGAAAAACACAAATTCGAGCTTCTAAATGTTATGGATCCAACATTTAGCAACCCAGATCGTCAAAATGGACTACAACCAATGTAAGACCCCAACTTATAAATAAATGAAATTAAATTTTCTCTATTTGATATTTTGAAATAGAAAGGGTTGATTTGATTAATGTGGCTAGTTATGGGTAAAATGCGCAAATATTTCAAATAAGCAAGTGGTTATAAAATATTCATTTTTGGTCGGTGAATATTCGTGTGGTTGTGGAATATTCTTTCTGTCGGGAAATATTCGTACGACGGCGCAGCTATTTGTGGGCCCCATAACGGAAAATGATTGGATGAAGATAACGACAAAAATTGAGTTTTTATAAATAACGGCGTAGTTGTTACCGTTAACACTGTTGAAATACCCGGTAGTTAAAATACAGTAATACGCGTGGTTGCACAGTAGCACACGGATTGCACAGTATTTTAGAATTATTGATTCTTACGAAGGAAGGCACTACTTAATAATTATTACAGTAGTTACTGTTCAATATTTTATTTTATTGATTCAATAATTGCTGCGTTGATATTTTATATTATTATTATTTCAATAATTGTTGCTACACAGTATTTTCCATTATCAGATCAATAATTCATATTATTTAAATAATATTATTAGATAGCATTATTGGTAATGTCTAGAAAGTTCTGTCTAAGGAGAGGTTTGATCATCTAATTGCGCGCTAGTAAGGAAAAATTCTTATTAAAAAGCCCCCTCTTTCCTGGGAACGGCCTGTTTTTCATAAATGTGATTCTGTAATATTATTTGTGAATAATTAATTATTGATTCATATGATAAGAAAATATTTGTTCTATGTGGATATAAATATTGGATATATTTATTGTGGTTAAAAATGAAGGAGTTAATGTTGAGGTGTTTTATCAGTATTTTTATCGGAATGGAGGTATTAAAAATTAAATCAGGATTTTTTGAGAAATATTGCGGGGGTTATAATTTTTAATCCGACCGTTGGATCGTGGTAATTTTTGGATATGTTATTCATATATAAGTTGAGTATATGTCCACAAATTTTGAACCGTTAAAAATTAACGTATGATTTGTTATAAATTTTACGAGATGACTGGTTCAGAAATTGTTGAATTTTCGGAGTTAATCATTTTGGTGGAAAATTCTAGAATTAGTGGGCCCCACTCTTGGTTGGTAAAGAAATATGCTGAGATTTTTATTCAAATGTGGTGGGTGAGAACAGTAGCAGGTAAAGCCATCAGGTTACAGGTTAAGTCTGCTTCGATGTGCTAACATTTTCCTATAAATAGAGGGCTAAGTTAGAATTGAAAATCACACCAGAATTCATAAGTTTTCTCTCTTTCTCTCTCTAGATTATTGAATGTATTTTGTGAGTATTTAGATACTTTGAGAGTTTCTATTCATTAGAGCAAGTTTCATTCAGCCTCATATCCGATATTCAGTCAGAAGTACGGTTATTTTGAGGTAATGGATATTATTTTTTTCTTAAATGATATTATTTTCTTTAATATCATTATGCTGAAATATTGATATGAATTTTTTATCAAATTTAAAACTTTTTGTGTCGGGGTTACTATTCACGTATACGATACTATTCACGTATACGACACTATTCACGAATACGGCACTATTCACCGAAAAATAAAATTTTCCCCTTTTGTCCAAGATGTCTATTATGGTTACTATCTTTGATTGTATCCATGTTTTGATCTTTATTTTTAAATTCTGCTTCACAATTGATTATTATGAAGTATTATTGATCTTGGTTAAACTGTTATATGAATCCCTACTATTTGTCCTTCTGTCTCACTGGATTCGTTTTCTTTAAGATATTTTTCATCATCCTCAGTCCTAAATGATGATATTACTGAATATCTTTGGCCTGTAGTGTAAAGATGTATGATTACCTGATGAATATCTTTGGCCTGTAGTGCAAAGATGAACAGGTGTTGAGATGAACATGACCAACTGGTGTTACAAATGAATATCTTTGGCCTGTAGTGCAAAGATGAATATTTGATTCAAGATGTATATTGATTGATGTTACAGGGATAAAATATTGATGATGGACTTTTAAATCTTAGAAGATAGTAGAATTCTTTCTCTACTTGACTCTTCTAATGGTTTGCTGTTTCCGCTGCAGTTGTTGATCTAAAACTTGTTGTCGATTATATTCTATCAGATTTTTCCCTGTTGAATACTAATGATAATTTGTTGTATTTTTTCTTAGTCATAATATTCTTTACTGGGCTAGTTGAGCTTACCCTTTTCCTTTTTGTTCTATTTTTCTTCTCAGGAGGTGAGAACATAGCAGGATCTAGTCGGGGTATGGAGTGATAGTTCTAGAAAGATGTTTTACCAGTCCTCGCTATTTCTGTAAAATAGTGTTTGAATAATTGTAATGAGGACTTATTTGAGTGTGGATATTGTCTAGAAGACAATATTTGTATTTAAACTCACAGTATGTGTTGTCATATTTTGCACGACAATTGTATTATTGAAGTTGTAGTTTGCTTTTTGTACCATATATTTGGCGACTCAGAATGGGTGTTGTATACCTATTTTGGGGGCGTCACAGTTGGTATCAGAGCTTAGGGATATGATCCCTGGCTGAGATGTGAGACAAGAACTAGGAGGGGAGAGACGGGGTATTCCTTCGCTAGTATGACCTGAATAAGTTTATTTAGTAATTATTTGGTCGGTCAGATGTAGGGATAATATGTGACATGTCAATTAACCCTTGTTTTGGGGCAGTATTTGAGAATGGCAGCAGAGAGCGTTAACAATTGAGTGAATGAGACTGTGGAGACACCTTTAATCACCACCCAGGGGAACGTGCAACAGGAAGACAATATTCCTCCTGTAAACAATACTACCGAGCAAACGATGAATGATGGAATGTTTAGGAGCTTTTTGCAATTCATGCAAAATCAGACGAGGGAGACTCGTGTGCAGAATACGGGTGGAAATGATAACAACGCGCGGTTTGTCACAGCCAAACAGTTCAAAGAATTGGGACCACCAGAATTTAAGGGAAAGCCGGATCCGATCATGGCGGAAACGTGGGTCAAGTAAATTACCAAGATATTCGATGTCTTGGGATGCACGGAGGAACAGAAGGTTCCATTCGCCACCTTTATGTTCCGCGGTGAGGCAGACTACTGGTGGGAGTCTGTGAAGCGTACCCAGCCTGACGCACTCAACATGTCCTGGGAAACGTTTCAGAAACTATTTAATGACAAGTACTTTCCTGAAAGTATTCGTCATATGAAGGAGGTAGAGTTTATTAGACTGGAACAAAATAACATGACGGTGTCCCAGTACGAGGCGAAGTTTGCAGAGTTATCCAGGTTTGCACCTCATTTGGTCGAGAATGAGGAACGAATGACAAGGATGTTTCTGAGAGGTTTAAAACCCGAGATTCGGCAATATCTTATCTCTCATAAATTTTCTTTATATTTAGATGTTGTAAACATGGCTCAATTATTAGAGCGAGATAATGAGTATATTCAACCGAGGGACCACAACCAGGGTCATACTGGTGACAGCAGTCATCGGAGCAATGAGAACCAGCGAGGAGGGAAAAATACAGACAAAAGTGGTAACCACTCGGGTGGTCATCGTGGCCATGATAATAGGAGAGGTGAGTCAAGTGGAAATTTCAAGAAGAGAAGATTTAACGATGACAGGAAGACGTCGGCAGCAGCACTAGCACCAGGAACAAATTCTAGGGGAGGAGAACGACCGCCAGTTAGATGTTACAGATGTGGAGAGGAGGGACATATAAGTCCAAATTGCCCACAACTGTTCAAGGTATGTTATAATTGTGGAAAGGAAGGACATATCGCTCGAGATTGTACTATAGCGAAACCAAGTCCAGCTGGGACGGTGACACCAAAGGCGGATACGGACAAAATAAAGTCGACGGTTTTTGAAAGAGCGTTTGTCGTGACTGCCCAAAACGCGAGGAACCCGAACGAACGTATAACGGGTTAGATAATTATAAATTCTTGTGAAGTTTATACCTTACTAGATACTGGTTCTACCCATTCTTTTATCTCTCCTGCTTGTGCTCAACGTTTAAACTTGACTCCGGAGAAATTAGACTTTGACCTATCTGTGGAGACTCCGTTAGGAGAAACTTTCATTACATCTACAGTTTATAAATCTTGCTTAATCCAAGTTGGCACAATCACATTACCTGTTGACCTTATCTCTTTAAAGATACTTGCTTTTGATGTGATTTTAGGAATTGATTGGTTAACTACTCATCATGCCAAAATTGATTGTTTTCGTAAGGTTGTTAGTTTTTATATTCCTAACCAACCTGTTATGCGAATTCAAGCAACCAAACCACTAAAATCAATCGCTGTCATACCAAACCATAAAGCTACTCGTTTATTGAAAAACGGATGTCAAGCTTTCTTAGCCCATGTCATGGACTTGAATAAAAATACGTCAGATTTGAATGATATTTCTGTTGTTAGTGAATTTCCTGACGTATTTCCTGAAGAATTTCCTGGCCTAACCCAGAGCGTGATATTGAATTTTTGTATTGATCTTCAACCCGATACAAAACCCATTTCTAAAATCTCATATTGAATAGTTCCTATTGAACTTCAGGAGTTAAAAATCCAACTATAGAAGTTGGTACTCGAGCCTCTATCTGGTGACTTCCTTTGTGGAATGCACCAAAGCCAGACTCTCCGTAGGGGACTCTATATTTGTGTGGTGGTAAAATAATAGGTGCCATTGTGACGTGCTATCCAAGATTGGGATATGAATCACAATTGAGAGCAACCGAAGTCGGTGACCAAAGTACGTAGCTTTCCGGGCTTAGCTGGTTACTATCGGAGATTCTTGGAAGGATTTTGTTGAATAGCTACTCCGTTAACTTAGCTAACTCAGAAAGATACAAAATTCGTATGGAGCGAGGAATGCGAGAAGATTTTCCAATAGCTCAAGAGGCGACTCATTCGAAACCTGTTTTGACCATACCATCCTAGAAAAGCGAACGTGATTGCTGACGCGTTGAGTAGAAGATTGTACGCGAGTACGAGTGCGATATTGTTGAACACAAAGATCTATTTTGTATAATTTATAAATGATAGAGATAGAGTTAATGACTCTAGGGACCCACGTGATGATATACGAGTAAAATCGACTTTAATCGATAACGTTAAAGCCGCTCAAGCTACAGACCTGGAGCTGATGAATATAAAGAAGAAGGTGCAAGAATGTGTTATTCTAGAAGTAAGAGTCGATGAAGAGAAGAATGTGTTATATTTTCGGAGGTTTGGAGCTTGAGAGAGAAGGTTTGGGTGTTGGACAAAATAAGTGAACAAAAAATGATTTTCTCTCTCTCTTCAATCTATATATAGACCAACAAGGTGCATGAATAGCTGATGTAGGTGACTTGTTGCTTTGATTTTAAGCATGTGGAGTGGTTATGAGTTAGTCACCAACTCACCTAAATGTCAAAACCTATTCTATAGCTTTAATAATGCAAAAGGGGCATAATGATCTTTTGATAAATCATTTTAATGGCATAATTGGAACTTGGCAAACCCTTAGGGTTTAACCCTAAGGTTTAGCACAAAACAATAATAAGATTTAACAATTAGAGTTTGTACAAAAATAAATAAAATCAAATAAAAATTAACTAAATTTTTGTTTCTAAAATTTTGAAATTAGGGTTTCCTAATTATGTTTAATTATCTAATTGCCTTATATAGTAACATTAGGGTTTAGATCATATAATTATCATTAACATTGCTAAAATAGCAATTAGGGTTTACGATTTTGATAATTAGGGTTACCAATTATAATTAGGTTTTTTAATTATCAAATTAGGGTTTAAAATTTTTTTAGGGTTTCCAAAAGTAGCAATTGAAATTATAAGACTTGCTAATTAATCACATTAACACAATTACAACCAATCTCGAACTCTAATTTAAATTTCAAATTAGGGTTCCTCATTTTCAAAAATTATATAGGGTTTCTAGATTATAATTAGGGTTTCTAGAAATTTATATTTCCATTTGTCAATTAAGGTATATCTAATTAATCATAATCATCATATAATACATATATAAAACAGTATTGCACTCTAATTTGGATCTCAAATTAGGGTTTAACATTATTACTAGGGTTTTAAAATTAAACACCATAATTAACCAATCATCATCAATACGGAAATACAGTACATATTCATAGTACTGAAAAATAAAAATACAATTAATATTATATTATTATTCTCATACCTTGACAATAATCCAAAATTAGGGTTTGGATTCCATATCTGATTTATTCTTCATATTTAACCTTAACAATTAAGGTAAAATAATTAACTTAATAACTTATACTAAAATTCATATAATAAAATAATTATTATAATTATTCTAAAAATCACTTCATATATTATTTAAATAATATATGCTTATATTTTCATGGAAAATAATTAATAAAAATATTTCTACCATAATTTTAATTATTATAAGAATATACTTTATAATAATCAAAAATTCTAAAATAAAATTATTTGTAAATATTTATGTAATAAATATATTTTTATTTACCACATAAATACACATACACATTATCTTGTACAAATCCTCATCCTTAAATAAAAAAAAATTTTTTACACAAAATTTCTTAATTATTTATGTAAAAAATATCGGGTTGTTACATTCTCAAGTTCCCTTGGAACTCTTTAAGCCTAGCAGGCTTAGAACTTCATTTAGTCCCTCCGGACAAGGACCCCTCAGGCCCTGGCTACTTGTTGTTGTTGTTGGTGCCTTGCTGCTAAGATATCTTTAAGCTTGAACATCTTCTGTACTTAGCAGCTTGGCGTAGTCCTCTTGGCATTCTAATTTGAGTTTGGACTACATCTTCTTTGGTGCAGTTGATCTTCATTCTGTTCTTCTTATTCTCATCTGTTGTTAGCTGTGCACCATCACCATTTGGATTTGCTAAGTGTTTGAGCTTTTGGTAGACTTCATCTAGCACTTAGCATTCCCCGAACCCTTCTTGACTAGTTGGCAGACATGGTTCTGCACTTATTCTGGTTCAACTTTAGGTTCATGGTGATTCGTAGAGTGGCTATCTGGATCTTCTTTATGTTATGCCACTTTTTTGAATGCTATCTTCTTTTCTTTCTTATTTCTTAGTTTAGCTGTCATCTTCAGTGGCATTCTCATCTTTGTTGAGTGAAGCTTTAGTCTGTTCAAGTCCTTCTTCAAAGCTGCTTCACTTCCACCTTCGTAGTCTCACTGTCACTGAAACTTGTTCTGTTAAGCTCAGGTGGAACTCGTAGAGTCATCACTATAGCATTCTAACAACTCAACGAATCTGTAACTCAGCAACTTTTTTAACTTTTGATCTTTGAAGCTCTTGTTGATTTGTACTACTTCACAACCTTCCCGTTGTAATGTAGCCGTTGGGAGCTGTTTGAATTACTTCGCAGATCTCGAGTTATTTGATGTAGACAGTAGATGTGACATGACATCCCCTTTATGACTTTCTGACACTGCAGTCTACTATTTCACCTACCCCGTCAGAGATGTCACTTTGATGTCTCAGGCAGGTAGTTGACTTTATTTCCTCCTTCTGATTTCTCGATCAAAGGTTATCCCTTTGCATCGATGCTCTCAATAAGCTATATTCGAATATCAATCTTCAGATTGAACCGTTACCAATGCTTCACTCTTCAGATGATCGAACTCAACGATCCCGATGCATATCTTCTTGGACCTGATCGTAGTGTCTTGTTGAATGTTTCTCATCGACAGGTTGAGACAACACTACGATCCTGAAGAGTGTTCATTGGATCCTCAATGTAAAACACCTCTTCCTTCTCTTGTGCAGTGCTTCAACATTTCTATTTACCTCAACTGATCTCAGGAAATGATAGCTTGACTCCTTGTTCTGGCCTCTTTTGAATAGCAAGACACTTTAGATTTGTGGCATGCCCAACTCGCTTTCTCCTTGTGATCTCTCGTTCACTTATCATCAATGGACTGACCCAATGCTTAATCACTTTAGCCTTGTTCTTCATAAGCTGACCTGTATCTCTGTGTACACTTCATCAGTTACTTCTTTGTTTGGCAGACATTACGATCCTAGTTACTTCCAAGATCGTTATCTTCTGTTTACTTGACAGCTATTGCACTTGCTGACTTTCCTTAGTCAGTTACTAAAGTCTTCTTCTGATCAATTTGTGGGAGAATTCAACTTGAATGGCTTTACAACTCAATCTGGATGTTGATTGGGTCGGTGCTTAGATCTTCTGTTAGCTCGTATACCATTCGTTGAGTGCTCTCTGGTTTCCTTCCGGTGGAATGTATCTTTGCAGCTTAGACCAGAGGCTTCATACTTTGGATATTCTAGGAGTGCTCATTTGTTGAGAATCGTGTTTACTCTACGATTCCGCCTTGGCATTGTGAGCACTTCTATTGGAGCTTTAGTTCTGCACTCTACGATTTATCTTTGGTTCTGTAGACACTACGATTCCGAGATTAGATCTTGACACTCTACGATTTCTTTCTTTATGCTTGTTGTCTTCATCTGATCTTGCTCGACTACGATCTTTGCCTCTGATATGATCAGTAGACTCTACGACTCCGAGTGTGGTCTACGATTCTTGACTTCCCTTCGGCAGATGCTCAGTTGGCTCTTAGATAGGCTGTCTCTATGATTCTGAACATGACTTCCTCAACAGACTACGGCTCCGAGGAAGTTCTTCTCGACACACTACGATCCTTTCTCGTCTCTCTTGGCAGTCTATGAACTCTGAGATCTACTATCTTGTAGACTACGATTCTGTCTCGATAGTTCTCGAGTTTTTCTTGACTCTCCTGGCAGAATACGATATCTTGGTGCAGTGCTCGACGATCAGACAAAGCCTATCTATTACATTATAGGATTAACCTAACAAGCTTGATCTTTTTATATTTATACTCCTTGTACATCAATTCTTTTTAAGGACTTTACAAAGCTGTTTTTGCTTATGTAGGATCAACTTAACATATTTGATCAATTCATTCATACATATCATATTCATTCATACATATCATAATCAAAGAACTTTATAGCTTTTCTTAATGCAAGCATACTTGCATATTCATTCATACATATCATAATCAAATCATATATAAATAGGAATATCATTCACACGTTTATTCCTGATAATCTCCCCCTATTTAATTATGACAAAAATAATTAGTGCATATGCATGATATGAATGAATCTTATATATAGTGAGCAGATGTATTTCTAAAATAGATAATCATGAATGTCATTGATAATAATATGGAATTTCATAAACTATGACACTTTACATCCTGGATCCAGAACATACTTAACTAGTTAGAGATGTACCTTTTTGGCTCCTTATATGTTTCTAGGATGTCTGTTGATCAGCTACTTATCTGCTTAGTCTTTTTGTCCCCCTCATATTCATGCTCCTTTTCTTTTCCTGGCTCCCTATCAACCTCTGCATTTATAGAATCATCATCCTTTGGCTCCCCCTCAGATGATGATTCAGCTTCTGCTGCTGCTATCTTCTTCTTTGCCTTCCTCTTGACCTTCTTATCTTATCTTCTTTTGTTCTTCTTGCTCCTCTTTGAGTGCTTCTTTCTATGTCTCTTTTTCTCCCCCTTTTTGTCATTAATCACTTGTGAAAGCTGCTCCATGTTTGACATAAGTTGCTCCATGAGGTAAGATGAGTTACCGACCTTAGTCTTGAGTTTTTGTTGGCTCTGCTCAAGTTATAGGGAGAGAGACTGATTCAGATTGTCAATCTTGTCAGAGAGGGATATGATTTGCTCTTCATTTGACTTCTGTGCTCGTAGAGCTTCTGCCTTTTGATCATTTATAGCCTTCAGATAGATTTGACCTCTTTCTTTGATTTTGAGAGATATGTCAGACATAGTGGCTTGAAGTCTGTCTTGACCTGCATTTTCTCCTACTTCTGTCAACATCTTTGACTCTTCAGTGGTGAGAGATATCTTCTTAACCAGCTCATCAGAATTCTTCAATAACTCCTGCTCCGTAGGAGTTTGGTCATATGGCTGGGCATGCTTTTGTTGACATCAGTTTGGACTCCACAATTTTTATTCTTGTACAGATTTTGGAAAGCTGTGAGAATCTGTTAAATTGTTGAGTGCCACTCACTGCTGTAGGATGAAGGAATATCAAACATTTGTGCTTGAACATATAGAATCTTCTCAAACTGAACTTGATTATCTTCAGTGGTAGAGTGAAGGGACTCTACGATCATATGCTTGGGCATAATCCTTCTGCCATCAGAACCCACTCTACAATCGTAGGGGACATAGTGGTTACCAGCATATCGGTAGACTTTGTAGTGACACTGGTCCTTTATCATCTGAGTTACAAACTTCTGTACTCTTGGGAAGTTCTGTGCCACCAGCTCTATGTTGGGAAGGTGAGAGAAGACCCATGTAAGATAGCTGTTGTCTTTAGTGAGGGATGCCTTTACCCATGGCATATGACAGTAAAACCATCTTATTACATGATTCTTAGCTTCAGGCTCATATATCATAGTTGAAGTGTCCAGCTTCATAGCTCTACGATTGTTGAGCAAGTTTTCTGAGGTCATTATTACCACATTTAGCCTTTCATTTCCATGATTAATCCATCTGCCGGGAAGCACATCTAGTGGTTCTTCATCAACTTTCACTACAATTCTCCTCTTGCGATGAACAAGGTGGGGAATGTGAAAATCTTCTTGTTCTTCTTCTGCAGAACTGGAGTTAGACCTTTGTAGATTTTCCTTTGATTCCTTATTTGCATAACTGGAATCTTTCTCCATTTCTTCACCTTCTAAGCTTGAATCATGCTGACTTCTTTCATCAGATTCATCAGTGAATCCTTCTTGCTGATTTTCATTACTAGTACCTTCTTCAGCCTTTTCTTCCTTGGATTCGGATTCATCATCACTCACTTCAATGATTGTAGTAGAGTGTTTACCTTGCTTCTTTGGGACAGATTTAGCAAGCAGTCGGTTGCTCTTCCTTCTCCTTAGAGGTTCAGCTATAGGAGAGTCAGACTTTTCTTCTTCTTCAGAATCTGAAGCCTCTGAATCACCAGATAAGCTTCCTTGATGTTCAACATTAGTAGGGGCAGGTCCTTCTTCTTCGGACTCAACATCTTTGGGGCCATCATGTGAACTTGTTGGAGCATTTTTAATAGGGGATGCAATTGTGTTAACTTGCAACCTTTCTTCACCAGCAGAGTGGATACTCTGAGGGCTAGCCATAGGACTTATACATTCTTCTTTATCACCAGATTTGCTCTTTGAGGGTTCAATCTTGAGGCTTTCAGTTCCCTTCACATCTTCAGACTCCACGTTCTCATCCTTGGAGGATAGACTTTCTTGGGAAACTGGGGCTGACTTCTTTATCACCTTTGTTTTCTTTTTGGATGGCTCTTGGAGTAATCTATTACTCCTTTTTCTCTTTGGGGTTTCTGCAGTTGCTGCTTATTTTTCTCCTTGTCTCTCATTGTCAGTGGAGAGACTGCTTAGTGGAGCCTTTGTATTCTTCACACTCTTAAATTTCTTTTTTGCTGGTGTGACTGCTACTGGTACCGAGTCATCAGAATGAGAGCTTTCCACCTCTTGTGTCATTCTCTTCTTTGCAGAGACCTTGCTGCTTCTCCCAGTAGTTATTAGTCTCTTGTTTTCCTTGAGATTTGTCTTCCAGTTTATAAACAGCTGTAGGGACATCACATTATGAACGTTCAGTGGTTCTCCCTCATCATCCTTTATCTTGCTTCCCAGTCTTTTCTTCAGCACAATACTCAAGAGTCTTCCTTAAAAAACCTTTGTAAGGAGTTTATCTGTAGACTTCTTCTTCTCAGCCTTCTCCACCCATTTGGTCAGCCAATCAATTAAAAGGACGCCAAAATTCACCTGCTGCTTCATGACTATTGCAGTCATGATTGTCAGTTGGAGATCACTTACAGTATCATGTACAGTATCCTTGCACATAATGCATTTTCCAATAATCTCAGCTAGAAATTCAAATTCTTCAGGAAAATCCTTCTTCATATCCTTCAGATTTACGTTCCTCTTGTAACATATTAGCCTCTTGCCTTGTTCAATGTCAACTTCAGCGAGGTTTATCAGACCTTGGTTGGGAAACCCTAGACATTGATTGACGTCTGATGCCCTTATCTTCTGACTTACTCCTTTGACCTTTGTGGACAGAAGCCCAAAATCTATCTTTGCATTGGAGTAGAACTGCTTCACTAGCTCTGTATAGACTGCAGTGTCGGCCTCCAAGCACTCAGAAAACCCAGCTTTCTTTACGAGCTCAAGTATGTCCTTGAACTTCTTTTATGATCTTTCGAACTTCTTGAAGCCGAGTTGAATTTCGGTTATAACTTGCCATTCTTCCATTATGAGAGTTCGAAATATACGGGTATTTGGTTTCAGACCTCTTATGAGAGATAGTTGAATGCGATTTGAGCGAATCTAGAGGTTTGATGGATTTAGGTTGTGAAGAGGATTTTAGGGTTTGAAAAAGAGAGGGAGAGAGGTTCAATAGCTTCTGATAACTGTTTTGAGATTTAAATTTATCTTTATGACAGTTCTTTCTAACTCTGCATAAGCTGTGATGTGTCAACCATTCATTGGTTGCACGATGCCCAGTAAGAAACTGTAACTCCCCATAAACTTTTAAGTTTGATGTTCCTTTTAAGAGATTAGGCGTTTTACTGACGTGGATTGACCGTTGACATTTTTCAGTACGTAGAGTAGCTTGGTGAGGTAGCTATAGACTCTACATTTTTCTTTGTCGACTCAATGTCTGAGGTGAGTCTGCAGGACATCTTTCCAATCTGTTTTAGAACTTATCTCCTCATGATCTGAATAGTTGGGCATTTGTCTAGTTCTTCCGAGCTCCTCATGAGCTAGTGTATCCTCTAGGAAGACTGCGATCGTCGAGTCTACTTCTACGATCGTTGAGGTTGCACTACGATCGTTGAGTTTACTCTAGTATCTACTTCTACAATCGTTAACTGTCCTGGTCCTTGAGATGAACTTGACTAAGCATTCCTTCTGGGTTAAGGTAGCTCAGGAAGGGCCAACCTCTTAGAGTGAGCTAATGGTCAGGTTTGTCCCTGAGACGCTTTCCAGATGAAAAACTTTAGAAGTGGTTAGCACTGATATCTCATTTTACTTTTTCTGCTGGGGAGTTCATCAACCAACTCTAGACATTTGTATTGGCTATAATCGTGGTGTCCTCTTGCTCTTATAGTTTGATCAGGTGTTTAATTGTAAGTACTTCACGATTTTGAGTTGGGTGGCTGACAAGGTTATCAGTAGTACGTTTTGAGACGTTCCTACTGACTATGGATCTTCATTTGGTTCATCAGCCACAAAGTTTTGGGACTCTGTAACTGGTATATTGCTTTGTAGTGTATTTCTGATGCTTTCAGTGCTGCTGTTCTTTAGCAAATCACTGCTCCCCTATAGTTGATACTGTCTTCTCAGTGAGGTGTGATTTCTTTTTCTTCATGTGCATTAGAAGGCAGCCTTGCATATCTCCTTCTTGAAAGTAGTACGCACACACGCCAATCATGTTTGATGATAAAACATATACTTTGTAACAATCTTATTCATTTATTAATAAAAAGTAATAATTTATTAAAGGCTTTTAATTGCATGATGCTGCTTTATAATATGTGATAAACACATAGTTTTAAGCAATGCTTTTAGAATAATGATGATGATCATTCTAATGAAATCTAAATTCTTAGAAAGCTTAAAACTAAAATAGTTCCCAATCGTTGGATTACTAAATTGGGGATCAGTGAATCCAGATAGATTGGTACATACGTTGCTTGCTCATTGGATGAGGATGATTAATCTCATGATCATTTGTGTGGAGACACTAAAGCAAGTATGTAGGTGCTTATTGGAGAATAAGTACACTGAACGTGACTCGCTAAGGAATACCTAATGGAGTTTTACTTACCTGTCAATAAGAATTCCTATAGTGATAGTAGTACAAGTGATCCTTGGACTTGAGATCATCATAGTATCTTGTGTATGATGAGTTGTACTTTGACTTATTCCTTAAGACCCTTAGGGTATATCAAAAGGTATGCTTGAGTATAATAAGTTATATATGGAGATAATGTATGATCAATAAAGAATCTACCGCTTCTAGTAAAAGAAGAGAAATGTTCTATGTGATTTGATAAATGACAACCCAGTAGTCCTTGGCCAAGGCAGAATGAAATTAGAAAGGAGTTTCTAATTTGAATTAGTTGGAGTTGTGCATTTAAGAGTCGAAATACATATAATTAAATAAAATAAGACTTGACAGTAATTCCATGTCTTATATTTAATTGGGACATTGTATGGTGGAATGATTGAATTGTACGATAACTATTTACACAATGTTTCTTTTATGATGAATGTTGAAATCTATATTATCTAAAAAGTCGTTAATCGCTAGGGAGGCTTATCCCTATTGCAGAATAAATATTATTTATTTAAATAAATTAATAGTTTAATTTATTTATTTAAATAAGATTAGAATTGTTCTAATTGATTTATTCACAACCGGTTTAATATGGAGAACCTAAAGGGTCACACCATAAAAGGAAGAATAATTATTTAAGAAGTTAATGTTATAATCCTAATAATAAGTTAAGTATATTTAATTTAATCTATGGTGATAGAATAAATTAAATAGCTTAATATTTATTATTTAATATTTTGAAAATATTAAATATAATTTAATAAGAGGAGTCTTATTATGAATATTACTATTATTATTATTTAATCCTAAAGAAGTTTGAGAATTAATTAATAAAAATACTCTCATATATCCTAATAAGATTATGAGGCTAATTATTAAAAGAGTTTAATTAATTATTCCTCATAAGATTGGGAGCCTAATTAATCAAAAGAGTTTAATTAATTAAAATAAAACTCAATTCCTTAATTGTTGAGGAGGGTTGCCTACATCTATAAATAGAGAGGAGTCTTATTATGGGTGAGGTGGATTGATACTTTTACAACACATGTGAATACGTAATTCTAATAGTTGGGAGAGTACAGAGATAGAAAAACTAGGGTTTTGCCAAACACCCATCTTCTTGAATCTTTCTTCTTCCTTGATGGATCACCTTTAGAGGCCAATCACTTGGGTGGCTAACGTTGACCAAACGAAAGAACCAAACCCGATGGATTCAAGTTGAACGCGAAAAGGATTGGAGGTGAACTTGTACATAAGGAAGCTTGATTCTTCAAGGTTATGATTCTTGTTCTTCATATTTTTGTTTAATTAATAATTGTGCATAAATGATGATCCGAGTATATGATTTGTAAAATTTTAAAACTCTGATTTCCACGTTTTCGCTTATTTTGTGCAATTTGATTGCGTTCATTAATATTACAAACCTAACAATGGTATCAGAGCCAAACCTTTGTGCGAATTATTAATTACTTTAATTTGATATGTATATTGATATGTGTTTAGAACAATTTAATTGGGCATAATTTTATTGTATACAATTTATTAAAAAAAAAAATTTCGCGAAATCTCTATATGGTTTTTTAAACTAAAAGACAATTTGCACCCCAAACTTTACACCATTGTTGATTTTTGCACCCCAAACTGAAAAAGATATCTAAGTACACCCTAAACTTCAGTTATACATAACAAAAATGCACACTTTCTTCAATTAACCGGTCAAAAATTACCGGCTAAACCAGTAATGCTTTTTATAGAAGGGTACTTTTGGTAGTTTACTTTTCTATGCTTCTTTCTTTATAGTCTCTCCCTCTTTGACTCTATTCTACTCACCATTATTTTGGTAACCCCT
The DNA here is from genome assembly GCA_016801055.1 of Panax notoginseng. Classification (NCBI taxonomy): domain Eukaryota; kingdom Viridiplantae; phylum Streptophyta; class Magnoliopsida; order Apiales; family Araliaceae; genus Panax; species Panax notoginseng. The sequence goes on from CM029014.1 coordinate 107,215,444, forward strand.
CTCCATCCGGCTCTCCCATCTCCCCTTCTCCTTCCCTCTGTCGCTCACTCAAGAAGTAGAACAACGCAATCATCGCATGCCGATCGCCTCAATTTCAATCTTCCTCCATAGCACCACGCCGTTACTCCCTCTGTATTCCACCATCCTCGGTCGCATTTCAACCTCCGTTAGTTCGAAACACCAGAACCCTAACAATGTCTCCAGAAAGATTCAACAACAACCCAACAAGAATCTTCTCAAGGCTCGCGAAGCCGATAAACATTTATCCTCCCTCTCCCTTGCTCTATCCCCAGGTCATAGCCCTCAACTATCCCATCTGCTCATTTGACAGTATCGAGGCAAAACTTTGGTCCTGTCAGTTGTTCCGGGTTGTAAAAATAGTGAAGACTGAGCAAGCTTCATATTTACTTTTCTTTCAAATGTCTTTAGCTATTCTGACTTTGGCTTTGTATTTAGATTGAGTTTGGATTTATGTGTTTCACATGGAATAGTATAGTCAATAAGTGCGACTTTTTTTAGTTTTATTTTGATATCATTTTTTTGCTCATTTGGGCTTACGTTAATGCAGGTGGCTTTGGCCACATGCTAGCTATGTCTTCTCGTCTATCCAATTTCGAATTCTTGGCATTATTCTTTCCTTCTCTTACCGCAAATATAAGCTTCTGGGCTACTTTGGCACTCAATATCCCGAATTTCACATGATACGCCAAGAGCCAGATTGATCAAACAATTGGTCAGGCCGACCTTCCAGTGTTTATGGGCGCATTCACATTTGTTGGCCTAGCTGTAACATCGTCAACTCAAGTCATTTTTGGACATGTAATTTCAAATCCAATTCTTCTTCTTGGGGAAATTGGTGCAGTTTCAACTATGATTCTTGGTATTTTTGGAATCAGCCTAGCCACACTTACGACAAATATTACAGCAAACATGGTGGCACCTGCAAACGCACTAGTCAATCTTAGTCCTTCCAAGTTCACCTTTCGAAGAGGTGCACTTTTAACAGCATTGCTTGGAATTGCATTTCAGCCTTGGAGGCTTCTCAAATCAAGTGAAAGCTTTGTTTACACATGGCTAGTTGGGTACTCTGCATTGATTTGGAGGTTACGGTCTGCTGGTGCGACCTGCTGGACGAAGGCCAACGAAGCGAGCATTGATTTGGAGGTTGCGGTCAAGAACTAAGCTAAAGTACTCGTTGCTCCTGCCATGAAAGTAGAAGACAACCCCATCTCCCCCAATGAAACGGAAATCATATCATGCAGCTCCATTACCATTGGAATTTGTCTTTCGATCTATAATCAACAGATAAACTTTATAAATTTAATAAGATAATTGATCAAGGAATGGGAAAAGAAGTACATTATTATATATGTGAAATGTGAATAATGTTGGTACTTTTGCACTCAGCCCTGTATATCGGAGAGTCGTAGTTCACAAAGCAAGCTTTAACTTTTGGATTGTTAGGCCTCATGGACGGGCATTGTTTAGGGCATCTCACAATCCTTAAAAAGCATCGACTGTTCCAGTTGAAGCATGTGAACCTTTGGGGTGTTTGTGCATGGATTTGTATTGCACCATATACTGTGAGTAACGCCGCAACGATCAATAAGGGATCTAAGCCCCTCTCGATTATTGATATGCATTTTTCGATCTCGGTTCATGATGCACCCATAGCATATTCAATTTCATGTTCCAATTTAGGGTAGTCAATAAAAGCTTCTGGAGGTAGAGTTTCTCCATCTAGATGAGGTGAAAAATAAGATGATTCCTATTCCATAATGGACTCCTCTGAATGTTGAGTATTCAAGTCTGAACCCATGGTCTTAAAACATTCATCTTCATCTTTTTTTTCCAAAATGTGTATCATCAACTAAAGTGCTATATGAATGGGAATCAACAGCTACTGTCAGAGCAGAAGGGTGCGCCCAATTTGATTCCCAGGTATCAAATTCTTCACAATATTGTCCAACAACTAAGTCAACTCCTTGAGTTTTAGAAAGGTGCGGCTTTTCTCTCTATTCAAAAAAGGTGCAATGTTTATAGGTTTCGATTCCATATTGAACTGGTCTGAAGAATGATAAGTTGAATTTGAAGCTTTGGTCCTAAAGTTTTCATCTTTCCTAGCAATATCACAATCAGATGAAGTCTTGAATAATGAGCTCCATTTATTTCTGCAGAATGGAAATGCTCGTGCCACTATTGTTACTCACAACAGATGAGTATGAAGGTTGAACATTCAATTTCGGTTTTCCATTTGCAGCTTCCGCACCTACTGAAGCTTCAAAAGAATCAGTCTCACTGCACAAAGCAGGAGCAACACATAAGCTCCATAGAGTATTAGTCTGTGAGTAATACTTCTGAAACCGAGTTATGTGAGTAATTTCCTGTCTGCATTATGTCGGAAGTGGGTAAAGAAAAGAAAAAAGTGTTCAACTTTGTTGTATTCTTCGAGCAAGAGGCATCCATGGAGAAGATTGAAGGGGTCTCAGTTGAAGCAAACTATGAAAATCAGTTCCTTGGAGAATATAAGAAGGAAAAGACTTAAATACCCTTTTAGGTCCACATTACAAGCTTAGGCGGTCACTTTTGACCAGTTAAGTGAAGAAAGTGTGCATTTTGTTATGTATAACTGAAGTTTAGAGTGTACTTAGACACCTTTTTCAGTTTGGGATGCAAAAATCAATAGTGGTGTAAAATTTGGGGTGCAATTTGTCTTTTAGTCGATTTTTTAAAATAAGGAGCTTCGCGAATCACGTGAACTACCAACTGATTTTCACTGTGTCTTAATCACGTGGCCCAGGATTGATTCATAGAATCATATATAATAAGATATATATATATATATATATATATATATATATATATATATATAAATATAATACTCTTAATTATTTTATAATTAAAATAAAAAGTTTATTTTAATCTTAAAATAAAAAAGTTTATTTTAATTTTAAAATTAGATTTCAAGCTAACTAATTAGAGTTGGAATTGGATTCAATGATAACTACTTTGAGTTGAAATTGGATTATATGTTTCCTAAATTAAAGGAGTTTATTTGTGAATAGGATAGTGAATACATGTTTCCTTAAATAAAAGAGTTTATTTAGATATGGAATACAATTTCTATATTATTCAAAATAAAGGAGTTTATTTGTGAATAGGAAATAGAATCCGTGTTTTCTTAAATAAATGAATTTATTTGGATATGTAATAAGATTTCATATTATCCAAAATAAAGGAGTTTATTTTGACTTGGAATTGGATTTCATAATTAATTGAAATAAATGAGTTTATTATGATTAAAGATTTTGATTAAAATAAAATTGTTTATTTTATTCAAAATTGGATAAATTAAAATAAAAGAGGTTTATTTTGATTTAAATTTGGATTAAAATAAAGGAGTTTATTTTAATTCAAAATTAGATTTTATGCTAACTAAATTTGCCCATTAATTGATATCAATATATATTGAATGTTTATTATTCATGAGATGAATGTTATTTATTGATGCATATGATAATGTGTATGATAATAAATGGGATGGATTATGGACTATTGACCAATGTGATTGTATTTTATTTTAATTGGATGCGTTCATGTATGGGTTTTATTAACTAGGGTCTGCGTACCTCGTCTTCTCTAATATTTTCTTAATGTAAATTCTATCTTCCTCCTATGTACTTCCCCTTGACTGCTGATCAAGGTTTTTATTTATTTTTAAATAGTTTTGTAATAGGAATAGTTAGAATTATTTTGAAGAATTGGAGATCAAGGAGCAAGGAGCGCTTGAAGACCCGTTTGTAATGGAGCCCGGGTTTAAATGTAATAGTTATATTTAAATTTAATTCTTTCACCCTATGTTTGACCTTTTGGTTCACTTGGTGGCTCTAGTGAACCAAACTAGAATAAAGCCTACAATCAATCCTGGTAGAATATAGTATTCTATATGTGCATGCTTATACATATATATATATATATATATATATATATATATATATATATATATATATATATATATATATATATATATATATATATATATATATATACAGTCCCCTTCAGTTGAGGGATCCCTCAAATAGTGTTATTTGAGGGATAGTGCACTCAACCGTTGGATCTGTTTTAATGACTTTATGTGGCTGAGATTTTACATCTTGTTTAACCTATTTTCTCCAAATAACCCAACACATCCAATGCTGGAGAAAACCTAAGGCACGCAAAAGGGAAAAGAGGAAGAGTCCCGTGCAAGCCTAAGAGAAGACCAACCCTTTCGAGATGAAGAGATGACCCTCCATTTTCACAAATTTCAACTCAACTTGCAAGATTTCTATTTCTACAAGGTATCCATGTAGGTTTTTTCCCTAACAAAATCTAGGTTGTGGGCGTTGATTTGGAGATGTACGAGGGTTTTTTGAATTGGTTTTTTAAATCTGAGTTGAGATTACATCTTTAGATTTAATATGGATTTGTAAAAATTTGTGTGACTTATTATTGTTGAAAGAAAAGAAAAGTCAAGAGACACGAAGCAAGAGAATCAAACATCTAATGATTAATTTTTTATTTCAGTTATAATGATGAATTCTAGATATAGGTTCTAATGGGTAGTTCTTAATTTGGGTTCCATTGATAAATTCTTGCTATAAGTTCTAATGGATTATTTTTTATTTGTGTTAAATTCTTGATTTGGGTTCTAATGATGAATTTATGATATAAGTTCTAATGGATGTGTTGGGTTATTTGGAGAAAACGGGTTAAAAGATATAAAATAATCTCAGCCACATAAAGTCATTAAAACATATCCAACGGTTGAGCGCCCTATCCCTCAAATAACACTATTTGAGGGATCTCTCAACTGAAGGGGACTGTATATATATATATATATATATATATATATATATATATATATATATATATATATATATATATTGTAAGACCCTAAATTATTAATAAATGAAATTTAAATTTCCTCTATTTATTATTTTGAAATAGTAAGTGTTAAATTGATTAATGAGGTTAGTTATGGGTAAAATGCGCAAATATTTCAAATAAGCAGGTGGTTATAAAATATTCATTGTTGTCGGGGAATATCCGTTTGGTCGTGGAATATTCTTCCTGTCGGGGAATATTCGTACGACGGCGCAGTCTTTTGTGGGCCCCATAACGGAAAGCGATTGGATGAAGAAAACGACAAGTATATATTTTTATTAATAACGGCGTAGTTGTTACCGTTAATACTGTTGGAATACCCGGTGGTTAAAACACAGTAATACGCATTGTTACACAGTAGCACACTGTATTGCACCAATTATTGATTCTTACGTAAGAAGACACTACTCAATAATGGTTACAGTAATTACTGTTCAGTATTTTATTTTATTGATTCAATAATTGCTGCGTTGATATTTTATATTACTGTTGTTTCAATAATTGTCACTACACAGTATTTCTCATTATCAGATCAATAATTCATATTATTTGAATAATATTATTAGATAACATTATTGGTAATGTCTAGAAAGTTCTGTCTAAGGAGAGGTTTGGTCATCTAATTGCGAGCCAGTAAGGAGAAATCCTTATTGGAAAGCCCCCTCTTTCCTGGGAACGGCCTGGTTGTCATAAATGTGATTCTGTAATATTATTTGTGAATAATTAATTATTGATTCATATGATAAGGAAATATTTATTTTTGTGGATATAAATGAGGGATATATTTTTGTGGTTAAAAATGAAGGAGTTAATGTTGAGGTTTTTATCAGTATTTTTGTCGGAATGGAGGTATTAAAAATCAGGGTTTTTGAGATATTTTGCGGGGGTTATAATTTTTAATCAGACCGTTGGATCGTGGTAATTTTTGGATATGTTATACATATATAAGTTGAGTATATGTCCACAAATTTTGAACCGTTAAAAATGAACGTATGATTTATTATGAATTTTACGAGATGACTGGTTCAGAAATTGTTGAATTTTCGGAGTTAATCATTTTGGTAGAAAATTCTAGAATTGGTGGGCCCCACTCTTGGTTGGTGAAGAAATATGCTGAGATTTTTATTCAAATGTGGTGGGTGGGAATAGTAGCAGGTAAAGCCATCAGGTTGCAGGTTAAGTCTGCTTCGGCGTGCTAACATTTTCCTATAAATAGAGGGCTAAGTTAGAATTGAAAATCACACCAGAAACAAGTTTTCTCTCTTTCTCTCTCTAGATTATTGAGTGTATTTTGTGAGTATTTAGATACTTTGAGAGTTTCTATTCATCAGAGCAAGTGTCTTTCAGCCTTATACCGATATTTCGACCAGAAGTACTGTCTTTACGAGGTAAGGGATGTTATTTTATTCAAAAATGATATTATTTCTTCAATATCATTATGCTAAAATATTGGTTGGAAATTTTTATCAAATTTGGAACTTTTCAAGTCGGGGTTACTATTCATGAGTTACTATTCACGAGTTACTATTCACGAGTTACTATTCACCGAAAAATAAAATTTTCTTCTTTTCGTCCAAAATATCTATTCTGGGTACTAGCTTTGATTGTATCCATGTTTTGATCATTCTTGAATTCTACTTCACTATGAATAATTATAAGGTATTTTTTTGGATATGGATAAATCGAAATACGAATCCTTAATATTTGTTATTTTGTTTCACTGGATTCGTTTTCTTAAGATATTTTTCATCATCCTCAGTCCTAAATGATGATATTACTGAATATCTTTGGCCCGTAGTGCAAAGATGAATGATTAACCGATGAATATCTTTGGCCCGTAGTGCAAAGATGAACAGGTGTTGAGATGAACATGACCGACTGATGATACAAATGAATATCTTTGGCCTGTAGTGCAAAGATGAATATTTGATTAAAGATGGTTATTGATTGTTGTTACAGGGATAAATTATTGATGATGGACTTTTAAATCTTAGAAGATAGTAGAACTCATTCTCTACTTGACTCTTCTAATGGTTTGCTGTTTCCGCTGCAGTTATTGATTTAAAACTTGTTGTCTATTGTATTCTATTAGATTTTTCCCTGTTGAAGACTAACGATAATTTGTTCTGTATTATCTTAGTCATAATGTTCTTTACTGGGCTAGTTGAGCTCACCCTTTTCCTTTTTGTTCCATTTTTCTCAGGAGGCGAGAATGTAGCGAGTACTAGTCGGGGTATGGAATGATGGTTCTAGAAGTTACTTTAGTAGTCCTCACCATTTTTGTGAAATAATGTATCAATAATTGTAATGAGGACTTATTTGAGTGTGGATATTGTCTAAATGATAATATTTGTATTTAAACTCACAGTTCTTGTGTTGTAATAATAAAGATGTAGTTGTTTCTGTACCATGTATTTTGGCGACTCAGAATGGGTGTTGTATACCTATTTTGGGGGCGTCACAGTTGGTATCAGAGCTTAGGGATATGATCTCTGGCGGAGATCGGGGAATAGAACTAGGAGGGGAGAGACGAATCCTTCGCTAGTGTGTCCTACCTAAGCTTATTTATTGGTCAGTCATAATATAGGGGTATTATGTGATTTGTTAATTTATTTAATTAACCCTTATTTTATGGCAGTATTTGAGAATGTCGACTGAGAATGTTAACAGTGGAGTAAATGAGACCGTGGAGACACCGGTGCATACCAACGAGGAGAATGTGCAACAGGCTGGCAATGTTCCTCCTGTGAACAACACCAATGAACAGATGATGAATGATGGAATGTTTAGAAGTTTTTTGCAATTCATGTAAAACCAGACAAGGGAGACTCGTGTTCAAAATACAGGAGGAAATGATAGCAATTGACGGTTTGTCACAGCCAAACAGTTCAAAGAATTGGGACCACCAGAATTTAAGGGAAAGCCGGATCCGATCATGGCGGAAACGTGGGTCAAGCAAATTACCAAGATATTCGATGTCTTGGGATGCACGGAGGAACAGAAGGTTCCATTCGCCACCTTTATGTTCCGTGGCGAGGCAGATTATTGGTGGGAGTCTGTGAAGCGTACCCATCCAACCGCACTCAGCATGTCTTGGGAGACATTTCAAAAACTGTTCAATGACAAGTACTTTCCTGAAAGTATTCGTCATATGAAGGAGGTAGAGTTTATTAAACTAGAGCAGAATAATATGACGGTATCTCAGTACGAGGCAAAATTTGCAGAGTTGTCCAGGTTTGCACCTCATTTGGTGGAGAATGAGGAACGTATGACGAGGATGTTTCTGAGAGGTTTGAAACCCGGCATACGTCAATATCTCATTTCTCATAAATTTTCTCTCTATTCAGATGTTGTCAACAGGGCTCAATTATTAGAGCGAGATAACGAGTACGATCAACTGAGGGATCACAACCAGGATCATATCGGTGACAGCAGTCATCAGAACAATGATAACCATCAGAGAAAGAAAAATACAGACAAGAACGACAACCACTCTGGTGGTAATCGTGGCTATGAAAATAGAAGAAGCGAGTCGGGAGGATATTTTAAAAAGAGGAAATTCAACAATGACAATACGAAGACATCAGCACCAACAGCAACTGGTTCCAAGGGAGGAGAACGACCACCGGTTATATGCTATAAGTGCGGAAAAGAAGGACATATCAGCCCAAACTGCCCACAACAGTTTAAGGTATGTTATAATTGTGGAAAGGAAGGACATATCGCTCGAGATTGCACTGTAGCAAAACCAAGTCCAGCGGGGATGGTGACTCAAAAAGCTGTCCCAAAAAAGATAAAGTCAACGGTTCCTGGAAGAGCGTTTGTTGTGACTGGTCAACATGCGAGGAACCCAAACGAGGTGATCACGGGTAAGCTAATCATAAATTCATGCGAAGTATATACCTTATTAGATACCGGTTCTACCCATTCTTTTATCTCTCCTGCTTGTGCTCAACGTTTAAACTTGACTCCGGAGAAGTTAGACTTTGATTTATCTGTGGAGACTCCGTTAGGAGAAACTTTCATCACATCCACTGTTTATAAATCTTGTGTGATCCAAGTTGGCACTATCACCTTACCTGTTGACCTTATCTCTTTAAAGATACTTGCTTTTGATGTGATTTTAGGGATTGATTGGCTAACTACTCATCATGCCAAAATTTATTGTTTTCGTAAGGTTGTTAGTTTTCATATTCCTAACCAACCTGTTGTACGAATTCAAACAACTAAGCCATTAAAATCAATCACTGTTATATCAAGCCATAAAGCCATTCGTTTATTAAAAAACGGATGTCAAGCTTTCTTAGCCCATGTTATGGATTTGAATAAAGACACGTCAAATTTGAATAATATTCCTGTTGTTATTGACTTCCTGACGTATTTCCTGAAGAACTTCCCGGTCTACCCCCGGAACGAGAAATTGAATTCTTTATTGATCTTAAACCTGGTACAAAGCCCATTTCTAAAACCCCATATCGAATGGCTCCTATTGAACTTCAGGAGTTAAAGGTCCAACTACAAGAGTTGTTGGACATCGGTTTCATTCGTCCTAGTACATCTCCTTGGGGTGCTCCTGTTTTATTTGTAAAGAAGAAAGACGGGAGTATGCGACTTTGTATTGATTACCGGGAATTAAACCATGTCACTATTAAGAATAGGTATCCGCTACCTCGTATTGATGACCTGTTTGACCAGTTACAAGGAGCACAATTCTTTTCAAAGATCGATCTTCGTTCTGGATATCATCAGCTGAAGGTTAAAACTGAGGATATTCCAAAGACTACCTTCAGAACTCGGTACGGGCATTATGAGTTCCTAGTCATGTCTTTTGGATTGACTAATGCTCCTGCGGCTTTCATGGATATGATGAATCGAGTATTCAAGGATTATTTGGATCAGTTCGTTGTTGTCTTTATTGATGACATGCTCATATATTCCAAAAGCCGTGAAGATCATGAGCATCATTTGAAGCTGGTACTCCAAAGGCTGCGTGAAAATAAGTTATATGCTAAGTTGAAGAAATGCGAGTTCTGGCTTGAGGAAGTAGCTTTCCTAGGGCACGTGGTGTCAAAACATGGAGTATCTGTTGACCCGGCGAAGATTGAAGCAATACAAAGTTGGGAGCAACCAAAGACGGTGACCGAAGTACGTAGCTTTCTAGGCTTAGCTGGTTATTATCGAAGATTCGTGGAAGGGTTTTCTCGAATCGCTACCCTGTTAACTCAGCTGACTCGGAAAGATATCAAATTCGTATGGAGCGAGGAATGCGAGAAGAGTTTTCAAGAGCTTAAGAGGAGACTCATTTCGGCACCTGTTCTGACAATACCATCTGGTTCGGATGGATTTGTTATCTACAGTGATGCTTCAGGTAAAGGGTTAGGATGTGTTCTCATGCAACATGGGAAAGTCATAGCCTATGCCTCGCGACAACTCAAAGAATATGAGAGGAATTATCCTACTCATGATTTGGAGTTGGCAGCAGTAGTTTTCGCGTTGAAGATCTGGAGACACTACCTGTATGGGGAGAAAGTGGAGATCTATACAGATCATAAAAGCCTCAAATATTTCTTCACCCAAAAGGAACTCAACATGCGGCAGCGACGTTGGCTCGAGCTGTTGAAAGATTACGATCATACCATCCAATATCATCCTGGAAAAGCAAACGTAGTAGCTGACGCATTGAGTAGAAGATCATATGCGGGTACGAGTGCAATGTTGTTAACACAAAGGCCCATTTTGTATGACTTGCAAAGGATGGAGATAGAGATGAAAGCTCCAAGTACCCACATGATGATATCAAATATACGAGTAGAACCGACTTTAATCGATAAAGTTAAAGCTGCTCAAGCTATGGACATAGAGCTGATGCGTATGAAGAAGAAAGTGCAAGAAGGTTCTATTCCAGAAGCAAGAATCGATGAAGAAGGAATACTTCGAGTCCACTCTAGACTTTGTGTTCCTAACAATTCTGATTTGAAGTACAAGATCATGATGGAAGCACACAATACACCATTTGCAATCCATCCTGGAAGTACCAAAATGTATCGTGATCTACGACATACATTTTGGTGGAATAATATGAAGAGAGAGATTGCAAAGTTTATCTCGAGGTGTTTAACTTGTCAACGTGTAAAGGCGGAACATCAAGTACCAAAGGGTCCATTGCAACCACTTGAGATTCCAAAATGGAAGTGGGAACACATTACCATGGACTTCGTTACGGGTCTTCCCACGGTTTCTCAAGGCATAAATGCTATTTGGGTTATTGTTGATAGATTAACCAAGTCTGCTCATTTCTTGCCGATACGGGAGACTTATTCCCTTGAACGTCTTGGTCGTATATACGTAGATGAGATTGTGAGACTGCATGGCATGCCAGTATCCATAGTTTCGGATCGTGACCCAAGATTCACTTCAAGATTTTGGGTTAGCTTGCAAAAAGCTATGGGCACAGATTTACGATTTAGTTCGGCATACCATCCTCAAACGGACGGACAATCAGAGAGGACTATTCAAACTCTTGAAGATCTATTAAGACTTTGTGTCCTAGATTTCAAAGGGAGTTGGGATAAGTACCTACTATTGGTGGAATTCTCTTACAATAACAGTTATCAGGCAAGTATAGGTGTGGCCCCATTTGAAGTATTATATGGACGAAAGTGTCGCTCTCCAGTATGCTGGGACGAGGTGGGTGAAGCAACATTGTTGGGACCAGAGTTGGTACGCATGACTACAGAGAAGATCCAAACGATTCGATAACGTATACAAACGGCACAGGATCGACAAAAGAGTTATGCGGATCTTCATCAAAAGGACGTGAAATTTGACATTGGGGATCATGTATTATTGCGTGTGGCTCCATGGAAAGGAGTTACAAGATTTGGGAAGAGAGGAAAGCTCAATCCACGATTTATTGGTCCATTTCAGATTCTTGACCGAGTAGGAAATGTGGCCTATAGACTCGCGTTACCTCCAAGTATGTCTCGTGTTCATAATGTTTTTCATATATCTGTGTTACGTAAATATGTGAAAGACCCAGACCACGTTATTGAGTTAGAACCGGACGAGATAGCTGAAGACTTAACGTACGAAGAGGTACCTGTCAAGATCTTGGATAGAAAGGAGCATGTCCTACGCACGAAGGTCATACCACAAGTTAAAGTTTTGTGGAGAAACCATGCTATTGAGGAAATGACCTGGGAGTTGGAAACGGAAATGAAAGCGAGGTATCCTCATCTTTTCGAAACACCAGGTACGTACGTCAATTTCGAGGACGAAATTTCATAAGGAGGGGAGGTTGTAAGACCCCAAATTATTAATAAATGAAATTTAAATTTTCTCTATTTATTATTTTGAAATAGTAAGTGTTAAATTGATTAATGAGGTTAGTTATGGGTAAAATGCGCAAATATTTCAAATAAGCAGGTGGTTATAAAATATTCATTGTTGTCGGGGAATATTCGTTTGGTCGTAGAATATTCTTCATGTCGGGGAATATTCGTACGACGGCGCAGTCTTTTGTGGGTCCCATAACGGAAAGCGATTGGATGAAGAAAACGACAAGTATATGTTTTTATTAATAACGGCGTAGTTGTTACCGTTAATACTGTTGGAATACCCGGTGGTTAAAATACAGTAATACGCGTTGTTACACAGTAGCACACTGCATTGCACCAATTATTGATTCTTACGTAAGAAGGCACTACTCAATAATGGTTACAGTAATTACTGTTCAGTATTTTATTTTATTGATTCAATAATTGCTGCGTTGATATTTTATATTACTGTTGTTTCAATAATTGTCACTACACAGTATTTCCCATTATCAGATCAATAATTCATATTATTTGAATAATATTATTAGATAACATTATTGGCAATGTCTAGAAAGTTCTGTCTAAGGAGAGGTTTGGTCATCTAATTGCGCGCCAGTAAGGAGAAATCCTTATTGAAAAGCCCCCTCTTTCCTGGGAACGGCCTGGTTGTCATAAATGTGATTCTGTAATATTATTTGTGAATAATTAATTATTGATTCATATGATAAGGAAATATTTATTTTTGTGGATATAAATGAGGGATATATTTTTGTGGTTAAAAATGAAGGAGTTAATGTTGAGGTTTTTATCAGTATTTTTGTCGGAATGGAGGCATTAAAAATCAGGGTTTTTGAGATATTTTGCGGGGGTTATAATTTTTAATCCGACCGTTGGATCGTGGTAATTTTTGGATATGTTATACATATATAAGTTGAGTATATGTCCACAAATTTTGAACCGTTAAAAATGAACGTATGATTTATTATGAATTTTACGAGATGACTGGTTCAGAAATTGTTGAATTTTCGGAGTTAATCATTTTGGTAGAAAATTCTAGAATTGGTGGGCCCCACTCTTGGTTGGTGAAGAAATATGCTGAGATTTTTATTCAAATGTGGTGGGTGGGAATAGTAGCAGGTAAAGCCATCAGGTTGCAGGTTAAGTCTGCTTCGGCGTGCTAACATTTTCCTATAAATAGAGGGCTAAGTTAGAATTGAAAATCACACCAGAAACAAGTTTTCTCTCTTTCTCTCTCTAGATTATTGAGTATATTTTGTGAGTATTTAGATACTTTGAGAGTTTCTATTCATCAGAGCAAGTGTCTTTCAGCCTTATACCGGTATTCCGACCAGAAGTACTGTCTTTACGAGGTAAGGGATGTTATTTTATTCAAAAATGATATTATTTCTTCAATATCATTATGCCGAAATATTGGTTGGAAATTTTTATCAAATTTGGAACTTTTCACGTCGGGGTTACTATTCATGAGTTACTATTCACGAGTTACTATTCACGAGTTACTATTCACCGAAAAATAAAATTTTCTTCTTTTCGTCCAAAATATCTATTCTGGGTACTAGCTTTGATTGTATCCATGTTTTGATCATTCTTGAATTCTACTTCACTATGAATAATTATAAGGTATTTTTTTGGACATGGATAAATCGAAATACGAATCCTTAATATTTGTTATTTTGTTTCACTGGATTCGTTTTCTTAAGATATTTTTCATCATCCTCAGTCCTAAATGATAATATTACTGAATATCTTTGGCCCGTAGTGCAAAGATGAATGATTAACTGATGAATATCTTTGGCCCGTAGTGCAAAGATGAACAGGTGTTGAGATGAACATGACCGACTGGTGATACAAATGAATATCTTTGGCCTGTAGTGCAAAGATGAATATTTGATTAAAGATGGTTATTGATTGTTGTTACAGGGATAAATTATTGATGATGGACTTTTAAATCTTAGAAGATAGTAGAACTCATTCTCTACTTGACTCTTCTAATGGTTTGCTGTTTCCGCTGCAGTTATTGATTTAAAACTTGTTGTCTATTGTATTCTATTAGATTTTTCCCTGTTGAAGACTAACGATAATTTGTTCTGTATTATCTTAGTCATAATGTTCTTTACTGGGCTAGTTGAGCTCACCCTTTTCCTTTTTGTTCCATTTTTCTCAGGAGGCGAGAATGTAGCGAGTACTAGTCGGGGTATGGAATGATGGTTCTAGAAGTTACTTTAGTAGTCCTCACCATTTTTGTGAAATAATGTATCAATAATTGTAATGAGGACTTATTTGAGTGTGGATATTGTCTAAATGATAATATTTGTATTTAAACTCACAGTTCTTGTGTTGTAATAATAAAGATGTAGTTGTTTCTGTACCATGTATTTTGGCGACTCAGAATGGGTGTTGTATACCTATTTTGGGGGCGTCACAGTTGGTATCAGAGCTTAGGGATATGATCTCTGGCGGAGATCGGGGAATAGAACTAGGAGGGGAGAGACGAATCCTTCGCTAGTGTGTCCTACCTAAGCTTATTTATTGGTCAGTCATAATATAGGGGTATTATGTGATTTGTTAATTTATTTAATTAACCCTTATTTTATGGCAGTATTTGAGAATGTCGACTGAGAATGTTAACAGTGGAGTAAATGAGACCGTGGAGACACCGGTGCATACCAACGAGGAGAATGTGCAACAGGCTGGCAATGTTCCTCCTGTGAACAACACCAATGAACAGATGATGAATGATGGAATGTTTAGAAGTTTTTTGCAATTCATGTAAAACCAGACAAGGGAGACTCGTGTTCAAAATACAGGAGGAAATGATAGCAATTGACGGTTTGTCACAGCCAAACAGTTCAAAGAATTGGGACCACCAGAATTTAAGGGAAAGCCGGATCCGATCATGGCGGAAACGTGGGTCAAGCAAATTACCAAGATATTCGATGTCTTGGGATGCACGGAGGAACAGAAGGTTCCATTCGCCACCTTTATGTTCCGTGGCGAGGCAGATTATTGGTGGGAGTCTGTGAAGCGTACCCATCCAACCGCACTCAGCATGTCTTGGGAGACATTTCAAAAACTGTTCAATGACAAGTACTTTCCTGAAAGTATTCGTCATATGAAGGAGGTAGAGTTTATTAAACTAGAGCAGAATAATATGACGGTATCTCAGTACGAGGCAAAATTTGCAGAGTTGTCCAGGTTTGCACCTCATTTGGTGGAGAATGAGGAACGTATGACGAGGATGTTTCTGAGAGGTTTGAAACCCGGCATACGTCAATATCTCATTTCTCATAAATTTTCTCTCTATTCAGATGTTGTCAACAGGGCTCAATTATTAGAGCGAGATAACGAGTACGATCAACTGAGGGATCACAACCAGGATCATATCGGTGACAGCAGTCATCAGAACAATGATAACCATCGGAGAAAGAAAAATACAGACAAGAACGACAACCACTCTGGTGGTAATCGTGGCTATGAAAATAGAAGAAGCGAGTCGGGAGGATATTTTAAAAAGAGGAAATTCAACAATGACAATACGAAGACGTCAGCACCAACAGCAACTGGTTCCAAGGGAGGAGAACGACCACCGGTTATATGCTATAAGTGCGAAAAAGAAGGACATATCAGCCCAAACTGCCCACAACAGTTTAAGGTATGTTATAATTGTGGAAAGGAAGGACATATCGCTCGAGATTGCACTGTAGCAAAACCAAGTCCAGCGGGGATGGTGACTCAAAAAGCTGTCCCAAAAAAGATAAAGTCAACGGTTCCTGGAAGAGCGTTTGTTGTGACTGGTCAACATGCGAGGAACCCAAACGAGGTGATCACGGGTAAGCTAATCATAAATTCATGCGAAGTATATACCTTATTAGATACCGGTTCTACCCATTCTTTTATCTCTCCTGCTTGTGCTCAACGTTTAAACTTGACTCCGGAGAAGTTAGACTTTGATTTATCTGTGGAGACTCCGTTAGGAGAAACTTTCATCACATCCACTGTTTATAAATCTTGTGTGATCCAAGTTGGCACTATCACCTTACCTGTTGACCTTATCTCTTTAAAGATACTTGCTTTTGATGTGATTTTAGGGATTGATTGGCTAACTACTCATCATGCCAAAATTTATTGTTTTCGTAAGGTTGTTAGTTTTCATATTCCTAACCAACCTGTTGTACGAATTCAAACAACTAAGCCATTAAAATCAATCACTGTTATATCAAGCCATAAAGCCATTCGTTTATTAAAAAACGGATGTCAAGCTTTCTTAGCCCATGTTATGGATTTGAATAAAGACACGTCAAATTTGAATAATATTCCTGTTGTTATTGACTTCCTGACGTATTTCCTGAAGAACTTCCCGGTCTACCCCCGGAACGAGAAATTGAATTCTTTATTGATCTTAAACCTGGTACAAAGCCCATTTCTAAAACCCCATATCGAATGGCTCCTATTGAACTTCAGGAGTTAAAGGTCCAACTACAAGAGTTGTTGGACATCGGTTTCATTCGTCCTAGTACATCTCCTTGGGGTGCTCCTGTTTTATTTGTAAAGAAGAAAGACGGGAGTATGCGACTTTGTATTGATTACCGGGAATTAAACCATGTCACTATTAAGAATAGGTATCCGCTACCTCGTATTGATGACCTGTTTGACCAGTTACAAGGAGCACAATTCTTTTCAAAGATCGATCTTCGTTCTGGATATCATCAGCTGAAGGTTAAAACTGAGGATATTCCAAAGACTACCTTCAGAACTCGGTACGGGCATTATGAGTTCCTAGTCATGTCTTTTGGATTGACTAATGCTCCTGCGGCTTTCATGGATATGATGAATCGAGTATTCAAGGATTATTTGGATCAGTTCGTTGTTGTCTTTATTGATGACATCCTCATATATTCCAAAAGCCGTGAAGATCATGAGCATCATTTGAAGCTGGTACTCCAAAGGCTGCGTGAAAATAAGTTATATGCTAAGTTGAAGAAATGCGAGTTCTGGCTTGAGGAAGTAGCTTTCCTAGGGCACGTGGTGTCAAAACATGGAGTATCTGTTGACCCGGCGAAGATTGAAGCAATACAAAGTTGGGAGCAACCAAAGACGGTGACCGAAGTACGTAGCTTTCTAGGCTTAGCTGGTTATTATCGAAGATTCGTGGAAGGGTTTTCTCGAATCGCTACCCTGTTAACTCAGCTGACTCGGAAAGATATCAAATTCGTATGGAGCGAGGAATGCGAGAAGAGTTTTCAAGAGCTTAAGAGGAGACTCATTTCGGCACCTGTTCTGACAATACCATCTGGTTCGGATGGATTTGTTATCTACAGTGATGCTTCAGGTAAAGGGTTAGGATGTGTTCTCATGCAACATGGGAAAGTCATAGCCTATGCCTCGCGACAACTCAAAGAATATGAGAGGAATTATCCTACTCATGATTTGGAGTTGGCAGCAGTAGTTTTCGCATTGAAGATCTGGAGACACTACCTGTATGGGGAGAAAGTGGAGATCTATACAGATCATAAAAGCCTCAAATATTTCTTCACCCAAAAGGAACTCAACATGCGGCAGCGACGTTGGCTCGAGCTGTTGAAAGATTACGATCATACCATCCAATATCATCCTGGAAAAGCAAACGTAGTAGCTGACGCATTGAGTAGAAGATCATATGCGGGTACGAGTGCAATGTTGTTAACACAAAGGCCCATTTTGTATGACTTGCAAAGGATGGAGATAGAGATGAAAGCTCCAAGTACCCACATGATGATATCAAATATACGAGTAGAACCGACTTTAATCGATAAAGTTAAAGCTGCTCAAGCTATGGACATAGAGCTGATGCGTATGAAGAAGAAAGTGCAAGAAGGTTCTATTCCAGAAGCAAGAATCGATGAAGAAGGAATACTTCGAGTCCACTCTAGACTTTGTGTTCCTAACAATTCTGATTTGAAGTACAAGATCATGATGGAAGCACACAATACACCATTTGCAATCCATCCTGGAAGTACCAAAATGTATCGTGATCTACGACATACATTTTGGTGGAATAATATGAAGAGAGAGATTGCAAAGTTTATCTCGAGGTGTTTAACTTGTCAACGTGTAAAGGCGGAACATCAAGTACCAAAGGGTCCATTGCAACCACTTGAGATTCCAAAATGGAAGTGGGAACACATTACCATGGACTTCGTTACGGGTCTTCCCACGGTTTCTCAAGGCATAAATGCTATTTGGGTTATTGTTGATAGATTAACCAAGTCTGCTCATTTCTTGCCGATACGGGAGACTTATTCCCTTGAACGTCTTGGTCGTATATACGTAGATGAGATTGTGAGACTGCATGGCATGCCAGTATCCATAGTTTCGGATCGTGACCCAAGATTCACTTCAAGATTTTGGGTTAGCTTGCAAAAAGCTATGGGCACAGATTTACGATTTAGTTCGGCATACCATCCTCAAACGGACGGACAATCAGAGAGGACTATTCAAACTCTTGAAGATCTATTAAGACTTTGTGTCCTAGATTTCAAAGGGAGTTGGGATAAGTACCTACCATTGGTGGAATTCTCTTACAATAACAGTTATCAGGCAAGTATAGGTGTGGCCCCATTTGAAGTATTATATGGACGAAAGTGTCGCTCTCCAGTATGCTGGGACGAGGTGGGTGAAGCAACATTGTTGGGACCAGAGTTGGTACGCATGACTACAGAGAAGATCCAAACGATTCGATAACGTATACAAACGGCACAGGATCGACAAAAGAGTTATGCGGATCTTCATCAAAAGGACGTGAAATTTGACATTGGGGATCATGTATTATTGCGTGTGGCTCCATGGAAAGGAGTTACAAGATTTGGGAAGAGAGGAAAGCTCAATCCACGATTTATTGGTCCATTTCAGATTCTTGACCGAGTAGGAAATGTGGCCTATAGACTCGCGTTACCTCCAAGTATGTCTCGTGTTCATAATGTTTTTCATATATCTGTGTTACGTAAATATGTGAAAGACCCAGACCACGTTATTGAGTTAGAACCGGACGAGATAGCTGAAGACTTAACGTACGAAGAGGTACCTGTCAAGATCTTGGATAGAAAGGAGCATGTCCTACGCACGAAGGTCATACCACAAGTTAAAGTTTTGTGGAGAAACCATGCTATTGAGGAAATGACCTGGGAGTTGGAAACGGAAATGAAAGCGAGGTATCCTCATCTTTTCGAAACACCAGGTACGTACGTCAATTTCGAGGACGAAATTTCATAAGGAGGGGAGGTTGTAAGACCCCAAATTATTAATAAATGAAATTTAAATTTTCTCTATTTATTATTTTGAAATAGTAAGTGTTAAATTGATTAATGAGGTTAGTTATGGGTAAAATGCGCAAATATTTCAAATAAGCAGGTGGTTATAAAATATTCATTGTTGTCGGGGAATATTCGTTTGGTCGTAGAATATTCTTCATGTCGGGGAATATTCGTACGACGGCGCAGTCTTTTGTGGGTCCCATAACGGAAAGCGATTGGATGAAGAAAACGACAAGTATATGTTTTTATTAATAACGGCGTAGTTGTTACCGTTAATACTGTTGGAATACCCGGTGGTTAAAATACAGTAATACGCGTTGTTACACAGTAGCACACTGTATTGCACCAATTATTGATTCTTACGTAAGAAGGCACTACTCAATAATGGTTACAGTAATTACTGTTCAGTATTTTATTTTATTGATTCAATAATTGCTGCGTTGATATTTTATATTACTGTTGTTTCAATAATTGTCACTACACAGTATTTCCCATTATCAGATCAATAATTCATATTATTTGAATAATATTATTAGATAACATTATTGGCAATGTCTAGAAAGTTCTGTCTAAGGAGAGGTTTGGTCATCTAATTGCGCGCCAGTAAGGAGAAATCCTTATTGAAAAGCCCCCTCTTTCCTGGGAACGGCCTGGTTGTCATAAATGTGATTCTGTAATATTATTTGTGAATAATTAATTATTGATTCATATGATAAGGAAATATTTATTTTTGTGGATATAAATGAGGGATATATTTTTGTGGTTAAAAATGAAGGAGTTAATGTTGAGGTTTTTATCAGTATTTTTGTCGGAATGGAGGCATTAAAAATCAGGGTTTTTGAGATATTTTGCGGGGGTTATAATTTTTAATCCGACCGTTGGATCGTGGTAATTTTTGGATATGTTATACATATATAAGTTGAGTATATGTCCACAAATTTTGAACCGTTAAAAATGAACGTATGATTTATTATGAATTTTACGAGATGACTGGTTCAGAAATTGTTGAATTTTCGGAGTTAATCATTTTGGTAGAAAATTCTAGAATTGGTGGGCCCCACTCTTGGTTGGTGAAGAAATGTGCTGAGATTTTTATTCAAATGTGGTGGGTGGGAATAGTAGCAGGTAAAGCCATCAGGTTGCAGGTTAAGTCTGCTTCGGCGTGCTAACATTTTCCTATAAATAGAGGGCTAAGTTAGAATTGAAAATCACACCAGAAACAAGTTTTCTCTCTTTCTCTCTCTAGATTATTGAGTGTATTTTGTGAGTATTTAGATACTTTGAGAGTTTCTATTCATCAGAGCAAGTGTCTTTCAGCCTTATACCGGTATTCCGACCAGAAGTACTGTCTTTACGAGGTAAGGGATGTTATTTTATTCAAAAATGATATTATTTCTTCAATATCATTATGCCGAAATATTGGTTGGAAATTTTTATCAAATTTGGAACTTTTCACGTCGGGGTTACTATTCATGAGTTACTATTCACGAGTTACTATTCATGAGTTAATATTCACCGAAAAATAAAATTTTCTTCTTTTTGTCCAAAATATCTATTCTGGGTACTAGCTTTGATTGTATCCATGTTTTGATCATTCTTGAATTCTACTTCACTATGAATAATTATAAGGTATTTTTTTGGACATGGATAAATCGAAATACGAATCCTTAATATTTGTTATTTTGTTTCACTGGATTCGTTTTCTTAAGATATTTTTCATCATCCTCAGTCCTAAATGATGATATTACTGAATATCTTTGGCCCGTAGTGCAAAGATGAATGATTAACTGATGAATATCTTTGGCCCGTAGTGCAAAGATGAACAGGTGTTGAGATGAACATGACCGACTGGTGATACAAATGAATATCTTTGGCCTGTAGTGCAAAGATGAATATTTGATTAAAGATGGTTATTGATTGTTGTTACAGGGATAAATTATTGATGATGGACTTTTAAATCTTAGAAGATAGTAGAACTCATTCTCTACTTGACTCTTCTAATGGTTTGCTGTTTCCGCTGCAGTTATTGATTTAAAACTTGTTGTCTATTGTATTCTATTAGATTTTTCCCTGTTGAAGACTAACGATAATTTGTTCTGTATTATCTTAGTCATAATGTTCTTTACTGGGCTAGTTGAGCTCACCCTTTTCCTTTTTGTTCCATTTTTCTCAGGAGGCGAGAATGTAGCGAGTACTAGTCGGGGTATGGAATGATGGTTCTAGAAATTACTTTAGTAGTCCTCACCATTTTTGTGAAATAATGTATCAATAATTGTAATGAGGACTTATTTGAGTGTGGATATTGTCTAAATGACAATATTTGTATTTAAACTCACAGTTCTTGTGTTGTAATAATAAAGATGTAGTTGTTTCTGTACCATGTATTTTGGCGACTCAGAATGTGTGTTGTATACCTATTTTGGGGGCGTTACACACACACACACACACACACACACACACACACATATATATATATATATATATATATATATATGTGTGTGTGTGCATGCGCGCTAAACAAGATGAGACAAATTAATAATAAGCCCCTCAAATAAATTATATTAAGTTGTAACGTTAAAAGATATTTAGAATATCGAACGTCGCCTTCTAGCATGGTAAAACAATAGAGTATTAAATATTTAATATGAGTTTGTTGTACACACACAAGACAAGTATTAAATATTTAAGATATTGTTTTATCACATTTAATGCTTATAAATAGACTGAACAATGTTGTTTTGTTGTGCACACACAAGGACAATATTTTTCTTTTGAATATATGGAGTGCTAGGTATGACTTAACTTAGATCATTTTAGTTCGGATGTGCACACACTTGACCATTATAATCTAAGAGGAAAAATACAAGGAGTTACATAGTTGATGTAATTTACAAGAGTTGTCTACCTATTTATTTATATATAGTTTGTTGTGCACACACAAGGCTATATACATTTGAAATGAGATCCTTATTATCACTAACATATCTTTAATTAAATATTGTCGAACTATATATATTGAGGGTAATATAGTTTGAGGAAAATACTGGGAGATACCAATTTAAAATAAGACCTAAATTATTTTGGTAATTTATAAAAGAATGTATGCTAAAATGTTGTTAAGAACAAATTCATTTACAGAATATTACAATGTCTAAAATTACTATCACTGCGTAGCATATTAGATGCTAAATTAGCCAGACCGAATTAAACGGATTGGTTAAGGAATTTGAGAATAGTTCTCACGGCTGAAAAGCTATCTTATGTCCTTAATACGCCTAACCCTGTAATGGTTGCAGACAATGCCTTTGAGGAAGAGATTGCTACTTTTAGAAAGTGGCAAGATGATGCACAGTTGGCTCAATGCATCATGCTCGCATCCATGAGTAACGAGCTTCAGTGTCAGTATGAAACTATGGATGCTCCTACTATATTCCTGCACATCAAGTAGTTGATGGTGATGAAAGTAGGACTGATAGATATCAGATATCTAAGGAGCTCTTCCGGTCTAGAATGACCAACGACACTACAATACATACACATGTCCTAAACATGATCAATTGAATAATTAGGACAACAGGTTTTGTCCTGGATGGAGAGTTGAGCCAAGATTTGATCTTGCACTCACTCCCGGACTCTTTTCACAATTGTTGTGAATTTTTCATATGAACAAGCTAGATATCAGCCTCACTGATTTGCTTAACATGTTTAAAAATGTTGATAGTCACTTTCCAACCAAGAAAGACCAAGTCTTACTAGTAGAGGCCAAAGGATCTTCTGAAAAGAAGAACGATTCTAAGAAGGTAAATAGAAAATGACAAAAACAAAGGATAATAAGAACAAAACTGATACGGATAACAAAGGAGTTTTCTTCCACTACAATAAGCCTGGACACCGGAAAAAAACTGCGAGAAACATCTTGCAGAGGCTAACCAAAGAATCTTAGTGAAGCTTCAGTTACAAATATAATTTTTGTTCATGATTGAAATAATTTTTTTTAAGTCAAGGTTCTACTTGGGTATTGGATACCGACTTTGGTTATCATAAATATAGATTTAAGAAGGGACCAAGTAGAAGTAGAAAGCTAAACAAAGATAAGTAATCCTATGTGTGGAAAATGAAGCAAAGATTGCTACATTAGCCATAAGAACTTATTGTTTAGCATTGCCTACGGGCAAGTTTATTAAGTCAATAAGTTGTTATTGTATTCCAGTTCTCATTAGAAACATAATTTTCATTTTGCTATTGGACAATGAAATCTTTGGTATTATATTTAAGAACACTTTTTGTTCTATTTATAATAATAATGTTTATATAGAACTGGAATATTACTTAATGGATTTTTTATACTTGACTTACGTGAAAAATTATTTTGCAAATTGAACAAACTAGTATAAGAAAAGGATATGATCATTCAAAGAGTTGAATGTTTGTATTTGATGAAATACAAGTTTGAATCATTTGAAATGTTCAAAGAATTTAGAAGTGAAACAAATTGGCAAAGTATTAGGATTCTTTGATCGGATCAAGGAAGGAATACTTGTGTAATGAGGTTCTAGATCATCTCAAATGGTTTTCTCACAATGGACGTCTCCTTATACACAATAATTGATTGTTGTATCTGAAAGAAAAAATCGTACCTTGTTGGACATGGTGCGGTCCATAATAATTTTACCGATATTCCAGTATCTCTTTGGGGTCATGCCCTAGAAATGGCAAAAAGGTAACCTCATAATCCAGCCCCAAGACTCCATAAAATTTATGGACATGGAGGATTCCTAATCTTAAGTATGTTAAGATAAGGGGTTGTCCAACTTATGTGAAAAAAGTTTCATAGGGATAAGTTTGGGACAAGATTTGACAAGTATAGATTTGTGGGACATCCTAAAGAAAGTTTAGGGTATATGTTCTATAATCCTACTTAGTAAAAGGTGTTTGTTTCGAAACACGCTACCTTCTAAGATAAAGGCGTTTATCATTGAAGGGAATAGTGGGAGGATAATAGATCTTGAAGAGTTCAAGAACCACAAAACACTATAAGTCAAATAAAAGGAACCTGTAGATAGACCTATTGTACCACAACCGAATTGTAAATCTGGAATAGTGTCAAAGATACCTAGGAGGTATGGATTCATCATAGATGATGATGATGATGATGAGGTACACATCATAGAAGATGATGATCCAGTTACATACGATGAGGTAAGAGTTGTAAAAACTCAGAGAAGTGGGTTGAAGCAAGCTTCTCAAAAATAAAACATTCGTTTTGATGAAACAAATCAAAAGAGTTTGATTTTATCACAAATAAGAATAAACCTAGTGTGTACAAAAGGGTCAGTGGGAGCGCCGTGACATTCTTAATATTATATGTTGATATATTATGGATAAGAAATGACATACTAATGCTACAATCAGTAAAGATAAAGTTGTCTAAACATTCCTCCATGAATGATTTGGGAAGAGTATCTTAATTGTGGATACAAATCTATATAGATAGATTTAAGAGGATGCTCGACTTAACCTAAGAAACGTATATTCATTTGATGCTAAAGTCGTTTAGTATGACTGTGAGACCCCAAATTTTATGAAATAAAAGTATTCAATTTTTCTTATAATTACTATTCAGTAAATGGTTAAATTGATAAAAGTTAAAGTTAAGGGTGATATATAATTTTTTTTTTTAAATACGCAAGTGGCTATAAAATATTCATTGTTGTCGGGAAATATTCGTTTGGTCGTAGAATATTCTTTTTATCGGGAATATCCGTACGACGGCACAGTCATTTATGGGCCCCATAATAGAATAACTATCGGATAAAGATAACGACAAAATTGAGTTTTTATAATTAACGGCGTAGTTGTTACCGTTAACACTGTTGGAATACCCGGTGGTTAAAATACAGTAATACCCGTTATTGCATAGTAGCACACAGTATTGCACAGTATTTTTGAATTATTGATCCTTACGTAAGAAGACACTACTCAATAATTGTTACAGTAATTACTGTTCAATATTTTATTTTATTAATTCAATAATTGATACGTTAATTTTTTTATTGTCGCTCAATAATTGTCACTGCACATCATCTCCATTATTAAATCAATAATTCATATTATTTAGAATAATATTATTAGATAACATTATTGGCAATATCTAGAAAGTTCTGTCTAAGGAGAGGTTTGGTCATCTAATTGCGCGCCAATAAGGAGATATCCTTATTGGAAAGCCCCCTCTTTCCTGGGAACGGCCTGGTTGCCAGTACTGTGATTCTGTAATATTATTTGTGAATAATTAATTATTGATTTATATGATGAAAAAAATATTAATTTTATGTGGATATAGATGGAGAAAATTTTTTAAGTGACAATTTTTGAAAAATGATATTTTATCTTTTCTGATAAAATAATTTATTATTATATTTAATAATATAATAATGGTGATAATTTTACAATGAATGTGGAATATGTGAGTATATGAGGAGGAAGAGTATTTTTATTGTATTAAATGATTAACACATATTTTGTGTGTCAGTGGACCCCATTTCTTGACTGAAATTTGATTATAGCTTGTAAAATCGCCCATTTATGGATTTTGATTAATTTCTGTTTGGAATTTAGAAAAACTTTCTTCTACAAAGTTGTAGAGAATTGAATTTCCTATAAAAACTCGCAAGATTCGAATTTTCTGATAAAAGAGCTATTTTCTATGAAATATTGAAGTTTCAGAAAATGAAATAATTTTTATTAAATTATAGGGTGTGACCCAGTTTGGTTGGTGTTAATAACATGTGGGCTGCTATATTTTTTTAGAATTGGCATGCTTGGATGGCTGGTCTTGGATGGTTGGTGTGTAGAAAAGAAAAATAATATTTTATTATTTTAGTCTCCTTGGGCGTTCTAGCATTTTCTTATAAATAGGTGCTTATGTTAGAATTGAAAATCACACCAGAAATAAGTTTTCTTTCTCTCTATATTATCAAGCATATTTTTGTGAGTATTTAGATATCTTGAGTGTTGCTCAGCGTTATATCCGATATTCAAGTCAGAAGTACCGCTCTTTTGAGGTAAGGGATTTTAAGAGTTATTATGTTTTTCAGTTCGTACTTCTTTCGACCTTCAAAAAATTCTAGAAAAATTTGAAATGATATTTTGATGAGTTTTATTGATTGTGTCCAAAAATGGTGATTTTTGGATGTATAGATTAAGAGTTATGAATTTTATGAGAAAAGACTATTTTAAAAGTAACCGCTTATAACTCCTTGTGATTAACTCCAAAATTGATGAAATTTTTATTGGAACTATATCTATATAATATCAGTGTACTCTGTGAATTTTGGAATTTTTGGATAAAATTACAATTTATGATAAATGTCGAAATATTCGGCTGTTTTGGCCATATGAAAAATAGTAAATGAGTTTTAAAAATTTTGAGAAAAATATATGTTCAATATGGGACTATATTCTGCCAAATTCCAGAAAAAAATTAGTTTTAGAACTGATTTGGTATTTTTCATGAAAATGAACTAGTTATGAGTAAATAAATTAAATATGTTATGTGAAGTAAGAAAATTGGAAAATAGGATTTTATGGCTTGAGAATCCTATATGAGGTATATGCAGATTTTTGATGAGAGTTTTGGCTATTGGTAATGAAATCTTATGAGTTTGGCATTTTAGGATGATTAAATGTATTATTTAGTAAAGTGTAAGTAATTAAAATAAATTATTTATAAGCTTAAGAAATATTATTCTTTCAATATCATTATACCGAAATATTGGTATGAATTTTATTGTGGAATTTCTACCTTTTTCATGTTGAGTTACTATTCATGAATTACTATTCACGAGTTACTATTCACGAGTTACTATTTATGAATTACTATTCACGAGTTACTATTCACGACAAAATTAGTTTCTTTTTCTGACCAAATTATAGTTGATTTATGAATATTACTCTTGAGATTAAATCTATATGTTGATTATATTGATTTTATTATCAAATATAACATTTTTATAACCCTAATGATGATATTTCTCTTTGACTTTAGTGTAAAGATGGGTTGATTTTTGGTATGATCATGACTATGGGTTCCCTTTGGCCAGTAGTGCAAAGTTGAATTGTTGACTGGTATGATCATGACCATTGAATTTATAATTGAATATCTTTAGCTTAAGTGCAAAGGTGAATTGATCAACATGGTTATGATTATTGTTTATATAAATTCTGAAATGATTATATATTTTTTTGAGATATTAATATATTTCGCCTATAGTACAAATATGAACTGTTGATGAATATATTTGGCCTGTAGTGCAATTATAAACTGTTGTTGAATATCTTTGGCCTGTAGTGCAAAGATGAACTGGTGATGAATATCTTTGGCCTATAGTGCAAAGATGACTTGTGGTTGAATATCTTTGGCCAGTAGTGAAAAGATGAATTGTTGATGAATATCTTTGGCCCGTAGTGCAAAGATGACATGTTGTTGAATATCTTTGGCCAGCAGTGCAAAGATGAACATGTGTTGTGATGAACATGACCAACTGGTGATACAAATAAATATCTTTGGCCGTAGTGCAAAGATGAAGTTATTAGTATGATTATGAACAAGAAATGTGATTTGGTGTAACCATGATCTTTGATGTTTCAGGTAAAGATAGGTGATGAAAATTACCTTCATCCTGGATGAGAAGAGGAATTTAGAACTACAATTATGATTATGAATTATTCATATGATTGTGGACCAGAATTTTTGATTGATATTACAGGGATAAAACATTGTTGGTGAATTTTTAACATGGAGAAGATAATAGACTTTGTAGTCTATTTGACTCTTCTAATGAATTGCTCGTTCCGCTGCAACTATGGTTGAAATTTTTATCATCTACCATATGTTCTAAATCTCTGATTTAATTCTGTTGAAGGCTATTGATAACTTATTTATCTTTAGTCATGATATTCTTTACTGGGCTAGTTGTGCTCACCCTTCTGTTTCACAATTCCTTTCAGGTAATAAGAGTGTAGCTGGGTCGAGCGGGGGTAACAGGGGAATAGAACGGTGGTCATCATTTAGTAGTTATATTTGGCGAATCATTTAGGGTGAAGCGAACCCAACGTTAGAAGGGTGTTTTGCCACTATCATACAAGATGTCTAATGACATACAACCTCGTGTCATCATAAGACAGGATTGTGCTCATCCACTTACTGAGTATATTTACGAGCACTACCTATATAATCTTGGTGTTTGTTTGAAGTATAATTCTCAATTAGAGACAGTGGAGATAATGATAAGTCAAGAGAAGACTCACCATTGGGAAGAATATGATAGTAATCTTCTCGTTTTTCTTTGGGGTATATTGGGTCAACCAAGGATAATTCTGTGGCCATATGATATCTATCACAACCTAGAAGCATGGTCTCCCATGTACAAAGGTTTCCTTGAGCACTTCCCAAAGATTCTAATTTCTAAAATAGTTTTTGACTCTACCTTTATGTAAGGTGTCATTGTTAATCCACGGTTGGGACATGAGTCACATTTGGTATATATTTATATCCAAACTCACAGCATATGTGTTGTTGTATTTTACACGACAATTGTTGTAATAAAGTTGTAGTTATTTTTTGTACCGTGTATTTGGCGACTCAGAATAGGTTGGATGGAATGGACCTATTTTGGGGTTGTCACAATGACAAACTCTAAGAGATGTCTCATGTTGATGAATCATGGAGTGTATCTCTCTTAATAGTCCTTATAGACTCCTGAAAAAAGAGATCGCATGAGTGACAAACATGTATATAATGAAATATATGAGACCTGATGATGATCGGTCATATTCTGGAGAAGATCACTGTAAGACAGTGAAAAACATCTTAAAGTACTTAACCGACACTAAGGATGTGATTAAAATTTATGGTGGGTCTAAATTAAAACTAGAGGGCTTAACAGACTCAAGTTTTTTCAGACAGACCAAGATGACAGAAAATCTACTTTAAGGTAAAGGGTTACCTTGAACAGTGGTGGAGTGAATTGGAAAGGTTTCAAACAGCAAAGAGTTGCTGGATTAGTGATAAAGACAAAGTATATAGCTATAAATGAAGCTGCAAGTTGATTATTTGGATGAAAAGTTCATTACAGAACTCGGAATAGTTCCTAAGTCTCATCTTGGATCTAAACATGTGTTGTGGCACTTTTATTTGATTATAGAAATCATTAAAAGATGGAAAATCATTATAGAGATAGTGGATTCTCAAGAACAACATTATATATCCATTAACTAAAGCTTATCCAACAGCAGGATAATTGTCACTTAGAGAAGAAGGGTATGAGATACCATGGCGATTGGCTTTAGTACAAGTGGGAGATTGAAAGTAGTATGCATACAAGCCAATCATGTTTGATGATAAAGCATATACTTTGTAACAATCTTATTCATTTATTAATAAAAAGTATTAATTTATTAAAGGCTTTTAATTATCTACATGATGCTACTTTATAATATGTGATAAACCCATAGTTTTAAGCAATACTTTTAGAATAATGGTGATGATCATTCTAATGAGATCTAAATTCTTAGAAAGCTTAAAACTAAAATAGTTCCCAATCGTTGGATTACTAAATTGGAGATTAGTGAATTCGGATAGATTGGTACATACGTTACTTGCTCATTGGATGAGGATGATTGATCTTATGATCATTTGTGTGGAGACACTAAAGCAAGTATATATGTGCTTATTGGAGAATAAGTACACTGAACGTGACTCGCTAAGGAATACCTAATGGAGTTTTACTTACCTATCAATAAAAATTCCTATAGTGATAGTAGTACAAGTGATTCTTGGACTTGAGATCATCATAGTATCTTGTGTATGATGAGTTGTACTTTGACTTATTCCTTAAGACCCTTAGGGTATATCAAAGGGTATGCTTAGGTATAATAAGTTATACGTGGAGATAATGTATGATCAATAAAGAATCTACCGTTTCTAGTAAAAGAAGAGAAATGTCCTATGTGATTCGATAAATGACAACCCAGTAGTCCTTGGCCAAGGTAGAATGAAATTAGAAAAGAGTTTCTAATTTGCATTATTTGGAATTGTGCATAAGAGTCGAAACACATATAATTAAATAAAATAAGACTTGACAGTAATTCCATGTTTTATATTTAATTGGGACATTGTATGGTGGAAGGATTGAATTGTACGGTAACTATTTACTCAAAGGTTCTTTTATGATTAATGTTGAAATCTATATTATCTGAAAAGTCATTAATCGCTAGGGAGGCTTATCCCTATTATAAAATAAATATTATTTATTTAAATAAATTAATAGTTTAATTTATTTATTTAAATAAGATTAAAATTGTTCTAATTGATTTATTCACAACCGGTTTTAATATGGAGAATCTAAAGGGTCACACTATAAAAGGAAGAATAATTATTTAAGAAGTTAATGACATAATCGTAATAATAAGTTAAGTATATTTAATTTAATCTATGGTGATAGAATAAATTAAATAACTTAATATTTATTATTTAATATTTTGGAAATATTAAATATAAATTAATAAGAGGAGTCTTATTATTATTATTTAATTCTTAAAGGAGTTTGGGAATTAATTAATAAAAGTACTCTCACATATCCTAATAAGATTAGGAGGCTAATTATTAAAAGAGTTTAATTAATTATTCCTAATAAGATTGGGAGCCTAATTAAATAAAGGAGTTTAATTAGTTAAAATAAAACCCAATTCTTTAATTGTTAAGGAGGGTTGTCTACATCTATAAATAAGAGGAGTCTTATTATGGGTGAGGTGGATTGATGCTTTCATAACACACGTGAATACATAATTCTAATAGTCGGGAGAGTACATCCTTTTCTATGAGATATAGAAAAATTAGAGTTTTGCCAAACACCCATCTTCTTGAATCTTTCTTCTTCCTTGGTGGATCACCTCTAGAGGCCAAACACTTGGGTGGCTAACGTTGATTAAAGGAAGGAACCAAACCCGATGGATTCAAGTTGAACGCGAAAAGGATTGGAGGTGAACTTGTACATGAGGAAGCTTGATTCTTCAAGGGTATGATTGTTGTTCTTCATATTTTCGTTTAATTAATAATTGTGCATATTGATCCGAGTATATGGTTTGTAAAATTTTAAAACTCTGATTTTCCACGTTTTTGCTTATTTTGTGCAATTTGATTGCGTTCATTAATATTACAAACCTAACACTTCTGACTGGAATCATCACTATCAATTAAATCTCCTTATATCATGCATATGGATATCTTCAGGACTGATCACTCTATGATCATTTGACAACACTACGAACGTAGTCTTCCTTGACAGTTTGTGCTTGTGAAGTTCTGCATCTATGATGAGTTCCTTGAGGGTTCTTCTCAGCTGATATGCTTTGGATGATCTAGCATGTTAGTTCCCAGTAGGCACACAATAGATCTAGAAGGGTGGGGGGGGAGGTTGAATAGATCCTTTTTAATTTCAAATACTTTTCTCGTTTATTTTGTATTGCTAATGAATTAGCATATAACAAACATAAGAATCTTTTCAAGCACAACGGAATAAGTAAAAGATCCCCTTCATTGATATATTCATAATCATACGTATATTGTTCTTGGAGTTAGTTCAGTTGTAAGCAGTTAAAACATACATAGCAGTTCTAGTAGTTAAGTACATAATGTAAATGACATAAAGTAAAAGACACAAGGGATTTTAAGTGGTTCAGAGACTCAAGCTCCTAATCCACTCTTCTGCTTTCAACTAGCAGGATTTCCACTAAGGAAGGGCATCACCCTGAATCACTAAGATTCCTTCAAGGCCAGCAGCCTTGGGACTTCAGTTCATTAAGAACTCTTCAATTCCAGCAGCCTTGGAACTTCTCTTCAAGCCCAGCAGGCTTAGAGCTTCATTTGGTCTCTCTGGACAATGACCCCTCAGGCCCTGGCTTCTTGTTGTTATTGTCGTTGTTGTTGTTGGTGCTGAGCTGCTAAGATGTTTTTAAGCTTGAACATCTTTTGTACTTAGCAGATTGGCGTGGTACTCTTTGCATTCTGCTTCGAGTCGGGACCACATCTTTTTTGGTGCTGCTAATCTTCATTATGTTCTGCTCATCTTCATATGATGTCAGCTGTGCACCATCACCATTGCCTGAACCCTTCTTGACTGGTTGGCAGACATGGTTCTGCACTTGGTCTGTTTCGGCTTTAGGTTTATGGTGATTCGTAGAGTGGCTCTATGAATCTTCTTGATGCTCAGCCACTCTTCTGAATGCTATCTTCTTGTCCTTCTCGGCTCTTAGCTTAGCTGCCATCTACAGTGGCATTCTCATCTTTGTTGAGTGAAGCTTTAGTTTGTTCAAGTCCTTTTTCGAAGCTGCTTCACTTCCACCTTCGTAGTCTCACTGTCACTGAGACTTGTTTTGTTAAGCTCAGGTGGAACTCGTAGAGTCAACATTAGCATTCAAATAACTCAACGATTTTGCAACATAGCAATCATCAGGAACTCTTGATCTTTGAAGCTATGTTGATTTATACTCCTTCCCAATCTTCCCATTGGAAAGTAGTCATTGAAAGCTTTTTGAATTGCTTCGCAGATCTCGAGTTATTTTGTACAGACTGCAGATGTGATATGACATCCACTTTTATGACTTTCTGACACTGCAGTCTACTGTTTCACCTACCCCGCCAGAGATGTCACTTTGATGCCTGAGGTAGGTAGTTCAACTTTATTTCTTCCTTCTGATTTCTCGATCAGAGGTTGTCCCTTTGCATCGATGCTCTCAATAAGTTTTGTTCGAATATCAATCTTCAGATTGAATCGTTGCCAATGCTTCAATCTTCAGTTGTCCAAACTCTACGATTTTGATGCACATCTTCTTGGACCTGATCGTAGTGTCTAGTTGATAGGTAGAGACAACACTACGATCTTGAAGAGTGTTGATTGGATCTTCAATGCAGAACACCTCTTCCTTTTCTTGTACAGTGCTTCAACACTTCTGTTTGTCTTGATTGCTCTCAAATATTGATGGCTTGACTACTTACTCTGGCCCCTTCTGAATAGCAAGACATTTCAGATTTTTGGCATGTCTAGCTCGCTTTCTCCTTGTGATCTCCCGTTCACTTATCATCAATGGACTGACCCAATGCTTATTCACTTTAGCCTTGTTCTTCAGAGGCTGACTAGTATCTTTGTGTACACTCCATCAGTTCTTTCTTTGTTTGACAAACACTACGATCCTGGTTTCATCCAAGATCGTCATCTTCTATTTACTTGACAGCTACTACACTTGCTGACTTTCCTTAGTTAGTTACTGAAGTCTTCTTCTGATCAACTTGTGGAAGACTTCATCTAAAATGGCTTCACAACTTAATCTGGATGTTGATTGGGTTGGTGCTTAGATCTTTTGTTAGATTGCATGCCATTCATTGAGCGTTTTCTGGTTTCTTTCAGGTGGGATGTATCTTTGCAGTATCAACCAAAGGCTTCATTCCTTTGGATATTCTGGGAGTGCTCAATTGTTGAGAATCGTGTTTGCTCTACAATTCTGTCTTAGCATTGTGAGCACATCTGTTGAAGTCTTAGTTCTACACTCTACGATTCAGCTTCGGCTGTGTAGACACTACGACTCCGAGATCAGATCTTGACACTCTACGATTTCTGACTTTGTGCTCGTTATCTTCATCTGATCTTACTCGACTACGATCTTTGCCTTTGATATGATCAGGAGACTCTACGATTCTGAGTGTAGTCTATGATTCTTGACTTGGCTTGGATATCAGTAGATTCTTGACGTGGCTTCGACAGTTGCTCGGTCGGCTCGTAGGCAGGCTATCTCTACGATTCTGAACATGACTTCCTTAGCAGACTATGGCTCTGAAAAAGTTCTCCTCGACACACAACGATCCTTCCTCGTCTCTCCTAGCAGTCTACGAACTCCGAGATCTATTATCTTTCAGACTACGATTCTACCTCGACAGCTCTCGAGTTTTCCTTGACTCTCTTGGCGGACTAC
Source organism: Panax notoginseng (assembly GCA_016801055.1). NCBI lineage: Eukaryota > Viridiplantae > Streptophyta > Magnoliopsida > Apiales > Araliaceae > Panax > Panax notoginseng. The sequence goes on from CM029014.1 coordinate 107,250,020, forward strand.
AATTTTTGGTGTAGTGCTCGACGATCAGACAAGCCTATCTATTACATCATAAGATCAACCTAACAAGCTTGATCTTTCTATATTTATAGTCCTTGTACATAATTTCTTTTTAAGGATTTTACAAAGCTGTTTTGCTTATGTAGGATCAACCTAACACATTTGATCAATTCATTCTAAGTCCTTGTACATATGTTTCTATTATCTATCAAAGGACTTTACAACTTTTCTTAATGCAAGCATACTTGCATATTCATTCATATATATCATAACCAAATCGTATATAAATCAGAATATCATTCACATGCTTATTCCTGATAATCTCCCCCTATTTGATTATGACAAAAGCAATAAGTGCATATGCATGTTATGAATAAATCTTATATACAGTGAGCAACTGTATTTCTAAAACAGATAACCATGAATGTCATTTATAATAATATAGAGTTTAATAGACTATGACATTTTATATCCTGGATCCAGAACATACCTAACTAGTTAGAGTTGTACCTCTTTGGTTCCATGTATGTTTATAGGATGTCTGTTGATTAGCTATTTATCTGTTTAATCTTCTTGCTCCTGTTCCCCCTGGGATGTTGACTTTCTGTCTTTGCTCTGTTCCCCCTCAGGTTTATGCTCTTCTTCTTTTTCTGGCTCCCCCTCAGGCTCTGCATACATAGGATCATCATCTTTTGGCTCCCCCTCAGATGATGACTCAGCTTCTTCTTTTGCTATCTTCTTCTTTGTCTTTTTCTTGGCCTTCTTATCTTCACTCATTCTGCTCTCCTTGCTCTTCCTTGAATGCCTCTTACTATTCCTCTTTCTATGCCTTTTTTTCTCCCCCTTTTTGTCATTAATCACTTAAAAAAGCTGCTCTATGTTGGACATTAGTTGCTCCATCAGGTAAGATGAGTTACTAACCTCAATCTTGAGTTCTTGTTGGCTCAGCTCAAGTTATAGAGAGAAAGACTGATTCAGGTTGTCAATCTTGTCAAAGAGGACTTGGGTTTGCTCTTCATTGGCCTTCTGTGCTCGTAGAGCTTCTGCCTTCTGATCATTTATGGCCTTCAAATAGATTTGATCTCTCTCTTTGATTTTGAGAGATACATCAGTCATAGTGGCTTGGAGTCTGTCTTGAATTGAATTATCTCCTGCTACTGTCAACATCTTTGACTCTTCATTGATTAGAGATATCTTCTCAACCAGCTCATCAAAATTCTTTAATAGCTCCTTCTCCATGGGAATTTGGTCATGTGGTTGGGTAGGCTTTTGTTGAACACTAGATTGGACTCCACGATTTTCATCCTTGGACAAATTTTCGAAAGCAGTGAGAATCTAAAAAATTGTTGAGTACCAATCGCTGTTGGAGGATGAATGAATATCAGGCAATAGTGCTTGGGCCGAGGGAGGCTTCTCATTTTGGACTTGATCATCATCAGTGGTAGAGTGAATAGACTCTATGATCATCTCCTTGGCCATTATCCTTCTGCCATCAGAACCCACTCTACTATCATAGGGAATGTAGTGGTTGCCAGCGTGTTGGTAGACTTTGTAATGAGGCTGGTCTTTGAACATCATGGTTGCAAACTTCTTTACCCTTGGGAAGTTCTGAGACACCAACTCTAGGCTTGGAAACTGAGAGAAGCACCAGCTGAGGTAACTTCCATCTTTTTCAGTATATGCCTTTAACCAAGGCATCCATTAGAAGAACTATCTCATTAATAGATCATCAGGATTGTAGAGGATAGTGGTGCAGTCTAATTCCATGTTGTTCCAATTTTTGAACACATCATATGCAGTCATCCTTACAACCTTGAGTTGTTCATTTTCATAGCTTACCCATCTTTCTACTGGTACTGTTGCTGGTTCATCAAACACTTCCACCACTATTCTTCTGCTAACTCTTGCTGGAGAGGAACATGATAGTCTGCTGATTCTTCTGATTCCTGAGTTGCAGAGTTAGAATCCTTCTCTATTTCTTCACTTTTTGAGCTTGACTCATTCTGACTTCTTTCATCAGATTCATCAGTGAATCCTTCTTGCTGATGTTCATCACTAGTACCTTCTTCAGCATATTCTTCCTTAGATTCAACTTCTTTATCACTCACTTCAATGATTACAGTAGAGGATTCTCCTTGCTTCTTGGGGACAGATTTAGCAAGCAGTCTGTTGCTCTTTCTTCTCCTTGGGGGTTCAGCTATGAAGAGATAGACTTTTCTTTTTCTTCAAACTCTGAGGCCTTTGAATCATCAGGTAAACTTCCTTGATGTTCAGTAACACTAGGGGCATGTCCTTCCTCTTCGGACTCAACATCCTTGGAAACATCATCTGAACTTGTTGGGGCATTTGCAGTTGGAGATGCAGTTGTGTCAACTTGCAACCTTTCTTCATCATCAGAGTTGGCCATTTCTTTCACAGATTCAACTTCTTCTTCACTGCTGGACTTGATCTTCGAGGATTCAATATTAGGGCTTTCAGTTCCTTTCCCTTCTTCTGACTCTACTTCCACTTCTTCGTTGGAAGGACTTTCTTGGGGAACTGGGGCTGGCTTGTTTACCAGCTTTACTTTCTTTTTGGATGGCCCTTGAAGTAATCTGTTACTTCTCCTCTTTGTGGTTTCTTCAGTTGATACCTTTTCTCCTTCATTCTTGTTCTCAATGGAGAGACTTCTTGGTAGGGCCTCAGTTTTCTTCACACCCTTGGACTTCTTCCTTGCTAGTGTGGTTGCTACTGGTATAAAGTCACCAGATTCAGAGCTTTCCACCTCTTTCGCCTTCCTCTTCTTTACAGAGACCTTACTGCTGCTCCTAGTTGTTGTTAGCCTCCTATTTTCCTTTGGATTTTTCTTCCGATTTACAAACAGCTATGGAGACATAACTTTATGGACGTTTAGAGGTTCTCCTTCATCATCCTTGATCCTTGATCCTGCTTCCTAATTTCTTCTTTAGTATAATGCTCAATAGTCTTCCATGAAAAACCTTTGTAAGGGGTTTATCTGTAGACTTCTTCATCTCAGCCTTTTCCACCCATTTGGAGATTTGATCGAACAAGGTAGCTCCAAAGTTTATTCGCTTCTTTAGAACTATTATAGACATAATCTTCAGTTGTTGATCAAGCACAGCGTCATGTGCAGTATCCTTGCATAGTATACATTTGCCCACTATCTCAGCAAGGAACTCAAATTCTTTAGGAAACTCCTTTTTCTTCATGTCCTTCAGACTAAGGTTTCTTTTGTACACCATAATCTTCTTCGCTTGTTCAGTGTCAATCTCATCAAGGCTTTTAAGTCCTAGGTCAGGAAGGCCTAAGCATTGGTTGATATTAGACTATTTCAGTTTTAGAGACTGACCTTTGACCTTGGTAGAAAGGGTTCTGGAATTTATGGATGCGTTCGAGTAAAACTCCTAAATCAGTTCAGCATATACTTGAGTGCTTACCTCAAGACATTCTGAGAATCCAGCTTTCTTTACAAGTTCAAGAATGTCTCTGAACTTCTTTTCGAATTTCTCAAAGGACTTGGTTCTGAGCTGAATGCCAGTGATTACTCGCCAATCTGCTATTTGAAGAGTTCAAAGAGTATGGGTATTTGATTTAGGGAGTCTTATGAGAGATAGATGAATGTGATTTGGGCAAGGCTCTAGAGGGTTAATGGATTTAGGCTTTGAAGAGGATTCTAGGGTTTAAAAAAGGGAGGGAGAGAGGTTTGATAGTTTCTGATAACTATTTGCAGATTTTAAATTTGTTTTTATGACAGTCTCTTCTGACTCTGCATAAGCTGTGATGTGTCAACTAGCTATTGGTTGCACTATGCCCAATAATGAGTGATAACTCCCCACAAACTTTTCAGTTTGATATTTCTTTTAGGAAAATGGGCATTTAACTGACGTGGATTGACCGTTGACCTTTTTGGTTCGTAGAGTAGCTTGGTGAGATAGCTATGGACTCTACGTTTTCCTTTGTTGACTCAACGATCTTTTTCTGAGTGATACTGCAATGGATGGTTTGACACTAATCCTCATTTTGACATTGCATGGCTTAACCACTGATGTACCTTATGAAAGTTTGGGAACTTTTCTTCTGCAGGACATCTTTCCAACCAATATTTGAACTTGTCTCCTTATGACCTGAACGGTTGAGCAATTTTCTAGTTCTTTCGAGCTCCTCATAAGCTAGAGTATCCTTTGGTAAGACTGCGATCGTTGAGTCGACTTCTACGATCGTTGAGGGTGCACTACGATCGTGGAGTTCTCTTCAACCTCTACTCTATGATCGTTGACTGTCTTGGTCCTTGAGATAAACTTTTCTAAGCATTCCTTATGGGTTAAGGTAGCTCAGGAAGGGCCAACCTTTTAGAGTGAACTAAGGGTCAGGTTTGTCCCTGAGGCATTTTCCAGATGAAAAACTTTAGATGATTTGCACTGATATCTCATTGACCTTTTCTGCTGGGGAGTTTATCTACCAACTTTAGACATTTACATTGGCTATAATCGTGGCGTCCTCCTGCTCTTACACTTCGATCAGATGTTTGATCGTAGGCACTCCACGATTTTGAGTTGGGTGGTTAACAAGGTTATCAATAGTACGTTTTGAGACGTTCCTATTGACTATGGATTTTCATTTAGTTCATCAGTCACAAAGTTTTGGGACTCTATAACTGGTATATTGCTTCATAGTATATCTCAGTGCTGCTATTCCTTAACAGATCACTACTCACCCATGGTTGATACTGTCTTCTCAGAGTGATGTGATTTTTTTTTCATGTGCATTAGAAGGCAGCCTTGCATATCTCCTTCTGACTGGAATCATCATTCTCAATTAAATCTTCTTGTATCATAGAGATGGATATCTTCAAGACTGTTCACTCCACAATCATTTGACAGCACTACAAACGTAGTCTTCTTTGACAGTTTGTGCTTGTGGAATTCTGCTCTCGTAATGAGTTCCTCAAGATTGATGCTCGATGATCCTCTGATGTGAGCTTCCTTGAGGATTCTTCTCATATGACATGCTTTGCATGATTGAGCATATAAGACCCTTTTTATCTTTGGTTGAATGGCATGCTTCCATATAAAGATCAGCAGCCATGTGAGCTTCATTTAGATTAGCTCAGCAGGTCTTCAAGGGCAGGCTTTGACATATAGGAAGTTTATCAGAATCATTTTTGAACAGTCTTAAGCCTTCTGCTGGTTGAGTCTTTTTGACTGAAGTCTTCTGCTTCAGTATTCCTTAGTGTGGCCAGATAGACCAAGTACCTGTAGGTTAGATATATTTCTATTTTTGGTACCAATAGTTAAATGGGTCCTACCAGGTTAGCTTTCAAAATCCCTGTTCCTCATATATTTGGATTTTCATCATGTTGATCACCAACAATCACATTTATGCATATACCAAATTTTGATATTCCATTTTAAGATGCATGATGATGAGTGTGTGCAAGATTAGCCATTTTAATACAACACTCTTTTCTTTTATGGTTTCATCATTCGCTGGGTTATGTTCACAGTGTTTAAATGTTCACAGAGTGAGAATTAACTCTAGACTTATTTATATCTGGTTGATTCATGGAGGTGATCAGTTTCTACGAATCTTCAAGATACTCTTGTAGAACTGATCATACTCTATGTGTTATTAAAAACTTAGAACATAGGTTTGTACATACATACTTACCCAACAACTAAGATTATTCCACATAAGATTAATTTAAACTTTGATATGCTTATGACCTATTTTAGATTTCTTTCAAGATGTCATCTTCAACCTAAAACTTAGATGGAGAGAAAGTTTATAAGCATTTGAGTTTCCATCCTCAGAGTACTTTCTCTCTTCACCTTTTTAGGTAGAGTATGATTCCTTGAGAGAATACTGTTATAGTTCACAAGGAGGTGCAACATGATGTACACATTTAAATTAGTAAGGAACTGTACCTTTCTCCTGTCAGTTTCTTAACAGTCATTTAACTTAGATATACTGATGTTAGGCATTGATGTGCATAATTTGTCATTTGCTCCTGACAACTTGTTGCTCCAGTTGACCTTCAATTAATCAGTCATACCGTCGAAGAAGTAAGCTAAGAGAATCTTAGTATCTTTAGTTTTTTGACATCCTTGAGTTCTCAAGGTTCACATCCAGCTGCTGGTCAGCCAAATACATATTTGAGAAGTTCTTCTTTCTTCTCTAGATAAGCATTTCTTAGCATGTATGGCCTTTTCAGCTTTTAGGCTTGTGGATGTTTGACATTTTTCTATTGATGTCTCTTGAACTTCCTAGCCTGGTCTTCAGACTGCAAGATTGACTGTGGCCAAGAATTGGTCTTGTTGTAATAGCATTTAAGAACATGGACCAATCTGAGTAGCTTCAGGTGTATATACACATTTACCTGTACACAATATTTCCAATGTGTGAGCTCATCTTCATATAACAAGTGACTTACTACTAATCTAAGTTTAGAACAATGTCTGTGCCTAGGATCAGACTCAAAGTGATTAGCTTTTGAATATAGCATGAGAACCTACTTTGATACCAATTGTTAATTCCCAGTAGGCACACAATAGATCTAGAAGGGGGGGGTTGAATAGATCCTTTTTAATTTCAAATACTTTTCTAGTTTATTTTGTATTGCTAATGAATTAGCATATGACAAACATAAGAATCTTTTCAAGCATAACGAAATAAGTAAAAGATCCCTTTCATTGATATATTCATAATCATACATACATTGTTCTTGGAGTTAGTTCAGCTGTAAGCAGTTAAAACATACATAATAATTACAGCAGTTAAGTACATAATGTAAATGACATAAAGTAAAAGACACAAGGGATTTTAAGTGGTTCAGAGACTCAAGCTCCTAATCCACTCTTCTGCTTTCAACTAGAAGGATTTCTACTAAGGAAGGGTAGCACCCTGAATCACTAAGATTCCTTTAAGGCCAGTAGCCTCGGGACTTCAGTTCACTAAGAACTCTTCAAGGCCAGCAGCCTTAGAACTTCTCTAGTTCCCTAGGAACTCTTCAAGCCCAGCAAGCTTGGAACTTTATTTAGTCCCTCCGGACAAGGACCCCTTAGGCCCTGACTTCTTGTTGTTATCGTCATTGTTGTTGTTGTTGGTGCTAAAATGCTAAGATGTCTTTAAGCTTGAACATCTTTTCTACTTAGTAGCTTGGCGTGGTCCTCTTTGCATTCTGCTTCGAGTTTGGACCACATCTTCTTTGGTGCAGCTGATCTTTATTCTGTTATGCTCATCTTCATATGATGTCAGCTATGCACCATCACCATTCCCTGAACCCTTCTTGACTGGTTGGCAGACATGGTTCTGTATTTGTTCTGTTTTAGCTTTAGGTTCATGGTGATTCGTAAAGTGGCTCTCTGAATCTTCTTGATGCTCAGCCACTCTTCTGAATGCTATCTTCTTATCCTTCTCGGCTCTCAACTTAGCTGCCATCTTCAGTGGCATTCTCATCATTGTTGAGTGAAGCTTTAGTCTGTTCAAGTCCTTTTTCAAAGCTGCTTCACTTCCACCTTCGTAGTCTCACTGTCACTCAGACTTGGTCTGTTAAGCTCAGGTGGAACTCGTAGAGTCAACATTAGCATTCCAACAACTCAACGATTCTGTAACATAGCATTTATCAGCAACTCTTGATCCTTGAAGCTCTGTTGATTTATACTCCTTCCCAATCTTTTCGTTTGAAAGTAGCCGTTGAAAGCTTTTTGAATTGCTTCGCAGATCTCGAGTTATTTGGTGAAGATTGCAGATGTGACATGACATCCCCTTTTATGACTTTCTGACACTGCAGTCTACTGTTTCACCTACCCCGTCAGAGATGTCACTTTGATGTCTCAGGTAGGCAGTCAACTTTATTTCTTCCTTCTGATTTCTCGATCAGAGGTTGTCCTTTTGCATTGATGCTCTCAATAAGCTTTATTCGAATATCAATCTTTAGATTGAATTGTTGCCAATGCATCAATCTTCAGTTGTTCGAACTCTACGATTCTGATGCACATTTTCTTGGATCTGATCATAGTGTCTAGTTAACAGGTAGAGACAACACTACGATCTTGAAGAGTGTTGATTGGATCTTTAATGTAGAACACCTTTCTTTTCTTGTATAGTGCTTCAACACTTCTGTTTGCCTCGACTACTCTCAGATACTTATGGCTTGACTCCTTGCTCTGGCCCCTTCTAAATAGCAAGACACTTCAGATTTGTGGCGTGTCTAGCTCGTTTTCTCCTTGTGATCTCCCATTCACTTATCATCAATGGACTGACCCAATGCTTAATCACTTTAGCCTTGTTCTTCAGAGGCTGACCAGTATCTTTGTGTACACTCCATCAGTTCCTTCTTTATTTGGCAAACACTACGATCCTGGTTGCTTCTAAGATCGTCATCTTCTATTTACTTGACAGCTACTGCACTTGCTAACTTTCCTTAGTCAGTTACTAAAGTCTTCTTCTAATCAACTTGTGGAAGACTTCATCTCGAATGGCTTCACAACTCAATCTAGATGTTGATTGGGTTGGTGCTTAGATCTTCTATTCGCTTGCATGCCATTCGTTGAGTGCTCTCTGGTTTCCTTCAGGTGGGATGTATCTTTGCAGTATCAACTAGAGGCTTCATTCCTTTGGATATTCTGGGAGTGCTCAATTATTGAGAATCGTGTTTGCTCTACGATTCTACCTTGGTGTTATGAGTACATCTGTGGAAGTCTTAGTTCTACACTCTACGATTCAGCTTCAGCTGTGCAAACACTACGACTTCGAGATCAGATCTTGACACTCTACGATTTTTGACTTTGTGCTCGTTGTCTTCATCTGATCTTGCTCGACTACGATCTCTGCCTCTGATATGATCAGTAGACTCTACTACTCTGAGTGTAGTCTACGATTCTTGACTTGCCTTAGACATCAGTAGATTCTACGACTCCGAATGTAGTCTACGATTCTTGACTTGGCTTCGGCAGATGCTCGGTCGGCTCGTAGGTAGGCTGTCTCTACGATTTTGAACATGACTTCCTCAGCAGACTATGGCTCTGAGGAAGTTCTCCTCGACACACTACGATCCTTCCTCGTCTCTCCTGGCAGTCTACGAACTCCGAGATCTACTATCTTGCAGACTACAATTCTACCTCGATAGCTCTCGAGTTTTCCTTGACTCTCCTGGCAGACTACGATTTTTGGTGCAGTGCTCGACGACCAGACAAGCTTATCTATTACATCATAAGATCAACCTAACAAGCTTGATCTTTCTATATTTATAGTCCTTGTACATCATTTCTTTTTAAGGACTTTACAAAGCTGTTTTGCTTATGTAGGATCAACCTAACACATTTGATCAATTCATTCTAAGTCCTTGTACATATGTTTCTATTATCTATCAAAGGACTTTATAGCTTTTCTTAATGCAAGCATACTTGCATATTCATTCATATATATCATAATCAAATCATATATAAATAGGAATATCATTCACATGCTTATTCCTGACATAGCATATATGACCTTCTAGAGATCAGCAGCCATGAATCTTCAAGGATAGGCTTTGACAAATAGTGATTTTGTCAGAAATACTTCTGAGATGTCTTAAGCCTTCTGCTGGTTGAATCTTCTTAACTTAATTCTTCTTCTTCAGCATTCCTTAGTGTGGTCAGATAGACCAAGCACCTGCAGGTTTAGATAGATTTCTATTTGTGGGGTTAAATGGGTCCTGCCAGGTTAGTTTTCAAAATCCCTGTTCCTCATATGTTTAAGTTTTCATCATATATATCACCAACAATTATATTCATGCATGTATCCAAGTTAGATGTGACATCTTAAGATGTATGATGATGAGTGTGTGTAAGATTACCCATTTTAATAAAACACTCCTTTTCTTTTATGGTTTCATCATTTGCTTAATTATGTTCACATTGTTTGAATGTTCAAAGAGTGACAATCAACTCTATCACTTATTTGTATCTGATTGATTCATGGAGGTGATCAATTTCTACGAATCTACAAGATACTCTTGTAGAACTGATTATACTCTATATGTTATCAAAAACTTAGAACATAAGTTTATACATATATACTAACCCATCAGCAAAGATTACTCCACTTAAGATAAATTAAACCTTGATATGCTTATGACCTATTTCGGATTTCTTTCAAGATGTCATCTTCAACCTAAAACTTGGATGGAGAGAAAGTTTGTAAGCATTTGAGTTTCCATCCTCAGTGTACTTTCTCTCTTCTCCTTTTTAGGTAGAGTGTGATTTCTTGATAGAATACTGTTATAGTGCATAAGGAGGTGCAACATGATGTGCACAATTATATTAGCGAGGAACCATACATTTCTACTGTCAGATTCTTAACAGTCATTTATGTTTGGTATACTGAGGTTAGGCATTGAAATGCATAGTTTTTCATTCACTCCTGACAGCTTGTTGCTCCAGTTGTCCTTCGATCAATCAATCATAGTCTTGAAGATGTAAGCTAAGAGACTCTTGGCATCTTTAGTTCTTTGACAACCTTGAGTCCTCAAAGTTCACATCCAATTGCTGGTTGGCCAAATACATATTTGAGAAGTTCTTCTTTCTTCTCTAGATAAGCACTTCTTAGCTTGTATGGCCTTTTCATCTTTTAGGCTAGTGGATGTTTGACTCTTTGCTGTTGATGTCTCTTAAACTTTCTTGTTTGTTCTTCAGATTACAAGATTGAATGTGGCCAATGATTGGTCTTGTTGTAATGGCATTTAAGAACATTGACCAATCTGAGCAGCTTTAGGTGTATATACACATGTACCAGTACACAAAACTTCCAACGTGTAAGCTCATATGCACTTACAAGTGACTTACTACTAAACTAAGTTTAGAATAATGTTTGTGCCTAGGATCAGACTCAAAGCGATTAGCTTTTGAATATAACATGAGAACATGCTTTGATACCGATTGTTAGTTCCCAGTAGGCACACAATAGAACTAGAAGGAGGGGGGATTGAATAGATCCTTTTTAATTTCAAATATTTTTCTCATTTATTTCGTATTGCTTATGAATTAGCATATGACAAACATAAGAATCTTTTCAAGCACAACGGAATAAGTAAAAAATCCTCTTCATTGATATATTCATGATCATACATATATTATTCTTAGAGTTAGTTAAGTTGTAAGCAGTTAGTACAGACATAGCCGTTATAGCAGTTAGGTACATAATTTAAATGACATAAAGTAAAAGACACAAGGGATTTTAAGTGGTTTAGAGACTCAAGCTCCTAATCCACTCTTCTGCTTTCAATTAGCAAGATTTCCACTAAGGAAGGGCGGCACCCTGAATCACTAAGATTCCTTCAAGGCCAGCAGCCTTGAAACTTCAGTTCATTAAGAACTCTTCAAGGCCAGTAGCCTTGGAACTTCTCAAGTTCCCTTGGAACTCTTCATGCCCAGCAGGCTTGGAACTTCATTTAGTCCCTCCGGACAAGGACCTCTCAGGCCCTGGCTACTTGTTGTTGTTATTGTTGTTGTTGTTGGTGCCTTGCTGCTAATATGTTTTTAAGCTTGAACATCTTCTGTACTTAGTAGCTTGGCGTAGTCCTCTTGGCATTATGCTTTGAGTCTGCAGCTGATCTTCATTCTGTTCTGCTTATTCTCATCTGTTGTCAGCTATGCACCATCACCATTTGGATCTGCTAAGGGTTTAAGCTTTTGGTAGACTTCGTCTAGCACTTAGCATTCCCCGAACCCTTCTTGACTGGTTGGCAGACATGGTTTTGCACTTGTTCTGGTTTAACTTTAGGTTCATGGTGATTCGTAGAGTGACTTTCTGGATCTTCTTTATGCTCTGCTACTTTTTTGAATGCTATCTTTTTTTCTTTCTCGTTTATTAGCTTAACTGTCATCTTCAGTGGCATTCTCATCTTTGTTGAGTGAAGCTTTAGTCTGTTTAAGTCCTTCTTCAAAGCTGCTTCACTTCCACCTTTGTAGTCTAACTGTCACTGAGACTTGTTCTGTTAAGCTAAGGTGGAACTCGTGGAGTCAACACAATAGCATTCCAACAACTCAACGATTTTGTAACTCAGCAACTTTTTCAACTTTTGATCTTTGAAGCTCTTGTTGATTTATACTCCTTCACAACCTTCCCGTTGTAATGTAGCCGTTGGGAGCTGTTTGAATTACTTCACAGATCTCGAGTTATTTGATGTAGACTTCAGAGACTCTTGGCATCTTTAGTTCTTTGACAACCTTGAGTCCTCAAAGTTCACATCCAATTGCTGGTTGGCCAAATACATATTTGAGAAGTTCTTCTTTCTTCTCTAGATAAGCACTTCTTAGCTTGTATGGCCTTTTCATCTTTTAGGCTAGTGGATGTTTGACTCTTTGCTGTTGATGTCTCTTAAACTTTCTTGTTTGTTCTTCAGATTACAAGATTGAATGTGGCCAATGATTGGTCTTGTTGTAATGGCATTTAAGAACATTGACCAATCTGAGCAGCTTTAGGTGTATATACACATGTACCAGTACACAAAACTTCCAACGTGTAAGCTCATATGCACTTACAAGTGACTTACTACTAAACTAAGTTTAGAATAATGTTTGTGCCTAGGATCAGACTCAAAGCGATTAGCTTTTGAATATAACATGAGAACATGCTTTGATACCGATTGTTAGTTCCCAGTAGGCACACAATAGAACTAGAAGGAGGGGGGATTGAATAGATCCTTTTTAATTTCAAATATTTTTCTCATTTATTTCGTATTGCTTATGAATTAGCATATGACAAACATAAGAATCTTTTCAAGCACAACGGAATAAGTAAAAAATCCTCTTCATTGATATATTCATGATCATACATATATTATTCTTAGAGTTAGTTAAGTTGTAAGCAGTTAGTACAGACATAGCCGTTATAGCAGTTAGGTACATAATTTAAATGACATAAAGTAAAAGACACAAGGGATTTTAAGTGGTTTAGAGACTCAAGCTCCTAATCCACTCTTCTGCTTTCAATTAGCAAGATTTCCACTAAGGAAGGGCGGCACCCTGAATCACTAAGATTCCTTCAAGGCCAGCAGCCTTGAAACTTCAGTTCATTAAGAACTCTTCAAGGCCAGTAGCCTTGGAACTTCTCAAGTTCCCTTGGAACTCTTCATGCCCAGCAGGCTTGGAACTTCATTTAGTCCCTCCGGACAAGGACCTCTCAGGCCCTGGCTACTTGTTGTTGTTATTGTTGTTGTTGTTGGTGCCTTGCTGCTAATATGTTTTTAAGCTTGAACATCTTCTGTACTTAGTAGCTTGGCGTAGTCCTCTTGGCATTATGCTTTGAGTCTGCAGCTGATCTTCATTCTGTTCTGCTTATTCTCATCTGTTGTCAGCTATGCACCATCACCATTTGGATCTGCTAAGGGTTTAAGCTTTTGGTAGACTTCGTCTAGCACTTAGCATTCCCCGAACCCTTCTTGACTGGTTGGCAGACATGGTTTTGCACTTGTTCTGGTTTAACTTTAGGTTCATGGTGATTCGTAGAGTGACTTTCTGGATCTTCTTTATGCTCTGCTACTTTTTTGAATGCTATCTTTTTTTCTTTCTCGTTTATTAGCTTAACTGTCATCTTCAGTGGCATTCTCATCTTTGTTGAGTGAAGCTTTAGTCTGTTTAAGTCCTTCTTCAAAGCTGCTTCACTTCCACCTTTGTAGTCTAACTGTCACTGAGACTTGTTCTGTTAAGCTAAGGTGGAACTCGTGGAGTCAACACAATAGCATTCCAACAACTCAACGATTTTGTAACTCAGCAACTTTTTCAACTTTTGATCTTTGAAGCTCTTGTTGATTTATACTCCTTCACAACCTTCCCGTTGTAATGTAGCCGTTGGGAGCTGTTTGAATTACTTCACAGATCTCGAGTTATTTGATGTAGACTTCAGATATGACATGACATCCCCTTTATAACTTTTTGACACTGCAGTCTACTGTTTCACCTACCCCGTCAGAGATGTCACTTTGTTGTCTCGGGCAGGTAGTCGACTTTATTTCCTCTTTTTGATTTCTCGATCAGAGGTTGTCCTTTCGCATCGATGCTCTCAATAGGCTATATTCGAATATCAATCTTCAGATTGAACTGTTGCCAATGCTTCACTCTTCAGATGACCGAACTCTACGATTCTAATGCATATCTTCTTAGACCTGATCGTAGTATCTTATTAAATGTTGCTCATCGACAAGTTGTGACAACACTACGATCCTGAACAGTGTTCATTAGATCCTCAATGTAGAACACCTATTCCTTCTCTTGTGTAGTACTTCAACATTTCTGTTTGCCTCGGCTGATCACAGGAACTGATAGCTTGACTCCTTGTTCTGGCCTCTTCTGAATAGCAAGACACTTTAGATTTATGGCATACCCAACTCGCTTTCTCCTTGTGATCTCCCGTTCACTTATCATCAATGGACTGACCCAATGCTTAATCACTTTAGCCTTGTTCTTCATAAGCTAACATGTATCTCTGTGTACACTTCATCAGTTCCTTCTTTGTTTGGCAAACACTACGATCCTAGTTACTTCCAAGATCGTTGTCTTATGTTTACTTGACAGCTACTGCACTTGCTGACGTTCCTTAGTAAGTTACTGAAGTCTTCTTCTGATCAACTTGTGAAAGACTTCAACTTGAATGGCTTTACAACTCAATCTGGATGTTGATTGGGTCGGTGCTTAGATCTTCTGTTAGCTCATATACCATTCGTTGAGTGCTCTCTAGTTTTCTTCAGGTGGAATGTATCTTTGCAGCTCAGACCAGAGGCTTCATACTTTGGATATTATGGGAGTGGTCATTTGTTGAGAATCATGTTTACTCTACGATTCTGCTTTGGCGTTGTGAGCACTTCTGTTGGAGCCTTAGTTCTGCACTCTACGATTTAGCTTTGGTTCTGCAGACACTACGATTCCGTGATCAGATCTTGAAAATCTACGATTTCTATTTTTATGCTTGTTGTCTTCATCCGATCTTGCTCGACTACGATCTCTGCCTCTGATATGATCAGTAGACTCTACGACTCCGAGTGTGGTCTACGATTCTTGACTTGGTTTCGGCAGATGCTCGATCGGCTATTAGATAGGCTGTCTCTACGATTTTGAATATGACTTCCTCAGCAGACTACGGCTTCGAGGATGTTCTTCTCGACACAATACGATCCTTCCTCGTCTCTCCTGGCGAACTCTGAGATCTACTATCTTGCAGAATACGATTATGCCTCGATAGTTCTCGAGTTTTCCTTGATTCTCCTGGCAGATTACGATTTCTTGGTGCAGTGCTCGACGATCAGACAAGCCTATGTATTACATTATAGGATCAACCTAACAAGCTTGATCTTTCTATATTTATAGTCCTTGTTCATCAATTCTTTTTAAGGACTTTACAAAGCTATTTTTGCTTATGTAGGATCAACCTAACATATTTGATTAATTAATTCTAAGTCCTTGTACATATGTTCCTATTATCTATCAAAGGACTTTACAACTTTTCTTAATGCAAGCATACTTGCATATTCATTCATACATATCATAATCAAATCATATATAAATAGGAATATCATTCACATGCTTATTCTTGACACCTTCAATTTCCACATTTTCTTGCACCTCCCCTTCAGCTAAGCTATTTAGGGCATAGGGACTTCGAGATGCTCCCCCTCAATCTGATCATATATTTGCTCTTCAGGTAGCTCCCCCTTAGTTGGAGCACTTATTTGTACAGGGGCATCAAGAAGCTCTTTTTCTGCAGCTATTTTTCTTTCTTCTTCCTTCAAGGCTTTCTCATTATCAAGGACATATTTCTTGACACGCTTTCTCTTTGTTCTTTTGGGCTGAGCCACAGCCTCAGCACTCTCTTCAGCTTTATCTCTGACAGTTGGTTCAGGCTGAGATGCAGCTGCAGTATCCACCTCTGGAGTGATTATAAGTCTGGACTCTACGATCGATAATGATTCTATGATCGAGGAGAGTGAAGACTTCTTTATTTTGTGACTGTATTTTCGCTTCTTAAGCAGGTGAGAGATGGTGGCTCTGTCTTCTTCTTCTTTAGATTGTTGCTTCTTCTTCTTCATTTCCTTTAGAATTTCAGTGCCCGAACTCTCTTGGGGCGCATCAGTGGTTGAGCCTTGAGGCTCTTCTGTTGTTTGAGCTTTCAATTTCCTCTTACCCTTGCTTTTTCTGACCAAAGCAATGGGTTCCTCTTGATTGACTTCTTCTTCGACTTCCTTCACAACAGACATATTTCCTGGTAGCCTAGATACCTTCGCTTCACCAGTCCTTCCAATGGATTCAGACATCATTCTTACATTTTCTGCAGGGTTTCTTTTCCACTTTTGAAACAGTTGCTGGATCATTCTTCTGTTGGGGTTGATGGATTCTCCTTCCTTGTCCCCAATTTTGTCACCCAAAGCAGATTGCAGAATTATGCTAATGTACCTCCCATAGAGCATTTTTCCTGAGCTCTTTGTCTTCTTCGAGCTGAGCATCCACTTCCCGATCCAATCTATGAGCAGAGCCCCATAGTTGAGTTGAATTCTGAAGCAAATAGCTGTCATGAGCTTCAATTGAACTTCATTTACAAAGTCATGGCCAGAGCTTTTATAGCATATGCACTTCCCAACAATGTCAGCAAGAAATTAATATTTATAGGGAAACTCTTTCTTTTTGTACCTCTTGACACTTTGAGACTTTGTGTGGTGCATCTTCTTCAGACCTTCAGGGAAGTCGATGACACTCATAGATGAGAGTCCCTTTGATTTGAAACCTAGGGCTAGGTTTATATATTCAGCTTTGAGTCTAATCTGCTCTTCCTTGACCTTTGTAGCGATAATGTTGTCTTCAAAGACTCCATTGTTGTAGAACTCTTTCACCAGATTCGGGTAGATCCTTGTGCTGGTGCTTAGAGTTTCTTCAAGACTAGCTTTCTTCAAAAGAGTCAAAATCTTGTGGAACTGTGGGTCAGCTCTCTTGAATTCGTCGAAGCAGAGTTAGCAGCCGGATATAACATTGGAAGCAGCAATTGATTTTCTTGAACAGAGGTTGGTTGATCGTTCTGAAAGCTAGGGTTTCTTTTGAGAGAGAAAGAGAGGAATGAGCTTTTGAAATTCTGAGATAAATTTTCAAAAACCATTTTCAAACTGTATTTATAACTTTTCTCCACACGATCTGCAGAGTGGGGCACGTGCCGAGTTCTGTCGGGCTCCATAATTTTAAGTAGTGTGAAAAGTACTGATCTGCCCTTTGCTCCCCCTGAGCTATTGTATTCTTTACGAAGACTACGATCGTTGAGGTTAATCTACGATTGTTGAGTTCAATGCTGATCCTGTTCTACAATCATTGTCTCTTGGGGTCCTTGTGATGAACTTTGACTTAACATTCTGTAACGAACGAAATTTTTTTAATTAATTTTAAATATTTATTGAATTAAATAAATATTTTAATTGATTTATTTATTGAGATAAATAAACATTGATGAAATTATGGTGCAATAATTTAATTAAAGTATGTTATAATAATTAAATTAATGAATGATAATTTTATGGTGTGAAGATTTAATTTAATAAGATAATTAAATTAAATAAATTATTAATGGTTATAATGTCGTTCTAATTTAATTTAATAATTAAATTAGAGAGGTTAAATAAAATTTTAATTTATAATGGAAATTATAATTATATGACATGTGACAACCGAGAATTTAGACAATTTTATAAAATCTTAAAAGATTAAATTAAGGTTAAATATTAAACTTAGACAGAAAATAAGTGTATGTATTTAACATTTTTAGGAATAAATTTTTTGAATTTAAAAACTTTTGGTAAATGTTTACAGTGTTAAGAGTATCTGTTTATATGGTCATATGTGTGTACAGTATGTGGTTAAGGGTCAAGGGTTGACCAGATAAATTATATCAGTCGCAAACCCTAATATTATATTAAGAATATCGACGTTCAGTTAGAAAACCCTAACGATTGATAAGAAACCCTATTACCGACTATGGAAACCCTAATTTCAGTTTCGGGAATCTGAAACCCTAATTCGGATTATTAAAACCCTAATTGGGAAGCTTGAAGATAAGTGTTAAGGTTTTATGTTATTAATTTTATATTAATTAGGGATAGCCCTAATTGATTATTAGAAAACCCTAATTATTATTTTGGCAAGGTTAATGGTAATTAGTATATTATAAAGTCTAATTTACAAATCCTAGGTGATTAGTAAACCTAATTTAAATAGAAAACCCTAATTTATATTTTAGAAACTAAGATTCCCATTTTAGCCTTAATTACAAAATCCTAGAACTTGGACTTTTGGAACTTTAGGGTTAAACCCTAAGGGTTAGAATAGATTGCCCACTCTGCCACTAAAAGTAAAAACCAAATGGCCAAAGTGCCCTTTTTAATATTTTAATGAGGTGGAGTGTAGATCTAGTTCTATTTTGGGTTGGTGAACCACCCTAAGCCATAGCATGTGCCTATTATCTCTTGTATCAGCCAACATAGCTAGCAAAGTACATTGAATCAAATTTTATAAATAGATTAAAGCGAGAGAAAGGGCCACTTTAGTTTTCATGTTCTCCCTAGACCTTCTCTCTCTAAAATTCGGGAATGAGGAGTGTAAGAGAGTGAGGAAATAAGCCTTGATCATATCTTAACTCTCAAATATCAGATCACAAGATCAGGATCATAGATCAAGCCTTAAATGAGGTATAAACCCTAAATTTCGGAATCTATGTATTTGATGTTAGATGGTGTTAATGATTGGCTATATATGTGTTAAAGGGTGTCATTTAGTGATCTGGGTTGTTAAATCCCAGATCCATAACATCTAGATGCTCGAAATTAAAGATTTTAGAATTTTGAAAAAATTATTAAATGTCGTCTGACAAACAAATGTCAGACTTTATAGATCGGTGTCTGTTAATGGTTTTAGTGTTTTAAATGTTTTAACTTGTAGTATGTTATGTGGTCTTTATTCTGCAACTTGAATCATGGTCTGATTGTGTCTAGAACTCAAGTTATAATTGGTCAAAGAGGGTTGACCATTCACAGAAACTTCTTTCTGGGCAGCCCAGAAAGTTCCAGAAACTCTGACAACGTTTTGCAGGCCTCGGATCTTACAGGTCTTAATTAGTTTGGCTATGTTAGTGTTTTGATGTTGTTGTATGACATGTAGGCTACACGACCATGCCTCTAGATTACCCAAATACATAACAGAACCGAATATAATGTTGGTCAAACTTGGGTTGACCAAACTGCTCAAGAACATTTCTGGGAAACCCAGAAATGTTCAAGAACAGTTCCTGACCACTACGTTGACCGGCCTTGATCTCTTAGGTCTGTTGTTTGTATGATGATCTGAGGTTATGTAGTTGTACACTGACATGAGAACTACACAATGGAACTTTTATATCACACAAACAAGATATATATTGCAAACTAAAAGGATCCAAAGTAGGCACCATGGACTGCCTGGGTTTCTGGGTTACCCAGAAAACCCAGAACATTCTCTGACAAGTAGTTTGAGAGCTTAGATCTCTCAGTTATGTTATTATTTGGTCATGAAATCAAATGTTAGTTGTAGTATTATACTTATACTATATGATTAGAAACATTAGCAGCCCAGAACACCTTATGAGCACAGATCTACATCTGGTTAAACCTAACACCTTTAACACTGACATGAGTTCTGGGCAGGCTCAAGAACAGGCCAAGAACACCTATAGCGACGGGTTTGTCGCTATAGGCACCCTTTAGCAACAATTTAATTAGAAAATTAATATTTTAATTAAATAAATCGAATAAAATGGTTTTTAATTATTAAAAATATAAAATAAATTCCTAAAAATTATTTTAAAGTCTGAAAATTAGTTTTTAATTATTTTGAGTATATTTTATAAATATTTAATATTTTTGGAATATAAATGGTATTTAATTTATTTAATTATAATATTAGATAAATTATTAAAAAATAATTTTAATACATGAAAAATCATGAAAAATGATATTATGCTATAAGAAAATATTTTAAGTTATTTTTGATGACTTTTAATATTTTTTGAGGATTTTTATTAATAAATTAATATTAATAGTAATTAATTTATTTACTAAATGTATTAAATAAATTATGAAAAAATAGAATTAATGATTTATAAATAATATAAAAATGATTTAAGTGTTATAAAAATATTTTAAATTATAACTTTTGATATTTTGTCATGAAAAATATTAATATTTAATATTAATGGCAATTATCGGATAATAGATTTAATTGTTTAAAAATTATATATGTAACGACCCCAAAATAGGTCCATTCCATCCAACCCATTCTGAGTCGTCAAATACATGGTACAGAAAACAAATACAACTTTATTACAACAATTGTCGTGCAAAATACAACAACACATATGCTGTGAGTTTGGATACAAATATATACCAAATGTGACATTGGACACCATCATGTATCAGCACTTCACAAAGGTACCTTACATAAAGGTATAGTCAAAAACTGTTCTAGAAATTAGAATATTTGGGAAGTGCTCAAGGAAACCTTCGTACATGGGAGGCCACGCGTCTAGGTTATGATAGATATCATATGGCCACAGAATTATCCTTGGTTGACCCAATAGACCCCAAAGAAAAACGAGAAGATTACTATCATATTCTTCCCAATGGTGAGTCTTCTCTTGACTTATCATTATCTCCACTGTCTCTAATTGAGAATTATACTTCAAACAAACACCAAGATTATATAGGTAGTGCCCATAGATATACTCAGCAAGTGGATGAGCACAACCCTGTCCTATGATGGCACGAGGTTGTATGTCATTAGACATCTTGTATGATAGTGACAAAACACCCTTCCAACGTTGGGTTCGCCTCACCCTATTTTCTTCACCAAATATAACTACTAAATGATGACCACCGTTCTATTCCCTTGTTACCCCCGCTCGACCCAGCTACACTCTTATTACCTGAAAGGAATTGTGAAGCAAAAGGGTGAGCACAACTAGCTCAGTAAAGAATATCATGACTAAAGATAATTAAATTATCAATAGCCTTCATCAATAATAAATCAGAGATTTAGAACATATGGTAAATGATAAAAATTTCAACCATAGTTGCAGCGGAACGAGCAATCCATTAGAAGAGTCAAATAGACTATAAAGTCTATTATCTTCTCCATGTTAAAAATCCACCAACAATATTTTATCCATGTAACATCACTCAACAGTTCCTTTTCACAATCATATGAATAACTCATAATCATAATTGTGACTATAAATTTTTCTTCGCACCCAGGACGAAGAATATTTTCATCACCTGTCTTTACCTGAAACATCAAAGATCATGGTTATACCAAATCACAGTTCCTATTTATAATCATACTAACAAATCTATCTTTACACTACGGGCCAAAGATATTCATCAACAAACCATCTTTGCACTACGGGCCAAAGATATTCATCAACAAACCATCTTTGCACTACGGGCCAAAGATATTCAACAACAGTTCATCTTTGCACTACAGGCCAAAGATATTCATCAACAGGCCATCTTTGCACTACATGCCAAAGATATTCATCAACAATTCATATTTGCACTACAGGCCAAATATATTCATATCTCAAAGAAATATATAATCATTTCAGAATTTATATAAACAATAATTATAACCATGTTGATCAATTCACCTTTGCACTTAAGCTTAAGATATTCAATTTATAAATTCAATGGTCATGATCATACCAGTCACAATTCAACTTTGCACTACAGGCCAAAGAGAACCCTAGTCATGATCATACCAATAATCTACCCATCTTTACACTCCAGTGAAAGAGAATTTCAACATCAGGGTTATAAAAATGTTATATATGATGATAAAAATAATATAATCAATACATAGTTTTAATCTCAAGAGTAATATTCATAACTCAACTATAATTTGGTTAGAAAAAGAAATCAATTTTTATCGTGAATAGTAACTCGTGAATAGTAACTTATGAATAGTAACTCGACACAAAAAGGTAGAAATTTCACAATAAAATCCATACCAGTATTTCGGTATAATGATATTGAAAGAATAATATTTCTTAAGCTTATAAACAATTTATTTAAATTGTTTACACTTTACTAAATAATGCATTTAATCATTCTAAAATACCAAACTCATAAGATTTTATCACCAATAATCAAAATCCTCATCAAAAATCTGCATATACCTCATATAGGATTCTCAAGCCATAAAATCCTATTTTCCAATTTTCTTACTTCACATAACATATTTAATTCATTTACTCATAACTAGTCCATTTTTATGAAAAATACCAAATCAGTTTCAAAAATATTTCTTTTCTGGGATTTAGCATAATATAGTCCCATATTGAACATATATTTTTCTCAGAATTTTTAAAACTCATTTACTATTTTTCATATGGCCAAAACCACCGAATATTTAGACATTTATCAAAAATTGTACTTTTGTCTAAAAATTCTAAAATTTACAGAGTATACTTCTATCATATACATGTACTCCCAATAAAAATTTCATCAATTTTAGAGTTAACCACAAGGAATTATAAGCGGTTACTTTTAAAATAGTCTTTTCTCATAAAATTCATAACTCTCAATCTATACATCCAAAAATCACCATTTTTGGACACAATCAAGAAAACTCATCAAAATATCATTTCAAATTTTTCCAGAATTTTTGAAGATCAGAAAAATTACGAAACTGAAAATCATAACAACCCTTAAAATCCCTTAATATCCCTTACAATCCCTTACCTCAAAAGAGCAGTACTTCTGATCGGTATAAGGCTGAAGAAAACTTGCACTGAATAGCAACTCTCAAAGTATCTAAATACTCACAAAATATACTTCATAATATAGAGAGAGAAAGAGAGAAAGCTTATGTTTCTGGTGTGATTTTCAATTCTAACTTAGCCCTCTATTTATAGGAAAATTTTGGTAGGTTTGACCTGCAACCTGATGGCTTTACCTGCTACTATTCCCACCCACCACATTTGAAATATAATTCAGCACATTTCTTCACCAACCACAAGTGGAGCCCACTAATTCTAGAATTTTCCACCAAAATGATAAACTCCGAAAATTCAACAATTTCTGAACCAGTCATCTCGTAAAATTCATAATAAATCATACGTTCATTTTTAACGGTTCAAAATTTGTGGACATATACTCAACTTATATATGTATAACATATCCAAAAATTACCACGATCCAACGGTCGGATTAAAAATTATAACCCCCGCAAAATATCTCAAAAACCCTGATTTTTAATACCTCCATTCCGACAAAAATACTGATAAAAACCTCAACATTAACTCCTTCATTTTTAACCACAAAAATATATCCCTCGTTTATATCCACATAAAATAAATATTTCCTTATCATATGAATCAATAATTAATTATTCACAGATAATATTACAGAATCACATTTATGACAACCAGGCCGTTCCCAGGAAAGAGGGGGCTTTCTAATAAGAATTTCTCCTTACTGGCGCGCAATTAGATGACCAAACCTCTCCTTAGACAGAACTTTCTAGACATTGACAATAATGTTATCTAATAATATTATTCAAATAATATGAACTATTGATCTGATAAAGGAAAATACTGTGCAGCAACAATTATTGAAACAACAATAATATAAAATATCAACGCAGCAATTATTGAATCAATAAAATAAAATATTGAACAGTAATTACTGTAACAATTATTGAGTAGTGCATTCTTACGTAAGAATCAATAATTTTAAAAATACTGTGCAATACCGTGTGCTACTGTGCAATAACGCGTATTACTGTATTTTAATCACCGGGTATTCCAACAGTGTTAACAGTAACAACTACGTCGTTATTTGTAAAAACTCAAATTTGTCGTTTTCTTCACCCGACAGTTATTCGTTATGGGGCCCACAAATAGCTGCGCCGTCGTACGAATATTCCCCGACAGAAAAAATATTCCACGACCAAACGAATATTCCCCGACAACAATGATTATTTTATAACCACTTGTGTATTTTGAAAAAAAATCATATATCACCCTTAACTTTAACATTTATCAATTTAACCATTTACTGAATAGTAATTATAAGAAAAATTGAATACTTTTATTTCATAAAATTCGGGGTCTTACAATCTCCCCTCCTTATGAAATTTCGTCCCCGAAATTTACGTACCTGGTATTTCAAAGAGTTGAGAATACCTTCCTTTCATTTCAATTTCCATCTTCTCTGTCATCATAATTTCTCCATTGCTCATCTCCTGTATTTCAAATAACATTCTAGAATACAGCTTCAAAATAAGTGTTAATTTAACAAATTAACATATCACATAATATTCCGATATTATGACTGACCAACAAATAAGCTTAGGTAGGACACACTAGCGAAGGATTTACTCATCTCTCCCCTCCTAGTTGTATTCCCCGATCTCCGCCAGAGATCATATCCCCAAGCTCTGATACCAAATGTAACGACCCCAAAATAGGTCCATTCCATCCAACCCATTCTGAGTCGTCAAATACATGGTACAGAAAATAAATACAACTTTATTACAACAATTGTCGTGCAAAATACAACAACACATATGCTGTGAGTTTGGATACAAATATATACCAAATGTGACATTGGACACCATCATGTATCAGCACTTCACAAAGGTACCTTACATAAAGGTATAGTCAAAAACTGTTCTAGAAATTAGAATATTTGGGAAGTGCTCAAGGAAACCTTCGTACATGGGAGGCCACGCGTCTAGGTTATGATAGATATCATATGGCCACAGAATTATCCTTGGTTGACCCAATAGACCCCAAAGAAAAACGAGAAGATTACTATCATATTCTTCCCAATGGTGAGTCTTCTCTTGACTTATCATTATCTCCACTGTCTCTAATTGAGAATTATACTTCAAACAAACACCAAGATTATATAGGTAGTGCCCATAGATATACTCAGCAAGTGGATGAGCACAACCCTGTCCTATGATGACACGAGGTTGTATGTCATTAGACATCTTGTATGATAGTGACAAAACACCCTTCCAACGTTGGGTTCGCCTCACCCTATTTTCTTCACCAAATATAACTACTAAATGATGACCACCGTTCTATTCCCTTGTTACCCCCGCTCGACCCAGCTACACTCTTATTACCTGAAAAGAATTGTGAAGCAAAAGGGTGAGCACAACTAGCTCAGTAAAGAATATCATGACTAAAGATAATTAAATTATCAATAGCCTTCATCAATAATAAATCAGAGATTTAGAACATATGGTAAATGATAAAAATTTCAACCATAGTTGCAGCGGAACGAGCAATCCATTAGAAGAGTCAAATAGACTATAAAGTCTATTATCTTCTCCATGTTAAAAATCCACCAACAATATTTTATCCATGTAACATCACTCAACAGTTCCTTTTCACAATCATATGAATAACTCATAATCATAATTGTGACTATAAATTTTTCTTCGCACCCAGGACGAAGAATATTTTCATCACCTGTCTTTACCTGAAACATCAAAGATCATGGTTATACCAAATCACAGTTCCTGTTTATAATCATACTAACAAATCTATCTTTACACTACGGGCCAAAGATATTCATCAACAAACCATCTTTGCACTACGGGCCAAAGATATTCAACAACAGTTCATCTTTGCACTACAGGCCAAAGATATTCATCAACAGGCCATCTTTGCACTACATGCCAAAGATATTCATCAACAATTCATATTTGCACTACAGGCCAAATATATTCATATCTCAAAGAAATATATAATCATTTCAGAATTTATATAAACAATAATTATAACCATGTTGATCAATTCACCTTTGCACTTAAGCTTAAGATATTCAATTTATAAATTCAATGGTCATGATCATACCAGTCACAATTCAACTTTGCACTACAGGCCAAAGAGAACCCTAGTCATGATCATACCAATAATCTACCCATCTTTACACTCCAGTGAAAGAGAATTTCAACATCAGGGTTATAAAAATGTTATATATGATGATAAAAATAATATAATCAATACATAGTTTTAATCTCAAGAGTAATATTCATAACTCAACTATAATTTGGTTAGAAAAAGAAATCAATTTTTATCGTGAATAGTAACTCATGAATAGTAACTTATGAATAGTAACTCGACACAAAAAGGTAGAAATTTCACAATAAAATTCATGCCAGTATTTCGGTATAATGATATTGAAAGAATAATATTTCTTAAGCTTATAAACAATTTATTTAAATTGTTTACACTTTACTAAATAATGCATTTAATCATTCTAAAATACCAAACTCATAAGATTTTATCACCAATAATCAAAATCCTCATAAAAAATCTGCATATACCTCATATAGGATTCTCAAGCCATAAAATCCTATTTTCCAATTTTCTTACTTCACATAACATATTTAATTCATTTACTCATAACTAGTCCATTTTTATGAAAAATACCAAATCAGTTTTAAAAATATTTCTTTTCTGGGATTTAGCATAATATAGTCCCATATTGAACATATATTTTTCTCAGAATTTTTAAAACGCATTTACTATTTTTCATATGGCCAAAACCACCGAATATTTAGACATTTATCAAAAATTGTACTTTTGTCTAAAAATTCTGAAATTTACAGAGTATACTTCTATCATATACATGTACTCCCAATAAAAATTTCATTAATTTTAGAGTTAACCACAAGAAATTATAAGCGGTTACTTTTAAAATAGTCTTTTCTCATAAAATTCATAACTCTCAATCTATACATCCAAAAATCACCATTTTTGGACACAATCAAGAAAACTCATCAAAATATCATTTCAAATTTTTCCAGAATTTTTGAAGATCAGAAAAATTATGAAACTGAAAATCATAACAACCCTTAAAATCCCTTAATATCCCTTACAATCCCTTACCTCAAAAGAGCAGTACTTCTGATCGGTATAAGGCTGAAGAAAACTTGCACTGAATAGCAACTCTCAAAGTATCTAAATACTCACAAAATATACTTCATAATATAGAGAGAGAAAGAGAGAAAGCTTATGTTTCTGGTGTGATTTTCAATTCTAACTTAGCCCTCTATTTATAGGAAAATTTTGGTAGGTTTGACCTGCAACCTGATGGCTTTACCTGCTACTATTCCCACCCACCACATTTGAAATATAATTCAGCACATTTCTTCACCAACCACAAGTGGAGCCCACTAATTCTAGAATTTTCCACCAAAATGATAAACTCCGAAAATTCAACAATTTCTGAACCAGTCATCTCGTAAAATTCATAATAAATCATACGTTCATTTTTAACGGTTCAAAATTTGTGGACATATACTCAACTTATATATGTATAACATATCCAAAAATTACCACGATCCAACGGTCGGATTAAAAATTATAACCCCCGCAAAATATCTCAAAAACCCTGATTTTTAATACCTCCATTCCGACAAAAATACTGATAAAAACCTCAACATTAACTCCTTCATTTTTAACCACAAAAATATATCCCTCGTTTATATCCACATAAAATAAATATTTCCTTATCATATGAATCAATAATTAATTATTCACAGATAATATTACAGAATCACATTTATGACAACCAGGCCGTTCCCAGGAAAGAGGGGGCTTTCTAATAAGAATTTCTCCTTACTGGCGCGCAATTAGATGACCAAACCTCTCCTTAGACAGAACTTTCTAGACATTGACAATAATGTTATCTAATAATATTATTCAAATAATATGAATTATTGATCTGATAAAGGAAAATACTGTGCAGCAACAATTATTGAAACAACAATAATATAAAATATCAACGCAGCAATTATTGAATCAATAAAATAAAATATTGAACAGTAATTACTGTAACAATTATTGAGTAGTGCCTTCTTACGTAAGAATCAATAATTTTAAAAATACTGTGCAATACCGTGTGCTACTGTGCAATAACGCGTATTACTGTATTTTAATCACCGGGTATTCCAACAGTGTTAACAGTAACAACTACGTCGTTATTTATAAAAACTCAAATTTGTCGTTTTCTTCACCCGACAGTTATTCGTTATGGGGCCCACAAATAGCTGCGCCGTCGTACGAATATTCCCCGACAGAAAAAATATTTCACGACCAAACGAATATTCCCCGACAACAATGATTATTTTATAACCACTTGTGTATTTTGAAAAAAATCATATATCACCCTTAACTTTAACATTTATCAATTTAACCATTTACTGAATAGTAATTATAAGAAAAATTGAATACTTTTATTTCTTAAAATTCGGGGTCTTACAATATAAATATGATTTTAAGGTATTAAAAATACATTGATATATTATAATATTATGTTATGATTTTCATTAATATTTAGTATTAAATAAATATTAATGATAAAGGAATTAAGTGGTAATTAAATCATATGAATATAATATTAATGATTTAAAATTTTGATAAATGCTAATAATTACTTAAAAATTATTATGAGCTTATGAAAAATATTTTGATTGATGATATAATTATCTAAGATAATTGTTAAGTGATTAGACAGAGTTTAATTGAACTTAAA
Source organism: Panax notoginseng (assembly GCA_016801055.1). Classification (NCBI taxonomy): domain Eukaryota; kingdom Viridiplantae; phylum Streptophyta; class Magnoliopsida; order Apiales; family Araliaceae; genus Panax; species Panax notoginseng. The sequence goes on from CM029014.1 coordinate 107,278,611, forward strand.
CTCGACGATTGACTGACTAGACCGTCGGGATGTTAGAATTTTGCCGAACTCGACTCAGACTGTAATAGTTTGACTCGATACTAGGGCTTATGTGCTATATAGACTGATAGGATTATGTGGTAATGTGTTTAGATTATTTTATACTGTGATGATATTCTTCTAATATTTGGAGATCGGTATTATCTATATTAGGTCTTCGGATAAAGCTAAGTCATATTTCGTAACAGTAATCAACGGTACAGGCAAAGTTTTTCTTAAACTCTACTAAGAGTTGTTTCATTCAGATATACTTATGGTTAATCATTGCTGATTGCCATGTAGAATTATACTATGTACATATTGTATGTATAAGTCAGGTATGAAATGATGATCACCTTCATTACCAGTCGGTTCAGATATATTTGTTCATGTTTAATACTTGTTCAGTCAAAAGTTTGTTCGTGCTAATTCACAACTACGTTGTTGAATTATAGCCTGCTTATTATTCAGACTCTTTCAATCATGATATATCGTTAAATTATTGAACTTAAACTTGCTGGGCAAACTTATGCTCACCCTTGCTATATTATGATTAAAACATTGCAGATTAAGGCGAATGTGTCGGATACAAGGAAAGGTTAAAGATAGTTCCAGTTTAAAGTTATTGTGAACGATTAGGTTTGTAATAGTAATGTATGATAATATCTTTGTATGTCAGATAGGATAATGAATTGTGTATAAGTTATGGTTACTCGACCTTGGGGATAGTGTGTAATGTTTATTGTATAGATAATTTATGTTTATATCTTCCACAATAGTTAGAACTAGTTACCCAGATTCGCGGTGATTTGTGACCCGGATTTGGGGGCGCTACATGACAAATGTTAATTTATGAATTTAATTAAATTAGTTGTATAATGGGTGTGACATAAGAACTATATAATATAAGTGTTATAAAAATAAATTAGGAAGGGGAATTTTAGTGTATAGCTAAGAATGGCCTTGTGGCCTTTGGCATAATATAACTAATAAGCTCTTTATTTTTTTAACTGATGAGTACGTGGGATTATATACATCAGTTTATTTGGTTTTGCATATTATTTTTGCTAAGGCTAAGAACAGAGGGTTTAGAGAGAAAGAAATACAGCAGAAGAGAGAGTGAACAAGAAAGAGAGTTACAGAGAAATTGAGGATTCTTTGTGAATTAGAAATCAAGGGAAAAGCTTGCTATCATTGTTGCTAGTGTGTCAAGAATAAGCATATGAATGATATTCCTATTTAATATGATTTGCTTATGATATATATATATATGAATGAATATGTAAGTATGCTTGCATTAAGAAAAGCTATAAAGTCCTTTGTTAGATAATAGAAACATATGTACAAGGACTTAGAATGAATTGATCAAATGTGTTAGGTTGATCCTATATAAGCAAAATAGCTTTGTTAAGTCCTTAAAAAGAAATGATGTACACGGACTATAAATATAGAAAGATTAAGCTTGTTAGGTTGATCTTATGATGTAATAGATAGGCTTGTCTGATCGTCGAGTACTGCACCAGAAATCGTAGTCTGCCAGGAGAGTCGAGGAAAACTCGAGAGCTGTCGAGACAGAATCGTAGTCTGCACGATAGTAGATCTCAGAGTTCGTAAATTGTTAGGAGAGACGAGGAAGGATCATAGTGTGTCAAGGAGAACTTTCTCAGAGTTGTAGTCTGCTGAGGAAGTCATGTTCAGAATCGTAGAGATAGCCTGCCTACAAGCCGACTGAGCATCTGCCGAAGCCAAGTTAAGAATCATAGACTACACTCAAAGTCGTAGAGTCTATTGATCATATCAAAGGCAGAGATCGTAGTCGAACAAGATCAGATGAAGACAACGGGCACCAAGTCAGAAATCGTAGAGTGTCAAGATCTGATCTCAGAGTCGTAGTGTCTGCACAGTCGAAGCTGAATCATAGAGTGTAGAACTAAGACTTCAACAGATGTGCTCACAATGTCAAGGCAGAATCGTAGAGCAAACACTATTCTCAACAATTGAGCACTCTTAGAATATCCAAAGGAATGAAGCCTCTGGTTGAGACTGCAAAGATACATCCCACCTGAAGGAAACTAGAGAGCACTCAACGAATGGCATGCAAGCTAACAGAAGATCTAAGCACCAACCCAATCAACATCCAAATTGAGTTGTGAAGCCATTTGAGATGAAGTCATCCACAAGTTGATTAGAAGAAGACTTCAGTAACTGACTAAGAAAAGTCAGCAAGTGCAGTAGCTATCAAGTAAATAGAAGACGACGATCTTGAAAGCAAACAGGATCGTAGTGTTTGCCAAACAAAGAAGAAACTGATGGACAAAGATACTGGTCAGCCTCTGAAGAACAAGGCTAAAGTGATTAAGCATTGGGTCAGTTCATTGATGATAAGTGAATGGGAGATCACAAGGAGAAAGCGAGCTGGACACGCCACAAATCTGAAGTGTCTTACCATTCAGAAGGGGCCAAGACAAAGAGTCCAACCATCAGTATCTGAGAGCAGTCAAGGCAAACAGAAGTGTTGAAGCACTACACAAGAGAAGGAAGAGGTGTTCTGCATTGAAGATCTAATAAACATTCTTTAAGATCATAATGTTGTCTCTACCTGTCAACTAGACACTACGCTCAGGTCCAAGAAGATGTGCATCAGAATCGTAGAGTTCGAACAAATGAGGATTGAAGCATTGGCAACTGTTCAATCTGAATATTGATATTCGAACAGAGTTTATTGAGATCACTGATGCAAAAGGACAACCTCTGATCGAGAAATCAGAAGGGAGAAATAAAGTTGACTACCTACCCGAGACATCAAAGTGACATCTCTGACGGGGTAGGTGAAACAGTAGACTGTAGTGTCAGAAAGTCAGAAAAGGGGATGTCATGTCACATCTGCAGTCTACACCAAATAACTCGAGATCTGCGAAGTAATTCAAAAAGCTTTCAACGGCTACTTTCCAACGGGAAGGTTGGGAAGGAATATAAATCAACAGAGCTTCAAAGATCAAGAGTTGCTGATGATTGCTATGTTGCATAATCGTTGAGTTATTTGAATGCTAATGTTGACTCTACGAGTTCCACCTGAGCTTAACAAAATAAGTCTCAGTGACAGTGAGACTGCGAAGGTGGAAGTAAAGCAGCTTTAAAGAAGGATCATAACATACTAAAGCTTCACTCAATAAAGATGAGAATACCACTGAAGATGGCAGCTAAGCTGAGAGCCGAGAAGGATAAGAAGATTGTAAGACCCCTAGTTTTATGAATAAAGATTAATATTCTCGAAATATATTTTTGAATATTATGGTGTGGATTTGATATAATGTTATAGTTGTGGGTAATATTTATAAATTTTGCGAAGTAAGCAAGTGGTTTTAAAATATTCGATTGGTCGGGGAATATTCGTTTTAATAGGGAATATTCGTATGACGACACAATCATTAGTGGACCCCACAACGGATGTATTATCGTTGTTAGAAAATAACAGAAATATCGTTTTATAAAAATAACGGCGAAAGTTTTACCGTTAAACTGTTGAACTACCCGGTAGTAAAAATACAGTAATACGCGTGGTTGCACAGTAGCACACGGTATTGATTATTAATGCTTATGTGAGAAATCACTTAGTTATACTCAATTATTGCTACAGTAATAGCTGCATAATATCTCTCATATTATTGATTCAATTATTGTCACAGTATCATCTGTATAATATTTATTATTATTAAATCAATAATTGAGACGACAAAGTTATTCATATTATTATTTGTAATATTGACGATGTCTAGAAAGTTTTGTCGAGGAGAGGTTTGGTCACCTAATTGCGCGCCAATAGGGAGAAATCCTTATCGGAAAGCCCCCTTTTTCCTGAGAATGATCTAGTTGTTAAATATTGTGAGTTATAATATTAATGATGAATAAGTTCGTATTGATCAAAGATGAAATTGATATTTTCATTGTGTTGGGATTATTAGTGTTAATGAAAATCGACATTTATTTCGATAATAATTGATTTCTGGAGGTTATATTGACCAATCGGGTAATTAATCGGATAAATGAGCAATTAATTGCTATTAATTCACATGTATATAACTATTTGCTCACATGAATGGAAATATTGGTTCACATGCATTACTATTAGGGGAGGTGGTGCAAGTTTGATAATACTTGCAGGACTAAATTAAAAATAAAAGAAAAGATGAAGGTATTATACTATAATATTTTGAGCCCCAAAACGTACAATTATCGAAACTATATTTTTCTATAAATAGAAGCTCATTCTTCTTTCATTCTCACCAATTCACTAAGACTCACAAGAGCAATTATAGAGAGAGAAGCTATAGAGAAAAAGAAGAAGAGAAGTCTGCTACCTCACTATTCCAGTATCCAGTCTTCTTCTAAAGTAAGGGATATTATTTTGTTCAGTATTCATAGGAATAATATTTTCTTCCATACTCTGTAGTATATGAGTAATAGTGTGACAACCCTAAATTCGGGTCCCAAATCACCACAGATCTGGTACAATCATTCTATAACTATTGCGGAAGATATAAACATAAATTATTTATACAATACACTTTACACATTACCCTAAGGTCGAAAACCTTCACTTAATACACAATTCATAAACTATCTAACATAAAACATTATTATCATACTATACTGTTATAAATCTAATCACACACATTAACTTTAAGTTGAAACTGTCTTTAATCTTTCCTTGTATCAGACGTATTCGCCATAATCTGCAATGATTATCATGATATAGCAAGGGTGAGCATGAAGGTTGCCCAACAAGTTTAAATTTATTTAAGGATATATCATGATTGAAAGAGTCTAAATAATAAGTTGGCTATAATTCATCAATATAGTTGTGAATTAGCACGAATAAACTTTTGACTGAACAAGTATTAAATATAAACAAATATATCTAGACCAACTGGTAATGAAGGTGATCAGCCTTTCATACCTGACTTATACATACAATATGTATAGAGTACAATTCTTCAATGGCAATCAACAATGATTAACCATAAGCATAACTGAATGAAACAACTCTTAGTAAAGTTAAGTAAAACTTGCCTGAACCGTTGATTATCGCTAAGCAATTTATATCTCTTTAGCCGAAGACCTAATATTAGTAACATAGATATCCAATATTAGAATAATATCATCACAATATAATACTATTATATATATATATATATATATATATATATACATAGAATAATTGATGAGTGAGATTTATACTCGCGAATCAGATACTTAATGACTTAAGTAATTGCCTGAACTCGTAGATTTTATATAGTTTTATATGATTATAGTGTTATTGTGCTTAATTGATGAATTACAGAGCGTTACAGGTGTTTTCCATGCTTTCAGGGACAAAACGGCCAAATTACATATGCCCGCGCCGCGGCGCCAAAGCCAAGGCTTATGCTCGCGCCGCAGTGCCACCTTCCTGTTCCTGCTGACGTCACCCTCGCGCCCCAGCGCCACTGAGGCTTCTATGGCTTGTGTTGCAGCGTGAGCTCTGTGTCCTTTATATTAAAGTGGCGCTGCAGCGCCAACTGCAGCTTAGTGACCCACGCCGCGACGCCACCTCCGGTGCCCAGACAGAGGCCATTTTCTTTTGACCTAGCTTAAAGGCAGAGAGGAGATAGAGAACGAGGGGAGCTCTGCATCTTTCAGAACACAGACCTTAGAATAGGATAGCTTAGCATAGGTTAGTTTTTCTCTTTTCTTTTGTACTTTTTCTCTCTAGTTCTTAGTTGTTCTCTGTACATATAGATTAGGTAGACTAGGGAGAAGTTTGGCTTTCTTTGGAGCACAAGAGCAACGAGCGACACAGATTGGAAAGCTTAAAAGGAGCGGATTGCTTGGTGACTGAACGGCTTTGACAGAGTTCCTTCTTATCCAATTATTTTCTCTATTATTGTAATCCATACATGTTGTCTTATTTGCTACTTGTATTTGGTTTATTAACTATGAACTGAATATTGACTCTAAGGTTATAATGGATCCCTTTGTTATTTGAATTGACTGTCTTTATCTCTTTGGTTGGCACCGTATGATTTGGTTTAATATATTTGTGCTTTATGATTCTCGCTAAGACATTAGTGATGATTTTGGTAATCTGCATGATATCGACAGAAGAATTGTAGATTTACACCTAAATATATTAGCATGTGATTGTGAATTTTGACTGCATAAGTTGTTCGTAGAATAGACATATCTCTGTGCACCACGTGCGACCTGATAGAGAACTTATACTTAAATCCTTGTTATGATTAATTCCCATAGACATATGTAGGATTGCATCTAGCTTAGACGTTCTTTTTTGTTCTATTCCCTTTAGGGTGGATCTGGAGAGGATATATTTGTGCATACCTCGACAGAGGTGCATTAGCACTTGTGCGTTTTCGGTCGACAAATTGCCGTGACCATTAAGACCAAAGAGAGAAAGGGTAGCTAGTTTGATGAAATATAACACGCCAGGTGTTCGACAGAATGCCTGTGTGGGGGTAAAGTTGTGACCTTAGCTTGTAATTCCTTAGATTTCCATTCGTTTTCCATTTACTTGCTTTGTTAAGTAGTATAATTAGATTAGTCACCCTTCCATTTACTGCTGTTCGAATAAGACTTTAGCTATAAACAATCGGTACTTGATAAATATTAGTCATAGTTCTTCGTGGGTACGACACACTTTTTATCACTGTATTACTTGTTAGACCGCGTATACTTGCGCGTGTTTAATGATCGATTTTCCGACCAACAATAATATAAACACATAACACATAACCCTATCAGTCTATTCAGCACATAAAACTTAGCATCAAGTCAGACTATTTAAGTCTGAGTTTAATTCGATAAAATTCTAACATTTCGATGGTCTAGTCAGATAATACTCGAGACTAAAGTCACTAAGACTCGGTCTAAACGGTTCATAGATATTTAAAATAGTTTATTATCAGTAAAAATATTTTTCATAAGCACGTAATAATTTTCAAGTAATTATTACCATTTATCATGATTTTTGAATCATTTATATCGTATTTAAATAATATAAATACCACATAATTTCTTAATAATTAATATTTATTTAATATTAAATATTTATGAAAATCATAATATAATATTATAATATATTTATAATATCGCAAAGTATTTTTAATACTTTAAAATCATATTTATATGATTTTTAAATACTTAAATCCATTATCCGATAATTACTTTTAATATTAAAATATTAATATTCCCATGACAAAATATCAAAAGTTATATTATATAACTTAAAATATTTTTATAACACTTAAATTATTTTTATATGATTTTTAAATCATTAATTCTATTTTTCCATAATTTATTAAATATATTTATTAAATATACTAATTACCATTAATATTAATTTATTAATAAATTTCATTACAAAATATCAAAAGTTATTAAAAATAACTTAAAATATTTTCTTATACCATAATATTATTTTTCATACTTTTTCAAGTATTAAAATTATTTTTAAATAATTTATTTAATATTATAATTAAATAAATTAAATACCATTTATATTCTAAAAGTATTAAATATTTATGAAATATACTCAAAATAATTAAAAACTAATTTTTGGACTTTAAAATAATTTTTAGGAATTTATTTTGTATTTTTAATAATTAAAAACTATTTATTTCAATTTATTAATTAAAATAAATAATTTTCAGAAATTAATGACTAATAAATGGCCCTATAGCGACAGAACCGTCACTATAGGTGTTCTTGAGCAAGAACCCAAAAATTTTGTCAGTCACTAAGGTAGGTGGTTTGACCACCTATAATTTCTTGATCATTAGGTTTCTGGGCAGTCTAGTGTAATATGTTTGTAGTATTGATGTAGTATTATAATCTATAGCAAGTTTCATAGCCAAAACAAATCAAATCTGCAAGATCTAAGCCTCCCAATTCTTGTCAGTGGTTGTTCTTCATTTCTGGGTTTCCCAGAAATGAAAAACAGCTCGAGTGGGGTACTTTGGAACTTCATAACTTGGAATATGGGTCTGGTTTGTGCGATGTAAAGGTTCTATCATGTTTTCCATATGTCAAGGTACAAGTATCAAGCACCAAACCAGTCTAATAACATCACACAACGAGATTAAGCATGGTCAAAGTTCAGACAGAAATCATGTTCTTAAGAAATCTGGGTTTTCTAGATTTCTACAAAAGCTGGTGGTCAACGCAAGTTTGACCCACAATATCTTGGATCCTATACATGATCTGGGTATTCTAATGACTTGTATGTGTAGTTCACATACCCTTCTACAACATAACAACAACAACTTGGCCAAAATATCAAACAACAGCAAGATTAAAGGTCTACAAAACTTGTCAGAAGCTTTTGGGAAAAATCTGGGCTGCCCAGATTCCAGACTTCGCGATTGGTCAACGATGTTTGACCAACAATAACTCTTAATCCGAACATGAACTGACCCCTATTCGAGTTTGAGAACAAAGACCACATAACATACTACAAGTTCAAACATTTAAAACATTAAAAACATTAATAGACACCGATCTATGGAGCTTGACATTTGGTTGTCAGACGATGCTATAAAATTTTCCAGATTTAAGAAATCTTCAATTTCGAGCACTTGGATGTTATGAATCCATGCTCTAGCAACCCAGATCAACAAGTGACACCCTCTAACACATATCTAACTAACAAACAACAACATTAACACCAATTTTTAAGGATTTCGAAATTTAGGGTTTATACCTTCTTATGCTTTGATTCTTGAATTTGATCCTTTGTTGCTGATCATGGAGTGTTAAGATATGATATTATCTTGTATTATCACACCCTTTCACTCTCAAATCCGAAAATCTAGAAAGAGAAAGGCTTTGGCTATTTTTAAAAAAATCAAGTGAGCTTTCTCTCACTATAATGCCATATATATTATACTTTTAATCTATTGTTGCTAGTTGGCTGAGATAGCTGTCAAATATTGGTTGATTGGTGTCACATGGAGTGGTTGTAGTTGGTGAACAACTCACATTTGGCAAGATTTGCAAGTTAAGTCCAATAATGCAATAAGGGTATTTTGGTCACTTTGATTTTCATTTTAATGTTAAAATTGTCATTTGCTACAACTCTTAGGGTTTAACCCTTAGGATTTGGACCCTTAGGGTTTGACCTTTAGGGTAAAAACCTAAGGTTCCAACAATCAATTTCTAGAATTTCCAAAAATTAGATTTTTAAAATAGAAAAATTAATATTTCGAAATTATAATTAGGATTCTATAATTATATTAAGATTTCCTAATCATGAAATTCAATCTTGCTAATTAGGATTAACATTTCCTAATTAAAATGACTAATTTAGCAATTAGGGTCAAAATTGTTCATTAGGGTTTATAACCCAGGAATTAGGGTTTTAAATAGAAAAATAATATTTCTAATTTAGAAATTAGGTTTCCTAATTAGATTAAAGTTTCCTAATTACTTGAAAATTAGGATTAATGTTTCCTAATTAACATTAAAATTATTAAACTCACAAATAAGTTTTCCCTAATTATAAATTAAGGTTTCTAATCTAAAAATTAGGGTTTTCTAAATCAATTAGGGTTATCCCTAATTAGGTTATCATTAATAGCGTTTAAACCTTATATCAGCATTTGCATTCCCAAACTAGGGTTTTCAATCTCCGAGTTAGGGTTTCGAATTTCCAAAACCGAAATTAGGGTTTCAAAACCGATTTCTAGGGGTTTTTATCCATTGCTAGGGTTTTTTAACTGAACTTTGACATTATTAGGATTTGACACAAATATAATTTATCTGGTCAAACCTTGACCTTAACCACATTCTGAACACATAAATGACCACACACAGAGAACATATTCACGTATACACTTAATCCTGAATAATTCACCTAAATCCTTCACAGAATTTTGAAATCCTCAAAATTCCTTCTCAAAATTATCAAACGCATACACTAATTTTCTATCTAGGTTCTATTATTGAATCCTAAATAAATCAATCATGATTTAAAATTTTTTTTTTCTAAATTCTCGGGTTGTCACATTCACCCCTTCTTCTAAAAATTTCGTCCCCAAAATTTACCTTACATCTTACACCATACCGCTTACACCATTCACCATACATTCTCATCATCACATGCTACCTAATACACCTCTCACAAGAGTTAAAATTTTGAAATTGTGCTGAGGAGTTGTATAGACTATTTGTCTATTATTTTCGAAAAGGTTATATGGAAATTCATCCGCAAACCGTCATAACTTATGAACATAGTGGGTAATTAATCCAGTATGCCCTGTACTTATTAAGTACTGCTGGTCGAATCTGTTTCTCGTCACTGCCATAGGCACAAAAAATTTACCTCAGTCTTATTAGATTCAGCACCAAAACAATTTGGTTTGGGAAATTTCTTTCAATAAACACTTTGAGTTTTCATAAGCATTAGTCTAGCTTAATCGAAAAACATAGACTCATATCAATAATTTAATTCAATCAAAATATTTAGGTGTAGTCATACCCCGTTGGCAATTTAAAATTTTTGAAAATATTTTTGAGAATGACGTCATGATGTCGTACTGTATTAACAGTCCGTTTGAGGATGCCATCATTGCATGACTTTGTCATAACACATCATACAATAGTGGAACAATGATTTTTAGATCGAATTCACACTAAGTATTCCTGCATTTATAACTCTATCAACTTTTATCATGTCTGCACCAGGTTACATGGTACATGAGTGATAAATAAAAATATATTTTGATATTTCAAATCATTTGCGTCAAGCCGAAATAAGTAGCATAGACTGTACTTTAAACCGTTTCAAAAATGATTACGAGTCGACATATTTTTTTTAAAAGCACATAGTACGTATTTAGCTTGATGTCAAAATTTTGAAGCCTAGCATAGCTAGGAGTTTTGGAAAACTTAATGTCTCCGCTAATAATCATTTGCTTAATAATCTATTTGTTCCTATAATCCTCAATTCTCCATTCACACATAACTATACCCAGTTCGCCAAACCACACTTATGAGTTCATAAACTTGCCACAATTATATGAGTTTAAGAACTTACCCTAGTCAGACATTTGGCGTCCATTCGCTGAGGGGTTCATAAACATTTCATATAACTATGAGTCAAGAATGTCACATAAGTTTAAGTTTTAAGAACTCGTACTTAACCTTATATTCTCTACCTATAACCTATCTATCTGTTATACACATGAGAAATGAATCACCCTCTTAACATGCATATAGCAAATAGCGCGACACAAACATTTCAATGATTATCAGTGCCAGAAACTAAGTGGTTTTTACACCAAGTACAATTCCCCGCCCATACAAGGAATCACACAACTCAGCTGCTGACATGAGTCCTCAATTGAAATCCCCACCTAGTCTTAACTCCGTTCTCAATACGAATTTCATTCAACTTGTATTCATAATCCTTTCTTGAATCTGTACCAATTCACACAGCAATCTTGCTGTAAACTTTTCAATCATCAGATTGATTCTTTTCCCATATTATAACCTTATCAGATCACGGGGTGATCTCATCGTAAATAATAAGATTCATTTATATGCTATAATCATTTTGTTTTACGATCTCTTATCCCTTTTACCTTCAATCTTTTAGACTCTATCTATTCGTCACTACTGTTCAACTTTATTATCAGAGTTAGGGAACTTTGTATCTTTACAACTCGCCGAGATTCGTCTTTGAATCTTATCGGCCAACTAACTCTATGTGAGTCAGATCTTATCCTAATCATTGCGATTATTGGTCTCAGGTATTCCTACCTAAGGTTCATAACCAACAGCTTTGATACCAACTGTGACAGCCCTAAATTTGGGTCCCAAATCACCACGGATCTGGTACAATCATTCTATAACTATTGCGGAAGATAAAAACATAAATTGTTTATGCAATACACTTTACACATTACCCCAAGGTCGAAAACCTTCACTTAATACACAATTCATAAACTATTTAACATAAAACATTATTATCATACAATGCTGTTACAAATCTAATCACACACATTAACTTTAAGCTGGAACTATCTTTAATCTTTCCTTGTATCCGATGTATTTGCCTTAATCTATAATGTTTATCATGATATAGCAAGGGTGAGCATGAAGGTTGCCCAGCAAGTTTAAATTTATTTAAGGATATATCATGATTGAAAGAGTCTGAATAATAAGATGACTATAATTCATCAATATAGTTGTGAATTAGCACGAACAAACTTTTAACTTAACAAGTATTAAACATAAACAAATATATCTGGACCAACTGGTAATGAAGGTGATCAGCCTTTCATACCTGACTTATACATGCAATATCTACAGAGTACAATTCTACAATGGCAATCAACATGATTAACCATAAGCAAAACTAAATGAAACAACTCTTAGTAGAGTTAAGTAAAACTTGCCTGAACCGTTGAATACCGCTAAGCAATTTATATCGCTTTAGCCGAAGACCTAATATTAGTAATATAGATATCTAATATTAGAATAATATCATCACAATATAATACTATTATATATATATATATATATATATATATATATATATATATATACACACACACACACACATAGAATAATCTAAACACATAATACATAACCCCATTAGTGTATTCAGCACATAAAACTTAGAGTCAGACTATTTAAGTCTGAGTTGAATCCGATAAAATTCTAACATCCCGACGGTCTAGTCGGACAATACTCGAGTCTAAAATTCTAACTTTTGGTTCACAGATATTTTAAATAATTTATTATCAGTAAAAATATTTTTCATAAGCTCGTAATAATTTTCAAGTAATTATTACCATTTATCATGATTTTTGAATCATTTATATCGTATTTAAAAAATATAAATACCACATAATTTCTTAATCATTAATATTTATTTAATATTAAATATTAATAAAAATCATAACATAATATTATAATATATTTATAATATCACAAAGTATTTTTAATACTTTAAAATCATATTTATATGATTTTTAAACACTTAATTCTATTATCCGATAATTGCTTTTAATATTAAAATATTAATATTTCCATGACAAAATATCAAAAGTTATATTTTATAACTTAAAATATTTTTATAACACTTAAATCATTTTTATATGATTTTTAAATTATTAATTCTATTTTTCTATAATTTATTTAATATATTTATTAAATAAACTAATTACCATTAATATTAATTTATTAATGAATTGCATCATAAAATATCAAAAGTTATTAAAAATAACTTAAAATATTTTCTTATACCATAATATTATTTTTCATGATTTTTCAAGTATTAAAATTATTTTTAAATAATTTATTTAATATTATAATTAAATAAATTAAATACCATTTATATTCTAAAAATATTAAATATTTATGAAATATACTCAAAATAATTAAAAACTAATTTTCAGACTTTAAAATAGTTTTTAGGAATTTATTTTGTATTTTTAATAATTAAAACCTATTTATTTCAATTTATTAATTAAAATAAATAATTTTCGAAAATTAATAACTAATAAATGGCCCTATAGCGACAGAACTGTCGCTATAGGTGTTCTTGAGCAAGAACCCAGAAATTTTGTCAGTCACTAAGGTAGGTGGTTTAAACACCTATAATTTCTTGATCATAAGGTTTCTGGGCAGTCTAGTGTAATATGTTTGTAGTATTGATGTAATACTATAATCTATAGCAAGTTTCATAGCCAAAACAAATCAAATCTGCAAGATCTAAGCCTCCCAATTCTTGTCAGTGGCTGTTCTTCATTTCTGGGTTTCCCAGAAATGAAGAACAGCTCGAGTGGGGTACTTTGGATCTTCATAACTTGGAATATAGGTCTGGTGCGATGTAAAGGTTCTATCATGTATTCCATATGTCAAGGTACAAGTATCAGGCACCAAACCAGTCTAATAACATCACACAACGAGATTAAGCATGGTCAAAGTTCTGACAGAAATCATGTTCTTAAGAAATCTGGGTTTTCCAGATTTCTACAAAAGTTGGTGGTCAACGCAGGTTTGACCCACAATATCTTGGATCCTATACATGATCTGAGTATTCTAATAACTTGTATGTGTAGTTCACATACCCTTCTACAACATAACAATAACAACTTGGCCAAAATATCAAACAACAGCAAGATTAAAGGTCTACAAAACTTGTCAGAAGCTTTCTGGAAAAATCTGGGCTGCCCAGATTCCAGACTTCGCGATCGGTCAACGATGTTTGACCAACAATAACTCTCAATCCGAACATGAATTGACCCCTATTCGAGTTTGAGAACAAAGACCACATAACATACTACAAGTTCAAACATTTAAAACACTAAAAACATTAACAGATACCGATCTATGGAGCCTGACATTTGCTTGTCAGACGATGCTATAAAATTTTTCCAAATTTAAGAAATCTTCAATTTCGAGCACTTGGATGTTATGAATCCATGTTCTAGCAACCTATATCAACAAGTGACACCCTAACACATATCTAACTAACAAACATCAACATTAACACCAATTTTTAAGGATTTCAAAATTTAGGGTTTATACCTTCTTATGCTTTGATTCTTGAATCTGATCCCTTGTTGCTGATGATTGAGTGTTAAGATATGATATTATCTTGTATTATCACACCCTTTCACTCTCAAATCCGTAAATCTAGAAAGAGAAAGGCTTTGGCTATTTTTAAAAAAATTAAGTGAGCTTTCTCTCACTATAATGCCACATATATGATACTTTTAATCTATTGTTGCTAGTTGGCTGAGATAACTGGCAAATATTGGCTAATTGGTGTCACATGGAGTGGTTGTAGTTGGTGAACAACTCACATTTGGCAAAATTTGCAAGTTAAGTCCAATACTGCAATAATGATATTTTGGTCACTTTGATTTTCATTTTAATGTTAAAATTGTCATTTGCTACAACACTTAGGGTTTGACCTTTAGGGTTAAAACCTAAGGTTCCAAAAATTAATTTTTAGAATTTCCAAAAATTAGATTTTTAAAATAGAAAAATTAAAATTCCGAAATTATAATTAGGATTCTATAATTATATTAAGATTTTCTAATCATGAAATTCAATCATGCTAATTAGGATTAACATTTCCTAATTAAAATTGCTAATTTAGCAATTAGGGTAAAAATTGTTCATTAGGGTTTATAACCCAGGAATTAGGGTTTTAAATAGAAAAATAATATTTCTAATTTAGAAATTAGGTTTCCTAATTAGATTAGAGTTTCCTAATTACTTGAAAATTAGGATTAATGTTTCCTAATTAACATTTAAATTATTAAACTCATAATTAGGTTTTCCCTAATTATAAATTAGGGTTTCTAATCCAAAAATTAGGGTTTTCTAAATCAATTAGGGTTATCCCTAATTAGGTTATCATTAATAACATTTAAACCTTATACCAATATTTGCATTCCCAAGCTAGGGTTTTCAATCTCCGAGTTAGGGTTTCAAATTTCCGAAACTGAAATTAGGGTTTTAAAAACCGGTTTCTAGGGTTTTCTTATCCATTGCTAGGGTTTTCTAACTGAACGCTGACGTTCTTAATATACGATTAGGGTTTGATACAAATATAATTTATCTGGTCAAACCTTGACCCTTAACCACATTCTGAACACATAAATGAGCATACACACATAACATATTCACGTATACACTTAATCCTGAATAATTCACCTAAATCCTTCACAGAATTTTGAAATCCTCAAAATTCCTTCTCAAAAATATCAAACGCATACACTAATTTTCTGTCTATGTTTTATTATTGAACCCTAAATAAATCAATTATGATTTTAAATTTTTTTTCTAAATTCTCGGGTTGTCACAAATAGTATTTCGTCTTGTATTCCTGATTATACCATCATTTTGTTAAAGTATTACTTCTATACTCCGTGAAATTAGTAGAATATCATTGAAATTTGCGATTCATCTAGTATCGTTTCACATGGATATTTTCTATACATTCTTGTTAAATTTAAAGTTTTTTATGACGGAGTACTGTCTATGAGTACTATTCATTTATACGATACTATTCACAAAAGTACTATTCACGGGATACTATTCACAAAGTACTATTCACGGGTACTATTCATGAAGTACTATTCACGTAGTACTATTCACGAGTACTATTCCCAAAATACTATTCACTGGATACTATTCCCAAAGTACTATTCATGGGGTACTATTGACCCGGGTACTATTCACCCAGAGTACTATTCATGATAAAAATTGATTTTTTTTCGGTCCAAATCATTTTTGATATAATATCATTCTTGAATTTTACTCCACAAAGCAGTATCATGTTGACAATTTGAACATTATTGAATTCTGGATAAATTAAATTATAAATCTTTAAAAATTTAACCTTTGTTTCTTTTAATTGAATTCTTATATCATTGTCATTATCCTTATGCTTATATTGTGATGAAAGTCATCTTTGACTTACATGTATAGATGGACTGTTGATTGGTATGATTATGATCAGGGATCATTCGGTATAATCATGACCCATAATGTTATAAATGATGTGATAAAAGTCCTCATTGGCCTGTAGTGCATCGATGGATAGTTGTTGATATGATATGACCAGGGATTATTCGGTATAATCATGACCATTGATGATTACATGAATATCCTTGGCCGTGGTGCAGGGATCATTCGATGATGTGGTTTATTTATTAAGCTGAGTCTCAGCGGTATAGTTGATGAAAAACCTTTTTAAATCATAGAAGATAGTAGATATCATGCTCTACTTGGCTCTTCTAATGGATTGTTTATTCCGCTGCAGTTAAACTTTATGTTTATTATATTTTATCAGTTTAATACTGTTGAAGGCTAACGATAATTTATCCTGCATTATCTTAGTCATAATATTTCTTACTGAGCTAGTTGAGCTCACCCTTTTGCTTTCATTGTTCTATTCAGGAAATGATAGCGTAGCCGGGACTAGTCGGGGAATGGAGTGATGGTCCGAGATGGTTGTTTTAGTAGTCCTCACTGTTTAGTATGATAATAAATGTAATGAGGATTGAATTTGAGTTTGGATACTGTCTAGAAGGCAATACTCCTGTCAAAACTCTCAGTTATGTTTTATCGTATTTTACACGACAGTTGTATAATTAAGTTTGTATTTGAATTATGTACCATGTATTTGGCGACTCAAGATGGGTGATGTATACCTATTTTGGGGGTGTCATAGTTGGTATCAAAGCTTAGGGATATGATCCCTGGCTAAGATGTGAGACAAGAACTAGGAGGGGAGAGACGGAGAATTCCTTCGCTAGTATGACCTACCTAAGTTTATTTGGTATTTAATTGGCCGGTCAGAGTATAGGGATAATATGTGACATGTCAATTAACCCTTGTTTTGTGGCAGTGTTTGAAAATGACATCTGAAAATGTTGAGGTCATCAATGAAGCACATGAGACCGTTGAGTCACCAACGATCAATACCCAGGATAATGTGCAATAGGAAGACAATAATCCTCAGGTAAACAATAACACCGATCAAATGATGAATGATGGGATGTTCAGAGGCTTTATGCAATTTATTCAACATCAGGCGAGAGCGGCTCCTGTTCAAAATGCAGGTGGAAACACTGGCAACTCTCGGACGATCACCGCTAAGCAGTTCAAGGAGCTGGGACCACCGGAGTTTATTGGAGAGCCAAAACCACTCAAGGCAGAGACATGGATAAAGCAGATCACCAATATATTTGATGTCTTGGGATGCTCTGAGGAGCAAAAGGTTCAATTTGCCACCTTCATGTTGCGAGGAGAGGCAGATTACAGGTGAAAATTCGTAAAGCGTACTCAACCTGCCGAACTAAAGATGTCTTGGGAGAAGTTCCAAGAACTGTTCAACGACAAGTACTTTCCCGAAAGTATTCATCACATGAAGGAGGTAGAGTTCATCAAGCTAGAGCAGAACAGTATGACCGTGTCACAGTACGAAGCTAAGTTTGCCGAGTTGTCCCGGTTTGCGTCCTACTTGGTTGATAATAAGGAGAGAATGACGCAGATGTTTCTAAGAGGTTTAAAACCTGAGATACGTCAATACCTAGTTTCTCAAAAACAGTGTTTGTATTCAGATGTTGTAAATAGGGCTCAGTTATTGGAGCGCAATAACAAGTCAACTCAACCAAGAGAGAGCAACCGGCAAAATGATAATACCAGTGGTAGCAGTCATCGAAGCGGTGACAACAAACGTAGAGGCAATCAACATGCCAGAAATGGTAACAACTTCGGTGGTAATCATGGCCAAGATAGTAGGAGTGGAAATTTTAAGAAGAGGAGATTCAACAATGATGGAAAGACGTCAGCACCAACACCTGTTGTTAAGGAAGGAGAACGATCACCGGTCGTATGTTATAAATATGGAGGGGAGGGACACATCAGTCCAAACTGTACGCAGCAGTCCAAAACATGTTACAATTATGGAAGAGAATGTCACCTAGCCCGATTTTGTCGTGCACCGAAGTCAAGTCTAGCTGGGATGGAGGCATCAAAGGCAGTCCCAAACAAGATAAAACGGGTAGTTCAAGGGAGAGCGTTTGTCGTAATCTCCTAAAAAGCGAGGAATCCGAATGAGGTGATCACGGGTAAGCTAATAATAAACTCTAGTGAAGTCTATACCTTATTTGATACCGGTTCTACCCATTCTTTTATTTCTCCTACTTGCGCTCAACGTTTAAATTTGACTCCGGAGAAATTACACTTTGACTTATCTATTGAAACTCCGTTGGGAGAAACTTTCATTACATCCACTGTTTATAAGTCTTGTTTGATTCAAATCGGTAACCGTACGTTACCTATCGATCTTATCGCTTTGAAAATACTTGCATTTGATGTGATTTTAGGGATTGATTGGTTAAATACTCATCATGCTAAAATCGATTATTTTCGTAAGGTTGTTAGCTTTCATATTCCTAACCAACCTATTATGCAAATTCAAGCAACCAAGCCACTAAAGTCAATCACTATCATATCAAGCCATAAAGCTATTCGTTTATTGAAAAACGGATGTTAAGCTTTCTTAGCCCATGTCACGGATTTAAATAAAAATACGTCAGATTTGAATGATATTTCTATTATTAATAAATTTCCTGACGTATTCCCTGAAAAACTTCCTGGCCTACCCCCAGAGCGTGAAATTGAATTTTGTATCAACCTTGAATTAGGTACAAAATCCATTTCCAAAGCCCCATATCAGATGGCTCCTATTAAACTTCAGGAGTTAAAGACCCAACTGCAGGAATTGTTAGACATCGATTTCATTCGTCCTAGTACGTCTCCGTGGGGTGCTCCTGTTCTATTCGTGAAGAAGAAAGATGGGACTATGCGACTTTGTGTTGATTATCGGGAGTTGAGTTATGTCACCATCAAAAATAGATACCCGTTGCCTCGTATTGACGATCTGTTTGATCAGTTGCAAGGCGCCAAATTCTTTTTAAAGATTGATCTTTGTTCTGGATATCATCAATTAAAGATTAAAACTGATGACATTCTAAAGACTACTTTAAGAACTCGGTACGGGCATTATGAATTTCTAGTCATGTCCTTTGGATTGACCAATGCTCCTGCTGCCTTCATGGATATGATGAACCGAGTATTCAAGGAATGTTTGGATCAATTTGTGGTCGTCTTTATTGATGACATCCTCATATATTCCAAAAGCCGTGAAGATCATGAACAACAGTTGAGGCTGATACTCCAAACGCTTCGTGAAAACAAGCTTTATGCCAAGTTGAAGAAATGCGAGTTCTGGCTTGAGGAAGTAGCATTCCTTGGGCACGTGATATCAAATCATGGAATATCTGTTAACCCGACAAAGATTGAAGCAATTCAAAGCTGGGAGCAACCTAAGTCAGTGACCAAAGTACGTAGCTTTCTCGGCTTAGCAGGTTATTATCAGAGATTCGTAGAAGGGTTTTCTCGAATCGCTACTCCATTAACTCAGCTGACTCGGAAAGATACAAAATTCGGTTGGAGCGAGGAATGTGAGAAGAGTTTACAAGAACTCAAGAGGAGACTCATTTCAGCACCTGTTCTGACAATACCATCTAGCTCGGAGGGATTTGTAACAACCCGATATTTTCTATATAAATAAATAAGAAATTTTGTGAATAATTTTTTTTTATATATTAAGGATGAGGATTTGTACAAGATTATGTGTATATATATTTATGTGGTAAGTAAAAATATATTTATTACATAATTATTTACAAATAAATTTATTTTAAAATTATTGATTATTAAAAAGTATATACTTATAATAATTAATTTATGGTAGAAATATTTTAATAATTATTTTCCATGAAAATATATAATCATATATTATTTAAATAATATATGAACTGATTTTTAGAATAATTATAATAATTATTTTATTATATGAATTTTAGTACAAATTATTAAGTTAATTATTTTACCTTAATTATTAAGGTTAAATAGGAAGAATAAATCAGATATGATATCCAAACCCTAATTTTGGATTATTGCCACGGTATGAGAATAATAATATAATATTAATTATATTTTGATTTTTCAGTGCTATGAATATGTACTGCATGTACGTATTGATGATAATTGGTCAATTATGGTATTTAATTTCAAAACCCTAATTTAAAACTTGAATACGAGTTCGAAGCTTTTTGGTAGCTGTGAATTATGAGATTAAGACTGTGATATAACTGTGTTATATATTTTATGTTGTGTATTAAGGGATTAATTAGGTAAACCCTAATTAAAGTTTTAGAAACCCTAATAAATTTATTAAAAACCCTATTTTAAGTGTTAAACCCTAGTTTGAAACTCAATTATGAGTTCGAGATTATTATGTAGCGATGTTATGTGATTTTATGCATAATTAGGTAAACCCTAATTAACATTTTGAAATATTAATTTCTAGAAACCCTAATTTCTATAATTAGTAACCCTAATTAGAAATTATAAAACTTAATTACCAATTTGTAAACCCTAATTGCTATTTTAGCAAAGTTAATGATAATTATATGATTTAAACCCTAATGTTCCTGTATAAGGTAATTATAAAATTATTCATAATTAGAAAATTCTAATTTCAAAATTTTAGAAACTAAAAGTTATTAAATTTTTATTTTATTTTGAGCAAACCCTAAATTAGAAATCCTAGACTTTTGCTAAAATGGCTCAAACCCTAAACCCTAACCTAAACCCTAAACCCTAAGGGTTTGCATGATTACAAGTATGCCATTAAATTATCAAGCCCAAGTTCCAAAATGCCCTTATGTGTAATTTTTATTTATTTAGCTTACTTGTGTATCTTGCCAAGATTGGAGTTGTTCACCAACTCTAGATTACTCCACATGCTCAAAAATCTCAGTAGATCAGCCACACATTTCAGCCATACATGCACCATACACTTCTATTTATAGATTGGAAGAGAGAGAAATAACATTTGTTACTTACATTTTTCATAACACTCAAACTAAGCTCTCTCTCTCTCTAACCATCAAAATACACAAGTATATTAGTCTCAAATCAAAGCCCCACGTTTACCATAAACAGATCAGCAACACAAAATCAGAAATTTTTCAAAGAAAGGTATGAACGAACCCTAGAATTTCTGTCCAACGATTCTGTGTTAGATGTTAATTTTTTTGTGTTAAACATGTTATATAAGGTGTCTAGGGATGATCTGGGTTGCTAGATGTTAGATCCATAACATCTAGAGGCTCGGATTTGAAGATTTGCAAAATCTGGGAAAATAAATTTTTGTTCTCTGACAGTGAATGTCAGTCCTTATATCTTGGTGATCTGTAGAGATTTACGTGTTTTGAAAGCTTTTAGTGGTAGTCGTGTATGTGTTCTTTAGTCTAAAAGTTGAATCAAGGTCATAGCTTCAACAGATTACAAGTTATTCGTGGTCAAAGGTCATTGACCGAACATGACCAGACCATTTCTGGGTAACCCAGAAATGGGTTTTCAAGGTCTGACAATATATTTAAGGATCTAGATCTGGCAGGTTGTTGGATTTTTGTTGTTGTTTTGTTATCTAAGTTATAGTATAGTAGTTATACTACATCGTGATGCTTTTAGATAGCTTATATCATGATCATACAGGAATTGGAGGATGGTCAAACTAGGCAGAAACTTCACGGATGAACTTTCCGGGTAACCCAGAAAGTTCATGAGCGTGGTTTCTGACAACGTTTGACCGGACAAGATCTTGGTATTGTGTTGTTGTTTTGTTGATTTTATGTAATGGATCTCTAGACTTACATGTGTTCTACAAGCTAGACCTCTTAAATCGCTAAAAACTCACCTAGATCACAAGTTGTGGGAGCCCAAAACGAGCCAGTCAAACTGTTCTTCATTTCTGGGTAGCCCAGAAAATGAAGAACAGCTCTGACAGCTTGTTCAACGCTTCGGATCTCGTTAGTTATGCATGGTTTGATGATGTTGTTTGTTGGATCGTGTAGTCTTGTACTTGTACTACATTATCTTATCAACAACATGTTCAGAAACACATCACACTCGGTTTTAATCTTGGTCAAACTAAGCAACTCGGTAACTGGCAAGGTTTTCTGGGTTTGTATCAAGAACATGAAGAACACCTATAGCGACGGTTCTGTCGCTATAGGTGTCTTTAGCGACAGATAATATACTATTTTCGGGAAATTAATAAAAAATAGAAAAAAATTAGTTTTAAATTATTAAAAATACAAAATAAATTATAAAAAATTATTTTAAATTCCTAAAATTAGTTTTTAACTATTTTAAATATATTTCGTAAATATTTAATATTTTTGAAATATTAAAAGTATTTAATTTATTTAATTATAATTAAATAAATTATTTAAAAATAATTTTAATATTAGAAAAATCAATAAAAATTATATTATGATATAAGAAAATATTTTAAGTTATTTTTAATGACTTTTAATATTTTATGATAAATTTCATTAATAAATTAATATTAATGGTAATTAATTTATTTACTAAATGAATTAAGTAAATTAATTAAAAATGATTTTATTATATTAAAAATTATTTTAAATGAAAATAAAGTGTTTAAAAATATTTTAAGTTATAAAATATAACTTTCAATATTTAAAGGATAATTTCATTAATAATTTAATATTAATGATTATTAAGTTATTATTATTGATATTAAATTTATTTAATAATTATATTAAATAAATAGTTTATAAATGGTTTTATTACTTTAAAAATCATTTAAAAGGGATATAAATAAATTAAAAATATTTTAAGTTATACTTAATGACTTTTAATATTTTGATAAATGAAACATTAATACTTTAATATTAATGATAATTATTTAAAAATGATTTTAAATATTTTAAAAATCATTTAAGGGTAATATTAATACTTTAAAAGTATTTTGAGTTATTATACATAACTTTAATATTTTGGAAATGATTTCATTAATAGTTTAATACTAATTAAATATTTATTATAATAGAATTGATTGGTATTTAAATCATTTAAATATGATTCCGGTGTTTGAAAATTTATGATAAATTATAATAAATGTTTTAAAATTTTATTGAGTCATTTAAAAATAATATGACTGATACGTACTGATGTTAAGTTATAAAATAGAGTCTTAGACTCGATAATTACCCAATAAAGTTGTCGGTAGACCGACATGTTTCAGAAATTGATCTGGACTTAGATATTTTGATTGTATAAGTGATTATTTGTGATTCAATGGTTATTAAACATAGGTGCTAATGTGATTAGGTTATGTGCTGACTGCAATAAGCAGTGTTATGTGTTATAGTATGTTGTTCTAATCGAACGAACTATCTTATTAATGATAGGTCGTGAGATAAGCGATAGATCTTAATTACAAGTTGTAAGCAGCGCTTCAGGCAAGTATCTAACCTTTGCATTTTCTTTATGCAATGGATGTGAGTAAGAATGTTTCTAAACTATATTATTACGGTACAGATTATGAACTTTATATTATATAAGCTCATTGAATATCAACATGTTAGTATACGATAATTCGGATATATATATTCTGTTCGTTAATTTCTAGAAATGGTTAAACAAGTGTCCCCACTTGGATAATCATTGTATTTAATCACATGTTGATATACCTTTGTCAATTACCCGTATACATATATGCTAAATTATAGATTATTGTTGAACAAGATAAAACCTTTGATGTAGAACCCAGACAGGTATGAACATCCCTACATGGGAAAATTTTTATGCGCTCCGGCGGACAAAGGATGAACGATAATATCGTTCTAGCAATGTAGTATTGATCAATGCAGGGCATAACGGGCTGATCACCCCCCGTGCCCGTAAGTTATGTCGGTTTACAGATGAATTTCTGTTTAACCTTTTCGAAAATGAAAATAATGTTCATGGCATGTCACCATAACCCCAGTTATAGTCATTATGTAGTTTCAAAAATTTGAAAGAGAGTTGTTATGTTATTATTATCGGTTCAGAATACTTCACAACTATTGACTGGTTGTAGAAGAATAGTACAAAGAAAATATTTAAATCCTTTCAGCTTATATATATATAATTGTTATTGCTTACTGGGCACTCAAATGCTCATCCTTGCTTAAATTTAAATGTTTTCAGCTAAGTGCGAACGACCAGAGAACTCTGCTAAGAACAAAGGAAAAGGGAAGGTTGCTGAATGAACGAATTACTATGTTATGTAATAGTTTAATGTTATTAAGACAATTATGATATATATTATCTATCATGGGTTGTAATGAATGTTTAAAGGTTACGTACTTGGGAGCTAGACTCTGATAATTATGTAAATTAAGTTGATCTTTTATATTATTGTTATTATTATTAGTATTATTCCGCTCATAGAAATGGTATCGTGAAGAACCGAGTTCAGGTTTCAAGTACCCGAGTTTGGGGTCCTCACAGGATTTGTCATCTACAGCGATGCTTCAGGCAGAGGGTTAGGATGTATTCTCATGTAACATGGAAAAGTCATAGCCTATGCATCACGACAACTCAAAGAATATGAGAGGAATTATCTTACTCATGATCTAGAGTTGGCAGCTGTCGTTTTTGCGCTTAAAATTTGGAGGCATTACCTGTATGGGGAGAAGGTGGAAATCTATACGGATCATAAAAGCCTCAAATATTTCTTCACCCAAATGGAACTCAACATGCGGCAACGACGTTGGCTTGAGTTGTTGAAAGATTATGATCATACCATTCAATATCATCCTGGAAAAGCGAACGTAGTAGCTGACGCATTGAGTAGAAGATCATATATGGGTACGAGTGCGATATTGTTAACGCAAAGGCCCATTTTGTATGACTTGTAAAGGTTGGAGATAGAGTTAAAGACTCCAGGGACCCATGTGATGATGGCGAATATACGAGTAGAACCAACTTTAATCGATAAAGTTAAAGCTGCTCAAACTACAGACCTGGAGCTGATGCGTATAAAGAAGAAAGTGTAAGAAGGTGGTATTCCGGAAGCAAGAATCGATGAAGAAGGAATACTTCGAGTTAAATCCAGACTTTGTGTTCCTAACGATTCTGACTTGAAGTATAAAATCATGATGGAGGCGGACAACACACTGTTTGTAATCCATCTTAGGAGTAACAAAATGTATCGTGATCTTCGACATACATTTTGGTGGAACTATATGAAGAGAGAGATAGCGGCATTAATCTCAAGGTGTCTAACTTGTCAACGAGTCAAGGCGGAGAATCAAGTGCCAAAAGGTCCATTGCAACCACTTGAAATTCCAGAATAGAAGTGGGAGCACATTATCATGGATTTTATTACTGGTCTTCCCAAGGTTTCTCAAGGCATAAATGCGATTTGGGTCATTGTTGATAGATTGACCAAGTCTACTCATTTCTTATCGATACGAGAAACTTATACACTTGAACATCTTGCTCGTATGTACATAAACGAGATTATAAGATTACATGGTATGCCAGTATCCATAGTTTCTGATCGAGATCCAAGATTCACTTCATAATTTTGGGTTAGTTTGCAAAAAGTTATGGGCACATATTTACGATTTAGTTCGGCATATCATTCTCAAATGGACGGACAGTCAGAGAGAACTATTCAAACTCTTGAAGATTTATTAAGACTATGTGTCCTTGACTTCAAAGGAAGTTGGGATAAGTTCTTACCATTGGTGGAGTTTTCCTACAAAAATAGTTATCAAGAAAGTATTGGCATGGCTCCATTCGAGGCGTTGTATGAAAGAAAGTGTCGTTCTCCAGTATGCTGGGATGAGGTGGGTGAAGCAATGTTGTTGGGACCTGAGTTGGTACGTATGACTACGGAAAAGATTCAAACGATCCAATAATGTATAAAAATCTCACAAGATCGACAAAAGAGTTATGCTGATCTTTATCGAAAGGACGTGGAATTCAATATTGGAGATCATGTGTTGTTACGTGTTGCTCCATAGAAAGGAGTTACGAGATTTGGAAAGAGAGGAAAGCTCAATCCTCGATTCATTGGCCCATTTGAAATCTTCGATCGAGTAGGAACTGTAGCCTATAGACTCACCTTACTGCCAAGTATGTCTCGTGTTCATAACGTTTTTCACATATCTATGTTACGTAATTATGTGAAAGACCCAAACCACATTATTGAATTAGAACCGGACGAGATAGCGGAAGATTTAACGTATGAAGAGATACCTGTTAAAATCTTGGATAAGAAGGATCATATTCTACGCTCCAAGGTTATACCTCAAGTCAAAGTTTTATGGAGAAACCATGATGTTGAGGAAATGACCTAGGAGTTAGAATCTGAAATGAAGTCAAGGTATCCTCACCTATTCGACATACCAGGTACGTACCCTAATTTCGAGGACGAAATTTCATAAAGAAGGGGAGGTTGTAAGACCCCAAGTTTTATGAATAAAGATTAATATTCTCGAAATATATTTTTGAATATTATGGTGTGAATTTGATATAATGTTATAGTTGCGGGTAATATTTACAAATTTTACAAAGTAAGCAAGTGGTTTTAAAATATTCGATAGGTCGGGGAATATTCATTTTAACATGGAATATTCGTACGACGACACAATCATTAGTGGACCCCACAACGGAAGTATTGTCGTAGTTAGAAAACGACAGAGATATCTTTTTAAAAAAATAACGGCGAAAGTTTTACCGTTAAACTGGTGAACTATCCGGTAGTAAAAGTACAGTAATACATGTGGTTGCATAGTAGCACGCGATATTGATTATTGATGCTTACGTGAGAAATCACTCAGTTATACTTAATTATTGCTACAGTAATTGCTACATAATATCTCTCGTATTATTGATTCAATTATTGTCACAGTATCATCAGCATAATATTTATTATTATTAAATCAATAATTGAGACGACAAAGTTATTCATATTATTATTTGTAATATTGACGATGTCTAGAAAGTTCTGTCGAGGAGAGGTTTAGTCACCTAATTGCGCGCCAATAGGGAGAAATCCTTATCGGAAAGCCCCATCTTTCCTGGGAATGATCTGGTTGTTAAATATTATGAGTTATAATATTAATGATGAATAAGTTCGTATTGATTAAAGATGAAACTGATATTTTCATTGTGTTGGGATTATTAGTGTTAATGAAAATCAACATTTATTTCGATAATAATTGATTTCTGGAGGCTATAATGACCAATCGGGTAATTAATCGGATAAATGAGCAATTAATTGTTATTAATTCACATGCATATAACTATTTGCTCATATGAATGGAACTATTGGTTCACATACATTACTATTAGGGGAGGTGGTGTAAGTTTGATAATACTTGCAGGACTAAATTAAAAATGAAGGAAAAGATGAAGGAATTATACTGTAATATTTCGAGCCTCAAAACGTGCCATTATCGAAACTATATTTTCCTATACATAGAAGCTCATTCTTCTTTCATTCTCACCAATTCACTAAGACTCACAAGAGCAATTATAGAGAGAGAAGCTATAAAGAGAAAGAAGAAGAGAAGTCTGCTACCTTACTATTTCAGTATCCAGTCTTCTTCTGAGGTAAGTGATATTATTTTGTTCCGTATTCATAGGAATAATATTTTCTTCCATACTCTGTAGTATGTGAGTAATATTATTTCGTCTCGTATTCCTGATTATACCCTTATTTTGTTAAAGTATTGCTTCTATACTCTGTGAAATTAATAGAATATCATTGAAATTTGCGCTTCATCTAGTATCGTTTTACAAGGATATTTTCTACACATTCTTGTTAAATTTTAAGCTTTTTATGCCGGAGTATTGTCCATGAGTACTATTCATTTATACGGTACTATTCACAAAAGTACTATTCACGGGATACTATTCAGAAAGTACTATTCATGGGTACTATTCATAAAGTACTATTCACGAGTACTATTCACAAAGTACTATTTATAGGGTACTATTCCTGAAGTACTATTCATGGGATACTATTCACCCGGAGTATTATTCATGACAAAAATTAATTTCTTTTCGGTCCAAATCATTTTTGATATAATATCATTCTTGAATTTTACTCCACAAAGCAGTATCATGTTGGCAATTTGAACATTATTAAATTCTGGATAAATTAAATTATAAATCTTTAAAAATTTATCCTTTGTTTCTTTTAATTGAATTCTTATATCATTGTCATCATCCTAATGCTTATATTGTGATGAAAGTCATCTTTGGCTTACGTGCATAGATGCACTGTTGATTGGTATGATTATGACCAGGGATCATTCGGTATAATCATGACCCATAATGTTATAAATGATGTGGTAAAACTCCTAATTGGCCTGTAGTGCATTGATGGATAGTTGTTGGTATGATTATGACCAGGAATTATTCGGTATAATCATGACCATTGATGATTACATGAATATCCTTGGTCGTGGTGCAAGGATTATTCGATGATGTGGTTTATTTATTAAGCTGAGTCTCAGCGGTATAGTTGATAAAAAACCTTTTTAAATCATAGAAGATAGTAGATATCATGCTCTACTTGACTCTTCTAATGGATTGTTTATTCTGCTGCAGTTAAACTTTATGATTATTATATTTTAACAGTTTAATAATGTTGAAGGCTAATGATAATTTATCCTGCATTATCTTAGTCATAATATTTCTTACTAGGCTAGTTGAGCTCACCTTTTTGCCTTCATTGTTCTCTTCAGGAAATGATAGCGTAGTCGGGACTAGTAGGGGAATGGAGTGATGGTTCGAGATGGTTGTTTTAGTAGTCCTCACTATTTAGTATGATAATAAATGTAATAAGGATTGAATTTGAGTTTGGATATTGTCTAGAAGACAATACTCTTGTCAAAACTCTAAGTTATGTTTTGTCGTATTTTACACGACAGTTGTATAATTAAGTTTGTATTTGAATTATGTACCATGTATTTGGCGACTCAAGATGGGTGATGTACACCTATTTTAGGGGCGTCACAAAGATATAATTCAGAAGAGTGGCAAAGCACAAAGTAGATCCTAAGAGCCACTCTACGAATCACCATGGACTTAAAGCTGAACCAGAGCAAGTGCAGAACCATGTCTGCCAACCAGTCAAGAAGGGTTCAGTGAATGGTGATGGTGCACAGCTGACATCGTATGAAGATGAGCAGAACAGAATGAAGATCATCTGCACCAAAGAAGATGTGGTCCAAACTCGAAGCAGAATGCAAAGAGGACCACACCAAGCTGCTAAGTACAAATGATGTTCAAGCGTAAAGACGTCTTTGCAGCTCAGCACCAACAATAACAATAACATTAACAACAAGAAGCCAGGGCCTGAGGGCTCCTTGTCCGGGGGGACTAAATGAAGTTCCAAGCTTGCTGGGCTTGAAGAGTTCCTAGGGAACTAGAGAAGTTCCAAGGCTGCTGGCCTTGAAGGGTTCTTAGTGAACTAAAGTCCCAAGGCTGCTGGCCTTGAAGGAATCTTAGTGATTCAGGGTGCTTCCCTTCCTTAGTGGAAATCCTGCTAGTTGAAAGCAGAAGAGTGGATTAGGAGCTTGAGTCTTTGAACCACTTAAAATTCCTTGTGTCTTTTACTTTATGTCATTTACATTATGTACTTAACTGCTATAACTGCTATGTATATTTTAACTGCTTACAACTGAACTAACTCTAAGAACAATGTATGTATGTTTATTAATATATCAATGAAGAGGATCTTTTACTTATTCCGCTGTGCTTGAAAAGATTCTTATGTTTGGCATATGCTAATTCATTAACAATACAAAATAAACGAGAAAAGTATTTAAAATTAAAAAGGATCTATTCAAAACCCCCTTCTTGATCTATTATGTGCCTACTGGGAACTAACAATTGGTATCAAAGTAGGTTTTCATGCTATATTCAAAAGCTAATCGCTTTGAGTCTGATCCTAGGCACAAAAATTGTTCTAAACTTAGTTTAGTAGTAAGGCAGTTGTTATATGTAGATGAGCTCACACGTTGGAAATATTGTGTACATGTAAATGTGTATATACACCTGAAGCTGCTCAGATTGGTCCATGTTCTTAAATGCCATTACAACAAGACCAATCCTTGGCCACAGTCTGTAAGACCCCAACTTTTATAAATAAAGATGAATTTTCTATAAATATCATTTTTGAATATTATGGAGTTAATTTGATATAATGTTATAATTGTGCGTAATATTTATAAATTTTGCAAAGTACGCAAGTTGTTATATAATATTCGATTGGTCGGGGAATATTCGTTTTAACAGTGAATATTCGTACAACGGCACAATCATTGGTAGACCCCACAACGGAATTATTGTCGGATTGAGAAAACGACAAAAATATTTTATTAAAAATAACGGCGGAAGTTTTACCATTGATACTGTTGAACTACTCGATAGTAAAAGTACAATAATACGTGTGGTTGCATAGTAGCACACGGTATTGGTTATTAATGCTTATGTGAGAAGTCACTCAGTTTGATTCAATTATTGTCAGTTAATAATATGAATTATTTAGCGATAATGACGTTTTGTTTTATTCGTATTATTAACGTAATAAAACAGAAACATCTTTTTATATAAAACAGAATACTTTATTAAAGTTATTCTATAAATAGAATATATTATATTTTATTTAAAAGATTTTTCTTTAAATATGGATCATCAGATTAAAGTAATCAATCTGGACCGTTCATGGATTAGTTACTATGCATTCTATTTTTCTATAAATAGCAGCTCATTCCTTCATTATTTCTTACGAATTCACTGAACTCTAGAGAGAGAAACTATAGAGAGAGAGAGAAGAAGGGTATTCTGTTACTTAACTACTTTCTTATTTCAGCTCTTCTTTAAAACGGTAAGGGGTGTTATTCTTTCTTATTCATGAAGAGAACTATTGTTGTTCCATTTCTTATTATTCTGTTGGAATAACCTATATACGCGGTCTACCCTATACTTGGTGACATTCTTTTATTATTCTGTTGGAACATCCTGTCTGTGTGTTTTACACCGGACCTGGTTCCGTCTTTATTATTATTCCGTTGGAACATCCTGTATGTATGTTTTACACCGGGTCTGGTTCCGTCTTTATTATTATTTTGTTGGAACATCCTATCTGTGTGTTTTACACCAGACCTGGTTTCGTCTTTATTATTATTCTGTTGGAACATCCTGTCTGTGTGTTTTACACCGAACCTGGTTCCGTCTTTATTATTATTCTATTGGAATATCCTGTCTGTGCGTTTTACGCCGGACCTGGTTCCATTATTTATTATTCTGTTGGAATAACCTGTCTGTAAGGTCTATCGCATGCATGGTGATTTCTTTTGTTATTCCATTCTTTATTATACTCAGTTGGTTAAGTTTTGACTTCTATACTCCATGAAATTTGTGGAATATCCTTGATAATTGCGTTTCATCCAGTATCTTTTCATGAAAATATTTTTCTAAGCATTCTTGAATTTTACTCCACAAAGCAGTATCATGTTGACAATTTGGACGTTGTTAATTATTGGATAAATTAATTCTTGAACTTGTTTTATTGAATTCTTATATCATTGTCATCATCCTCATGTTTATAAAATGTTGAAAGTTATCTGTGGTCTGTAGTTCATAGATGGACTTGGTATGATTATGACCAGGGATTATTCGGTATAATCATGACCGTAATGTTACAAATGATGTGGTAAAAGTCATCATTGGCCCGTAATGCATTGGTGGACAGTTGTTGGCATGATCATGACCATTAATGAATACACTAATATTCTTGGCCGTAGTGCAGGGGTGATTCGATGATGTGGATTATTTTATTAAGCTGAGTCCCAGCGATCACAGTGTTGAAAAACCTTTTAAATCATAAAAGATAGTAGAGTTTATTTTCTACTTGACTCTTTTAATGGATTGCTTGTTCCGCTGCAGTTAAACTTGATGTCTATTATATTTTATCAGTTTAACATTGTTGAAGGTTAATGATAATTTATTCTACATTATCTTAGTCATAATATTTCTTACTGGGCTAGTTGAGCTCACCCTTTCTTTCACTGTTGTAACATTCTATAATTTTAAAGTGTTATAATAAATATTTATTGATTTATATAAATATTTAATGGATAGGTTTATTGATTGAATAATTAATTGTTCAATTTGAGTGATGTGGTGTATTTAATTATTTGTTGAATAAATAATCAAATAAATAATTAAATAGTAAATATTAAATATTTATTGGCAATATTAAATATTTATTTAATTATATGGCAATTTGAATTGATGTGATTTAATTAATTATTTGTTGTGTAATTAATTAAGGAGCTAAATAAATTAGTTGTTATGAGATTTAATAATAATTATTAATTTAATAAGCTAGAGAGCTTATAATGATTTTAAATAAATAATAATATTTTAAATGAGAAATTGTAGTTTAAAATATTAGTTGATTAAATGAAGTTATAATTGTAAAAGAAATTATAATTATTTATGTGATTAAAGCAATTTAATGGATTAATGTTTTATTTATTTAATTAAATAAAGTGTGACCAATAACCTTGCTATAAAGGAGTTATTAAAATAAATTAAAGGACTTTAATTTAGTTTTGGCCAAACAAGTTTTAATGCATATTAAGTCTTTAATTTAATGGTGTTTTACCAATCAAGGTATAAGGATTAATTGATTTATTTTAATTAGGTTTACCAAACAAGGTGTAAGAGTTAATGAGTTATTTTTATTATGTTAGCCAAACAAGCCTTAGGGCTTTTGATTTTTAAAAAAGTTAGATAACTGATGTCAGTTATACATATATTAATATTATATACTTAATACTTATATTATTATTAGTATGCGTTATATCTTTTTGCTAGTACGTAAGTTAGAATAGAGTTAGGAGAAAGACTAAGAAGAAGAAGAGAGGAGAAGAAGAAGAATACAGAGAAAAATTGAGATAATCCTAGAGAAATTGTGACAAGAATTGAGGGAAAAGAAGTCTTGTTATCATCTTCTTAAACAAAGTTATCATCTTCTAGGATACAAGGTATCATCTAAACCCTTTTATTTTTCAAAAGTTTTAGTTGTCTTCTCTTCCAAAAAAAAATTCTCTGAAAAATTTTTGTGAAGGATAAATTGTGTGTGGTATATGGTTTTGTAAGTTAAATTATTTGTTATAAAAATTGTTTTTCATAAGTTATATATAGGAATAGTCAATTAATTCATGTATGTATGTAATTTGTGAAGAAACCCATATTACAGTGAGTTTATATGAATATATATGAACATGGCTTAGTTTACAATAGAAATTAAGGTTTAAGTAGTTGTTCAATTGATAAATTGATTATGGAAATTGATAAAGTATGTATAATCATAACTATGATGTTTTGAAATTTCTGTTTTTATTGAAAAACAAAATCACAGTGTTGATTTTCATTAAAAATTGTCAACAATGGAGTTTTGCCAAAAACATTGAAATCGGGTGTTGTAAATTTGATGTTTATGTTGTTTAGATGACTAGAAACGCGTTAGAAAGTATTAGATTATGTTTATGTAAACCTATTTACTCATTGGGTAGTTTGGTATGGTTGTTAGAAAGGAGTTTGGAGGCCTAATTTGGCTTTTCGTAGTGTTCTAGAGCTAAAATCGCATAATCGCAGCATTGACCCCCGCCCCGGCGGGCCCCCTAGTGCAAAAACCCCCGTCCCGGCGGGGGGGTGTTCTGTCAAGCCAAAATTTTGAAAAAAAAAACTGACCGGACGTAGTTTACTAAAATGAGTATAACTTTTTCATACGAACTCTGATTGATGCGATTCAAGATGATTCGGAACGAGGACGAATAGGCCTATAACTTTTATTCTTTAAGTGTTTCAATTTGAAATCGTTATGAAGGGTCAAAATGGCTATCTTTAGGACTGTTGTGTATTTGGAGGCCATCGAAAGGCGTCGGAATGCGCAGATGCAAGTGCAATCCTTTGTGTATTAGTATAACCTAATGATAACATGTTAGACATGTAATAGGATGTTGTATCAAGTTGTTAATGTGTATATAGTGCAATGGCATGATCACTTAAGTAGTTGTAATAAAGCTAAATAGTGATATTCATGAAAAGATGCGATTTTGTTAGTAAGCTATATGAATCTAATGTTAGTATAACTAATGTGTATTGTCAATACATATGATATGTGTAGGACCTTTGGTGAACGTGAGTAGTGATTGTTTAACCTACACGATGAATGTATTAGTTATATGTTAATAACTAACTATGTCACGATGACATATGTATATAGGATATTGTGATTCAAATTGATTCGGTTTAGCCTACGAACAAGGCAAGTTCTCTAACTCAAAACTTCATTGTGCGAGTTTAAATTCATTTGGTACATTATTGTTTTCAAATTCAATTACAATTGTTGCAAGTTGCTACCTCTACATTTTCGTAGAGCGAGATTGTCTATTATTGAGTAGGTCATTGTATTTAGTTACTCATGACGATGCAAGATTTCTAATCCTTTATCTTATTGAACTAATTATTGTTTTCAATTCGATTACCTTATAATGATGCAAGCTGTCTAAACTTTGGTTTGATGTTGAACAAATTATTCTTGTATTACACTTGTTGTTTAGCATGCATAAATAAATTGCTATGCATGTTTAGTATTCAATTCTAATTAACCTTGGCTTAGTATTGTTCAAGCAAGGTATGATATAGTTATTCAAATTGTATGCTATTAGATTATTCCTAATGCATGACTTTAGTTTACTATGATTGATTCAATCACTATTATTCTATAGTATAGTGTTATTGGTCTTATTCAACTACTCCTTAGTTGATGTTCGTTAAATTCCAAATTTCCTTGAAAGCTTATCCAAACCAAACTTACTTTGGTGCGGACTTGTATTCTAAATACTGAGATGAACAACTCTTTTAATAGAGGTTTACGCTTAGCATTGAAATAGTTGTGCACAATACATTGTACGAAGGGTTGATCCCCCT
This sequence comes from Panax notoginseng, assembly GCA_016801055.1. Lineage (NCBI taxonomy): Eukaryota > Viridiplantae > Streptophyta > Magnoliopsida > Apiales > Araliaceae > Panax > Panax notoginseng. The sequence goes on from CM029014.1 coordinate 107,314,113, forward strand.
AAGTACATGAAGTCCTTACAGTCTTATGACTGTTAAAGTTTAGGTTGAAAGGTTACTTATAACTGTGGACATGATTCGTGGTCATTAGACCCTCAGTAATTGATTAAAGTTTTCAGAAAGTAATAGAATTTATTGTTCAGTTCTATTAAACCTAATATTGGCAAATGATGTAAAGTTAAATGATTTATCTATTATTATTTCAAGTGGGCTTTGTTTGCTCACTCTTGCCTGTAAACTTTCTTACAGCTAAGGTTGAAACTGGTGATGTACCTAGCACCAGTAAAGGGAAAGGAAAGATGAAACAATGCTGAAGACCTGTAATAGATTGAATAGTTTATTTTCAGACTTGTTTAAAGATTGTAATGAATGTTATTTTAATTATTCCGCATGAATGAATGAATGTTTGTAAAGGTTAGATAACCTGGGAGATTTATTTAAATTTAATCCTGTATGGGCAGGTTTTATTTATTCAATTTTATTATAATTGGGTAGTTAGAAATGAATGTTTTGATTACGTGAACACCAAATCTTGAGGAAATGGAGTACCAGGATTTGGGGGTGTCACAACTGTTCTCTTCAGGAAATGAGAACGTAGCTAGGGCAAGTTGGAGAACGGAGTGATGGTCCGAATGATAGTATTAGTTAGTAGTCCTCACTATTCTATGTAATAGTGTGTTAATAAATGTAACGAAGACTCCTTTTGAGTATGAATACTCTCTAGAAGATAATATTTGTATTCAAACTCACAGTTTATGGTTTGTCGTATTGTACACGACAGTTGTATTAGTAAGTTGTATTTGTATTCTGTACTATGTATCTGACGACCCAAGATGGGTGATGTATACCTAATTTTGGGGGCGTCACACAGTCAATCTTGTAGTCTGAAGACTAGGCTAGGAAGCTCAAGAGACGTCAACAGAAAAGAGTCAAACATCCACTAGCCTGAAAAGATGAAAAGGCCATATATGCTAAGAAATGCTTGTCCAGAGAAGAAAGAAGAACTTCTCAAACATGTATCTGGCCAACCAACAGCTGGATGTAAACCTTGTGAACTCAAGGATGTCAAAGAACTAAAGATGATGAGATTCTTTTAGCTTGCATCTTCAAGACCACGACTGATTGATTGAAGGTCAACTGGAGCAACAAGATGTCAGGAGCAAATGAGAAACTATGCACATCAATGCCTAACCTCAGTATGTCTAAGTTAAATAACTGTTAAGAAACTGACAGTAGAAAGGTACGGTTCCTCACTAATATAAATGTGTACATCATGTTGCACCTCCTTATGAACTATAACAGTATTCTTTCAAGGAATCATAATCTACCTAAAAAGGTAAAGAGAGAAAGTACACTGAAGTTGGAAACTCAAATGCTTACAAACTTTCTCTCCATCCAAGTTTTAGGTTGAAGATAACATCTTGAAAGAAATCTGAAATGGGTCATAAGAATATCAAAAGGTTAAATTAATCTTATGTGGAGTAATCTTTGCTGATGGGTTAGTATGTATGTACAAACCTATGTTCTAAGTGTTTGATAACACACAGAGTATGATCAGTTCTACAAGAGTATCTTGAAGATTCGTAGAAACTGATCACCTCTATGAATAAACAGATACATATAAGTAATAGTGTTGATTCTTACTCTATGAACATTTAAACTCTGTGAACATAACCAATCAAATGATGAAACCATCAAAGGAAAATAGTGTTTTATTAAAATGGTTAATCTTACACACACTCTTCATCATGCATCTTAAGATGTCATATCAAATTTGGTTACATGCATGAATATGACTATTGATGAGCAATATGATGAAAATCCAAATGTGTGAGGAACATGGATTTTGAAAACTAACCTGGTAGGACCCATTTACCTATGGGTACCAAAAATAGAAATATATCTAACCTATAGGTACTTGGTCTATCTGGCCACACTAAGGAATGTTGAAGCAGAAGACTTCAGTCAAGAGGACTCAACCAGCAGAAGGCTTAAGACTGTTCAGAAATGATTCTGATAAAATTCCTATATGTCAAAGCCTGTCCTTGAAGACCTGCTAAGTTAATCTGAATGAAGCTCACATGGCTGCTGATCTTTATATGGAAACATGCCATTTAACCAAAGATGAAAAGGGTCTTATATGCTCAATCATGCAAAGCATACCATATGAGAAGAATCCTCAAGGAAGCTCACATCAGAGGATCATCGAGCATCAATCATGAGGAACTTATTACGGGAGCAGAACTCCACAAGCACAAACTGACAAAGAAGACTACGTTCGTAGTGCTGTCAAATGATCATAGAGTGAACAGTCATGAAGATATCCATCTCTATGATATAAGAAGATTTAATTGAGAATGATGATTCCAGTCAGAAGGAGATATGCAAGGATGCCTTCTAATGCACATGAAGAAAAGGAAATCACATCTATCTAAGAAGACAGTATCAACCATGGGGGAGCAGTGATCTGTTAAGGAACAACAACACTGAGATATGCTATGAAGAAATGTACCAGCTACAGAGTCCCAAACTTTATGGTTGATGAACCAAATGAAGATGCATAGTCAGTAGGAACGTCTCAAAACGTACTACTGATAACTTATCAGCCACCCTACTCAAAATCGTGGAGCGCCTACGATCAAATATCTGATCATAGTGTAAGAGAAGGAGAACACCATGATTATAGCCAATGCAAACGTCTAAGGCTGATAGAGGAACTCTCTAGCAGAAAAGGGTCAAATGAGATATCAGTGCAAATCACCTCTAAAGTTTTTCATCTAGAAAGCGCCTCAGGGACAAACCTGGCCCTTAGTTCACTCTAAGAGGTTGGCCCTTCCTGAGCCACCTTGACCCAAAAGGAATGCTTATTAAAGTTCATCTCAAGGACCAAGTCAGTCAACGATCATAGAGTAGAGGTTGAAGACAACTCAACGATCATGGAGTAACCTCACCGATCGTAGAAGTAGACTCGACGATCGCAGTCTTACTAGAGGATACCCTATCTCATAAGGAGCTCGGAAGAATTGGATACTTGCTCAACTACTCAGATCGTGTGGAGATAAATACAAATACAGTTTGGAAAGACATCATGCAAAATCACCTCAGAACTTAAGTGTCCAAACTGGCTTGGGGTACAATAGTGGTTAAGCTATGCAGTTTCAAGATGAGGATTAGTGTCAAAGCCATCCACTGCAGCATCTCTCAGAAGAAGATCGTTGAGTCAACAAAGGAAAACATAGAGTCCATAGCTACCTCACCAAGCTACTCTACGAACCAAAAAGGTCAACGGTCAATCCACGTCAGTAATGCTTATTTTCTTAAAAGGAATATAAAAGCGAAAAGGTTATGGGAAGTTATAGCTCATTACTGGGCATCGTGCAATCAATGGCTGGCTGACACATCACAGCTTATGCAGAGTCAGAAGGAACTATCATAAAGACAAATTCAAAATCTGCAAACAGTTGCTAGAAACTATCGAACCTCTCTTCCTCCCATTTTCAAACCCCTAGAATCCTCTTCAAAGCCTAAATCCATTAACCCTCCAGAGCTTCGCCCAAACCACATTCACCTGTCTCTCAGAAAACTCCCTAAATCAAATACCCATACTCTTTGAACTCTTCAAATGGAAGATTGGCTAGTAATCACTAGCATTCAGCTCGGAACCAAGACGTTTGAGAAATTCGGTAAGAAGTTCAGAGATATTCTTGAACTTGAGAAGAAGGCTGGATTCTCAGAATGTCTTGAGGCAAGCACTCGAGTATATACTGACCTGGTTAAGGAGTTTTACTCAAATGCATCCATAAATTTTGGAACCCTTTCTTCCAAGGTCAAAGGTCAGTTGCTAAAACTAAAATCGTCTGATATCAATCAATGCTTAGGCCTTCCTGACCTAGGACTGAAAAGCCTTGATGAGATTGACACTGAGCAAGCGAAGAAGATTATGTTATATAAAAGAAACCCTAGTCTGAAGGACATGAAGAAAAAGGAGTTTCTAGAAGAATTTGAGTTCCTTGCTGAGATAGTGGGCAAATGTATACAATGCAAGGACACTGCACATGACACTATGCTTGATCAACAACTGAAGATTATGTCTGCAATAGTTCTGAAGAAGTAAATAAACTTTGGAGCTATCTTGTTCGATCAAATCTCCAAATGGGTGGAAAAGGTTAAGATGAAGAAGTCCACAGATAAACCCCTTACCAAGGTTTTTCATGGAAGACTGTTGAGTATAGTGCTGAAGAAGAAATTGGGAGGCAAGATCAAGGATGATGAGGGAGAGCCTCTAAACGTTCATAAAGTGATGCCCCCACAGCTGTTTATAAACTAGAAGAAAAATCCCAGGGTAAACAAGAGGCTGATAACTATTGGAAGCAGCAGCAAGGTCTCTGTAAAGAAGAGGAAGGTGAAAGAGGTGGAAAGCTCTGAATCTGGTGAATCTGTACCAGTAGCAACCAAACCAGCATGAAAGAAATCCAAAGGTGTGATGAAAACTGAGGCCCTACCAAATATTGTCCAGACTCGAAGCAGAATGCAAAGAGGACCACACCAAGCTGCTAAGTACAAAAGATGTTCAATATTAAAGACATCTTAGCAGCTTAGCACCAACAACAACAACAACATCAACAACAAGAAGCCAGGGCCTGAGGGGTCCTTGTCCGGAGGGACTAAACGAAGTTTCAAGCCTACTGGGCTTGAAGAGTTCCTAGGGAACTAGAGAAGTTCCAAGGCTGTTGGCCTTAAAGAGTTCTTAGTGAACTGAAGTCCCAAGGCCGCTGGCCTTGAAGGAATCTTAGTGATTCAGGGTGCTACCCTTCCTTAGTGGAAATCCTGCTAGTTGAAAGTAGAAGAGTGAATTAGGAGCTTGAGTCTCTGAACCACTTAAAATACCTTGTGTCTTTTACTTTATGTCATTTACATTATGTACTTAACTGCTATAACTGCTATGTATGTTTTAACTACTTACAACTGAACTAACTCTAAGAACAATATATGTATGTTTATGCATATATCAATGAAGGGGTTCTTTTACTTATTTCGCTGTGCTTAAAAAGATTCTTATGTTTGTCATATGCTAATTCATTAGCAATACAAAATAAACGAGAAAAGTATTTGAAATTAAAAAGGATCTATTCAACCCTCCCTTTTAGATCTATTGTGTGCCTACTGGGAACTAACATAGTGAAAACAAGGAATTCAAGGTATAATCTATTCCTAATTCCAAGTTTTAATTTTCAATAGTTATTCTCTGTAATTGAGTTTTGGTTGGATTGTTGTTTAATATGTTGATGATATGAGTATATAATCTGATAATTATCATATATAAGCAATCGTTAGTGATCAAATTCATGGAATTTGGTTAGAAGAAGAAAATTTAAATAACAGTGTTATATATGTGTGGAAGTAGCTTATTTGAGGTCAAAATTGGTGTTTAACTTTTAGTATAATCTGTAAATTGGGTATGGTTTATGTTAAGATGTGATGCTCCCAAAATAGGTATACATCACCCATTCTGAGTCGCCAAATACATGGTACAGAAATCAAATACAAACTTTATTTATACAATACGATAAAACGTAGCTGAGAGTTTTAACACGAATATTGTCTCGTAGACAATATCCAAACTCAAATGGAGTCCTCGTTACAATTATTATCACACTATTTTATAAAATAGTGAGGACTACTATAGCCATAATCTCAGACCATCACTCCATTCTCCGACTAGTCCCAGCTATATTCTTATTTTCTGAAGAGAACAATGAAAGCAAAGGGTAAGATCAACTAGCCCAGTAAAGAATATTATAACTAAGATAATGCAGAATAAATTATCGTTAGCCTTCAACAGTGTTAAACTGATAGAATACAATAGACAACAAGTTTAACTACAGCGGAACAAACAATCCATTAGAAGAGTCAAGTAGAGCATGATATCTACTATCTTTTGTGATTTAAAAGTTTATCATCAATTTTATTGCTGAGACTCAGCTCAATAAATAATTCACATCACTAAATTATCCATGAACTACGGGCCAAAGATATTTATTATTATCACATCCGCGAATCATCCATGTACTACGGGCCAATGATATTCGTTATTATCACCAATGGTCATGATCATGCCAACAACTCTCCATCAATGCACCACGGGCCAATGAAGACTTTTACCACATCATATGTAACATTACAGGTCATGATTATACCGATACATAGTCATAATCATACCAATCAATAGTCCATCTATGTACTACGAGCCAAAGATGACTTTTATCACAATATAAGCATGAGGATGATGACAATGATATAAGCATCAATCAACAAAATCAAGGATAAATATTAAATATTTTTAATTTATCTAGAGTTTAAAAATATTCAAATTGTCAACATGATAACTGCTTTGTGGAGTAAAATTCAAGAATAATATTTTGAAAATAATTTGGACAGAAAAGAAATCAATTTTTGTCATGAATAGTACCCAGGTTGAATAGTACCCGAGTAAATAGTATCCCGTGAATAGTACGTCATGAATAGTACCCCGTGAATAGTAGCCCAGCATGAAAAGATCAAAATTTAACAAGAATGTTCAAAAAATATCCTTGTGAAACGATACTAGATGAAGCGCAAATTTTAAGGAGTATAGAAGCAATACTTTACAAAATGAGTGTAGAATTCGGAATCTGAAACGAAATAATATTACTCACATACTACAGAGTATGAAAAAAAAATATTATTTCTTACGAATACTGAACAAAAATAATATCCCTTACCTTAAAAGGAGAGTATTTCTGACTGGTAGGGCGGGGATATTCTTGAAGAAAACTTGCACTGCTTTCTACACTCAAAACTTCCTTAAACTCTAAAGAAATACGCTCAATATTATAGAAAAAGAGTTCTCTGATTCTGGTGTGATTTTCGTATCTAAACTAAGCATCCTATTTATAGGAGAATGGAATGATACTATTTAGGAAAAATCACGAACTGCACAGTAATTTCGGACAAATTTCACGGGCACAGAAATTGAATTCACATGATTTTTACTATGCAAGCACTATGCAATACTATACAAATAATAAAATATAATATATTCTATTTTTCATAAAAAATAAAAGTTCTATAATATATATATATATATATATATATATATATATATATATATATAGAACAAAATTGAGATAACTCTCTACCGATAAATTTAAAAAATGAGTAAGTGAGGTGCCATATAATAAGTAAAAATTACAATAAATACTTCAATAAAAACCCCTCTATTTATCTCAACTCACTTGGCTTCACTAAACACATTTTTAATAACATTTATTCATCATTTATAACTCACAATATTAACAACCATATCATTCCCAGGAAAGAGGGGGCATTCCGATAAGGATTTCTCCTTATTGGTGCGCAATTAGGTGACCAAACCCCTTTCTTCGACAGAACTTTCTAAATATTGTCAATAATGTAAATAATAATATGAATAACTTTGTCGTCTCAATTATTGATTTAATAATATAAAATATTGTGACAATAATTGAATCAATAACGTGAGATAATATGTAGCCATTACTGTGGTAATAATTGAAATAAATTGAGTGACTTCTCACGTAAGCATCAATAATCAAAGACATTGTACATACTGTGTGCTACTATGCAACCATGTATATTATTGTACTTTTATCACCGGGTATTTCAACAGTTAACGGTAAAACTTTTGCCATTATTTTTATAAAAAGATATTTCTGACGTTTTCTAACTCCGACAATAATTCCGTTATGGGGTCCGCCAATGATTGTGCCGTCGTACAAATATTCTCTGATAAAATGAATATTCTCCGACCAATCAAATATTTTATAACAACTTGCTTACTTTGGAAAATTTGTAAATATTACCCTCAACTATAACATTATATCACATCCACACCTTATTATTTAAAAAAGATATTTCGAGTAAATTAATCTTTATTCATAAAAGTTGGGGTCCTATAACCTCCCCTTCTTATGAAATTTCGTCCTTGAAATTGGTGTACGTACATAGTATGTCGAAGAGATGAGGATACCTTGATTTCATTTCAGATTCTAACTCCCAGGTCATTTCTTCAACATCGTGGTTCCTCCACAAAAGTTTGACTTGAGGTATAACCTTGGAGCGTAGAATATGTTCCTTCTTATCCAAGATTTTAACGGGTACCTCTTCATACGTTAAATCTTCCGCTATCTTGTCTGGTTCTAATTCAATAATGTGGTTCGGGTCTTCCACATATTTTACTTAACATAGATATATGAAAAATGTTATGAACACGAGACATACTTGGCGGTAAGGCGAGTCTATAGGTCATAGTTCTTACTCGATTGAGGATTTCAAATGGGCCAATGAATCGAGGATTAAGCTTTCCTCTCTTTCCAAATCTCGTAACTCCTTTCCATGGAGCAACACATAACAACACATGATCCCCAACAATGAATTCCGCGTCCCTTCGATGAAGATCAGCATAACTCTTTTGTCGATCTTGTGAGGTTTTTATACGTTGTCGAATCATTTGAATCTTCTCCGTTGTCATGCATACTAAATCCGATCCCAACAACGTTGCTTTACTCACCTCGTCTCAGCATACTAGAGAACGACACTTACGTCTATACAACGCCTCGAATGGAGCCATGCCTATACTTATTTGATAACTGTTGTTATAGGAGAATTCCACTAATGGCAATAACTTGTCCCAACTTCCTTTGAAGTCAAGGACACATAGTCTTAATAGATCTTTAAGGGTTTGAGTAGTCCTCTCCGACTACCCGTCCATCTGAGGATGATATACTGAACTAAATCGTAAATCCGTACCTATAGCTTTCTGTAACTATGGATACTAGCATACCATGCAGTCTTACAATCTTATTTATGTATATACGAGAAAGACGTTCAAGTGAATAAGTTTCTCGTATAGGTAAGAAATGAGCAGACTTGGTTAATCTATCAACAATGACCCAAATTATATCTATGCCTTGAAAAACCTTGGGAAGACCAGTAACAAAATTCGTGGTAATGTGCTCCCACTTTCATTCTAGAATTTCAAGTGGTTGCAATTAAACTTTTGGCATTTGATGCTCCGCCTTGACACGTTGACAAGTTAAACACCTTGAGATAAACTCCGCTATCTCTCTCTTCATATTGCTCCACCAAAATGTATGTCGAAGATCACGATACATTTTAGTACTCCCAGGATGGATAGTAAACGGTGTGTTGTGCGCCTCCATCATGATTTTATACTTTAAATCAGAGTCGTTAGGAACACAAAGTCTGGAGTTTACTTGAAGTATTCCTTCTTCATCAATTCTTGCTTCCGAAATAGCACATTCTTGCACTTTCTTCTTCATACGCATCAGTTCCAGGTCTGTAGCTTGATCAGCTTTAACTTTATCGATTAAAGTCGGTTCTACTCATATATTTGACATCATCACGTGGGTCTCCAAAGTCTTTAACTCTATCTCCATCCTTTGCAAGTCATACAAAATGGGCCTTTGCGTTAACAATATCGCACTCGTACCTGTATATGATATTCTACTTAATGCGTCAGCTACTACGATCGCTTTTCCAAGATGGTATTGGATGGTATGATCGTAATCTTGTAACATCTCAAGCCAACGTCGTTGCCACATGTTGAGCTCCTTTTGGATAAAGAAATATTTGAAGCTTTTATGATCTGTATAGATCTCCACCTTCTCTCCATATATGTAATGCCTCCAGATTTTAAGCACAAAAATGACTGTTGCCAACTCTAGATCATGAATAAGATAATTCCTCTCATATTCTTTAAGTTGTCGTGAGACATAGGCTATGACTTTCCTATGTTGTATGAGAACACATCCTAACCCTCTGCCTAAAACAACACTGTAGATGACCCATATGATATTGTCATAACAGATGCTGAAATGAGTCTCCTCTTGAGTTCTTGAAAACTCTTCTCATATTCCTCGCTCCAACTGAATTTTATATCTTTTCGAGTCAGCTGAGTTAACAGAGTGGCGATTCGAGAAAACCCTTCCATAAATCTCCGATAATAACCAGCTAAGCCCAGAAAGCTATGTACTTCGGTCACTGACTTAGGTTGATCCCAGCTTTGAATTGCTTCAATCTTTGCTGGGTCAACAGATATTCTGTGATTTGATATCACGTGCCCAAGGAATGCTACTTCTTCAAGCCAAAACTTATTTTTCTTCAACTTGGCATATAGCTTATTTTCACGAAGCTTTTGGAGTATCAGCCTCGAGTGTTGCTCATGATCTTCACTATATTTGGAGTATATGAGGATGCTATCAATAAAGACGACCACAAAATGATCTAAATATTCCTTGAATACTCGGTTCATCATATCCACGAAGGCAGCAGGAACATTAGTCAATCCAAAAGTCATGACTAGGAATTCATAATGCCCGTACCGAGTTCTAAAAGCAGTCTTTGGAATGTCATCAGTTTTAATCTTTAACTGATGATATCCGGAACAAAGATCGATCTTTAAAAAGAATTTGGCACCTTGCAACTAGTCAAATATGTCATCAATTCGAGGTAACGGGTACCTATTTTTGACGGTGACATGATTCAACTCCCGATAATCAATATAAAGTCACATACTCCCATCTTTCTTCTTTACGAATAGAACATGAGCACCCTAAGGAGACGTACTAGGACGAATGAAACCGATGCCTAACAATTCCTACAGTTGGGTTTTTAACTCCTAAAGTTCAATAGGAGCCATTCGATATGGGGCTTTGGAAATAGGTTTTGTACCGGGTTTAAGGTCAATACAAAACTCGATTTCACGCTCTGGGGGTAGGCTAGGAAGTTCTTCAGGGAATACGTCAGGAAATTTATTAACAATAGAACTATCATTCAAATCTGACGTATTTTTATTTAAATTTGTGACATGGGCTAAGAAAGCTTGACATCCATTTTTCAATAAACGAATGACTTTATGGCTTGATATGACAGTGATTGACTTTAGTGGTTTGGTTGCTTGAATTTGCATAATAGGTTGGTTAGGAATATGAAAGCTAACAGCCTTACGAAAATAATTAATTTTAGCATGATGAGTAGTTAACCAATCAATCCCTAAAATCACATTGAATGCAAGTATTTTCAAAGAGATAAGATCGACCGGTAACGTGAGGGTGCCGATTTGAATCAAACAAGACTTATAAATAGTGGATGTAATGAAGGTTTCTCCCAACGGAGTTTTAACAGATAAGTCAAAGTCTAATTTCTTCGGAGTTAAATTTAAACGTTGAGTGGAAGTAGGAGAAATAAAAGAATGGGTAGAACCAGTATCAAATAAGGTATAGACTTCGCAAGAATTTATAATTAGCTTACCCGTGATAACTTCATTCGGGTTCCTCGCTTTTTGGGAGGTCACGACAAATGCTCTCCCTTGAACTACTGGCTTTGACTTGTCTGGGATAGCCTTTGGTGCCTCCATCCCAACTGGACTTGACTTCACTACACGGAAAAATCGGGCTAGGTGACCTTCTCTTCCGCAATTGTAACACGCCTTGGATTGTTGCGTACAGTTTGGACTGATGTGTCCCTCCCCTCCGTATTTGTAACATACGACCAGTGGTCATTCTCCTTCCTTAAAAATAGGTGCTGGTGCTGCTGTCCTTCCATCATTATTGAACCTTTTCTTCTTGAAATTTTCACTTGACTCATTTCTTCTATTATCTTGGCCAGGGTTACCACCGAAGTGGTTACCATTTCTGGCATGTTGATTTTCTCCACGTTTGTTGTCACCGCTTTGATGACTGCTACCACTGGTATTATCATTTTACTGGTTGCTATCTCCTGGTTGGGTTGACTCATTATCGCGCTCTAATAACTGAGTCCTATTCACAATATCTGAATACAAGCAAAGTTTATAAGAAATGAGGTATTGACGTATTTTGGGTTTCAAACCTCTTAGAAACATTCGCGTCATACGCTCCTCATTATCTACCAAATGGGATGCAAATCGGGATAACTCTGTAAATTTAGCCTCGTATTACGACACAGTCATATTGTTTTGCTCCAGCTTGATGAATTCCACCTCCTTTATGTTACAAATACTTTCGAGAAAGTACTTGTCGTTGAACAATTCTTGGAACTTCTCCCAAGACATCTTTAGTGCGGCAGGCTGAGTACGTTTTACAGATTCCCACCAATGATCTGCCTCTCCTCGCAACATGAAGGTGGCAAAGGGGACCTTTTTCTCCTCGAAGCATCCCAAGACATCAAATATCTTGGTGATCTGCTTAATCCACGTCTTTGCCTTAAGTGGTTCTGGTTTTCGCAAAAACTCCGGTGGTCCCTGAAAGTAGTATGCACACAAGCCAATTGTGACGCCCCCAAAATTAAGTATACATCACCCATCTTGGGTCGCCAGATACATGGTACAGAATTTAAATATAACTTACTAATACAATTGTCGTGTACAATACGACAAAACATAAACTGTGAGTTTGAATATAAATATTGTCTTCTAGAGAGTATCCATACTCAAAAGGAGTCCTCATTACAATTATTATCACACTATTACATAGAATAGTGAGGACTACTAATGCTATCATCTAGGACCATCACTCCGTTTTCCGACTCGTCCCAGCTACGTTCTCATTTCCTGAAGAGAACAGTGAAAGAAAGGGTGAGCTCAACTAGCCCAGTAAGAAATATTATGACTAAGATAATGCAGAATAAATTATCATTAGTCTTCAACAATGTTAAACTGATAAAATACAATAGACATCAAGTTTAACTGCAGCGGAACCAACAATCCATTAAAAGAGTCAAGTAGAGAATAAAATCTACTATCTTTTATGATTTAAAAGGTTTTTCATGACTTTTATCGCTGAGACACAACTAAAAAAATAATCCACATCATTGAATCACCCCTGCACTACGGCCAAGGATATTCTTTACTATCACAACCACGAATTATCCATGCACTACGGGCCAAAGATAATCGTATTTTCATCAACGGTCCTGATCATGCCATAAAACAATTCATCTTTCCACTACGGCCAAAGAGAATCCATAGCCATAATCATACCAAAAATTTTCCATCAATGCACTACGGGCCAATGAGAACTTTTTCCACATTATTTGTAACATTACGGTCATGATTACACCGAATAATCCCTAGTTATAATCATACCAAGTCCATCTATGCACTACAGGCCACAGATGACTTTCAACATAATATAAACATGAGGATGATGACAATGATATAAGAATTTAATAAAACAAGTTTAAGAATTAATTTGTCCAGGAACCAATAACGTTCAAATTGTCAACATGATACTTTTGTGTAGAGTAAAATTTAAGAATGCTCAGAAGAATATATCCATGAAAAGATACTGGATGAAGCGCAAATATCACGGATATTCTACTAATTTCATGGAGTATAGAAGTCAAAACTTTAACCAACTGAGTATAATAAAGAATAGAATAACAAAAGAAATCATCATGCATGCGGTACTTTGCATAGACAGGTTATTCCAACAGAATAATAATAACGGAACCAGGTCAGGTGAAATTCACACCAATAGGATGTTCCAACAGAATAATAAAGACGGAACCAGGTCCGGCGTAAAACGCACAGATAGGATATTCCAACAAAATAATAAAGACGGAACCAGGTCCAGTGTAAAACACACAGACAGGATATTCTAACAGAATAATAAAGACAGAACCAGGTCCGATGTAAAACACACAGACAGGATGTTCCAACAGAATAATAATAAAGACGAAACCCGGTCCAATGTAAAACACACAGACAGGATGTTCCAACAGAATAATAGAAGAATGTCACCAAGTATAGGGTAGACCGCATATACAAGTTATTCCAACAGAATAATAAATAATGGAATAACAGAAGTTCTCTTCATGAATACAAAAGAAATAATACCCCTTACAGGTACAACAAATAATATCACTTACCTTTGAAAGAAGAGTATTCCGACTAGTAGGGCGAGAATATACTCGAAGAAACTTGTACTACGCTCAAAGCTTTCTTAAACTCTAAAGAAATACGCTCAAGATTATAGAAGAAGAACTCTCTCTATAGTTTCTCTCTCTAGAATTTCAGTAAATTCGTAAGAAAATAATGAAGGAATGAGCTTCTATTTATAGGAAAATAGAATGCATAGTAACTAATCCATGAACGGTCCATATTTAAAAAAAATCTTTTAAATAAAATATAATATATTCTATTTATAGAATAACTTTAATAAAGTATTCTGTTTTATATGAAAAGATGTTTCTGTTTTATTACGTTAATAATACGAATAAAACAAAACTTCATTATCGCTAAATAATTCATATTATTAACTGACAATAATTGAATCAAACTGAGTGACTTCTCACATAAGCATTAATAATCAATACCGTATTCTACTATGCAACCACACGTATTACTGTACTTTTACTACCGAGTAGTTCAACAGTATCAACGGTAAAACTTCCGCCGTTATTTTTAATAAAATATTGTTGTCGTTTTCTCAATTCGACAATAATTCCGTTGTGGGGTCCACCAATAATTGTGTCGTCGTACGAATATTTCCCGATAAAAATAATATTCCCGATCAATCGAATATAATACAACAACTTGCATACTTTGTAAAATTTATAAATACTACCCACAACTATAACATTATCTCAAATTCACACTATAATATTTTAAAAAAATATTTCGAAAAAAATTAAATCTTTATTCATAAAATATGGGGTTTCACACCAATCATGTTTGATGATAAAGCATATACTTTGTAATAGTCTTATTCATTTATTAATAAAAAGTATTAATTTATTAAAGGCTTTTAATTATCTACATGATGCTGTTTTATAATATGTGATAAACCCATAGTTTTAAGCAATGCTTTTAGAATAATGATGATGATCATTCTAATGAGATCTAAATTCTTAGAAAGCTTAAAACTAAAATAGTTCCCAATCGTTGGATTACTAAATTGGGGATTAGTGAATACGGATAGATTGGTATATACGTTGCATGCTCATTGGATGAGGATGATTGATCTCATGATCATTTGTGAGGAGACACTAAAGGAAGTATGTAGGTGCTTATTAGAGAATAAGTTCACTGAACGTGGCTCGCTAAGGAATACCTAATAGAGTTTTACTTGTCTGTCAATAGGAATTCATGTAGTGATAGTAGTACAAGTGATCCTTGGACTTTAGATCATCATAGTATCTTGTGTATGATGAATTATACTTTGACTTATTCTTTAAGACCCTTAGGGTATATCAAAGGGTATGCTTGGGTATAATAAGTCATACATGGAGATAATGTCTGATAAATAAAGAATCTACCGCTTCCAGTAAAAGAAGAGAAATGTCATATGTGATTCGATAAATGACAACCCAATAGTCTTTGGCCAAAGCAGAATGAAATTAGAAAGGAGTTTTTAATTTGCGTTATTTGGAGTTGTGCATTTAAGAGTCGAAATACATATAATTAAATAAAATAAGACTTGACAGTAATTCCATGTTTTATATTTAATTGGGACATTGTATAGCGGAATGATTGAATTGTACGGTAACTATTTACTCAAAGGTTCTTTTATGATTAATGTTGAGATCTATATTATCTGAAAAGTCGTTAATCGCTAGGGAGACTTATCCCTATTATAGAATAAATATTATTTATTTAAATAAATTAATAGTTTAATTTATTTATTTAAATAAGATTAGAATTGTTCTAATTGATTTATTCATAACCGGTTTAATATGGAGAACCTAAAGAGTCACACCATAAAAGGAAGAATAATTATTTAAGAAGCAAATGGCATAATCGTAATAATAAGTTAAGTATATTTAATTTAATCTATGGTGATAGAATAAATTCAATAGCTTAATATTTATTATTTAATATTTTAGAAATATTAAATATAAATTAATAAGAGGAGTCTTATTATTATTATTACTATTATTATTATTTAATTCTCAAAGGAGTTTGGGAATTAATTAATAAAAGTACTCTCATTTATTCCTAATATGATTGGGAGCCTAATTAATTAAAGGAATTTAATTAATTAAAATAAAACTCAATTCCTTAATTGTTAAGGAGGGTTGCCCACATCTATAAATAAGAGGAGTCTTATTATGGGTGAGTGTGGTTGTTGACTTTTTGACAACAGACGTGATTCCA